>JASKUP010000057.1:4800000-6139397 GCA_030448955.1 Trichopoda pennipes
TACCCATTTAGAGTTAAAAATCTAGCCAGGACCTGCTGCTATAATAAATTTAACATGTATGAATTATAAAGTACAATGCACACAACTCCTCATACTGATGATACATAAGGCATGGCCCCTTGTGACAATGTCATTTTTATTTATTTTTTGTTAATATTTTCTTTGACCGTTTCATTTGTTAGTACATATTTTCATAGGAATAAAATATTGTAAGGGTCACGTGTGTCATATTATAGACAAAATACTTATTTTCTACATCTACAAACGTATGTCAACTGTTCACAACCGCGATAAAGTCAAAGTTGACATTGAAGAGTATGAAGGAAAGGCAAAAGAAATAAACGAGTCAGTGTATAAAATGTGCCATTGCAAGCGAGTGCATTGATGTAGTAAGTATAGGGTCATTAAATACATATTCTATTATTTAAAAATGACACACGACCCACCTAAAAATACTGCTGTTTGGCTTGTTTTAAAAAAGAAAAACCTAAATACTTGTAAACTTAAGGTTATTGCTTTTTTGTTGTTGACAGTTTCTAAAATGATTAAATTAATTTCTGTTCAGCAAAACTATTTTACTTTCTCTTTTCTTAGTAACAAGCAATACAATTTTTTATTATTAAAACATAACGTCTAATATATATAGGAGAAGACGTTTTAATGAATCTATGCAATATAGGAACATCAATTTGTGTTTAAAGCCGTAAAAAATAAAATGTTTGCAGTGGCTACAACATGCTGTCGTCATATTTCAATTTTTTTGTTTTTAATTAGTTATGTCGAACCATCAAGACAACGACTTATGTCGAGGTGATATCTACAATATAAAAGTAGAATTATATATTTTTTAAAAATAAAATTCTGCGGGTGATACAATTTTCGTTGCGTTAATTTGTAATCATGCGAAATTGGTGGGTAAGAGATCATTGACGTTTATTCTCATAAAGGGTGATGCACATAAATTAGTTCCCAAGATCGTATAACCTAACTCTAATTGACTTTTTCTTATAAGATGCTTTACCCTAATGGACAGAACAAACCCATTTTTACACAAAAAAATACTCTAAACTATTAACAGTTTTAAAACTTTAGTTATTGTATTACATTCTTTTATAAGATATCTCATTATATAAATATCATACATAAATTAATTTAAAGAAAACAAAGGTGCTGAATTCAAAAATAACTGGCTTAGGATAATTTCTAATAGATTCATTCTTTGTGAAAATCTTGTAAAATGTCTCCTTGGTCTTTTCGTATACCTGCAGTGCTCGCTATCAATAGTAACCTATTTAAGCATTGAAAAATCTTTAAACAAAATCTAAATTCTACCATATATCTACTGTAAATAATTCCAGAATATCTTTTTAACTAGAAACTACAGATTTATATTTTTCCCCTCCGTTAGTGACTAAATTCTGGCTGGCTTGTGCGTTGTGGCTGTATTATCTTTCGTAATGTTAAGGCTCAGTAGGCTCTACCTTAAAATATCCATAAATAGGCAAACTAGAATCTTGACTGCGTGCTCCCGGGTGACCTTTTAAGTGCTCAGAATGGGAATAGCACCATAAGTTTTTATGTTATTTTAATGGGCAATACCTGTTGTGGAAAGTGTAACGATGCGCTAACTAAATTCAGTCATATTTATGCAAAGTGTCGAGGGAATAATGTACAATTACTACCATATCCCTGCTAGAAATTTCACATTTCCAAAAGGAAAATACAAATTTAATATAATTTTATTTCTGGCATAAATTTTAGAATATCCTTTACAATATAACTATGAGCTACAAAATTATACTTTCACTGTTTTTCCTTTTTATTGAGAATAAAATCTTAAATTTCGTATATTTATTAAAGCAAATGCATTAAGTACTATATAAGGGTGTGTATGTATTACAAGTCTTATGTAAATTACTATTCATTTGGAAGTATAATACTCTATAAGTTAGAAGTTTCTTCTGAAAGTCAAATATTCTAATAATAATCAGAATAAATAATCAATTTAATAGAATAGCATAATTTTTATATATCTAGCGGTTCTAGTTTATTTTAATTCTAAAATTTTATGAAATTTTTTACGCTGTGCGAATTTCACCAAACAGATTATAAAGCGTAAAATTACCACAGTCGAATTACATATAGTCACTACTTTGTTGTTCTACATATTGAAAGCATAAATAAGGTCACGTATACAAAATACGAATAAAAATAAAATTATACTTTCACAGCTCTGCTAGCCACCATTTCTACTTCACATAAAAAGCGTCACAGCAATAAAGAACACTTTTTTCGAAATAAAAGTAATAAAATGACAAGTAACCTTAGTGCTAGTCTAGGTTTAAAAACGCAAAAAAAGGGGGTGAATCTTAAAACTAACTTGTTGTGGGAAAATGTTAACCACCCTCTAAACTTGCTTTTCTATTCCTTCTGTTATATTCAAACGTAAGGGGGTGTGTCTTTGGCATAGTGTTGCCTTTTAATTTAGACATAATTTAATTTTTTGATAATGTTGACATTACTATATTGATTTGGTACTTGTTACTCGGATGGGTAAATAATGCAGCTTTTCTTTTATGAAATAACTTTGGCTGCTGTTCTTCGTGATTAGTCGTCCAGCAAAATGTAAAATAAACAAAATATATATTTATTTTTGATGTGACAATTTGTGGGAATTATTGTTAGAATCTACAAACAAAATTGTTAAGAGAACAAAGCTAACAACAAAAACAATATTGTACTTGTCACATAGTGTGTTGATTGTTGGTTGTTTTAACAAAATCAACCCTGATTACAAGTATGTAACTCATATTCAAATACTTGAGCTACAAACTTGATGAGCCGTTGCCGGCCTTGTTTTTTTACTTCCCTTTAGCATTATTCTCTTAAATAAATTTAACCATTAAATGAAAATTTATTTTTTTCTTTTTGTATTGACTTTTCCACCAAATTTCATTCAATTTCGTTAAATGTTAAACATTATCACAATTGCCGTTACACTGTTGAACATTATTATCGTTATAATTATTATTATTGTTTTGATTATTGTAAACTGAAAATTGATGTTTAATGACTTGCTTTGGCGTGTGAAAAATCATATTACTTTCGAGCCTTATTTTATGTTTTTCTTTTAATTGTAAATTTAGGCCACATTTTTTCAGCTTGACTTGGTTTGTTGTTTGTTTTTAAGAAAATTCATCCGTTAACAAATACAAGAAATTTCAAAATTTATTTTTGTGAAGGGTGATGTAGTGGCCAAAGGGTACAACCTGTGAGAATTATTGTCTAATAATTGATCCAGAACTCTTATTTGATTAATAAAGGTGTGGAAAATCTTTGGAAAAATTATTGAGAGTAACGAAATGTTAGCATATTAAAAGAAAAATTATATAAATATTGGGTTCGTCATATATTATATGAGTACTTTTTACATAGACGAATTATCTCTAATATGTTAACTTAAGGCTGTTCAGATAAACTTTTGAAGGTTTTTGTTATCTTTAATATATGATAGTCGGAACTTGATTTTACATATTTTAAAATCATACCATTTAACAAAGAAATAGTAGAAATAATGTTGCTGGTTTTAAAAATATTTAAAAAAATTAATGAAATATGGTTTTGAGTTTCACTTAGATTCGTTTTTTATCGTTGGGACCAATACTCAGGGGATTAATGCAATACATTGTACCATAACCTTCTGAGACCTTCTGATTATTTTTTTTATAAAAGCAGGCAAAAATTTTAGTGTAACTTTAGTGTAACTGGAAAATAGGCGATGTAAAATATTGTTACGTTTATTCATTTAATAAACGTTTAGTTTATTGTGTTGTTTTAATTGCAAAATAATTATACAACTTTTAGAGCTTCAATTTTAATTAACGATTTATTTAGAAGCGTTAGTCACACTTTCTACACACCAAATACACGATGGCAACTGTACCACTTTTTCGCCTAAAAACTGCTGTATCATATTTTCACTAGATTACAATCAGACGGATAATTGCATACGAGACGGAGTCCTTACATTGTGTTTTGAACGGTTTGACATTAACTAGAAAGTTCTAATTCATCGCATTTATTATCATCTGTATTAAATTAATTATTTAGTTTATGTATTTGGCTGTGTCTTCCCCTTCTGTGTTAGCTGCTTGTTTGTTTTCTGATAATTAATATTAGTTCAAGGAATTCGAATGTAGCATATTATTTTTTGTGTTAATAAGATTTCTTACAAACTTCTTAATTTGTAAACACAATTATTGGCTTATTTCACTTTTTTTAGTGAGATTTTCACAAACTTTACAAAATTTAGGAAATTTTGCCTACTTTATAAACTTTATGAATTGAAATATTTTTAAAAGACTTTTCACAAATAAAAGAAAAGTTTTGAAGTTTGTTTTTGAGAGAAATAATATATTTTTAATACTAAGAAACTTATGTTATCATTTTTATATAATAAAATATTGTAATTTTTGGCAATGATTACTGTGATTGGATTGAATGCAAATATAACGAGTAATTAAAGCTAATTCCATAATTTCCAGAAAAGTTTAAAGAATTTCCAAAAATTGGATTTTCTCATTCCTATATTACACGGTAAGAAAAGACGTGCTATAGAATTTAATCCAGCTCTTTGTCTTTTCATTCCGTTTATAATATGAAGAAAAATTTCGCTAAAATTTCATTTTCTTTAAAGAAATCGGACTTATTGGGAAGAAGAAAAAATTAATACAATTATTAATTTGTTTTTTACATAATACATTTTATATATACACAGTTCTAAAATTTAATACTCCACTTTTATTTTATTTAGTTAACATCGAAACAAATCATTTTTTGTTTTAATTTTTAAAATCACTTTTGATAACTTTTGAGCTAAAAAGCATTTCTCTCAAGACGGAAAAACTTGTTTTTAAAGTTAGGAAAAAACTAAAAATTAGAAATGAAATTTTTGATTTTAAATGCCGAATATCAGCTGAAAGAGAAAATATATGTTAAGCAAGATTTTTTGAAGATTAAAGACTGATGGAAGTTTAAAAACCGTGGTAAATTAAAGGTAAATAAAAAACTTGGCAACGACTTTAATGTTGTGCTAGATGTGCTAGTAAGACATCTGTATCTTCCAGGAGCCAATGTAATGTCTAATTTTAAATTCAAACTTGAGCTTGAACTATTATAACGGCGCTAAATTTTGATACAATCGGATTAGATATTTATATGCTGCAGAATTACTTTCAAATTTTCCACTGTAAAGTGTGTTTTACAACTCTATAAAATTAAAATCATCTCTCTGTTAGGTTTTAAAAGACGTATTGTATGAAGGACATCTTTTAAGTTTTAGTTTTATTATTTCTTAAAATAGAACAGATGTCTAGGTATAACCTTTCAAACGAAGAAACAAAACTAGTTTTAAAGTAACAAACATCAAGAGAATTACAAACGAATTTATAACATTATTTTTGAAGCCAATTAATAAATACTTTATATTTTGCTCTCACTGTAAATATTTTAAAAAGCACTTGTTTAATATTTTTAAAGCTAATTAAATACTAGTTTTATTACTTCTTATTAATTATTTATATTATAATTTTAATATAAATTTAAGTATAAAACGTAAACACTGTTATTACATTAAACCATAATGCCATTCATTTTACTCGTATCTTAAAAGCCCACTGCAATATTTTAATACAAATTTCAATTACCAAATAATGTAAAAAATATATAAAATAAGCTTAACTAAGAAAATTAATGTTTAACTATTAAAAGCTGTTATAATTGGCAACATTAAATGATTTAACTGCAATAAACCAATAACCATATTACTATTCATATTTTTATTTATTTATTTTTCAAAATTTAAACGCATGTATAAAATGCAGGTTGGCTTATACTAAATCATGGCAAAATTTAAAATCTCAATAAAAATTTGAACACATAAATTATTTTTAAACGCACAAAACAAACATTTGACTGGATCACTGAATAGGCGAATAAACAAGTAAAAAAATATGGGAGGAAGAAAAAAAAAACAGGATTCAAAGTTTCAAAATTTTCGTACGTGTAAATAAAATACATACGCCACAAATTATTTATGAGTTGTTTTAAGATATCACGTAATATCATTAACTACGTTTATAGTTGTTTCTTAAATAAACTTAACATTTATATATCATTTGTGTTTAGCCGTATCTAAAATGATTTGAAATAAATGTTTCTTTTCAAAATTTTTTTGGGGTCTTTTTTAAACTTTAGCTTTTTATTTGTTAGAGATTTCATTAGTTCGATAAGAAAAAGTACTAAAATGTGTTAAAATTTTTAGATAAACTGAAACAGATTAAAAATGTGTAAAATACAAATTATTATGAAATATTTGAAAATTAATAGCCGATACTAATAAGCTTTTATACAATTCTTATTCATTTTATCATAACAAATATATATATATATATATATATATATATATATATATATAAAATTATAACTATTATACTACATTTAGTATATATATATATATATATAAATATATATATTTATATATATATATATATATATATATATAAATATTTTTTTTGCTTAGTTTTACCTTTAGGGCCATGGAGATATTTAAAGGAGTTCAATGTCTTGCTGTATAAATAGTGCGTAATGCTATTTTATAAATAAATAGGGACTAAAAATGATGCATGTAATATTTTCTATAATAAATTTATAATAATTTTTTTTAAGTAATTTTTATATGTCCCACTTAAAGCCTTAATGTAACAGATAAATACAGTTCATCATAAGATAACTGTTTAAATACAATAAATTTTCATGTGGCACAAACATATAGAAAAAAACGAAAGACTTAAGCAGTCTACACACCCGCATTGTGGCGCATTTCTGTAAAGTGTTTCATATTTTTTATATTTCGTTCTACAGCTGAAAGCTAAAATATTTTGTTATTGTGGCTAGTCCATGCACTAAAATAAATAAAAATCATGTGTGTAAACCTGCTTGGTTTTTTTTCTTTTTGCAAAGAAATATAACAAACAGTTTTAGCAGCAATAAGGAGTTTATAGATATTTTCCTTTTTTTCTATTTTTACTTCCAAAATGTTGATGTTAGCCTTATAACAAATTTAAATTGGCCGCCGCTTTTTTCTTCTCCTGTTTAACTAAATTTTTTATTGCCGTATTTCTTTTTTTTCTATTTGATAGCCTGCAGCTTACTCAGGTTGTTGGTCACTGGAGTAGTGAATGTTTATCACATTATGAAAAAAATTGTCTGTCTTTATCCCAAAGAAAAAAAAAAAATAAATAAGAGCAAAATACATAAAATTTAAATAAGCCAAAAAATCGCAATATGTGTTAGCAAATAGGAGAGATGGTGAAATTAAGGCACCATAGAATAATTATTTTTAAAATTTATAACCATTTAAAGAATGACTCTTTTTTAATTTAATTTATATTTAATGCTTCACATACTACGGGAATGATTTTATGTTATAAATGCTTAAACTATTTTTAAAGTTCCGTACCCAATGGGTAAAGATATAATCCTGATGGTATTGTGACAATGGCTGTCTCTTGTATGCTTTGTCCCCTAAGGAGATGTAGATATCACGCCTCAGTTTTTAGAACACTTAAAGTTTTAACAGAGTATGCAAATCTAACAGCGTTATATCAAGAGTATAAACGAAATATTAGAGGATGGAAAAATATAACCCTGGTAAAGTTGTAAAAATGCCTGTCTGCTTGTGTGCTGTAACAATCATAGATATATAAAGTTTTCATAGAAGATGTATGAAAGCTTTAAAAAAATATAAAAAAATGAAGTTTGAATTTGAAAGATGTCCTTTAAGGAGATGTAAATTTCACAACTCCTTTTTTAGATCACTTGAAATTTATACAGAGTACACAAAATTAAGAACTTTGTAATAAGATTATGAACCAAATATTGGAGGATGACTAAAACTATTTTTAGAGTTCCGTGCTCTACGTGTAAAAATATAACACTGGTAATATTGTGATGTACCTGTCAGCTTGCATGCTATGACAATTATAGCTATATAAAATTCTCACAGAAGATGTATGAAAGCTTTATTAAATTTAAAAAAAAAAATGAAGTTCAAAATTAAAAGATGTCCTCTAAGGAGATGTGAATGTCATATCTCTTCTTTTAGATCACTTGAAAGTAATACAGAGTATGCAAACCTAAATCCCTTGTAACTAGTCATGACTAAATTGACTAAAACTAATTTTAGAGTTCGGTGCCAAAAGTGTAAAGATATAATGCTGGCAATATTGTGACCATATCTGTTCGCTAGTTTGATAGATATATAAAATTTTCACAGAGTATGACAGCTGTAATAACATGTAATAAAATGAAATTTAAAATTAAAAGATCTCTTCTAAGGAGATGTAAATGTCACGCCTCATTTTTTAGATCACTTGAAATTTAACAGAGTATGCAAATCTAAAAGCGTTATAACAAGATTATGACTAAAACTATTTTTAGAGTACCGTGTCCAACTTGTTAAGATATAACCATGGTAAGATTATGACATTGCCTATCAGCTTGTATGCTGTCATATCTACATATATAAAATTTTCACAGAAGATTTATGCAGCAATAATAAAATGAAATTGAAAATTAAAAGACATCCTTCAGCGAGATTTGAATTTACGCATTGTTTAGATCACTTAAAATTTACACAGAGTAAGCAAATCTAAGAGCGTTGTAAGAAGATTATTAACCAAATATTAGAGGATGACTAAAAATATTTTTAGAGTTCCATGTCCAACGTGGACATGACAATGCTTGTTCGCTTGATAACTATAGATATATAACACTTTTATAGAAGATATATGAAAGCTATAATAAAATTAACGTTAAAATTAAAAGACATGCTCTAACGAGATGTCAATTTCACGCATCTTATAGATCACTTGTAACAGGATTATGAACGAAATATTAGAGGATAACCTGTAGATCATTGAAATATAACTATAATAATAAAATAAAACTTATAGTTATTTGACCCTTTTAATATTTTTTAGTAGTTAATTATTAAGCACTAGGTCATTATTTAATAAAAAAATTTTAGAAACTTTATTTTTTATTATTTTTCCAATATTTCGCCAAAAAATTAAAAAAAAAAATGAAGAAAATGAAAAAAAAAATCCTAAAAAATATAATAATAAAAAAGTAAATTAAATCGTATTCCAATAGAAGACCTATTTTGGTCCCTGCCAACCATTAATTTTTTACCAGCTCTGCTGCAGCGATGACAATATTTCTTGGTCACCTCAGCAGACATGGATAATTGATAAAAGCCCCCAAAACTGTTTGCTGTAATAGTGATAGCCTGCGTATAGTATTCATTTGAAGCAAATATTATCGAAAAAAAGTAGTTTTAAAGCCAACAGCAAAGGTTACCAAATTTATAATTTTAAAACGTTTTAAATTTCTCCATCGATTATATAATTTGACCAACAACTTTGTTTCTTATTGAATTGCCAACACAATTTCTAGTACTCGCTTGCTATTAATACTGCCATTCGTACTACTGCTATATAACTCCTGTTATCCACTTGTCAACACATTTGTTTGCAGCGAAAGGTTTTCGCCAGCATTTAATGAAACCAGTAAGATACAAGTTTTAAACGTACATATATTAATGTTAAAGGTTTCACTGATAATGCTCGTAATAAAATTTTTAAATTTGTTTAAAAATAAAAATTTCTTGCAGAAAACGGTTTTTGTTTCTTTCATCTCATAACTTTATTGTCAATTGTTTTGTTGTAGGAGTCCTGCACATTTAACTTCAATTGTTTATTATATGTTCCTTCTACACAAATATACGTTAGCGTGTATTTAATGACATATACTTACATGTATTTTACCAGTCATGTCTCTTCTATCTGTTTGGTCAATTTCATTTTCATACCTTTTGATAGCTCTTTAATAATGACTGGGTTTGGTAGCTCGTAAATGTTTAGCATCCAATAAAGTCGAGTTAGTCATTTATAAGTTGTTAAAATTTTTAATGTATTTTCTTTCTCTTTCTTTATTAAATTTTATTTTATTTTGTTTTTTTTTTTTTGCAATTCAATAAACATTTATTTTTATATCGTCTACGATTTTGCAGTTTCGTTTATACATTTGACTTTATTTTTGTGGTATTTTGTTATACAACCATTTAACAATTCCAGTTTTCTTCAGTTAAATTATCTCTAAATATTTGAATAGTTAAAACTTTTATGTTTTATATCATTAAAAGATAAACTGTTTTTTTTGTTTTTTTGTTTTAAATTAATTTAAAATTTTTTGCATTGAAAAATAAATATATATTTCTTAACTTTCACCTATTGGTAGAATTTTTGTGTGATAATAGCAGCTGTAACATGTTTATGTATGTGTTTGCGTAAAATTAATTGGAAAATACATATATGACAAATTTAATATTTCTCAGACTTTATTGTTTATTTTTTAATTAGTTTGTTTTCTTTAATTACATTCATTTTAATAAGTATACTGCTTCCAAGTATATTTTAGGTAAATATTGGGATGTAAACTTAAAGGTCAGAATAAACAAGTTAGTACCAGGATTTACATTGCGTTACATTTATAATAACTTTTAATTTAAAATGACATTTTGTTGTGCTTAAAAAATATAAACAAACATGGAATGTTTAATAATTTTGTTAATAATAACTGAATGTCTTTGTTTTGTGATTCTAAAAATGGAGACGGAATAATACATAGCAACAAGTCTATCATGGTTTACTACTAGTGTTAATCAGACATGTTATTAAAATCAGAAAATAAATCAAATGAAATTCTCAATTAGTGCATGGAAAATGTTCTTAAAAAGGATGAAATTCTGGAGAAATTACCATAGACTCAAAAGAAAGGAAACTACATGATACTTCTAAAAGGTTTCAGCTCTTGTCGTACCGAAATGATGAAATGATGCCAGTAAGAATAATGATCTTGCCAGAGAGGAAACCGTGAAAATTTCTCCTATCATAGTAGCCATGGCCTTACCTCATGAAATGTGTATATACAAACGTACATATATTGGAATAAAACTTATAATTAACCCACTGTAGGAAACTAAACCACTAAAAGTATACAAACTCCAGCTTTTTACGCATCCAATAAAGGATGCCAAGAAGTTCAAAGTAATGCTGTTTAGATTACCGCAGCTTAAAGTGGATACAAAGAGTGCGTTCGAAAATCTGCCAACATAGAACCCATTGCTTAGAGAGATTTTTACCTCGAGGTCAAATGAGGATGTTGCACTTTATATGCTAGAATCTAGTCGAGATGACATTATACAAAGAGGTCATGAAAATAATATTTATTATTTATCCCTGTCATCATAAAAAGGGTCCTAAACAACGCTGCAAATGTGCCATGTGCGGTCATGTGTCACCAAATTAGTTTAGAGCTGTCGTTTGTATAGATTGCGGTGAATATCATGACTACTCAAGCTGTGAACTAAATAAGGTATCAATAAAAGTTCCAAATGCTGCATTTGCATTAAGAAAAATTTTAAAAACAGTAAGGACCCTGCGAATGACCTGTATTGTCTACCAAGAAAAGAATATATGAAATTTCGTGAGAAACTTACCAAAGGCAAAGACCGTATTAATAATATTTAATGCTACTAAGCAGATAACGAACTATTTGAATCAAAACATAATATGCGTCTATTAACCTAAAAATATTCAACGAAATGTCCTATACGGCAAACAAGAAGTTAATAGACAATAATGAAAACCTTTCGAACGAAAAAAAGTCGAGACATATATTTCGAAGCTATAGATGTGGTGGAATAATGAAAAATAACAAATGGAAACATGCTCAGACATGTTATGTAAATATGGAGACTTAATGTTATGCACTGAAATGCACAAAGCAAGACAATCTCTGATATATGTATATCCAACTGGATGTGTTTTTAATCAAAAACGAAAAGTTTTTTTTTATTAATTTAACTTTTCTTAAGTCCCGTTAAAAATTCAGAATAAAAAATTTTTAAATTTATAAACAAAATCAAAGAAGGCAAGGCATAATGTATTTATTGCTATCAAGGCTTCTATTCCGGATGAAAGTATTGCAAAATTGCCAACATCAGTGGTAGAAAATATTTCTTTCAGTATTAATGTTAACAATAAGCTAATTAAATTTTCTTTATTATCAAAAATCCACCAATAAATTCATTGATGACCTTAATACTTTGGCCAGAGTGCCACTATTGTACAATATACCAGCTGGAATTGTCACCAGATAATACAGCTGGAAATAACCAGTTTGATTCCAACTGTTATATTATTTCTCCCTAAACTTTTACTCCTTACATTCAATCGACGGTTCTAACGCAGCCATCTGTTGCTGGCGTAGTGTTTACTAACTACAATTTAAATGTTTCAAAAATTGAAACCCATCTCGTCAACGAGACAGTCACGCAAGTTCCTTTATATTCATTTATATTATATGACCAACTGGAAGGAAATAGCAAAATGTCTTCTTAAGATAAGATTTTTTGCGTGAGTTTTCAACAGTAACTTATATTATTCAGGTAGCTTTAAAGCAAATTTCGGTAAGAGATACTCACTTCTGACAAAGAGGACGACTTTATCAGCAAATTTTATTCTTTATTGGAGAAAGAAACCAGAATAGGTGAAAACTCTAGAGATATAAAAGAAAAATTTGTAACCTTACAATCTTTAGTAGCTTAAGAAAGGAATTCTACTAACGAGTAAGAGGTGGATATTATTTAAGAAACTGTAAGATATTATTAACTAAGAAATTTGATAATATTTATTGCAATACTTTTTCTAAGTGAAATCTCAAGAATGCAAAAAAAAGTAATTTTTTTAAAGTTCTTGAATGTAAAGATGATAAAATAAATAAAATAATAACAACTGTATACTCTATGGTTATTGGTTACAGTATATAGTGTGCTATGTATCCCTGCACAAATTTTGGGTACATTTTCAATTTTGGAACTTAACTTCTGAACTATTAAGACGTCTAAATTATTTTCTTCATTTTTTGTGTAGGAATGTTTGAAATCAATATTGATTGTTAATTTTGAGTGAAAGAAGAAGAAGACGATTAGTACTCTGTAGTATGTTCCCAGCACCGTCTTTTTAGCAGGCCTTAATATTTGTACGGATGCATTTTGCTTAAGTTTTAAAAGAAAATAATAAAGTAATAAAGTAAACGAAATAACTGGGTATGATGTTTATTAGCTGCGTAGTTTGCTAAGGAAACTATTACACGCAAGATAACAACAACTTTCTTAAAATTCCAGGAAGAAACTTTAACAGCATCAAAACAAAAATACACGCAGAACAATATACATTGAATACAAATGCATTGAATACAAATGCAGTAGAAAATTCTAATTTTTCCACACCTCTAGCGGACAAATATAAAAGACAGCATATGAGCGGTTAGTTAATTAGTTAAAACATAAATTTCGTGAAATAAAGACTTGCATCTTTGGTGCCAACGTACAAATCTTACTCTGTGTGAAGTTAAAGTAAATAAACTGTAGAGCACAGTAAAAAAATTTAAACATTCTATTGGTTGCCTATTAAAATTTAATAAAGTTTGTCCTTAAATCAATTACAATATAAATTGGTAAATAAATAAATAAACGAATAGTTGAATGAATTAAAATCTATTTTAAAAAAACACTCACTCAATTTTTATGTAGCAAGTTAAATTTTTTAACTGTTCATTTGGTTGCCTTTATTGTGAACAACTATCACTTCTAATTGAACGATGAAGATAAGTTACTCGTGGCAACATGAAAAATATTTTACAATATTTTTTATAATCATAGAAGTGAAATTATTAATTAATTCGCTGTTTAGTTATCGAATCAAAATACGTTAAAATATGTTAATATCACTTTGATCAGTAATTTTGGACGCGTAATATAGAATGATTTCAAATTTGAAGCTGAGGTTGCTTAAAAGGGTGTATAACAAGACTGAAAGTATTGCCGAGACGACTTGCCATGTTTCAAGAAATCCTTATCGTATGTTGAGTGCTGGATTATTGGGATATATTTCAAGTTTTGTTAGATGAGTTGTTGTGTGTTTCGCGATTTTGGCTTCTACCAATGGTACGTTTAAAATTTTTAGGGAGTATCGATTTTTTACATACCATGGACCAAGCAGAATTTCGTTGTTATTATTGTAAGAGAACAGAAAGATTAATGCTCATTCCCCGATACAAATTGGCAGACACTAAACGCCTTAGTCGGAGTTGATAGTATTGCAAAACTCTTACCCCTTTCATACTGCATATATTAAAGATATTCAGACACGAGAAAGAAGAATAAAGGCTCAGGAATTACTAAGGTACCTAAGTGAACCGGTTTTGTTAACTCAATTCAAACTGGCAGCAAGTTCAATGTAAGTCAACTTTACTTTCTTAGGATCTGATAGTCAGAAAACAAATACTTGATTTTAGACAAGATGGAATATTTAACCAAAGCTAGAAATCTCAATAGTACCTTTCCAATTAGTATCATATATTGAAGAAATGATTGTTTAAAACATTTCTCAAAACCAAAAACATTTGCTTATAATAAAATTTCACATAAATCATAGAAAAATAAGGAAAACATAATATTTATATTTGAACTATTTTATCAATGATTAAAAATAAAACTCTGTTTATCTTACAACAAATCTAACAAATCTCCTTGCTGCTTGCATGTTACTCAATGAACATTAAGAAATACCTATGAATTAGTCATCGATTGAACATTCAATTGTTACAAATAAAACAGGGAAAACAACTTAACTGCTTGTATGCTTAATAGAAAATACGTGAGTCCTTTAACTAACCATTAGCACTTGTTGTAATAAAATATATTTACTGTATCAAAGTAAAACATGTAATAGAAACTGTAAAATTGTATTGCTTTTGAAATCGCCAAAAAAATGTTTGTACTATAAATAAAACAAGCACGTAGTAAAACATTAAAATGTTGTAGATGGAAAAAATAAAAAACAAAAAAACAAAAAAACAAAAACAACAAAAATTGGTAGTAGTGGCATAGTTTTATATTCGAAGGCGTTCCAACAGCAATAACCATAAACAATAATATAAAAGCATAATAATGTTAACGCTACAATTTTAGTTTATATGGAACAATTGCTATAGAAAATTACTTTAAGCATGTACAAACGCTTATTGCTGGCAATAGCTTAAGCGTATTTTTTTATAAAATTGCGATTTGACAAATAAGAGGTCACTTTTTAAAGCACCAGGTGTCATTAGCATGTGTTTTCTTTTACTTTGTAAGTTGTATTTGCTTAGATTATGAACAATTTCTTTCCAATCTTAATTTAAACAGAATAAAAGGAAAGGCGTTACAGTATTCAAATTTTTTTGTAGCTTATTTTTTAGTTTTAATAAGCGCTTTTTATAGCACTTAAGCCTGCAGGATTATCAATAATTAGAAGGTGCTGTTTTCAGTAGCCATTTGAAAAAAATCACTGTTTTATTACCTCGCATATCTTCATATTGTACACAAATATATTATATGCTATTATGCTGTTGAATTGTCATAAAAATAGTTTTTTTGTTGTTGTTGCGCTTTGAAATTTTTATTAACATTATTTACTACTTGTTTAGCAATATCTAAACGTTTATAGCTTCATTTGATTATGAAAATATCTTCAGGCGTTAATGTAGTATATACGTAGCTCCATTTAAAAGGAGCAAAAAGTACATCACAAGCAGATGCTATAACATAATAAATAAATGAATACATATATATATATATATATATATATATATATATATATTAGCAAACCCGGCGAACTCTGTTTCGCCACCAGATGGCTTCGTTTTTTGTAACATTTCGTTTGGGGATTAAAAGATAAAGAAAAATATTTTTTTTTTATTTTATATTTGAAAAGGAAAAATTTTATTTCATTGCACAACAGTAATGAACTCATATTGATTACAAAAATGAAGTGGAATTTAGTTGAACTTTTTTAAGTAAAAAATAAAAGTGAATCCAAAGTAAATACTGAATCGAAGCGTTATACGTGTCCGCAAATTATCCGTTTCATTGAAGTGCTCTTTGGTAAACCACATTTTTTGTTTTTTGGTCTGACGTTAACACAAACAAAGCGGATGGTTTCCCAACTCGTGAACACGCAACGTATAGCTGACCATGTGAAAAACAATGATTTTCTAAATTTATCCCGTAAACACTAAGCAATTGGCCTTGCGGCTTGTTAATTGTCATTGCGAACGCAAGGCGAACCGGAAATTACAATCGTTTAAAGTCAAACGGAAGATTGGTCGGAATTATTGGTATTCGAGGAATACATACAATTTCACTTGCGTACTTTCCGTTAAAAATGGTTGCCTCAATCAAATTCGGCATAAGTCTTTTCACCGCAAGTCCAGTACCGTTGCAAAGCCGCGGTGGATTCAAATTACGCAATATCATAATAACTGAACCAACTTTGAGTTGCAAGTTATGTGGTGGAAATCCTGGTACCTCCAGAGAGATCAAAAACTCCGTTGGATAATTTACTGCGTCATCGGGATTTTTTATGGAATTAACGGATTTGTATGTCACCAAATTGCCATCGATTTTTGATTGAATGGTGAAATTCAGTGCGTGTACATCATTATTCTTTGAGGCGAGAATTGCTCGTTAACCTAACCAAGCAAAAATATTTTCAATAAGAGCTAAATGAGAGTCTACAAATCGACAAAAGTCGTTGGTAAAAGTAATTAATTCAGCTGTCGCATCAACTGGGACTTTTCCATTTCCAACAGCTAACAATGGTTTGGAAAATTGTGCAGCACTTTGATCATTTTGAAGTTGAGCTCTCATATTAGTGGTTAGCGATAATGTGTTTACGTTATTCCACAAAGGTGATGCCTTCAGGTATGCATTCAATTCATCTGCAGGCGTTGTACGGGAAATTACTGGCAACGTCTGCCTGAAATCGCCTACCAACAATATCATGAAGCCGGCAAAGTTGTTGTTATTTCGCTGAAGATGCTTCAGTGTGAAGTTAAGTGCTTCAAGTGATTTCTTATGTGGCATTGTGCACTGATCCCAAACAATGAGCTTGCATTGCATCAACACTTTTCCCATTGCACTGAATAGGGATCGGGAAATTTAGTGATAAGATTTACATCTGCGCCTGGCTATCTTCATCAGATGGTGGTCAAACCACTTTGCATAAATAGGAACGTCATGCTTGTCCTAGGAAACCAAAGACTAATTCTATGGGGCCGCGAAACCACAACCAACACGATACTCCCATATAAAGGCCAACCTCAATAACCAGCTAGAGAACAGTTAAATGTCTAAAGAGACAACTAACGGACTCTGCGAGCTTACTGATTCCCGTGGAAATAACGTGGAGCTTTCAGTTGTACCCCTGCTGACTTCAGGGGACTGGGCTCCCTTTTTCCCCCAGTTGCACAGGTCTAGGTAGTGGAAGTTCTATAAAGACCATACAGTGCCCCCGGGGGGGGGGGGATCGAGAAATATTGCATGTTGGAGTATCAATTGTGTTTAAATTGAGTGACAACTTAAGCGCAGAATGTGCAGTACGACCGCCATCTAGAAGAGTCGCCGCATTTCCAAATAATGCTAACGCCAAAGCTATATCACATCTTGATCGAATAGTGGCCATAATCAATGAAATGACAAATGTTTTCCCTGTTCCTCCAGGTGCGTGCAGTAAGAAAGAAGAGTATTATTGTCCACGGCTTGCATAAAAATTTCGTATATTTGTTTTTGCTGTTCATTCAGCAACGGCACATTATTTCAAACGAATTCCTGCAATGTATGAAAATTTTATTGCAGTTCTCGATTTAATTCTTGGTTGAGTGCATGGTGCATCGATCGTGCATCCTACTTCAATCAGTAGCTTGTTTGCAATAGCCAAGCAATGATCCACAATTAGAACCAATCCTTCATTGTATATTTCATCGGTTATTTGCATGTCAAACGAACTTATTCTCGTAAGGGATATTCACACAACATGTACTGGTGCCGTTGTAGTACATGCTACATATCAAAGATGGCGCTATATGTGAAAAACGATTTTCCCTGTTTTTATCTTGAAATTTTCCTGAATTTTCTTTGCTATAAACCTCACGGAGCCCGAGACCTTTTCAACCAGTGCAAAGCCGTGGAAATCGGATCGTGAGTTCGTGAGTTCTGGAGTTATAGCATCAGGAAGGAAAACCCGACTAAACCCGACTTATTTTTATATATTAAAAAATATCATATATAATGTTATATTATATTATAATCTATTATATTATATTATATTATATTATATTATATTATATTATATTATATTATATTATATTATATTATATTATATTATATTATATTATATTATATTATATTATATTATATAATATTATATTATATTATATTGTATTATATTATATTATATTATATTATATTATATTATATTATATTATATTATATTATATTATATTATATTATATTATATTATATTATATTATATTATATTATATTATATTATATTATATTATATTATATTATATTATATTATATTATATTATATTATATTATATTATATTATATTATATTATATTATATTATATTATATTATATTATATTATATTATATTATATTATATTATATTATATTATATTATATTATATTATATTATATTATATTATATTATATTATATTATATTATATTATATTATATTATATTATATTATATTATATTATATTATATTATATTATATTATATTATATTATATTATATTATATTATATTATATTATATTGTATGATATTATGTACAACCTATTCTTTAAATAATTCTGCTAGAAATTCATCATTCTCTCCATCCAAGCCTCTCGACATCATATTAAAAACTTACCTAATTTTATATGAGAAGGATGAGCTTACGGAATTCTATAGTCCTACAAGTCTACTTTCATTTTACCAATTATAAGACTAAAAATTATTCATTTTTCGCTTACACACTAACTCCAGCAACACACTTGTTTACACAAATGCTGAATCCTATTTGAATTAGGTATTTCATACCAATGTATGATATCCCATTGTCTTCCTAGAAATGTTGGCTTTAAAGCTTACAATAAAAAATTCTTAATGTAGTGAATACAATATAGTATTCGATTTTCCTGTATTTTCCCATTTTCATCCTTAAGAGCGTCATCAAATTTATGTTAAGCCTTATTGTAAATCCCTTAACCAGAGAGATAAAGTTAAGGTTAAGGCATTTAAAAATTCATAAAATTCAGTACATAATATTCCAATCTATTATTATCCAAATATCGATATGTAATTTAGTGTTATTTGAACCTAAATAATCGATTATTTCAGGAATCAAAGTAACATTTCCACACTATCCGACCAATCCTCGGTTATCATAATATATATCTTTATTTCATAAAGAAACACCATTATTCAAATTATTATAAAAAAAAAATAGTCAGAAGAAAAGCTAAAGCTTTTTATTATCAGATAAATCTTAAGAGTGCCTTCAGCTGAAGAGAAAACTATTTTATAAAATGGCGTCTGGGCAGGGTTTCTAAACAATAGTTGTGGTCATTCTGTCACACTTGGGTTTTCATGGTATTATTAAGTTTAGTTTTTAATTTCCAATCTATAATGTCTTATCGAAAGTATTTTTTTAAGTAATTTGTAATATTTAGTTAAAAGTTTTTTAGTTACTTTTTCAAAAGTCAACACAGTCATGCATACTCTTGTCCTGAATTATTTTATTCGTTTACGTATTTGTGCAACTGTTATTAATATTCTAGCTGGTAGCTATTTCCTATTTTATGTATATTTTCATTTTTTCACGATAGAAGATAATATTTCATATATTTTATTAAAAATGCTAAAGCCTAGTCCAGTTATGAGCGTTGACATTATAATTGTTAGTATTTATCAATATCATTTAAATAGCTCAAGGATTTTGCAGGTGTGTTGCCTTATTTTAGAAAACGATTGTGAAAACTTAATTTGAATTTCTTTTATTTAGTGGTTTAAAATAAATTTTGGCAATAAGAAAAATTTTGTAAATAGTAAAATATTTTAGTGGGTCGTGCTTAAGCTTATGATATAAAACAATTTTATAATTTGATGAACTCTGTGGAGAAGGTATGCGGATATGCTAATGTCAACTTTAGTCCTACTGCCTATGAAAGTTTCGAAACTTAGCTGACCCAAATTCCTGCTGTTATCTGCGAGTAATTAAAATGAATTAAGTCTTTAATATTTTATTTTGTAATTTCAAAGTTTGTTCTATTAATAAAGTTAAATTACGCCGTTTTTTGTGATTCTATTAGAATTAGCAGCGAAAAATTTAGGTAACCTGAAATTATTAAATTTGAAATTTTTTATAATTTTTGATTTTTTTTTTAAGTAAGTTTATCTTTTCATAATATAATTAAATTATTATTGCTCTAAATTATGCAATTTCAAGGGAAGGCTATAAATTGTATACATTGTATTTATATTTTTAAACGTATATTTTTAGCGTATATTTTTATTTCCAAAATTATTTCATATTAAGCTGAACTATTTGAATATTTTGTTAAATCTATAACGTTTTACATGAAGCCAGTTTATATATCTCGTGTGTACGAGATTTGTGTAAATAGAATGTAACTTTGCATACGATGTAAAAGTTTTTTAACAAGAAGTTTGATATCTAAAACAAAAAATTTTGATTAAGATAATTTAAATATTTATTGTATTACGAAAAGAAAAAAGGGGCAATTATGAATGAAAAATGATATCTGGCAAATTTCCATCACGACCACCACGCTGACAGATATCGATTCTTTTATCAAAGTTTTTAATTACGTTTTGGCAAATTTGCAGTCCTATTTCGTTCATCATGTTAATGATTTTGAGTCGATTCGATTGACTCCGTAGAGAGCCCTGTCCTTAAATAATAATCCAGTTGTATTAAATCACACGATCTGGCTGGCCACTTAACTGCTAATTGTCGCGAAATTATGAAAATTTGATTTGCAAAAAATTGATCGTTTCATTAGCTGTGCGGCATGTAGCACCGTCCTGTCGAAACTACATGTCAGTGATATCCACGTCGTCAATAACAGGCCAAAATTGATCTGTTATCATCTCGCGATAGCGTGATCCATTGACCGTTACCGCATTTCCAGCCTTATCGACAAAAAAGAGCCCAGTCACGCCTCCGTACCATATATACCCACCATACAGTAACACGTTGAGAATGCAGAGGCTTCTCAATAATCACTTTAGGATTTTCAGAAGCCCAAATGCGGCAATTTAGCTTGTTGACATACCCTGGTTAGTGAAAATGCGCTTCGTCTGAAAAAATAATTTTTTCGAAAAAACAAGCCTGTTGTTCCTGTTGAACTGTGAATGGTCTTCGATTGTTGCACCAGTTAATAACCATAATTATTGAGAACGTCGAGGAATTGTCAAATTTTGATCTGCTTCAATACTGTGGCTCACGGCTGCGATGTTTTCAGGTGAATGACAATGTCGAACACGAGTTGGTGTTTGCACATATTGTATCGAGGCTGTCGACGCAAATTTAACGACGAATTCTTTTTAGCGGTTTCAAAAGGACGATTATGTTTTTCGAAAATGTCAATGGTGTTGTTACAATTGAAAAACAAAATTTTTGTTAAAAAACCCGATATATCTTTTACATCCCTCCGTGGGCACGTGATAGTCTTTTTAAAGCCTATTATTCCATTTAGATTGGTGTCTTGCGGGGTAAAAGGGAGCGCAGGCTGTGTGTTTCGAGGCCCTCGTGAGAGTTTGTGGATCGGACCATTCACAATGAACACAATGAATGGTTGAGGTCCAGTGAGTATGAATGCCGTCGTGTTCTTAATTATATTAAGCTTCATGCGTTCTGGACCAGGAGTTGGTTAGTCTCCAACTCTTTAGCAAGGAGGAACGGCTGCGACTTACTTCAAGCTTTTGAAATTGCTACTAGGAGTGATCGGAGGATATACGTATTCGAAGGCCTTCTAGGGCTTGAATGGCGTTGCTTTTCATTCACAGTGGTAATGGCCCCTTCTGATTATGGCTCACTACCGGTGCAGATGTAAACCTTATAACGTCATGTCTTTTACAATTTTTGTTTGCCTTTAGGAGACATGTTAACAAAGAAAAAGAAGAACAAAAATTGATTAAGGAGTTTGTTAAAGGTTTAATTTTAATAGCCGAGTTGGCAATATCTACTTCAATGTTGTGTTTAAAATGCAGGTTTTAATCATTATTTTTATCAATTACTAGACGCTGAATCTTTGTAATATTTTCAGTGTACCCCGTGAGGGTATGTATTGATTGCGGGGAAGCAAAAAGGCTTGCGAACTTTTCAGTAGCGAACAAGTTCACAAAACAAATTCAATATTAATCATATTTTGGCAAAATCACACAATAAGCGCTCATCAACATGCATATACATCAGAGTTGAGTTTGTGATGTTCTTAAATTTGGGAAGGCTATAAATCAGAAGATTTTCACTTTCGACGAAATTAGGACAAAAAATCAAAATAAAACAGCGAAAAGGGAGACGTATCTTTGGTGTTGACATTATTTGCTTTGCCACTATTATTATTTTTCTGGTTTTTCAAACTTCATAGATGATCGGATATTAGAGTAGTTTCTGGCAATTTGAATGCCCAAATGAATAACAATTCCTATTGGATTGAAAATTAGAAATTAACACAATCTCGGCCCGAAATTTATATACGATCTCATTAATAGTTAGAACCACTGCTGGAACAAGTTTAATGTTATATCTACCTAAATTGCTGATATTCTGGTAACTGACTATTTTTTTAATGTTTTGTAAGAAAACGCAAAACAAGTTATGAGTGGCGATGGTGTGGCATGATAAAAATTATCCGATTATCTGATACACAGAAAAAAATCCTTTTAAATATTTAAGTAAATACCTTCTGGTTTAAAAATTCTATGAAAGCCAACAAAATTTTCCATTACTGAAAATATGAAAAACAGATGGGTGTAATATATTACCTACGCTTCGTCTTATATTCAAACAATAGATATCGAAATAACAAAAAATTCTTATACAGTAAACAAAAACAAGAAAATTCCTAAACTTTCTACTACAAAACAGTTTTCTGTGAACTGTTATTTACAGCCACCCCAAAAATTGGAAATCACAAAATAACTATGAAGCAAAGCAACCGTAATAAATACAAATCACAGTGATAACAGATTATAAATCACAAAATATTCTAATATTGAATAAAAAAATTTATTTTCCCAGGCCCAAAACAAAATTTTGCTAGTAGCACCATCTTACAAAAGCCACACACCAACACACTCACAACTCTCATATAAATCATACAACTGCGCAGCTGTAGGTAAGAGTAGAATGCATGATGATAATCAACCTAACAAACTTTACAATTGAATGTTATTTGATCTAAAACAGACATTAAGCCAGATTGAGCACAACAACAACAACAAGTATTAAAAGCAACAATAGAAAATCAAATCGTCAAGCAGCAGGACTATATAGGATACACTAGGACATATATATATACAGCAAAGTATAAAGGAAAGTCGAGGGGTGGTTTGGCCATACGTGTAATATTCAAGGGCATACACAAAACAAGGACAATAATACGAAACATTGGGTTGTGGTGGGAAAGTATAAAATATCACACATACATACACTTATCATTTATTATTGTATTTGTAAAAAGCTGGTGTTTAATGGTAGAAAAATCCTGTTGCTAATGATGATGCGCAACATATTGCACAGGATGCTAATAGTTGTTGTTATTTTTATAGTGATTCAAACAGCTTACACTGCGTTAAAGGGGTGGCTTTTTCGTAAATGCTAGGTTGAAAATTTATTTTATAGCTCTTCCCATTTGTAAGGGTGAGTGTGAAACAATATAAAGCAAAAAAAAACTTTCTCACACATATTTTGTTTGTAGTTTTGAAGCGGTGCGCAGATTTGTTACATTCACTAAAGCACAGGTATGATGTTAACTACCAGACGGCAATTCAATTTTAAACTGGTTTTTTTAAAAATGAATTTTTATATGAAACCGGATTTGTAATTTTTAAAAAAACAGGGGTTGCAAAAAAAATTATTGAAAAGCTGAAAGTTTATCTTTTGTTCTATTTGAAGTTTTAGAAAACAACTTTTTGTTTTCTAAGATTTCTGCAAGGTGTGAGCAAAGTAGAGAGTCAAATAAAATGACAGTTAAAATTTAAAAATATTTACGAATAACAATTAGCAAGAACAAATGTTAATAAAACTTGTTAAAGTTGTTTTTCTAGTAATTTAGTTGAAGTTAAGGAGAAGAAGTATGAATATGTTTGAATGCTTAGTTAGAAAAATATCAAAAAAAATGTAAAATATATGTTACTTTAAGTATATAATTATAGCTTAAACAAAATGTAAAATATGTTTTCATTTTTAAGGGAATTTTGGAAGTTATATGGGTTTTTTTTAAATAATTTGTAACTACTAAATTGCTATATTTTTGGACTGCATAATGACTCTGTCTTATCTATATGCTTGACTTAAGAATTTGTGTAAAACCCTACATATAACTAGTGTTTATTGAGTTATATATTGTCGATGCAATATTGATATTTTATAGTTACTTGGCAGAGCTGTAAATAAATCATTCAGTTTTTAATTATTTGGCGAAACATTCATATATTGAATTAGCAAATTTTTAATTAATTCTCTTCATATTAAAAAATCAATTGATCAAAATTTGAGTCAATTCAAATGATTTTGATAAAAATGAATTGCAATTCATATCGAATTCAGATGAAATTGCTTTCCAATTTAAATGATTTTGCGTAATGAATTGCAATTCGTTTCCAATGCAAATTAATTTGTTAAACTGGATTCCAATTCATTTCCAATACATCTGAATTGAATTGATTTTAAATTAATTCCAATGAAGTAGAAAAAAATAATTAGCAAACCATTACTAACTCATTTACATTGAATTGATTGAAATTTGAATTGATTTTGAAAGCATATTTGCGGAAGTCATCACTGTTGTTTTTGCACTGAATTTCGCTACTGAATATGGAAACATTTTCATTTTTTAAACCCCTTAGATCTGCTCTTGAGTTTGATTTTTATTTTACTCATTAGAATTGCAATTCATTAATTCATTAAACTGAATTGAAAAGCAATTTAATTCAAACGAATTGGAAATGAATTCGAATTCACTTTAAAAAAATCATTTGAATTGGAAGCGAATTGTATTTCATTCGTGTGCATTGGAAATGAAATGGAATTCATTTCTGTACAATTCATTTGAATTGATTCCAATTTCATTCAATTTTTTTTTGTTGCGAAAAGAATTAATTCAAAATTTAGCTCATTGATAACGATTTAAATAAAAAAAGAATGGTTCATTTACAGCTCTGATGTTTGGTACATATTGCCTTTTACATTTGAATTCACACTTTTGATTGCGTCTTTCAACTTATGAATGGATTCTACTTTATGTCATGTAATTTTTATCGACAATTCAAGCACGTTCTCCTAAAAGTTTTTATTTTAACTTTAGTAATCTATATAGTAATCGATTATGTCGATAACGTTTTTTAATGAAAACGAAATATGTGAACAGGATTAAAAAAAAAAATTAATTTAGAAAATTTTATTTTGTGTGTAAAATTTGTAAAATTGAATAGCATTGACGACAAATGGATGTGTCAGACGATAAAAAAAACTGAAATATTTTCAAGAAAATATTAAAATCAGCAATTTTAAAAAATTTTGTTTATAATAAAATCACAGAATTTCAAAACATTAATTTTAAAATTTAAACTTTTTGAAGGAATTAAAACAAAACAAAACAAAAAAAAAAAAATACAAATAAAGACTCCAAATAAATTTTTTATCGATGATTTCATTTTTTTATATTGAAAATAAATTCTCGCTTGCCTTAAGTTTAAAAAAATGTAAATGAGTGTTCGTAACTATACTTTAGGGGATCAATTCATGTTTACAATTTTATATTTAGAAGTTCTTTATTTTATCTTAATGGGATATAGTTGTTCCCATTACCGCTCAAAAAGTCTTTCTTATAAAAAGGAAGAAAAAATATACAAACTAAAGGACAACTTTTAGAACAAAACAAAAAAACATTTCGAAAGGCTTTAAAAAACCTTAAAGCGACCAATGTATTTCCAAAGCGTGTACATTTTGTTTGTATTTGACAAAATATTTACACAAGTTTTACTTCATTCCATTACCGTTCAAATGCATTGAGAATTTATGTAAATTTTATGAATTAATATTTCCGTGTCTCAGAGCAGTTAAAAAAGGGTTACCGGATATCAATATGTACTTTAATATTTCTTTTTATAGTTTCAAAACGCATTGGCTGTTTTAGAAAGAAAACAAAAAATTGATTTAATAGTGATTTTAAATTACTTGATTTGCTTATGAGAGTCTTAAGTGGAAGTGGATTGTTAGTGGCTTACTGTATGCTAATTATTTTTTCTATCTTTTTCTGCTTTTATGTATATATGACATGGGCACTCAATTGCTAAAAGAAAATAAAAATTCACACGCTCCTTTTCTGTGTTAAAATTTGTAAATAAAAATGAAATGAATTTACTTTAAAATTAAAATAAACTTAAGGTTTTTATTTAGATTGACAATTTGAACACCTGAATTCATTAATTAAGAAGGTTTGTGGAATAGTAATTACAATATTATGAAAAACATTTAACTACAAAGTGGTAAATAAAACACATATGTTCCATTTTAGAATAGGGTATATTCATATGCTTAAAATATTTGAGTATTTTTAAATCATATTTTAATGAAAACTCTCTTTACTTAAATTTGCATTAATCGTATAAAAAAACGCATATAAGCAATCATCGATCTTATCAATTCAAAAATGAACACTGAAAAACTCAGAAGTTTTTGCTTAAATTAAGCAACGTCAACAAAGGGAAGAACTTTAAAACATATTTTGATATATTCTCTCTAAACAAAGGGTAAAAATGTAATAAATTGGTTATTGATATAATCACTGTCTATCTGCCTGGCTATCACAGGTCACTATGACTGAAATATCAAAAAGTTAAATTTTTATTGTTGCTACAAGAAAAATTACTTAAATGAAATGATAATCTAAAGGGTGCCCTTATGGAAATATGTTAATGTATAAAGCCTACTCTTTTAATTTGTTATAGGCAGGCATTTCAAATTTGCAGTAAGTGTATTTTATAGGTAAGTTAAAAGGATAGAATTGAAATTTGAACGGTGGCGTGATTTTCACATATATAACCTTATTCTGTAAGTTATTATATACAGACACCTCGACAGTTATGTTATAATGGGCTTTTCCTGACGTATTCGTAGTAGATGCATTGACAATTGTTACAATAAATTCAATAACGCACGAAAATCCTATTGAACCATTAAAATCCACTACGAAAATCGTAGTTCTGTTAAAGTTGCTTTTCGTAAACTTCGTGATTTTCGGACAAATTAATCGCCCTTCTGAGATCGCTCAGAATCGCTATTAAGAATTTGGTCGTTAAATTTGAGTCGAGAGGCTCAATGCCAAATGTGCAAGTACCAACGCATGTTCGCCTAGATCGTTCAAGAGAAAACATCACAACCGTGAGCCACAGTATTTAAACAGATGCAAAGTTCTCAATTTCGTGACGTTCTCAACAGTTGGGGTTATGTAAAACCACCATATGACGAATTTTGCGAAAGGATTTCACTTTGAAGCCTTACAAAGTTCAAATGGTGCGGGAACTGAAACCGACCGATCGTTCACATTGCCGTAGAGCTGGTAATGGTCAATGTATCATGCTATCGCGAGATGCTAACAACTTTATTTTTGCTTATTATTAACGTATACTTCATCAGTATGCTTCCTATCTATCATCATCAAGTTGTAGATTAATCAACCAATTTTTGCAATTCGATTACAAAGAATATTTAAAATAAATCAATATTAAATTAGTTAGCCCAAGTCCATACACAACCAAAAGCCTGAAAGCTTTTTCCGTATTTCGGTGCCACATATCACACAGCCAATGAAATGATGAATTTATTGCAAAACAAATTTTCCGATCGCATAATTTCAAGGCAGTCAGTTGTTAAGAGACCAGCTAGATCGTATGATTAAACATTACATTACATTTTGTGTGGCTGTGTTAAGGACACAGTTTATATGGAGCCAATCGAATCGATTTCAGTCTTAAAACTCAAAATCCGTGACAAGATTAACGAAAGAGGATTGCTATTTTGCCAAAAAGTGATTAAAAACTTTGATAAAAGAATCGACATCTTTTAGCTTCGTCGTGATGGATATTGGTGAGATAACATTTTTCATTTATAATTGACGAACTTCTCTCTTTGTAATACAATAAAAATTTGAATCATCTTAATCTAAATTTTTTGCTTTATTTTAGAAAACAAACTTCTGAATGCTTTAAAAAAAAAAATTTAGAATGGAATGAAAGAGTATCCGACCTTTCACTTATTTGAACATAGCGAACTTGTCCAGTATAGACAACAAAGGATTTGTCGAACTTCTTGGTATTGAATATATCGCAAAAGTCGATGAATTTTCTATGCGCGTATATGCGTGGAAAATAGTTGTTTCTAATATTTGTATTCTATTTGCTCTTGCATTCCGGTTCGCTCTATGGTATTCCTTTTGGATAAATTCGATTTGTCAAACCTCTAATCTTATATCTTTGACTTGTTTTTTGGGTGATTCTAATTTTATCCCTTGAAAATGTTGTAAATACAGATCCCGTTAAATCCACGTATAATTTGCTGAGGCTTTAATGCCATTTGGGTATTCAGGGTTTTTTTTTATCACGTTCTCTACTCACATTATTATTAAATAATAATAATTTTTTTTCCTGAAAATGCAAGTATTATAATAATAAAATGTGTTGGCACATTATTCAAAATATTATCCACTACAATTTGGTGGCATGTGGAAAAAAACTGCTTCGATTTTGAGGTAAAATTTAATTAAGTCAATTTTTGATATCCTGTTCGGAAGTGAAGGCTATTCTGGATCGAACGAAAGAAATGGTACGTAGAAGCGGCAAGATCTGCACTATGAGCCAAAACTTCGCATCCACTGTTCTCTAAATAGTTTTTGATATGTCCTACAACATGTGGCCGAGTGTTGGATGGCACTTTATGGCCTCATTTGTTCGAATATTCTGGTCGTTTATCGTTGATTGTTCACTTCAAACACATCAACTGTAATGATCGTCTGACATAATTTTAACATCTCATATTGTAATTCACGCTTCTGATTCCACCAAATACAAAGCATTGCCCTGGCGTTGTGGATATTCGGCTTCGACTTTGATTTGGATGATTGGCCGGGCTTTCTTGGTTTGTTACAGCTATTGTAACGCTTTATACGATCGATAGAGGATAAATATAAGAATCCATCGTGATATAGTTTATTTCTCGAAAGTTTTTTCATTTGTTTTCACCATAAACACAAAATCGTTGGGTAAAATGCTGTAGCATAAATATTTTAGGCCCATTACCTATAGTTAGTTTCAAGCAATTTATCAAATTGTTTTTGTTTTTCACCACAAATCAACCCATAAGTTTAATATTATGAGATATATTTTATTTATTAAACACGTTTAAATTTTGTTATTGCTCTTTTTATATGGTAGTCATATTATCCACGCTTCTGCCAATAATCGATAACTTTCAGCAGCCGTTTTCTCTAAATGAAAAAAGGTTATCAGACCTTCCCGCAAAACGCCTTTTTTAGGCACGATTTTCGACATAGCGATTAACAAAAATGTGTGTTGACACTTGTTTACCCTCCAAAATACCATATTTGTTATTATCGACACAAACCGTATGCGATAGTTATACCATATGTTTCCTCAACCATCTAGGCTTGTGCAGCTGGGGGTATAAGGGAGCCCAGTTCCCTGAAGGCTAGCAGGGTATCAACTGGAAGCTTCACGTTGTTTCCACGGGAATCAGTCAGCCCCAGAGTTCCGCTAATTGTCTCTTTAGCCTTTTAGCTGTTTCTCTGACTGATTATTAAGGTTGACCCTTCGGGAGTATCGTGATGGTTCGGGTTTCGCGACCCCCGCATGAATTTGATTTAGTGTGCCAGGATCATCTCGCCTTTAATAACACCATCGGGTGAATAATCCGGATCCAGTGAGCATGCTAGTCATGTTCCCCCTGGGGGCACATGATAGTCTTTTTGGAGCCTACTATTCCATCTAGATTGGTCTTGCGGGGTAAAAGGGAGCCCAGGCCTCTTAAAGGCTAGTAGGATCCACCTGGACAATACACTACATTTCCACGAGAATCAGTAGGATCGCAGAGTTCGCAATTTGTCTCTTTAGACATTTAGCTGTTCTCTGGCTGATTATTGAGGTTGGTCCCTATATGGGAGTATCGTGGTGGGTGTGAGTTTGTGTGATCTGGTTAGGCCTAACTGCCAGGTACAGATGTAAATCAAATCACGCAATGCTAGTCATGTGTTCTGGACTAGGAGTTGGATAGTCTCCAGCTCTTCAGCAAGGAGTAGTGGTTTGCAACCCTGCTTTGGAACCGCTGCAATTGCAACTAGGAATGACCTGTTGCTAGAATTAGTACTGGGCTTCCTAGGGAGTGAATGACGTTGCTTTTCATTCCCAGTGGTTTGACCACCAATGTAAGTCTTATCACGAAATGGCATATGTTGTCCAAATCGACATTATTATCTTGTATGCCTAATAATTTACTATAATTAGACTAACTCTTTATCCACCAATTTTATTGGCTCTTCGACTGTTCCATCACGTTACATCTACAGACGCTGATCCAGCTTAGTAATTAATAAAATATTATTTAAATAATAAAAAACTTTGAATCAGGCCGGATACGAGTGTAGAAATATTAATAAATAAATAACTGGTGCTTATGAAAAATAATGTGGCATTGACATTGCCAGCGGTTTTAACCATGTAAAATGTTTGTATACGACTATTTTGCTTATTATTAGCGGTTCTTAAGCTTTAATAATGTTGATTACATTATCATATTATTTGATAAGAACTAACGTACTATCGAAGATATTGCAACACACTGGAAACCAGTTATACGCAACTTCTTGTTGATAAATCTTTACAAACATCTAAGAAAAAGTGAGTTCCGAAAAGCATTAAAATCGAGTCCACGAAAATTTTTGCGACTTTTAACTGAAACAAGGTTTCTGTTTTATAGGTGTTGTGTTCTAATAATACAGATATTTAAAAGTCACTTGTTTTAAAATAAAAGAAATAAAAGCAAAAAAGCTTTTATTATTATTAATGCATATTTATCAATGGTCTGCCATGATAACGTAAAACATATTAATTCTTTTGCAGCAATCAACACATCTCATGTTACAATACCTAAAGGACCAAATTTACTTAAAAAATAAAAACTTTATATTAATAAAACCTTACTTCTGTTAGTTATTTGTTTGATATCACTGATTTTATACGCATTTCCAAATACTTACTATATGAGTACATGACATAATGATGTAAAAATTATCATATGACATCAACCACCAAAAACCACATGAAAATATTAAATGAAACCTGCAATCTTACATAAGCTCTGGAAATGTACGTTTAATAAATATTGGTCATAATTTCAGCTACAATTCATTTAAACACATTCGTTGGAAACAAGGCAAATTAACTTGAAACGAAAAACGCTGTACAAAATCATAGACATTCACTTAATATACAAATGCTTATAAATTGAGTCCCGTGGGATAGAAAATAGAAAAGTAAAATAAAATTTAAACAGAAAACCCTCTCGACTACGCACATTAAAAATTAACCTTAAAAAGTAAAATCCAAATTGTCACGTGATTCAATAAACAGATGAACGACTGTGTGCACTGTGTGTAGCATGGTGAATATAAATGTTAAAAGAAATAAAAACAAAAATAATAATAAACTTTCAAGGATCATCCCTTAGATCAATAAAACAACAAAAACAATATGCTTCTGTCAGTTGATGAGGATTGACGATATGTTTGGCAAATAGCCGCGAAAAATAGAAACCGGAAACCAAACCCGCATCACCAGAGTCAAGAGATGAAATTACTTGCAAGCGTCTGTTGCTGCTATTCGTTTTGAAGACCGTGGGTAAAATTATTTATTGACTATACACTACTGGTGACGTTGCTAGTAATGTTTTTGTTTTACTTGTTTCTGGTTAAAAGTTGGGGTGTTAAGTTTATTTGTTTTCATTTCTCTGGAGTGTCTAGGAGGGAAGAGTAAATGGCGTAAGCAAGACAATTGCAAAGCATATTTTATCTGCATTTGGGTGAGTATGTGTTTGTGTGTATAGAAATAATTTAATTTGACCAGTTCTCACGCCGTCATTCTGTCAGGATCTTCAGCAATTAATGCACTTAATATTTTATCGAATTTAAAGTGGTTTTAATGGTTTTATTATTTTAATAACCGATGGCTGATAACTAATTGAAAGGAATTATTTTCAAAATATTTTGCTGTTGTTTTCTGGTGAAATAATATTTTGTAGAATTAAAACATTTGATAGTTTATTGTTTGCATTAAAATTTGCTGTATTAATTATATGTATTCTGGCTTGCACAACGTTTTAAAACCACTTTAATTCTGGATTCACATGACGAATTTTCCCCACGAATTTGTCTTTAACGCCTAACAAGGTTCAACTGGTGCAAGAAATAAAGCCGACCGACCATTCACATCACCGTAGATTCGCTCAATTCATTTAGAAACAACCAGCTGGTTTTTCTGAAAAAAACAATTTTCACTTGTCAGGGTAGGTCAACAAGCAAATTTACCGCATTTTGGCTTCTGAGAATCCTAGAGCGATTATTGGGAAGCTAGGCTAGAAATTCGTTAACGTGATCACGTTATCTTTAGATGCTAACAACTCAATTTTGGCCAATTATTGATATTACTGACATGCTGTTTCAACAGAATGGTGCCCCACGTCACATAACCATATAATGATCAATTCGCAAACCAAATTTCACGATCGCCTAAAAACACTACAATGAGCAGTTAAGTGACCACACAGATCGTGGGATTTATAACCGCCGGATTATTTTTTGTGGGTCTATGTTAAGGACAGAAACTACACCGAGCCAATTTATTCTTAAAACTTAAAATCCGTGATGTGATTGCTGAAATAGTACCGCCATTTTACCAAAAAGTGATTAAAAACTTTGATGAAAGAATCGACATCTGTCAGCGTGGTCGTAGTGGACATTTGCCAGATATAATTTTTACTTCATAATTGCCGAACTTTGCTCTTCATAATACAATAAAAATTTGAATCGTATTAATGTAAATTTTTTGTTTCATTTTGTTTTAGAAAACAAACTTCTTTATATTAAAATGCTCTTTAAAAGATCTACAGCAGAAATGCCAATTAAAAATCTAGTCAAGCATTAAAAAAGTTTTCAAGAATTATGTCATATTCATAATGTCCATAGATTTGTTATATAAGTCTTAAGGAATTTTGAGAAAATTAAAAACTTTATAAAATTTTCGAATTTTTCTTCTTCTATAAAATTGCTAAATCCGGTTATTAAAAGTATGGAGTGCCAAGTAGTTATTGATATAAGCGCATTTTTCATATAAGTATTTCCAGTTATTCACGAAATTATTAAAATAATTAAGACTAAAATGGAAACGATTGAAAACTCATAAATATTTAGTTTAAATTAAGTCACGGTAGGGTTATTTTGAAATAGTTTTTCTTGTGTGCATTTTTTGTTGTTGTTGTTGTTGGATCAGAAAATGTTGGAGCAATATTTGGAAACAATTTTTTTTTAAATGTTTTTGATTCTTAAAATGTTTTTCTTTTCTCGATGTTTTGTGATTTTGTCACGTTCAATGTTAAATGTTACGAGATTTCCATGATCATGGCCTTTGTATGGTGTTTTTTAAAATATGTAACATTTTTGGTTGCTGCTTTCTATTTTGATTTTTTGCTCACACGTGTAAATTTCAAAGTATAGTGCTGTAAAAAAGTTTGCCGCTATAATTAATACAAATAAAGAAATTGTTAGGGTTTAATTAAATTTTTTTATTTCATACTTTCACTTCTATATATTTATTATTAATTAATTAACTTGGTCATATTGTTATGTAGGATATCTTTTCTACCACATTTTAATCCTAACGATGGTATATTTTTGACGTTTAAATAGAATAGGTACTACAAAGAATTGTTTCTGTTGTCTATGTAAGAAATGGTATTTTCTGAATCTCTGCTTTTCCAGTAGCAATTGAAAATGGAAAAGGAATTAAGTTTCTATCACATTATAAAAGGAATAATTAAAAAAATTACTGAAACTTTTAATATCTGCAACAACTGATGTCTGTTACAGCTGTCACAAATTGTAAATGTTTTTTCAAAAAGCTACCTAGATATCTTAAAAAATTAAATTTTTACAAAAAACTTAAGTTTGGATTGCTTTTTGATAATATTAATAAAATCAAGCCAAAATATTGGTTTAGTCCACTAAGAAATTCAGTTCAGTAAAACACTACAACGGCAGCTTCATTTAACATTACATTTTTGAAAATGTATTAGTGCGACAATTGTGTTTGTTTTAGTTTCGGCGTTCCTTTTTTTGCTGGGTAATTTTATAAACTGTCTCGCAAAGTCCTAAAATATAAAATAGTTAAATATATTTCAAACACAGTTCACATAATATATACAGAAAAAAATTTTTGCAGATAATAAATATTTTATTTGATATTTAGTTTGTAATAAAATGATCGCCGTGTGACATGTGGCACATTCCAGTTATAACACAAGTCAATTATATCCTCTTCATCATTAATAGGCCAAAATTGAGTTGTTAGTATCTTGCGATAGCGTGATCCATTGACCGCTACCGCATTTCCGGCCTTGTCTTCCAAAAATACGTCCCAATCATGCCTCCAGACTACACACTGCACCGTACAGTAACACGTTGGACTTCTCAATAGTCGAAGTCCAAATGCGGCAATTTGGCTTATTATATATATAAGCAAAGGAGGTCACTAATATCTAAGTAAATATTCTACTTTATTTCTCAAACTAACTGAAGATTTATTTTTAATACCCACTATTATTCGTGTTCCTTGTCTATATATATTTATTATTGTTTTCTGTTGGTGATTGTACAAGTATCAGTGCATAATTTCTTTTATCTATAAATAGTTTTCTTTATTTAATTTACAACGGCAGGTATCACTATTTTGAGAAATGTCATACCAAATTGTATTTAAAATATGAAAATTTACTTTAAAAGGGGGAGAAAGACGCACTTTAAAATCTAAAATAACACTACTGTTTCGCGTATGCATTAAAATTTAAACTAAATAAAGAATGTGAAGACAAAACAATATTACAGCACTCCTGAGCCATCTATTGTTATTGTGGTATTCCCTTAATGATCACTACTTTACTTCCAACATTATATTCGAACATTGGGACAAGCACACTCATACTAGAGTACATAATTGTATGATCCCTAGATGACTAGTGAGTGAAAACTACATCGTACGAATATATGAAAATTATTAGGATTTATTGAATTCCCGCTGTTTAGCTATTAATCTTGCTTACAGCATTTAAACATACACTTTTCTTCATGTGCTACAACATCATTAGCTGCATCTCAATCTTTTCTGTTTGTCGCTTTCTTTTTTTTTCCTTTTTCCCTGCCTAATGCAATTACAGGTTTTTCTTACATCACAGGCGCTTTATATTGAAATTTTCATGGTGTATTTTTTCAAGCATTTTTTCTCCTATAATATATTGTATTGTTTTTTAAGTTTTTTATTACAATTTTTTACTTTATGCCTACCCGGTGGTTGTTTTAGTGGTGTCAACGATATTTTTTTTATACTTGAAATGCAAAGGAGACGACGACGATTAACAAAATTACTTTGGCCATTTAATGTTCTTCAAATATTTTTTTTTTACTTAGGTGTTGAAAAATTTCATAGCATCATTATTTTTTCTTCGAAACTTAGTCAATGGTATTTTAATTTGTTTATGACTGGGTGAGGTGTAATTTTTTATTCATTGGCTAGACTACAAAAGAAGAAAAAACAAACTCAGAAAAACAGCTTTAAAATACTATTAAATAAATTAAATGTTCTTTAAATCAAGTATGTGGCTGCGCGTATATTTCTTTGGGGGATTACACTTGTGACTGCAATTATATATATATGGCATCGGCATTGTAATATTTTGTCAGGTTTATGCGTCCTCTGACAGACTATCAATCAATTTTATTGGGTCTTTCTTAATGTGTTGCTGCATTAGTGGTATTAAAAATATATTTGATATATTTTGTGTTAATTTTTCTTCGATTTATATATGATCCACATCATTGTTTGATAACTGCAGACAATTAAGACGAATGTGCTTGTTTTCAAAATATGTATCATAAACCAAAAATTATGCATAATATATTTCATTAATCTATATAATGAAATAATTAAATTAAATAAATAATTTTAAAATATTTCAATTTTTGGGCATTTGTTTTGGATTATTTAACTATAAAACAAGATTAGCAAATTAAATAAAATGTTACTTGTGGTGGGATTGTTTAAATAGCTTAATAAAGTCTCAAATAAGGTTTTCTTATAATTTTTCTTTTATATATAATCACTCAATAACACAGTTATTAAAATAATACGCAAACATAATGACTTTTAAGTGTTGATATTTGTAGTATTTTGTTATGTTTAACAAAAAAACTAACATTATTTAAATCCCCAAGACTTTAGTTTTAATTCACAAGGTAAAGGGTTTTTCAACAAGAAGTTTGTTTTCTAAAACAAAATAAAGCAAAAAATTTAGATTAAGATGATTAACATTTTTTTGTATGTATTTCGAAGAGAAAAGTTTGGCAGTTATATATGAAAAATGATATCTGGCAGATATAGATTCTTTAATCAAAGTTTTTAATCACTTTTTGGCAAAATGGTGGTCCCATTATGTTAACCATTCACAGATTTTGAGTTTTAAGGTTGAAATCGAATCGATGGGCTCCGTCTGTCTTAACATAGCCCCACAAAAAATAATCCACAGCTGTTAAATCACACGATCAGGCTGGGGACTTAACTGCTAATTGTCGTAATATTAAGCGATCGGGAAATTTAGTTTGCAATAAATTCCTGTACCAATGGGACCTTATAAGGCTTAAAAGTCAAATCGTTACACAAAACTCGCCAGATGGTGGTTTTGCATAACCCCAATTGTTGAGAACGTCGAGGAATTGACAAATTAGGATCTGCTTTAACGCTGTGGCTCACGGCTGTGACGCTTTCAGTTGAAGGACACGGTCAAATACGCGTTGGTGTTCGTATATCTTGTATCGCACGTGTCGACTTAAATTTAACAACCAATTTCTTAATAGCAGTCTCAAAAGCACTCTTATGTTATTGGAAACATCACGAAAATAACGAAATATAACTTTAACAGAAGCACCATTTTCATAATGGATTGCAATTATTTTAATGCGTTTTTCGTGCGAAAATCAAGTCATTATAACAATTGAAAATGCATCTACTATGAATACGTCAAAAAACTAAATGTCAAAACAATAATTTTGTTGGTGTTGCCACAATTGAAAAGCAAACTTCTTGTTGAAAAACAGGCCCAAATAGAAACATGTTTGTGGCAACCAAAACCTAACATCAACACATTATAGTTTATCTGTTTTGAGACTATTTTCATATATAATAATGTTATTGTCAATGATGTTTAAAGCGCTTAGATGCATTATTACCATAATATGATCCTATCATAAAATCGAATAAATTTTGAAAATAAGTTTTTTGTAAACAAAATTGTATTAAAATAATATACATTATATTATACCCTTGATTACTTGTATCCTAGATTAGTAGAATTCATTAACTAAATGTTTAATAAATGAAATAAAATTTATTCATAATTCTACGTGTTTACGAAATAAATAAATTCTGTAAAATTACGATTGAAAAATATTTTTTTATCAAAATTTGATTCATATATAACTCAGAACGTTTATCTATATTAAATTTTATACTGATCTAAAAATTATAGGGCGTGCTTTTACCTAGAGAACATATCATTGTAGCTGTTACAGAAAAAAAGATTTAAAATTGTAAAATTTCAAGTTAAATTAAAACTTACAGAGAGTACATATGACTAGGTTCGCTATAATGAGCTTCGAAAATTATAGTATAAATTAAAGAGAATTCCCAATGTGACGTGAGTTTAAAAAGATGAAATTCAAATTTAAAGGATTTCCCTTCTATATACAGAAGCTTTCCTTTAGAATCGTAGGTGACAGGCTCTTCTGTACCAAAAGTTGTATCGTTAAGATCCCTATAACTTCTCAATTCTTATTATATTTTTACTGAGCGTCTGCTCGTCTATCTCTTTGACTTTGTATTTAATTATAAAATAAAAAAAAATATTTTTGATGCTTATGGTTTTTTCTTTTATATTAAAATTCACTTAAACATTTCGCAACTTACGAAAAATTTATTTTTTAAAGAGAATTTGTTCCTTCGTAATTTACAAAATATTTATTTTTTAAATAGAGTTTTTTTCGCTGTAACTGATCAAGCACTGGGTTTTAATAAAATTAGTTTTATTTTTTTCCTTAAAGTAATTTGACTTACCTTGAACTTGATAATTAGCACTTCGTTTGTTAAAAAATTTTAAATGATTTTTATTTTAAATATTAAAAAATAAATTAATATTTAAAATAAACATAAAATACTTGGCAGAGATAGCTTATCTTACATACAAAGAATACAAATTTGAAAAAGAAATTTGCCAAATTTTATGATTCGTATTCACATGAAATTGAATAATGTGAATCATTAACTAAATTATAACTCGAAATTATATTTAAACATTAAAAGTAACAAAAAAAAACATTTTTTTAATAACCTCCACAATATATCAGTTTTATAGTTGGCGTTTTCTTGATAATTTGAGCAATAATAAAAAGGGGTGCATAAAGTTAAATAAATAAAATCTAACCAAAAAATACCTTTAAAATAAAATTTACATAAAAATGATGTTAATCTGTTTTTCTTGTGAAAAGGTTTTTTATTTTAGTAATATTTGATATAATAAATTTATAAATTTTGAAATAAAATCAATATTATTTTGGCGAAAGAAAAAAAGGTAAAAATATTATGTTATTCAACTGTGTGTCCACGCAGCTACTTGCTATTAGTCTACTAAATTTTCTAGTGATTTTAGTGGAGACAACTCTGTATGTGGTCTGCTACTACTAACTTTATGCTGAATCATGAAACGATATAAGTAAAAACAAAAAACGATCAGAATCCAAATGTTCCCAGAAGATTAATATCATTTGGGTTTTGTTTGTAACTACAATACTCAATAGTTCTGCTAAAACAACAACTGTGGTCAACAAATTAACAGACAAATAAGAATAATATCATAACGAAACCATATTTTTGATTTGGACTTTTATTAGCTAATCTTGTGAGACACTAAATTGTATATTAATTAGTGATCGATCTTTTGTTTCTTTGGTATTTGTATGCCACACACAAGAATTAACATTTAAGTAGACACTAATAGTGGCGACTATTAATTTAATTTTATGTCACTGGTTTTATTTTTTTGTAATATAAACGCTGTTTTTATTGTTGCTCCACGCATGAAGTCACACGCTTATAGTGATTATTATAAAACAGATTTAAAAGCGTTCAAAAATGAAAATAAATTATATTGATGCCATAAGAGATGATAAAACAAATTAACTTAAATTATAACTCTTATTAATAACAAAACTACTGTTTGTATAAATTAATATAATTTTTCAGAAGACTTTAAAATACACAAAATTATTTATGTTTTTGTTTGGCTTTTTCAAACTCAGTTTTAGCTATTTGCTTGGTAAAATCTTAGATAATATATTCTCAGAAATTGTTTCAAAAACATTCAAGTCTGTTAAGTTTGCGATAAGCTTAGGAGCCACAAATATAAATTCTGTTTGTTCACAACTTACAAAGCTTATTACATAATATGATATTTCTAGTTTATTACAAATGTTGAAAAATAAACATATACATGGATGTATATGTGTGTTTTACTTTATATGATGCCATTAAGGATTACTACACGAGAAAAAAATTTCTTTATTTTTTAATAAGTTTAGTTGTTTTCCGGTTGACAATTATTTAAGTTTTTAATTGATAACATTATTTTATTTTATTTTATTTATTATTTAATAGAACTATAATTTTTCAAATAAATTAAATTAAAAATTTTTATCTGATAAGTTAATGGATGCAAAAAGATTTTATTACCAAGATAAAAGTGGTCTTCCTGTTTAGGATGTATGAACTCTTATTCCCGTTTTCCCAAATAGCCAGTTTTTTTTGCTTAGCACGAAGAAATTTTACATAAATAATCATCATTGGATATGCAAAAAAGGTTTAGTATGAATCATATAAACAGACTTTAACTTTTAAATATAAATGTCCATTATTTGCACTCACACCTACTAGGGCTAATTAACACTTATCCATTTTATAACCTGTTCTCAGTAAAGAAAAAGTCTTATTTTATGGATAATGAAATTGTCAAGCTGTCAATCAATTTAAGAAGTGAAAATAGATACCCAAGTTATGGACAAAACGAAGGAGTGAAGGAGAATATATTGCACTGAACAGTCAACTGTAGACGGAACAAACTACTTTTTGGTATGTTTCAGAACATCACAAATTTGTTTCATTATACTTTCTTAGAAAATAGAAAAAAATTAAAAAAACAAATAAAAAAAATTTAAAACTTGATTGCCGCTTAACTTAGGCAGTAAAATCAATTATTCACTGATATTGAACAGAAATGATAGAGCTGTGATGCAGAAGGGATGGATGCAAACAGATTTTAGTTGTTAATATAGGCAGTTGGAAAATTTTGATAAAATTTAAACACTTTTACTTAAAGTATTAGAATGCCGAGTCTTGCCCCTGGCATAGTAAAATTTCGGAAATATAAAAACAGATATCACAAAACGTACTAAAACATATTACAAGAACGTTGAAACACATTAGCACTTGACTAAGAAGGAAGAATATTTTTTTCTTGGTCGAACATCACAGTTGTAAATTGTAAACAAACGCGAGCTTTCCAACAAAAAGTTTGCTTTTCAATTGTGGCAAAACCAACAACATGATAGTTTTGACATTTAGTTGTTTGACGTTTTCGTAGTAGATGCATTGGCAATTGTTACAATGAATTCAATTACGCTATAAAAATGGTAGTTATATTAAAGTTACATTTCGTAAAATTCGTGATATTTTCGGACAGTATAATCGACCTTTTAAGACCGCTATTAAGAATTTGGTCGCTAAATTTCAGTCTACAGGCTCGATGCAAATGTGCGAACACCAATGCGTGTTCGACTAGGTTCAACTAAAAATATCGCAGCCGTAAGCCACAGTGTTGGAGCAGATCCAAATTTGTTAATTCCTCGACATTCAATCCACCACATTCCAAAACCACCATATGGCGAATTTTTCGTAAGGATTTTACTTTGAAACCTTACAAGGTTCAACTGCTGGGACCATTCACATTGCCGTAGTTTCGCTCAATTCATTCAAGAATAACAGGCTGGTTTTTCAAAAAAAAATATTTTTTTCAGATGAAGACGAATCGCTCTGAAAATCCTAGAGCGATTATTGAGAAGTCTTTGCATGCTCAACGTGTCATTGTACGGTGCGTTATGTGGTCTGTAGGAGTGATTGAGCCGTTTTTTTTCGAAGATAAAGCTGAAAATGCGGTAACGGTTAATGGATCACGCTATCTCGATATGCTAACAACTTAATTTTGCCATTTTATTGATGACGCAGATATCACTGACATGTGGTTTCAACAGGACGGTTCCAGATATAAAACAGCCAATGAAACGATCAATTTAATACAAACCAAATTTCTTGATCGCATAATTTCACGACAATTAACAGTTAAGTGGCCAGCCAGATCGTGTGATTTAACACCACTCGATTATTTTCTCTGGGCCTATGTTAAGGTCTATACGGAGCCAACTTTTCTCTTCGTAATACAATAAAAATTTTAATCATCTTAATCTAATTCTTATATTTTTTCTTTATAATAAATATTTAGCTTCTATATAGTAATGGTTTGATTTTCTTATTAATAATTTAAATAAAAGGTCGTTCTTGTATAATTTGCTTCCAGAACGCTTTTAATTGCTAAAAGATGGGTTCTGGGAGCTAAAAAATTTAATGATATCCAAAAGTAAAACAAATTTAAACGTCTCTTCTTATTCCAGCATTTCAAAATCATCAAGAGTTATGTATTGTTAAGTCATCATATAAAAATTAAATAATCTGCCACTATTGAAAGTGGTCAATGACGCAGAAGAAAAAAGTCCAACTTTTGGACTTTTGCAAAAAATTTATTATTTAATTTTTTAAAGTTAAACTAAGTTTTTTTGTCTGTGCTAATTTGAAGGGTGGGAGAGATACCAAAAGAAACTGTAACTGAAAAGTGGTAGATCCACGTAATTTGGAGAAGCTTTCGCATCGTTTCGTAACCGTGGACAAAAGGCGAATCTATCTCAGCATAACGGATACCAAAAAGTAGCACGAAACAGCTTGAATTTCACTTTTTTCCATTTTTCGAAAAACCATTGTCTGCTGTAAACGGTTGCCAAACACAAGTTGAGTGACTCAGATTAATCTAATTTAGACAGAAGATAACTGGCAGTGACCTGTCGAGAGGAGTCATGTTGCCATTTCAATTAATTCACTAAGTCGCGGACTTATTGATCGATTTTGGCTTTAAGCCGTATATTGTAAATAAACTTTGTCGCAAATTTTGTATAACTCAAATGTCAAAAATTATTAAAAAACAAACACAAAAAAGAAGCAAATGTAAATGACTTATGTTTAGTTAAAATTTTTACATTGTAGTAGAATTTTACCTGTGAAAAACTGAAATTTTGAACTTTATAATGCCGTTACACTGCTTACAGAACCGGCGCCGTTTCCTAATTTTTATTTCTACCAATTTGGAAATTTTAAGTTCTGGCGCTACTTCTTGTCAATCTAAACAAGCGTTTTATTGTTTACAGTTTAAGAGATATTCGGTTAAAAAAATTAAAATGTTATATTTTATGTTATTCTTATGTTATCTACGTTTTTGACGATGTGAGCCAAAACCCTTCTCAAAATTATCTTTTGATTTCATAGCTTGTTTTTCGTTATTAAAGTAAAATTCTTAAGGTAAAATTTTAAGCTCCAAAGTTAAATGAAAATAAAAAATGTCGAGACTTTAGTGATTTAAAAAAAAAAAAGTTGTATGTAATCTTTGTAACTCAATTAACAAATTAAAACCAAAAATATAAAATGCTTATATTGCTAGAGACAAAAGCTATTGCTCCAATTAAAAATTCTAAATCTGTGAAAAATAAGAATTTGCGAACGGTTTAATTTTTCATATACCCAAATTGTGCTTTTTTGAGATATTGCGGTGCCAGCTCTGCAAGTTGTATAATGTCCACAATTAAAAATTAAAATTCTCTACACCTGCCGTTACAGTAGAAATGGACTAGCCGCTTAGAAACTATAAAACTTTTTTTTAGATTTTTTTCAAACACCCCACTGTGCGATGTAAAGTTCTTTACGGCTTTAATTCATCCAGTCAACTAACTATATAACTAGCGCAACAACAATATCAAGTTACAATATGATGAAAGACAAATAAACCTTTTACTTTGTGATCAACATGATCTCCAACATCATCGGAATTATTGTCAACTTTGTTCTGTTGGCGGTATATTTTAACTCTTCCATCTATTAGAAAAAGACTTGCATGCTTCATATGCACACACACACTTCCATATATGCTTTTGGATATATTTATACATGTTTATGTTATGCTTACTGACCTGATAAGTGTTGTTCAAGCATGGTATGGTTGGTTGAATATGCGCATGCGCCCCGTATTTATTGGCAGCTGTTTTTATTTATTAATTCTTTTTACGGTTGTTTTGCATTCTTTTGCACCTTTTGCCTTTTCTTCTCTTTTCCCACTACATCTTCTTAGTCTTTATTGACTTGGACTCATATGAATGTGTGGTATTTGATATCAGGCGCCAATATTTCTAAGATCTTTTTGTGAAGATTTTTGTTCCGTTTTAGATTTTTTTTCTTCTCTTGTTTGTCTCTCTTAGGGTTTGTTTTGTTTTTATTTTTGTTTTTTTTTTGTTTTAACTGTTTAACTTTGATTTGTTTGTGCCTTATTGTTTCGTTCATTTTCTAGTCATACTGACATGCATACGTGCAGATATTTTGTCTTTATATTCCTTTTATATTTTCACTTACAAACAACTCGTGTCATTTGTTTTGTATTCAGTTACAAGATCAGCTGTCATTTTGTTATTGCTTGCTGGTGACTAATTAGTTTTTGTTTCGTTATTAGTTTAGATTTGTAACGGTTAAAAATTTTCAACCGCAATTTTAATTAGGTTACTAGGTTAACTTTTCTAGAGCATATTGTATCAACTATTTGTTTTCATTGCAAATTTAGTATTGCAAAAATAGATGTAATTTAAAAATATGAATTTTAAAATGCACTTGAATTTTAAATTGTTTATGTAATTGTCTTTTAATATTTTCACAAAATAAAATCATTTTCTCAATTAGCTTACGTGACTTGTTCAAAAATGTATGCTTAACTCCTCAAGGGTAGCTTACGTTACATAAACTCGGTCCTGCCAATTGAGTTCAACATAATATTATTGTACATTTGATAAATAAAAAAAAAAATTGTTAAAAATAAATAAATCTGCCAAGAACCAGTTGTGCTAACACACAATTTGTCCTGTATCATGTATGAACCACATTTAAAATTCTTATAATTGTTATTACAAATTAGCTGATCCGGCAAACCTTGCGCTGACTCATCGATAATTAAAAAAACTAAATTTGTTATAAAATAAACTTAAAATAAAGAAAAGAGTTCTATATGAATAAGGTTTATAATCGAATATTAAGTCCGTTCGAATCGTTGATATACGCGGGATCAAGGTATTCTCTCCTTTGTATTTTCTTTTTATGATTATTGCCTCAATAACGCTATTCATCAGCTTTATCACAGCCAGTCTTGTTCTCTTGCACATTCAAGGTTAAGCAGGAAATTCTAGTGAATTCTGCTTTATAACAGTGTCAACTTATTTGAAGGAAGCAAACTGTCCGGGAAGAAAGAAAAATTTGAATGGACCGATTGAGATTATCGACACCTATATTTTTCACTGCCAATATTATTTAACTATATCTGGAAAAACACGCTGAATAAGATCCTCTTTTTTGATCTGTGATGTGACAGAAACCTCTGGATAATGTGAATAACCCGGTAGTGTCGCGACTTTACCATTTTAAGTGTCTTATAACTGTTTCGAACACACATTTGTAGTTTAATCTTCCTGGAAAAATACTCATGAATTAGTTGCTAATTGCTTTATCCTTAGTTCATAAGCAACAGTCTACAGGAGAATAAGTCGGGGAAGAGTGTGACGAAAATCACCTGACAATAGTGTCATGGCTCCATAAAAAATATTTGGGTGCCTCGAAAATTTTTTAGCTTTTTGTTCAGTGTCTCCCACAGTGACTTATTGTGCATTGCTCCCAAACAATCAATTTGCATAAGTGTAGGATCTTCGCCATTGCGCAGTGTTGAAAATTACTGCTTCATTGATTTGCAATTTTATGATAATTTCAAGGCATAATTGGCAGTTCCCCTGCCTTCTATCTGAGTCGCAACTACTCCTCATGAAGCCAACCCTAAGGCTGCATAATTTTGCGGTCTGATATTCGCCAAAAGCAAAGCAATGAAATTAAGAGCGTTTTCCGGTCTCTCCGGTAGCATCAAGGAAGTAAATTCCACCAGACCCACTGTTCACAGCTTCTAAAAATTAACGTATGCAATTTTTTGTTGTTGATTTAATTGTGAAACTTCTCGCCGAAGAAGGCCAATGCCGCAGTGTTGTACTGTTGTTCTCTTTGAAACACATGATTTAATGCATCGTGTATATGAAGATTGGGTTCTGGGATTCCCAAAGACAACAATACTTTTTTGGCCATCTATATTGATCAATGTCTCACTGTAAATTTCTGCAGTCATTTCTAGTGCTGGATTCAAAGCCTGACGGGCACACGAGGCAAAACATCCTCAGACATGTCATACGTATACTTAACCTAAAAATCTTTTGGATTCTAGGGGAAACATGTCGATATGATATTGAAAATGCACGATGATTGTGCCGCATTTATTAGTGGATGAAATTTGAACCCAAAAATAATTTGAAATTGAAGCAAAAATAAGATTGACGTAGAATAAGTCATCAGCTCGTTTTACGTCTAAACACGTTGTAAATATGTGACAACCAAGTGACAATTTTAAATAAAAGTTGTCAAATGTTTCACAGCTAGGAACGTTTTGTATGGAAAAAGTTGTTGTTGTTGTTTTTGCTATTTTCCATTACTTATTATTATATTTCGGAAACCTTCTTGGGACTTTTACTAATAATCTAAAATAAAAAATTGCCAAATCGTTCTAACCGCTTTCGAGTCTTAGCAAGACTAACGAACTGCAATTCATTTTATATATATTGATTGAAAGCGTTGGGCTATTTTCTTACATTTTAAATGACACGACAATATGCATCAAAATCACGTTACTAGTGGGACACAAGCAGTCTTTTCAATATAAACTGTACTAAAATTTCAAGCGTCTACCTTTATTTATTGACAGATCTAAATTTTGTTAAGTTTACTGTTCACACTTTTTTATAGCGGACAAATTTGTACAAAGAAATCAAAGCCATATATGCTGAAATAATGTGACTTTAGAAGTACCCTTCATATTTTAGTGTTATCCTTAATTTATTATACTTGTTCTTATAGTGGGCATCAATGAACTTATGTAGGAAAATGAATATGAAAAATTTGTTTCGTTATGATTACTGTATTTTTGTGTAAAAGTTTTCTGACATTTGTTTTCTTTTTGCTCTGTTCCTTGAATATAATTCTTATTCAATTAATGTGGATTGAGATATAAGACGCTTGAGTTGTCTATATATAAAATTTGCGGAAAAACCACTGACGAGCTCTATGACCAGTAGTGAAATGGCTATATGGACATGCTTTCTCCAGGGTAATGCATTTAAATTTTTAAATAATAGATATTTTATCAGAATATCATATATTTATTTTTAAAGGAATCTAGCTCAAATAAAGTATATTAATTTATAAGTTATTTATTTTAAAGACTAGCCATTCCGAAATAATATTACAATATCAATTTATAAAAGAATTTTACTTTAGCTCAATCGGAACTTCAATTTGCTATCATGGTAGTAAAATATAACTTTTTAGTACGTTCGATCACTTAACAATTTCTGTTGACATACTTCCTAAAATTATTGCTAATAACAACAAAAGCTGCTTGATTATAAAACCTATTTTATTAAAGCGCTTGTAAAGTACAGATGTAAATATTTAGTCCGTAATGTATCGAAAAAATATAATAATAATTTCCTACAATAATCAAATATTTTGCAGCCAAAGGAATCATCATAATCTTTTAGCTCTGTATATATGTGCCATTCATTAACAAAGCATCCGATCTCACCAAAAATTGAAATGGTGGTGTTGGCATTAGTAGTAAAACAAGTCACAGTTTTATTAAATTTTGAAATGTTAGTATTTTTAAATTTCAAACTAGACACACTAAATACACTTTATTAAACTCTCTTTTAGTTTTTTTAATAGCAGCTGCCACCTCATAACAAAAAAATAACCACCCCGAAATAATCATGATCAGCATCAATGATGTGATCATGATCAAAAGCGCATGTGCTATTTATTTGCATTACCTTGCAGACACATGTACCTGGAAATAACGTTTGTCCTGCGCCAAATATTTTTAATTGTTATTGTGCAGTCTGTGCCTTTAAAACTACCTGGTTTCAAACCCAAAACAATAATGCACCACTAATCTTTTGAATTGCATTTAATTCATCCCCTTGGCCCCTTTCATATTCAATGATTTATATTTAGAATCTAGTTGTTGTTGTTATTTTAATTTTAACAACAACCCTTGTTATTCTAGACAATTTGATTTTCTTTCTCTGCAATTTTCTTAGATCGACTGTTATTTTAGATGCCACCATTATTTTGCTTTCAGTTACAGAAGATTTCTTTATTGTTTAGAATTTCTTTAAGAACAATTTCTTACATCTGCTAAAATTTCATACCTTTTAGCACGTACTATTGTAAGTTTTATAGGCAATAAGAGTAAAAGTCGTTATTTTTATTTAAAGAATAAAAGCAGCAAAAATTATTGTTGAAAAAGATGTAACCGACATATCAATTGGTGTGAGTTTTTATTTGAAGATGATTATAAGATCTCACATAAATTTCGAGTCTTAGAATCTATAAAGTTAAATTGATGTTTTTTACTTTACTATTTAAACGTAGCTTAGCTCTACTATTAAGCATAACTTTAATATAATAGCTTTTATTTATTGAAAAATCAAATATACGTGCCTTTATATAATTTTATTAGAAGATTTCTTGTCTAAACATAATGCTTCAAAGTCTCGTGAATATATACTTCTGTGCACTTTGTACAAATTAATATATTTCATTTACAGTCATTTCCGGTAAAATAAAGTAGGATTTTATGCCGTCGCACAACACTTACTTTATCACTACCCCTTTTGTTCCTGGTAAGTGATACTAGAAACAGTTGTCTGTCATTAGGTTTTGTTCAGTGTCCTGATGGTACTTCCTATTGCAGTGATTGCAGTCTAGCAGCTAATAAGATCCCATAGAGCTTCTTCATATATATTCGTATCTGACTGAGATCAGGTAGCCTAATAATAAGCATTGCTTGATATCCACATAAAATACGAGCTACCATCTCAGCCTCTAGCAGCTACGATTGTCATCTATTATATTCAGTGATTTTCGGTCGATGAAATTTTAAATTTCTATGACATATAAATTACTTAAGTCTAGGTTACTTGGATATATTTAATCACCACTGAGGACTTCCTGCCAAGGAATTATTGCCTTAGGAGCTGCTTTACAGATTAACTCGTCAAGCTATCGCAAGGCTCTGTTCTTTCTCCTACCCTATTTCTAATTTTTCTAAATGACCTTCTTTGTCAAACTTTCAACTCGGTATACTCTTTCGCAGATGACAGCACCATTTGTCATTCGTATTTATTCATTTATAGAAAAAACCAGTTGGAGGTGATTTACAAAAGGCAAAATATGATTGATACGCTTAATCACGATCACGCAACATTCTCCCAATGGGGTAGTGTGCATAGAGTAGATTTTATGCTACAGCGTTGCATGCTTACGCATAGCTGTGTGTTCGGTAATGATGTTGCATCTCTTATTGTGGATGATATAAGTAGTCAGGAAACGGAAGTTCGTGATATTCTTGGCATGAAAACCCAGTGTGATATTCGATGGACCAAGCACATTTCTCAGGTTTCTAAAGAAGCTTTCAGATATCTCAATTTTCTAAAACGGTGTAAAAGATTCTTTACTCCATCCGTTCCCCGTAATATTTATAACATCTATAACAGTCCCAAAATGGAATACAACATTCATATATGGGTCGGCGCCCCAAAGTCTATTTTAAAGTTGCTCGACCGCCTACAAGAGAGGGCCAAGTGGCCTGTTGGGGACAGTAGGGTATTCAACTCTATTAATTACCTAGAGCATAGACGCAATGTGGGTTGTTTTTCACTGTTTTATCGTCACGACTATGATAAGTGCTGCAATGAAATTAGAGGACTTGTTTCAGTTTCTCGCACGTTTTAGCGTTTAAAACGCTTTTCATTGAGAGCTCAACCATTTGTGGTTGATTGGTCAGTGAATCGCACTACGCATTACAGGGAAAATTCTTTTTTGAGCTGAACAGTTCATAAGTGGAATAAACTCCCTCCAGAGGTCTTTCCTGACACTTTCAATGTAGGAAAATAAAAATCGAATGTCCACAAATACTACTCGCTCTTTCCTCCTCTCCATTACCTAAGTTTCTAGTTCTGGCACAATAAATTCCATGAGTAAAAGTCATCACCTGAGTGCTGGTCTGGCGAAGGAAGAACGAGGAATAGCTATTATAAGTTCTTCTTGTATATCTCTTTCGGTTTTCTCCGTACTTTCGTTCCTTTTGTTTTCTTTTCTATACCTGACAGATTCTGGTGTGATCAAATAAGGAACTGCGAAAAAATGATCACTTTTGCAAAGTAGTTAAGTGTCATTCAGGAGTATACTGCATTGGATTTTAACTCCAACTAATCAGTAATTTTTAGATTATTATTGAGACCATCAGTAATGAGTATATTTTCCTAAAATTTTACTTACGGTGGTTATAACTATCCGTTCAACATCTAACTAAAAGCCTACTTCTGATCGCCATTCGCGAAAAGGTATAAATCTAACTTTTGACAGTATGTTAATTAGCCACATAGATTTTATATTTTCTGTTATTAACAGAGCCGAAATCTATTAACGATATTTATTATGTTAAATTGACAGGACATCTGATTTTTTAATCAACCAAGCTCCTGTCCCAATATTTCAGTTTTGTAATTAAAGCATTATTAACGCTTAGAAGAACTGAAATAGACAAACTGTGCCAAAAACGGTTGCGTAAAAATGTTACGATTTTATTATTGTATCCAAGCGTTAGACGAGACTAAGGGAACTATTAATGTGTAACATTGGCGTGATAAAAAATTTGGAAATTTGGAATTATGGGGTTCTGTTATATTCAACTGAGTTATCGCAGCCGTAAGCCACAGTGTTGAAGCAGATCTAAATTTGTCGATTCCTAGGTGGTCTCAATAATTCGGATTAGCCAAAACCATCACATGGCGAATTAAGCCTTACAAGGTTCAACTGGTGCAGGAATTGAAGCCAATCAACCACTCAATTCATTCAGGAACAACCGGCTAGTTTTTAAAAAAAAAATCATTTTTTTCAGACAAAGTCCTTTTCACTTTCCAGTGTATGTCAACAAGCACAATTGTCGCATTTGGTCTTCTGAAAATCCTAAAGCGATTATTAAAAGCCTTTGCATGCGCAACGTGTCACTGTATGGTGCGCTATGTGGTCTTTAGGCGTGATTGGGCCCAGATGGGGCTGGAAAAGCAGTAACGATCAATGGATTACGCTATCGCGAGATGCAGAATCTCAATTTTGGCCTATTGTGGACGACATGGATATCACTGACATGTGGTTTCAATAGGACGGTGCCACATGTCACGCAGCGATTGAAACGTTCAATTTATTGCAAACCAAATTTCCTGATCGCGTTATTTCACGAAAAGCACCAATTAAGTGACCAGCCAGATTGTGTGATTTAACACTACTGGATTATTTTTTGTGGGTCTATGTTAAGGACACAGTCTATATGGAGCCAATTGAATTGATTTCAGCACCATTTTTGATGAAAGCGCGGTCGTGATGGACATTTGCCAGATATCATTTTCATTCATATTTGCCGAACTCTTCGTATACTATAAAACTTTGAATCATCTTAATCAAAATGTTTATTTTGTTTTAGAAAACAAACTTCTTGTTGAAAAACTCCTTTACTATAAATAATTAATTTTACAAAAAATCCTATTTTATTTAAACTAAAAATCGTTAAAGTATAAAAATCCTTTAAAAATTTTTTTTCAAAGAATTTACTGTTTAGCATTTCAAGCTGTTTATTAAGTTGTTCGATTTCATTTAAAAGCCAAAAATATATGTGAAACGTGAAAAGAGTAGTAACATCAAAGAGCTTTAATAATTATTTTTGCTCTTTAATACAAGAAAGAGTACGCTCATATTTTTTTACATTCTCAGAAAACGTAAAAGATCTCATAAGAGAATTATTTAAATCACAAATTATATTCAAAATGAGATTAAGAAGGAGATATTAAAAAACATTTTTATACTAAACACTCATTTATGTATAAAACATAGATAGAAAATATTTAAGCACAAAAGAGACAGCTCCACCCATGCTATCTCAAATAAAACACATATGGATGTGTATATACATACACTCCAATTACTCTTTTAATAGGAAGGGGAAATTTTTAAATGGTAAGAGTTGTTTCAAAGTTGTTAATGCTTTTTTTCGATTACAATCAAACACTAAATCTCTAAAGTATTGTTGATGATCGTTGTCGCTGGTGTCGTTGAGGCTGTTTTTAGATATTACATATGCTTTCCATGATTTGGTAGTTGGCTCACTCGATCGTTGATTGTGTGTATGAGCACGTGCTATCAGACAGCCAGACTCTATGTTCAGCTTGCCTGCAAAGAACATCTGGTGCTTTTTTAATTTTTCTTTTATAGAAACAATTAAGGTGGTTGAAACTGAAGATCACTAAAGAGCGTAGAGAGTATGTAAGTCGTCTAACAATAGATGCTATATGAAAAATCGGAAGTATTTTTGTACCTTTAGATTTAATAACAAAAAAAGGGGTGGTTGAGGGTTGAAAATATATTTTGTTAACAGGGATTTTTAAAAGGATCATCGTCGGTTGCTAGGGGTATAAATATTAAACTGATCGTTAACAATTACATCATTCGTTTAACGAACCTTTAACGAGAAACACAGGGATTTTGGAAATTTAAATTTTTTAAACAAAGCAATTTCATAAGAATAAAATAACTTGTAAATAACAGACAAAATATATTTTTAAGAAGAGAAAGTGGGAGTGTGAGTGTGTGCTAAGTAAGAAAAGTGAACTACTTTTATTACTGTCGACCGATCATTATTGGATTAATTTTAAATTATGGATAAATTAAAGTACAGTAAATGTCCTTTAAAAAAGAGACCAATTTTAATGATGAATCAAGAATCAAATATGGATGCAGAGCCATCTCTAGATCAAGGTTAGTTATTTTAGTTAAATCTTGGACATCTTTTAGAAATTATTTTCTTTAAATAGAATAACTGTTGCTAAAAACTATATGTTAAATTTTTAATTTGCAGAAGATGGACCCGTCGATTTAAGCAAATCCTCCTCGTGTGCCTCATCACCAATTTGGAACAGCGTGCAAACGGATGATTCCACATCTGAATCAGCTTTAGATTTACAAAACAAATTTGATAATAGAAGCAAAGAAGAATTGGCGCGCCGTATTTGGGAGGAAACAAGAGAAATAGCCCGCGCTTTTCCTGATGTATTTACACGTGAGGAGATTGCTCGCAGTTTGGCCCGTTTAGGTTATGGCGATTTTCCTTTATCCACAGAAGAGAACATTAACGAAAATGATTACCATGAGAGAATACTAAATAATTCGCCGTCTCCTCCGCTAGCGAGGTCTGAAACTTTTTATGGTGCTAATATTAAATCCGAACCTATAGAGACTTCATTTCAAGCGGAATATATGCCCACGCGAAATTTTAATAACAATTTATTAAGAAGTATTGCTGAATATGAGGACTGTTTTAAGCATAAAGATTTTTCCAGAGAAACTTCGCCCAAAATGTTACGAGATAGTGAACCTTATATACATCAGAGTTCATATTTTGAACCGGAAGATTTAAGCTTGCGTTCTACTAAAAAGGTGTTGGGCGAAAGTACAAATTTACACAATGTTGCGAAAGCCCTGTTGGGCTTACAAAACTTTAAGCCAGAATCAGCTTTTACTAATAATGATGTTGAAAACGTAAAGCTTTTGAGTAATAATGTCAATGTAGGCTTAAAATTAAAGACTAGCAATGATTTGTATTATCAGTGTCAACAATGTAACAAATGTTATTCCACTTATGCCGGCTTGGTGAAACATCAACAAAGTCATGCTTTTGAAAGTACAGAATACAAAATTATACGCAGTAACCCAGATGGTGGTGCAACTACACATGATTCTACCGAGTTTACCACTGATCAGGCAGCAGCTTTAATACAAGCCTCTGCTGTAGCTTCTTCTCAGTCCATGCAGAAGCCAGTAGGAGTGCCACGTTACCATTGCAATGATTGTGGAAAATCCTATTCAACTTTTTCCGGTCTTACCAAGCATCAACAGTTCCATTGTCCCGCGGCAGAAGGAAATCAGGTAAAGAAAGTGTTTAATTGCAAAAACTGTGACAAGACATATGTGTCTTTGGGAGCGCTTAAAATGCATATACGTACTCATACACTACCTTGCAAATGTCCTATATGCGGCAAAGCGTTTTCTCGACCTTGGCTTTTGCAAGGTCACATACGTACCCATACTGGAGAGAAACCTTTTAGCTGCCAGCACTGCAATAGGGCTTTTGCCGATCGATCAAATTTAAGAGCTCACATGCAGACACACTCTGATGTTAAAAAATATTCCTGTCCCTCTTGCACGAAATCCTTTTCGCGTATGTCTTTATTGGGAAAACACTTACAGAGCGGCTGTCAGTCTTCGCCTAATAATTATCAGTCATCAAAATCACCACCATTAGATGCTGTAAGTGGTTTTACTCATCAACAATTGCAACAACACTTACAAGGCCTACCAAATGAGTATTCCGCTCCAGCTTATGATGAAAATACGCATCACTCTCAAATGCATCAAGTTCAACAGCGAATCTATTATGCCGGCAGTGTGGAGGGTAGTGAAAATGATACCGAAGAAGATTACGCGATGCAAAATCCACCAGCACACCCACTTGTTCAGCAAATGAGCAATTATTAAATTTAAAACAATTTAGTTTAACGTAAATAACCGTATATTTTTAAAAGAAGTACTCCATCCAGCCTTACTTTATTTATTGGTAGGAATAAGTTAAAATAACATTATTGTTTAGGATGTTTTAGGATTGTCCTTCCGTTTATCGTTTTTACAACAAAAACTACAAAAATAACGATCTAGTTAAATTTACCAAAGTTAGCATAGCTTTTCTTTAACCCCAGTAGTGACAGTTTAGAATTCTCATTTAGTTTAGTTTCAAAACCAAAGCATCATACCAAATTGTATGCAACACATTCTAGTTAGGGAAACCAAAGTTAGCTTAGCTTAATTAAGTTAGAGTTTGACTAATAATTATTGTATTTTATTTTTTTAATATTTTAGTTACTTGCATATTGTCGCATCAATTACTAATTTTAATAAGTTATTTATTGCTTCTTATTCCAGTTTAGCAATATGTGTCGATTTTAAAAATTACTATATGTTAGACAACTTAATTATTTAATATATTTTTTCTTAAAGTTTATTATTTATTTTTTCTTATTTCAAAGTGTCTATTAGTTGTCTAGTCACACCTTATTTATTCGATTCTATTTTATATAGCAACATTATTATAATATATTGGTTTTTTATTATTACTATTGCTATTATGATGATTATTATTATTGTACCACTTCTACTGGTTTATATTTCATTTAATCGAAATCACATTGTTATTTGTTATTTATTGCATTTTATTAATCAATCAATATTTTGTTATATTGTTCTTTAAGTAATTAATTTTCCAATTGCCTAGATACTTATATTGTTAATTATATTTATTATATTTATAAGTAAATTTTATGCTTTTTAACCTAAAAATTTATTGATCGAAAACCTTTAAATATTTTTATAATTAAGTTAATTTATTTAATAATTTATGTAGAATTGTGCTACTTTTTACTTTAAGGTGATTTAGGTGATTTGTACAAATAAAAAATATTTCTAAAAGCGCTGTAAAATGGTCAATGCATTTTATTGTATTTTTTTGGTTAATATGACAATAAATATGTTAATAACATTTTCTTAAGCTGACAAATTCTAGTTTTCTATTACCGGTTATAGAAGTCTAATACTTTTTTCTTTGATTTTCAATTAAGAACTTTATTTTTTAGCCGAAGAAGTTAAAAAAATAAAAAAATATTTATTTGTTACTGCCCGCCCCTATAACAATTTAAAGACTACGAAAATTTAAAATTTTATTAAAAAATAAAATCTTAATTGATATTTTCAATTTGTAAATATTGATTAATGATATTATTATTTGTTTTGTTGAATATATATTTTGTAAATATATTACACTCTGACAGGAACAAAACATCCATCTATACTAAAGATTTGCATTTACATACCTTCCAAATTCAATTAATAAAATATTTAAATTTAAACGATTAATGAAATAGAATTGATGGAGTATCGTTTTCTAAGCAAATTAATATAAAATGCTGCCAAAAACTTTCAGCTTAACTCTTCTGGTTAGTGTTAGAAACTACAAGCCTCTACTGAAGCTTCTTCTTAGTCCATGCAGAAACCAGTAGGAGTGCCAAATTACCATTGCAATGATTGTGGAAAATCTTATTCTACGTTCTCTGGTCTTACCAAACATCAACAGTTCCATTGTCCAGCCGAAGAAGAAAATCAGGTAAAGAAAGTGTTTAATTGCAAAAATTGTGAGAAGACATATGTGTCTTTAGGAGCGCTTAAAATGCATTTACGTACTCATACTCTACATTGCAAATGTTTTATATGCGGCAAAGCGTTTTCTCGACTTTGGCTTTTAAAAGGTCACATACGCACCCATACTGGAGAGAAACCTTTTAGCTGCCAGCACTGCAATAGGGCAATTGCCGATCGATCACATACCTCTTTCTGTTCCTCTTGAACTAAAACTATTGCGCGCATATCTTTATAGGGAAAACATTTACAGAGCGGCTGTCAGTCTTCTCCTAATAATTATCAGCCATCAAAATCACCACCATTAGATCCCGTAAGTGGTTTTACTCATCAACAATTGCAACAGTACTAACGAGACTTACCAAAAGAATATACCGCTCTAGTTTATGATGAATATCATATAATCAAATACTCATCAAGGCAATAATTTCAACAGCGAATCTGTTATGCCGGCAGTATAGAGGGTAGGAAGAGTCTTTATTGGGAAATCAATATAAAGTGCTGCCGTAAATTTTTAGTTTTTAGTTGCTAGAAATTACGACAATATGATAAAGAAGATTTTAAGCTGGGGCTTTTACTTTCTACTGATAAAGCAGTAACCGATTCTCGCGCTTGGTGTCTAAACCTAAATTATGTATATGTGCATGGTATAACGTGTCAACTACATTATTCCACATCTAGAAGTCCCATTTACAGAATTTAAATACCGCAAGACTTACTTTCTTCTTGCAGGACCACAGCCATGTTGCAATCAAAAAATAAATTTAATACTCCACTTAAAAACTTCTGCGTGGTTTTTCTTAATAAAGTTAATGAAATTTCATAAAATATTGTTGCTGATGCTGCAAAGAAATCGTGTAAGCTCAGTCGCTTCTGTTTAGAAATTCTATACTGTGAACTTTGCAAGCCAATACAAATTTAAAGTTCAAGAATGAAAATACTGCGTTTTGCATAAAAGCGAAATCTTGCAAACTTTTATTTTAACAATTGCCTTAATGATAAAATTGTATTAAAAAACTGCTACTATCCTTTAAAGCATATTTGGTTTACTGGCCTCTAGCATTGGAATCCTGCTGTTCAAGCAATTAAGAATTTACGACATTTTGTCGTCAGTGGTTATCACACATTTGTTACAGATAATTCTAATTCTATTTCTTTTTGCATCTACATTTTAAATTATATTAAAACTTTAAGCTACCGTATTAAAAGTTTTTATTTAAAAAACAAAAATAAAAAGTTGAGAATAAAACCTAAAATAAAAAATAAACTCATGGCGTTTAGTTTACAAATGTATTAGCATTTAATAAATGTAAAAAAAGTAAAAAGATATAAGAAAATATTTAAAATAACGCAAAATATCGAAGAAAAGCAAGTAGAAATAAAAACTTAACTTAAACATAAATACGACATAGAATGGTTTACGAGACATGCGAATGAGTATACAACGTTTGTTTTTAGAAGTAAATAAATTGCGTGGACGGTATTTATTATATTAATGTGGTGTCTTTAGTTGCATTTATTATAACCACAGCATTTACTAGTTGCAACAAAATATAAATATACAAAAGAATAACAACAAAAAGTAAAACTATAACTGATACAACAACACCATCAATATAGTGTATTTAAGGTGCGGCGTCATCAAGCAGCCGGTCTATAGTAAATTTGTTAAATAAAAAACAAAAACAAAAAAAAAAAACAAAAGAAATAAAAAAAATTACGACTTTAATACGTCTGAGTAACAATGTGTGTTTACGTATCACTATACTATAAACCACCTTACTTGTACTACAACTTTAACTTCTACTGCCCCCAACAATATTATCATCATCCCTCACCGCGGTTGCCATCGTCATCATCATGGCTGTGAGTCGGTTTCACTAATAAACCATGTTGGTAATTCTATTTATTGCGGAAAAAAATCTTTGAAAATCTAAACAAACTTAATCAATGTCTTAAAAATTGTGGTTTAATTCTGGCATTAAACTTGTTTTATTTTATTTATTTATTTTTATACTTTTAATTTTTTTTTTTTTGTAGCTGTAGTTTTTTGTGCTGCTCCATTATTTGCTTCGAATTTATATTCTGTTTACAATTATGTTTTCGTTAATTAAGCGAAAAATGCGAATTAGAGTTGTTTAAAGAAAATTTTAGATTTGTATAGAACTGCTGGAATTTATTTTATTACAAATTAATTGAATAATTGAGTGAGCGTTATTATTTAAAATGAAAATTTAAATGCATTAATAAAGTGAATAATAACGACAAGTTTTAATTTATAACTTTTATTTAAAAAATTACTTGGTACATATATCTATAAATAAATAAATATATATATATATATATATATATATATATATATATATATAAAGGCGATATTAGTTAAGAGAAATACAAGAATTTCTTCTTATAAGAATGAAAACAGTTTACCCGGATTCACAGTCGTCATAAGAAGGCTCACTTTTTGGCAAAATGGCGGTCCCATTTCTGTATTCACATCACGGAATTTGAGTTTTAGAGCTGATATCGGTTCGATTGGATCCGTTTAGACTCTGTCCTTATCATAACGCCACAAAAAATAATCCAATAAATCATACGATCTGGCAACTCACTTAACTGCTGACTGTAGTGGTATTGATGTGATAAGGTTTACATCTGCACTGTAAATGAAAAGCAATGCTATTCACGCCCTAGAAGGCCTTTGAATCCGTGGATCCTCCGGTCACTCCTAGTAGCAATTTCAAAAGCTCGAAGTAGGTCGCAGCCTTTACTCCTTGCTAAAGAGTTGGAGACTATCCAACTCCTGGTCCAGAACGCATGAAGCTTAATATAATTAAGAACACGACGGCATTCATACTCACTGGACCTGAACCATTTATTGTGTTCATTTTGAATGATCCGACCCACAAACTCTCATGAGGGCCTCGAAACCACAACCACCACGATACTCCCATATAGGGGCCAACATCAATAATCAGCCAGAGAACAGCTAAATGTTTAAAGAGACAATTAGTGAACTCTGCGAGCCTACTGATTCCCGTGGAAATATGTGGATTGTCCAGATGGCTCCTACTAGCCTTTAAGGGGCCTGGGCTCCCTTTTACCCCACAAGACACCAGTCTAGATGGAATGGTAGGTTCCAAAAAGACTATCATGTGCCCTCGGGGGGACTGTAGTGGTATTATGCGATTTGCAATAAATTTATCGTTTCAATAGCTGTGTAACATTTGGCACCGAGCTATTGAAACTACATGTCAGTCTGTAATATGCCAAAATTGAGTTGTTAGCTTCTTGCGATAGCTTGATCTATTGACCGTTACAGCATTTCCAGCCTCATCTTCGGAAAAAACGGCTCAATCACGCCTCAAGACCGCATACCGCATCATACGGTGATACTTTGAGCATACAAAGGCTTATGAATAATCGCTCTAGGATTTTCAGAAGCCCAAAAGCGGCAATTTTGCTTGTTGTCATACAAGTGACAAGTGAAAATCGGCTTCGTCTGAAAAAATTACTTTTTCAGGAAAACCAGTCGGTTGTTTCTGAATGAATTGAGCCAATCTACGGTGATGCGAATGGTTGAACCTTGTAAGGCTTCAAATCATATACTTATATAAAATTCGCCATAAAGGGAATTTGGATAATCCCAGTTGTTGAGAACGTCGAGGAATTGACATATTTAAATCTACTTCAACACTGTGGCTCACGGCTGCGAAGCTGTCAATTGAACGACACGGTCGAACGTGCGTTGGTGTTCGCACATTTAGTGTCGAGCCTGTCAGCTCAAATTTAAGGACCAAATTTTTAATAGCGGTCTCAGAAGGACGATTAAGTTGTCCGAAAATATAACCTTAACAGAACATAGTGAATTTTAATTATTTTAATGTGGATTTCGTGCAAAATCGAATTCATTGTTAACTGTTGCCAATGCATCTACTACGAATATCTCAAAAAACTAAATGATAAACTATCATGTTGTTGGTCTTGCCAATATTGAAAAACAAACTTGTTGAAAAATCCGATATTTTAAATTATTATACAGGTATATTAGTTAAGTATAGTATGGACTAGAATCGTCTATGCGATTTTGAATAAAACAAACGTACGTTTTGATATCGAAAATGTGACTACGAAAGGTACGAAACATTAACAACATTCTGTTACTAAGTTAACAAAAAACAAGTTGCGAATACAAAGCTTTACAATGCGGAATATAATACGGAATATTAGAACCAATATAATAAAAAGAATATTTGAGTATAATTTATATGAATTAGTATAACATTTTAATTAACAAATTTATATATATGTAAAAGAACTAAAACATAACTTTTTTGCTTACAAATAATTTAATTTAATATATAAATAAATATAATTTAATATTATAAAAGTTGTTATTTTGTTTCTTCTGTCACTAGTTTTATATATTATAATTTAAGAGTGACTTGGATTTTTTGTGGTAAAGAAGTAAACTATTCGAAAACCAATTTTCTTCACATAGTTGATATTTTGTTTAAAGTCAATAGTAATGGAAGTAATTAAGGCAATAATTATATTTATATTAATTAGGTTTCCAAACGTTTGGAAATTTATGCTAAATCCAGAATTGAAAATCGAAATTTGTTTTTATTTTTAATTTAATTATTTAAAAAATTTATAGGTAAGATATGTACATCAAAAGAGTAAATATAAATTTTGTAAACTTTTTCCTAATAACCCGATTGTTTTACTTGTCTGCTGAAATGCACGATCCTATATATAGTGTCTATCTATTTACAGAAGATAGATAGATACAAAACTTAAAGATGAATGTTTATAAAATTTCAAATTTTTAAGAATTAATTTATTGCAATTGCATCAAGCAAAAATATTTATAAATTTAACAACGTTCCTTACTCTCATTTAAAGAAACCATTGTAGTTACCTTCGTTTTATATTACCAAATTTATTTTTGTTTTAGCACGCGTTGTGCAATGAATTTAGTTTTATTTTATCTGTTTTGTATATTTTTCTAATGTGCAAAATTTTTGTTATTTCCATGTTTACTTCAATGTATGAATTAAGAGCTTGACAGTAGGCCTGACTTGTTGGACAGCCTTTTCTTAAAGCTGTTAAAAAGTTACAATAAGACAATGTGAAAACATACACACATAAATTGGTAGCGACACCCCCGAACATGGCAGTGAGGTAGCCAAATTGTAATTTGACATCATTCACACTCGTCTGGGTAATTACAACTTAACTAATGGGTCAAATGTCAAAATGAATATAATTTTAAAGTTATAAAGTGTGTATTTTAAGTGATTATTTGTTTATTTTTTATTAAATGTTATAGATCTATAAATTCGTCACAATAATGCCGTTAACAATGACAAGTGAAGTGTTATTTGTTTTTCAATTTCACAATTTATCTTTCCTGGTTTTTTGGGAAAAATCTTGCTATTTTTAAATATGAAAGAGTTATATCCTGTTCGACTATACTGAGTTGTAGATATAGTTCTAGCTTTTTTAAATTATCATTTTTGGTTTTAAGCTGAATTTTTATGCTGTAGATTTTATGATGTGTTTTTGATTTATTAAATACGATTTCTCACGGCTTCTTAATAAAGTGTTTTCGAAACGTTCAGATCTCCATTTTATGGATTCATAAATTTTTTACTAAGTGTGTATTAATTTCCTGGGTTTTGTTTATTTGCCTGTTTTACAAAACAGTATTCTTTTTAAAATATTGAAACTTTAAGGAAATTTTAAAGTTAATTTTGGAATTTTAATTTTCTAGGCAAAATGAAATGCGGTAAATTATTGATATTTATTTTCTATAGTTTTCGCTTAGAATGATATTCTGCTGGTTAATAGTGGAAATTTAGTCCATTTTTTGTAATAAAATTTTAGTTGTAATTTAATTGAATCTAATTTATTTAACTGAATTTTGAATTAAGGTTAATTCTACCTAAATTAATTTTTTAATATATTTTTGTTTTCCATTCTTCTGTCATAACTCTCCTCTTCTTTCGAACATTCTTCGAATTCATTGCTTTTTGTGATGTTTGGATTAATCGAACACCGCTGAAATAAACGAGTCCTTTTGCCATCTGTAGTAGAGAAAAATGGACGAAATGAAAAAGCCCTCTCTTATTATCGAAGATAGTGCAACTTATTTCATATATTTACACAGCTTTGTTGGCTGTATTAGAAAAAGTTTTTTTTTACCAGATTTTATTTTGTCGCTAATATAAAATAAAATATTCGATTTAAAATCAAGAGTGCCAACAGCATTTATTATCTCTGCACTATCTATTGTAGCGCATTATTTTGCCATACTTATTTGTGTAAATTTAGTTTCAATAGGTTGAATGAACTTGACTTTTTACATTTTTTGTAATATTATTTGTTTAACATTCTTTTGTATTATTCGTGCCGAGTTCTGTATCGCTTTTTGTTGGTTTTTCCTTTGTAAATTTTTTAGGTTAATTGGCACTTTTTGGCAGGTTTTTAATTTTTTTTTTTGTATTTTTCTTTAAAATAGACTAGACCGACTATAAAATACCACGCCTTGTTATTGTTCTCCTCCATCAAATGATATAAGAAAAGGCAGCAAAATGAAATTCAAATAGAAATAAATAAAGCAAAGTCTATATAGAACTGTTATTCATATTTTGTCGGTGAACATTACAAATAAGTTTTAGTGTTTAAATTTAGTTTTTGTATATTCTTAGCTTTTGATTTAATTTTACCTAAAACTTATTTTGTATTTTCTAATCATTTTGTTACTTCAAAAAAAAAAAACCAGTGTTTATTTTTTGTTGCACGCATATTGTTTTGTTTATGCAGCTGGAACTCAGTATAATACTTTTTTGTGTTTGTTGCAAGTTTCTATGTTTCAACTTATGTTTTCTTTCGTTTCGTGGTGTCTACTGATTGTGTTGTATGTTTATTTAGTTAGCTTGCGCGTAAATTGTTATTTAATTATAGAGTGGCGTTGAAAACACCATTTACTTCTCTGATTAGTTTAACATTTATTTTCGTTCTAATCAGAAAATTAATTTTTATTTATATTTTTAATACATGTAAATAATTAATAAAGTTAATTAAAGTTTACGATATGTTTTTCCATGATTAATATTTTGTAAATTTACTATCCATAGTATGAGTGTTAAGTCTCATTTGTGCAGCACGGAATTTGTTTTGTTTTAGTTAAAATAAAACAAGATTTTGTGCTTGGATAAAATATAAAACTGAGGGCAAATGCTAAGAATGATTAAACATGTTTAAATCGAATTTAACTTAAAAATTATTAAAGTTACTTTAGATGCAGTAAATGCTTATGTACTATTAATAACATTTACTGGAGGTATTTTTCGTTGAAAAATTTTTATTAGAGATTTATAATTGATTGGAACAGAGGCTTAAGAATAGGGATCTTATAAATTATAAAATTAATACCGCGGACTGCATTTAGTTAGAAGGATGCATATCCTTATATAATTTAAAATATTATAATCGCATGTAGCCGAAACCGGTGTGTTCCCAAATCAAATTTGATGCGGGTTGACGTAAAATCATACCCAAATTATAAAGACACTTTATAAGCATTCAATTTACTTTGCTTTTCAAATAGTTGGCCTGGTCTCTCCAGTATTCTTTTATTCTTTCCACATTTATTATTAAAGATCTATCAGATTATTGCTAATGATAATGATCGAAAATATTTTTGCTCTTAGAATCCTTTCGAGTTAACCGTGACATTAACAAATTAATTGCATCTTTTTCCAAATGCAATGCAAAAAATTGTATTCTTATTTAAAGTCTAAAATTTCAATACCTAAAAATTACGTTATAATTCAAAATAGAACATTTGAAAGTCCATTTTAAAACGATATGTCTAGGTGCTCTAATGTTATTACTATTACTAGAATTTTTAATCTTGAAGTTATAGCTAATCTGTAGAAAATCGGTATGTAGATAGGTATAAAAATAACGTTAAATTTTTTACTTTTAGTGTGCTTTTCTCCACAAACTTACACCAGTTACGTATTTTTAAATTGTACCAAATTCGAATTATAATACGTCATATAAAATTTCCTTAATTAACTGGCGGCATCTCTATAGTTTTTCGAATTTAAAAATATAAATATAAATTTGATTAGCAAGTTTGTTTTTGTTTTATATAAAATTGAAAAAGTTTTATTTAAAATTTTCCAAAAAATATACTCAATAGTTCTAATAGTTTTAACAATTCCAACAATTGTTACCTAATCACAAGAAGAGGTATAAAATTATATACAGAAAGAGGCAAATTGTCAATTCAGTTAAACGAAAATGATAAAATGAATCCTTATTTAGGTTAACAAGTTTAAAGATACACCTTTCGTAGTATCTTGCTGAAGGTGTACGAGGATTATTATCTAATGTAGTCCATATTCGATAATTTTTTTGTTAATGTAAATCAACATGTACCTCGTCACTCATAAAAATGAGGTTCAAGACGTTTTCATTCCCTGACGCCATTTGAATGATCTTCTCGGGAAGTCTCTTGGGTTCAGTTTGTTTGTTAAATGAATATTATATGGAAAATTGCAGTGACTGTCAGCTGACACCTATTTGAGCAGATAAACTCATTGTCGAAACTCGAGGATTGGATTGTATGGCAACAGTTACAGCAGATATAGTTTCCTGCGTTCGAACTGAGGGATCTCGATGATAAGGCATTTTTGCGATTGTGCCACGCTCGCGAAAATTCTTCACGAGCCTCATTATAGTCCATCTGCTAGGAGGAATGCCAACAATCGTGCACCTACATTCTCTTTTGACGGAAACTACGGACTCTAAATCGTGAAAGCGTTGCACTATCCAAATTCTCGTTTCATTGTCCCAATTCTCCATTTTATTAAAATTTAAAGATCAATATATAAAATAAAATAAAATTGGAATGGAAATAGAAAAATATTACGTTTTTATTTTGGTAGCAGCTTTCGTCAGCCACCCTGTACATGTATTTCAATAGATGTTCCTCACGAGACATAAATAAATTATTTTTAGTTCCAATCTATCTTAATTTCTAAAAAAAGGTATGAGAGAATAAAAATAAAGAATTTATTCGTGCCTAAATAAACGGATGAAGCAAATATTATCAAAAACATTTCGATATGAAAATTTTGCTTTTTCTTATTTCTTAAATAAGTTGGCAAAGTATACAAATTAAGAGAGATAGATTTGAAATATGCTAGTGACGGTATATAGTGATGAAAGAGTAATGCATACTTTTTTGTAAAATTCTCAGTTTTCTTGTTTTCGCTAAAAGATAAAAAAAAAATTTTTGTAAATAACGATTTTTCCTTAATAATAGTTAGAAACTAAAACTTTAATATTCGCCTTAAGTTTTTATAATAACTTAATAACTTATATTATATAATTAATAATTAAATATTAAAAATTGTCTGCTTATAAATTTTATTTCGATTTAAAACTATTTACAAAAAATATTAATATATGACATTTATTCGTCTATTAATCTTTTAACAATTATTTGACAAACCTATTTGTGTTTGATTGTTCTATTTAACAACTAACATTTTGAAATTTTTATAAGAGCAAATAACTGTAGTAAGTAAAATGTTGCAATAAACTTATAATAAATCTAAAAGTAGTTTAGTATCATTCTAATTGACTTAAAAAAATCAAAACAATGTTAGCAAAAAATAGCAAACAAATAAAACTTTTAAATAAAAAGCCTGTTTTATTAACCAGCATGCATGTACAGAACAAAAACAAACAGAAAAAGACTAATAAAACTTATAGTCTAGGTATGAAAAAAAAAATGTTAACTACATGATGATTCATCATTGTTTACATTTTGCTTAAACAGCCGGTATTACGGCAGCTACAGCAACAATGAAATATATATATTTTTTACTCAGTAGAAAAAGCCACATGTTGCTGTATACTCTAAAAAACTCTAAACATTATTTACGCTAAATGTTGATTGTCATTTGGCGCGAGCAATCATACACACAGCTGTGCAATACAGATCGCTTTTTGATTTGGTTTTTTATATCGAATAATCCAATCCACCAGACATAGCATGGAAAATTCAGCACCAATAATAGCAACAAAAATAAAATCGCTGATAATAACGGTAACAGAAACAAAAACTTTCATAGTAAAAAAAAAGCCGCAAAAATAATAGTGATTTTGTTTGTATTTCCATTACAGTTTTGAGAAGGAGTATTTTAAGCAGAGGTTTAATTTATGAAATCTTCGAATTAAATATTAGAAGTTCAAATAAATTAATATAAATGCTGAGAATTAAACTTTTAAATAACATTTATTGTCATTGAATTTTATATATTGTAAAGCTTTTAAATCCCAATTTCTTTCATTTGAATTGGCTTAAAAATACAAAATATTTAATCAGGAAAAGGTTTTAGATAGAAAAAATATTTTAATTTTATGTAACTTAAGATAATCTTAAAAACGTAAAATCGGAGAGATGCCTCCTGTACGATCGCACGTTAGAATATAAAATTTAAAGTCAGAGCTTTATAAGTGCGAGAAATTGTTACCGAGGCAGTAAAAAGCTTGGAATTTTTAAAAAATCCATAATTTGATTTCAGAGAACAGACAGTCCAGTCCATGCACAATTAACTTTTAACTATTTAAGACATTGAAAAATTAGTTGCGCTCATTACTACAGAAGTCTATGGTTTCTAATGTTTATAATGACAAAGAGAATCTGTTGTTTATCAGTATCTTCTTCAGTCTAAAAAGAAATAATTTTTGTATTCCGATCTTAACATCATGCAGAAAAAGGGGACAGGATAAGCCTAAAAGCAGGCATTTAGGAACTTGCATAAATAACTATTACATATTTGCAGGAAAAATATATTAAAGTACACAGTTTTTAAAGTTGATAATTCCTTTAAGGCAAAACCAAAAATTTCTTAGCTTAAAGTAAAATTGCAAATTTAATTTATAAAAAGAAGCAAAAATATGTCCTTTTATTGCTGTGAAGGTTGCGAAAACTCCTATTTAAAACTCTGTTATTAGAAACATTTAATATAACTATGCTTAATGCAAAAGTACTGAATGTTATTGCATGATTTACATAGAAAAAATCTAAACATTATCATATGGGCAATTAATTTTTTATGATAATAAATGTTTTACTGACTTTTGGTGGAATAAGAAACTTTAACAAAATTTCTTTACAAAAAATAATGTAAACAAAGTTTAAGTATTTTTATTTATCATATCGACATGGAAATGTTAAAGCAAATCATCACTTTTCATTTGCTGGTGTTTTATTATTATTAGTTATATAGATATGTTTTATATTGCATATTTAATATAATTTTACCGGCATCTGAAAACAGCAGCAAGCCAACATGACTTGACCTAAATTACGAACATGAAGGGTTTTTTCCCAATTTATTTTTAGCTTTTATTTTGCATGCTTTATTTGACTTTAATTCGATACGAAAATTTATTTGTACAAGTGTTGTTTATGCCAAAGCTATTACTGTTGTTGTTGTTGATGCTAATGTTTGATTAAAATATCTTAAATATTGTAAGCTAAATGCAAGGCTTAATATTTTCTTTTTCTTTGTTTTTAGGGCACTTTAACATTTTTTATTTGTCTGCTGGGTGTATTATTTGAGTCGGTGTGGTGATGATTATTGCAGCTTCTAACTTATGGCAAATCACTAAATTTATACGTTTTGTGATTTAAAATATTTACTGTCAGATTTATATTTTCCATTTAAACAGGAAGAGACATGTAAACATTTGGAAAACATGCAGGTATGGGAAAAACTATATATAGATAGATATTACTTGTGCATTCCGGGTAATTTTCTATTAAAAATTATCATGCACTAATTTTATTATTGAATGTATTTTAAATCACAAGCTGACATAAGGCACTGTCTTTCTTAGGCAACCGTAAACATTGATTTAATGGTGGTAATTTTTCAAAATGAAGATTTAGGACACAAACTTCAAAAAGCAATCAATATCGAATTGAAAGACTTAAGACAGATACGTTTTTATTTCATTCTCAGCAGTATTGAGATTTAAAATACGAATTTTGCTGTTTGATATTAGCAAAGCAAAGAACTTATACGCTCTTAATAAAAAATATTATTTTATTGAATAAAGAAACAAATAATCTTTTATGTTTTTGAATGCTTTTCCCTTCTGTTAAAGATGATATGCTCTGCGTATATTTTTTCAATATTTAACCGTGAAAAATGTACAAGTTTATGGTTTAACTACAAGAAACCGTTCTCCATATGACAGTTATAAAGACGACTTATATTAATTCTTTTTCGGGATTTTAATTGAGCTCGCTAAACCTTAAAATATATCATTAATAATAAACGGTTGTAGTTAGCTTCCTAAGATGATAAGTAATCAGTAATCATTTTCGACTACTGATTACTTATCCCAGCCGATGACTTAAATTTCATGTCTGTAATTTAGTGAGGTTTCTTGGTTGCTCATAATTCTATTGAAATATTAATGTAGCTTTAATATTAAGATTATCTGCTCTGCGGTTCATTAAGCAATATCCGGCTGATTCTTCTAAAAAATTTATTTTTTCAGACGAAGTCCATTTTCACTTGTCAGGGTAGGTCAACATACAAAATTGCCACATTTGGGCTTCTGAACATCCTAGGGCGATTATTGAGAAGCCTTTGCATGCTCAACGTGTTACTGTATGGTGTGCTATGTGGTCTAGAGGCGTGATTGGGCCATTTTTTTTCTTTATATAATTTGTTGTTTTGTTTTGTTTTGTAAAACATGCGTTACTTACTTTTCGACCTCCTTTCTCTTTTAGAGCGCCTTTGATACAACTAACCTTTTGATCTAAAATATTATTTAGAGTAATAAGTGATATATTTGTATATTCAAAACTTACGTTTTAATAACATAAAACTGTATTACAGTTATTTCTTTTTTAATTAGCTTTACACGTGTCATCTTATTAAATGGAATAGCTACATCTCTGATCATGCAGGCAATATAAATAAATGTAAATATCAGATGTAACTGTAGTAAAGTAGAAGCAAGCATTAAAGTCAGTTCTATAATTGATTATACTGAAAACTAACAGTGGCAATTGCATATGTTGTCCCTTTCTGGTGTGCCCAAAAATAAAAATCGGATAAACATAAAAGTCATGACCAATATAAAACAAAAAAAAGAAAACAAAAAGAAAATATTGAAATTAAATTTGTATTTAAACAAAAACCCTAATAAAAGTGTTTAAAATTTAAAGCTGAACCAAAAATCAGACAGAAAAAAACAAAGTTAAGATGAGGGCATAAAAATTTACAAAATGTATTTATTACTGAACCAAGTGATGCGTCGACACATATAAACACCATGATCACCATGATGCTTGAACCACGAAAAGGAAATAAACAAAACTAAATTCTTAAGTATAAAGTGAGGCAATGTTCGGTTGTCTGTTTAAGCGCGAAAATCCAAGCGCGTTTACTTGCTATAGGTTTTGCTTGATATCTTTTGCTGGCATTATATTTACAGATTGATTCAATGCTTGACTTTTAAAGTTCAAGTAGAGGAGTGAATATGTTGCAAAAATCAAAAAGAAAAGAAAAGAATAAATTCTGTATTTATACATAAAAACATTTTTGCGAAAACAGTATTTCCACAAAATAGAAAGAAAAGTGCCTGAACAAGATATTGGTTAACTTTATTAAGATTTGAAAAAAATATTTCTAATTAAAGCATAAATAATTTTCATGACGTGTTTTTACTAATCAAAAGAAAGGGTACAGGTAAACTTGGGTTCCACTGCATTGCTTTTCCAAAAACCAAAAATCGAATCTAATATCTCTAACCTCTTCTTCATTTTAGCAAATGCTTATGTGCAAAACAAAGATGTCGGATGCAAGAGAGTTGCGTCACAGCTGTCGTTCTTACTAAATCGTTTGTTCCATTAATAAATAAATCTCGAATTTTGGGCTTATATAAATTTTGAATCCTTTTTCAAACATTGCTAGCTGTTCATTAGGAGTCGCACGACATGGGATTCAATTGCTGCATTAGGCAATATTTTCACCTCGACTCACATCTGTTTAAACCACATCTAATCAGGATCAATTTCATCCTTAATTTTATATAAAAAAATCATTGATCATGATTCTGTAACGATCTCTATTGACTGTAAAGCAATTTTGCGCTTAAACCACACCGGATATTATATATAACAGCGCCTTCCCTCTCCAGTAGAAGTCTACCATATGATATCAGGCGAAATAAAAGAGGAAATAAAATTACTGTACTTTTCTGCAAATTAAAAATACTGTGCAGTTACACGATGGAGAAAATTACGGCATCAACCAATTACTATATGAAAGTTTAATTCTTTATATTATAAAGTTAAAAAAATAAATAAAGTTAAACAAATAAGAAATACGAATTGAGAATACTTGGAAACAGTGTAAAAAATTTTTCTGAAATGAGTTTTATTTTTAAGGATTGTTAAGAAAAGAGTCAGTGTGTACATTTTTTTTCATTCGTTTATAAATATTATACCCTAAAGCTGAATTATTTAAGCCGACGAATTCAATTAGAGTCGGCTATAAGGCGGCACAAGTGACTGGGTAGTTGTTAATATTGTTTTTCTTTGTTTTTTTTTATAGCAATTTTATATTTTCAGTGCGTCGTTCATTCATTTATTCCACACATAGTTTGTTGCTGATGTTCATGATCGTCATTATCATTATGATCATCATGATTTACATTATTTTCATATTTTTTTTCCTACGTCATTTTAATCGCTTGCCGTTTGTAAACGTGTTGTTGTTATTATTGTTGACACTATGGCATCCTCTTTAGATTTTACAATAACTGACGTTTTATTTTATTGCCAGAATCATTTTCAACAACATCAACTTCAATAAAAAAATTTATAAGTGTTTCTGTTTTATTTGTATATTTTCGTTTAAGCAGTATTTTTGCGTTGGCGCATTTTTAGACAAGTGATTCTTCTTAAGCCCTCACTCATCTACTTGGTGGTGTTTTTTGTTTTTTGTCATCTTCCTTTTATAAAAGATTTTTAAGTAATATTTTACGTCGCCTAATTTTACTTTACATGTTCATTGAAAAGTCTTCCTTCCTAATTTTTACTGCTTTTTGTTTTTGTTTTTTTTATATAATTTAGAGCTTTTATGCTAAAAAATATTTCTTGTTATATTCTAAATGTAATTTGTTGTTTGTTTAATTTTTTGTTTTTTGTTGATATTTTGTGGCATCACTTTATAAGTTGTGTTTTTGTCTCGTTTCTTTATAGCTGTTAGGTGCGGTTCAGTTTGCTTTGTTACCATATTAAGCTGGGCTTTCATTGTTGTTATTTCTCTTGCATGTCACAATCACTTGTACGAATTAATGCTTTCTTTTGTGACACTTGGTTTGAATATCTGTGGCAGGAAAAAGGAGTGTTATGCAAATTTTTTGCTTTTATACCTCTGCTTAAGATGATGATCAGATGTAGGTCAATAATTTAGCAATTCTAAATTATATGTCAATAGTTTTAACTATGCATGAAATACTTAATTAAAATGACATGAAAAGAGTTTGAATTTATTAGCAACATTTGATTAAATGACGTATAAAAATACTATATGTTTTATGCTTTTTAGTAAAAAGCGATAAAGAAGAAAATAGAGATGTTATAGAGATGGTTTATTAGGTTTTGAAAAAAAATAATTATCACTAAAAAGGTAAACGACGCGACCCACTGTGCATTTTAAACGTTCAATAGTTCTCTAACCATTCTTATACACACAAGAAAACAACAATATGCTTATAAGAAATTCTACCAAATAAGATAAACAACAGAAAACACAGGCATGCATGCGCCTAAACCGAATGATAATAACAACAATATAAGGTGATATTAGAGTAGAATATTTTTGTTTGTGCGAGAACTACTTTAAACAATTGCATAAGCATCAAGTGCTGGGCAAATGAATTATTTCAAATTGAGTCATCGTTTATTCGTTAAATTTGAGTCGATAGGCTCGATACAAAATGTACATACACGCGTGTTCGACCAGGTGGTTTAACTGAAAAAATCACAGCCGTGAGCTACAGTGTTGCAGCATATCCCAATTTGTCAATTCCTCGACGTTCTCAACAACTGAAGTTATGCAAAACCACCGCACGGCAAATTTTGACTTTGAAGTCTTACCAAATTCAACCGACCAACTATTTATATCGCCGTAGATTCACTAAGTTTATTCAGAAACAGCCGGCTGTGTTTTCTATAAAATTTTTTTTTTTTAACGAAGATTGTTTTCACTTGTCAGGGGATATAAATAAGCTGAATTGCCGCATTTAGGCGTCTGAAAATTCTAAAGCGATAATTGAGAGAAGCCTCTGAATGCTTATGGTGCGCTATGTGATCTGGAGTCGAAGCTGGGCCGTTGTTTTTTTCGAAGACGAGGCTCGAAATATGGTAACCGTCAATGGCTCACGCTACCGTGAAATGCTAGCAATTCAATTTTGACCTATTATTAATGATATGAGGGATATGTGGTTTCAACAGGACGGTGCCACATATCATACGGTCAATGAAACGGTCAATTTATTGCAAACCAAATTTCCCGACCGCATAATTTCACGATAATTAGCGGTTAAGTGTGATTTATCACCACTGGATTATTTTTTGTTGAGGACAGAGTCTATCTGAAGCCAATCGAATCGATTTCAGCTTTAAAACTCAAAATAGGACCGTCACTTTGAAAAAAAGGTGATTACAAACCATGATGAAAGTATTGGCATCTGCCAATGTGATCGTGGTGGACATTTGCGAGATATCATTTTTCATTCATAAAAAGTAGCTCAGTGTGGGTAACAATTGATCCGTTCATAAAACGTATTAAATTATTGAATAGTCCTTAACAAGATAAAATAAAGAAAATACGACTGAAAGTTACTGCTATATATTTAATTATAAATCTGCTTGTTATTGTTATATAACTTTTCAACGGGTGATTAAAACAAAAATTAAAAACAATGAAAACAATACTTGTTGTCTATTGTAAATTGAAAATAATAAAAAAAAAAATTTATGCACTATCAACAAAAACTCAATCAATCTTATTAAGTTGTAGTATTAATATTGAACTTTTTTATTTATTTATTTATTTTCTATATCAGTACTTGCGGCGTGGGCTGGCTTATATACAACTGAAAGTCATACTGTGATCTTAACATAAGGTTAATGTGGTTAAGCAAATACGTTAACATAATTTTACATTTCAGCGAAAACTTAAGTATTGATGCTGGTTGTTATAAAACGAACATATTCATAAAAACCACTCTACAAAATCTCAGTTAATTAATCAAAACAATTATCGAACACAGATGAAGTCAAAAGTAATTGAAATAGATAATGTTAAGGTAAACAATTTTAAAACGAAGCAGAAAAGTACAAGAAAAAATAATTTAGTTTATTAAATTAATATTTTTACATTTTACCAGCCGGTCGGTCCACCAAGCTTCATTCTTCTTCCAGAAATTAGTTTTTGATATTGAAAATTGGCGACCGCTATTAGATGGTAAAATTATACCAATTAAATGTACTACTTTTTGTTTAAACCGGCGGTTACATTATTTGCATATTCTTTATAAAATATAGTATTATAATAAATTCCTGAAAAAAGAATGGGTGATAGCAGATTAAGAATTTAATAGAGGTTTTATTTCTAAATGAATAAAATAGGTAGAAACATTATTTTTCTACCACTTATTCTTATAAAAATTTTGATAAATCCAACTCTTATCAACTATTAGAGTTGCCATATTGGGTTATATTAATTTAGTCTCTTGATGAATTAACAGTTGAGCTGTTAAAAAAAGCCTAAATTTTCATATATATGTATGGTCCAGAGTTGCATTCTTAACAAATGTGCTATGGCACTACAAAACCTCTTACAAGAATCTTCAACATATCACTGTCATTTAAATATTTTCCTAAAATATGGAAGGATTATTTTATTATTCCATTATTTAAATCTGATTGTAGGAAGAATGTTGCCAACTATATAGGTAGTGTTAAACTTAGCGCTATATCTAACCTTTTTAAAGGAATTGTTACTGTTCACGTTTCTTATCAATTCTATGATTATTATTTCTTGCTCATCATGGCTTTAGAAGGGGTTCGTTGTTTAACTGTTACTAATGTTTTGGAATAAATGACGCTAGTCAATTGGGGTTCTCGTCAACGACAACAAACTGATGTTATTTACACCGAATTTAGTAAAACATTTGATAAGGTCAAGCACAACCTACTGATAAGTAAACTTGATTCACAAACAATGGCCTTATGTGGATTAGTTCTTATCTGTCTAACAGAACTCAAAACGTTAATTTTAACACGTTTGCTTCGGAAGAAATTTTTGTTTCATCTGATGTGCCGGAGGGTAGCCAACTGGGTCCTATATTATTTTTCTTTTTTATTAATTATCTACCGAAAGCCATCAAATACTCAATGGTTCTATTATATGCAGACGATATGAAGACTTTTTCCAACATATAGTCGTTAGATTATTATCATATTCTAAGGAAAGTTGACATGGGATTTATAAACAATTCACTTATGTGGATTAATTTATATCTTTCAAACAGAACACCAAAAGTTCCTTTTAACACGTTTATTACTAAAGAAGTTACTGGTTCATATGGTGTGCCGCAGAATAACCATGTGGTTCTATTATTTATCTCGTTTATCTACTCAATGCCATTAAGTACTCAAAAGTTCTATTATATATCACAAACGACTTGAAGATATTTCGAACCAATAATTATCACGCTGATCATTATATACTGCAAAAGGACTAAGATGCATTTAATTCTTGATGTAATATTAATATTATGTGGTTGAACCTTAAAATTTATTTGCACTATATGTGTTTCTTTTGAAGATATCATACAAACGTGCAATATATTTTAAATGGCTACGAACTTGAGAAACTGAATGTAGCTGCAGATCTTAGTAGTAATGTTAGTAGTAATTCAGTAATGTTAAATAAAATTTTATACAGCACATTTCATTAACCACTAACAAATCACGTACAGTTCTTGGATTTATTAAAATCTGGCGAAGGAATTTACTGACACACAAAACAACTATTCAATTCTGTTGCCAAGCTTATTGTGGAATATGTCCAGAGTAATAGCAGGAAATCGGTGCAGAAGCAGTTCTTGTTATTTTGTGCTCAAGGCTTGCAATGGAACACCTTAACTCTGACATCCTACACTAGTAGACTTGCTCCATGAAGCTACGTCGATGTAAATCGTAGGTCGGCTTCAATTCCTGCACCGAATCCTTACGCAAAATTTTCCGTGGTGGTTTCGAATAGACCCAATTGTTGAGAACGTCGGGGAATTGACAAATTTGGATCTGCTTAAAGACTGTGGCTCACGGTTGCAATGTTTTTAGTTGAACGACCCAATCGAACACGTGTTGGTGCTCGCACATTTTGTATAATATATATCGTATTATATTGAATATATGTCTGTGAGAAGAGGACAGCTATTATTATATAGATATTTAATAGGGGGTTTCTCCCAGAATCCTGCTTTAAATTTATTAATATTTGGCTTCCATACAAGTATCAATGTATATCAAGAAATAGTTTAAAATAAATTTAATTTTACATAAATAATTGTTAGTGCCGGTTCAGGTGTCAGCTTAAGTGTTTTTCAAGTTTTACGACCTCATAAGTAAATGAACTCAAAAGATAAAAATAATATTTATTCAAGTTAAATAAATAAATAAATAAATAAATATATATATATATGTATATATATATATATATATATATATATATATATATATATACATATATACATTTATTTATTACTAACATACCTTCACAAATCTTGCATATTGAAACGTAAACAAGCACTTGTTGAAAATAATGTTGAAAGAAAAATATTCAAAATACCTTTGAGACATTAACAAAAAGGAAAAACATCAACCGATAATGATAAATATAAAAATCATAAAAAAAGTTCAAGTAAAAAGAAAAAAAAAAACAATTAATCACCTGTTTTGTATGATCACAAAAAATCAATCAGTTGTTTGGTGTCGTGGCTTTGCAGTATGTGAAATATTTCATACAGATTTCAATTATAAACCAAAAGTCAGACATTTATTCAAGTGAACAAACTCATGCACAAATTTGAATTCAGAAACTCATACATCTGTACAATTATCTCCAGTTATAACACACTTTTAATATTTTGTTATTTTCATAATACGATGCCATACGTTTTTATTCTCATCGATATTTTGTTGCTGTATAAGATGTAGGCCAGAGGAAATAAAATAACTAAGATAATTTTGTTTTTCTCTTGGGGAAGAGGAAAACGAAGTATTTATAAATCGAAAATGTATAAGACCAGAGGACTAAATAAAACTGGTATACAAAGCTGTCAGAGTTAAGTTAAGCTTTATGTTAAAACAATCATGCCAATTGCTTGTGGTTTTAATTAATTTAAAGTCAATACAAATTTTTGGTGACACCACACTTAAAACATACAATAACAGCAGTAACAATAAAAAAGCCTAAAGTCACGATTTGTTTAACAACCAAGTGATGTATGTTTTTGTTATTCGACTTCAGTTAGTATTTCTTTTGTGGTTGCTTACTTTTGGACCGCATAAGTGCGTGTTAACTCTGCTATTTTTTTTTTTTTTTGTTTTTTCATTTCTTTTAAGCCTGCTGATCTTCTTCACACAAGATTGTATGGTAGTTTGCTGGCCATTTTGGTGTCCTTTTGCGCTTTTACAGTTTGATTTAAACAAATCGCCACAATTTGTGTTGATGCTGTAAACGATGTCATTGTGTTGTTTTAGTATTTATTTGTTACTTTTTGTTGCACCAGTAGTTTGTTTTGTTGTTGTTGTAAAAAATACCTACAAAGTTGCCATATTTTTATTGAAAATTTGCACTTTGAATCAAAGTCTTTGATCGATTTAAATTTTACTTTTTGTTTAATAATAGTTATTTTTGTTGTATGCGCAAATGCTCTTTTTTGTATATTATGCTGAGATCCTATAGATAAATAAACGCAATTGAAAAAATTTAATAAAAATTTGAATATTCATAATTGAATAACTATTTGAAATTTTGAATTAAATTCAGATGATTAAATTCATTCTTTTAATTTTTATTATTACTGTTATTATAGCTTAAACTAAAAATACCAGACTTGTTATTAAGCTTATGAAAAGTGCTTGGTTTCACTGTACTAAATATTTCCTTGCAAAATTATTTACATCGATATTTATTGAAATGAAATATATCAATTTATGTCCTAGAGATTGCGACGCTGTAATGATGCCTTAACATTAGATATAATTGCTGTGAGAAAATTTAGTCTTAAACAAATGCTGGCAATTTTATACTGAAGAACGGCAATTATAAAACCGAAAATTATTAGTCGAACAGACAAGTCTTATGTAAACTTAATTTTGTCTTATTTGATTCAGGAGGAATCAAAGGGATTTTCACCACTACACCTGTACATGTACTTAATGTAGTTTTGTATCACTCACGAAGAATCAAACACATTTTCGTCACGATATCTATAGATCGCATTCTTTTTGGTATGATAGTGCTATCTGCAAATGACTATTGCGATATTATTATAACTAGGAAGACGAAGAAATATTTGTCTAACTGAGAGTGTTGTGGAGAATCAATCGAACATTTTAAGATAACTGACTTAGTACAATGGGTAAGTATTTCAGTGTATATATGTCAATGTTGTTGAAATATGAATATCTGCTCTATAATGGAAATCATTACGGAATAATAAATAGTTTAACCCTAAAACCGTAAGATTCAATTAGTTTGATTCTGTGGAGCTTTCTCAAAGATATCTTATTTGTTAAAATTAAAAAAACCCATTAAAGCTTAAAAGACAACATTCGATCAATTCAAAATCAATAAATTCTTGAACTTACTGCTTATAAATACTTATTGTTATATCAACATACATTTTTAAAATAAATATCTTTTAGCATATAAATAAGTTGATTTAATTTAAGCTGCAAACACAAGCTAAATACTAAACTGAAAATAAAAAATATCTTAGAAATAAATCAGTAAAATAAATTAATTTGCCATATTTTCGGAAATTCATTTTGGAAGCAGGTGTAATGAGACCGATGTCATGCTTTAAGTGTACAGCTTATTATTTCTGTATTTTTTATTTATTTAATTTTTATTAGTTAAGCGAAATAAAATAACACAGCTATAATGCTTTTTTTTGTTGCTCTTCTAAGCAATATCAAAGTACATCAATACTTTAACTTTAAGCTATTGTGCTACATTAAGCTGATAAAATTAATTTTCTGTTTAAATTCCAAATAATATTAAACACTTTGGCAAGCTGTTCATTTTTGGGCTATCAATTTGTGGCAGAGTTAGAGATGTGCTTTTGTGTTATTCTTATTGTTGTTGTTTATTTTAGTTAGGTTTATGGTTCAGCTACTATTTACCAAAGTTGTATTAATGTCGCTATCGCTGTCGTCAACTACAATGTCATCGTTGTTAGTTTATACGTTAAGTTTATTTCGTTAAGTCGCTCATTTGTTCGTTTGACTTGGTGTTTTATGGCCTGCCCAGTTTGACTTAAGATTATTTGAGTTTTTGCGATGGGTTCACTTAATTTAAACAACATGCAAAATACTTTTTTTTTTTAATTTGATTATTTTGTTGTTGTTGTTTTTGTTTGTGTTAAATAAACATATTTTGTATTGTGTGTATGTGTGTGTGTGTTAGTTGTAAATACGTGTGTTCATATAGCACTTGCTTTACAGCCAAATTTGGCAAAAATTCAAATAGCATTAACACGTTTCCGTATTATACTCGTATTCACATGTTTCTTAATATCCAACATATGTATGTGAGTGTTTTTCAAGTGCAATACAATACACATATTGCTGTTGTTTGTTTGTTTGTTTTTTTTGTAGTTCATGGTGATCAATACGATGGCATTTGCACGCATTTGTGTGATCACTTGTAAATTTTGCGGCAAGTTAATTCGTGGTAAGCGACATAAAAAAAAATTTGTTCTTTTTCCACACTTCGATGTTTTTTTGCAAAGGTTTAAATTTGTCAACCTTATTGGTAGGTTTAGTAGAAGTTGTACAATATAGTATGTATGTAGGTATGTATGTATGCAAGTTTTTATTTTTCTTTAAGTTGGTTCATTTGTTGTTTTGCTGTTATTTGCGGGTGCTTTATCTTCTTCTCTTCTTTTGTTGGTGTTTAATTTTAAAGTAGACAATTTGTTTTTTCGTTTCCTCATGATCGGTGGCGATAGTTTGCTACTAACCTGTCGTAATTCTTGGTTTTAATTTGTTTTCATTTTTTTTTTGTTTTTTTTTTGCTTGATTGTAGTTAATTTTTGTTGCTGTTGTTATTTTTGTATTTATCGTAGCTTTCTTTGCGTGCAGCATATATTTTATATGCACCATGGGCTAAGGAATAGTATAATAAGAAATACATTAATAGGCATTAAAAAAGTAACAAACATAATTTTAAAAGCCACACCAGTTGGAAATAATTCTGCTTAATATCACATTTATTGAACGAAGGTTTTTGTAATTGTAAATAATAATATTTCTTATTATAAAGTTTAAAAACTTTAAGTAAAAATTGATAGTTTAGGTGAGTTGAAGATAGTTTGCATCTAGTTTCTGAGAGTATCCCACATTATCAATATTCATTCACCCATTTGTTCTAATTTTATAATCTAGAGCAGTGATCGTAGTTTAATCTACAAGAAAATTAGTTCCGTCAGTAAATGAATTACTATTGTCATTCCTTTCAGTGTAAACTGTCGTTACTGGTGTTTCGCAAAGTACTGGAGAGTTACGGCCATAACCCGAGCGTGGATCAAACTACTTGGGTGATATGTAGCGTGCAGCCATGCTCTAGGAAGCCGAAGGATATCTCTATTCGACAGATCATTCCCAGTTGTAATTTAGAGAGCGCGGAGCAGGGTCAGCACCCACACCCCTTGCTTGACTTGGAGACTATTCAACTCCTGGTCTAGAACACATGTATAGCATGCTCACTGGATCCGAATCGTTCATCCTGTTTTCTCGGTCAAAAGTGAGATGTTCCTGGCTCCTTAATCATTACAAGAGGGTCTGCGCAACCACAACCACCACGATACTCCCCAACGGGCCATTCTTAATAATCAGACAGAGCAGCAAAAGCGGAATTCTGGGGCTTACTAATTCCCGTGGAAATAAGTTGAAAGTTGTCTAGTTGGCTCCTGCTAGCCTTTAGGAGACTGGACTCCCTTTTACCGCCGGATGACACATGTCTTAATGGTCAGATTCCATTAAGATATATCAATGTGCCACCGGGGGGAAGTACTGGAGAGTTGGAGAGTTAGCATTAGGTCTGTTAATATGTATAGTACTGGGCTTAGGTCGTACTCTTATTAGGTTTGTATTTATTCATAAAGGTAAATTGTCCCCCCATCTGATACTTTATGGGGGGATAATTTAATATTGCCACCTTTTATGTTTTACTAACTAGGTGGATCCATCTGAGGGTGTTTTTTTTTGGTTAGGGTGAATGAGTTGTTTCGGTGGTGTGAAAATTGTGTCTGTTTATGTTTACCTGCTCGTTTATAATGGTACCGTTAAAAGTTTCTGCTTTGTAGATTTCCATGTTTTGAAGAATGTTTAGTCGTCGTCCTTTTTTGCTAGGATGTATTAATGTCATACACATTCCCTTGGTGCGTATCCGTGAGTGTCAACGTGTAATGGAATGTTGGAGTCTTTTCTTTTACATTTGTACGAGCGTATGTGTTCTGTAAATCTTGGTTTTAGTGTTCGTCCAGTGTGTCCTATATAAGAATGGTTGCAGTTACAAGTAGGTCTGTATACTCTGCTAGAACTAAATTTGTCAGTTCTTTTTGCCGATGTCCTGAGGTTATGTTTCAGACTGTTGCTGGGTTTTAATGCTGTAAGTAAAGCTTCTTTGTGAAAAAGGTTAGTTAATCTATATATTTCTGGTCCTCTGTGTGTCGTCATGTTGTGGCAATTGTCTCTTTGTTTTTAATATTGTATTGTCTAAACCGATTGTCGATACTAGTAGGTTTGAAGCCGTTGTTTTTATCTATGGTGTAAATTGGGTCGAGTTCTATGCTGTACTTATCTGGAGAAAGTAGGATTATCTTAAGTCTGTGTGTCATATACGTATCTAAATGCTGTAAGTTTATGTTGGGTAGGGTGGCTCGAGGTAATGTGAATGGTAGTGGCCTCAGAAAACCAACTCTTTTCTATAAATGTCAACAATGTTTGATCCCAGCATTCATTTATTTCTTTTTACTTAACCACACAAATCTAAGTGTGTGATACGATATACATCCGCGCCTGGCCATGAAGCCTTAATTAGATGGTGGACCAAGCCACTGCATAATTTGGAACGTCATGCTAGTACTAGAAAGCCGAAGCTATAATTCTATGCAACAGAACTTTCTAGTTGAAACTTCGATGATTCCAGAGCAGGGCTGCAATTCATCACTCCTTGCTTAAGAGTTGGAGACTTTCCAACTCCTGTCCAGAACACATGTCTAGCATGCTCACTGGACTGGATCATTCACCTAACGTGTCATAAACGGCGAAATGATCCTGGCCAAAATAGACCTGCTATGGGGCCGCGAAACCACAACCACCACGATACTCCCATATAGGGGCCAACCTCAATAATCATCCAGAGAACAGTTAAATGTCTAAAGAGACAAATAGCGGAACTCTGCGAGCTTATTGATTCCCGTGGAAATAAAGTGATTTTCCTCCCTTTTTCCCCAGTTGCACAAGTCTAGATAGTCGAAGTTCTGTAAAGACCATATATATGTGCCCCCGGGGGGTAAATAAATCTAAGTAGCCAACATTTTTTCAAATGCTTCCTTCCTACAGAATGTATATATACAGGATGTCACAAAATTTATGGAAAGTTTAGTGTCTCAGCCACTAATGAAAAACTAAAAACTCTTGAAACATTTAAAATTAAAAACATCTTATGTGGTAAAATTTATAGTTTATTAAAATATTAAAGAGCAAAATAAATTGATTTTGAATTATTATCTATGGGATAACGTTTCGGAGTTTTATTAAAATTAATGTTCAAATGATAATATTATATAGGACATAGTATACCATATACCATACTCTAGATATATCACGAGCATTATTTTGGACCACTATGTATCGAATGTGTTTAATTTATTTTTAAATATAGAACCTTTTAAACGGAACGGAGTATAATGTCACATACAATGCGGTGGATTTGAAAACGACTACTGTAGGTTTGATGCCACTAATAACGCACATAATGATATAAGCATCTATAATAAACCACGTTAAGAGTCTATGTGTTAACCGACTAAAATAAAAAGAAGAAATAATGCACTCTCGTAAGCCGCTTTAAACTAATTGGGTATGATTTTACATCGTCCCGCATCAAATTTGGTTTGTAAACTACTAGAGTATAGAGAAAAAAGAACAATGAAGATGGCACATTGCCGAAACCGGTTAGTTGACAACCAAATTTGACGCGGGATAACGTAAAATCATACTCAATTAAATCAAACCCATTCGGACTATATACACATATACCACTTTAAAACCATTTACCATTTATTCTGTTATGCTACTGGCCCATTTAGTTACAGATACAGGGGTACTTAAGTCACAATTCAGTCGCCCAAAATTGTTCGTCGTAAAGGGCAAAAAACTTATTATTTTACATTATAACCATCATAGCTGAGAAGGCTTAAAAATGTTATTTATTATTGGACTGTTTTCTAATCTTAAATTGTCTCTTTATTGATAATGTCACCATAGAGAAGATGAAAGAAGGCCATTATAATTTCGGTTAATGGGAATTACTTTGAAGTGCGCAAAATTAAGTTTTAAGTTTTAAATAACCCTTTTAGTTTCACTTCTTAATATCTGTCTGTAAACTATGTAATATATTTTTCCCTAATTTTGTGTCTTCTTATTTAACAGCTTAAAAGTTTTCCATAACAGACCATTGTATTCTTTGCAAGTAGAAGAATAAATTGTTTCTTTTTTTTGCTATTATTTAAAATATTGTTGCTGTTGTTGTCTTTTGTTTCCTTTCCTTTGTATTGTATTTAAATTTCGTTTGTGTTAAGACAATTTCATGTTTTTTGAAGTTTAAGTTGGTTTTTAAGCCTAAATTATTAACCCTAGTCCTTTTACAAATGTTCCGCAATTATTGTGTTCAGCTCATTAGCGGTACATTTTGCTTTTTTTATTTATTTATTTCTTTATATTTCATTCCGTTTCACATGTGCGGTTTTTTCCCTTTATTTTAGCCACGATTTCTTTTTAAACCAACGCCATATTTCCTGCAATTTAAACCCTGTCTGTGATCGTGGATGTGTTTGTGTATGCAATTCTGTGTTAAGAAGAAGGATTTTAATGTTTCTGTTTTACTAATTTGTACATTTGTCAGATAATAAATATTTAATGGAAAGTTGTTGTTTATTTACTTTTGTTCATTTTATTTATTTATTTTTGTTTTGTTTTCGTTATTCCCTGTAGCAGTTATTTTCGTTGTAAGGTGTGAAATTATGTTCATACTTTGTTAAACATGTTAATTTCTTGTGTTTTTACTGAAATTGTGGTTTATTGGGAAGTCATAAATATAAATTAGCTTATGATGTGGTTTAAAATTTAGCTAAATTATTAAACTGCCTAACAATTTACCTTATTATCCTATTTTCACACAATTTAAAAAATTGTATATGCTTAGACTTAATTAATATTTTAACAATTTCAATTATTTATTTAATCACAGAAGAAATGCGAAAATTTTATAATTAAACAAAAAACTGAATCATTTAGATATTTATTTAAAGAAGAAAAAAAACGATGTTCTAATAAATAAATAATTGAATGAATTAAAATTTTAATCAAATTAAAATATGAAATCAATGAAACAGTTATATACGTACATACATACAATTTTTAATGCGTAAAAAAAATGGAAATACTAACATTATAAAAATTTAGAATTTGGAAATTTGTTTGAAACTGAAATTAAAGGCAATTTAGCTTTTTAAAAAGTTTAAAAATATTTCACTTATTTTTATAATTTCTCAAATAATTTTTAGTGCTAAAGAGTATACACAATTTAATTTTAGTAAATTCAATTTAAGAAAAAAATATTTTTATTTTAAACTATAATTATTGGTTTAAAATTTCTTTCTGAATATTAAATATACCTGAATATTAATATTATTAAACGGATACGCTATGACTCAAATGAATGCAATATTTTTTTTAACACATTTTAATAATATTAATGTTTTTTTATAATTGATTTTCACAGCCCTGGTAATCTGTTGTTTATTAGAATAAACAAAACAAATAATTGTGATTTACAGTCATTGTAAAATACGACATTTCTATTGAACCAATTTTATATGCAAATTAAATTAAAAGAAAAAAAAACTCTTAGAAATATATAATAAAATTATATTAAAATACGATTTATTTTATTTATTATAGCAGAAACAGAAAACAAATAAAAAAATAAGGTGAAACAAATCAACGGATATAAGCTTGTTTTATTACATTAAATAAACTTAAACACATATTGCTCAAGTAAAACACAACGAGCAATCGTGTAAATTGTTAAGTATAAATTTATAAAAAATAATATTTTTTTGCAATAAAATTTATATTTTTGTATTTTTGCATTTTATACTTATTTAGTGTATTCAAATCCCTAAAAGCAATTAAGTAAAATAACCACCCACACTAGAAGTGGACTTAAATTTAGTTAAAAAATTTTTTGTTTCTTAATATTTTTTGGTTCTTAAGCTAGACTCAAACAAACTGCTGAATAGAGAAAAACTATTTAAATTTAAATTAATTTATAAAAATCAAGAACTTGTCAAAAACCTAATGAATCATTGTGTATTTGTTTTATGTATTTTAAGCACCTGACAATATCTGCGATATAAATAAACCAGAGCTGTCAAAGAATTTAATTATATTGTTGCTGTCTTGGAATTTGGTTTATATATAAAAACAAAAATATATAATTAAAAACGTGCTTGTCCATACATTAAATTTTCTTTGGTGTCCATGAGGCATCTTAATATTTACAAGACCATAAAAAGGGTTTTTCAACAAGAAATTTTTTTCTCAAATGTTTACTGTACTTTACTGTATTATAAAAAATGCGGCAATTATGAATAAAAAATGATATCTGGTAAATGTCCACCATGACCACGTCGATGTCTTCATCACAATTTTTTTAATTTTGACAAAATCGCGGTTCTATTTCGTTAATCACATCACAGATTTTGAGTCGATTCGATTGACTCCGTATAGACGCTGTCCATAATATAGCCCCACAGAAAATAATTCAGTGGTGTTAAACCACACGACTGGCTGGCCACTGAACTGCTGGTTGTCGTGAAATTGTGCGATCGGGAAGTTTGGTTTGCAATAAATTGGTCGTTTTATTGGCTGTATGACATGTGGCATCGTCCTGTTGAAACCACATGTCAGTGATATCCACGTAGTCAATAATAGGCCAAAACTCTGTTGTTAGCAGATCGCGATAGGTGATCCATTGACCGTGATCGCATTTCCAGCCTCATTTTAAAAAAAGCGGGCCAATCCTGCCTCCATATCACATAACGCATCATACAGTGACATTTTGAAAATGCAAATTCTTCTCAATAATCACTCTAGGATTTTCAGAAGCCTAAAAACTGAAATTTTCCTTGGCTTTGTCTGAAAAAATGATTTTTTCGAAAGAAGCAGCCAGTTGTTCCTGAATGAATTGAGGGAATCTACGGCGATGTGAATGGTCGATTGGGTTCAATTCCAGCGCTAATTGAATCTTGTAAGGCTTCAAAATCAAATCATTACGCAAAATTCGCCTTGTGGTGCTTTTGGTCCCCCCGGGGGCACATTTATGGACTTAATAGGACGTAACAGCTATCTAGATCTGTGCAACTGGGGGTATAAAGGGAGCCCAGTCCCCTGACCTGAAGACAGGCAGGAAGTCAACTGGAAGCTCCACTCACTGATCCACGGGGATCAGTGAACCCGCAGAGTTCATTATTTGTCTCTTTAGACATTTAATAGTTCTCTGACTGATCATTGAGATTGGCCCCTATATGGGATTATCGTGGTGGTTGTGGTTTCGCGGCCCCATAACAGTATAACGGTTGTTATGGTGGCCAGGATCATCTCACTGATAATGACATGCAAAGTGAATGATCCAGTCCAGTGAGCATGCTAGACATGTGTTCTGGACAGGAGTTGAAAGTCTCCAACTCTTTAGCAAGGTGTGACGGTTTGCAGCCCTGCCCTGGAATCATTAAAGTTGCAACTAGGTTGTTCTGTTGCTTAGAATTATGTCTTCGGCTTCCTATAACGCCTGTATGACGTTCAAAATTATACAATAGTGGTTTGTCCACCATCTGATTAAGGCTACATAGCCAGGTGCGGATGTAAAACCAATCACACTCTGTGGTGCTTTTGGATAAGCCAAGTTGTTGAGAACTTTCAGAAGTTGACAAAATTGGATCTTCTTCAACACTGCGGTTCAAGACTGCCAATTTTATAGCGAAACGACTCGCTTTACATTCGTATTCGTACATTTTGATTCGAGACTGCTCAAATGTAATGACCAAATTCTTAATTGCGGTCTCAGAAGGACGATAATGTCGTTCGAAAATATCACGAATTTTGCGAAATGGAACTTTAACAGAACAAGCATTTTGATAATGGATTTTAATTATTTTATTGCGATTTTCGTGCAAAATTAAATTCATTGTGACAAGAAGTTGCCACAAATCAAAACCTTTAGAGGATTCTAAACCCTTATTATGTGATTAAATTAAAGTGCTATTAAGTTGAGTGCAAAGACACGAAAATAAAGATTATACTGAACCTTGTGATATGTAATAATTTTCTCCATTTGCAAAGGTTTGACCATATGAAATAGGTAGAACTCTCGAAAACGTTCAAATAATTAAAATAAAAATTTTATATTAATTACGCTTTAATTGAGAATAGGAATGCCTGAAATATTTATATTATACTTTCCTTATAATAAATATCATTTATCCAAAGACTACAACCAATTAGGGCAAGGCAAAAGAGTTTGCTAGAAATGTAAATTTATTGGCACTTCAGGCTTGAGAATGCGAGTTTAGGAGGCTCTAAATGAATAATTGGACTTTAATTCATTACGATTCTCGATATAATACACTGTAAAATCTTATTAGAATTTCAGTTTTTAAATAGTTTATTTTTTTTTGGCTAAACAATTTAAAAATTAGAGACTCAAAATAAGCGATTTTTATATTCGGTGTCATGTTCAGAAACGTAAGAATGTTAAACTTCAACTTGTCTTGTAATCGTGCATGTGTATGTTTGAACTCTGCTCATATTTGTATAAATATATATGTATGTATCGTTTTTTCAATTAAGATAAATATCTATCTTCTTAAATAAGCAAATATTAACAATATAGAATATAAAGGTAATTTTTTTTTGAGAGCAAGAGATTGACAACAACCTGTTCTTTCAACAGCAATTATTCTTTAAGACGGATTTATTTTAAATAAAATTTTTTGTTATTTATTTTCCGTTTTTTTTTTAATTTTTGTGGGGGCAGAAAAAGAAATAGACATAGAATATAGAAATGAGAATATAAAATATAATGTGGGGTATTCTATACAGATAATTATTAACACAAAAAATATGCAATTTTTAAGAAAGTGTTTCTATAAATTTCTAATTCGTATTAAACTTAAATTTTAAATTTTTAAATTGATTAAATGAGAGTTTTCGTTGAACCAAGACAGCAAAACGACAAAAAAACTCAAAAAAGTTTGCTGTGTTTTTTTAAGTTCTACGACCTTTTTGCTGTGATGGTTCAATAAAAACTCTTATTTAGTCAATTTGGCTTGTGATACAAGACTCGTCAATTTTCTATAGAAAATTTGGGGTTTAAAACAAATTATGTTAAACGTTTTTATCTTCCTTTACTTAATGCAAATAGTTTTGAATATGGAGGCTCTTGGTTAATTTTATTTTCTAATGGAACCCCTCCTTATTTTATATATTCTCATAAAACCATTAGCAATTGCAAATTAATTATTAAGATTCAATATTTCTGAAAACTATTAAAAATGACTTGATTTGATTTTATTTACGTTTACATTCAAATTTTGCCATGTCACACATATTTTAATTTACTCTATTGTTACTGCTATGCAAACAGCAGTCATAGAGGGCGTTTTAGGCGTCACAAAACTTATGCGTGTTTTTAATATATATATAGATATATACATTATTATATTATAGTATAATAAACAAACAAACTATTCATTCAATTATAAATTTTAAACATAAAAGCCATTCTAACTTCCCAAAAATTATAAAGACATTACAATGTTTAATGTTGGTTTTGCAAAATATAAAAATGATATTAAGTTGTATGTCAATCAAAATTTATAGATTTTTTTAATGTAAAAAAATATCACGATTTTAATTAAAATATAAATTGTTTAGGAAAAAGGCCACGTTTTACTAGCTTATGGATTAGAGGGTTTGTTACCAAAGTTTATCAATTGTAGTTATATAAAATTTAAGGTCAAAATCTCTTAGGATACAGGGTACAGGATTAAAAGTTAATATCTTCAGCAAAGTAATGTTTATTTATTAATTAAATATACTGTTACTTAGCATGTCTTTACTTCTTGATTAGAAATACTCTTACTCCCATACACAGAGAGAATTGTATGCTCAATTGTTTATTATCAATTGTTTATTTATCAAATATCTCTTAGTAGTTGAAAGATAAAATATATTAAACTTTTATCCTTATGTTGCACTAATATTGAAAAGTTTTTATCGAAATATCCTTAAGGTAATAATTTACTATTATTTTTTTTCACCGCATTTGTAGCTGGGAGTCTTTTATCGGTAGATACATATTTTGAAACGTTCGTCCTATAAAAAGCATGACGGAGTTTTCAGTATTTATTTGGTGCTTCAAAAGACAGTGTTTAGTATACAAAAAATAAATTTCTTATAATCAGACACTAAAGTAGCTGCAGTATTAAAATTCAATATGAAAATTGTGGTTTTGTTAAACTTACATTTCGTTAAACTCGTGATATTTTTGGACAATTTAATCGTCCTTCATAGACCCCTGTTAAAAATTTGGTTGTTAAATTTGAGTCGACAGTAAAAACACCAAACAACCAAAATATGCAAACACCAACACGTGTTCAATGGGAATATCAATTTCTCGACGTTCTCAACAATTTGGGTTATCCAAAAACACCATATGGCGAATTTTGCGTAAGGATTTGAATTTGAAGTCTAACAAGGTTCAACTGGTGCAGGAATTAAAGCCATCCGACCATTGACATCGCGGTAGATTCGCTCAATTTATTCAGGAACAACCGGCTGCTTTTTCTGCTTCTGACGAAGCAAAATTGTCGCAATTGCGACTATCGAGAATCCTTTGCATGCTCAGAGTGTCACTGTACGCTATGTGGACTAAAGGCGAAAATGCGGATTTAACAACTTAATTTTGGCCTATTACTGACAGCGTATGATATGGACGATGTTATATGTCACACAGCCAATGAAACGATCAATTTGCTGTAAAACAAATTTTCCGATAGCCTAATTTCACGACCAGCCATTTCGTGCGATTTAACACCTCTGGATTATATTTTGTGGGGGACAGAGTATAAAAGGAGCCAGTAAAATCGATTTCAAACTTAGAGCGCGAAAAATGCCATTCAAATATTGTAACCGTTGATAATAATCTTTGCACTTATAAACAGTTTAATTTCGTTTCAGATTGAAGTACAACAAGTTTTTATATAAATCACTTATGAATTTAATTATCACATTCGGCTGAATTGCGGGAATTCACGTAATTTACGTATCTTTAAGTAAACTAATGACGGAAATTCCCGCTAATGTTCAGATCAAATTTTCCAAAGTTTATTTCACTTTGTATGGAGTTAGAGTTACTATATAGGGCTTAAATATAAAATTCGGCAACTCCCGTCATAGTAGAAATATCCGTCATTTGTTCGACACAGCTTAAAAAATTATTCATTATAAAAAAGCGGGAATTCAAGCACTTCGTTTTTATATGAAAAAATTAATTGAGTCGCTGGCAGCCACCAGCTAAATTAAAGTGCGGCCGAATGTGTTAAAAATTTGATTTATTGATATGGTTTCATTGAGATCTTTGTGCAAAAATCTGTCAAAATCATTTTGTCGGTATTGATCTTAGTCTATCACTATAAATTCTAATTCAATTTTTATGTCTCATATATTGTCATCTTAAGTAAAGCATTCCAGAAACCAAAATTTGAATTTTGGTATTTTAAAGGATCTTTGCAGGATAAAAAGTATCTTTTGCGAAAAAGTCATATGTAGTGAATTTTTGATTTTTAAATTCCTAATGCTAACTGATCCTTAAACAAGTAGAATAAATCCCAATACAACTTTCGAAAGAGTTAGCAGCCAAACAAACTGTAATGACATTTTGGTTCAGAACATTTGACATTTACACAGCGGTACCAAATTACTTAGATTTAGCTTACAAATCAGTCTTAAATATAATTTATTACATTATCGCAAAATTGTTCTCATTCAAACTGTTTTCAATTGTAAGGCTCATATTTGGTTTGGGATTGTGAATAAACAGATTTATATAGGATGTGAGACGAAATCATAGCAGTTCTTACAGACTATGTTAAAACCAAATATGGTTAGGTTCATAAATCGCGCAGAATATTAAAGGTTATTACAGATTGCAACGCAACCATCGGCTTATTGAAATAAAAATTTGGAGATAAGTTGATTTTTAGATAGGGCGTGGTTCTCTAGCTTGTCAATTTCTTCCTATTTAGCTATATGAAACCACTGGCTTCTGCTGACAAACCAGTAACAGTTGATGCCAATATCGTTCGTGCTATTTGTGATAAAAAGTAAGCAATCTTAGAAAAATATACGCAAAAAAAACTACATTCTGAGTATGATATAGAACAGACAAGGCGGTCATATACCCTTAATCATTATAGAATTTTAATTCGAAAAAACTTTATATTAATTTTTTAATTATTTTTTAAAATTAAATATCCGTTATATTTAAAAATAAAAGCTTCTACCGATATTTTGAAACGAGGACCTCAAACATTCAGCTTAATTATAGTAATGCAGCCTTTTATAAATAAATAACCTTTAGACTTTGAAGTAAACTTAGATTTTCAGGTAAACACTGAACTTTACTTTCAGTGTATCCGTATCTTAAATTTGTATAGCATGCTATTTCATATATGAGTGTATTTGGTGTACATGTTTTAAGTGGTTACATGAATACTTAAGCAGTATGTTATCTATAAATTGAACGTTATAATTTACAATGTTAACAATATCAAAAACTACACCAGCACCATCATTTAAAAACAACAGCAACCAGAATAACAGTGTATTAACTTTAAGGCCATTATTATGATTATAGTGTTGTAGTCATAAGTTTTCATTTTGTATTAAATGTTGTTGTACCTGACAAAATGACATTAATTGAGTAATTTATATGGATGACGTCAGTTCTTTTTTTAAATTTCTTAACGTTTTTTTCTTCATCAAAATTGTCCATTTTGCATCAACCATGTCTTGTTAATGACAGCTTAAAGCCTGACTTAAATAAGAAACAATGATCAACATCCTCCTTATCATTGTCTTTACGTGTCCTCATCATGATTATGGTGTTTCTTGTTGGATATTTTGTTTTTTATTTTTTTTTTTGTGTCCTCTATGTTGTTTGTTTGCTCTGTCCGATATCAATGTCTTTATTGTGATCGTTTCATAAACTATCATATAGTTGACTGTTATTATTATGATTACCACTCAACATGAATTCAATTAACACTTGTCAGTCGATTACTTGTGTATATCGTATATTTTCATGGTTTTTTTTTTATTTTTTCTAAAGACTTTTTGTCGGTACCTTCGGCAATAGTTAAAGGTGCACAGTACAATTGGTAGTAAGTAAATTTAGCGTAGTGATCATCTAAAAGCATAAAAATGTTTTTAAATTAAAAGTCTTTGCTGTTATATTTTTCACTTATTCCTTTTGCATACTAAAGAAGATAGGGTGACCACTAAAATCATTTTGTATCAAGTGTTTTTGTTTTTTATTTCCTCTTTAGCTGTTGTGTTTAGAAGGTGGTTATTTAGTGCGATGTAATCTTTGTAATGTTATAGTTTACGAACATTTTTATAGGACAACAAGAAGTCTTAATCACGTTTTTATTGTTACATTTAAAGTATGTTAAAGATTTTATTTGCATGTAAGAAAACTTTATACACCAAAATTTATATCACATATGCTGATTTTGCATACAGCTTAAATAACGATTGATTAAATAAAGACTAAAATTTGAATATAATAGTTTTATACAATTAATAAATTGAATTGAAAAAATATTTTAAATGGCAAATAGTAGATTTTGAGAATTTTACGAGCAGATTGCCATGCAGATTTGTGTTCGATATCGAAAGTTAGTAATACTGTTATAATAGTTGCTCAGAGTTCAAAAATTAAAAACACATTTGCAAAGTATTATGCAAAACATCAAATTTTTGTTAAAACCCGATAGATACTCGCATAAGTGATATAACTTATTTTTCACATAGTGCAAATTAGTGACTTTTGCAAGATAAATGGTAATAAAGTTGGAAGTTCAAAACTGTTGATTTCATTTAACTCTAGCCGTGAACTTTGATTATTTATGAGGCATGCAAATTTGTTTAATTTGTGACATTTTTAGCAAAACTTAAAGAAAGTAAAATTTTTGAAATTGGATAACATTTAAGAAAGTTGAAAGCCTCATAAACTTATAGATATAGAGCTGGTCAACTTTGGACCACTAAAGTTTCGTTCGCGCCTATTCGTCCAAAAACCTTTAAAGTTAAATTTGATCACCAGTTTATTATCATTTATTTTGTGCAACTCTTGACAGTTCAGTGCATTAAGATATTTAAATCTAACAATTTAATGAAAATATATAATAAAATGAAAAGAGCTGAATTTCATATTTGGATGGAGTATGAGTAGTTAGGAGAACTATGAAGGATAAGTGATTTCTAGAAGTAAAATCACAGAGCAAATATTTAAACCATCGCAAATGATCCTCAAAAAAATGTGGATACTGCTGAAGAAAAGTGAAAAAAGGCCCGCAGAGCAATAATAAAAATCAGAAAATTGGTTAGATAGGTAAGAATCAGTATAACAGAACCAATTTGTGGGTGATAAGGTTAACAAATAGCAGTCACAATTTGTGGTACAGCTCTCTGTGAAAGAAATAATATCCAGCCAGAACCATAAAAGAATCACTACAAGAATAAACAGCGTTAAAAATATAAAAATACTCAAAGGGTCGATGCAATTTATTATAAAATATAATAGCACATTTTATTATCATATATAATAACAAACACCTATAATACTAAGTAATCTATAATGATTAAATATGTAAAAGTTTTTTTTAACAAGAAGTTTCTCTTTCAATTGTGGCAACATCAACAAGCTGATAGTTTTGACGTTTGACGTATTCGTAGTAAATGCATTGGCAGTTGTTACAATGAATTCAATTTCTCACGAAAATTTCACTAAAATAATTAAAATCCACCATGAAAAATTGTAGTTCTGTTTAAGTTATTTTCGTGATATTTTAGAACAACATAATCGTCCTTTTTAGACCGCTATTTGTTTCGATAGGCTCGATACAAAATATGCGAACACCAAAGCATATTCGAACCGGGTCGCTCAACTAAAAGCATCGCAGCCATGAGGCGCAGTGTTGAAGCAGATGCAATTTTGTCAATTCCTGGACGTTCTCAACAATTAGGCTTATCCAAAACCACCACATGGCGAAGATATGACATGAAGCCTTACAAGGTTCAATTGGTGTAGGAAAGGAGCCAACCAACCACTCACATCACCGTAGATTCGCTCAATTCATTCAGGAACAACCGGATAATTTGTCAGGATGTGTCAACAAGCAAAATGTCCGTATTTGGGCTGTGAAAAATCCTAGAGCAGATATCGAGAAGCGTTTGCATGCTCAGCGTAATACAGTATGGTGTTCTATTTCGTCTGAAGGGTCGTTTTTTCGAAGATGGGGCTTGAAATGCGGTAACGGATAATGGATCATGCTATCGCGAGATGCTAACAACTCAATTTTGGCCTGTTGTTAAAGATGTGGACATCATTACTGACATGTGGTTTTAAAGGACGGTGCCAACAAATTTCAATAAGTTTCCCGATAGCATAATTTCACGACTATGCAGTTAAATGGCCAGCCAGATCGTGTGATTTAATACCACTGGATTATTTGTTGTGCGGCTATCTTAAGGGCAGATTCTACATGGAGCTAATCGAATCAATTTTAACCTTAAAAGTTAAAATCCGTGATGTGATTAACGAAATAGAACCACCATATTAACAATAAGTGATTGAAAACTTTGAGGAAAGAATAGATATCCATGAGCGTGGTCATAATGGACATTTGCCACATATCATTTTTCATTAATAATTGACGAACTTTTCTGTTTGTAATACAATAAAAATTTGAATTATCTTAATTTTAACTATTGCCGTTTTTTTTTAGAAAACAAACTTCTTATTGAAAAATCTTTTATATAATAATATAATTTATTATCAATTAGAATAACATATACCAATAACACTGAGGAATATATCATGATAAAATATATAATAAGCAAACAAGTGTAGAAACAAACACTTTAAATAAGAACAATAGTTTAATTAATTAATTTAAATAATCGCTTGCCGCGCGGTACTTTATAATATGAATTAGTACCAAAAATGATACAGGTTTGCGGCAAATTACAAAACAGAAATAAACTAAACACATTAGAATAAGACAAGAAATGTTACTAAATCTACTTAAAGTTTTAAACATGTTACTTAGTGTAGAACACTTGTTACTACAATTATGCAATCAACAAATGTAATCGTTCGGTTTTTAACATGAAAATATACATACATACGTATATGTCATTATTTGTCATTAAATTATTCGCCCATTTATATTTTAATGGATATTATTTTATCGCTTTACACTGTCATAAAATAAAACTAAATTATTCATACACATTAAAATGTTTATAAATTTTTGTATAATTTTTCTTTATAAACTATTCGCATATTTTAATATAAATATAAAAACATCGTTAATCCTGCCATTTTAGCTAAATAATCATAATTTAAAATTCATTGTCGTGATGAGGAACTGATTGTCAATAATTTTTCTTCTATTGCACAGACTTGTAAATATATGTATGTATGTATATTCGAAAATAAAAATTATATCGTTTTTAAATGAGTGAATGAGCGAATGACTGAATGAATAACTAAATGATCACCAATTGAAGTGCATACATAAAAGTGCAACTGCATCAATTTTATTGCATTTGATTTGTTTTCTTTTGTGTCGAACTCACTTTACTAGACTAGGAGAAGTAGATAGCAATTGATTTGACATTATAAAGAATTTTTTATTTATTCATTTTCTATTTTCATTTTATTTCCTTCTTCTTATTTTTTAAAAAAGAGAAAAGCTAAAAAACAATATAGTAAATATTATATGCATTTATTCCACCCACTAGATTTTCTTTAGAGTTTAGTTATACATTCTGTTTTGTTTTTGTGTTGTTTTTGGGTGCATCAATATCAGTTGAATAACTTGTTAGTTTTATACTTTATACGTATGACGTTTTATTCAGATAAATCTCTCTTTTATTTTTTATTTTTTTGTATTTTTTTTGTTTGTTGATAATAATAAAAACTCTAGAAATAGTATTTGTAAAAATATCGTATGTAGTCGTATTCGTTTTCGTATGTTGTTATTTCATAGATAATCAAAATGTAAATTTATGCTATTTCACGTATTGCACTGTTTGTGACACTTGAGTAGGTTCTTGGAAAGAAATACATGTGCTTGTGACATTGTTTGTTTGTTTGTTTCCCTATGTACATTCATATAAAGGCTTGTTGTTAACATTTACACAGTCATATGCACATATGTATGTATGTATGTATGTATGTAAGAACCTGAAAGGATGATTCTGTTTTATTGTATATATATGCTATGCTAAATGTATATGAAAGAACAGTTATTGATAGTCATTGCTTGTTAGGTTTTTTGTAATTAAGAATGATTATACTTATGTTGTATACGCATATTTACAGCCCGTAAAAAAGCACTCAACCATATATTTGAGAATAAGATTTGTTAATAAAAACCTTAATTTTCCATTATTTTTAACCATATTATTCTACTAAAACCAAAATTTCTTTAAAAATCTGTGTCATATTTACGAAAAATATTAACCCCCGCTGGGATTATTTTTTTAAATTTTATTTAATATTTTAGTTGATGAAATTAGAAATACAATGGTATTTTTAGTTTACTGATTCATATTTCATCAGTTTATAGTTATTCTTGACATGTCGCCTTTAGTTTTTTATTCGGGGTGTGCAAGCCTTGCAGATCACCTCCAGAACTAGATGTTGTAGCTGCTGGGGGTAAAAGCTGGCTACAATCGTGTAGGCTAGCAGGACCCAAAACTGGAAGAAACGAATCTCCGAAGTTCAATCAGTGGCTTACTAACTACGGCCCTGTCCTGGTTAATAGTGAGGCTGTTCGGGGAGTAACATTGCGACTGTGATTTAATCCTAATCCGCGGAAAGGTGTTGTTTTTTCCTATCCCATGTGCACTTGCATTCTCAACAGGATATTGCTATTGCGGAGCGTAGATAGTCTTCAGCTCTCAAGCAAGAGGTGGGGCCACGTTCCGGCTTGCTGGGAGTTGCCACTCGACAAATTCATCGACTGTTACGAACACATTTACGCTAGGACCACACGGCCAGATACTGACGTTAATCTGTACTACGAACTAAGTGATGAAATTCCCATTTTTTTACTTTGAAAGTGCTGTAGGTCCATCTTTAATTTTCTTCAATTAAATATTTAAAAAATAAAAAATAGGGATAATTTTATTTATTTACTTAAATATTTCTGCTACTATTTAAATACAAAAAGTTTAAATATTTCCATAAATTATAAAGAGAATTTACACCATATTTTGAGAAATTGTCACAGCTTCATCAGGATAATTTGAGTAAAATATTTTAAGTTTTTTTTTTTTTAACGTACAAATATAGTTTTGAAATTGCTTGGACTATCTCGACGCATGCATATAGCATAATTTAATTTTAATTTTTATATTTCATATTATTTTATTTGAAAGAGTTATTAAAATTAGTTTAGGATTAGATCCTTTACTACTTAAATATAGAAAAATCAGCGGAAAGTAAAATTTATTTAATTTATTTAAATAATAAATAGTTAAATTGTTCTGAGGATGATAATATGATTTTATCCTAGAAATGTAATGCCCTAAATTTTTTGTGGATTTACAAGTAAATTTTATTTTGAAAAATAATCATTTGCAATAGATAAAGCAATCTGTAAGTTTCCCAGAACATCGCTTGAAAAATTCCACAGCTGAGAATAGCAGTATCGTCTGCAAATATGGAGCTACTACAGCCGTTTAAAACTGGAAAATTTGAAGTATATATATTATATAACATAGGTGACAGACAGGTTCCTTGAGGGCAGCAAGCTAACAATTTTTGTTCTGAAGAACTAGCTAAGACGACAAAGTTTCTGCTGGATACAAAAATAAAGGAAAACTTAATCCTATCATTTTATAGAACAGTTTATTATACCAAACGGAGTCGAAAATGGTCTTAATATCCTGCAGGACCATTCCTGTTGATTTTTCCTGGAGGAAATTAGAGTTTACGATGTTTTTTAAGGGGCTGAGTAGAATTATATTCTCTGCGAAAACCAAATTGTTGCGATGGTAAAATATTTTGTGAGACTATATATAAATTCAATCATTTTCTCTTCAATAACTTTTCGAGTATTTTACTTAAACTCGGGAGGAGACTTATGGGGCTACAGGATTCTGGATTGTCAATAGGTTTTCTTATCGGCACAACTTTTGAATTTTTCCATATTTTAGGAAAGTAGTAGCGTCGTAAGCATGGATTTATAAGTACTGTATTGTATATTATTCATTTTTTGTGGTAAGAATTCTAAGAATTAAAAACTTGAGCCGGTATTCGCATTTCTTCAGTTGTGTGGTGAATTTGATGAATTGTTGTTGTATTGTAATATCGGAACTTGAGTAGTTTTGTGCTTTAAAATTTTTGATATATTCCAAAAAGGAGAAGTACCTTTTTTTAAAGCATCCAAATTTCTATATTTATTTTTTAAAATTTATAGATTTAGCATATTATATTAAAAATACAACACACACAACACAATAACTACTAAAAGTGTTTCTTGACCGATTTATGAATATTGCTAGATAGAATCATACAACTTAGTCATTAGAATTATTTTCTTTTATATATTGGATTCCTTTAACATTCTGACTAAATATTTCACTAGGAATTTTTCAGTAGGAAAAAGAATCGTCACAACTCTTTTTAATATGATTGGATTTTCCAAATCTATATAACTTTTTACATAATTCACTGTTGGGCATGTTTGAGTTATTACTCTTTTAACTGCAATTTGAAGAAGCTTGAACCATATTGAGTTTGGAATTGAATTTCATAAAAATTCATGAGCATTTTTAAAATAGTTCTTTTTTTATTTGATGAAGTTTTAAATTTAATTAAAATTTCTTTAACAAAGTAGGAAGCGAATTTTGTGAATTTGTGATTTTAGAAAATGCAGACATTTAAAACAAAATTTGTCGTTTTCTTTAGATGCCAAGTTCCACAATTTTTACCAAGGGTTTCATAGGGCACTGACAACGTAGGATTTCAAAAGTAGACTGATTGCGCAAGGGTGATTTTCTTATAAAAATTGAGGTCATTTCTTAACCACCCGTTTTCTAAAATGTTTAAACCTAAAAATACGTAGATTTGGATGAATTTCGCAACAAATGAAAACTGGTACCTCTTCTTTCTTCATTTTGGAACTTCAAAAACGGGTACCCTTTATGGTAGTATTGGCTTTCTATTTATTTTATTTTTAAAATTTGCAATGCAGAAAAGTTATAATCATAATATTGTCATTTTTCGTCCTAACTGGCTGGTTTGTAGTCGAGGGCGAGCGCTTTCGATGCGAATGCATCACTCTCAAGCCGCGTTGTAGTTTGTACTGGTGAGTCAGTGTTGGCGTTCAGGCAGTTCTGTTGTTATGTTCGTATCTATTCAGGTAAGCAGAATGCCAGCCATCTGACATTTGTATGCAAAGTGAATTTATCGTGTGTCCGTCTGACGGGTGTTTTTCGTTTACCCGTTTGCATGAGTAATTTTAATGTTGCGAGTATTCTGTCTGAGGTTGTGTTTACCTGTTCTTTTATAATGCCATTGAAAGTTTTTGTTTTGTAGATTTCCATGTCTTCGTCCTTTTCTGCTAGGATGTAGTATAATCATAATTTTGGATTTACTTCGAATGTGCAAAGAACTCGCCAATTTTAAAGCAACATCGAAATGCAGTAGCCATGATGACTTAAAATTTCTATGTTAAATCTAAACGTGTAACCAAGTTATATTTCATTAAGTGGAGATACTTGATGGCAGTAACAATTATGTTTTTTTATGTTTTCCGAAGTAGAAAAAATCTTAAAACATGATTTTTTTCAAAAAAAGAAGTTTGTTTTAAACTGTTTGTGCTCTTTTAATGATTTTGAAGTAACCCAATTTTAAATATCTAAATAAAAATTTATAATTTTTTTAACGAGGACCTTTAGCTTATATAAATGTGTATATGATATTTATTTATTTATTTATTTTCAAGTTTAAAAATATTTCATAATAATATTTATGACCATCATTATTTTATATTATTTAAGAATTGATTTCTTTGCGCAATTTCTTCTTCCTCCTCAAATAAAAGAAAAACTTCAACTACCGTTTTGATTTTTAGCAAAACAGCATTGTGGCAATCGCATTTCTTAGCGACCCAATGGCCTTTGTTTGGCACCTAACCGTAAGTCAGTTTTAGACATTAGTATGAACTGCGGTGATTTTGTGCAGTTCTTATTTTTTATTATTATGGTTGCACTAATGTTTATTAACGCCAACACTAGCGGTAGCAAGACTCATACCAGCACATGTTGTTTGTATGAAAATTGTACTTACTACTGTTGCTAGTGTTTTATGGTGTTATAAGATGCTTAGAAAATATTAAGGTATAAAATTTAGCAAAACACATACAACACGTATTGGCTGCTGTTCTGCTACCGAACGAGCAAACATTTTGTGGGGGCATTAAGTTGGCTTTTTTTTCGTAATTTTATGTTTCCAATTTTTGCTTTTGTCTTTCTATATGCAGTTCTTTAATGGAGCCAAACTTTTCAACCTGAATAGTCTAGTCTAGCTTTTTGTTAGTAAATGGAAGTACCTTATAGTATTTTGGGAATTTTTTTTACTGATTTTCACTTAGTAACTTGCACCGCTCATAAATTCATTTAATTCAATAAAACCAATTCACATGAACACCATGAAACAATAAATAATGTTATTAATAAATAATAAAACGTAATATTGTACGAATTGCTACCTGTTTTTTATAGGACGCTTTTTTGTATTTTCAATTGATTCCTTAAAAAGAAACAAACTCTTTTTAGCATTCGTTTTTTGAAATAAATTTATATGATGGCGCTGTAAGTAAATTGGCAGTTTTCATTTCATTTTATTTTGGTTTTGATTTGAATGCCCTACAATAAACTATTTAAAGCTTTTGTTTGCTTTGATTATTTTGTCACTAGATATTTGCTAAATTCAGTTAATAGTTTGTAAATATATTTAAGTTTTGCTTTAACTCTCATTTTTTAAAGTAATCAGAAGTCACCACTTATTTATTAAAACTCGAATAAAATATTAAGCTCTTGCCAAAGAAAAAGTACTGAACAAAATAGTCAAACCTGTGCCCTGAGTGAGAGGATAAGGCGTGGTAAGTGTTAACTTAATCCAAACTAAAAGTACACTTCATATTGACCACAACTCATTACGGATAATGACAGTTAATTCATCAAAAGCTTTATTAACCGAAAGTAGCTTCCTTTGGAAAATTCTCGCGTCTTGCATCAACAGCACACAAAGCCAAAGACTTATCCATTTAGTCTGCAACAAAAAACTAGACGGATTTTTTAGGATTAGATGTTGAAATAAAGGGTTTGTTTTCTAAAATAAAATAAAATTAAAAATGCATATTAAGATGATTCAAATTTTTATTGTATTACGAAGAGAAAAGTTCGGCAATTATGAATTAAAAATCATATCTGGCAAATGTCCACCACGGCCACGTAACAGATGTCATTTCTTTTATCCAAGTTTTTAATCAGTTTTTGGCAAAATGACGGTTCTACTTTGCCAGTCGATTCGACTGGCTCCGTATAAACTCTGTCCTTAACATAGACCCACAAAAAATAGTCCAGCGGTGTTAAATCACACGACTATCTGGCCATTTATCTGCTGATTGTTGTGAATTTATGCGATGGCAAAATTTGGTTTACAATAAATTGATCGTTTTACTGGCTGTTTGACTTGTGTCACCATCTAGCGTGATCCATTGACCATTATCGCATTTCCAGCCTTATCTTCGGGAAAAAAATATGACTCAATCACGCCTCCAGATCATGTAGCATGCTATACAGTGACACGTTAAGCATGCAAGGATTTCTTAAAATCGCTTAAGGATTTTCAGAAGTCTACATGCGGCAATCTTGCTTGTTGATATATTCTAACAAGTGAAAATGGGCTTCGTCTGACAATTTGATTTTTTCAGAAAAACCAACTGGTTTTCATTGAATGAATTGAACGATGTGAATACTCGGTCGGCTTCAATTCCTGCATCAGTTGAATCTTGTAAGGCTTCAAAGTCAAATCCTTATGCAAAATTCGCCATGTGGTGTATTTGGATAACGCCAATTGTTGAGAACGTCGACGAATAGAAAAATTTTTTTTTATGTTTTTTAAGAGAAGTAAAGTGGCCCTTCAAGCAACAATGCCTATTTGGTCAAGTACCGTGCTACATTCTTTAGGAAAGGCACAGAGAAGAGATGCGACAGGGGGTGAAAGTAGAAGAATAGTTACGGAAATTAACTGTCGTATAAGACAGCTCAGTGATAGTCAATTTTTATTTGTAGTGAAAAAAAACAAGGTCTGTGTTGGGATTCGAACCCACAACCCTCAGTCATGTAAGCTAGCACGCACACTACCTACTAGCCTACAGAGGCACCTAATATTGGATCCGCTTCATCACTTTGGCTCACGGCTGTGATGTTTTCAGTTGAGCGATCCAGTCGAAAACGCGTTGGTGTTCGCACATTTGGTATCGAGGCTAACGAAGTACGTTTATGTTTTCCGAAAAGTAACTTTAACAGAATCACCATTTTCATAGCAGATTTTAATTACTTTAATGCAATTTTCGTGCAAAATAAATTCATTGTAACAATTGCCAATGCATCTACTATGAATACGTCAAAAATCAAATGCGACAATTGAGAAACAAAGTTCCTGGTGAAAAACTAACAGATAAGCTTTGTGCTAACATTAATAAGACCTACGGAAGCAATTTCCTGTCAAAATCCATAAGGAGTAGTCTCTAGTGGAATGAATACCTTGAACATCTTAATATAGTGGCAAGAAGCTTTTGTTATAGACAAAGTTATCAAGTTACTCGGTTGCCCACCTGACCGATTGTAGCATCGTCCTGCCTTTTTAACAGCAATAGATAGATGCTTTCAATTAATAGCAGCAAGAAATTATTTGAAATGAAAGGGCGACCCATATTACAGTGTAGCCCATACACCATTCGCCTGTGAGTCTAAATCGTATTGGGCTACTTTATTTATTTATAGTAAATGATGGTGGTTTCGAAATAATCGTCTTTACTGTACATAATATTCATATTGTTATCTAAAAAAAAAACTATCTATCTGTGTTTTTTTCCGCTTCACTAGCGGTAGTTTAAACGTGTAGACAGTAAATAAATTTTCAAGAAGATATTAAAACTATCAATAGATGATTTTACCAACCACACTGAAGGAGATGGTGGCTCTTCTATAATACATAAATATAACTGTTTAGATAGTATGAATATGTATAAAATATATTATATTAACAAGATTATATGAACAAAATGATGATGATGATGGTGGTGGTGGTGAATCATTTCATAGTTTAGTTAGTAACTTAGTTATTGTCTCTATGTATTCAACTAAGTTTTGTAACACAACATTAAAACTTGTTAAAAAGTTTCTCACATTTACAAATAGGACAATTGATGATAGGTGATTTAAGCTGAGGTAAAAGCTTAAATAGTGTTCTCACATTTTTAGCGAACAAAAAATGGACCGTAAAAAATTATTGTTGTAAACTGATTGGTTCAAGATAGCTATATCATGAAATTATATGATTGTTCTTTTAATAGTTAATAAATTATAGAAATATTTTATTTGATTAGAAAAAAAATGCTACTTTAATGAGAATTAATTCAAATTTTATAAATTATAGATGGTTTAGCTCAAATAAAAGTTTTCTGGAAAATTTAATTGAATTTCTGTTAATTACTAAAATTATTTAAATATATGGCGTATGTCTGAAGTCCATGTAGAATCTTAAAGATCTTTTGTTATTTGTCACATTTAAGCAATTTTGCTCCCAGCAATAGAACTAATGTTGTTGTACAAAATATGCACTAGATATTTTTACGTGTATGTATATCATACAGCAGTTCTTTAGAGGAAAAACAAGAACAAAAAGAAATACAAAGCTATTTAGTTTGTAACAACATAAAATCAACTTAAAATTATATATGTAGACAATTTAAATAAAAACGTGACCATACAGAATAGCCATCATTGTCATCAGCAACATCGGTTGTAACAGTAACAGCCCCAACCATCATGTAAATCTACTGAAGCCAGTGGTGGGTATCGTAACGCTGTCTTCACTGGACACTTGTGCAGGCTACCTGATATTATTTTAGAACTCAAGAGTATTTTGTTCTAATATTTCTGCTTGTACTCACTTCTACTCAAAGCAAAAAAAAAAATAATAAAAAACAACATTTCAACGTGAAGGAGTTTCCTTACCAATTTTTTTTTAATATTTTCAACTTTAATATACGGTTGATATCCTGCTGAGCTCTTAAAATGTTTAAAAATTTTTAAGATATTTTTAAGCTTCGTCACAAAAAATAAAACATATTCCATTAGCAGTTAGCTACAGTGTAAAAGTTTTCCAACGTATCGGTCAATTCATATAAATATATTTTCATCTAATGTTAACAATCTGCACTTGTGCCACTTGCTGTTGCAAAATAGTTTAGTTTATTTCTTGGTATGCAGCCTGCAATAAAATCAACATTTTGGCAATTCCAAGTGAATATTTCGCTATTCTATTTAACTTCTGTTTTTTTTTAGCTTTTGTTTTAAACGCCTTAGTGCTTTGATTTTTTGAACTCTAATATGGTTTTTTTTTAGCTTTTATTAACTATCTTTCTATCTTCTAAGCTAAGTTTAAGGATGGTTTTATAAGTAGGTTTTGTGGGTTTCTTTTAAGTCAAGATATGTTAATTCAAAGCATTTTGATTTAATTTTTGTTTCATTTCAATGACTAACTTAGGCTTACGTTCACCAACTATGGGTTCTTTCTAAACAACAGAAAAATAGTAGTTAAGATCTCATGTAAATTAAGCCCACGATCTTTGCCTGGCTATAAGTTCAATGTTGAAATGTTATTTGCATTTAACTTATTTAAAAGATTTTGTTAGCAAAAAACAAACAGTACAACAATTTCTAAAATGAAAAGAAGACTTCATTAGATAATAGCATGTTAAAAATGCCTTAGATATGTTCTAGTATGTTTGCTACTGTTATAGTGCACACACACACCACCTTTGAATAGAGCAAAGTCATTTAAAAGGATTCTGACACAGAATTTGGGGTGAAAAAAAAAAGATATATTATTTTGTAATTCCTTGACATCTGAGGACTTAATGATAATGATTTTAACTAAAATTTAAAAATTTAACATATTCAAAATTTATTAAATTCGAGTACACTCTGGCCAATTCTAACAAACAAACTGACAGTTGAATAACGATTTGAAATTATTCGCATCTATGTTCAAAATCTGTTTAGCAATAAAGTTCGTTTTTGGTTTAAGAGGTTTTACATATTGTTGGCATCAATGAACCTTATTTTGAAAAAATTAACCCGAAGCTTGATTTATGGTAGATGCAGATAATAACCTTATCATGACAAATATTTTATCGGAACGATATGTGAGCGCGCCTAACGACATATTAAAATCAAATTTTATTTCGAGAAGTAGACATGTCAACTGGTATCCAAGGTTATACAATTGAACATCAATTAACGGGAAATGTATAGTCGTAGTTTTATTCTGATAAATTAACGTACCATGTAAATTTTTAAAAGCCTACATTATTCGTGCTATTGTTAACAATAGAAATAAGGTAAAAAAATTTATAAGTTCAGAATGCGTTACTGCACGAATAATTAGCAAAATTTTTAAAATTAAAATTTAATTTAATAAAAAATGTTTTTGGCAAATAAAAATTAGATTGTACGTTATCAATTAAATGTTTTATTTCTCTTCAGAATATAATTAAATTAAATTTTTAATTATTGCAATTTATATAGTAATAAATAAAAAAATATTTCCAATTTAATAAGCTCACTGGAATATCAGCTAATAAGAAAGTATTAACAACTTTCTAATTAAATAAATAATTGAATCAAATATTTATCTTTGTGATGGTCAAATAAATATTTTTATGCAAATTTGTATACATTTAAACTAAATAAGAAATTTGTTTTAAATGTTATTTTAAAACTGTTTAAGTCTTCAAGGACGCTTGCCAAGCGATTATAGGATTGCAATTTTAGTAAAATTAATTCATGTTAAAAAGGTTATATTCTCATTTGGTTATAAACATCAAGCACTTAGCACATTATTATTTTCTGTTAGGTTCGGTGAATTCGGCATTAAAATGTTTGGATATGTGCCGCCAGCAAATGAAATACTGTTGTCATTGCTTTAGGTGTAAACCGTCATGATGTGATGACATTATTATGAAGCCATATTCTAAACTGTACTGATGACTCAGTGTTCGGGCTTAGATAGTTCTTTCATTAGGGTCCATATCTACACATGAGGGTAGATTGCCCACCACCTGGTGTATTATGAGGGGCCAATCTAATATTGTTAGAGTATATGAGTAGTTTTAGTGGTATGAAAACTGTGTCTGAGGTCGTATTTAGCTGTTCGTTTATAAAGTCGCTCTTAAAAGTTTTTCTTTTGTAGATTTCCATGCCTTCATGAATGTGCAGTCTTTGTCTTTTTTTGCTGGGATGTAGTTGTCACAAATGATCTATTTCCCTTGGTGCATATGTCCTATATAAGTATGTTTACAGGTACAAGTTAGCCTGTATACTCCGCTCAAACTCCGCTCAAAATTTGTCTGTTGTTTCTGTCGATGTCCTGAAATTATGTCTCAGAGTTTTGCTGGTTTTAATGGTCCTATGTAAGTTAAAGTGTGTATCGGTAGTCTCTTTGTCTTCTTTATTCCTGTTTTGAGTGTAGTATTGTCGAAGAAGTTTGTCGATAGTTGCAGGTATTTAGCCGTTGTTTTTAGTTATGTTGTATATTGTGTCAAGTTCATTATTGTACTCAGCTGGAGTCAGTGGGATAACCTTTTCTCTGTGTATCATATGTCTAAACGCTGCTAGTTTATGTTTGGGTTATGCAGATGGCAATGTCCGTGGTAGTTACTTTTCTATAATTGTCAAATGCCAAACAGCCAGTTCCTCATGTTATTGTGATATCTTCTTTTTGTAGAGATATCTGAAAAGCAAGGTTTATACAAATAAACCAGAAACGATTGGGCAACTCAAACAAAATTTGCGTAAAGAAATTAATGAAATACTGATCTTATATGTGCGAATGTAATAAAAAATATGGTCAAAAAGGCTCGCAATAGTGAGGATAATAGAGGCGGACATTGTATTCCATATATAATTGCCGACATTAAATAAAACATATATCTCGATAAAATCCATTATCTTTCATTTAGTCAACAATTATAAAAAGCAGTATATCCTCCTGGTGGGCACCCTATATAATGGTATAAAGTTGAAACTAACGTGAGAATTTACACTTTAATGGAGCGATGGCAATGTTGACAGGAGTAATTACAGAACTCCAAGTTGTGATGAATCGTATACAAGCAATGCATAATAAGTGGCTTCAACACTAATTGAAATGCATGCACAGAAACATAACACTACAGTAAGAAAACTTAGTGTTGTAATTACATGACAATGTGGTATCATAATTTTCCGAAACTACTACAGTAAAATGGCTAAAAAATTAAAACAAATCATAAACTTTAAAAAATTTTGCTATTTATTATGGAATAATGCTTTGAAACGAACATTTTTATGTGGACTTATTCAAATTCTTTGTAGTATTTTTTATGATTTTATGTGCCTTTCTAGATAACAGTGTATTCCTTGCCAATTTCCTTTTTGTCTATTTACTTATGCTGTTATTGTCATAGGGAATTAGTTGATATGTAAAACTTCGATTGTAATCTTTGGCCAGTTTATAAATATTAATGTTCGGTAAGAGAGTAGAACAACAAACCTAATGCCAGTCGATATTCTTACAACACAGTGATTTATCCTGTGTATTGAAAAAATAAGCAGAAGTATCAAAAATACTAAAATCAGTAATAAATTCAAATAGAGTTTATTTTAATCGATCGTATATAATGGCATTAATATTCGAAAATAAATAATCAGAATACAGAAACAATGTATTGTTTCTTTAATCTAATTAGAAACTATAAAAATTGAAGTTCCTTTTAAGTAAATCAATTTAACAGGTTATTTATACAAATGTTAATTATTTTCACTGACCACCATCGTCACAAATTTTACGCTCAGAACAAAACCAGTTTATGATAAAATCCATAACTTTTTCAATACGCGCAGTATAAAAACCAATAAATGAACTTATAATTTAGACTTAATAACTACTTATCAAAAAAGTCTACCGCATGTAAAGAATTTATTAAAATTATAATATAAATATTCAACATATATTAATTTGATATGCTCCGTAAAAAACGAAAAACAATCAAATCATGACTGACCATACAAACTTTATTGATTCATAGATTTTATGTATTTTTAAATAAAATAAGAAAACTATAATACTAAAAAAACTGTGAGAAACACAACGCACCTCACACACTTGTAGAGCATATGCAATAGACCAAATTGAATACAACGAGCTTTCAATATTTAGCGTTAAAAATCGAAATATATACCAAAATATATAGACAGATTTTTACATATAGTGGCGGCGGTGGCGGCGACGGTAGCCAGTGTTAGTTATAATAAGATACAAACGTGTCGGTAGATATCAAATAAAATTTAGAGACACACACATGCAATGTACGGCAGCAATTAAAATAAATTTTGTAAATTAATATTGTCACTCCCTATTACTTTTCTAAATCAGGTCTATAAGTTTGAATTGAGTGGAGTGGAGTTGAGTTCAAAATATATTTATTAAGAAAAGTTTCTTTATTTATTTATCGTAATAACAGTGTTGATTCAACACCATCGCTTTGATAATATTCATGAGAGTTTTGATTTTTTATTTCTTTAAATTAATAGATGTTTATCGAACAATTTGCATAATTTTTTAATTTTTTTTTATTGTGTGAGTATTTTTGTTTTTCGGTTTTTGTTTTAAACATATAAATTTAATTATTTCTGATTTAATTACAGTTACTTTATGAGCCCGTTTTATTTTATTATCTAGTAAAACTTATTTTTAACTTTTAAAGTAGTTAATGATTTTTTTATTTGTTCACGGCTTTTCTTTTATTATGGCGATAACCAATGTAGTTTGTTATTATTAATTTTATTTCCTTATCAATAATTAAAGTTAGGTCTTTTGTTAATTAGGTTTAAGTTGTTAAACAAAACGTTTTTAATAATTATAATTTAAAAAGAAATGAAAGAACTCACACTTCTTTATGTTAGTATTCAGGCAGGACTTGAGATTTATTCTTTTTGTTTTTCAATAATAAGTTGGTTTTTCAATTGTGACAACATCAAAACTATGATAATTTTGATATTTAGCTTTTTGGCGTATTCTTACTAGATGCACGAAAATCGCATTAAAATAATTAAAATCCACTACAAAAATGGTACTTCTGTTAAAGTTACATTTCGTATAGTTAGTGATATTTTCAGACAACATAATCGTCCTTCTGTTACCGCTATTAAGAATTTGGTCATTAAATTTGAGTTGAGAGGCTCGGTATAACACGTGCGAACACTAACACGTTTTCGAACGGGTTGTTTAACTGAAAACAACGCAGCCGTGAGCCACAGATGCAAATTTGTCAGTTCCTTGACGTTCTCAACAATTGGAGTTATCCAAAACAAACACCTGGCGAATTTTGGATTTCACTTTGAAGCCTTACAAGTTTCACCTGTTGCAGAAATTGAAGCCGACCGACATCGCCATAGATTGGCTCAATTCATATAGGAACAACTGGCGGGTTTTTCTGAAAAAATCATTTTTTTTTAACAAAGCCGATTTTCGCTTGTTAGGACCTGTCAACAACCAAAACTGCCACATTTGGGTTTCTGAAAATCCTAGAGCGATTATTGAAGCCTTTGTATGATCAATTGTGTCACTGTATGGTGTACTATGTCGTCTGAAGGCATGATGGGTATAGAATAACGAGCTTATAAATATATTTGTACGGCTAAAAATATGAATAATTACCAAAATTGTGAATTGTGCTATCGGAATTATAAATTAACACCTTAAAAAAACGAGGTAATAATAAAAAAATCTAAAGTATTTACTTTGCGACTGCTTTCAAAGGACTAAAATTTTAATAAAAAACAAAATTAAAAATTTTTTTCTCCTGAAATATTTGTTTTGCTGTTGCTACTTTATTTTCTATTTAAAATGGAAATCAAGTAAAATTGCCCTGAAATGGTACTAAATTAATTTTAGCTTTAGTAAACAAATTTAAAGCTTCTTTTATTTATTTATGCAATTCCGTACTTAAGTAGACTTGAAGAAGTATAATACTTATGGAAAACGAAAAGTTCGGGTTTGTATGCTTAAAAAAATTAACAAATATTTAACAGACTGCTCACTGAACTCAAGTACTTACTATTTTTGAGTGAAAATAATTATAAAAAAGATAACTCGTTTAGAAATTTAAAGAAATTTTATTATCTAGTATAACACAAAAACAAATAATTGCTATTAACTATTTATAAAATATTATATAATTTCACTACTTGACAGCCATAAAATATTAAAAATTTTAATGAAATCGAATTAGTTCTACCTGCTCTTTTCATATTCGAACCTTTCTTGTTAAACAAAATGAATTAAAATATTTGTCTACTTTTATTCCATACTTTATATTTAAATCTCATTTATTTTCTCACAATCACTTGTTTTATCTTCATAAAACAATCAGTGATAATTTTAACAGCTTTTTATATTTATCAACCTGTTCGTTTAAATCTTGATTGTTTCACTCATAATGACGAACAGGCTCATTGTTTGTGTCTAAAATTAATGAGAAAAAGCATTCCTCTACTTTAAGCTATTAAGAATAAGACACCATAATATAGTTATGTCTGAAGATATTGCACAACATTATTTCTACTGGCCGAAATTTATGAATATTATTTTTTCAATTTTAATCATGATTCCCCGAAAAAAAATATAACATTGAATTGTTGAAATTTCGGTTTTAGTTTAATGATGATCATGTTGAGCTTCAAGTTTTCAACGTTAGTTGTTATTATCAACCATAAAATTTTGTCTTCCAATTGATGTTGTTGATTTCTCTTCTGTATTTTTTTTCCTTACAATTTTTGGATTGATTTCATCAAGACACATAATGCTAATAATAAATGGCGCTTTAGCTAACATTTGTCTAATATATTTAAAACAAAAAAAAAAAAAACAAAAAGAAAAATTTATCAAAAGTTTTGCCGCTTCTTAAATCGTTAGAATATGTCTCAAATCTCAAACATGAAAAAGATCATCACCGTTTTTAGCCAAGTTTCAAAAGAATTGAAGGTATGTGATATATTTGATAGCTTAAATCATATACATAGTCACACAAACGAGGTTATCTTCTCCTATTAAAATTACAGGTATCGTATATTATTTCATTTAGGGTCTTTTGTTTTATTTTAAGTGGTTTTGTTGGTTATATTTTATGTTATTTATTTTTGTTTTGCTTAGTACCCTACTTACTCATATGAATTAGACTGTGTTTGAAGTCAGAATTCTCATACTGAAGTATATATATAAAGAGCTTTCTAGCTTGTAGTTCTTCTTAAATAAAACTTTAATTATTAGAGAAATATAGACCTGAAATTCTTGATTGGGAAACTTTAACACTGAAAAAGTTTAGCTAATAAAATGAAAACATTTAATTTAAATTTATTTATTTATTTATAAATAAATTACTTTTATCATAATTATTATTGCTTTCCATTAAAAATTATTAAATTTTAAATTTTTATTTCCAATATTTCGAAACGCTTCCCTAGTCATCTTCAGGGAAAGCTCTCAAATATACAATTGCTTGGTCCATTTGTATAATGTTCGTTAGTATAATATTTAAAAGGCACTCACGCTGTTAAGTATTAATAATTGTAAAGAAAAAATTCTAAGCTGAATTTCTTGTTGTGCAATTCCCAAAAATTGCGTGCAATATTAAAAAAGGTATTTTCATAATCAAAGAATTTAATTAAACTCAGTTTTAAAGAAAGTACAAAATCCGTTAATTGCGTAAGCTATATTTCGGCAAATATTATAATAGTCAGTCGAAAGCTATTGCATATCAGGACATGATAACAAAATTTATTTAGCTTGCATTTAAATTAAGTGCTTTAAAAATTTCGGCCGTTGATAAAACTTTGATTTCCAGTGGATTACTGGCCTATGAAAAATTTTTCTTTAACATAAATAAAAGACATGCGTTGAGTGTGGCATTTAAATTTTTTCCTTTTTGATTTGGAGGCTATGAGCGTTATTTGACACTTTTTCTTTTTCCTAATTTTTTTCCCTTTTTTTCTACTTAAACAAATGCAAATGTGAGGAAAACCTAACAAAATTAGTTATCTTGTTCTTGGGATAATATTAAAGCTTTTGTTTTATATCTATATTTTAGTTTGGAAAATTTTTTAATTAATCCTTGCTTAAAATAAAGAGGTTTTCCACAAGAACTTTGTTTTCGCTAACAAAATAAAACAAAAAAATATATATTAAAATGATTCAAATTTTTATTGTATTATGAAGAGAAAAGTTCGGCAATTATTAATGAAAAATCATATTTGGCAAATGTTCACTACGACCATGCTGAGAGATGTCGATTCTTTTATCAAAGTTTTTAATCACTTTTTGACAAAATGGCAGTCCTATTTCGTTAATTACCACTTGAGGCTGAAATTGATTCGAATGGTCTGTATAGACTCTGTCCATAACATAGCCCTACAAATAATAATCCAGTGGTATTAAATCACACAATCTGGCTGGTCACTTAGTTGTTGGTTGTCGTGAAATCATGCGATCGGGAACTTTGGTTTGCAATAAATTGATCGTTTCATTGGCTGTGTGACATATGGCACCGTCCTGTTGAAACCACATGTCAGTGATATCCACGTCATCAACAGCAGGCCAAAATTATATTCTTAGCTAATTGCGATAGCGTGATCCATTGACTGTTACCGCCTTTCCAGCCTCATCCTCGAAAAACACGGCCCAATCACGTCTCTAGACCACTTAGCGCACTATACAGTGACCGTTGAGCATACAAAGGCTTCTCAATAATCACCCTAGGATGTTCAAAAGCCCAAATGCGGTAATTATGCTTTGTTGACATACCTTGACAAGTGAAAATTGGCTTCGTCTGAAAAAATGACTGTTTCGGAAAAACCAGGCGGTTGTGCCCAAGTGAATGACCGAATCTACGGTGATGTGAATGGTTGGTCGGCTCCAGTTCCTTCAACGTAAAATCCTTACGTAAAATTCGCATTGTGGCAGTTTTGGATAGCCCCATTTGTTGAGAATATTGAGGAATTGACAAATTTGTATCTTCTTCAATACTGTGGCTCACAGTTGGATGAATTTGGTTAAACGAACGCGTTGGTATTCGCACATTTTGTATGGCGCCTCTCGACTCAAAATTATCGACAAAATAATATCAGAACCACCAATTTCATAGTGGATTTTAATTATTTTAGTGCGATTTTTGTGCGAAAGAATGCATCTACTACGAATTCGTCACGAAACTAAATGTCAAAACTTTCACGTTGTTTGTGTTGCTAAAATTGAAAAACAAACCCCCCTATATATCCAAAATAAAAATTAATTTGTTTTACCAAGAAATTTTTCACTTAATTTACGTTTAAATTTTAAGTCAAATTAAGTCAATCCGCTTTAGCAATTAGAAAACTCAGTAAGAATATTGTAAGATTTATTATCCAATATGTATAGTGCGCAGTTAAGCCTACTAACTACCTTCATTTAAACTCTATTATCATATTAACAAATTATTATTTATTTTAGAATTTAAGAGACGCTAAAATTCGTTGTTGAAAACCTCATCAACAAGATCAAGGAAATAAATTGTTTGTTTTTTCGGACGGTTAAATTTGGTTAAGTGTGTGCTTTGAATTGCGTTATTATTAATTTTAAGCATATTTGATTAAATCATCTAAAATCTTGTATTTCAGCATATCTGCTAGTACACAATTATAATTATTCCACGAATTATGAATATTAATTATGTGGTTTAAACTGTGTATAACTATTATTTATAGTCATGGGAACTTTTTCAACTTCTTTTTTTTATATAGAAATATTATTTTAATTTTGTAAATCTAAATGTATTCAAAAATAGAGGGAAACTGTTTTGAAATTTGTAAAAATATATGTTATAAAGAAATTATAATTTATAAGTTTAAGCTTTAATTTTTGCAAACGAAAAAGAGATCAACTTTTAAATTATTACAAAAAAAAAATAAATTTTTACCTGTTGTTTTGATTTCTAATTTATAAAAATAAAACTAATCTTTTTAATCTAAGTTTTAATTATGGTTTTCTAAGAAATTTCTAACAAAAATATTCGTTCATCCCAATTTGTATATCACAGGAGTTTAGTCGCCGTCAAATGTTATTGAATCTGGTTATTATTTTTTTTTTATTAGTTTTTTCTTTCTTCTTAATCATATGGTAGCTACCTGCGCCAATTTATATTAATTTAATATGCACGCCCGTCAATTCAATAAAGTTGCTACATTTTACGCTTGTATTCCGATCGCGTAGTTTTGTTGTTTATGCGGCTTAAATCAAATAAAGTTTTGTTTAAAAATCAAACATTTTTTTGGTTGGTGAATAATATCAATGCTTCGTTAAATGCTATGCAAAAGAACAGTGAAAGAATTTAGCAGGAAATATATTTCATAGAAAAACAAATTTTAAAGCTTGCGATCTCTTTGAGTAGAAAAGGTAATAAAAGGTTTGGCCCTTGAGAAGATGTTATAAATTTTTAAAATTTCTTACTTTGATAAAGGGCTTAAATACATTTTTTATTGTAGTCTTTATGAGTCTATGGTGGCTAAAAACAAGTGCATAACTTCGTGAAAATATAAAATTTTCCAAATTTAAAAACTAACGAAAACTTTATACCCTTCACTACAAGTTATAATAAATTATTTTTTGTATACTAAACACAAAATATAATAAGTTCTCCCCCATTATACTTTTTCTTTTTCATAATTTTTAATCGTCTCTTTAGAGTTTTGAACTAAAAATAAGTGCTCATATCTTCAATCTAATTTAAAAAAAAAAACTTGTAGAGTATAGCCGGTGCCACAGAATGAGATTGTATGACGTGATAAGGTTTACATCTGCACCTGGCCGTGGGCCTTAATCAGATGGTGGACCATTACCACTGTGGATGAAATGTAGCGTCATCCTTGCCCTAGAAGGCCTTCGGATACGTATATCCTCCGATCACTCCTAGTTGCAACTTTAAAAGCCCGGAGTAGGCCGCAGCCTTCACTCCTTGCTGAAGAGTTGGAAAGTATCCAACTGCTGGTCCAAAACGCATGAAGCTTAATATAATTAAGAACACGACGGCATGATGTGATAAGATTTATTTTTGCACCGGCAGTGAGCCATAATCATATGATGGCCGAATCACGTGAATAGTGTGTAGCGCCATCCTCGCCCTAGAAGGCCTTCGAGTACGTATATCCTCCGTTGGCTCCTAGTAGCCTAAGGGGAATGGGCTCCTTTTACGCCGCAAGACACAAATCTAGATGGTTGTGTGATCCATAAAGACTAATAATGTGCCCCCGGGGGAATTGAGATTGTATGTTAACGGTTGCTACGGTTGCTGATATTATATGGCAGCTATTCTTCTGATGATCGGCTAATTGAAGCGAGATTTCTCCTTTTTAGGCGACATCAACTATCGTTAGGGATGTTGCAAGCCAGCTACTTTGGGTGCATTTCTATATTTTTTAAATACGATGGTGTATGTTTCGATATTTTTTTTTAGAAATTAATGGAACAGTTCCACTGTTATCATCCATAAAATCACATTTTGGATTATTTGAATTTTTTTCTAATTTGAAGCTGGCAATGCTCAGTTTGATTAATAATTTGCACTTCTTTTAGCATCATTTGTGTAAATTTTGCTTGGATGTGACTTTCAGAGGTTAAGCGTTGGTTACCATGTATGCCAAGGTATAATTTGTTCATTTATAGGAATAGAAGAGCATGACTCTCTACGCAGTGTGAATGTTATGTATCCAGATTTTTTGTTAATTTAATTTAACTCTCTTAATTTTTTTATCCAAATTTTCGAATGATATATGATGATAATCTTAAGGGTAACTGGATACTATTTGGGGCTTTCGTGAATATTAAGAAAAGCCATGTCGTCGGCAAATGCCGAATAAGGACTTGGTTGCTAGTTTCATATCTCAAATGTGTAATAAGTAAAAAACGGGCCCCTAAATACTACCTTTTGGAACTCCTGCTTTAAATGGTGAGCCTAAAAAATGGCCTTCTTTAAGAAGAAACTTGCGACTGGTTAAATAGCTTTTTAAGCTCTTGTAGAAGTTGTTGAGTAAATTAAGTTTTAATTTATAGCAAACATTCACCCCATAATGGCTGTACTAAAGATTTAAAATTTTTGACATTAAAAAATGATTGCAATAAACAGTCGTTATACTGCTTTTTAATTTACTTTAAATATGACTTCTTTATTTTTCATGCAACACTAAGTAAAGCTTTAATTAATTGTAAGGTTATTACCATATAAAGTGTAACTTTCCGAGCTATGAAACTAACAAAAACGCCAACAGAAAAAACTTCTTTAAAAACAAAATATAACACTTGACACTTAAATATTCCCAATTGTAGTAACACGACATGGTATTTCTTTCAAATATTAAAATTCTCTTTTTTTTATTGCAGGCATTCTCTAAAACTTTTAGCAACTTGTTAACTCTAAACTATCATACCAATAGTTGCTATTTGAACATTGTCTCTGCATTTTTAGGTGTCAAACGAGCAAATTGCATTCCTGTTACCAAAAGTCCAAACCTTAAAATATCGTTAGCTAAATATGCGTACTTTTTAAGTTTATTTTATTTTTATCGGTTGTTTTCATTTCGATATTCTTTTAAGTTCATTTCAATTTCTAAAGTAATGAAACTAAAGTAAAAATCAAAGAAAGGAAAAAAACTCTAACTCTAGTAGTAAATCGCTGTTATATGTATAAATCCTATATTGAAAGTCGATTTACATGTACTTGTAGGCGTACTTAAGATAACTTGAATTCCTTAAATAATACAAACTTTACAGTAACAATATGTTGATAACAACTATTGTAGAGGAGACGACTGCAACCATACTAAAGGTGATGCAGTGAAAAGCAAAAGTGTGCTACTCAAAAATAATTAACGTAAAATAAAGATTTTTAACTTGTAGTCCTTTGATTATTATGTTATTAAAACTTTACAATTATTTATTGTTCAAAAAAAAAAATTAAGTTAAATTTTAAATCTAATAAAATTTATTAATTTTTATTGAACAAAAGATGCCACCCATTGGTGTTGCGAAGTGTTGAAAGCAAATATAAATTTTAACTTATTTTTTTAATTCGGATGTTTCAACAAGAAGTTTGTTTTCCAATTGTATCAACACCAACAACATGATAGTTTTGACATTTAGTTTCGTAGTAGATGCATTGGCAATTGTTACAGTGAATTCAATTTCGCACGAAAATCGCATTAAAATAATCAAAATTCACTCTAAAAATGGTGGTTACATTTCGTAAAATTCCTGATATTTTTGGACAAAATAATTGTCGTTCTGAGACTGCAATTAAAAATTTGGTCGTCAAATTTGAATCGACAGGCTCGATGCGAACACCAATGCATGTTCGAATGGGTCGTTCAACTGAAAGCATCGCAGCCGTGAGCCACAGTGCTGAAGCAGATCCAAATTTGCCAATTCCTCGACGTTCTCAACACCACATGGAGAATTTTGCGTAAGGATTTGAACTTGATGTCTTAGAAAGTTCAACTGGTGCAGGAATTGAAGCCAACCGATCATTTACATCGCCGTAGATTCGCTCAATTCTCTCAGGAACAATGGAATGAAATAATCATTTTTTTAAACGAAGCCTATTTTTACTTGTCAGGCTCGCGAACATCAACGGGTCGACCGGGTCGTTCAACTGAGACACAGTGTTGAAGCAGATCCAAGTTTGTCAATTCCTCGAAGTTCCCAACAATTGCAAGACTTTGAAGTCTTACAAGGTTCAACTGGTGCAGGAGTTGAAGCCGCCCACTCAATTCATTCAGGAACAGCCGGCTGGTTTTTCTCAAAAAATTATTTTACAGTCGAAGCTCATTTTTACTTGTCAGGGCATGTATCATTTGCGTCTTTCTGTCCTCACGTTGCTTACTTTTAGATTATGATGAAAAGATTCGCAAATTAATTTATTTTGGAATATATGAAACGAGAGCCCTTGGTAAAGCAAAAAAATTATGAAAATACCAGTATTCTTTTAGTTGACAAAAGCTCATGTGGTAATTCAGTCTTGTTTTTAGGTATTGTTCCTACTAAAGTAATCTGTTTTTCTAGCAATGTTTGTTCCAATTGATAAGAAACAAAAAACTGTCAAATTCAGAAGAACCCGAATACCTTGATTTCTTTCGGGCATAGCTCAAATTCTTTGCCTGTATACGGTTGTATATTCGAGACGAAACTGGTACTTGAATCGCAGAGTACCCCAAATTTTGTACCATACTTAGCTGGTTTTGACGATATATACTGCGGGAACGGACACCTTCCTCTGAATGTGGCTAATTGCTCATCTATTGTTACACCTGGAAATGAAAAGTTTGGGCAATATTTCAACCCACAAGCTTATCTAAAATTCGAAGTTCACTGCGAGTATCCTTATTGTTAAATCTTATCACTCTATAAAAACTTTTGAATCTTTTCAATGGCATGATTACTCTAAAAGTCGGTCTACCTTCCTCAGAGTCCCATAAATTTTCTTAACTTTCGTTATCTGATCTGTATCAATAACTGCGAACTTTTTGGTGTCGTCAACTTCAGTCCAATCAATGTCAAATACACGTTTAGCTTCTATTTTGTTATATTTCAAAATAATGTTAGGTGCCCCTGTAGGCTAGTAGGTAGTGTACTAGCTTGTCAGTATGGGAATTGTGGGTTCGATTCCCAACGAAAACCTTGGTTTATTTTGCCACAAAAATTAAAATTGACTGTCGGTGGGGCTGCTCAGCGATGAAGGCATAGTCACTGGTCGCTGTGCTGTCTTATACGGCAGTTAATTTCCGACTATGCTTCTACTTTCACCACCTGTTTCATCTTTTCTCTATCCCTTTCCTAAAGAATGTAGCACGGTACTTGACTAAATAGGCAATGCTGTCTGAAGTGCTACTTCTCTTAAAAAAATAATTTTTATTACAGGTAGCGGGAAAAACAATTGAAAACTATAAATTTATTCCTTTGTGATTCTCAAACAAAAGTAGCGGGACAGGCCTGCTGTCATGCTAATAATGTTATCGCACCAGCATCTTCCTTGACTATTTTTAAGAGGTTGTCTGAAAAATCTTATTCCACTAACTTTTGATGTTATTGCAGTAGTTGTTGCTACATCAATTTCATCTCCACTAAAACTGTTAGGTGTTTCCGCGCATTTTAAGTTATCTTTATAATCTAAACAAATCTGACATTTCTTTTGACAACTAAATTATTTTAAGAAAACTGTGCGTAAAAAAACTCAACGATTTTGTTCCGGTTCAAATTTTACCCAAAGATCTTATTTAAGTGCTAAAAAATAAATTTTTTTTGACAACATTTTTTTTTAGTAAAACCAAAATTAGTTATTAACATTTAAAATTAAATAAAATTCATATAATATAAAAAATCTAAACCCCCTACTTAAGGAAAAAAATGAAATATTCTTGCAAAATGGGTTAAATTTGACCCGACGATTCCATAAAGGTTAACACCACTGGATTATTTTTGTGGAGCTATGTTAAGGGCAGAGCCTATACGGAGCCAATCGTAAGTGATTAAAAACTTTGATGAAAGAAACGACATTTGTCAGCATCATTGTGGTGTACATTTTCCAAATATCATTTTTCATTCATACTTGCCGATCGTTCACTACGGAATACAATGAAAATTTGAATCAACTTAACCTAAATTTCTTGTTTTATATTGTTTTAGAAAACAAACTGCTTATTGAAAGAAGAAAGAAAATGAAGACCTTGTGGGTCAAGGGTCAAATAACTATAATTGTTATATTTTACAAGTAAGATTAATACCTTTTTTATATCAATTAAATTTATAAGTTAAAACTATATTTTTTGGCATAATTTATTTTATAACATTATCTATTCTTATTGGACGAAGGAATGAATTGCTATGAGATCGTAGAAACGGCAGAAAATTGTTATTAGTTTTAAAAATTGGTTGCACCAGATGACGAAAGTCGAAATTAATAGTAAGATTTTTTATTGATTTAATAAAATATTTCATTAAAATGCAAAACGTAAAACAGAAAAATTATTGGCAAAATAAAACCAATTAATTACAATTATCCTATTATGCTAGCGTTAGCATAGAAGAACAAAAAATTGAACAAAATACCATCAAAGTGGAGCATTTGGATTAAAGAGAGTTTTATTAGTATTACAGAAAGCAACACTGTTGGTCACTTTTTATGAAAACAGCTGGTAAGGAAATTGAGGCGTAAGTTAATATTTTTAACCAATGTAAATTTATGATAATCATGATACTTTGAATAAACTTTATTTTATTTGTAGCATAATAGTATTTTTGTTTTGCAATATATAAATGTTATCTAAAAATTATGGACAGTTTCCTTATTTATTTTACTCTTTACTGTGTGTGGAAGGAAGAAACCATATTTGCAAAAGACGTTGTTGTTGTAGGCTGAAGGAAAAAGTGTAGTATTTGCATTACGATAACCAAAGTAAAGTAGAAAAAAAAATCGAGCAAGACAAAATTGTGAAAATTGTCACTACGATTACACATTCTACATATTTTCCAATAATGTTTATTGGTATAAAATTAAAGTAAAAAGAAAAAAGGAAAACAACTAAAAATTTTTATACTTAAAATGAACAATAATAAATTGAATACCAAAGAAGTAGATAAAATTTGGAATTTTAAACCACAAAAGCACTTGTTATCTTTGATGTTAAAATGGAAAAAGAACAAAAAATGTCTGTTAAATATTTGAAAGTGTTAAAAGAAATTTTAGTGCTTATAAAAGAAGTTATGAGTAAATTGCTTTGAAATAAAAAAATCAATGAATTTTATGTGTAAAAAAAACAACCTGGTATTTTTTGAACGACTTCAATGTTGTGTAACACCCTCATCACCTAAATGACATTAAGAGACTTGAACACATTTAGCATAATGACCTCTGAGTAAAATATTTTTGATATTATTCATTGTTGGAGTGGAATAGAACAAGACAATGTTTAACAAGAACAACAAACACTTTTTTTATTTCTCTTGTTATTGTTGAACTTCAACAAGAAGAACAACAAATTCAACAACATCCGTAATAACAATAGTAGACAAAGCATAATATTCATAGAAAGCAGTGACTTGTCACCCTTATTACATTTTAAATTCAAATATACTAACGTTGGCATAAGGTATGTTATGTCAAAATAGATCCTAAATTTTAAGTTTGTGAAGCATCAGATTTAAATGAGTACGTGGTGGATAATTTTTGATAATTACTCTTAAAGTGTTTGTTCGACGACATGTAAAAATGTATCATAAATTATTACTGCTGAAAGGAGGTATAGAACTTTGAAATGAAATAAAACAAAAATGTGTTTCTAAAATTTACATGTTTTTGAAAGATAATCTTCTTTCATTATAATTTAATATGACTGCCAAGGCTGGTTCGGACGTAGACTAATCTGGAGGTAAAATTTCCGATGACTTTTTTCAATATTCGTGACGTATATCGCTAATAATGTCGCGAATGCTTTCCTCCAGTAGATAAATTGTACTGTGATTTTCCGCGTAGACTAGAAGGTCACATGTTCTCACAGAATATAGTTTAGTGGCGTTAAATCTTACAATATTGGAGGCCAATTCACGGGTTCGAAACGTGCAATTATTATGCCGTCTTGTTGAAACCATCGTTGATCAATTTATTAATAAAGAAGTCAGTAATCATGGCTCTATAGTGATCACAATTTAATTATTTTCTGCCCAGTGAAATTCAGGATCAATCGTAATCTTGCTTTGTGTCCAATTGCAAAATTTGGCAGCGTTGGTCAGGTGTCAGTCTATTTATGTTGAAATACCAAACGAAACTAAACATTAATCACTTGTCAGCTGACGAAATTGTCACCAGCTAATAATGTGTGACCCACTTAAAGTTCTAAACCTTTATACAAACATCTTTTATTGAATAAATATAATATTTATAGACATTTCGTAATTTCTAAAATGCAGATTAGCTATATCATATTTTTCAAATTAAACTCCTGCCTCTGCATCATTGCAGTAATTGTATTAATTTTCCAGCGATCACAGCACTATGCTAAATCTCATGAAATGCCAATTGTTCATATCTGTTTGAAAACTCTTTGTACTAGTGGCAGTGGATGTGATCATCAAGGTCATGTCTGAGATCTGACATAGGCTATCCCAATAGTGCCAATTGCTGCCTTCCATATTCAGTAGAAAACTAGAACCGATCTCTTCCTCTAAAGTGTCATTAATCGTAAAGCTAAAAATTATACCTTCTGAATTTATAGCCCCCAGCTGTAAAATATAATTTTAAAAGGTAAAGAGTACAAACAATATCTATTTTTTTAGTCGAATGCAACCAAAATATTTTAAAAAGCGACAGGCTAGCAGGATTGGACTATTTTTAAGTTTCTTTAGATACGTTGTTGCATCTTTCATGATTTCTGCTTTAAAAATTGTCACAAAAACAAGATTGATTTTTTAATATACAAGTTGGATGCCCTTCAAGATTTGTAACGAAATATTTGGCAGGTCTATTTTTTTTATTATATAAAAATTTTACTGTCAGCCAAAGTCTGACTGAATATAAATGTAAGAAAAAATGTCAGACTTATAAAAAGCTATAAAATATATACTGAAATATCAACCTGAAGAACTCTATCTTCATTTAGCTGAGCGCAATTGTTAACATTTTCTCCTTTAAAATAAATTAACAAATTACTCTTTTGTGCTGTGCTAAAGCTGATCCTTTTCAAATTTTTGCTATAATTCTATAATTGGTTTAAAAAAATATAAAAAATAAATATTTAAGAACATCTGTTCCAAATCCGATAACTTTGCGTTTAAGATTTTCCTAATTTACAGTACACTGATTAATATACTGTTGAAATAAAATATTTTAATACTAAGCAAAAATTGAATATTACTAAAATTATTGGCCATTAATAAATTGTTCAAATGAATTCCGTATAATTTTAAGTCGTAAGTTTGTATTGATAATTTTTTTGTATAACATTTAATAAAATCTAAAGAAGATTTCTGTTGATTTTATTCTCTTAACGTTAATATAAAATTCTTGAAAATATATTACATTCCAGAAATCTATAGAAACGAACGTAAACTAGGTCATTTAAGTCAATTTTATACTGTTGATATTGTATGCCTTTCATTGAATTTACCAACTTTAAACCGATTTAAAAAAGCACATGGTTGTTAAATCGCTTAATATTTAATATTAATATATAATAATAATAATAATATATATTGAATAATTAATATATATTTAATAATAGTTAATTTAGTTAATTTAGCACATAGTTATTTCTGGACTGAAATAAAAAAATTTTTAGTTGAAAGGTGGCATCGCCCCAAAAATAAAATTAAAAATTACATGCCTATTAAATGGTAATTTTCTTAATCATCCATATAAAATTCCAATAAATTTAGTTTTGTTATTGTTTACAATATCCCCCCGGGGCCACATCTATATGTCTTGACGGAATCTCACCGTCATTACATGTGTCACCGGGGGCAAAAAGAGCCTAGTTCCCTAAAGGTTAGCTGAAGCCAACTGGACACCTCCACGTTATTTTCACGGGAACCAGTAAGCCCCAGAATTCAGCTTTTTGGCTCTTTAGCATTAAGTTCTTCTCTGACTGAGTATTAAGGTTGGCACTTCGGAACCATCGTTTTGGTTGTGGTTTCGCAGGCTCATTAATTTTTGACATTAACACAGGGTGAATGATCATGCTTATCATGTACGAAGTTGCAACTAGAAATGACCTGTTGGATGAAATTATGCTTCAGGTTCCCAGGGGGCATTGGTTTGATCCACCGTCGGATTATGGCTTACACAGCTAGGTGTTAACGTAAATCTTATCAGGCATTGCTTAACATAACAGAATGTAAAAAATGAATGTAAATATTGAATAATGCATCCTTGAGCGAGGTAATTCCACTTACATGGTTTCATTTTTGAAATCGTTATAGTAAAACACTTGAAAATTACATATTTGTATATCTATATCTGCTATTGTAACAAGTCACAATAATGGAAATTGAAAGATACCCACATAGGTTTATAAGCGGGTAGTTGAAATTTAACTTTAAAATAATAAATTGGAGCGTGAAATACCTATTGGCGATGCAATTTGATATATACTTTTCAACCGTTAAAGATGGGAAGTTGAAATTTGAAAAAATAGTACATGACGATTTTTTTTTCATATTTGTTAATCCTCTGTCCAACGTTGGCTTCTTTTACAAGAACTATTCTGCAAAATATTAATTCTCCTTCATAGCTCAGTCTAAAGGGCTTAGATGTGCTTCAATATTCGCATATGCTTTTTGTCATATCTCACCAATGGCACATTCGGATCGTTGTTAATATGATTGATGATTGGTGGTATTTTATTTTTCGTTCTCGTTTCTTTCTTATTTGATACCGAAGCAGAGTAACTACTAGAATTCATGAGACAGTGTTAGTATTAGTTTCGCATTACAGGGAAGAAATCTACTCTTATCTAATATAATCTTGTTTTCTTATTTTTTTTTCAGTGCCAACTTCGCTTCTATTTAGATGTTTCAGATCAAGCGTCTATTAAGATGTATACCGAAATCTTGGATTTCCAGCGAAGATGATCCTTTGTACAACGAAAATCTTTTGAACATTGTTTTTTTCTTCTTTACCCAATTCTCCACTTACTTAGGGGAGAAAAATAAATAAAAAAAATAAACTTATTAAAAACGATTAACTTATAATGTCTTCTTGCATCTGCCTACCAGAACGCCGCGTTACATAAAAAGAAATTACGTTCTTTTTGTATTGCTTTAAAGAAGTTGTTCTTTCCACTTTGTTTTTTTTCAGTTTAAGATGAAGTAATCTGACATCTATCTTGTATTCCATATTTCTGAGAGTTTTTTCATTAAAGCTTCTTAAAACAGATTGTAGGGCATTAAAAATTCGTTAATATTTGATTTACACAAAATTTACAGGCTTGTATTCCTTTGTAGTTAAGGTTCTATTTTACTATTATTTCTTCCTGTAGTTATTTTCTTTGCCTACTTAATGCTTAGATGCTGTATCGTTTCGTTGGGGGTATCAAAAATTAAACGCTTTTACTCTATGCCGCAATGGTATAAGCTTTTATTTTATTTTTCTTTTCTTTTTTATTTTGTTATGCCAATTTTTTGTATTCTTCACTATCATTTCTGAGTGAATTTGTATGTTCACAGTTTAGAAATAGTTGCTTAAAGTTAGCCAGCCACCTTAGTTGTAAGTGTTCGTTCGGTATGTAGTATGCTTATATTGCCTGATCATGAAGATGATGATGACAGTGTTTGTTGTTAGAGTAGTATAGTTGGGGTTCGTTTAGCTGCTAACCTTAAACATGAAATTTAACCTTATGCTTTGTATGGCATCAGTACCGTCATCATCATCTGTGCCGTTGTAGAAGTGGTAGTTTTCATCGGCAGCATACAATAGTTGTAGCGAGCCTAGCACCTACCGGACCGACGCATGCTTAAGAAGAATTGTTCTCTATTTTATTTGTTGTTTTTTTTTTCTTTCTATGATTTACAAAAGCTGAGCGCGAAAAAGATTGTAACTATAAGGGAATACAACCAACAGGTAAAAATTCAATTTTAATAAAAATACACACTGAAAGAAAAAAGTTGCATTTTGTTAAAGGAATTCGCCAGTAGTGTTTTATCTCTTTTAAGAGTGCTTAGTTCCTATGTTATATATATATATATATATATAATATATATATATATATATATATATATATATATATATATATATATATCATATATATGTATATATATATTTTAAAAAATTTGATAGATTGACAGTTACTTTGGACTCTAAAAAATCAATTACCTCTAGAATGGTAATGTACTGAAGCTATATTGAGCCAAACCTGGGCGATTGATAGTTCAAGACTCTGCTAGAGTCTGCTGGTCAGATTTCATTCTGCTTAAATGTTTGATATCTAAAGAAATAAAGCGCATCTGTAAAGCTAATTCTTATAATTTACTAAATTTTTTAAAACGGTTTAACCGATTCTACCAGAAAAGTCAAAGTTTTGGCGGAAAAACAATAACTTACCTACAATCAGGGTTAAAACAAAAAATTAGATTGTACATAAAAATTAAAATATTTCCAAATTAGAGGATATCATAAAAAGTGAGATGTTGCCAAAAAAAAAAAAATAATAGAGTCACTGAAATTTGTATATCTGATATAAAAAACAAAAAAAAATTTAGAAATTTTTTGAAAAGAACAAAATTTAGATTAAGAAAAACGAATTGAAAATCAATATAAAGCTGAAAATTCTTATTATGTTAATTGAAACTGCAATTTAAACTATAAAGCAGTAATTACAACTTAAAAACATCAAATAAACACGAAAACACGCGACCCATTTCCATTGACATCAAAGATTTATATATCTCAATACTAATACAAAAAATCTAATTAACCTAGGCAACACACTTTACAATTTATACGACAACCAATACATCACCGTAATTAAAGATATTGCAAAGACGATAATAAAATAGAACTATTGTAGATTTAGTATGGACGGACTCGATATGGGAAACCTAACTTCCGCAATCGTCATGGAAATTTTCATGCAACATATCGAATCTCTACACATAAAGGCACTAATGGAAAAACACAAAATATTTCATTACTATAGATACGCCGATGACATCATATCGACATGACATCCTCGAACAAGACAATGCCGAAAAAATTTTCAGAACTAAACACAAACCATATTAACAATGGAATAATAAAAAGATAGAAATTCGCATTATCTTGACATCACAATAACACGAGGAACTGACTGTTTAATATTTGACATTTATAAAAAACCATTCACATTACCTCGAACCACCCTTCACAGCATAAACTTGCGGCATTTAGACACAGCATATATACACAGAATTTAGATAATCCCACTTACTCCAGATAAGTACAACAAAGAAATCGGCGCAATATACTTTAAGCTATAAACCTACTATTATCGACAAACTCCTTAGACAACACAACATTAAAAACAGGAATAAAGAAGACAAAGAAACAATCGAAATAACGTGACCACACATTTTACTTACCCAGAACCAGAAACATAAAGATTAAGTAACCTATTTCACAATAAAGTTTCCTCACAACATTAAAACCCAGCAAAACTCCGAGACTTATCTCAGGACATCTACAGAAACAACTGACAAATTAAGTTCCAGCGGAGTATACAGACTAACTTGTATCTGTAATCGTACTTATATAGAACAAACTGGATGAATACTAAAAACGCGATGTACAGAACACATACGAACATACAAACGAAAAAAGGACGACTACAACTTTGCATTATACCTTGACAATCATGGACACCCACTAAATTAAATAGATGACTTTATGACCTTAATAAATCCTAGCAAAAAAGGACGAAAACATGAATATATACAAAACAAATACTGTTAACAGTGACATTATAAACGAAGAGGTAAATAGGACCTCAGGCACAATTTTCACACCACTAAAACAACTAACATACTCAAGGAAACGAAAAACACCCTTATATGGACACACCTACCAGGATAATAAAAAAGACGAAAACATTAGATAAGCCCCGCATAAAATGCAAGGTGGCGGGGAATTTAGCTACATCAGTTGATACAACCCTAAGGAAAGAACTACCTAAACACGATCACTCAGTCACCAGTACAGTGTAGAAGACGGCTTAATATTGATTTCATCGTATCGAAAGCGTTCGCTGGTCATATCGGACAAGCGCGATAAGATTTACATCAGTACCTAGCGACAACCTGATGGTGGATCAAATACTTGGGTGATATGCAGCGTCACCCTCGCCCCAGAAAGCCGTCGGATATCTTTATTATCTACTCACTGCTAGCTGCAATTTCAAAAGCTTGGAGCAGGCCGCTACCCCAATCCTTGCTGAAGAGTTGGAGTTTATCCAACTTCTGGTCCAGAACACATGACATAGCATGCTCACTAGACCTAGATCATTCACCCTGTGCTTCGTCAAAAGTGAATGATCTTGCGAAATCACAACCACCACGATGTTATCGAAGGGCCAACCTCAATAATCAGTTCAATAACAGCTAAAAAGCTGAACTCTGGGGCTTATTGATTCCCGTGGAAACAACGTTGAGATGCCCTGCTAGCCTTTAGGGGGCTGGACTCCTGCTAGCATTTAGGGGGCTGGGCTCCTGCTATCCTTTAGGGGGCTGGACTCCATTTACCCCCAGTGACACACATAACGATGGTGAGATTCCATCAAGACATATCAATGTGCCGCCAGGGGGTGAAGGGTTCATACCGGACAAACAGTCAGCAATGACGATTTACACCGAATGAAAAGACAACATTTCTGTAGAACAGCTTATATTAAAAAGAATGCCGAACAATATAAATATAACTAAGAAAATCTTAAACAATTTCTATCAATGTATACCACCTTCAATCCATTGTTCGCTATTTAGTTTCATTTGTATAATTTTTTTTCCTTTTTGTTCAACAAAACCTTATCCAATATTTTTTGTTTATATTGAAAACAGAACAAAAAGAATATATAAACAAAGTTCAAGATTACCGCTATCGTTTCCCTGTTTTAAATTAAAACTTCTGCACAGTTTATTTAATAAACTAAGCTTATTTTAATGAACTATGTTCTATTTTATTCAAGTTGATATACGAAGAGTAACTGAAGAAGAAAAAACGGAAAAAAAGTATTTGAAATAAACATGGAACCTTATAGTTTATGTGACGAAGGCAAACACCAACTCACCACCACACCAAGATAAACAACTACTATTTTGTGTTTGCGGATAAAGTATATGAACAGCACTATTTGTGCCACTAGCACGCTGCTAATAGCAACCATGTTAAATGTCTCGGGCGGCTTTTTGGGTAACAAACTACGCTTAAGTGATTGTCAAGTTAGTCTTTTAATTTATCATCCATAGACAAGAATAGTAAGTTAAAAAAATATATTTTTGCAACACCTATTCCTCGAAAAACGGAGTTATTACTGTTAAATAAAGTTTGAAATTAAAAGGGCTTAATTCCTTAAATTATTATCAAAATTATAACGAGTTTGTATTTTTTCATTAAGTTACTTGTTAACCAATTATACAAATTAATTATGTTTTTTTTAAATTAGGCTTTGAAATCATCGAGCAGAAATATTTGCTAAAATGTTAAGTTGTTGAAATTATTTGCACATTATCTTCCTCATGTTATGTCGTTAAACTAGACACAAATTCATTACAGGCTGTGACCACGTCATTTTGTTTTTTAGAAACAGAATTGAGTAGGAATCTTTTAAAATTTTTTAAACAAAATGAAAAACGAATTCCAGAATAGTAAAATATGCTTTAAAATACTCGACAATTGTATAAGTGAAATAAGGTCTAATTAATATTCTTAAATTAATCGTGTTAAAAGCTATTAAAAAAATCACTATTTACTTCCTATACAAATCACTAAGCAAAATAAAACTTTTATGCGAATATTCGATCGAATGTTTTTATAAGAATACAATTATTTGTACAGTTCCAAAAATGTAAAAATTAAATTTTAACAAAAGAACAATAACTACTTTATTATTACAAAAAAAAACAAAAGTCTAAAAAAGTTCGATTATACTATTAGAAGTTATATGAATAAAGCGTTTTTCAACAAGAAGCTTGTTTTCTAAAACAGAATAAAACAAAAAATATAGATTAAGATGATTCAAAAATTTTTTGAATTACGAAGAGAATAGTTCGGCAATTATTAGTAAAAAATTATATCTGGTAAATATCCACCACGATCACGCTGACAGATGGCGATTCTTTCATCAATGTTTTTAATAACCTTTTGGCAAAATGGCTGAAATCGAATCGATTGGCTACGTATAGACTCTGTCCTTAACATAGCCACACAAAAAATAATCCAATGGTTTCAAATTACATGGCCTGGCTGGCCACTTAACTGCTGAAGGTGGTGAGTTGTGCGATCAGGAAAATCGGTTTGCAATAAATTGATCGTTTCATTTGCTGTGTGATATATGGCACCGTCCTGTTGAAACCACGTGTCAGTGATATCCATGTCGTTAATAATAGGCCAAAATTGAGATGTTAGCATCTCGCGATAGCGTTACCGCATTTCCAGCCATATATTGAAAAAAAAACTGGTCCAATCACGCCTCCAAACCACATAGCACACCGTACCCTGACACTTTGAGCATGAGGCTTCTCAATAATCGCTCTAGGGTGTTCAGAAGTCCAAATGCGGCAATTTTTCTTGTTAAAATACCTTGAAGAGTGAAGATGGGCTTCGTCTGACAAAATATTTTTTAAGTAAAACCAGCTGGTTGTTCTTGAATGAATTGAGCGAATCTACGGCGATATGAATTGTCAGTCGGATTAAACTCCTGCACCAGTTGAAAATTGTAAGGCTTCAAAGTCACATCCTTACGCAAAATTAACCATATGGGGTTTTCAGATAACCTCAGTTGTTGAGAACATCGAAGGATTGACAAATTTTGATTTACTTCAACACTAGGGCTTACGCCTGCGATGTTTTCGGTTGAGCAACCCGGTCGAAAACCGATATTACGCCTTAATAATTATTTTGATATAATATGTAATATTTTTTTATTTTCTCAACTCTAAAAGTGACTGGCTCGACCATACTTTGTCTTATATAGCTTTAGCACTAAAACCGACCAATACAGCAATAAATCCTTTGGTGAAGAGAGAATTACATTTAGACCGATGAAGTGAATTTCGAAGTTACCAAATGGTGCTCATTGATTGTACCTACCGACATATAACGAATCATACCCTTTGTCTGCATATAGTTCAATTTTTATAATAACAGTTGTTTTATTTTCAGGAAATTATATGACTGGAGATTAGGGTGGCCCTTAAACAATCAAAGTTTTTCCAGTCTCACGCCTCTAAATGGTGAATTTCGGTAAAAAAAATTATAATGAACAATTTTACGTGAATCGGTTGGGGTTAAGACGTGGCGCAAGCTTGCAAAAATTTGCGGAAAACCAAAAGTTAATTAAGAAAATAATTATTATATATATTGTTTAAAGGGAAGAGGATCTTATGAGCCCAACAGAAAAACAAATAGAGGCATGATAGAAATGGTTACTTCAAAACTAGTAACTGTTTTAGCTGCCTATATATTAAACAATACAAAAGGTGCCCCTGTAGGCTAGTAGGTAGAGTACTAGCTTGTCAGTATGGGGGTTGTGGGTTCAATTCCTAACGAAGACCTTGGTTTTTTTCACTACAAAAATAAAAATTGACTGTCGGTGGGGCTGCGGTTTGAAGGATCTTGAACTGCATTTCATTTATAATAGCAGCTCCTCAAGTTGGTTTGATTTAATGTAATGCTTCCGGTTAAAAGCATCAGCAGCGACTCTTTGTTGGATATTATTGTCGATGAACGTTATCTATATCTGGACGTCACATAATATTTTTTAAACTCCTAAAGTCTTGGACGTTTAGATGTTTGTTTATATATACCTGTAATTTTGTTATATTTTTTTAAAATATAAAATTCAATCTAAAATTCAATTTGAAATATTTTTATGATAATATGTGTAAACATCCATTTACCCTTAAAACTCTAACAAAATTAATTTATAAAATTTATTAAGTTGGCTACCACCGGCTGAAGCAAATGCCTGATTAGGGTGTTCATATACTGATGGCGGTAGTATTTTGTGTGATATTGTTAATGTTTGTGCTGATGATGTTGAGCGGTTCATCTTTAAGAGCCTTAACAAAAGGCTAAGCTTACAGCTAACCATGCAGTGACGCTAAAGTTTCTGTGCACTTCTTATTATAGATGATAGTTCCGTCTTTTGATGGCAACCTTTAAACTATACACATAAACATAAGTAACTATATAAACGAATACATACTTACATTACATAATCATGAGTTTAACAACTAATAGCAGTAAAATAAAAAAAGTCATCAGTAAGAAATAAAAAATAAACAAGTAAAAAAAAAGTTATTGGAAAATATGTTGCTCAATCATTAGCTCCTGTAAATAAAAACAACAACAATATTAGAAGCTCCAATTGGGTAGTAAGTTTGCGAAACTCTCTTTATAAATTTTGTTACTGGGTGATCATCATTAACAATCTTTTTCTAAATGTTTTTGTTGTTGCCTGCGCCAACTTTTGTTCTTGTTAGCAACATTGATATTGCAAGAGCTTTTTTTTGCTTTACAATAGAGTCAGTCAGCCATAACGTTCTACATTCCAGCATAATTGATTTTAAGCTGAGCTCGCTAATAAATCGTAACTTTATCGGGTTTTTATGTTAAAGTTTTTCCTCCTTTTTTTCATTACGATATTGCTACAGGTAGCCATTATTGAAGTTTTATTGAAGTTTATTTGCTTGCTTTTTATTATTTTTTATTATAGATCCTTGTTGTTTATTTAGTTTCTTTTTTTCTTTTTTGGATTTTCAGAGCAAATAATTTATCGCAAAGTGTAAATATCTATAATGTGTTGTTGATATTTAAGAGCCTTCTTAGGTAATGTTTCTTAAAGTCAAATTGTTTGACTATAAATAATGATGGTGTTGAAAAAATCAATAAAAATTCTTTAATGTACAACGAATGTTAAACCTTTTGTTTGCAAGAAGATTTAAGTATTTTTCACATAAATTTATTGTAACCGAAATTCTATTTTGGTGGGTTAAACTATTTAAGGATTAAAAAATATAAGGCAAGTATCGGGTTTTTTAACCCGAAGTTTATTTTTCAATTGTGGGAACATCAATAACGTGGTAGTTTTTACATTTAGTTCTTTGACGCATTCGTAGTAGATGCATTGCCAATTGTCATAATGAAATCAATTTCGCACGAAGGCCCCATTAAAATAATCAAAATCCACTATGAAAATGGTGGTTCTGTTAAAGTTACATTTCGTAATATTCGTTGTATTAAGAATGTGGTAGTTCACTTACGTTATTACAAAAAAACTTCTTTACAACCGCTATATTTACTTTAGCAACTTAATTCTAATTTGTTAAAGGCAGTAGTGCGTAAACAACTTTTGTCTTATTGTTAAGTTTTATTTTTCTTACATCTACAATTAGACATGGAAAAATACAAACTTGTTGGAATTCTGTTTAAGCTATGATGCTTCTAATTTTGTTCGCTCACTTCAAAGTTGGTCAAAAAAATTCTTATGTATAATAAGCAGCCTAAGCTTTTTAAATATGGTTTACCACCAATAATCAATTTAGCCATTTTTAAAATTCATTTTGGTTATTAGCACGCTAAAAAGTGAACTTAAGGTTTTTGTTCATTTATTTTTCATCGCATTTATTCAGCGTGTGCAGTAGACAATATGTGATGCTAATTTATTTATATTTTTCTAACTAAAATGTAAAATTCCAAAAACTATCATGCAGTGAAATCCAATAAGCTAAACTTTTCAAATATTTTTCGAATATCTAATTAAAATATTCATATTTAATTTTTTAAATTAATATCTTATATGTATGAAGATAATAACGCTCAATTTCTTTTTTACTTCTATTATATTCAAAACCAGTAACAATAGTTCTGCCATACAAAAAAAGAGCTTAAAATAATAAAATAAATTCAAGCATTTCGATGACATTTGAGACAATTAGCTTTGAACGAAATAAACTACCGAAAACAAAATACGACCCAACAAATATTTTAACGCTAACATGCAGCTAATCAAAGCCATGTAACTAGGAGCTAATGGAACACTTGTGCACTTAGCAAATCGAAAGCTAACAGAATCGAGAACTGTACATATTTTAAGGAAAATCTAATCAGAAATGCATACCCCAACGCTAAAACTCAAAATACAAACACACTAGAAAATAAAAATATGTGGCCAAAAAAAATTACTGCCACACACCATTTCACTGTTGGAAGCAGTTTGAGACAGAAAAGTGAGTGAGGTATGAATGAATAGGTTTGTAAGTGATACGTTGTTTTATGAACGTACTTACGCGGAAGGTACTTTATGGGGATTTATAATAATGTTGCACACATGTTTTCTTTCTATGACACTACATTACTTTAAGTGAAGAAAACAAAAAACAAAAATCGAAACAAATAAAGCAAAACTGAAATCTAAACTAAACACATTTATATCAAAAACCTTGCACTAAACTCTTCAAACTGCACTTTACAAACTTTTACCAACAGACAGGCTATAAACTGATTTTTTTGAATGTTTCTTTTTATTTTTTGGCCTTTTTTTATAAGGAATATAAACCAACAAGAGTGTGGATCAATAACCAGCAATAAGCATATATGTAACAAACATATCCAAAGGGAATAACTTGTGTACGCTTGGAGTACAATAAATTCTTACTTGCCAAAAAAAAAGAATAAAAGTCTTAAACACCAACAACAGCAAACAACAAAAAAATGTCAATTAGGCGAGATTTTGTAATGCTACAAAAAAGCAAAAAAACAATCCACAGAAACAAAGACACTAATAAGAAATGAAGGTAAAAAGAAACACATGTCGTAAGAAAGAATTTACAACATACAAATAAATACTACGAGCTGTTTGTTTGTCTGTTTGCTTGAATTTTTGCCTGCAGCCAAGGTGGAATCATTTACAATTTTCTTTAAATTTCAGTCAGGATGTGAATGGTTGGTAGGCTTCAATTCCTAAACCAGTTGAACCTTATAAAGCTTTGAAGTCAAATCCTTGCACAAAATTCGTGGTGTTCATGGATTTAGACTCAATAATTTGAATGGCTCTCTTCTTACTTAATATGTAAATATTGCTCTTATTTCTGATACATTAAATTTATATGTTAAAAAATTTCTTAATTCTAAAGTTTACCATTTTTGGCAAAGCATACAGCAACAGCTTTGGATATAGCCAAAAAAGCAATATCAGGATAAATTAAAAAGCCATTTGCTACTATTTTGTAAGTACATTTATCGTCGTAATTACCAAAAATTTATTTATTTGCATGTCAGTTAAAAAGTTCAAACCACCAGTTTACTCTTAATAGAGGCCATCATCAACTAAGCATATCATCTTCTAAAAAATAATATTTGTTTTTATAAATATTTAATATTTAAAATCCAATATATTTGTTGTAGTTAATTATGAATTCAACTACTGTAAATATTTCTATTTTCCTCTTGCTTGAAAATTGAAGTTTGTTGTTTATTACTGTTTTTGGGAATATGTGGGAGCAAAATGTACAAATCATGCATGGAGTGTTACTAAATACAATTGATTTGTTAAAAAAGGACAAGACAACACCTATTGTAAAAGTAGCTTTTTTAAGTTTTGATAGCTTGACCAATAATAACAACAACAATGAAGATCTGCAGAAAATGCTTTAATAGAAAAAATATTTTATAATATTTTTTTTTATTTTTGCAAAAAAAAAAAAATAAAACAACAATAATGACATAAAGGGCCTTTGCTTTTCAACAAACATTGGACACTGGTGACATGAGAATTCAAGACAGTAGAATAATACAAAAAAAAAACAAAACACTTGTAGCGTGCGTAAAATCTTCATAAATAATAGCTTATTAAAGTCTTCTGCCACGACTACAAAAAAAGACACGTGAAGCTTCGAATCATTGTTTTTATTTGTATTTATATTTGTTGTTTTTTCGTAAGTGCTTGTATGTGCAACATGAAAAATTAAAGAAAAAAGTCAAAAATAATTGCCTCTCTTAAAATGACAATAGTGTTGCCAGTTTAAGCCTTGTTTGAGCTGCATGACTTAAGCTTTAGTTTGATACTGAACATATAGAAAAATTAAAAAGCAAAAAACGTAACAAAAAGATGCGTTTCTGTTGATTATGGTAAAGTCTCTTTTATAGTTGTTGTCGTTGTTGTTGGTAGAGCTTATTGAGGGATGTTGCAAAGTGTTCAAATACAATATGTTAACAAACACCAAAAACATAAATAAATAAATATATATTTGTTCTTACTTGTACTAATATCAACTATTTGTAAAATATACCCTACATTGTGATATATATTGGAAAAATATTTTATTTGGCTTTAAAGGATTCAGTTGTTGTGTTGCAGCGAGTTGTAGAGTGAAGCACAGTTTAGAGCATGCAACTCACCTTTGTAAGTGATCCGACACTTAAATTAATCTTTAATAAATAAATGGTCCACTGAGTATTACAGTCGTGAACTTTCTTTCTCTTCTCGAGTAGGGGGCTCTTTTGATATACCTAAAAATATCTACGATTTTTTCTAGGGAAGCCCTGTAGTTTTCAAACAAAATCACTAAAATCATCTTGGGATGATTTAATATTTAATTTTTTTAGTTAAACGTTTTAGTATTGTTTATACGAATTAATTGTGAAAAATTATTTTTAAATAATGTCTGGAATGCTTTGCCAAAATTTCCAGAAAATTTCGAATTTTTATTTTTCTTAAATTTAACTAAATAAAAAATTTATTAAATATGTAATAATCTTTTTAAACGGTCTTTTTAATTAAATATTAACGATATTTCTTTCAATATTCCGCTTTCCTATGGAAAGCTTCTTCAGGAAAATTAATTTTTAATAACAAAAATTATTATTGTAGGAAATATTGAAAAAATATATCGTTAATATTTAATTAAACAGACCGTTTAAAAAGATTAATACATATTTAATTAAAATAAAAAGGTCGAATAAAAATAATAATCAAATAAAAAATTTATTTAAATCCCATTTCACCTGATTTTCAAAGTCAAAAATATATTTTCAAAAAGCATTCAGCGTTAAGTGTTTGTACATAATATTGAAAATAACAACGAAATTTATTACAGATTATTACACCAAAGTACAACTGAGCATGACATATATTCGGTTACAATTAGTACTCCGTTAAAATATAAATATTCGTATTAGCTGTATTGCAAATGCTTGTAAGGAGTTTATCACAGAAATCCTGTGATAGCAAAATTTATAGATAAACAGCTATTAAATCATATCGCTTCCTTTTAGAAGACTTATTATTAATGTTAAATTTATGTGGAACTAACTGCGAATACTGATAACAAAGTAAAATTTAGAGATTAGGATGGAAAATCGCATAACCGATATACTTTGCGCGACACCTTATATGACTGACTTCTAAAGAATATATGCTATTTCATAACTCAGAATGGAGCTATCTAACAAATGCTGCATTACATTCGACTTTTTTTCGGGTTGGGAAATTAGGTTATGGGGAGGAGGAAAGAGCGGGTTTATTCCACATGCGGACTATTGTACCAAAAAGTAAAGTATAGCGCGATTCATCTGACAACCAACCTGCTTTCAACGAGAGGCATGTTAAACGCAAGAAACGTGCGAATAACAAGAACAAGTTCATTAGAGCACTTACCATAGTTAAAACAATGAAATGCAAACCACATTGCGTCGATGCTCTAGAGAATCAATAGAGTTTGATACTGTCCCAAATGAACTTCTTCGCTTTCTCTTGCATGCGGTCGAGCAACCCAAAAATAGGCTTCTGGGGCGCCGGCCCATACATGAGAGTTGTATTCCATTTTTGGACGGATATAGGTGATATAAATAGTATGAAAATCGGATGGAGTTACTCTTACACCCTATTAGAAAACCGAGACCGTTGAAAGCATCTTTAGAAACCTGTGTCGCACTTTCTTGAAAAAATAAAATTTGCAAAAATAATTTTTTTTTCTTAATAAATACAGAAATACAAATAAATATGAACGTATGTCAAATTAATTGTTTAACAATTAGATATAGTACCAAAGTAGTTCAACTAATAATTTCAAAAAATTTCATAAAATATGAACGTAATCGTTAGGCATCACGCATTCATAATTCTTCCTTTACAGCATAAATATGGTACTGAAACAGTATCTACTAGGTTGTAAAGGGAAAACTGTATGTGACAATTAATAAAGAGAGCAACAATAACAGCTTTTGTAGGGACTTCATCCAACCAAATTTTTCTTAAATACAAATTATTCCTGCGTTTTCTCATTAAGTAAGTAATCTATCCAATTAGATAATGTTTACATCGACGCTAGTAGATAGATGTGGTCAGATGACGGTGATAGCTATGAAGAAAATGCTGCGTTTTACTACGACATAATAATTTATAGTGGTTTCTTCAAAAATTAACACAACAATTTATAAAATAATTTCTCTTCTTATTTATAAGAATCACAATATAAGTGACGATTTAATTATTATTCATTAAGGTATTTATGTTTTAAAATTTAAAACTCAATTTATCCCGTCAAATTTTTCTTCAACTAACTGCATTTCATGAGATCCTTACCGCATAACCTATATAGAGTGTCTTAACTTCGCCTAACCATTACAAAAATGAATTTTAGTAATTTCCTCTTTTTTTTGCCAATATTTTTTGTAGTCATAAACAAGTAGTTGCCATGATATTGTCAATAGCAAACAGAGGTTGGATTGCCATTAGAGCCCATTCACACACAGTCAATTACACTCTCACACAATCAAAAATTCAGACACTGAACACGTACATAGTATTTTTGTTGATGGATACAAGATTTATATGACAACATTGGCCATATTTTCAAATTTAATGAGACGATATATAGTTTTTTTTCTTCTTCTCCTTCTTTTCTTACATTCACTGTATCTTAAGGTGACATACAATAGAAAGATGATTGGAACCTGTGAAAAGAATAAAACTCAATACAATGCATGTGAATATTGAAAATAAGTGTCAGGTTAGAAAAAAAATTACTATTGGACTTTTGGTGAAAATAATAAATAATAATTGAAGAAGAAGAACTTTTAAGTTTGTTTATAATCACAAGATTTATGTCCCAGATGATAAAGAGAAAAGAATTTGGAAACATGATTTATTCTATAATTTTCACGGTGTGCATTTTTTCGTGACATTTTATATTTTCTAAAATTTTCCTTAAAATATAAACATTGATGTTTTTATCAGTTTTTTTACTTCTTTCTTGAATATTTGATTATATAGAAGGGTGTCCTTTAAGATGATCTATAGGACATTTTATTTTTTTGTTACCAAAAATAAAATAAAAATTTTTGAAACTTTTAAGTTTTATCTTCTGCAACAAAAGAATGTCATTAATGGTAGTTGACGCTTACTTCATAGATGAAAAAATATGTTCCTTTTTAATGAGTTAGAAAAAATGATTGAGTACATTTATGTAAAAGTTAATTAGAAAAATATTTTTTTTAATAACACAGGTTTAAAAAATTTAATATACCAAGTAGTAGTTGACTTGTAAATAGTCTTTAAACTATATTTGGTGAAATATTGGTGAAATATAGATGAAATTGTTTATTAAACTTTGCTTCTTGTGTGAGTAAAAATTTAAATGGGTCGACGAACACTTAAACCAAGACTTACAGAACACATGCGCTTGTACAAACGAAAAAGAGAGGGTCCAACTTTGCGTTACACCTTGACACTCACGGACACGCACTAAGGGAAATAGGTGACTGGATAACATTACTACATCCTAGCAAAAAAGGGCGAAGACATTCTTGAAAACATGGAAATCTACAAAAAAAAAACTTTTAACAGTGACATTGTACTCGAACAGGTAAATACGACCTCAGGAAGAATTTCTACACTACTGAAACCACTCATGTACTCTAACAAACAAAAAAACATCCTCAGAGGGATACATCTACCTGAGAAGTAATAAAAGACGGAAAATTAAATTAGCTGCGCCTAAAATGGCATGTAGCAGGACAATCTACATGCATGAATAGACACGACTCTAATAAAAGAACGACACAACCCCGCACTATTTACACTAACAGACAAAATCCTAAATCCCTAGCGCTATCTAGGAAAGCGGCTTGAAAATACTGTCATCGCATCAACACGCTCCCCGGTCATATCGAGCAAATTAGCCAGTAACGATGGTTTTTAGCGAAAGAAACGACAACAGTATTTAATTTACTGGCGCAGCAAAGTAATTGATTCTACCCTTGTGTGATATTTTCCTGGCTTAGGAATCGGACGGATTAAAGCGGTATAAATAGTACGAATTTCGGATGGAGTGATGTATCTCTTACACCGTTTTAGAAAACGAAAGCACTTAGAAGCTCCTTTAGGAACTTGAAAAATGTGTTTAGTGCATCGAACATCACACTGAATCAAGAACACCAAGAGCGTGAGATTCCGTAAAACCTATATCAGCCATAGTAACAAATGCAGTAGCGTTTCCGAACCCAAATATATGCGTAAGCATGCATCTTGCGGGCATTAAAATCTACTCTATTTTTATGACGCCATTCCGAAATTGTTGCGAGATCATGATGGAGCGTATCATTCATATTCCGCCTTTTGGAACTCACCTCCAACTGGTTCGGTCTATTACCAAAAAATACGAATGACAAATAGTGATGTCATCTGCGAAAGGGTATATCGGTGTGACAAAGAAGATCATTTCATTAGGGTCGTATACCCCCGGGGGCACATTGATATGTCTTAATGGATTCTCACCGTCATTACATGTGTCACGGGAAAAACGGGAGCCCAGTCCCCTGAAGACTGGCAGGAAGCCAACTGGAAGCTCCACGTTATTTCCACGGGAATCAGATAGCCCCAGAGTTCAGCTTTTGGTTTTTTTTTAGCTTGAGGTTGGCCCTTTGCAAGTATCGTGGTGGTTTCGCGGCCCTCGGGAATTTGATTAAGGGGTCAGGATCATTTTACCTTTACTGAGAACAATGAGTAATGATCCAGATCTAGTGAGCATGCTTGTCATATGTTCTGGATCACGAGTTGCATAGTTTCCATCACTTCAGCAAGTAGTAGGGGTTGGCAGCCCTGCTTCGAAGCCTTCAAAATTGCAACTAGGAATGATCTGTTGCTCGAAATTAATCCTCGGCTACGTAGAGCGCGAGCGCGCGCGTCATATCGCCCCAGTGGTATGATCACCGTCGACATAAATTTTACCACGCAATAGAGTCGTAACTACTCATGTAGGTAGATTGGCTGCGACCTTGCACTAAGGCTAATCTAATTATTATCTAAGTCTTTTATTATTATCTAGGTAAGTGTGTCCGTATGAGGGTGTTTTTCGTTTATTAGAGTGTAAAAGTAGTTTAAGTGGTGTGTATCTGAGGTCGTGTTTACCTGCTCGTTTACAATGTCACTGTTAAAAGTTTTTGTTGTGTAGATTTCCATGTGTTCAAGCATGTCTACTCTCCGTCGTGTTTTCCTAGGATATAGTTATGTCATACACTCTTGTTGGTGCGTTTCGCACTCACGGACACCAAGCTTTCTGGCATATATATATATATATATATATATATATATATATATATATATATATATAGCGAATCTAATTGGATTAGATATCACCTAAATATAGGCATTTATTTCCAGAACTTAAATTAATTTTAACTTCTGGGATTTATCTTTTGGGGTGCAGCTTTTTTTATATTTCTTTTCAAAAATCGCAAAATTTCAAAACTTGCTATCATTTAATATGTTAAAGAATTTTTTACCCTGCATCTTCAAAATGCGCCATTTTATAATTGAATATTTTTTTTAGTATTTAGTATAAGTCACTAAAAAATTTACATACCTGTTTAATATTATAAAATATATCACAAGCCAAAACTCAACTCCTGATTATAAGCAACCGCTTTTAAAACCTGCTCAAAATTAATTTAAAACACTAATGGCGTCCATAAAATTTGTGAAATGATTATTGGTGTTTGATCTCGCTGGCAATATTTTGCTTCACATGGCAAAGAAATAATATCATTTAAATTTTTTAACAAAGTTTTGTCGATATTATGTTAATATTTTAAAATTAGTATAATTAAATATAAGTTAAATTGTTAAAGAAAAAAAAAGTAAAAAACAAAAAAAGATGGCGACATAATTATAATAATCAAAAAGACAGTTAAGTTTTAAGGTCAATATTTCCATGAAGCAAATTTGAGCAGTTGCATACATCCATTAAGGATACTTTTTATGCCATAAATTATGAAGTTTATTAAACGAAAAATTGAATTTTAATAAGTTTTTAAAATGTTGTCTTAATTGTTTATGATTTGATATTAATAAACCTGATGACTGCGATTTCGGTTAAATTTAAAATGTTTTTTAAAATTTAAACATTTGTTATGGTCGTTGTTAGACCTTAACTGATATGGCTGCTACCATGTCATTGAGATGACGCTTGTTTTATTATACAAAAACTAAACTTAATCTGTCACCAATAGTGTTGTCTGCAGTTTGTCTCATCCACGAATCAGGTGTTGGCTTAAATGGTGTTGTTGTCTTTTATATTTATATTCTAACATTTAGTTTTTTTTCACCAAAATACAAACTAGTTTAGTTTGTGAACCTCATCCTCTCCACCATTCAAATATTTGTTAAATTATTTGTTATATTTTTTTTTGTTTTAAATATTTATGTTAATTTTTTCCCTTTATTTCGTTCTTTATAAAATGTTAAATCATTTACATAATTATCTTTTATTTGTTTAACAAAATTGTGTTTTTTGTTATTCCCATTGTATGTTTATTTAATTGAGCAAACACGACAGTAGTTTATTTCTCAAATATAAAAAACCAAGTTAATAATTAAAAAAGTTGTTAAAAACAAGTGTTGATTTGTCCCGCTTTATATATCGAGTCGTTTAAAAGTGTTCGTCACCAATTTCGATGACAATTTCATTTATAAATTGATTTTGATGGGCTTTTAAAGAGATCGGTTAAGAAAAACATTTTTTATGTCCAGTGATTAGCTGATTTCAAATATATTAAGTTTTTATTTTATAGCGAACGATAAGATTTTATTTGAACAATGTAGTATTTTATTGAAGATTTATAATAAATATTTAATTCTAAACATGTAAAATAATATTTATCGTTAAATTAATGTAACTATAAACTGTGAACATCGTGAATTATTTTTTTAAAATAAAAATTAATTATTAATTAATTTTATTAATCATTAATTAATTTAATAAATTAATTTTGGTCAATTTAGCTTAATATATAGGACTCTTGAATTTTCTGTACACAGTTTGAAGTAAAATCCACTGATTATCTTTATGAGTAGTGAATTTTTTTTTTCTGTCGCCTATGTATTTTTTTAATGTTTGACACCGAGACAGTACCCCATAACCGAATCCCATAGCACCATACTGGCTTAGGGACTACATTGTACAATAAGAGGTTGCAACCCAACCTTAGAGCAGAAACTAGTTGTACTGCCTTCAATTTCATCTGCGTCAATCTAGCATCAATGTGATACTTCCAAGTTAATCGACGGTCCAATGAATGCGGAAATATTTCGCTTCATTAGCTGTTAAACATTCGGGTATAGCATGTACCTTTACATGCAGTGAATATAACATGAGCACGTTTATGCTTGTTTATCGTGATATTCCAGAACCTTAGGCATTTCTCTAATTTGTAAATATGCTCCTGTAAATTTTGTGGATATCATGGAAACTAAGAAATGCGGTTTCATCCGCAAAAGTTGAGGCGTGAATCTCGAAGCCTGTTGACATAAATGTAACATGTATCGCATGTACAAGAGAGGACCCAGCATGGTTCCTTGGAAACTTTTGCTAAAACAGGCTAAGCGGGGCTACTTCGTACAAAGATAAGTAAATTTCCAGCAGTGTATGAGATAAGTTTAGCTTTATTTTGTAAATTAAGTCGTCACACTTTATCCTTGCGATACATCTATAAATAAAACTGAACATTATTTTCCCTGAATCCAAATTGATGATTAGGGATGCAATCTACCTCTTCAAATGCCGGAGTCAATTTCGCCATTAACAATTTTTCAAAAAGTTTTGACATAGTTGGCAGTAGACTTGTAGGTTTAGGAGTTAGTCATAGTAATCAGAACAACCTTTCTCTTTTATAATCTATATATATAAAAGAGGATGTGTGTATGTATGTAAGAAATGGACTCGAAAACGGCTGGGCCGCTTTTGATCAAAATTTCAGAGAATCTTCAGAATATTCAGGCGGGTGACACTGTGAAGTCCGATTTTTGATTTTCGGTCTGTGGGCGGAGGGGCGTGGCAAAACCCACCAATGACATATACATATAGATATTTATTATTTTTTTTTCTTTTTTATTTTATTTTTTAAAGCCATTGTTATGCTTTTCAAAACGAGATATTAATCTCTTAAATCGGTTATGTAGTTCCGAAGATATTTACAAAAAAAAAAAACTCACTAATCTATATATATAAAAAGAAGTGTACATTTTATTGTCGTTCCATAACTCTAGAACGGCTGGGCCGATTAGGCTCAAATTTTTTTTCAGTTGTTCGTAATTGCCAGGAGAATGTTAGTACGAAAGAAAATTTTGGGAAAACCGTACGGAAAAGCCGGGAAATTGGAAAAATCGAAAATTAATTTTTAGTATGGAATTTTGTGTGCAATTGTCCGTTGTAGCTTTTCGAATTGCAAAATAGAAAACTCTTAGTGGAAAACTCGAAAAATTCCTGAAAAACGTGATTCGGCAGAATTGCATTGAAATTACGATTTTTCCACAAATCAATTCAACAACATTTATGGCATATTTCAATCTGGGAACATTTAACTTCTATTACGAGTCGAACTATAACATAACATAGCACTTTTAAGGTATTCTCTACACGAAAAATTAATTAAAATTAAGTAAATCCAATTTTTTCGTTATTACTATTGCAAAACAACGTTTGCCGGGTCAGCTAGTTATTAAAATAAATTTTATTAAGCAAATATTTGTTAGTAATTATTTTTAGATGAAAGCAATATGTTATTATGACTGTAAGTGATTTTATAACTTTTGTTCGTTATGAAAAAAATGTGTCAAACTAATATTACATTTATATACATTATCGGAAATTAGAAATTAAAAACTATAAATCGATTTAATGTTTTAAATGTTGTTGCTCCACATGACGCACTCATATATAACTTAAGATGTCGTTGCCAATCTAGCGACAAGGTACTAGATTGACTTTTGTCGATTATCAAAACTGGCTATATAAATCTTGCCAAGCCACAGTAACCATGTACTTGAATTTATGTCTTGTAATAGACTTTACGACTTTCTCCTAATCTTCACTAGGAGAAAGTCGTATAAATATAATATTATAAACTTAAATAAATTGGATGGAGAAAATCAGCATACTAGACAACTTTGTATGTTTGCAAATAATATGTCATTATCTGTTTTATACTGTTAATATAAATTGTTTTGAAAGGGTGCATGTAACTCTTCTATATATTTTTAGTAAGTCAAAAAGTTTTAAATAATATGATAATAGGACTTTTTTTGCAATTTAAAATTTTTTTTTATAAACTTTAAAAAAACTGAATAACTCGTAATTAAAAAAAAATTAACCTAATTGGAATTATAACTTTAATATTTAATATTTAAATATCCAGACAACAGTATCTGAGTTATGCAGAAAAACGCTTGTATGTAATAAATACAAACTGAATTTTCTATAGAATGGAATAAAAAAGGAAACTGAGCAAGTGATAAATGATAACTGCGTGTTATTTAGTTTATATTTTATAAAAATCTACTAATTTATGTTCAAAGTTAGGTGTAATAATTGTAATATCTTGACTAAAATATCGTGATTGGATATGTAAATAAATGCTACGTTTAAAATAAAAATTTATGTCTAAAAGTTTGGTATATACATATGTTAAAAAAATTACTGAATCATAGTTGTAATTCAAAATAATACAATTTTATTAATTAAAAATAGTTTGCCTCATCAACTAGACAAAACATATGTTTCACAGCAATTTGTTTATACCCCAAATTTAAGAAAAAGGAAACCACAATAATCACTGACATTTTCTGCAAACAACATCTTAATTTTAACAATATTACAATTATTTTACGAAAACAATAACGTCAAATAAAAAAAAATATATTAAAAAAGAAAAAATGTCACTATAACTTTGGCACAAGCCAAAAAAGTCTAAGAGTCTTATTACTTAACATGGTATGGCATGCCAACTGTCGCAAATACTTAACACTTCAGACAACTATGACAGACCAAACGAGCAAGCATAGCAACCAGCCAACAGAGGGAAAGACAAAAAAAAAGCAAAATAAAACAAAAAACAATATCTCAATGATACATTTGAAACTAAAACCAAAACCATAAGAAAGAATTGTGTGCACAAGTGTGTATATTTGTATGGTAAGAGTGTACAAAAATGATTGTTAAACACGATTTTAATGAGCAACTTAAAAGTGCACCTTATATAAAATATTATATGTAAATTCTTCTACTAGACAATAAATATTGTTTGTTTTAGTCATATTAACTGCTCGTACTATTACCACAATGCAAGCATTACATTGGGCCACACTACGTCTGAGATAACTAGCAAAAATGAAACAAAAGACAGAGAAACAAAGTAAATATAAAATCGAAAGAGAATAAAAATAAACAAATATACGGTATGGCATGTGTAACAATACACCTGATTTGTTTGCTCAGTTGCAATGCTTTCCTAGTTGTGGAGACCAGGAAATTCATATTGCAATAATATTTTCAACTATACATATGTTATATGTCACATTCAAGTGTTTCTCTATACCGGCTTAGTACTCCTCCCTCTTTTCTTTTTTGTCAACTACAGACAAAAAATTATCAGCTTTGTTTTGATAAAAGCTTTAAAAATTGTCTGATGGTTTTGTTATTATACTTGTAAATTAAAGAAATTTAAAAACTTAATAGCATTGAATAACTGCAATTATTGAAATGATTTTAATATCAGTTAATTTATAAAATTAAGCGACGTTAGAAAAATATGCTATTCGAAAAAATCATTATACTGACAGAATACTTTTGAAAAATTATACATTTTGAAAAACATATGTAAAAGCATATTTTGGCCTGAATAGTTTTGCTACAGGGTTTCCTGATTTATTAGCTTATGAATACTTCTGCTTCCTTGTTCAGCATTCGTTTCTTCTTATGCGATTTCAACTTTTGTGCCTCTGTTCAAATTCAAAAATATACCTTCCATGAAATATAGTGGGGGAATATTTTTTTATTTGTGGATAATATATTTGAAAAGTTTTGCAAAGCAGTGTGTGTGTGATATAAAATACGATTATTTTAATAGTTTAAAAATAGATCAAATAGGCTCCACATTTTTTTCTGCTAAATAGCAATTAAAGTTTCACGATGAAGTAAGGTTACTTGCAATATCTGATGAGATAAGCGGTATATTTTATTTAGATCTTGTTCGCTAGTCTAATTTTAATATGATTTTCGTTATTGTTGCTTAAGTCATTTAAACTTTAATTTCCAGTACAATACTTCTAGCACAAATTCAATAATTTTATCTTGCATATCATTCAATGTATGCAATAGAAGACAGATATCGTCGACAACTAAAAGCCTGCAAGGTGTAAAGGGTAAGATAACTCGCACAATTTGTCAACTTTAAATTAAAATCGCTCAAAATCTATAGTTATAAATACTTTAATTAAGTAGAACAAAAAGGCTTTATAATATTTTAGTATAAGAATCAACAAATTTTCCAACTATCTTTTAATTCTCTTTTCTGCTCATAAAGAACTATCCTATTTTGGTTAATCGTTAAGAAGAATTATTAATAAATTTTTATATTATTTCATATTTTACTATCTGGCTAACGATATCGAATATATAAATTTTAAAAATTATCTGTCAAATGTAATTATGCAAATTAAATACTATGGCGAATGAATATGTACGTGACTTTTTTGCCATCAAGTACCACCTGCTAATAGACTATTGTCAAATTTGAAGCAAGAGTCGTCATTTACTTTGCGTTTAACAACTGTTCAAATCATACAACAACGTGTATTTTTCTAAAAATGTAAAAATGTGAGTTTCGAGTGCCCATTAAACATTATTTTTTGCGAAAAAAAGTCGTCAATCAAAGCAAGTAAATGCTCGATAAATACTATGGAAACTCTACACCATCGATTTTAATGTTTAAAAGTGCCTTACTGACTGTGGTCACACAAGTACAAATGATGCTGAACGTTCTGGACGGCCAAGTTTGGTCCGTACACCCGAAAATGTCGCAAAAATTTAATCTATGGTATTGGCCGAGCGAAAAGTACAGAAGGCAATTTATGTAGTGTGTTTGAACATCGTCTTTCCAAATTAATAGTTTGGTTAAATAAATGATTTCTGCAGTATACACCACCTAAAGTGAGTAGATGGTGCGAATAATAATAAAAATAGAATAAAAAATAAAGCGTGACTAAAATTATACTATTTAGTTATATATTAAAACATATTTATTAGCTGTTGCTATTAAGTAGTGCAAAGTTGTGTTGCCAATTACCTAATATTTATTTGAGTTTCATTTACTCCTTTTTCCACTTGCATGTTGTATCTTTTATTTTTCTTTAAACTCTGTTCAGTGTTAAAATTTTATGCTTTTATTTTTCAGAGCTTGCAATTTAAGCAAAGTGTTACATTTACAATAATGCTCTTCATTTTTAATGTTTTTGATAAAGTTATTGAGCATTTTAAACTGACACTTCAAGAAATGACATTGCCAACTAAACTGTAAACGAATAACTATTTTAAGATTTAAAGAATTCTTGAACTCATGTCTATGTGTGACTTCTTTTCTAATTTTCCTAGCAGTATCTGTAAAATAAATGTAGTACTTTTACAGAATGCAATATTGCATGTTTAATCGCTGGTATATGTAGAACATGCATGCGAAATGGACATATAAATTGTGATATGATATGAAGTAAGTTAAAGAAATGGGAATGTAAAGGTGGCCAACTATTTTTTGAAGTAAAATACATTAATTATATTAGTTTTGCAGCTCTTCTAAAATGAGGTGTTCAGCATAATTCAAACTTTAAAACGTAACTTTAATGTAGCTGGGTGGTTAGTATTTTAAAATTTCCCATTTAGATATTTTAATAAGTATATATTAGGGTCCTGTCGAAAATATTGACTTTCAGTTGTTATATTTTTTATTTTCCTTAATGATTAGCATAAAATATTTCTCTTAAAGTTTTATCTGAAATCTGTTACAGAGTATATAAATAGATCAGGCTGGTTTCGCTTTGCGGCTTGGCATTGCCACAAAACTTAAATTTTATTCTATTTAATAATTAAATATTAAAGGCAAAAATCTAAATACTAAAAATTTTTTTTTTTTTGAAAAATAAAAAAAAAAATTCCTGAAGAAGCTTTCCACAGGAAAGTGAAATATCGAAAAGAAAAAAATATAAATTGTTAATTTAATTTAAAAAGACCTTAAAAAAGAATAAGAGATATTTATTATTGTTAAAGTATTAAAAATACAACCACCTTTGATTCAGAAAATAAGCAATTATTTGAAAACAACTCCATTCCTTCATTGTAATAATGAGTGAGTTCAAATACCACCTTCATGTCATCATAATTTTAATTGTCATTTAAGAAAACAAGAACGAAAATATGTTAAAAATAGAACAAAAATTGGTTTTCAGATCAAAAATATACTAAACTATTAATAAACCAAAGGAGCTGCAAGTACAATTGAAAATAAAACTAACAGAAAACAATAATAGTTTCATATTCTGGGATTTAACAATAACAGCAACAATAAAATCTGCGGAAACATAAGTGCGAAGTTAAACTTTATTGTAATACAAACACCATATTTTTTCATTACGAAGTGGACATGATGCATGTGAATTGGAGTGGCCCAAACACGCAAAGACTCTATATCAGTCTTCAAAGTCCAAAGATGTATACATACATTTTAAACACACATATACATGTATACAAAGAAAACTTTTAAGTGGATAAAAACATAAAAAAAAATAATAATAAAAAGACTACATAAAAAATCCTTTTTCTTCTTCGAAAGTCTCAAACACAGATTGAATTTTGTTCATTCTTTAAGATTTTTTTTTATGTTTGGTGCTTTGGACAGTCACACGCGAAGAGAAAAAGAAACACGTTAAAAATCGAAATAATTAAATCCGTCAAGTGTTGGCGGGTGGGAAAAATACATAAAACTACAAATACACCATAACCATTGAAAAATTATATAATTTTCAGAGCTTTTAAAGGCTTAGTTTTTAAAATTAGCATGCCTTTTTTTTCCACTGGTCGTATTTACTCCTTTGAAGTACAACTTAAAAAATGTTCACTTTAGTGTTAATATGTTCTTCGCTTTAGTGATCATTATTTCATCAGTGTTGAAGCAGATCCAAAACTACCCTATGGCGAATTTTGCGTAAGGAATTGTCTTTAAAGCCCTTCAAGGTTCAACTAGAGCAGGAATTAAACCCGACCAAATATTTACATCGCCGTATATTCGCTCAAGTCATTCAGGAACAACCGGATGCATTATCTGAAAAAATATTTTTTCAGACGACGCCCATTTTCACTGGTCAGGATATGTCAACAAGCTAAGTTGCCGCATTTGGGCTTTTGAAAATCCTATAGCGATTATTTAGAAGCCTTTGCATGCTCAGCGTGTCACAGTTGGTGTGCTGTATGGTCTGGAGAGCTGATTGGGCCGTTTTTTTTCGAAGAAGAGCATAGGAATGCGATAACGGTCAAAGGATCACGGTAACGCGAAATGCAAACTATTCAATTTTGGCCTATTATTGACAACGTGGATATCGCTGACATGTGGTTTCAACAGGACGATGCCTTATGTCTCACAGCCAATGATACGATCAATTAGTTGCAAACCAAATTTCCCGGTTGCATAATTTCACGACAATTAGCAGTTACGTGTCTAGCCAGAGCGTGGGGTTTAACACCATTGGATTATTTTTTCTCGGTCTATGTTAAAGACAGAGTCAATACGTTGCCAATCGAATCGATTTCAGCCTAAAAACAAACACCGGGATGTGATTTGATGAAAGCATCGACGTCTGTCGTGGTGAACATTTTCCAGATATCATTTTTCATTCGTAATTGCCGAATTTTTCTTTTCGTAATAATAATAAAAAAAAAATTAAATCATCTAAATCTAAATTTTTTGTTTCATTTTGCTTTAGAAAAAAAGCTTCTTGTCAAAAAACCATTTATTTTTAAATCAATTTTTATATACATATGTATTTTGTGGCTACTAGGGCAAATAATTCAGACAAATATCGCTGTTAAGGTTTTTGAAAAATAAATGTTTTAAAAACCATTTCTAAATTGTTCAAAAATTTTTTACCTAGAGTGTTCAGATTTTCGATTTTGTTCACGATTTAGATTGCATTTTTTCTATAACGTATTTTTGTCTCTTTTATCTTTTATTTAATTTAAAATAAAGTACGTTATTTTTCACCTATGAAACATGTTTTGGTTCTACCTTTCGTAAGTTCCTGCCATATTTTAACATATGTACTATGCTACTATGAATTGCATAAGGGTTTCTAAGATACTAATTTCTAAATTAGTACAGAGATCTTTAAATTTTTGGAAGTTCCGAAGTATGCAGTGTTTTCCGTTTTCCAGGACCCGAAAATATATTATTAACACATTTCGAACTTGAGTCTTTTTTGTTTGTTATTGGACAAGTCGTCGATTTGGCGACAATATACTTTTTCGACAAACCAGTTACAGGTGAACCTTTCCCTAAAAGCTCTAAAACATCTGACTTTTCTTGAAGACTTAACACTTTTGATTTTTTATTACACATATTTTCAATAAAAATATTTTTAGAGATCACTTGTTTATATTATTTATATGTGTAGTCAGCACAGAGAGGTGCTTCCAGTAGAACTGCCGCGTTAATACCAAAACTACTTATCCTGCAACAAAAGTTGTTTACAACAATCAAACTACGAGATTCTTTTGCGGGGGATCCCAAAAGTTTTAATTTTAAATAAGCTTACAAAACTGAATATTAACTTTCGATAAAAAGTCCACCTTTTAGAGCCTTCAGCCTTTGTTCACGTTTTAGAGTAGTCAATGTAAAAAAATGTTCATATTTTTGGATGTTCATGTTACTGGGTGTTCATGTTTATATCTTTAAGAATAACTGTAGTAATACTGTAGCAGATTTTTAAAATACCTAACTCTACAAAGTTTTGTAGAAGTGCTTTAAAGTGCTTTAGAAGTGCTTGAAAATTTATCATTTTCGGAATTGTGGAAAATATAGGAGAATACAAAGTGCAAACAGAAAAAGTTTAAAATAATTATATTACATACCTTTCACCTTGAACATTTAAGGTTTAAAAAAAATCAAAACATAGAAGTTTTAAATGATTCCTTTAAGTATTTGGTTTTTTAATCGAAAACACTTTGCTTTATTTAATACGCCAAAAACATTTAACTACAGATACTAACAAATAAGTATAATTGTCTGGTGTATTGTACTTTTTATAACGAAAACACATCTCCTGTTTATAGCTTTATATGCCTGGCGGTTAAATTGTGTGTGGTTCTTAGTATAAGTCTGCGTATATTTTCTGTTAGTTTTGTTTTTCTTGGTGAATTTGTGATTTTGCAAAACTAAACACAAAATATAAAGCCAGAAGATGACATTGAATGGTTTATTTAGATCTGTCGTCCATAAAATTGTTACGAACGCATAAACCTCTATACAAGACACATCCGCCAACAAGAAAAACAAAACTAAAAATTGGCAAATACATTTTTGTTATTGCTCAACTTTGGACTGGAGGGAGGCTATAGTATTAACCGTGAACAAATATCGGCGACAAGTTATTAAGTTTTTTTTTTTGCCTTTTTGTAATTTCATTGGAGATTTTATTTTAATTTTAAGTACTTGAGTTGTGCTGATGGAAACGAAAGACTGAAAGGAAAAAAATATATGAATGTTTTTTAAGTTTATTTGGCACCTGAAGATGATAATCGGTTACAAATTAATTGCAATCATATTTATTACAAAAAGTACTGCGGTGGTGTTTCCAATCAAGATTGAAGGTAAAAAAGGATTACGGCACTATGAGTGGAAAAGCATTCCTCAATAAAAAAACGAATAGCTTCTTCTTTAAGTACAAAGCAAAACTTTATAGAAAATTTAATTCTTAAAACTTTTCTCTTATGTATGAAGCCCTAGTATTTTTAATACTACTATTAAAGGGCCAACCATAACGTGCATAATCTAATTTAACCTCCACTAAACGAAGTTACACTCTATTTACCCAAAGGTTAAAGTTTTTGTAATATCCCTAGTCTTAGAACTTTTTCTTATAACTCCTAAACCAGTATGTCCTAAATCTAGAAATCTGTTATAACTTTTATAATTTTAAGAAAAAATATCAAATCAAAAATAAATACTTAAAAATGCAGTATTCATTTTCATTTTCAAATTAGAAAACATTTAATAAATTGGTCGAGCTTAAAAATTTGGAAAGTTGCTTATATAAGCTTCAGTCAGCTTAAGCACTTTATAGTTGGTCCTGCAAACTTTTCAAATTTAAAGTAAATCTATTTTTCTCTGCAATTAAGTTAATGCATTTTAATATATAAGCGAATATGCGAGAGGTAATCATTTCTGTAAAACAAAATTTGTTTAATTTTTTTATAAAAGTTTCAAGTTTTTTAGCTGCTCTACTGGCAATTTACTTATTTATTTCTTCATTTACGTTTTCTTAAAGAAAAATTTAAAAACATATATTGTTGTAAAAAAAGTAAACGAAAGGACCCAGTGTGCGGTTTACAACCTGCGTACTTTTCTAAGAACATGCTTATAAGAAATTCTACGAAATAAGATAACCAACAGAAAACAAAACCAAATAACACAGAACAAAAAAAAAAACACGCAACAATGCAAAACAAGTAATTACAAGCAATAACGATCTTCAGGTGTAAGGTATTACGGGATTTAAAATAAAAGAATGAATAAAAGGTGGTCCACCCATAATACACGTGATGTCATACCTTAATGTCAAGTTTTTGCCCAAATTAGTTTTATTACTTAAGCGTTTGATAAGCTTAGCGAAAACATGGCTGTCAACTTCGATTCGTCATCGTGGCCAACAATTGAACATCTCACCAGCATCACTAATAAGAATCGTTAATAAAGATTTCAATTTAAACACTTACAATGTTCAGTTAGTCCATTTCAAGCATCATCGATATGCCGAGTTGTTGGTTGCACAGAGAAAAGTGAATGCTAACGTAACAAAGAAAATTATATTCAGCAACAAAGCATCTTTCGGATTAGATAACATTTGGGCAAATGAGAATTCACAAGAGATTTTTGAAAGGCCGATGCGTCAATAAAAATTGGCTGTTTGGTACGGTTTATGGGTTTATGGGATCATTGGGCTGTACTTCTTCGAAAGTTAGGACAGTTATCGTGAATGGTTTTCGGTAACGTGTGATGGTAACATAATTTTTGTGGCCACAAATTAAGGATAATTGATGTGCACGATATATGGTTCCAGCGGGATGATGTCGCTAGAGATATAGCCAAAGAAGCAATGAGCTTATAGAGAGAGAGAGAGAGACTTAATGACCGTGTTATTTCACGTCGTGGCAATATTAGACTTATTTCTTTAAAAGAGAAAGTGTAAATCCAAGAGCTAAAGGATGCGAATGTTCGATATATTAACGATATTGAACCTCAATTATGTCTGAGTCATTAAAATAATGGCAAATGGTGTGCGGTTGATCTATTGTCATAGATCATTTTATTATTATAAAACCTATTGAGGTATTTTTTCCGAAAACTTTTTGTCTTATTTACAATTAATGTCATACGTTTTGGTTGGACCACTTTTAGTTTTAGTGCGACATTTAAAAAAATAGCTAGTTTTTATAAATCAATGGAATTGGGTTTATATATATGGATTTTACTGTATATCCTAAAGAGTTTCGTTAAAAATAAAATTAATGGTAATATTTTAAATATTTTTACTAAAAGCTTTATGAATTTAGCATTTTTTAACTTTAAAATCTGCTTATAAAATCTGTTTCAGGCAATTGAAACTGATTTTATAAGCCCACTATATATAAACATGTCATCGAAATCAGCGTTTACGAGTTAGTCCGCATTAGTTTTCAGCCTTTTAGTTGTTAAGAAAAATGGTATAAAATGTAATTCTTTAAAAACACATACAGCTAAAACTAAAATTTATTTTAATTCTTTTTACATATATAAATTTAAATAAATGTATGTTTTATATTGTATTCAAAGGTTGGAAATTTTATATAAATAAAATAAAAAAGGGTTTACAGCAGCCACCAGTGCCGATTTTATTCGTTATATGAAAGCTTTTTATACTCCTATGCATTAGTATACGCATTAGTCAGATACATATATATAAAACATATAAACGTAGGTGCGAAAATATCTCAAACTTATGAATATAAATAAATATGTCTGCCACTTTTTTTAAGCCCTTAATTTAAAGGAAAATCACTTGTGTTATATATTATCATAACTGCATATAGAAACATACACACACTATTCTTCGATATCTCAATGTACATTTCATACTGCCAGTGACACTTTGCTGCAAGAAGCAAATGAAACTGCCGTAGTCAACATTATTGTGAAAAACAAAATCCAGAAAATTCAAAAGATTACAATGTTGATTGCTAAGCTCCTAAATTAAGGTGCCAACAATGCAAATAAAAATGTGCCATTATTTTAAGTGAAACATGTTGCACAATCTTGCTTTCAGTGTGTGTATGTGTGTGTGTGTGCAAAACTGCAAGTTTGACAATACGATTTAAAACGCCGGTGCTAAAGCCTGATTCAACGATATAAACGACAAATCAACCAATAAAGGCAAAAAATCTGTAAAGGAGATGGCAAGTTTTTGAGAGAGTTCTTTATATATACTATTATTAATACATGCATATATACATATATAAATATATTTACACATATGCTTATGAAACGAATATTTCTTTAAATATAAAATAAATTGAAGAGGTGGATTTAAATTTTTTTTTACATTTTTAACATAAATATCTGCATGTGTAGCAATTGTCACAGAAATTTATTAGTGCACAAATTATGTACTGAATTAAAGAGTAAACATTTAATTTTTTAATGTTGATTTGCTAACTTCTAGTAATATTTTAATAATAGCACATTTCATTTTAATGTGGAAGGCAATAAGTGAAGTAAAGTGATGTTATCAGAATTTAAGCTTATATCATATAGTTATTTATTTTTTATTAATAAAATATAAACCAAGGATTAATAAAAGATGATTTTGATATTTAGATTAATTAAAAAAATTTTTAGTAAAATTATTCAAATTTAAATTTAATAAATTTTGTAATTGATACAAATATTTCTTTACGCACTAAAATTTTTTTTGTTTTAAAGTTATAATGGATTCATATCAAATCAAAAGGGATTAAATTACACTTTTCTTCTGCCTACGATCATCATTTAATAAAGGTGCCGATTCTCATATAAATACATTTGTTTTTATTAAAATAAACAATATTGACAACTGACTCATTTCATAGAAAAGAAATTAGAGGAGATTAGAAAGGTTTTGAAAATTCACATAAAAACAAAATTTACTATAAATTTTTATAAACATTTTTACTCAATAACATGTTAATTTTTTACTGCATAATTTTATGATATTCATTAACTCGATACTGCTAATTAGAGCACTGCTAATCGAATGCTAAGATAAGAAAATAAAATTTTATATTTTTCAAGCTGCTGCAAGAACTTAATTTAATTATTTTGAATCAGCAAAAAATTCGAAATTAATAATGAAAACTAATTGTCTCTCATATTATAACACCCAATATCTTGGAGGAAATTTAATGAAAAAGCAAAAAAAAAAAAAACAACACAAGATTAAAAAGCAACACAATTAGAAAAACGAGGCCTATTATGTTGTAAAATTATTGTTATTACGCACAAATCGTTTATTATTAATTTTTATGTACACTTTACAGACATCCACAATTTATTAATAAAAATTTATGTGAAAAAAAATAAATTTAATAAGTGTTCTTTTTCTGGGTGTCTAAACAAAATTTGCGTGCTTATGAAAACAAAGCGCAAAGTCTAAAAAAGTGAACATAGGATATTTTAATGTGCTACAAATATAGTCAGCCAGTCAGTCAGTCAGTCAGTCCCCTTGCACATATAAAACTCACAACAAATACACACGGGAGTAGAGTTGATGTTACATTATTATAGTCACGTGACTCACACCTACACATAACGCAAAAGTTGATATTATTTACTGGCAAAACACAGGTTAATCGTTCTATAAACTCTGAATTTCATTTTTTTTCTTTATATCTCTAGCAGCTCAAGCGGAAATTGTTTTATCTTTGGTCGTTTAGTTAATTTTTTTTCCATAATATTTTTTTATGTTTAACCTTAACGCGTGTTAGTCTCATTTAGTCTAACTAATGACAAGGTACAACATTGTTTAGAGTTAAACTGAACGCACACATTTTCCACAAGTAAATATTAGTCAAAGGATGTGTCTTTAATAGGTTAAAAAAATATATAATAATTTAATGCATTTTATTATTAATAAAATATAATGACAAAATGCATGCAATAATTATCATAATAAAAAATGTAATATTTTGTAACTACATGACTTTACGTAATTTTATTCTCTTTATTTGACATTTTGTGCCCACCACATGACACTTGTGACTAAACATTATTATGTTTAATTGAAAAATATCACTTAAGTATTTTTTCTGATATTTTGAAGTCACTTAGTCCAGCAGAAACAATTTAATTTTGTATATTATACTAAGGCTTCTAAGGCAAAGGCTTTAAATAATCGCTCTAGGATTTTCAGAAGCCAATAAACAGCAATTTTGTTTGTTGATATATTCTGACAAGTGAGAATGGGCTTTGTGTGAAAAAAATATTTTTTCCGAAAAACCAACCGATTCTCCCTGAATGAATTGTGCGAGTCTACAACGATGTGATGGTTTTGGATAAGCCCAATTTTTGAAAATATCAAGGAATTGACATATTTGGATTCGATTTAACACTGTGGCTCATGACTTCACTTATTTCACGCCTTGATGTTCGCACATTTTGTATCGAGCCAGATTCTTAATAGCGGTCTCAGAAAAACGATTTTGTTGTCCGAAAATATCACGAATTTTACTAAATCTAACTTTAACAGAACCACATTTTTCGTAGTAGATTTCAATTATTTTAATGCGATTTTCGTGCAAAATTGTATTAATTGTAACAATTGCCAATGCATCTACTATGAATACGTCAAAAAACTAAATGCCAAAACTATCATGTTGTTGTTTTTTGTTTTTTTTTTAACCTCCATAAAGTCTACTAAAGTATATTTTGTACTTCTATTTGTTATATAAAAATTTTTTTTCATCACTCTCTTCTTAGAAATATTTTGGTGTTTTTTAGTTGTATTTGTTTTTAATTTAATGTCAAATTTTGATATCGAAAATTGTGGAAATATCGCCGATATATTATTATAAGATGCATTCATACTTCAAATGCAAATTTATATTTATTTATTTTATTTGTATTTTTTTTTTTGCATTAAAATTTATTGCGGTAAACTAATTGCAAGAAAACTGATTTTTTTTAATATTTAGAATTAGTAAAAATATAATTTTCTTTTATTAACTGATATATTATTTTAAATATTAAAACAAGAATAATTAATTGTGTAACCATAATTTAAATATATCAAAATGACAGCTTAACTGTACCATTTTTACAAATCGCTAAAATTTTAGGACACCTTTAATGCATTCAATCAAATCCATCAACACCTTTAGCCAAACAAAAAAAAAATAGTGTGACCACCAATGCTGAATTTTTCCAAACATGCTAAACATGCCAGTACTCATATCAAGTGGGTTTCTTTTCTGGTTACATTATTTTTTGTTGGTTTTTTGTAGCGGTAATAAAATTGTTAACAAGTATTAAATCTACCTGTTCAATGATTCTAGATAATCAACGTGTGTTGGCTGATATAAATCTTGTATTTATTATAGCGATAAAAAATGAAATAAAATTTGCCATAAGAAAATAAAAGACTTAAATCACCCCACACAAAAAGAGTCAAAAATAAAATTAACAAACTAATGTTAAACAAATAAATATGTTACGTATGTAAAACAATGACAATACTTGTAATGTTGAATTTACCAACAACAACAATAACAAATTTTTTTTTGAATTAAAGTAAATATTTTTAAGGAAATATGCTGCACTATTGTGAAAACAAATAAAATACTTTAATTAAAATATAAATAATTGTTAATTTCTTTGTGTAGGATTTTTTGTAGGAATAAACTTCAGGAAGTTCTTCAGAGAATGGCATTAAATATCATACAGTTATAACAAAAGAATGAGCTGCTTAAACTACGTCCCCAGCATTAAACATCAAACATCATGACTCATTTATTTCGAAAATAATTAAAAACAGAGTAACAATGCCAACATCAAGTTTCATAAAACCGAACTACAATAACAAATTTGAAATTAAAAAGTCCATCCTTTTTTTAATATCCTTGTAGCCATAAGACTTAATAAGTACTGTTCGATGTACAAACCTACTTAATCATTGTCTCTGCTAAAATTAATCAAAGATCCACCACTAAGTGAAAATACAGCGGCAAGTACATAAAATATTCCAAATATTTTAGGGGTCGAAATTTACCTAAACACACAGAAAATCGAACAGAAGGTGTTTATGAATGAAAATGCAATTTTAATATTTATCATGGCGAAAGTATTTCATTTTCGTGTATTTTAAATTAAATAAACGTAATTCATTTGTAGCTACTAAATATTAAGTGCTTCATTCTAATACCTGTAATGCCATATGGTAAAGCAAAAGGATGTTCGTGGCAAGGTTTGCGTGTAATTGCTATCTGTTACCTTTCGCCATCAACAATGAATCTGACAGTTGGTAGATTTAATATGGGTGAATAAAATTTACGTAAATTTACCAAAAAGAAAACTTTCCTATAAAAAGTATATTTTAATCAAGAAGGAAATGAATATTACATTAGTTTGAAATTTTCCAAATTCGTTGCTTGATCTCATACATGTCAGTTGTTTGTAAATAATTTTGTATATTTTTAGATTAAGCGTAAAATGATTAATTACAATTCCTTTTTTTCTTTGTTAGAATATTTGTATTTGTTCCGTTCGTATAAACTTTTCCTTTCCTGCCTTTTTTAGCTGCATATTTTGTTACCATACTGAAATCAGCGTAAAACAATAATTTAGAAACATTTTGACACTTTTGTAAAGTTTTTACATAAAAATAAGTCTAATATTTTTTTTAATTTGGCAGTTTTATAATGGTAAAAATATATTTTAATACACTAGTATAAAAAAAAATTGAAATCGGCCTTGTTTTGCAAACTGAGTTTGAGTTTTGGTATTTAATTAGGTATTTCATGAATAATCCATTAGTTTTACCTAAAATATTTATTAATCAAAAAAGGTATAATTATGAAATCTTATATGAAAGCCAAACTTTTATAACCAAAACTTCTGAGCTGTGAAATTGCCAAAGTGTGGTGTTGCTTTAGAGACAGACTAAGTGCGTGATCCACTTTATCTAAAAGTAAATATAATTTTGTTTGCCGTAAATTGATCGTTTCATTGGCTGTCTGGAATGCAGCAGCGTCCTGTGGAGACCAGTGATATTAGAATCTTTCTATTGACCGTTATGGCATTTCCAGTCTCATCTTCGCAAAAAAAGGCCCATTCTCGCATAAGGACCATATATCGTACGATACAGTTACACTTTGAGTATTCAAATGCTTCTCAATAATCGCTCTAGGATATTCAGACCCCAAATGCTGCAAATTTGCAGGTTGACATGCTTGAAAAAATAATGTTTTCAGAAAAACAGCGAATCCACGGCAATGTTTTTGGTCAGTCGGTTTCAATTCCTGCACCAGCTGAACCTTGTAAGAGTTCAAAGTAAAATTCTTACGCAAAATTCGCCATGTGATAGTTTTGGGTTAACCCAATTTTTGAAAACGTTCACGAATTGAGAAATTTCGATGTGCTTCAACACTGTGGTTCGATATTTTCAGTTATATGGACCGGTCGAACACACGTTGTTGTTTGCACATTTTGTATCGAGACTGCCGATTCAAATTTAAGGGGCAAATTCTTAATAGCCGTCACAGAAAAACGATTATGGTGTCCGAAATATCACGAATTTTACGAACCTCGATTTTCATAATAATTATTTTAATATGATTTTCGTGCGAAATTGAATTCATTGTAACAATTGTCAATGCATCTGCTATGAATATGTCAAAAAAACTAAATTACAAAACTATCATGTTGTTGGTGATACAACAATTAAAAAACAAACTTCTTGTTGAAAGAGCCGATGTAATAAATACTTTATATTTTGTAAAGAATTGATATATAGTATTTGAAAAATATTTATATTTTATAGTGGCACACTAATCATTCATGCACTTATACGATTAAGATGCAGGAACGCTTAATATTTAATATTCGATTTTCAGTGTTTAAAAATATATTTGTTTTAAAAGGAACTTTAAAGGAAGTTCCCATATTTATTCATATATTTACAATATGCTGTATTTGCTCAGTGCCAAGCATTCACAAAATATTTTTATCTCCTTTGATATAAGACTTCATATAATGATTTGTATTTATGTTTTATATAAATAAATATGTTTAGCTCAACTAAGCTTTTTTGTTATTAAATAATTAAATCGCTTAATTTTCATAACATTTATATAACATCAGTTGGAAAGTTTTTATTTTCGAAAAAAATGAAATTGTGTCAATTACAGAATAGCGCTGATATTACAATTTTTTAAAGTGTACTGTCAACTCTATCATATTATTATTTAATAGATTTACAGATTGTTCAGCGGTGAAGCTCTCTTTGGCTTAACAGATTTTTTTCATTAACAAATTAATCATAAATCGTTATTTGCCGTTTTATGCGTTTTACACGCTGGTGTTATCATTTATTTTTTTTTTTTCTTAACAAAGCCGAAGTTCGGTGTATGCTCAATTACTTGGATAATTTTGACCCAGGAGATGCAGTTTCCATAGAATGGAGTTTTGAGCAGTCATAAATATTGAAATCAAACTTCCAAACTATTTATTTCGAGAAATGAACCTCCTAATTGGCATTCTATATTGTGTAATATGATATTTCATAGGAGGACATGTAAAGTCACTAGTGTATAGTTTTATTTAATAGCCGAATACATCTCATAAAAACAGCTTCGGCAACTATATTCGCTATTCATTGAAGCTTATGTAAAATTATGATTATATTATGTAATTTAAAGGGCTTAAAACCCAGTTAATCTTTTAACTCATCCAATGATGTTACTAACCATACTCTTGAAATCTGGCGATATTACGCCACGTAAAGTAAATTCTCGTCTATCATTTTCCTTGAAAAAAGTAAAAAATAACGTCTGCTTTTACTGTGGTGAAAACAATTTTTAAATAAGATGAGAAACAGTATTAATAATTGCGAAAGATTTTGAAAGGCTAAGTTTCGGAGGGTAAGTAAAACACCATTTCGATTTATCAGTAGAGTTCTATGTTTAGTTATCTAACTAACCCGAGCTATTAGTTCTTCTCTAAGCTGTTTCTTTTTAAGAAAAAAAAAAATACTTTATAGTAGTTAATACACTTTATGAGCTCATCTTTTTTCAATATACGTTCTGCCCAAATACAAATCTTAATACTCAGAGAACAACAATAACATATTGTGCAATATATGATTTCTTATACTTTATTATAGCTGGTGGCCATCAAAATATTCCTTAAAATATATTATTTTTGCATAATTTTGAAATTGAATCATTACTTTGATGACAACATTAATTATGAAAAATTTTTATTAAAATTGAAATATATCTTTTCGCAACAGCTCTTTTAAAATAACTTTATTGCCAACGTATGTTATCGATAAAGCTTTTGCGACTATTCTAAATGAAATTGTATTAGTATCATTTACAATAATCCATATCATATATCAATAGCCAAGAAAATAAGAAGAAAATAAAAAGAAAACTTAAAAAAATACCGCCTCAAATAAATGTTTAATATCCATATTGCTCTTGCCATATTGTGAAATTATGGTAGGGGATTTCAGTGCTATACAATATATATTTTAAGTCTTGACACATGAACTAGATAAGGACCACCATGCGAGGGAAGTCCATATCGACTTTACAAAATGTATTTGTAATAATTCCATTTATGTTGTATATTGTTGTGTTTTCCCTCGACAGCTTAAATATGTTTTCATGGTCAATTCAGTCTCTTGCAACAAAACCAATAACAATGGTAAATAATACTAGCAAAACAATCAGTTATGTCTTTTGTTTTTATTACACTTGTTTCGAAAAGTTGACACATGAATGTCTTTATAAGTAAAATAAATTTTTAAAGCTTAAAGTTTTTCTTCTCCCAAAAATATTTATTTGTGTGAGTGTTTAAGGAATTTAAAAAGTGCAGAATTTTGATGTGTAGATGTGTATGAGCAGGAGAGCGTTATTACCCAGCAACCACTTGATTAAAAGATAAAATTTTACAAGAATTTTTAAGATTTAAAATGTAATGGCAGCTGGCGACGACGACGATTTTTTTCTTTAACTATTTCAGTTATTTGAAAGATTAGCAAAGATATTAATATTCTAATATAATTCAAAATTCTTATGATTCGATTTTTTTTCTTTATTGTAATTAATGTCTTGATGAATTTATGAATCAAAGCAAAAAAAAGTGCAACACTTAAGTCATGCATTATTATTTTATATCCACGTTGTTCATATCTGCGCCGAAGATTTTTTTCGGAATTTAATTATTTCATCGGTTTCTGTCCATCGATAGTTTAAATAAGGAATATAAATAAATTGTTATTCTAATATGCCGGACATGGCTTTCAAATAAAATACAACTTCAAAAACTAAATAGTAGAGAAAAAAATTCTATAGTTGCTAACCGAAGTAAGCTAGCTTAGCTAAAGCCTTATAAAGAAGGGAAGTTCAACTTTCTTAAAAAAAATTTTTCTAACTTCAAAATTTCTATAGCTTTTGTCGATACAAAATGTAAAATATCGGAAATGTAATGTAAAAAATTTTGGTTTAAAAACGATTTTTTTAATGAAGCTTTTTTTCACTTTTCCTTGACAATTCGTTATCGAATAAGAAATAAAATATTAATAGAAACAAATTTCAAGGAATAAAGCAATTATGTATAATATGCATTATTACTGTATTATTGAAACTCAATTGCCTTGCATTTTCAGCCTTATCTTCGAAAAGTGACACGTTTATCATGCAAAGGCTTCTCAATAAGTGCTCTAGGATTCTCAGAAGTTCAAATGCGACAATTTTGCTTGTTGACATACGTATTAAGTGAAAATGGGCTTGGTCTGAAAAACTGATTTTTCAGAAAAAGGGTTGTTTCTGAATGAATTGAGCGAATCTATGACAAGCTTCAATTCCTTATGCAAAATTCGCCAGTCGTTTTGGTGGAACCCCAATTTTTGAGAACGTCGAGGAATTGACAAAATTGGATCTGTTTCAACACTCCTGCGATGTTTTCAATTAAACGACATGATCGAATACACGTTGGTGTTCGCATATTTCGTATCGAGCCAGTTGACTCAAATTTACCAACCAAATTCTTAATAGCGGACGATTATGTTGTCCGAAAATATAACGAATTTTACGATATGTAAAATGCATCTACTACAAATACGTCAAAAAACTAAATGTTAAAACTATCATGTTGTTGGTGTTGCCACAATTGAAAAACAAACTTCGTGTTGAAGAACCCATTATAAGCCCAGCCTTTCAAACAAAAAGTAAATAAATTCGGCTCAAAAATAGTGGGAGTCTAAAGTAGCAAAGAGAAAAATTAAAGAAAAACATTTTTTAGGTATAATTGATGCCCGGCCCCTCAAAAAATAACCGACAGCTGTCAAATCGCATTTACGCTGAAGACCAGTTGGCAAGTTCATTATTTATTGATAATAAGTCGATCAGTGCGGTACCATTAGGCATGTTTTTCTATTCGTAACAATATTTTCAAAAAATGATTAATTGATTTTGGCGTAGAACTTTCTGCATCGAGTGTTAGGTAAGCTACCACTTTATTTTATAGAAATCCAAACTCTTGTAAACCGCTCCAAACGGTACATTTTTCTTAATTAAATTGAGTCTACAGAGTATTCTGTGAACTAATCTACTCGATATGCGGTAATTTTGTTTATTAGCGAACTCACTTTTGATAAATTTACTTTCTTACCGATTTTCAAAGTAAATTTGGACCACAGTTAAGTGGTCATATGTGTCGAAAAGTTAGAACGATATAATAGTTAATTTTTCAAGTTATATTTTTGTAAGTTCTGTCAGACTCAAAAACTCCCGATATTATTTGGAATGACTACAAATATTTTTATTTATGGATAAAAAATGTTATTTCTCTTTGTTTAATTTAAGCATGTTTGTTGTCTGGGTGTTTGCTGGGCAGCTGCTGTATATAATGTTGATTAGTCAGTTTAGCTGCTTAAACATTTTAGTTATTCTATTTTCTCTATGAATTTGTCTATTTAAATAAACATGTTAGTTGTTGTTAGTACCAATTTAAAATATTAGAATCAAAAGAAATGATCATTTCTCATTGTCATTGTTATGTCACATTTTGGTGTTAATAATATCAGTATGCATTTTGGTTTTCTTTTATACTTTTGTTATTTTTCAACTTGCCTGTTTTGTTTTTTTATTTATTTTATCGAATTCCACTTGTCGATGTGCGTTGTTTTTGTTATGTTAATCATTATTTATTTGGTGTTATTATTTAAGTTCTTTTATTGTGTTTGTTGGTGATTTACAGTCTACACAAATGTTGATTTTATCTACAGTACAAAAGAACAAAGTTTTAAATTATTTTTATTAATTGACAAATTTTCAACTTGGGTGGCCTTAACATTTATATAGACGATTTAATAAAGCAATTAAAATTAAAACTTCATTTTATTATTATTTTAACTCGACCTGTTTTTATTTATATTAAATAAATATGTTTTAATCTTTTAAATGCTGTTTATTAATTAAATTTAAATATATATTTTATTTAATTTAAATATATAAATTAAAACTTCATAATATAATTTGAGGTTGAGATAATAAAATAAATATAGGATAGTATATTATCAGGTAACTTAGCTTGGTTAAGTCTTAGTCGATTAGTTGATAGTCGACCTGTTATTATTATTCAAAGAAAAATCTATTGGTTTTAGATTCATTACGATAATAACAGTAAAAACTTAAAATGGGTTAAGCGGGAATTGAGCAGGGTCACAGTATTAATAAATTTAAGTAAGGACCTGACATTAAAATTCATTGTAGATTTTTTAGTGACCCATAACTACATTCAATGTATATTTTTGTGTAAAACATAATGGAGGAAATTGTTGAGACCGTACTTAGTTTTGTAACTTATGGCAAACTCATTCTACGTAACCTAACGTAAGACCGAACTCATACGAATTTTGCTAAAGGGGTAAAACTCGGTATGATAAATTAATACTGGATTTGCCTGTTGTCATTATTGAAATACCTTAGTGCCGTACGTAAAGGCAACTTTCAAGGAATCGTATTACTGTTTTGATCGAAAGCCGGGTTGTTTTTTGACTTTAGCAAGAAACATAAAATAATAAATGAAGTAAGAAACTTTATAGAAAAAATATTGGCTTTTCCTTCTTACCCAGGTTTTATAACCGTTCCATGAAGGTTTGTTTGGATTTAATTGTTATTCAAATAATACATATAAACTCCAAATAATACATATAAAATGAGGCAATTTAGGCTCGTGCCAGATTAATAAAGCCAATAAACATTCGTGTTTGATGCTTATGAGAGATTGGAAATACTAAATAAATAGAAAAAATTGCCACTCCTTAACGCGCATATTACGGAAACATATGGGGTCCTATTCGAAAGTCATATACCTCGTTCTTGCAGATCACATCAAAAGCATTACAAATAATCAAGCTAATTTGCAGAATTTTTTTAATAGTTTAGATCACCAATTTTTGATAATGTTATGTATAACACTGTATGGTGTTATAACTGAAATTGTTGTGCGAACAATCCGTTCGGATATCTTAATACAAATTTAAATATAAGAAGAGTGTGACGGTGAAAGTCGAGGCCTCGTTTTCACCCACACGACATCAATGGTCAGGATGACCATTTACCTGACGACCTGATAGTATTTTTCGTATTATTATTATATTATATTATATATATCTCTTTTTATATTATTATTATACATATTATATATATTTCCTTTCTTATTATCTTTTTTTCTTTTTTTATTAATATTAAGACTAAATGAATTATTATGAATTTTTATTATTTGTCGTATTCTTATTATATTATATTATCTATATTATTTTTCCTATTAATATTAAGACTGAATGAATTGTGTTGTATTTTTATTATTATTATTATTAGTCGTAAGATGAATTGAATTTTATGTTTTGAATTAGTAATTCAAATTAACGGTCGGGGACGTAAGAGCGCCACCTGTGAGTCAGGGACGACAAGATCATTAATGCAGTCAGCTGATATGTAGATTAAAACTCACCACTGATAGTTGTCATGTCACCATGATGGATGATATGTGTGCGTGTGGCTGTGTGTGGGCATATTTGTGTATAAAAGGCGAAAGATTTCGAGCAATTTTGATCAGTTGGCCAGCAACTAAGCTGAAGGTAAGAAGTTCTTTGGGCAGGGACTATTACATTCCGTATAGTACTTCTTATCGGCAGACATTGGTAACTGGACTGTGCGACTAATACTGGGCAGGGACTGTTACATTCCGTAGTATTAGTCAAAACAGCCAAGTAAGCTAATAAACCCTAAAACGGGGCAAGGCGCGAACTGGTAAACTGTCGGTAGGAAGTCCTCTGGGCAGGGATTTAATATTCCGTAGAGGGTTTCTTATCAGCAGAATCTGGTGGCTTGAACAGTACTGGGCAGGGACTGTTACATTCCGTAGCACTAGTCAAGCGGCCAAGAATACTATCGCCTTTGTTTTGCCGTACAGGCGCTGCCGTTTTAGTTGCTAGGTACCGCCGCTGCCTTTGTGGGCGCCGCTGCCACCGTACCGCTGCCAGGTAACGCCGCTGCATTTGTGGGCACCGCTTTTGTCGTACCGCTGCCAGGTACCGCCACTGCCTTTGTGGGCGCCGCTGCCACCGTACCGCTGCCAGGTACCACCACTGCCCTTGTGGGTGCCGCTGCCACCGTGCTGCTGCCTGTACCGCTATCGCCATTACCCCTTTTATTGCTGCCACCTCTGCTACTACTGCCGAAGCCACTGCCCATCGCCTTAGCAAAGTGACTCCACGCTCTTCAACGAAGATTCCCGACCGTTCCCGTGATATAGAACACAATACTGTTTAGGAAATTATAGAATAAAAAACCCAGTGATACGTTTTATAACGATTACCGAAGAGTCAGTGTTTTTTTTCCTGGAAATCCAGTAGGTAAGAATAAATAAATAAAAATTGCAACGACCCTGGCCTCCGCTGTCGCTATCCCAGCAACCAGCGAAAACGTGTCGTTACAGAGATTCAATCATATCAATGGACAAAATTTAAACGTTTTTTATGTTTGTAGTCCATCGTATTTTGTATATTCGTAGTTACATTTCACTAACGGGGTTAGTTGCTAGTTTCTTAGTCAGTTTTTTTCTCTAGTACAAACCAGATTTGTCAATTTTAATATATTAAAACCATTTATTGTTGCTTGAAACACAAAGGCGATTTGATAGTTCCATGGTTTTATGAACAAACGATAATTTAGTCTACTTTAAATTCAATACATTTAGTCCAGCGTCTTTATAAAGTTTTCTTCTCTTAATTGAAAAAGAATTTCTAGAGACCTTGAAAATAGGCATCTGTTTGACCTCCTTGTTCGATCCAATCATCTTTTAGTAACCTAATAATTTAGCATTACTTATGCTGATACGACTATATTGGAAATTTGTTTAGAGTTCAAATTGTAATTATCAAAGGTTTCGTTACTTTCTATGATTTCTTTTCTTTGAGAAATTATATTAAGCACTCCTATTTACCTTTCGCCATTTTCGTTCTTTGCTGTCAACAAAACCATAGATGCAGCTTACTTGCCAATACTCCAATATTAAATAACAGATAAAACAAATTGTATGGGAATGGAAACTGCTTGACTGGAAATATAAAAATGAATTGTATGAATTATATTTTAAGGATGACATAGATATTTTTAAATGTTAAATTTCTTAACAATATTTTAGATATTACAACGACAAGAAAACTAATAGTGTTAATTGATCAAATTAGTATTTTCAAAACCATTCTATACCGAATTAACTTTTTTGTTTTTAAAGCAACACTGCAACATTGTATGTGTATGTCCTATTGTATTTTTTTATCACATTTCTGTTTTCTTTTCTATTCAAAACGAATTAATGATCATAAAAAATTAAATAATCGAAGTAGTCATGGTCTATTACATTTGTACCCACACGCATTTTAATTCTTCTTGGTGGTGTTTTTTTTATTGTGGTCTATGCTGCTACATAACAGAAGCTTTTTTAGTAGCATTTAATAGCAAATTTATAATATCCTTCTGTTTTTGTCATGATCATTTCTCATTTTTTTGGTTATACATTCTTAGCTCTTTTTTTATGTAGTAAATGTTGGAGTTGTACTTGTTGTGTTGCATTATTTCTGTTTACTGCCAACCGAAACAATAGTTAACAGACATTATTTATTCTAACTACTGTTTCAGACAACATGAACATTATCTGACAAAATAAATTAAAAGAATTCAATCTTGCTTTTTTAGGAAAATATTTTTTTGTGTGTCGAAGCACAAACTTCATTTTTGAAAGTTGATTCTGCTCCTGCAACTGTCAGAGAGAAATCAAGAAACTATAACTTTATGCAAGTTTACATTTTAGCCAAATAGAATTAATACTATTAAAATTCTGACATGTATCTTGCAATTTTTAACGCTGCACATAGAAGAACGAATTAAATGCAAAAAAATAATATAAATATCTTGTTTTTTTGTTATTTTGTATTTTGTCTTAGCCAAAGAAAGCCAGTATAAGCCACAAAAACAACAGCAATTTAATGCTGTATAAAAAAAATCTACAAGTATGACCATTAAATTTCAGGGAGCATGACATTCACACGTTTAAAGTGAACTTTTACGCACCCAAACGTTTTGTTTACTAAACTGAGCAACACCATTCTGCCACCACCAGTAACCCTACCATAAACACAAAGAAAATAGAAGATAAAACAAAAAATACAATAACCAATACCGCACCTACTTTACAACAAACATGATTTTATGTAATAATTCTCTGGAAATTTTAACTCCAGAAATGTTTTCTTGTAAGTTTTCAGTGTTGTCTAAAATAATGTGGAATAGCAATGCGAATATAGTAAAGGAAGATGAACAATATTGTTGCCACTTTTGTTTTTTCTAACCTGTCGAAGGTGTTGAAGGTGATCGTGTTCTTTTCTTTTCATTTTATATTGTATTGTTGTATATATTAGCTGTTGTATTCTTTAGATATTTTTTTTTACAGACAAAAATCAATATAAAGTACGTGGTTCTTTAAAGAAGATCTTTTATTCAAAGATCATTTTTATTTTTTCTCTTTATTTTGCTCCTAAACGGCCAACAATTTCAAAGACTTAGGAATGAAATAATGTTAAAGTTATTAAGAGGAGAAAAAACTATATTAGTTTGTATGAAACAGAAAAGATCGATTGCCATTAACAATGATCATCTTCTAGCCACTTGTAAGTTTATACACTTGTTGTTGCGGGCTTGTGGTTTTTCGAACCATCATAATTTTATCATTGCGTTTTTATACTTCCAAAGGTAAAATGCGTTGATGATACTTTTTATTTTTGTTTTCCTGTTAAACTGTAGTTTTTCATTCAACGCTCGGTTTTGACTATTTTAAGATCATACAATTTTTTCTTAATCTTTTGTTGTTAATTTAAAATTATATTTTTTATTTTATACTCTTTGATTACACACTTATTTTACAATAAAGAATTGGGGAAAAAACTCAATTTACAAATGCAAACTTTATTTTTATGCAAAAAAAAATTATCAGCTTCCCTAAAAAACAAGTTTTATATTTTAATAGTTTACCATGTTCTAATTATCGAAAATTTATCATTAAAAACCACAATTCTTCTAGACCCTAAAAAGACATTTTTTATTATGTTTGAAAGTATTCCGCTTGAGTTAACGAATATTTTCCCATAGTTCCTGTTTTCTTAAGAGCCTGGCCTAAAATATATTATTTGCTTTTAAATTTATTTTTGCATATCGTATAAAATTTTCGTAACAATCATTTTTATTTTATACGTCCAATTACAGCGAACTTTTTTATTTATGCCAATTTTCCTGCTTAGTTTCTAAAATGAAGTCCCGAAAATACTACTATTTTCTACACAAACTGCAGATTTTTAATATAATCCGGCAGTAATTTACCCACTTGTTTATCGGACAAAATTTGTATCGAGAAAAATTTTTTAATTGGCAAGTTTTTAAAGTACGATTCACTCATTTTGTAAAATTTTTTTAAAGAATTAAAACTGTCATGTGAAAAATTCATGTAAAAAGGTCATACCAATTTTACAATACTGGTTAAAATCAGCAACTGGGTTTCGAAATACCAAATGCACTAAATTTAAAAATGACCCAAATGACTCTTTCCAAAAAGAAAGACTCTTTCCTATTAAAACACCTTATATGACGAAAAAGTATACAAATGCATGAGCATGAACCCAGGACCACAACAGGTGCCCCTGTAGGCTAGTAGGTAGTGTACTACCTTGCAAGTATGGGGGTTGTGGGTTCGTTTCCAACGAAGACCTTGGTTTTTTTCACTACAAAAACAAAAATTGATTGTCGGTGGGGCTGCTCAGCGATGAAGGCATAGTCACTGGTCGCTCTGCTGTCTTATATACGGCAGTTAATTTCCGACTATCCTTTTACTTTCACCACCTGTTTCATCTATCCCTTTCCTAAAGAATGTAGCACGGTACTTGACTAAATAAAACTAGGAGAACATAACAATGAGACCTACAGGCCTACACCAGCATATCACCAGGGTAAACACTTCACCGCCATACTTAAAGAAAACATAAATTTCCAAAATACTTAAATACATCACGAAAAACTTAAATACATCACGATAATCATAAACATCCGACTCATTTCCTTTGATATCAAGAATTTATGTACCTCAATACCAACACAAGAAACCTTAGTAATCGTACGCAACACATTAGACAATTTATACGAAAACCAATGCATAAACGAAATTATAGATTTTACAAGGACGATAATTAAACAGAACTACTTTAGATTTAATAATCACTTTTACAAATTTCATGTCGAACTCGGAAGGGGACATCTAACTTCCGCAATCTTCATTAACATTTTCATGCAACATCTCGAATTACTACACATAAAGACACTAATGGAAAAACACAGAATAACTCATTACTACAGATACGTAGATGACTCATATGCATCCTCGAACAAGATAACGCCGAACAAATTCTAACAGACCTAAACACAATCCATAATAACATAAGCAATGGAAAAAGAACAAGATAGAAAATTACGTTATCTCGACATTACAATAATACAAGGAACTAACTGTTTAACATTCACATCACCTCGAACCACCTTACCCAACACAAACTAGCATACATATGATACACAGACTTAAAATAATTCCACTTACTCCAGATAAGTACAACAAAGAACCCGACACAATATATGTATACTATAGGTAAAAACAACGGCTACAAACCCAGTACTATAGAAAGACTTTTTAGATAATATAAAACTAAAAACAGGAATAAAGAATCAAGAAGACAACCGATACAGCACGACGGCAGGCTTTTACTTAAACAGGATCAGAAATATATAGACTAACTAACCTTTTTAACAAAGAAGACTTACTCACAGCATTAAAAATTGGCAACACTCTGAGACATAATCTCATTAAATCGACCGAAACTACTGAGAAATTGAGTTTCAGTGGAATACTAAAAACAAGATTTACAGAACACATACGTTCATACAAACGAAAAAGAGAAGACTACAACTTGTATTACATCTTGACACTCCCGGACAGGCATCAACGGAAATATATGAGTGTATGATGGCACTACTACATCCTAGCAAAAAAGCACGAAAACACAGAAATGTACAGAACAAAAACTTTAAACAGTGATATTTAACAGCGACAAACAAACGAAAAACATCCTCACACTGACATTTACCTGGATTATAATAAAAGACGGAAATATTAGATTAGCCCGGCATAAAATCTACCTTAACAAGTAGACACGACCCTAATGCGTGACAAGATTTACGTCAGTACCTAGCGTGTGTATGCCATAACTCGACGGTAGCCAAACCACCGGGGAGATATGATGCGTGCACCCCAAGCCGAAGACATATTTCCGGCAACAAGTCATTCCAAGTTGCAATTTTGGAAGTTTTGGAGCAGGGCTGCCAACACCCACTTCTTGCTGAAGAGTTGGAGACTATCTAACTCCTGCTGCAGAACACATGGCAAGTATTCTTCACTGGATTCGGAACATTCACCCTTTGTTCTAAAGAGAGGTGAGATGATCCTGGCCCCATAATCAAATTCATGAGGACCGCGAAGCCACAATTCTCCCAAAGGGCCAACCCCAATAATCCGTCAAAGAGCAGCTAAAAGGCTAAAAAGCCAAAAATCTGAACTCTGGGGCTTAATGATTCCCGTGGAAATAACGTGGAATTGTCTAGTTGGCTGCCTGCTAGCCTATAAGGGTCTCTTTTAATGACGGTGAAATTCCGTCAAGATTTATGAAAGAACTAGCTAAACTCGAACAATCAAAGATTCACCAGTACAGTCTAGAACACGGCTTGATAATAATGCTATCACATTGAAGCGCTCGCCGGTCACATCGAAGAAACGGCCAGCAATGACGATTTACACTGAGGAAAATGACAACAGTGTTTCTTTTACTGGCGGAATAAATCCAGACAACTTAATACCAAATTCTTACTTCTTAATTTTTTTTGTCTTGGAAAACTTGTAAATTTATCGACGTAATATTTCGAAACATAAACTCCTCTAAAATCATTTCAAAACTTTTATCACATAATTAGTACTAATTTGAAAGGAATTTCAAGTTAAAATATAAAGTAACAGTGACTAAATTCTATCTTCCATAACGGCATTTAAAATAGCACTTTGTCAAACATAAATAAAAGTAAATAATATTTGGATAGCTAAATATAATGTTAAAAAAATAAAAATTTTTTTAAACAGTAGTCTTCTGTGTTTAAAAGGACTCATTCTCTTGCTTGTTAACGGCACTTAATTTAAGATGTCTTAATATTTTTGCGAAAAGAAAAATTTTAAGCTGTTCAATCGATAAGTAAATATTAAACTAATATGAGTTAGTCCGACAATTAATCAAATTTCTCTGGTAAGTAAACTAATGCTAAGGTGAGGGTAGTCTTCTATTCTTTAAAAAAGAGAAAATATGTTTGACTTTCCAGGTTGTTGAATACAAAATGGTAAAAATGCTAAAAAAAACTCCGATTTTACTATTCTCCACGAATTATGTTCGAGACTCAGTTAAGTTAAGAAGTTAGTTAAAAATAACCGCACCAGCGTTGGCTTTTTTTCAACACTTTTTCTCTCTTCATTGTTCCAAAAGCTTAAGCAGTATTTCGGCGTTGATTAAAATAAATAAAACATGATTCTTTGATCATTATGGGCTTAATAAATCATGCTTCCTAATTTGCGTTCTTATAATAATATTTTTAAATTTTGTGGGCATTTTTTCCTCACAAAGAAATACGAAACTACGCACTCTTTTGTAGCAAGTGTGTAAGTAATGTGGTCAAAACCACAAAAATCTACAAGACCACAATATAATGCGTAGCATATTTATTTTATTTAAGGTCTTTTGGTTATTTCTTTGTTCGTAGCGAGTATTTTGCTGGTTTCAACAAAATATCTTTTGTTCTGTTCTGTTGATAATGCCTGTATTAAGTTTTCATACGAAATGAATTTTTAAGATTTCTGGCGTATTATTCGAACTTTAGGTCGTTAAAATTCGTGTCTATGGAAACACAAGAAAAAAAGAGCGTTTATTTTGGTTTTCTTAAGAATATTTTTAAACAAAAACAACCTGCTAGATGGATGGATTTTTTTGTTCTTAATTTTGAGATTTTTTTTTTTTTGTTTAGCTGGTTTACTGTTGCCCTTGAAGGGATACACGTTTATACCTAAGATTATTTTATTTTCAATGATGATAATGCCAATTCATTTTTTGGAATTTTTATTTTCCGTAGTCTATTGGTTTGTTTGCGCTGGTGGTGATTTGAACAAACCAAGTGTATGACCGACCATTTACTTCTGCTACTCTATTATGCTGGTTGTGTTAAGGGCCTTTTTGTAGGTGATTATATCGTGGATTATTGGCCGTGTATGTCTAGTAGACTTGAAGTAAATAGCAATCATGTGGGTTGTGTTTATATGATGATGATGCTGATGTTTAAATGAAGACGATGTCGACTGCTGATGATAATGATGTGTTTTTTAAATGGTATTTCAAGTATTCTTTAGTCCCTCTTATTTAAGTACCTGTTGTTGCTATTAAAAGTACATATTCTTTTGTATTACGCCAGCCAAGCATGTTTATTGGTATGAACAACAAAAAAAAATATATAAACTTTGTTTTTATTACATACAATTTTTAGTGGTTCTAAAACAATTTTGTTGGATAGATGCAACACAGTGGTTGGAAGTCAGCAAAACTTTTTAATTTCAAGAAGTGAATTTATTTTGTGGTTGTTATGTTATAACTTTACAAAATAAATCTTTTCTGCTATATTTGTAGTTTGTGCAACAAAAAGCAAATTTTTATGTTAAACCTTCCAGCTTTATATCCAGTTTTGCAACAAGAAATTTGTTCTTCAGTTGTGGCAACACTAACTTCACGATCGTTTTGACATTTAGTTTTTTGACGAATTCGTAGTAGATGCATTGGTAATTGTTACACTGAAATTAATTTCGCACGAAAATAGCATTAAAATAATTAAAATCCACTATGAAAATGATGGTTCTGTTAAAGTAACAATTTCTAAAGTTCGTTAAATTGACGTTAAATTTGAGTCGAAAGGCTGGATAAAAAATGTGTAAACACCAATGGAAAACATCGCAGCCGTGAGTTATATTTATGAGGCAGATCCAAATTTGTAAGTTCCTCGACGTTCTCAACACTTGGGGTCATCCAAAACCATCACATGGCCAATTTTGACTAATGATTTGACTTTGAAGCCTTACAAGGTTCAACTGGTGCGAGAATTTAAGCTGACCGACACTTCACGCCGCCGTATATTCGCTCAATTCTTTTAGGAATACCCGCCTGGTTTTTCTTAAAAAATAATTTTTTGGAACGAAGACCATTTCACTTGTTAGGTTATGTCAATAAGCAAAATTGCCGCATTTGGAATTTTGAAAATCCTAGAGCGATTATTGATATGCGTGGACGACGTGGATGTCATTGACATGTCGTTTCAACAGGACTGTGCGACATGCCTCACAGCCAAATTTCCCCATCGCAAAATTTCACGACAATCAGCAGTAAAGTACCCAGCTAGATCGTGTGATTTAACACTACTGGTTTATTTGTTGGCTATGTTAAGGACAGACTATACGAAGCTAATCGAATGGATATCAGCCTTAGAGCTCAAAATAAGTGATGTGATTAACAAAATAGGATCGCCATTTTGCCAAAAAAGTGATTAAAAACCTTAATGAAAGAATCGACATCTGTCATCATTTCGTGGTGGACATTTGCCAGATATTATCTTTCATTCACAATTGCTGAACTTTTCTCTTCATAATACAATAAAAACTTTAACCATCTTAATCTAAATTTTTGGTCTTATTTTGTTTTAGAACACAAAAGTCTTGTTGAAAAACTCTTTATTACTAACATCTTACAAAAATCCTTCATAACACACATGTGGAATAAAGAAGTTATTGGTATTCATTAAACTAGCATAGGCCAGGGTAAAGTTAGCAATATAGAAAACATATACAGCTTAATGATCACGTTATTCCAAAAAAAAAAATTAGAAAGAATGTACATTTCTTTATACATTAAATATAACATAATATAATATAATTATATTATGTTATGATATAATTATATTATGTTACATTTAATAGTAATAGTAATTAAATTTCTTACTTCGCTTTAATACTAAAATTGTTTGACCAATAGTTTCAAAATTTTAAATAATTTACAATAATTACAAGTAAGGCATCGGCTATTTAGTTATTCTATGTAGCAATCGGCATGATACTTGAGAAGTATTCGCTGTGATGAATAGAAAAAAATAAAACTAGAATTAAAATTTTACATTTGATTTTAATACCAAAATTGTGGAAAAATAATTACGTCTCAATAATTTTATAATTATAATTAATTAATTAATTAATAATTATTAATTATTTTTTTAAAATATACACTTTGCTAAAGACAAAAAAATTGTTAGTTGAGTTGGTTAACTTATGTATGCAAACTCTAAAGGAGATTTTTGTTATTAAATTTTTTCCAATTTAATTTTCACTTCATATACATCTATTCAAGAGTGGACCCAAATAATTTAAAAAATCTATATTTCTTGAAAAGAAAAACAAAAATTATACTTATGCTTTATTTCAATCTACTCTAATTACATTCTATATTCAAAAATGTTATTATTATATCTTTTTTAATTGTTTGCCTACTTTTTATGTAATCAAGTAGGTGTTTCAAAACACTGTGCGCACTTGCCGATGGTGCTGATCTTGTTGATTTTAAATAACAACCTTAAAAAAATCATACCTATTGGATGCCGCTCGTTGAATTTTCACGTTTATTATTATATTTAATTTTTTCATGTCCTGAAAAAAATAAAACAAAACAAAATTAATGTTGGCAATAATAATGAGCCTACAGCAGGTTCATTATATTTATACGGGTACAGGTGATTTTGTCCTTGGGTTAAAAATAATGTTCTTTTATTTGGTATAAAGTAAAGCCTTTTTACTTTTCCAACAATTCCTTAAAAATACAAGGGTTATGTTACAAGATAAAATAATGCCCTACATAAAGCTAAACTTTTTAAAGAGACTGTAAGCAGCGACCATAAATTATTTTTTACTTAAGTTTAGTTAGTTCTTAGTAGGCATTTTTTTAATTTTTTGTTTGTCTATTTTTCAATCAATTATTTTATGCGAACAATTATTTAACATCTTAATTACTTTGAATCTCTACAACAGCATAGTATGATCGGAACGATGTGTCTGACAAAATAAAAACATCATGTTTGGCAAGATATTTTACATTCAATTACTAGACTATTAATTTTTAATGCACTTGTTTATTTAAATGTAACAACATAGTACCAGCTCTCGTTTGAATAGAAATAAATTTTCAGTGCAACTCTTAAGTGTCTAAATGGCATAAAACGCAATGCCTTTAAGAAATTAAAGTGGTTATTGGATCGTTTTTAAATATAAACCACCATTTGGCAATTAGTGTTAAATAATGGATTAGTTTTCATTTTCTTGTTTCTTTTAGCCAGTTTCAATTTGAAGTTTTCTTGCCAATGGTAATTTATTGGTTGTTAAAATTTCATATAAATAAAAATTAAATTATGCAATTTTTAAATATAAATGCAAATGCCTTTTTTGTGCAGTGCATGTCTTTCGGTTTTTATATCTTTATTATCTACAGTTTCTTTTTCTGAGATTATATACGAGGTCTGTAAATTAAGTAAGGAGACTGGCAATGTTGAGTTCGATCTGGCAACACTGTAAGCGCAGGGGCGTAAAGTGGCAGCAGATGATGATACTGCTAAAGTCATTTGGTCGTCAGTAGCGAAATAATTTTTTCTGTTGTGTTCTAAAAATGAGTGACATCAGTTTCAAACAACTGTGCGCTTCCAGGTTTTGGTTCAGGCTTGGGCATAGTGCAATGGAAACTTTTGCTAAACTTCAGCAAGCCTACGAAGATAGTGTTTTGTCGAAAGCCCAGGTTTCTCGGCATTATCAAAATAAAGAGAATTGATTGCAGATCTTCAAGAACCCTTAAAAATGTCGACAGAATCCGGAATCTTGTGCGTTCAGATCGTTGGTTGACAGTCTGAACGATCGAGGAAGAGTTAAATTTCACTCAGAGTACTGTTCAGCAGATTTTGACCAATTAATTAGAGTTGCGAAAAATCTGTGAAAAAATGGTTCCAAAAAACCTTTTGCAAGACCAAAAGGACGCCAGGAATGAAAGCCGTCTTGATTTTTGCATTCAATTAAAAATGTCTCCCATTTTCTGGAACGTGTGATTACTAGTGACGAATCTTGGTTGCTTGAATACGACCCAGAAACGTAGTGCCAAAGCATAGAGTGGTACACTTCAACCTCTTTAAGGCCCAAAAAGGTAAAGATGGCAAAGTCAATTTGTTTTTTCGACATTCACGGAATCTATCACAAAGAGTACGAGTAAGTAATTCAAGGCCAAACAGTCAATCAACACTTTTACCGGGAGGTTCTGAAGAGACATCGAAAAGAGGTCACTCGTGTGAGAACAAACATCAAAAACAGCTGGATGTTGCATCACGATAATGCTCCTTGTCACACAGCAATTTCTATAAACAATGTACAGCATTTCTGTAACTCCTCAGTCTTCATATTCGCCTGACTTAAGTCCATGTGAAATCATTTGGGGGCAATCAATAATATTGAAATAGATGTAATCGACTACCTGAAGGCTTATCCAACACTGTCTGGCCTCAGCAGGAACGGTGACAATATAAAATTGTAATTTTATTTGAATAAAAAGAATGTAAATATTCAGTCTCAGTATATAATTTATAGACCTCGTATGCCAAAAATTATGGAAACAAATTCATTTTTGACATTTAAATACTCATGCATGAGTTTATTAATTTAAATTATACTTCGTTTTAGTGCTATTTAGGTAATTATTGTGCATTTAGACTGTGGCTAATATATAGTATATCTTGCAATAATAGTATTTGATTAAGAGCTGATGTGAGCATTGAGAGAAAATTTGAAATGTGAAGTATGTTTTAGCTTCTAAATTAAATTTTTAAAATTTGTTCTTAATTGCTTAATTTTGGTGTAGTAGTACAAAGAATTTATGATTATTATTGGGAAGACATGCTACAACAAATGCACTTAGAAGCTTTTCCTATATTCCGACCTGAATCACTCTTTTAATACTCCTAAAAGATCTTAAAGTTTCTTCTATAGCTGGCAGAATATTTAATTTAGTTTTTATAAGTTTTGATTAATGTGTTAAACTTTACTTTAGTAATTAGAAAGTAAAAAATCTAATTTATTTATTTTTTATTTGTTTAAGAAAAAGGGCTCAGAAGATGGCCCTAGTGCCAAAGTAAAAAATATTTTAAATTTTATATTTTGTACCAGACTGTTAAAGCAGTCCTTTACATTGTCTATCTAATTATAGCATTGCTTACAATAGACCTCCCTCCAAGCACAGGAGAATATCATTTTCTAATAGAAGCAGCTCGAACCTGTCAGGTTTGTGTTTAAAGGTTCACAAATATAAAATTTTATTGAAATTGGATTTGCATGTTCAAAACTGGAATTATGCTTTTTAAAAAAATTGTAATGTTTTTGAATTTGGTGTACGTTTCTGCTTTAAATTTGTATTTCATTATCCTGGGCATATATTATGGCGTCTATGGTAAGTAGATCTAGGACTCTGGAAGAAAGACTACTCAGTTATCACTCGATCGAAAAAAAGCACAGGTAAAATAACTGTTTGAATGGCTTAGAATTTTGTTTACATAAAAAATAGATAAAAAAGATTTAAAATTTTTCAAATTTATCTGCAATATTTTCCTAATTTAGGGTGTTCATTTTGGATGTAGAAGTGGCTAAAAATGTTTCTCATGCGACAATAAAAATTAAAAAGTGGAATAAATTATTAGATGAAATTATTTTAAATAATATTATTAAAACCCCAAAATTAGCAAAAAAATATATCAACGATTAACTTACATCAACAATTAAACTTAACTTAGGCCAAGCAATCAAATCAACTTTAACTGAAAATTTGAAAAAAAATTTTCAAAAAAAGAAAATACAACAATATATACAAGTACGATCATTATCACATTTATCACTTTTATAAGGTGACGTAATAAATTGAAATAAATTTTTTACTGTCATCATTATGAAATTGTGGCCACTTCAATACTGATCAGTGATCAAAGAAATGTTTATTTATTTTCTTTTTTAATTTCAAGTTGGTCTTGGTCTTTTTATAATTTTTGTTTAATTTTATTTTTTATTATATTTCGCCGTTAAACAACCTGTATGAAAATGTTAAATACAAATACAAAATTAAGTGTTGTGTCATGCAATTTAAATGGAACCACTTCTTTTTAAATAACAACAACACAAATAGAACGAATCTTAAACGTTTATGATGGACACCAAAGGAGTTCTTGTTCATTTCGTTATGAATAAAAAATTTCTGGAATCGACAAAACAAAAAAAAAACATCTTGACTAAATGGTGATCAGCACAATAAAGAAATAAACTTAATACATTGGAAAACACTTGCTACGGCCGGACAGTCATTGATCGTTGTTATTTTAAGTTTTTTATTTTATTTTTTTGGAACAGAATGAAACAAGGAGAGGAGAATTATTGTATGAAAGGTAGAACAAATAATTGCCATTCAGGGCGAGTCAAACCACACCAACTGATTAAATAATAAATTAATAATATCGACATCAACAAGTCCGCAAAATTAAAAATAAAAAACAAAACAGACAGTCAACAAGAAGGACAGACATGCAGACATTGGTTTGAAAATGGAACGCATATAAAACGCACACACCCAAACCATTAAAGGAAAGGCTTGATCATATTCTCATGTTCATAATAAAGCAAATAAATTTAAATGAAAAAATAATTCCACCGTCCTTTTAAATTCACAGATCATATGAATGCGTAACGACACATTTCGTTTCCTCAAAACTTTAAATACCCTACAGAAATGAATAGCAGCAGGTAACGACTATTCTACAGAATTAAGCAATTTTTAAGTTTTTATATTTCCCAAGAAATAGATGCTTTTAAAAATTTGTTTTTCAAAATTTTGAATCCTATTTTTAATTACAAACAAATTGCCAAAATGCTGGTTTTTAAGGTAAAACAAAAATTTGTTAAGAATTCTGTTTCAATTTGAAATCTTCTTTTATAACAATCGGCTTTAAATCATTTTGTTTTTCTTTTTTTGTGTTAATAATCAGTTCTGGTTAATTTATTTATTTTTATCTGTTACGTTTTTTCGTTTTTACGGGTGACTGGACTTGTGAATTTCAATACCGTTTCCAAGTATTTTGTTAAAATGTGTATTTGTGTTAAAGCTTCAGATTTTACTTGTAACAAGTTTGCTTTTAGTTCGATTATTTACTCTTATTGCATTGTTGTCGTTCTGTTGTCAAGTGACAGTGGAGGAGTATAGAACAAACTTAAATAAAAAAACAGCAAAAACATATAAATATTTATTCTGCTTGTATTCATATCTTGGCCTGAAGTGAGTGTGCGGAGCTATTTCTACAGGTTCATGCAATAAGAAAAGGCTCAAATCCATAGATGCTGTTGATATTCAAGGTTACTTTTTTTCCATCCATTTTTGTTGCTGTTCAAACACACACACAAACACACATACAGACTCACTCATTCACTTACCATCATCAATAACTACGCACCCAATTTATTTGGATGTATGTGCCGCAGATACTTGCTTAACTGCTGTCTCTCTGTATCTTTGTTTTATTAGGTTTTTACTCAGTTTGGATTTCTTTCAGGTTTCGTTTTCTATTTCAGAATTATTTTAAAACTGGCGACATCCAAGGAATAAGATCTCATTATTTTTTATCTTTCCTGTTTTTTGTTTTTGCTGTGCTTTTTTGGCTTTAAAAGCAAGTTGTTATTTTTATACCGCACACGTTGTTGTTGAACGATTTTAGTGCCGCAAGTGTTTGTAATAATAATTTGCTGATCTGAAAAATTAATTAAAGTAATCGGTTTAGCACTTCGGTCAACTTTAGTTTCGCAATTAAAATTAAAACTTGCAAATATTTTACAAAGACATCGCAACAATCTTTATTAAACTAATTAAAATATAGAAAATGTCGCTTTATTAAAAAAAAACACCTGTGTGACTAATACATGACGTAATAAGGTTTACATCTGCACCTGGCCGTGCAGATAGTGGCCATTACTACTGTAAATGAAAAGCAACGCCATTCTCCTGCCCTAGAAGGCCTTCAGATACGTATATCCTCCGGTCACTCCTAGTAGCAATTACAAAAGCCCGAAGTAGGCCGCAGCCTTCAGCTGAAGAGTTGGAGACTATCCAACTTCTGGTCCAGAACGCATGAAGGTTAATATAATTAAGAACACGACGGCATTCATACTCACTGGACCTGGACCATTCATTGTGAATGATCCGACCCACAAACTCAAACGGGGGCCTCGAAACACACAGCCATCACGATACTCCCGAAGGGTCTACCTCAATAATTAATCAGAGAAGAGCTAAATGCCTTAAGAGACAAATAGCGGAACTCTACGGGCTACTGATTCCCGTGGAAATATAGAGGATTGTTTAGTTGACTCCTACTAGCCTTGAAGGGGACTGAGCTCCCTTTTACCCCGCAAGACACCAGTCTAGATGGCAGTTGTAGGATCCATAAAGACTATCATGTGCCCCCGGGGGGACATGCCTAGTACAATTAAACCTTTTCAATTTTTCTAAAACATTATAGAGACCTTAATGTTATATTGAGAATTAAATAGTGAATGAATTAAATTATAGGCCCAACTTGTATTATATAGCTTTTTCTTTATGAAGTCTATTTGATTTGTAGAGCCAACAATTTTTTTGGCGGATCTTTCTTTATTTAAAGCTCGTGTAGATACAAACAGAGTTGTGTGATATTTTTCATTAAATGCCGTTTTCTTTTTTTTTTCAAGTTCAGCATTTATAGCTATACCATAAGAGTACCCTCTGAATTTGAAAATGCACCTCTACTTCCGATTTGAGAATCAAAAAATTTTGTATAAACAGAGAAAGCAAAAATTTTGTAATCATATTAAGTTCTAGGAATCTAATCACTCATCCTAAACTTCAACATCATGTATAATGTGACAAATAATTTACAAATTGGCTATGGTCAACGGTTATAGTTATTGGATAATAGACTTTCAAATAAATGCACCACGGCCTTTTAAGCATTCAGCGGTTTTTAACATTTGCTTAATCTTCAATGGGCATCAAGTATTTAATACTGCATCTGTACGCGAAGCGTGGGAACCTCATGTAATTATAGGTCCATAAATTATTGCTTTTTTTATTATTTATGCGGATATTGTTGAGATAAAAAAGCGATCCTTATTTTATCCAAATTGTATTACAATTATTTTTAAACCTACGTGGCGAGATTTCAACAGTCGCATCGAGGGCATTTTTGAAATAAATAAATGCAGGGAAAGTATTCGATCTAAACGAAAACTGTTTATTTTCTGCAGCTCTTGACCAAGCATACGATTAGTAATTCCTTTTGAAATATCCGATTCCATCTCTACTTTTCCTTCATTAGTTACCTTAATACTGATTACTTAGCACAACAATTTTCATTTATCGCGCAATGATAACAGCTCTATCGATTGAATGCGTGGGCGTTCGTTAAACAAGAAAGAGGTAGAGCGAAGTACATCAACCTGTTGTTAAATCTCGCATTTCCTGTGCAATCATTTAAATTCATGACAGTCACGGTGAAACGCAGCAAACCAGTCGCAATTAAAAATTTAAAAAATATTGTTGCAAACATTGTAAAAGTGGGCATCAACATAAACTTAACATTTCCGTTAATTTTACTTTAACTAACTGTCTGATAAATATTGACTTTATATAATGTGTTATGTGTTTACTGTTTTATAAAAGTGAAACATTAATTAAATGTTAATGTGCTAATTAATTTCTGTTATGCATTTGTGAATTTGTTTGCTACTTTATAGAACGTATATTATTGTAAAATAGTTTTCAATCGGTATCTTACACTAATGACCAATCAATATTTTACTGCGCGCTATTCTTGCAATTAACTTGGTATTTTTCATAATTTTTCACACAAGAAATTAGCCAGGGGACGGGAATAATAAATAACAAGTCAGGGTATTGGAGCAAAAAATAATAAATTTTTTTCTGCTTAAAAATTTCTTTATTACATTAATCCTTTGTTGCAGGAGAAAAATTCAAATTTCTGAGTTGACCATGTAGGAATATGCGCCATTGAAAGTTACTACAACAATAGTTATTTAATTACTTCAACATTGAAAGCTCTGTGGATCTGTTTGTTGATTTTTATTGAGTTACAAGTATCTTGCAGCAAAGGTTCAGTGTACTGTAATTTTTACTTGTTATTCCATCTTTTTAAATTATTTCATTAGGCAACTTAATGTAGGGGTATCGAGTATAGCAAAAGATTAAAGTAGAGGATGTCTACTTCAGGCAACAATGCCTATTTAGTTAAGTACAGTGATACATTCTTTAGGAAAGGGATAGAGAAGAGATGAAACAAGTGCTAAAAGTAGGATAATCGGAAATTAACTGCCGTATAAAACAGCACAGCGACCAGTGACTATGCCTTCATCGTTGAGCAGCCCCACGGACAGTCAATTTTTATTTTTGTAGTGAAAAAATTCAAGGTCTTCGCACAACGCACAACCCCCATACTGATAAGCTAGTACACTGCCTACTAGCCTACAGGGGCACCAGGGGTATACTTCTTTGTTTGTTTATAATTTTTGATTAAATGAAAGATAATAGATCTTATATTGATAAATGTTTTATTTGATGTTCGCAATTATGTATGGAATATAATATCAGATAAATGTTCACCTCTATTAGCCCCACAAATATGAGCCCTTTTGAGTGTACTTTTCATTTCATTCACACATATTTCACGTGGTATGTCATTATTTTTATTACGAATATTTCGTTTGAGCTACTCAAGCGTTTCTGGTTTGTTTGCATAAAACTTGCTTCTCCGATATCCCCAGAAAAAGAAGTCCGGATCAGTCATATCGGGCGACCGTGGAGCCAATCAACATCACCATTTCTTGAAATAACTTGTTGTGGAGTAATTCCATTGTTATCCTGGCTGTATGCGATGTGGCATCGTCTTGTTGACACGACATGTTTTTCAAGCCTAAAGTATGAGTTTGTGGCATTAAAAAGTTTTCAATCATATCACGATATCACTTCCTATTCATAGTTGCCATTACGCCGTTTTTGTTTTCAAAGAAGTTTGGTCCTCTTGACAACATTCCGTACCAGCCTGTTGCTTTTAATTGATGCAAAGGTGACTGTTGAATAATTTGAGGGGGTCCCATTTCCCAGAGCCGACTATTCTGTTTTTTCACATATCCATTTAAAAAAAAATATGCCTCGTCACTCATTATGATTTTTTCATAAATATCGCGATTGCCATGTGCGAGCTGTAGCTTCCTATTGGCATATGTACAGCGGCGTAAATGATCTTGTGGAAGAAGCTCTTGTGTCAGCTGAATCTTATATAGAAACAAATGCAATTCCTTGTGCAAAATTGTAGCCTTTGTCCTTGGAAACCAAGCTTCTGTCCATGTTGGGCCTTTTGCGTACTGAATCGAAATCATTTACTGCACAATAAATAGTGTGTTTTGTTGGCACGTTGTTCCTCCCAAAAATTTCACGTAAGTTTCTGATCGCCACAGTAATCGATGATTGATTTTGATAAAATGTTTTAACGATTAAAACACGTTCATTTTTTCATAATAAATTTGTCACGTGTCTACTGGACGGCTGCCAAACGTGAACTGTTAAGACTGATGTTTATCAAAATGGCAGAAAAATATATATAGATATATTCCGGCGGGCGCCCTATAGCATAACATCTTAACCCTTTTAAATTTAAAATTGCGTGAAAAAAATCACCTTTCGCAAAGTTCAAAATCGATTTTTAAACAAAATCAAATTATTAAAATAGGTAAAAAACACACATCAAGAGCTTATTCAAAAGAACCAATAATTCTAAAATATAAAAATAAATACAATAAAATTTAACCGGAAGGCGCACAAGTAGGGCTCACTGTAACTGCGCTGTAATTCCTATTAGGCTGCTGACTTCGTATTATCTGAACCAGAATGCTGGCGCTAAGTTTAATCGAAAGAGATCTGAATGTTAAACCATCAGTTTTATTATAGAACTACTTGCTTTTGAGACTTTGTATAGGGGAATTTCTCTTCGGTATTAATGGAAATTTTATGAATTCTAAGATAGCAAAGAAGGTCGATAGCTATCAGTGCACGGTGTAAAATGACTAAAGTTGAAAGAAAAGCTTAGTAAAAAGGCGAAATTATATGAATGTAGTGTGGTTGTTGATTACAAGTCGTGTTTGGATAACTTTGGATAATCATTGAAAAAAGCTGGCTGTAAAAAGCAAACCCATAAAAATAATCGCCTGCTTTGTTTACCTTTTCCTACATAGATATAATTAAAGTAGCAATCACGCAAGATTGATTAACACTAATTATCGTTTTAACGTTTAAATAGAAAAATTACGCCTATTCAATATTTTATATTTCATCACACACATAGAAATTGCTGTTGCACATACCCTCATTAAAACATCATACTTTAATATGATGTGTGTGAGAATCAAAAAGCCAACTGTCTAGTTAAATTCTTAACTTAACAAGACTTAACTATCTGTCAACTAGTTATCAGATTTTGCAAAAAAAAGCCACATTAGAATTTCAAAATAGGCATAACAAAAACAGCAGCTACTGGAACAGTGGTAGCAGCAGTTTGTTATTGTTGTTGTTGTTTTCGGTTTACAGGACAACTCAGCAGTATACTGCCCAAGTCTTCTAATAAAAGAACTATTTACAATTTATACAGCTATTGAACGTTGGTGACAACAAGTGGCGTTTTTATATTTTTCATTCTGTATGTCTGTTTATTATATTCTCAGTATTTCAACTCAATCTATGCTTATCGCAAGTCATATTATACATTTTAATGCACCATGCAACATATGGTTAGAAATACAACGAAAGAAAATCAACATTATAAATTGTGGATCTATAAAGCAGAAATGCCATTATGACGATAACTTTTATTTACTTCTATCAAACAAAAAAAAAATACTCCAGCAAAAACTATTGCGTTAATATTATTCAAATTTAATGGTAGTTGGCTTGATTGGTGGCTGTGTTCACGATATGCCATCTAAGATATAAAATCAGGATAAAACTAAAAACTTAAGTGAAAAAATATTTATAACAAAAAAGAGCACTATGAACGCGCGCTGTTATCGTAATTGATACGTTTGATAGATGGATTGGTTAGTTAAAATGTCGCGCTTTTGAGTGACTAGTTGGTGGTAGTGTTTGTCTAGATGAGTGATAGAGCTGTGGGACTATTCAATGTATATTTTCATAAAAAAAATATATTATTGATTTTGAAGACCTACCTGTGTATTAAAACACAGCCTAAGAAATACATATGAGAAGACAATCTGACGTGTCAATTGAAATGAATGAATTCTAGGATTTTAATTTTAAATTTAATTTAAATACTACAAACTACAAAGGTATAGTGGAATATTTATTGTGTTAGTGATGTAATAACTTTTTGTAGTTTAAAAACGCTAAAATATTTAAAGGCAATTTTATTTGGAGAATATATATCATTAAGAGTTATTAAAATAATTACCTAATTTTCTTTTAAAGTAATTATCAGTTTGCCGATGTATTTAAAAGAATACACTTGCCTTAACTAAAATACAGCCTTAACAAAGTCTAAGACAGGGCTAATGTTAACGTTTAGAGGAGGAAGTTGATATTATAGTTACTGCTCGTTAGTTAAGTTTTCACATAATTGGTGTGATGTGTACAGTCAAATGCAGTGGAATACACTGATTGCGTTTTCTACGTTTAAGATGTCTATCATTTTTTATAACACATACATATGCATGCATGCACACACAAACATATATTATATATACATATATATATATATATATAGATATATATATACATATCAACATATAAACGTTTGTTTTTTCCAATGAAGACGGCCTTTACAACTCTTGTGGGAATTCAATCAAAAATTGTCAGTTAAGCGGCACTTTAGTCTACTATTGTACACTAGTTGTGAAAAGCTTCTCAACTGTCCATGTGTACCGACAGACCTGTCTAGTTATCCATACGTTCAAATCTTCGGTATTTTTTTAGGCTTTGTGTTCTTTAATAGTAGCGACTTTCGGTTGTTTTAGTGTTTTCTTTTTGTGTTTATCATTTTAGGCATTTAACAATGTACGTGGTTTCTTATGGTGTGAGAATAACAGAATATTGTTAATAGAACAGGTACTTTTTCTTTTTCACGCGTCAGTATTGTTTGCTTTTTAATTTTTTGCAACATTTTTTGTTAAGTTCATTTATTTAAAGCTTGCCAGACTTTGAGCAGTCATTTTAAAACAATTAACTAATTCAATACAAAAATCTTATTAAGCAAAGGAAAAAATAGTAAATAACTTAGATATAGTATAGAGAAACAGGGCTGTTATAGCTATTAGAGGTAATACCTGTTTTTGTTTTGAGATTGACTCAGATAGAATCTTTATTAAAGTTTTATTAAAAAAAATCAATATCGAAAAAAAAACTAATTATTCAATTAAGCCAAAAAATGTTCTGTATATGAGTTTATAAAAATATTTGTAAGACTCTATTATAAAAACATAAAATTTTAATTTAAAATAAAAAATAAAATTCAAATATAATTTGCTAAATGGACAGGAAGATGCTTTGATTGAACATTTAGTAAACATATTGTCGCGTTTATTCCTTTTAATAAAAGTTTTGTTATATTGAGTTTTTTTATTGCAAAATAATAACACAGTATGTTAGAGTTTTAAATTAAATTAAATGATTTATTTACTTCTAGTACATACAAAAAACTTTGTTGTCTTTGTTCATTGATGACTCAAGTTAAATTAATTTATTTACCCAATAAGTGGTGCTTATATAACTGTTGCAAGCGGTTCAGGAATTTACAAGAATTTTCCACTTTAACATCACACTACAGTGTTGTTTTTATTATCATTCATTGTAGACGCCTGCTTGGCTGTGTGTTTTAGTTTTGTGCTGTGCCAGTTATTTTTAGTTTCTGTTGTTTATCTTATTTGGTAGAATTTCTTATAAGCATGTTGTTCTTTTCTTGTATGTATAGGATTTCTTAGAAAACTACGTAGTTTGTAAAAGACATAATAGGCCATTTCGTTTATTTTTAACTGATAATTATTTTCTTTGAAAACTTAAAGAAATCATTTTCCTAGCAATATTGACGAGTTTTGTAACAATTTACGTAGAATTATTAAAACAATTATCTTCTTTCAAATTTGACGACTTAGCGCACTGACTACAGATTATAAATTGAAAAATTATTAGTATGATTTTGTGTAACTTTTTCTTGTTGATCAAAATGGAATAGTAGTAAATTCGTAAATTTTTTATTCTATAAGAAATGGATAAGGAGAAAAAGTAGTATTTAAATTATAATTTTATAATACTTGATAACCGTGTATTTTGTTTGTGTGTGGCTTAGATACAAATAAGCTATTAAGCTAACAACAAATATTAAATTGTAGTATACGAAGCATTCAGTTCAGGGTAAAGTAGCTAAAATTTTCGAAGAAAACAGCAAAAATAAAAAAAGTTTTGGAAATTACTTGGAATGGTTTTGGCGATAAAAATCGCTTATTTATAAAACCTTTTTTATTAATTAAAATCTGCAAAAGCATACGCTTTGTCTTACTAGTAGTGGAATACGTAAGTAAGGCCAGGAAAATATAATTCTAAATTTTTGTAATGTTCTGGCATGAATTGAAATTTGTATTTTATGCTTTTTCATATTTTTTTTAAAGCAGCTGCGTTTTCTTCTGATTTCTTATTTTAACTATACAACAATCCCGGTGGCACGTAGTTTTGATGGATTTCCTCCACATTTTGACATGTGCTTTCGGGGGTAAACGTGTTGGCTATTGGTTAAATCGGGCTTTGAAAAAAGTTCTGAAGAGGTGTTAGCATCCAAAGAGGACAAGAAGTTGCATAGTCTACAAATCTTCAGCAGGGGGTCGAGGCAAAGCCCTGCTAAGGTACACTCAAAAATTGCAACTAAAGTGCGTATACATCTTAGGGTGCGGGTGGACATTATTCCCACCGTCAGATTAGGGCCAAACTGTCAGATGCTGAAGTAATAATTATCACATTCCTTATTCTTTGCTTGCACATAAACATTTTTATATATTTATAATCGAGACTCCGCATAGGATTATACCCTCAGTTTCTATTCATTTACTTCTCGAATAAGTCATTAATTTTTTCTCTGAACTCAAAAGAAATTTCTGGCAACATCTGTACTTATGAAAAAAGTCATCTGCTAGTTAACTTTATATTTCATTATATGTCTTCAGTAACTTGTTATATGCCACTTTAATGATCTTGTCGTAACAGAAAAATACTTGGTTGGCAAAGTGAAAACAAAAAAAATAAAAAAATAAAAATAAAACAATTTTACGAAAAAAACCTGCAAAACTAAAAGATCACACACTCGTACGATAAGCAACCACGGTTTTGAAAATACTTTGAAAATAAAACAAAACTTTCAATAAATAAATAGTATTACGATCGCTGGTAAGTGATGATGATAATAATAATAATTATCATCTAGGGGAAAACATCATTCAGAGACATTATCGCCATTTCTAAATTGCAAAAAAAAAAGAGAAACAAACAAAGGCGACTTGAACAAGCAGAAAACTTCGGCAGCAAACATGTTGACCACCAACAGAGCTTTTATTGGATTTCAGAGGCCTATTAAGTCATAGACATGCTACATATTAACAGATGGACGATATTGTGACTACTAAGCAATCAACACACATTAAGACGTTTTATTTTAAGCAACTTTAGCATGGTGAGACTAGACGATAAGATAAAATAGATTATGGTGGCAATCAAATTATTGTTTTAAATTTTTAAGACAGCTCAAAAGCGTAAATTGCAGCAGTGTAAACAGCATACATAAAGAAACACAATTTTCACACAAAAGGGCTTCAATACCAATAACTAAAAAAAAAAACAAATAAAACAACAAAACAAACAGATAATTGTGTGAATTTTAAATTTTATATTTTATCTACAACAATATTTTGCCAGCCCAACTACATCAACGGTTTTTTGTTTTTTTGTTTTTGATAAATCGACTTCTTCAAGCTTATTTAATTTACAACAGGAGTATTGTAAAAATTGAATAGGAATAATTACATTTTTTTCCGTTTTGAGCAGTTGTTTAGCAAACAAAATCACTTTGTTTTAAAAGACCACGCCATTATCACTATTATCAATATATCGTCTAATAAAAACACCACTTGAGCTAGTACAAGTGGTCATGTAAATAAAAAATTGTTTAAATTTTTCTACAATATCAACGGCTTGATGGTAATTTTTGCTTTAAGCTTAAAATTGCGTTTTGGGTATAAATTAGTTTTTATGTATTATAAATCTTCAAAGGCAATTGATCGGCTGTTTTCGACCTGTTAGTACACAGTTTTTAATTAGTTTTTAACAGCGGTGGGTCCAAATGCTGAAATAGTTTACATTTTCTATACTCCCTCCTATTTTTTTTGCTTAATTAGTTTTTTGCTGCTCTGTTTATATAGTGAATGGGTGGCTATATTTTTTATTTTTGAAATTTCAATGCTATTTTTATCAAATGGCTACTGTCAAAAGGCATTAAAACGATTTCTTTCTAAGTTCAAACAACATTTAAAAACTTATGTTGATTTATGGTTTAGGGGAAATTGTTTAATTATAAATTAGTTATTTTATAATCAAATACGGTTATGAGTGTGGTACCCCTTGCTTTTATTATCTTGACAATTCTTTTATGCAACACTCTGCACTTAAGCTCATAGAGAGAGAAAGGCTATAATATTGGCAGGAGGTTTTAAGAGGAATGCATCTCAAATTATGTGTTATGTACCTAAAAGAATAAAAGCAGGATAATTAAATAAATTTTAAAAGGAAAAAACGGCTTAGATTTATTTAACTCAATATTAAGGCTACTACTACTACTACTAGGAATGTGCATCTTTAATTTTTGACATATAAAAAAATATTTTTATTTAATAACTTTAAAAAATCATGAGACTACAGAATTCGTTAAACATTTAAAATTCTTATACTCAGAACTGAACAAATTCATACGAGGGATTATTGAAATAAATATGAGCATCTTCCACCTAATGTTGTGTCATATGCAGCAATGTTTCTTGGTAAAATTATTGAACTATTAAATTTTTTAGGGTTTCTGATATGCCAGTGTCGATGTATTTGTATCGATGTTAAAAGTCAGTTTTTGTGTTTTCTACAATTTATGTAGGTGAAGGTAGGAGCAGTATTAGAGTGTTTTATAATTACCGTTTAGTTTTATCTTTTTTTTTTTACTTTGTGATTTCTTGATAGCAGCCTTGAATTCGTAAATTATTCATTTTGAACACCTATTCATTTACCATATTCATCGTTCCTTTTTCAGTTTTACATCTTTTTCTTAATATTTCAGCAATAACAACCCTGTAGGCTAGTAGTTAGTTTGGGGGTTCGATACCCAACAAAGAGCTGGATGTTTTCACTACCAAAAACAAAAAAAAAATTGACTGTCGGTGGGCCTGCTCAGTGATAAAGGCATGGCCACTCTTTGCTATCTTACACGACAGTTAATTTCCGATAACATGGGCTTTATAGAAATGAAAGCTGCCCCAGTAGGATAGTAGGTAGTGTACTTTGCCTACCAATCGAGGGGTGGTTGTTTTCACTACAAAAATAAGAGCTTGAAGGCTATGTAGATATCCTTCTACTTTCACCACCTATCTTATCTCTTTTCTATCCCTTTCCTAAACAATGTAGCACGGTTGTAACTAAATAGGCATTGCTGCCTGAAGTGCTACTTCTCTTTAAAAAAAATGTAATTTTTTGTACGTCTGTCATTTTAATTGATTTTTTCTGCTTATGTATTTAATGTAGAAAATACACATAAACTGATGTTTCTTTTTGTATGGTTCCCTCGTCTATACTAAAATAGAATAAAATATTTGAAAGACATTTAAAGCATAAAAAATTGTACCTTAAAAGTTAGTTAAATTCAATTATTGTTATTACTTTTTGTAGTTTTTTGTTGATAATAATAATTTTAATACATTTTAGGCCGATAGCCGTAGATACTAATGGTTAAGTTCTTAAGATTTATTATAATATTAATTATAATAGATGATAAAATAAATAAATAAATAAATAATAATAATTTTCTTCTTCTGTTTCTGCGGTTAATGTAGAAAATGCACATAGAACAGATGTTTCTTATAATGTTAATGTATTGCGTGATTGCAAACTAAAATATTTGGAAGTAAATAAACAAACATAAGAAACTGTACTTTAAAATTTAGTGAAATTAAATTATTTTTAATACTTTTGATAGTTAATAATAATAACTTTAGTTTCTTTGAAAAAAAGAAATTAAAGGTATGATAATATTATTAACATAAAATATTTCGCTAACATTATACACGGAATTAATTAATTTAATAATTTTCTGTGCACACGTAGTATGTATTAAAGCGTTAATAATTTAACAATCTTAGCAACTTTTGGTAATCAGAAATAATCTGTTTTAACTGTGGGCAAATTTATTTACTAATTTGGTAAAATAACTTGTAATAATGTAAGCATAATAAATTGCTAATTTAACTAATTAACATAGCTAAAAAAGCGTCTTTTTTCTTATTTCAGAATTTCTATAAATACATTGTTTCGTTGTTGTTTACTTGTTAATTTATTTATATATGATTAGATGAAATTATGTTTTTTATAGCTTAGATACGAACATTATAACATTTTATTATTATTGTATATGACGTTTAATGGAAAGAATTACTTTAATTTCTGTTTAACTTGAAATTTCGTATTTGAAGTTAACAATTCTACGGTGTTGAAAAAGTTACTTATCCTTGATTTGCACAAACTATGTGACAGGGATGTGTTCCTACAAGAACTACATGTGCCATTCAATCAAACTTATAAGCTTTTAAATTTACTGGCAAAAGAAATTGGAATAGCTGGAGCATAAGTTATATACAGGCATTAAACAATATGAGTTTTAAAAACAAAAACGACATCATATAAAGGTGATGTTTCATTCACCAGGCTAATGTACAGTAGCATATAAACGAAAAAACCGTTAAACCTATATTTTGTAATTGAAATGAAATTTTATAAAACCAGTAAAGAAAAACAGCCCTCACATTATAATATGTTATAAAAGTTAACTTAATTAATTAAATTATAACAGAATGTCATTAAGTTTAATTTACCGTTACTAGTATTTTAACAAATTCAGCTAATATGCTGGCGTAAAAATATTTCTTCTATTCTTCTTCTCCATTATATATTTTTGCTGTGATAAAAAAAATTCTGCCCACAAAAGCTAAGACACGGTCACACCGTCCATACATAATCAATTATTAAATAATTCAATTAAAGCCAATTATCACAATTTTTGCACCCAGTTTAAATGTTTGTTCCCTCTAAAATGTAACAGTTATCAATCAATGGCTTTCTTGAAATATCTACAGCGCTCACACGGCTAGTACTACGGTTGTCTTGAGTAACACAAACTTTCAATTGAAGCTTAACTAAATGTTGCACTAACGAATGTATTAAGAAAAAAGTGCAAAATTGTTTAATGGAGACTTAATGATATCATTAAATGTGTGTTAAAAAATTAGTTAAATAAGCGTCAACAATACGACAAATATAAATCATTTGTAACAGAGTGTTGGATATATAAATTAAGCAAACAACATTAATGGAGGAAAGACAGTCTGGGTCTATAATTGATAGACATGCGAGCATAAATGGCAATAGGGACGGACATGTGAACAAATAGATGGATGGACAGGCGAAAACTTACGTACGTACTAAAAAATAATATAATAAAATCTTGATGTGCTGCAAAACAAGTGAAGTTAAAATACAACTAACAAGTGAAGTGTTTGAACGACAAATAGAGCAAATACGGGGTACATTCAAAAAATATTGACAAGTATGCAAGAAAAACTTATTTGACTAATTCTACTATACTATTAGTTTGTAATTATAGAGCCTTCGCTCAAACTATTTATATTTCTGTGTTGAGTATGCATAAGTAATTTTCAGAAATATGCCTATATCTATGTTTAACTATGCTTAACCTTCTCTCAAAAAATTCATATATTTAAAACTTTAAACCAATTTTTCCAGTTTAAGTTTTTATATTTTTTCAATCTAAAAATATTTGAAAAATAAATTTTTAAAGGTGGTATTTTACACGTATGAAAATTGGAACTATACACGAACTACTTTTTAAATTTATTCTACTGTTTTGGTCTATAGGTAAATTATTTTATTTGAATTTTTTAACTTGCAATTGCAGACGTTATAACATGCACGACATTTATATAGAACGTTTCAAATATATATTCGTAATAAAACCGTCTTCATAAGCATACCCTTTAATTTTTACTAAGGTTGTTTTATTTGTTATAACAGCCGTGCAAACTTTAAGTGCCTAGCATAAGCAATCACAATAAACATGATTTTTTACTATTATCATACCCAAGAGTTCAAGATATTAATAAATATAATACTTCCTTAATATTTATTTTCTCTAAGTGTAAGTCATACTTTTATTAGATCTCTTGAATTGTGTTGAATCTTTTAAACATGCGAATTTGTGAAATGTTTAGAGAAAAATTAAAACATCTCCACAGCATCAAAGCATGTCAATTAATGTGACTATTTAATGGTACAACATATGAGTCCAACATAGTCCCTCTCACGCCATCGCCATAAAGTAGAGGGAGTTTACTTTACGACAAGAAATTTAAATCATATATTACAGATATTACGATTGCCAAAGAAAATGAAAAATAATGAGTTGCATGAAATCACTTTAAAAAAAATGTTTTATAGGAAAAAGAAGAAAGAAAAACAAGTAAAAATTTTGAATAACAAGTGTAGCACAGAAGTGTTGCAATTTTACATACCAACAAATGCTAAATAAAACTTCCATCTAGACTTTGATTAACAGTTGAAATACATATTGAAAATAATTGTCAACACACTTAAACACTTTTAACGCTTGTCAGGTCGTAAATCTTTTAGCACCTGAATCAAAGTGAGCATGAGATACGAATACTTACTAACTTACTTAACTTAACACTTCCATTTATAGCTATTATTGTAGCGGTGAAACAGAGAATGAAAATAGAAACAAAGAAACAAAAATCACAAACTACTGAACTAAAAATGCAAGGTGCTTTTGTGTAGTTGCTGTTGCTATTTTTTATACGCTATAATTTAAGTCATCTACATTATAACTGAAGAGTGAACTGACATCTAAGTTGTACTACTAGTATGAATTGAAATAGTAGAGGTATGCGTAAGTTAAAATATTCATACTTACAGCAAACATAAGAGAACAGAAAAGAAGCATGCAAACTTACTCATAGCATAATGCACAATGGGTTCATAACATAAAAAAAGTATTAGAAAATCACTTGTGAGTTTAACAATTGATTATTTTGAGTATAATTATGCTAATTAAATTATTTAAATACAAATTTAGATTGGTAATGTTCATTATCATCATCATTATTATTCTTAAAGAAATTTACATTTCTAAAAACTTTAGGAATTTTATTATTAAAATTTAACTTTTAGAAAAGTTTAAAAATTAAATTATTAACGTTTAGCAAACACATTATAAGATATTTTTTTTTAAATGTTGCACTTAATATCGGCAGGGGCTGCATACAAATTATACTTCAAGAAACGCATAATTCTGCTAAGAACTCATTTGGAATAGAATTTTTTTCATAAACGTACGAAAATTACGTGCTATTTACCCTAAAATTTAACTTCTTAGTATTAATATATTTTTCTTATTTTTTACATCTCAGGTAATAATCTTAATTAAAAAAAAATTGTTTTTTAGTATATTAGCTTAACACAATGCAAGCTAAAATACGGTACAAAAATTAAATTTAGCAACCTTCCGCATACGTGTCACAATCTAAGTTAGCTTTTGTCCATGTATTTTTTTTTTCTTTCGGGGGAAGAAAGAGGGAATGTTATTTGTGGACATTCGATTTGAATTTTCCTACTTTGAAAGTGACAGGAACGACTTCTGGCGGGAGTTTATTGCACATACGAACTGTTCTGCTAAAAAACAAATTTTCCCTGTAACGCGTAGTGCAATTCACTGGTCAATCGACCACAAATGGATGCGCTCTCAACGAAAATGTGTATTAAATAGGTGGGAGCGTTTGTTTGCTACACAGAACTAGTCACTAATTATTAGTGCAAATCACAACAGAGCTTTGAACAGACTAACAAAATGTTGGCAAAAAGGAATAGATAACAAAGAACAAATCCAACCTCCGATTTAAAAGTGCAAACTGTTCTAAACTATTAGGTAAAGCAGAAAATTCCTAGTTAAAGAAATGTCGGATGCACTTTCTATTCATCGCCTGGATGCCTGTGGTAAAACATTACGAGCCATCAGCTTAAATCCTTACAGAGCCTTGAATAGAAAAATAACATATTTTTGTTGAGAAGCTAAGAAAGTAACTGCATACCAGTTCAGCCAATATTATTATGATAAATTAGTTGGCCATAGCCTATTTAATAACTGTTCTAGTTAAAGGCGCATACAGCACACCAACTTGTTCCAGCCTCGCCGAACTTTCAATGTTTTGTGGAGTAAACTTATACGTTTATTTTTAGAACTTCCTTCTTAAGTAACCAGAGATCAAGGTTGCATCAGAAATATCACCAGATGTTATTCAAACTGACAATTATCGTGATGTTTGGAAAATAAGACCATTTGAGACTCAATTGAAAAGCAGCTGTTGGGCAACTGACGACATAAACATACATACCTATATTTTTTTTTTTATAAAGAGAAGTAGCACTTCAGGCAACAATGCCTATTTAGTCAAGTACCGTGCTACATTCTTTAGGAAAGGGATAGAGAAGAGATGAAACAGGTGGTGAAAGTAGATGGATAGTCGGAAATTAACTGCCGTATAAAGACAGCACAGCGACGAGTGACTATGCCTTCATCGCTGAGCAGCCCCACCGACAGTCAATTTTTAATTTTGTAGTTAAAAATACCAAGGTCTTCTTTGGGAATCGAACCCACAACCCCTATACTGACAAGCTAGTACACTACCTACTAGCCTACAGGGGCACCTGTATAGTATATAAACAGATAACATGTTGCTGAGAAGGGCAAAGCGCTGGGAGCATTAATAGCAGAAATAACAAATTTCTTCGACATCGTAATTGCGATGGGCTGCAAGAAAACCAACAGACTTCCTATCGTAGCTTATATCATAATTCATGATCGATTTTTTTTTTTGCTTGAACGTATTAGATTTGCCTGTATAGAAGGTAAATCTATTACTAATTTGTTGAGACGAAGAAATGATAGCAATATCTGATTGTTGGCCTGTTAGGCAAAGGATTCCAAGTAGGCCTAGAGGAGCGGTATTAAAAAAAGAAGTTTTAACAACCTCTGAGGGGTTGGCCCTTGATTTTGAGATTTATCAAAGCAAGACCACATTACTGCCATGCTCTAATTTGGGCTTAGTATCAAACTTTTTTTAATGTTTGGCTGAAACATTTCCTGCCGGTTCCAAACTGTTTTTGACCACTATTTCAGGACAATACCACTACTAACAGCTCTGTTGGATCGCGAAATCTTTACTACTGGAACAATAATGAGGAACATAATAAGAAAATGTATATTTCACGAATGAAAAGCACATGAAAAGGGGGTGACATGGAGGAGTTCCGTCCGTGAAGACAATATTGCCGTCGTACAGTGAAAGGATTCAAAGACTGTAGTTCTTGCATCTTCAGCTTATGGATATAGCCCAGTTGAACAAGTGAGGGGTGGGAAAAAAGGTAGAAAACCGTATATTGAGGTTCCAGCTTGTGGAATCGTCAGGGAATACAACAAATTTATGGACGGCGTTGATGTTTGCAATTAATTAATGGAATCATACAGGTCATTTTTAAAACTGGAAAATGGACGTTAAAAGTTTTTATCCATATTATCGATCTGGTGTGCTGCAATGCCCGAAAATAGTACAGATATCATTGCAAAATGAATTCCTAAGTGCGGAAAATACCTAACACTTGCTAAGTTTAAAAATGGCGTTAGCTAAGCAACTCGAAGCTATAGATAAAAAAAATATAGAATATGAATCTGGTGAGGATGAAGAACCCACCCCAGAATGTTACCAAAACTATATTCCATCCGAACAGCCGTGGTAAGATAAAAGACTAGATGAATACAAACACTAGCCTTTGTCATCAGCAAGATGCTGCCAACTTGCAGGATGCACATAAACTAACTGTTTGTAATGTAAAGTATATTTATGTTTATGTAAAAAACAAAATTGTTTCTGTCACAGGAATCGGCTATAGGTCGGAAGGGGTTATAATATATTAAACTATTCTTTTATGTATCAAGGATTTAAATTTATTTGAAATTATAATTTAAAATTTAAATTTGCAAAGTGCTTATATTCCTATATTTTATACATTTAGATAACTAAAGTCAACTTTTATTCCTAAACTTTAATTACCACTGTGCGCTTTAAATCTAAATTGATTTACGAGCTTAATTACTTTATAATGATATAATTTAATGGTTGTATGGTCATCGTTATTTTTTATTTATTTTGTAAATGCACTTCACTTACCATGAGGCATGCATTTTATACTTACAGCACTTTGTATGCTTTTTTGTTTCTGTTTTGAGCTTGAGCTTATTAAAAGTTAATAAATTAATAAATTATCGTATTAAAATAAATTGCATCTAAATGTTCTTGGATGCACATTAATTAAATAGATTGAATGATTTATTACTAGATCAAATATCCGATCAGCTCTTTGAGTTTTGCAGAGCTAAACGTACATGTTTGTGTGCTGGTAGCAACATCATGTATGTCGTCAAAATACATAGCTGTCGTCTTTATAGCATTTTTAAGGCGTTTTCACCTAAAGTGGTCATTTTTAACATGTGTGTGGATAAATTGTACACAAGTCTTTATGGGAGAATTATAAAGACGGTTGCTTGTCCTATTTTTAGATTTTTGTTTTTGTGAAGCATGAGTGTTTATTTACTCAAAGATGATACTGTATGTTTAAGAAATTGTTTAATATTATAATTATCGATGTGTTCGCTGGACATATTGCATACTGTTGGTAATGATAGTATGTTTGATTATATCGATAAGTTTTATTACTGCTGTTGTTTGTTTGTATCGTAATTGTTATATGTTATTTAATTTTGGGATAATAATTAATGGCTTATAGGAATAATGAGTTATACTAATATGATATCATTAAGTGACTTACACTTTATATGAAAAAGTAAAAAAGTTTAATTCCGTTACCTTAATGATTTGTATTAAAAGGCATTATAAATTAAAAAGAGTTTAGTTTTGTTTAGTGCAGTTATTTGTAGATCGGATTACTTCTCTTATTAGACTTAGAAATTTTTAATGCTTGTCAAAATGTATCTCTTCAGAAATTTCGCAAGTTACACCAATGTTTCAATTAACAATCGCAATCTATCTTAAAAAATCACAATCTACCTTAAATTAGTTTTCAAAATAAAACAGGAAAATTTAGATAAATAACAGAATGTTGTGGAGCATTTTCTGGATTGCTACATTCACTAGCATTAGCATTGTTTACATCTATTAATTATAGGGTGTAAACATGTTTAGTAAGTAAAGAGCATTAGTTACACTGTAAAGATCATCTACTTAATTAAGTACTTTAAGAAATTAAAATATCCAATAATTTTTGCACGAAATCCATATTCTTTTAAATATATTTAAGAATGTTCAAGAAAAAAATTTTTCCTTAGACCCAAAAGCATCAGAGTAACATTTAAGCTATTGGGCCTGATTGCAGTCCACAATTGAATCCTTTGTTTTGTAACTTATCAAACCTTATGATGGTAATGTGATCAATGTTATATCACGAAGTCAACAAAACATTTACGAAACGTTGGGTAAAAATGTAAAGTGTTTTATTGACATAAACTGTGTTAGGCCTGACTAGCTAAAGATTTTAAAAACAACAACATAAAATTCTGAATTGGCCAATGAGTATTTGGTTCCTATGTTTTCTATAACATATTCAAATGATATCAAATAAAAAGGACGAATTCCTCGCAAGTATAACATAATAGGATGAAAAACAGAAACCTTCATATAAATAATAAAATTCTAATTACACTTTTAAGTAGTTAAAAAACATCTAATCTTATCGTAATTTACTTCACACCTTTATCAATAAACTAAATACATAATCGCGTCAATTAACATATCAAATCTTTCATAGTCATAAAAAACCATATAAATATTATAAACTTAAATAGAACTATAAAAAACATCGGCTTGTAGTGCATTTTACAAGATAAATTAAAGCGTGGGCTTTAATAAAGTACAAAAAAATTTAAATAAATGAATAAATAAAATAATACAAAACAAAACAAAAAAAAAGGAATAGTACATAAAAGCCCTCTTTATTCTTTTTACAAATACTAAATAGGTTGAATTTTTTTTTTAAGTTTTCATTATTTGCCAACAACAAATCGGCTAAAGATTTTTTTTGTTGGATCAAAAAGAGCAAACAGTACTGTGCAGAGATACATTACTTTACTTGCACGTAATAACAAATATGAATCATGTTTTTATATGAAAAATTTACATACAATAGTATTGTTTATATTTTTTCCTTTTAAATGAATAAATTTATTTATTTGTGCTTATTTTATACGTATTGTATAAGCATATTAAGATATTGTAGAAAAAAAGAACAAATCCACGAAGATTAAAGAAATATACTCATAACTCCAAATATAATTATGTTTAGCATAATAAATCTACAAAATTAAATATCAGATACTAAATAATAAACGTGCTGCTGCTGAAAGTAGTTATAGCAAAATAAACCTAATGTGGGTAATTATGATGCAGATAATATGACATAAAATTTTTCATATTCATGTATACTTGTATTATTCAAAAGTGCAACATGAGCAACACGTCGTTTTTTTCTTTTATTTTTATTTGCTCGTGAAACTTAAAAAAAGTTATTCATTCACTAGTAAAAAAAAGTTAGCTGTGTGCGTTCGGAATAGCACATATAATTGTAGCAATTTTTTTTAACAGCTGCACATGGTTTTCCGCACTATAAGCACAAATCAAGTCATTTGCTATGTTTATAAAGCGAGTACAATATATAGAAAAATAAATAAAAAGTAATAAAAAATAAAATAAAATCTGCGAGTAGATTTCTAAGATTTGTTGACATTTTAAGTGCCTGATTTATCTTTTCATTAGGAAGCCAAAAATGAAAACAGCAAACATTATTCTAAAATGGAAAATTTTAAAGGTGGGAGGGAAAACGTGTAACATATAATTAAAATTTGAAAAATGATTGACACTTAGTGCAGGAACCTCTCATTAAATAAGTTCGTTAGATATAAGCTTATTTTCTTCCATTTAATTCAACTATAAGTATTTAGTTTCTTAAAACCATCTTCGTTGGTGTTGAAAAGTCTATCTGTAAAGTGATAAGCCACGACAAATTTATCTATAAACTTTTATTCCGAAATTTGGTTCCTATGAACAAAACAAAACTCAATTTAATAAATTAAGGTTTGAAATAGAATTCAAACTTGCAACTCATTAATAACGAAAAACAAAATTTACAAAGTTTTACATTAATTAGTAATTACTGAAAGCATAATATATATAGACAACCAACCAGAACCTGACGAAGTTTTTCTAGCTCGATTCATCCGTCATCAAAATATTTGCAGCTATTTTAAGTAGCATATGTTGTTATCTTTTTGTCTAACCAATTTTAGAAATTAGAATACAATGAATAAATCATAATAAATCAATATTTTTTATTTTTACATATAAGTTTAGATTTATTTTTAATCACATACATAACCAGTTATTTTGCTGCTTAGCTTTGTAAATAGATTGTATTTCTTTAGATATTAACTAAACTATGAACTAAAGCTGTATTAAGAAATTATTCTTTTGGCTAAAATTTTCAATTAATTTGAAAAGCATCTAATTTGAAAGGTATCTACATATTTTAATCATCGGTATTTAGGTAGCATCATTCTGAAACATATTTGTTTAAGGATGACAATAAGAAAAATTAAAGTAAAGTGTTTTTATTGTTGGCAACACCAACAACATGATAGTTTTGACATTTAGGTTTTTGACGTAATCGTAGTAGATGCATTGGCTATTGTTACAATGAATTCAATTTCACACAAAAATCGCATTAAAATAATTAAAATCCACTATGAAAATAATGGTTCTGTTAAAGATACATTTCGTAAAATTGGTGATATTTTTAGACAATATAATCACATTTCTAAGACCGCTGTTAAGAATTTGGTCATTGAATTTAAGTTGACACACTTGATACAAAATAAATATACCAACGCGTGCTCGACCCAGTTGTTCAACTAAAAATATCGCAGCCGCGGGCCACTGTGTTTGCCGATTACTCGACGTTCTCAATAATTGGGGTTATCCAAAAGCACCACATGGAGAATTTTGCGTAAGGATGTGCCTTGGAAACCTTACAAGGTTCAACTGGTACAGGAATAAAAGCCATAGATGCGCTGAAATCAACCGGTTGGACTTTCTGAAAAATATATTTTCTTCTTGTCAGAGTATATCAATTAGCAAAATTGCCGCATTTTGGCTTCTGAAAATCCTAGAGCGACTATTGAGAAGCCTTTACATGATCAACCTGCCACTGTATGGTGCTCTATCTGGTCTAAAGCGGTTTATTTTCGAAGATCTGGCGGTTAGGGTTTATGGATCACGCTCTCGCGAGATGCTGAAAACCCAATTTTTTGCCTGTTATTGACGCGATGGATATGTGGTGACATGTGGTTTCAACAGGACGGTGCCGCATCTCACGCAGCTAATGAAATGATCAATTTATTGCAAACAAAATTTCCCGATAGTATAATTTCGCGATAATCAGTGGTAAAGTGGCCAGCCAGATCGTGTGATTTAACACCACTGGATTATTTTTTGTGGTGCTATGTTAAGAACAGAGTCTTTACGGAGCGAATCTCATGGATTTCAGTCTTAAAACTCAAACTTCGTGATGGGATTACCGAAATAGGATCGACAATTTGCCAGATATCATTTTTCATTAATTTTTCCTTCGTAATACAATCAAAACTTTAATCATCTTAATCTAAATTTTTTGTTTTATTTTGTGTTACAAAACAAACTTATTATTGAAAAACCCTATATTTCTGCTATGGTAATGCTCATTTTTATTGAATTGTTTTTTATTGTAATCTTCAAAATAAAAGTTTAAAGTAATGAAAAGGATATGAAACCTTATTGAGATCATGCATTGTGTTAAACCAAACAAAAGCTATGAATAAGGATAAATATAATCAGAAGTACTTAGTATTAATGAAAATAAAAACATTACTATAAAAATAAATATTGAAGTTTATTTTTACTCGTAAACGATACAAAATTTTGTTTATTTTATTTACCTAAAAATGTATGAACGCCATTTAATTTCAATTTAGTCTTATAAATGATTTGCAAAAATTAACACTTTATATTCAGTTTAATTAGAGAAAAGAAAGACATACATTTATATCTTGTTTAATGTTTTTGTTATTTTTAAATATCACATGATTATTTCTTATCAAAAACAATGAAGTTGACAAAACTAAAGACTTAAGACACGAACTTGTTTCATGCTAACATCACAATATAACAAGTAAATGATGTGTTTTTTTGTACATTAACAACCTTGTACTTGAGAGATCACACGACCTAAACATAACAAAAGAATTAAGAAACAAAACATAGAAGGAAAAAAAATAGAAAACAATTAAACAAACCAGCATAATAGTAAATAGAAAAGTTAAGCTAAATTTGTTGTAATTAACAAGAATGTCTTTCTAATATACCCAACATTAATAAAAAAGTTAATCAGCCAGCAGTAAATGGTTGTATTTTTACAATACTTATTCCACCTTAAACAACTCTAAAAGAAAATACTTTGTCTTAATGTATTTTGTAGATTTTTCTGTTTTTCAAGTAGCTGACAATTGATAGCCAATAACATTTGAATGGTGCAAAAACTAAGAAACTACTGGTGCAAAATAAAACGCATTTATTTCACTGCCTTTCATTGTTGTTACCAAAAAGAAAAAAACCCGAAAACACAAAATCGACTTTAACAGTGCAATAATATTGAACTTGACTTTGTGTTTTTCTTAGTAATTTCGGTTAAGTTGGTTATAAGATGTTTTTTATGTAAGTTGTTCCTCTGTTTTTTGGATTTAGTTACAAGAGAGCTTTTATTAGCATTTCGTTGGAGTACTAGTTTCCAGTTAGGTTTTCAAGACATTTATTTGTAACGCGCTTTTGAGTAGCTGTCTGTGCTTTTATTGGTTGGTAAGAGTTTATCATACATATGCATATATCGAAACATTAAGCGCCAAATCGATTAACTCGACTTCTTCGTATTTATAAGAGTAAATTTAAAAAATTGGTCAGTAAAAAAAAAATTATATAAAAATAATTTTAAAACAAAAAATTTTTTTTTCTAAACATTTTGAAACAATTTAAAATGGAGTTAATCAATTTGTCAAGTGAAGTGTCAATATATATATATATATATATATATATATATATATATATATATATATATATATATATATATATATATATATACATATTTACTCTAAAAATTTTTTAACACAATTGGCACTTACGAGTGATGCTTATCAGAATTCACGAATATTTGTTTTGTAAAACCTGAAGAAGTTGTGTTTGTTAGATTGTATTCTGTATTTCTTTAACAAATGTTTAAAAACAAGTACAACCACGTACAATGGCAAACACAGCAAAGAAGAAAAAAGTATTTTTTTAAGTTCCGCTTGAAGAAGCAAGTGTATTTTTTTAAATTCTTTTTAGGTGATGGGAGAAGAAAAAACTAGTTCAGAGTAATATTTATCACTATATTCGTAGTATGAGATGATGTGAATATATTGGTTTCACAAATTCTAAGAAATATTGATTTCTTACTTTAAAAAATCTTTGTAAGGAATATCATTGGAAATCAAAAATCCTAAATGCAAAATAAATAAAATATTCTTTCAAACGTGTCTTACGAAAAACTTTGTTTTTAAAACTTTTATATTCCAATTAGCAACATTTTTTATAATCACAATAGCTACCTTCATTGGAAAACATGGATTTTGATATATTCTACTTTTATTTTTCTCCTCATAGACTTACGAATGCATACACTTTTATCACAAATTATAATTTCACTTTACTTCTCACACACTCCCACTCATATACAAAAACATATACCTAATTGACTTTAACACAATAGTGGACCTGCTGAGCGTATGCTTTATAATTTTTCTTTTAAAACATAAAAGTTTTTATTGTAAATATGTATGAGTGGCACATTAAAACTCCATGAATAAAGAAATTAACTAATTACTCTTCGAAATGCCCACATTAGATGCAATATAAATATTTGTTAATATTTAACTTAAACTACCGATAGTTTGCTTATTTATCGGTAATTTTTTTAGGAAGCATAAACTGTAGAAACAAGCAAATGAACAAAACAATTTCATATATTATTTTCAATCGCATGTGACAGCAAGACATACTTAGTTTGTTTTTAGAATAAAACACCATTCTTGGAAAAAGTAACAACAACTGTTTTTGTGTTATTTTATAATATGATTTCGTTTCTATTTTTATTATTTGTTGTTGCTAAATATAAAACTTTTTATATAATTTTTAAAAATTTTCGATATCTACATAACTGCACCTTAAATTTAGTCCGGCGCTTGACTATTTTCTGTTTTAGTTATATTTTTATTTTAATTTTACACGTTTAGCGACGTTATCTAAGGCTAGAGAAATCTTTTTTTTTTGCTTGCTTTTTAGAAGAACTTAAAACTTAAATACCTGGACAGACGTGTGCCAGTAAATGAAATAATTTTACCATTTGTACAGGTGAGCTTTTTATTACCCTATAGATCCAATGCAATGTGTAAAATAAATAAATAAATTTATTTTTTATGAATTTTTTTTTATTTTCAGAATATTTTTTATTAAAATAGTATTAAATATAAAATAAAGAATTATAACTAATCTCTGTATGCTTTGTTTAATATTTAAAAGTCACACTCTTTTCATGAGTTTAGTTTGAGACTTAAGAATTTTAAATTTCCATAAAAAAAATTTGGGCAGAGGTCTTTAATTAGTTGAATGAAGACTAAAACCTTAGCTTTATAAATATAAATTCACTTCGGTAGCACACTTCACCTATAACAGTTCTTTTCGTCACTTATTTTTCACCAGTTTATGTTTGTTTAAAAAACATGTTATAAATGTGATGTTTCATTTCGCAAATATTGCATATAAATTAAAATTTAAAAGTCTTGTTAACAGCTTAAGAAATTTTATTTATTTGTGTTTAAATAAAATATTCGTACGATTATTTTACGAATATGCTGTGTTTTAAGTAAAATTTTTGTTGTGTAAAACAAAACATTGTTATCGGTTAAAAATTGCATTGTGCTGTTTCATTTCACTTTATTTTCAGCCAACTAATAAAATAAAATTGATTGTTGTTCAGAAAAGTTTATTTGAATAGACGATACACTATACAATGGGAGCTTGTAGCTTAAGCAATATAAGAATGGTAGAACCAAAAAGCTGCATTCTCATGAAGACTTCCGCATGCCAAATTGGCCACTAGACCCGCAATTGAAAGACATTTTGATATTGGTCGTGGGAATTATTTCAAGATCATAAGCCTTCCAGAAATTTTCTAGTTATTTTTGCCATGCATATGGCCAGATGTGAGAAAACAATTGCGTGATAAAATAGGAAATACGCCATTTATTAATATACAGGACCATGGCCAGGAACCAAAATCTTTCGCTCCATCTTCTTAGCCTTTTCATCTAGTATAGGTAAAGGCATAGAAAATGATAGGTTGAATGAGTTGCCGGTGTTTCAAAATATTCAATTTGATACGAACACCTCCCATACAATTCAAAATATAACCAAATATGAACTTTAAAAATATTTTATCCTTTCGAGAATATCGTCGATGTAGCTGTAGTATTAAAGTTGTTAAGGAAGGTGATACCTAAATATTTCAGCATGTCACCATTCAGCTCTCGTTCGATATGTATTTAAGGCCTACGGTATGACGCTTCGGCAAAAGCCTTTATAACGTTTAAGGTAATACCCAATTTGCCGAAATCCCTGCCATTGACGGTCTCTGCTTTAAAGAGATACTAACGAGACGGTTATGGTTGGTTGGTGGCAAATATTATTGTATAGTATATATCCTAGTAATAAGTATTGTCAAATCAAATAGCGCCCATACTTACCCTAAAGGAACGTTCCGTTTGACATTTATTAGCTGTACATCAAATGGAATAAAAATCCATCACAACATATAGCGTCAAATGCCTTGCAAAAGTCTATAGTAACAACTATGTCTGGCAGCTACAGCTATTGTTAGGCTGCTATAATTTACTCTCCAGATAATCAAGTCCTTTAGTATCGTTAGTGCAAGTAAGGACTTTGTCAATTATCATGTCTTTAGTGTTTGCCAGAAGAAAGAATTCATATCCAAAGGCCATACTCACTAGGATAGAAATGTGAAAGCCGATCGTTTTGCTTTTGAAAATATTGGTTAAATAAACAAGTAATAATGGAAAAGTACGTCTAGAAATCTCCAAGGCTTTGGTTTTTTCAATATATCAGATATCGATGGAACGGAAAATCTGCATTCAAAATAAGCACCACCCCGACTAGAGATAATGGCAGTATATTTATTTGGAATTCTATGTTATCAGATGGAAAAAAAAATTATGGAATGCTTAGTTCTTTGTGTTACCTTATGTTATCCTTGGAACCTTATATATCATTAACTCTTTTTTCATTTAATATTACATGTTACAAAATCATTTATAAAATAATTACACTTTAAAGTTTTGTACAATATTTAAAATTTGTTTAGAAAAAACAATATTAAAACAATTTTCATGAATATTTTTCTTTTGTGTATTTTAATGTCTACATGATTTGTCTACGCAACAACAACATCATTACAAATATTATATTTCTGTTAATTTTAAACTCTCACACAGCCATAGAATATAAATAAAAATGAATTTTAACAATCTTTACATGTGTGTAAATGAATGTAAGTGTGTGTAAGCGTATGTAAATATATTCATGTTTCAGCAATATGACTAAAGGCTTTAACGTTTTAACAGAGATTTTTCTTGTGGCTGTTGTCCGAGAAAAAATGCACTTGCATGTCTAAGCGAGACTTTATGACTATTTCTGTTTTATTTTTTTGCAATTTGATTTTTTCGCTTTATTAAAATATTCGTATGAACATATTTATGTGTCTCTATGTATGAAATGTACTATTTTTTTTGTCTTCGATTTTGGCAACTTTTAACAAGTTTTCTTATTTATAAGCCCGTAGATACGTATGTGCGCATTTCTTGTTTCAGCCATGTGTCTGCAGTTTTAACTATGACTCATGAAAATGTCTGCTATGCATTTTTTACTATGTTTTGTTTTTTTTTTTTGTTTTCTTTTGCGAAAAGAACAGAGTCCAAGATTTTTTTTATTTTGTGTCTGTTTTTTTTTTGTGTGGTTTGTTTGTTACCAAAAAGTCTATTTGTTGTTTATGATTTTATTAGTTAAAATAAATGTTTTCTGTATTGAATACATTTCTTTTATTTTCAACACATAGTATTTGCGGATTTTTTTTGTCTCTATTAAGTTAAGTTTATGGAGTGCATGTTAGCAGTTATTTAGTTTTATATTTTTTCATTTAATGCTTTGTCAATTAACCAGCAAATTGCTTTACAAATTTATATTGCATTTAACAAATTTTTCTTAATTAAATATTTCTTTTAATTTTATTTTTTTTTTTTATTGAAAATGATATCTACTTGTTCAGTTTCATTTTTTGTTAACTAGTAACAAATTTAAACTCACAGAAAAGAACAGAAATACTTAGAGTGTTTTGCTTATGAAACGAAAGGCTCAGAAAAATATTTGGAACTATATACTTTGTAATTATTTTGGTATCTAAATATGTGTGTGCAATTAATTGTATTATTTTTTTCAAGATTAATCTATTAGAAAAAGTAAATTGATGAATTATTTTTTAAAGATTTTAATAATTGTTTTATTTATCAGTTCTAGTTGATGTGAAAATTAAATTTAATTACACAAAAAATTATTTAAAGTTAATTTCACCATTATTTGAAAATCGTTGAACTCATTTTTTAATATATATTTATTTTCATCCTACTCAATTTTTCACTTTTCGGCAGCATTAAATCATGGGTAAAGTAAAGCACAAAAATATATAACCGGCACCAGCTTTAAAAAATCGTCTAGCATTCACAAACACAGAAGTGTTTTGCATAACTTTCAATTACAAGAATTGTAAAGGGACTTTCTTCACCACTACTCTACTTTATCCCTTTCCAAAGAAGATAGCAATGAATATATTATTACATAAGTAACTTAAGGATGGTGCACGTTATAATCCTTTTTACGATGTGGGATAAAATAAACGCACTTTTTGTTGATAAAGCATCTATAATATCCATATTAAGAAATTTATAATTACATAATTTGGTTGCAACATTTACTTTATAAAGAATCTATTTGTTTTAAAAGTGCCACATTTAACGTTGGGCACCAGTTAAGGATTGTGCGCGTTACAATCTTTTATAATATATTGCAAAAAAAATTATCTACAATATCCATATTACGAAATATATTTTTATTTAACTTGTTTGCAACATTTATTTCCAAAAGAATCTACTTGTTTTAATAATAGTGCAACATTTGGCTTTGAGCGTCAATTATGGTTGGTGCGCATTATAGAATTTTGTAAAAAGCTCTTTTTGATGTCAAAAATGTGACAAAATTATATTTTAACAAAAGTTAATAAAAAAATAATTTAAACATTAAAATAACATGCAACTAATATAACGTAACAAATAATTGATTATAATTTATATTAATAAATATAAATATCTTTTTTCTTTTTTAAGATCTTTTTTATATATTTTTTCTTCTCAATATTTCGCTTTCCTTTGGAAAGCTTCTTCAGGAAAAAATGTTTATATTTTTTTATATTTTTGTTTTCAAAAATATAAAAATTTTTTCCTGAAGAAGCTTTCAAAGGAAAGCAAAATATTGAGAAGAAAAAATATATAAAAAAGATCTTAAAAAAGAAAAAAGATATTTATTAAAGATAAAAAAGATCGTTTAAAAAAACTATAAAAATTATCAAATTAATAAATATAATATTTTAATTATTATAACAATAAATTTATATTAATGTATTGTTAAGTGTTATCTAGTATAACTTCTTTAAAAAATATCTACATTTAATCATTCCTAAATTCACTGAGCCACTATTTTAATTTATAATCACATGTCTCCCCACAATTATTTTGTATCTCTAAACATTGACAATAAAACAAGATTCACTTAACAGAGCGACTTTTTAAAATTAAGTAAGATAACGTAAATATACCTAGCAAATTCACTTAAATTAATGCAGCTCATGGTATAATTAATAAAAGTGTAACTATTAACCGATAACGTAATAGAAAACCTGTGTCTAGAAGAAGAGAAAAGAAAAAAGAAACAAACTGAACTAACTAACTGAAGCAAGTAACTTATTTCGAACCCCCAGCAGGTTGGCTTGTCAAAACCTTTAATTCATGCTATTATTGATATTAATAACGGCTGCTGTGACTAGAATGTTCCCAGCATTATCAGAAATACAAAGGAAAGAAACACAAACAAAACGTAACTCTGATAAGACTGCTATAGGACTGCTCACTATGATCTGTAATATAGATCACAGCAATTTAAAAGTAACAATACAATCAAAGCAAGGATTGAGATGTTGCTACAGGCGTATATTAAGGAATAAAATGCTAAATACAACAAATTTAAATTAATTTAGATCTAAAGTTTTCCTTTTCTCACACACACATATATCCAAAAATCCTCCTTGGGAGCACATTGATATGCCATAATGGAATCTCAACATCATTACATGTGTCACCGAGAGTAAATTGGAGTCCAGTCCCTTAAAGGCTAGCAGAAGCCAACTGAGTAACTCCACGTTATTTCCACTGGATTCAGTAAGCTTTTTAGCTATTCTCTGACTGATTATTGAGGTTGGATCTTCGGCAGCATCCTGGTGGTTGTGGTTACACAGCATGTGAACATGCTTGTCATGTGTTCTGTACCAGGAGTTGGATAGTCTCCAACTCTTCAGCCACGAGTGAGGTTGGCGGCCTCGAAGTTGCAACTAGGGGTGACTAGAGGATAGAGATATCCGACGACTTCCTAGGGCGAGGGTGACGCTACATATTACCCAAGTGGTTTGATCCAACATCAGGTTATGGCTTACACAGCTAGGTACTGATGTAAATCTTATCACGCATATATCCAAAAATATTTTATATTTTTCTAAATTATGTTAAATTATTCCTAATTAATCTTTAAATCGAACTTGAGAAACATACCTAAATCCATTGAGCCAGCACAATTGCACATAAAAACCATAAATATTTTGATTGTCTTTGCTAATTCAAAATGAGAAAGAAACCCAAAAAAGTTATCAATATCATATTGTTTGTACGAATATAATTTTATATACGAAGTGGATATACAAACAATTTTTTAATTTTGGCTAAAAAGATAACAATACGTTACTGGAGCAGAAAATAGTCATAAAAATTCCACTATTAGTAGAGCTTATTTAACAATAACAATAAGTAAGTAAAAAAAGCAATAACAATAAAAACAAAATAAAGGATCTCTTTGGAACACCACTAATAAAAGATCATGTTAAACAGAGTTGGTAACAACAACTGGAACAATCAACAATAGCAAACAAAGTAATAAAAATATATAAAAACAGATGCACCCAGTGAGGAGAACCACAAACAATTGCATTTTCAAATTTATACCAAAAAAAAAAATTTATATATATATATATATATAATAACAATAATGCATGAAAATTATATCTGATAAATTATATAAAAAGCAAACAAGAAAAAACTTAAAGCCAAACTTCTTGCACACACTTTTACATGAATGCTGAAGGCCAAAATATTGTCAACGTAAGAAATATTTTCGGTTGGCAAATAAAGTGTATAGAAAAGGAGATCTCAAGCAACAGGTAGGCTGCTTATTGTTTAAATACCTGGTTTAAGACTTTAACTATAAAGAATAGTGAATACAAAACTGTGTTTTAAAACTATTTTTTATTTTGTTTATTTATATAGTAGGATGTACTCTACAAACAGTCGTACTTATTTAGGAAAGGTATCCATTAAATAAAATGTGAGGGATCAGATTCATGATCCCTCACATTTTAATGGTAACAAGCTGTTAAGCTTTATTTAATTCAATTTGTTTAATTTGTTTTACTAAATAAAAATACGAATTCCCGGGACTATTAGTTAGCTTAGTAAAGTGTTCAATTTTCAATTAGTTTTATTTTCTCCAGATTCTTAATGTAGTTACTACCAGACTGTTTAAAGGCGAGAATATTGTGAACCTGATAAAGATCAAAATAAGTGATGCATTTAGTTATGAATAAATAAATTTTGTATACATTGTATTGTTTGTTTGTAGAAAACTGCCATAACGTACTTGTGCTTGGACTTGTTTTTGAGATGTAAAATCTATGTTGTTTTATTCAAAGTTTGCAAAAAAAAACTTATGAAGTAAGGGGAGAAAAAAATTTATTAATTTTTTATTTAATATTTGCGTAAAAATATTAAATACACATTCCTCAACACAGAGAAATGAGATTAGTTTGGCAGCAGAACTTCTTGCTAATCTTACTTTTTCATTAATAAATATGCTTAATATTTTTCATTTAATTTTATTTACATAATAATTACTTACATATTACAACATTATACAGCAACCATTTTGAAAACACTTTTTGTATAGAAGCGTTTTGCTGTGTTATTTTAATGAAAACTCTCATTTAATCAATTTGACTTGAGATATTACACTCTTAAATTTTGTTATACAAAATTTGGGTAAAATCCAGTAATGAGCTATATGAGCAGAAGTGAAATGATAACATGGATATGCTATCCCCCGCAGTAATGCATTTCAAATATATTTTTATGAAAATATCATAAAATATTTACTCAAGAAATTTAACACAAATTAACGTAGTAACGCCTAATCAATTTCCCTATTTTGTAGTAAAAGTTTTCTTTCATAATTAAATATTTATTGAATTGCGGACAAATTCACTATATCTTCTTTATTACAGAAATTTTTATTCTCGTTAGAAATATTAAGTCGCATGTAACTTAGTCGCTAACAATCAATTAACAACTTTTAGTTGTAAAAATTTGTTTCTTAGCCTTTGCTCTCAGCTTGTTGAATAACATTGAGCATAATAATTTTTTTTTTTTATATTAAGAAATTCCAATTTTTATGGTGTTATTATGGCAATTATGAAATATAATTGAATTTTTTTTTTGCTTTATTAAAGATGAATAGGAAAGAAAGATTTAAAAATAAAAATGCCAAAATTTTTATGAATTTCATAAAATTAACGCTAATTGGTTCTATATAAGTGGGTGCTGGCTGCTTCTTTAGAAAACAACATAAATTATAATAGTTTCTTTATTGTTTTTTGGTTTCTCTTTAGCTTTGTTGGCCTGGAACTTCTTAAGGAAATTTGAAAACTTTGTTAACATTCTTAAGCACGTTTTTGGTTGTTATTTTGGCATTTTCCTCTTCCTTTTTTTTCCAATCAATTTTTCTCTCTTTCCGTTGAGTCTAGGGTGGTGTATTCATTATAATTTAAAACTATTTAAGATTTGTTTAATGTTCTGCTTCAGCTTCAGTTGAATTTTTTTAAATGGTCATATGTGTTTATAAATGATTTTATATCTTTTGTATGTTAAGAACGTGATTTACTTTTTGACCTGTTCCCCTGTTGGTTCATTTTTATTGCCAGAGATATACAAACTTTTACTTAATTATATTAAAAATTTCCATAAATTTGTGTTATTTAATTTCTTTTGTTTGAAATAAAAATTATTTTTTTCTGTTTTGTTTATACTTTTGTCAAATCGTGTTAGTCAAGTTCGTGAAAAACTATAATAGACAATCCAAAATGCTTATTAATGAGTTTAAACAAAAAAAAAATACCATTTCAATTAGGAAAAAATTTGCTGTTAAAACAAAGACTTAAATTTTAACAGTCACTTAAATATTTATTTGGTTGCAATATTTAACTTAGTTTACATTGTTTTAATTTATTTTACTTTATTCAGCAGTTTACATTATATTTAATTTTAATTAAATAAAATTTTTAATAAACTTTTGTAACCAAATAAAACACATTTCAATTATTTTCATTATTATTGAACTGTTGAAAAAAAGATATAAGTCTGTTACAAGAAATACTTTGTGGATCTTTATGTCAAGTCATTAATTAGTTGTTTAAGCTTAAAGTTAACTTTAGTTTTTTATCCACACAGGACATTTTATATTTTATGACTTTAGCTTTATTTAATTCCCACGCAAGTTTTATTTTCGTTTCAGATCTGTCTGCTTTTGTTTAAAAGTAAAAATACACTTTTTTCCGCTTGAACCAAAAAAGTGTATATGGCTTTAATCTTCCTGTTGCTTTTAGTTGTGAATTTAATTAGTTTTGATGATTTATTAAAACCTTAAAACTTAAATGAAGTCAAATGGAGTTGATGTGTTTTCTTAATTTTACTTTTTTATTGTTGTCGTTGTTGTTGCTGTTGAATTTTGTGTTTTTGCACTGTAATTGACACCCATATCATGGAGCCATTAAATAAAGAAACCCACACCACAACCACTAAAACCATTTTTATTTTCTTTGTCTGTATTTAATCTAATTTGTTGCACTATCTTAACAGATAATAAAAATGACTACTGAGACTGTCAGAAACAAACATAGCCAGACAGCATCATCATAATCAGTGCCGTGTGTCTATATGAAACCCTTGTCGTTGCCACGTTCCTTGTCTTTGTGATTATCGTCAACATCTTTTATAGCCAAGTGTTTTCCGTTTTTGCTTGTACTTTTGTTTGATGTACGCATTTAATTGTTGTAAAAAAAAACTTCATTATTCACTCCACTATTAAATACATTCAGCTAATTTTTTTCGTGAATTTAAAATTTAGGTTTATTTATTCGTATCTTTAAGTACTTGTGCCAATTTTTAAGGAGTTTAAGAAATGTTATAGTTGCGGACTTTTAAAGCAAAATTTAAATTCTTTGGCGAAAACGTTAAAAATATTTTCTTTATTATTGCAATTCCTCTTCTAAACTTTCCCTTTTTAATTTATAATTTTGTTTTGTTTTGAATTAATTATTTTTTTGCAATTTTAGCTGCCATTCCAGCACATAACTAAGATTCTTTTCTTACAGGTTTAAGACTTACAGGTTTAAAGTTTTCTTAACTTCACATTTTTCATTGAACGTTATCTTGTTATTTATTTGGTGACACGTGTCACGGCTATAAAAAGAAATTGAACTTGCGTAGGTCAAGGAAAAGGAAATAGCTTAAAAGCATGTTTCGGTTATTAAGTTCTAATGTGTGTTTTCAAACTCATAGATTTAGTGATATATGTTCAAATATATTGCAGTTTCGTTAATTTTTTTATTGTTATTTTCTTTTAAAACTTAATAAATCACCTTCGTAACAATATATACCTGTATTATTTTCAATACAGATTTCTTTTATTTAATACTAATTAAATACTGATTTGCAAGAACTATATATTTCACGGCTTACACTTAGAGGTTAAAAATATTTAAAATTTAGAAAAAAATATTTTAAATAAATATCTGTTATTCTTTTTAACGGTCTTTTTTAATTAATTTAACAATATACATATATTTTTTCGATATTTCGCTTTCCTATGGAAAGCTTTCTCAGTAAAAATTAATTGTAATAACAACAATTATTAACAAATTGAAAAAAAAAATTTTTTTTGTTAATAATTGTTGTTATTAAAATTAATTTTTCTGAAGAAGCTTTCCATAGGAAAGCGAAATATCGAAAAAATATATATTGTTAAATTAATTAAAAAAGACTCTTAAAAAGAATAACAGGTATTAATTTAAGATATAAAAAGGTCGATTTAAACAAAAAAAAAAAATAATGAAAAAAAAATTTTAAATTTAAGTTATACTTTTAATGTTCCTGTGCGGGCAAAATAAATTTGAATACCGCGCGTTCAATTTATAATGAAAATATTTGTAGTTTATTTTAAATACTAAAACAATTTAATAACAAATTTCTATGGTTTTTTAAATTAAAAAATAAGAAAAATTTATGTTACACAGAATATAATTATTTATTTTACAATAGATTTTTTTAAAGGATTTATCCAAGTTATCAGTAAAAATATATTGCATTAACACTTGCTTATATTTTGAATATTTTTTTGCTATAAGTTGGATTAATAGGACACAGAGGATATAAAATTTTGCTGTGGTTTTGTAAACATAAGTTAAAAACTCTTGATCGAATTTTTATATTTATCTACAAAAGTTTAATGGATATACAGTTCCTTTTAATGTTCAAATGTACATCTAAACCATAAACCTTTTTAACAACAAAGATAATAATCTAATGGATGTCAAATACAAAAAGCACCGTTGAAAAAACTGAATTATATTTGCTTACTCAACACTTAAAGAACGTATGCCGCAAAGTGTGATAGTGACAGTTTCCATACACAAACTGCTGAGGCTTTGCACATCAAATAGATACATACAGCCCACTAAAATGAGCACGTGGCGTTTGAAAACAAAAATCTTTAAATAAAAGATGAAAATGGCTCTGATAATTGATAGTAAGTAATAAAAATACATAAAAATTCTAATTCAAAAATCAAAATCCATTTCAACAAGCGACAATAGAAAGCGACCAGACATGGAAAAAGCATTGGAAAGCATATGCTAAGCTTCTCATATGTATTGTAAAATAAATTCTCACACCACTTTTTAACACGGTCTTACATATATCATTATCATTATGGCTAGACACGCATTGTTAGACAAAAACATCAACTACAAGTGGCCAAGGGCAAATAAAATAGATGATAGATTCCAACCACCAGCCATTGTAATCGCTCACGCACATAACAACGCAACTTTAAATGTTATCGAGATAAGCAACTGAGATAAAGTAATTTAAGAAAAATGTATTTAAAATTAAAGTGTTACATTTGTACTTGCTTATTTATAATTCCTGCTATTATGTGGATAATTTAAGTATTGATGGCAAAGGTAACACGGAAAAGAAAAATAAGGGCTTATTTGCTAGTATTATTTCATTTTTATTAGTACATTAATACTTTATGGCTTATTTTGAATAAAAAGCATCTTTTTTGCTGTCTTTGAGGAGCTTTAACAGCAAAGACGTATAAAAATTTGTTTATCGTTAACAAAAAAAAACGTAATTCTGTGTGTTAGATACGACTAGGGTTTAGCTTAAGGTATGTGTATGTATCACTTGGTGCTTTTTGGATTGATCTAACCGATTTTTTAAAAAAAGTTGTTTATATACAGAGCCGATTTATAAATATAACGTTGTGAAAAAAAGAAAAAATTAAAACAGGTTTGATTTTGGGCTTAAGAGCTCTTTTACATTATATTCAAACGGTAGGTATTAGATCTATTGTGAGCATTTATACTTCACCCTTTCCCATGAATATTTCTAGTCCCATAGAATAATGAAATGGTCTCTTTAATTTCTATTACAAATATTTCGGACGCTTTCTTGTGATGTACTATTTGCCCAAAAAAATATAAGCTAAATGGTAATACCTATATTGGGGAAGGGTCGAAAAATTGTAGAATTTCTGAAGCAGTTTCGATAGAAAATAATACAACAGATGCTCATATGCTGCAAATTACTGTGTCTAATTACCTAGCAGATCACTTGTATAATTCATTACTGCAACAAGAAAAGCATTCTTTGCAATTTTATTTGTTTATTAATTTATTTTATGTATTTGCTGGGTTATAGAAATGAATTATTGTATTGTTTTAATTTAGTTCAAAATTTTATTTTTTTATTAAAATTTTTTAAATAACTAAATTCAAAACTTTGTTTGTAATTAAACATGTTTAATAATGTATTCCATGTTGAAATTTGGAATAATTCTCTCACGCTATTATCCGCCGATATAAAAACCATAAAATTAAAGTTGTGGCAGGGTTTTTCCCGCGATATTGACTTTATTATGCCGGTAATTAATAGACCTGAGAAACTTTTTATCTTATTTCGATTACTCGTGGAAGGCTCAGTATTTTATGAATCCCATTTTCGCAACTGGGGTTATCCAAAAACACCACATGGCGAATTTCGCGTAAGGGTTTGACTTTGAAGCCTTACAAGGTTCAACTGGTGCGGGAATTGAAATCGACCAACCACTCACATCGCCATAGATTCGCTCAATTATTCAGGAACAATCGGCTGGTTTTTCTTATAAAATCATTTATTCAGACGAAGTCCATTTTCACATGTCAGGGAATGTTAACAAGCCAAATAACCGCATTTGAGCTTCTAAAAATCCTAGAGCAATTATTGAGAAGCCTTTGCATGCTCAACATGTCGCTATATGGCCTGGAGGCGTCATTGAGCTGTTTTTTTTTTAAGATTAAACTGGAAATCAGGTAACGGTCAATTGACCAAGCTATCGCAGGCATGTGGTTTCATCAGGATGGTGTCACTTGTCACACAGCCAATGCAACAATCAATTTCTTGCAAACCAAATTTCCGGATCGCATAATTTTACGACAATCAGCAGTTAAATGGAGCCAGATCGTGTGATTTAACACTACTGGATTATTTTTTGTGGGGCTATGTTAAGGACAGAGTCTATACGGAGCCAATGGAATCGAATTTAGCCTTAAAACTTAAAATCCGTAATGTAATTAAAGAAATAGGGCCGCCATTTTGCCAAAAAGTGATTGATGAAAAATCCACATCTGTCTGCATGGTCGTGGTGGACATTTTCCAGATATTATTTTTCATTTATAATTTACGAACTTTTCTCTTCGTAATACAATAAGATTTAGATCATCTAAGTTTGTTTTATTTTGTTTTAGAAAACTAACAGTCTTGTTAAACTTTTTATGTTATCAAAATATGATAGACTTGCCAATCCACTTTACTATTCATTCATATTTATTTTAAGAATAATATATACAAAGAAACAGCATAGTTAGTCTTCCAAAATGTCTCAGAAATGTCTAAATTACTTGGGTAAAAGCTTAGTATTTTACGAAGAAGAGCTAAAGTTCGAAATAATTTATAACTTACCTAATTTTCATTTAGTTCGTTCTTTTTTTGGTTGAAGTAATTTAATTAATGTAGAACTTTTCGTTTGTGTAACAAAAACGTTTTTTATTACTTTTAGACTTAGAGCCCTTGTTTGAAAATCTTTAATATCCAAAAAATAAAAATAATGCATTTAAAAAAAAACCTTTTTTGAAAAACTGGTATATCGTAAGTTAGTATCTTTGCTTTCCCTAGTAAATGGTTGATTCTTAACTTAAAACTTTCTTTCCAAATTAAACATCTTTAATCATTCTAAAATGTAAAAAAAAAATTTACAAACTAAGAACAAAGAAATATTTTGATGATAACAGATAATACACCACCAGTAGCCATACATAATGCAAAAGTTCCCACGTTGCAAAGTGTTGTGCTGATGTCTCCACTTAAAAAAACGAAACCGTTAAACTCTCAATAAGCAAAATGAAATATATGTACTTGCAGCATTATTTTTACCATGAAAAAAACACGCACTTTTGCTCTTCAGCATAACCTGAAAATGACGTTTTATTTGGCTGCTGGTTTTTTAATAACAAATAAAAGCAGACTCATCATTCACTCGTAATGGCAATAGTTTAGCTACAATGTGTTAATATTATACAAAAAATAAGTTGCAATCTATTTGGTTCTGCAAGTGCTTTATCATCATCGTCATTTTACGAACAAATAACAATAAGTAAAGTCTACGTTGCGCTTGTTAAATAACACTCCCTTAACTTTATTTCAACTTATTCTTTTGATTGTCCTGATGGGTACTGCTTACGTCACCCCTATTAAAAGAAGTTAGCGTGGTGGAATTGCGTTTGTAATTGTGCGTTATTTGCTATTTTAGCAAAACGATGATAATTTCATTGATATTGAATGTTATGTTTGCTACTTTCATTGTTTGCTTTTGAAGGGTTCAATATTGTTTCGTTACGGCTCTTCTGGAGTTTATTACAATAAGCTTTGGCATGCTGTGGTCTTGTTCGTTTGTTCATTATTGCCATCAGTTTGAGATGTTTCTTTTTTTTCGATTTCACTTCTTTATTGTTTTGTTGGTTACAATTAACAGATATAACGAAGGGGTGCTAATAGATATTTTTTGATTGATTTTGGTCATGGGAATGAGAAAGTGTTATGAACTGTTTCTAATTAATTTAATTTTTGTTTTTCATAATCTACAGTTGAAAATAAGATTTATATTGGCAGTAGAAGTTGTTTGAAAGTTTATTAAAAGCCTTTTGTTTATTTCACTAAACTTCAGTGCATTGTCAATTTTAGGTGATTATACATTTATTTATGCTTATTAAACAATACTTTGCCAACATAAAAATAGTCATGAATGCGGCAGTGCTTCACCGTATTTATTCTAAAACGGTAATATCCATATAGAATAAAATAGTAATGACTATAATATGCAAGGCTACAAATAACAGAAAGTAGTAATTATAATTAAATTTTATTGTTTTAAGTTTACACTTCCGAGGATCTTGCGGTAAGGATATCAAATTAGCTGTTTGATAACTGTGTTTCTCAATTAAATATTCTAGTAAGGATAAGAGGCCTCATCATCTCGGTCTGATTTCATACGTTTACTAGGAAATATTTATGTGCGTTGTGGTGGAACCACACAATATGTACGAGCTTGTTCGTCGTTTCATAACCATGTACGAAGTTTGGATTCACCACAACACACCGGACACCAAACAGCATTTTTTTCATTTTCTTCTAAAAGCTTGAGGTGGCTCCCAAACAAAAACAATATGACGTAGCTTGTTCAAATTTAGACAGGTGTCAAGTGACAGAGCCCGGAAATGCAGAAATTCACGAAATTGTTGATCCGGCTTCGTATTTCAGGAACGTACCATTCACGGTTCCAAACATAAAGATCTGTGGCAGCTCAATAGACGAACGATATGGTGAAGATAAACTTGACTAAAAATTTTTTTAAAAATTAATCGGGATGTTAACTTGAAAAACAGTAGGTTAACTATGAAAAATCTGATTAATTCTGCAGAAGTTTTCCGTAAAAACCCATAATCAGAAGAGTTTAATTTATATCAGCACCGGTTTTTTCCTAAACATTAAAACCGAAGAAGAAATTTAATATTGAAATTGATCCAAAACAATGAATTACATATCCTATAGTTTGGATATATTACCTGTTTATCCAAATCTATAGCAACACCATTTATATATTGGCAAACTTTTTATAGCACTACTGTTGTTGTAACAAATCTCGAATGGAAAATTTTATTCACAGATGCATCAAGATTAAATAACATTATTTTCTTTGACGTTGTACCAAGATGGTATGATCATTGGACATGGTCTACGTCGCAATTATTGCCCCAACTTCACGGCCAAAGGGTTAAGTTTATATACAGCAGCCAAATTTTTAACCCAAAACCCAAACAAATTTGTTGTAGCCACCGGTAGTTTTTCGTGCCTGCTGACGATAAAGAATACCGTGTATGATTTACCTCTGATCTCCAAAATTTGAAACATTTGCATAAAAAATCCTAACAAAATCAAGATTATGGTAAAGAACAGGCCGATTCCGCGGCTGCGCAAGGAAAAAACATGCCTTTACACTGTGTCCAGACTTTTGAAAACCACGATAGTTTTAACTTAATTTCAAACTTCCATACAAGCCACAAAGTCATGCAGTGGTCCAACTACCAGCATGCCTACAAAAATTTTAAATCCTAGTGGAAAATTACTAAACTACTCTAAAAGATGCCCTAGGAAATTTTCAAACTTATAGATACAATGAGAATTGGCGACAGCAGGTTAACACATAAATATTTATTAGATAGATGCCAACGTCCTATTTGCTACACCAGTAATACGAAACTTACAATTTCCCTTATATTGGACGAGTGGCTAACATTTCACAATATTAGAACAAAACACTTTCAAAGTATGCAACCATCAAGCTGTTTAAAAATATTAACGATCACAACATTGAAACTCTCCATAAATTCATATTAAACTGTAATCTTTTTCACAAATTGTAAAATAAGTTTTTCTAATTTCATGAGACAAAAGCCTTAGTTGCTAGTTCTCTTTTCCTTTCTGAATTGCTTTAATTGTTTAATTGTTATTAATTATTAATAAATAAATAAAAAAAAATATCCTATAGTTTATAAAGACAATTACCTACAATTAAACTGCTTCAAACATATTTTATTGATTCTGATCTGAATAAAAGCTTGATTATGCAGTATTCAAGATATATGCAAATTAAAGTACATAAATGGAAGAAAAACCTAAACGTTAAAGTACTGAAGGTACTTAAATACGCAGCAATAGGACAAAAACTAAATTAAGTTACTTTTTTAGTTCTTTGAAATGTCACTTAATCCACGATGACTCGAAAAAGCAGCATTAACAAAGGAAAAAGAAAATAATGATAATTGAAAGATGGCAACTAAAATATAACAGCGGCGACATAAACATGATTTGCTGCTGTCAACTATAAACTACAGTTTTCTTTTGTCTATCAAACCAGCACACACAACAATGAATATAATGAATGATCAAAGTGCTCGTCTAATAGAGATCAGATGACACCTACACATATACTGGTACATAAATATACATAAACATAAAATATTGTTTGGAATGACTTAGTGCGTATATGCAAGTGTTTGCTTTTAAGCCTAAATATAAGCAAAACAAAGAAAGCTTTTAGAAAATAACAATGGCGCCAAATAATTTGAAGTGATTAAAAAGTCTAAAATAATAATCCAACTTACTACTCTACTAACTAACAAAATTTTGCATTTTCATTTTGGTATAACGAAGAAGTGTGAGAATATGAAAAATAAATATTTTTGACGTAAGGATACGTAAGGAGGGCAAACTATTACAGAATGCTCTGCAAATAATTTTCTAGTCTACAAAATTAATCCAAATTAATTTGTGTATTCTACAGTACAGCTTTTCATTTGCTCTTAGTATACTAAGAAGTTCTTATACACACTTAGAAAAATTTTTGCTTGGTTCCTGATGCACGGGGGAGAGACTGATTACAAAGTGGTTTACGCAAAACATAAAATATTTAAGTCTCTTATGGCGTTCGCATAAAAAAGATAGCCCTCATTCCATTTGCTAGTGAATGCCAAATTTTTATTTGCAGGTGAATATATTACAATGTAACCCGGATTTCGGAAGTCGGACAAACCTCTTACACCAAATGATAGTATATAAGCTTTTCTTCTAAATAACAATAATTCTATCCTGAGCCAGCCTTTTTTTGCCCATAAAAGAGATTTTATTGCCGAGTGAAATAGTGACTAATTTTATCATTACAGCCAGAGCGGTCCGTGAAGTTTTCGATTAGTTTTTAAATGCCACCATATCCCAGAGGGTTTAAACCCTCCTCACTAGGTAGGAAAAAATCATCCTTCAAAAATAAAATAACCAAAATTACTACACACTTTTTAACGAATTGCATTTCATGCCTATGGCCAACAAAATAAGACTTTATTATATACAAGCACCAGTGTGATAACAAGCCCAAAGTTTTATTTTAAGTATAAGGTGAAGAAAATTTTTGCAATCTGAAAGTGCTGACCACATTTCTGGAGAATCTGCACGTTAGGTTGTCGATTATTTGATTATCGTTGAGACTTTCAACAATGGATTCACCACGTTCCGTTCTATAATTCATATGTGCCCAAGCTACCCTTATTTGTTGAATTACTTACTCATCTAAATTTACATCTTAATTGCATGGTGTGCAAAATAGTAGCGCATTTGAAAGTTATTTTTGTGGCATAATCTTTGAGGATGCTCGTTTCGTTTATCTGCATCTACATTGTCTTCGGAGATAATGATGCAGGTAGTTCTGGCAGAGTATCGAGGTAAAGGTTTTTCCGGCTCAAAGGCTTTCAACACACAAATATTTTATTAAATTAATTTAAGATAAATTAATTAATTATTTAATGCATTACATGAATAAAAAGGGACTTTTCAATCTCAAATTAAGTCCGTTTTGCAAAAATCGCAAACCAAACCAAACTATTTCAGAAAATAAGTACAATATACGACAAAAAATATAAAAATCCAAAAGGGCAATAATTCTCATAAACCTTATCAGGAGAACTAGGACGATAATTTGTGTGCTCTATATTATTTATAAGTTTTGTCATTAAACGCCATGGAAGTAGTGCTAAAAGTTCGACTTAAACTTAAATAACATACTTATCACTTCTATTTTCTTTATAAACATTTTCTTTGATCATTTTCACTTACCTACACTTTTGGACATTTTGTCGCCAATTCAGAAATAAAACGTTGACGGTTTGCATCAGCTAGCATCAAACAGAGCCCAAATAAATATGTGGAATAGAAAGTGTCATGTTTTCTTAACACTCAAGTGTTTCTTTTTTGGTATTTTTTTAATGCCGTAAACTTTTAGTTTTACCAATATTTTTATTTAATTTCTAATACTGGCGTCTCTGAAAACAACCCACTACCACTTGCATCTGCATAACCATAAGTATATTTGTGTTTGTATGTGTAACGATATAAAAACCTTCATTGGCTTTATATGCAATTTAAACATAAATATACTTTGTTTTTCGGTTATATGAAGGATAACAAAATGCACAACATATGCAAATTTTTGCGGGTGTTATGGTTGCAACAGTGGTATTTTAAATGCGGCTGCTACAGTCAATGTTCCTTTTTGTTTGTTGCAGCTATTGTTGTTCGTATATTGTTATTATTTTGTATTGTTCTTGGCGTTAACAACACAATATTCAAACTTTATGCAAAGTAAAATTTATGAGAAATTAAAGAAAATTTATTACACTTACCAGAGATTTTTTCCTGCATTTTTATTTGTTACCTTTTGGTTTTCTTCCCTGTTTGAATCTATACACAGAATTAGTCCGTTGTGCTATTTATTTTTCTTTTTCATTGTATTGGAATGGGACAGGTATAAAGAAAAGAGTTGGCATAAGAGTTGTTTAAAAATGCTACATTAACAGAATAGGTTGGGATGGAAAACAGATGTGTCATCTACCCATATATTTAAAAAGATATCAAGTCTATTGTTAATTTCAAGTTAAAATTTTTGCATTTCTAATTACTTACTCACTCTTAAAAATATGAATGTTTTTATTTTCTCATATTTAGATATTTAGATAAAAAAGGATTTACATTAGCTCGATATTTAAATACAGTTTTTAAAGAACTAAAATGAGAGTTTGGCACCAGCTATTCAAAAATATATTCGGGAGCATTACTGCGCAATAGAGGTACATTTTATCTATCACTGATAGTAATCAGTAAATAGCCGTTCAATTATAAAATAAATTTTCATAGATCACAAATATTGGATAGCAAAGGGCAGGAAATAAAATTTATTTATAATATTTGAATAAATATTTATCTATTTATATTATGTTTGGTTAATCTTAAGTTCATCGTTAAATAACACACGAGGAATCTTTTCTGTTGTCATACCTTTCGGTGAAGACCGTCGTTACTGGCTGTTTGATTGGTACGATCGGCGAACATATCATTATTAAGCCGGTTTTAAATAGTACTGGGGCGTTAGTATCAGATGTTGTAGTATAAGTGCCAGTAGGTGGGTGGTTTTTTCATTAGGGTGGTATCTATTTATGTGGTTAAATTGCCTGACGCCTGGCATTTTATGCGGGGTTAATGTAATATTTTCGTCTTTTATTATTAGCTAGGTCACTGTGCCCGTCTAAGGGTATTTTACGTTTGTTGGAGTGTATGAGTAAATGGTCACATCCTCGGCCCCGGGGTTTGTATAATGAAATATATGAAAATATGATGATATTGAACGTTTGTTGAGTAAAGTTTACAAGCTTTTACTTATATAATAAAATTCAAATTCAATCAGGTATAAGAAAAGATAATGAAAATATTAATTAATAGTTTTTCTTAAATGCATTAGTTACATTGCGGCATATTACTTGAATGTGCGGTGCATACGGGGTTTTTGCATAAAGTGGAGGCTTTTCTGGTTAGCAGATGTTTTAAATATATGTAGCAATTACCTTTTGCTTTAAGTCTACCAGTGCAGTCACATTACGCCACGGGTTTTACCACAGCACCTCTTACGCTCAATGATTTTCTATATTCGGCCTCTTTGTAACGTGTCTATTTTTGACTCTGTTTTCTATTTCTGCCTATGGCAGTTATTCGCCGAGGCTATGCAGGAACATCCTACATCTAGCCTATTATAGAAAAAACCCAAGGGTCATCTATTTGTTCGTCGCTTTGTTGAATATTCCGTTAAGTGCTTCTACATATTATCGACGTTGCTTTTGTATTTATTGTAGTCTAAGATTATGTGTGGATTTTTTTTGGACCTTGCACTTCGCATGAATAATGCATTGTGGAAATAAGTATCACTTACTTATGTTTTTTTATCTAAAAGCACGAGGTAATATTGTTTTTGAAACCAAATGTAGTTGACTTTACGAGCCGTCCTTTCGGTAAAGCAAAATATGGTGGTACAAAAATTCTTCTTCTATTAACTGTATCTAACATTACTAAACTGCTGTCCAACATTAAATATTCTGCTCAACTGTAAGTGACGAAAAAATTGCCACAAACAATATTCTGTCCACATTCACGAAAAAGATAGACACACAATTCCTTCACTGCTCTCTCGCCTACATTTTTCTCCTGTTGTCCGCATGCCGCCAATCCAGTATTAATTTGTCCTCTTATTGGGTAGGACGAGGCGGATCCACTTACCCACCATACTTTAATTCCGTACTTGGCAAGTTTTGATGTTACCTATTGAATAACACCGGGACGACTGTTCATCAACTGTCACGCTTGGATCTGCTATGCAATTGCTGGATAGATTACCATTCAGTACCCCCAGGGGCACATTTATCGGTCTTAATAGAATACTTGACTATCTAGACCTGTGCTGCTAGGGGTTTAAGGGAGCCCAGTCCCCTGAAGTTAGCAGGGGTACAACTAGAAGCTCCACGTTATTTTCACGGGAATCAGTGAGCCCCAGATTTCCGATATTTGTCTCTTTAGGCATTTAGCTGTTCTCTAGCTGATTATTGAGGTTGGCCCTTTTGGGAGTATCGTGATGGTTGTGGTTTCGCAGCCCCATACAGGTATTGTTTAATGGTGGCCAGGATCATCTCACCTTTAATAACACCTACCTGGTGAATGATGCAGATCCAGTGAGCATGCTAGTCATGTGTTCTGGACAGGAGTTGGATAGTCTCCAGCTCTTCATCAAGGAGTAGTGGTTTCCAGCCCTGCTCTGGGACCGCTGAAATTGCAACTAGGAAGGACCTGTTGCTAGAATTAATCTTGGTGGTGGTTTGACCACCATCTGATTAAGGCCGAGGCCAGGTGCACATGTAAATCTTATCACGAAATTACCATTCACTATTAAAAATAAGTCCATTATGGCTTTGTCGGTCTTTTTATACGTTGTTGGCGTGAGTTCTCGTTTTTAAAAGGTATAAAGCAGAGGCTCGAGATGAAGGATGTGAAGTTGTTTTCCATGTCTTTAGTATGTACATAATCAAAGCACGTAACACCAAAAAATAAAGTCCCAAATAAGGAACAAAATGATTTTTTGTGAACACCATCCATTTACATGGTTCTTTTGTTGGATTTTGAGCATCATAAAGTTCGTCGAATTTTAGTGTCATTTTGGATAGAAAAATAAGAATGATCTTTGCATATCATTTTGTTTTGACTGTAATTATTTTGAAACACAATAAGTAGGCACCCTTCTTTGTTACAAAAAGTATTATTAAGTTTCTAATTCATCAAAAAGATAAATCTAACTTTTACTGAATAAAAATAAAAAATTATTTTGCTCTAAAAATTAAAGAAATTTCTTCACTTAACCTACTCGACTATAAAGATTCATTTTGTTTAAATTCTACAACATTCTTTCAAAAATTTTGTATGACAAACTGCATGATGTATTTAATATGCTCAACAATCTTAAGCCATTTTACCATCAGGCAGAAAAAGAAAATTGGTTTGAGTGATTGAGCTTTTTTTTGAACAAAAAGTAAGAAGAGTTATGTTTGTTTAACAAACAAAAATGTACGTTTGATGTTGATTTTAATCTACATTTGCAACTTGTGTAGGTGTATAAATTTTTACTTAATAACAAAAGGAATAATGCAAAATAAAAAAGGCTTTTGGTTAGTTGAAATTTAATTGAAATATTGATTTATGGTTATAGAAATTATTTGTCCATCACAATCTATGGAATATTCTATGCAAATTGATGAGAATAAAAAGTGCAAAAGAGAATTTTCTAGGAATTGCCTCACAAACAAATTATAACGTCTATTTCTGCTTAAGCTGCAATGACCACAATAATTTGATGAACTTACAAAAAAATTGGGTTTTGTGAAAATATGAGAACACGTTACAAAAATGCTTTCTAATCGTCTAATATTTGAAAATGTTTTTACAAAATTTTACTTTCTGAAATTTTAGTACAACTGCTCGTTATAACAGCTACTGAGAAAAATAAGCTCGCTTATCTTGTTGTTTGATAAATTTAGAAAAATTTAACATAGCCAGCACATCATGGATGCATATTCAAACGCTTGAAAATACATATAGTTTCAATTCATATGAGAATATTAATAAAAAGATATTTATTTATTTTAGTATCTATTATAATTAAAATTATAATAAATCGTAAGAATTAATTTGTATTTTCTAAGACATTGTTAAAGTAGTTAAAAGAATCAACTGTAAATTAATATAAAATTAACTATTAAGTTATAGTAGTTCATATGTAGGTTAAAATCCTAAGCAAGGTTAACCCTATTAGTTTTATCTCATAAATTCATAAAAACAAAATCTGAAAGTGTGTGTATATATCAGATTGCATTGTGAAATCTTTTTTATGAAGGAAAAATAAATACAAAAATTACAAAGTAAGAATAAAACTACTAATGGGTCTATAGCAGTGATGGGCGAATTACGATTTCAATCCGACCCACGAGAGGTTTCAATCCGGCCCGCCGAGCGTTTTTCAAAAAAAAATTAATCACCTATTAAAAAATTATGCCCAAAAAATAAATTTACATTATGTTTTAAAAAAGATATAAATTGACAATTTTAGCAAAAAAATGCGATGTTTTCCTATTATATTGTGTACAAACTGCGTAGTTTTCTAGGAAATATTGTACACACAAGAGAACAACAACTTTCTGATGCAATATTTCAAGAAGAAACATAAACATCATAAAACACTAGCAACTAATATAAAAAACTGGACGTATAACATAACAACAACTATTATATGTGAGATCTAGAAGATTCTTGAATATTCGAGACAACATGCGCAACAAATATAAAAGGGCCAGCGATGGATTAATCAGCAATCAGTAAAAGTGTAAATCTCGTGACGTAAAGAATAAATTGTGAAGTTAAATTATAAACTTGCCAACGTACAGTTTTATTTGTGTAATTAAAATAATAAAGTGTATTGTAAATACCCCCATAAATGTCAATCGAAAATAGAAAGAGAAAAATTGATTCGGAATGTCGAGTATTTCAAGAAGAGTGGACATATAAGTACTTCTTTATGGAATATAACCAAAAACCTATTCGTTTTATCTGCCAAGAACCGGTAGCTGTGCTAAAAGATTATAATCTCGCTTTAAAATGACAGATGAAGACAAGAAAGTTTATTCAGAGGAATTGAAAAGAAAAATATCTAGTCAGCAAATGTTTTTTTTAAAAATCAAAGAAGTGTCCAGCGATCCTCCACGTTAGCTGGTCATGTTGTTGCCTAAAAAATAACAAAAAGTAACAAACCGTTTTCTGAAGGAGAATTTATTAAGGATGTGTTAATTAGCATTGGAAAAGTATTATGCCCAGAAAAGGTAAAAGATTTCGAATCTATAGGGCTGTCACGTAGAATGGTCACAACAAGAATTGAAGCGATTTCTTCTAATTTAACCAATCAACGTCTGGATGGACGTCTTAAAAAGTTTAAGTATTTTTCAGTCACTATGGACGAGAGTGTTGACAGGAGTGATACAGGCCAACTTCTAATTTTTATCAGAGGAGTCGATGAAAACTTTGTAATAACCGAAGAACTTGCTTGTTTGAGATCTTTGAAAGGAAAGACGACAGGAAAAATAATTTATGATGAATTTAGAGAGGGGATGGAATCTCGTAATGCCCCAATTTTCAAATTACTTAATTTAACAACTGATGGAGCACTTAACATGGTGGGAAAAAATACGGGGTTTGCAGGAGTTTATAAAAGTCAGAATCCTGAAAGCGAAACAATTTCTTTACATTTTTTAATCGACCAAGATGTTCTTTGCAAGGCTGCCTTGGATATTAACCATGTATTTAATATTATTTTAAAATTAATTAATACTATTCGAGCCCGTGGTTTGTTACATCGACAATTTCAAGAGTTTTTATCGGAAGTTGATGCAAAATTTTCAGATGTGCTAAGCTAATTAATGCTAATTAATAATGCGCAGAAAATTATGGCAATGTTTGCTTCCTCATATTTATGTGAACAGGCCTTTTCAGTAATTAAATGCAGAAAAAATTCAATAAGAAACCAATTGTCAGACCAGAGTCTATTTAATTTATTAAAAGTCGCATACTCCCAGCTGGAACCAGATTTTGAGCAAATTATGTCAAGTCAGAAACAGATCCATGCTTCCCATACATCTGGAAAATCTTAAAATCATAATAAACCGTATCTTATAAAATTTTTATGTTGTTTTAAAATATTACGTAATATAGCTAATAAATATATAGCTTAAACCGAACTTTTAATTAAACAGCAACCCCATAATTTTTTAATGAATGACCCTCTATGTTTTTTTTTTTTTTAATTTAATGGCCCGCCGCAAGATTTTTTTTAATCTATTGGCCCGCCAGCCAAAAAGTTCGCCCATCATTGGTCTAAAGTTTTATGCAGTCAACAGCTTTCTTTATTTGGCGTGTAAACTTATTTGCAGTAGGCAAAGTATTTAATAAAAAATTATTTGTTTTGGCTACCTTTTACAAAGAATTAAATTCATTAACACAAAATATGTCGAAACTTACGACCGTTTTGTGCCTTAACGTTATTGTTTAAAATATATATAAGATACTCAGCAACAGGTATTTATTCGTCCTAATCGAATTGTTCTTCTCTTAAATAAAAAAATTATAGGCAGTAGTAAATTTGTTGAAATACTTGCATTTTATTTTTTTTAGATAGATAACGTTATCTATTGTCTAAAAATTTATTTTATTTATTTTTAGAAAAAGAGGAGATATATTGGGTTTTTCAATTGTGGCAACACCAACAACATGATAGTTTTGGCATTTAGTTTTTTGACATATTCATAGTAGATGCATTGGCACTTGTTACAATGTATTCTATTTCACTATGAAAATATTGGTTCTTTTAAAAGTACATGTCATAATATTCGTTATATTTTCGGACAAATAATTGTCCTACTGAGACCACTAGTGAGAATTGGTCGTTAAATTTAAATCGACTGACTCGATATAAAATGTGCGTTCATCAACGCGTGTTCGACTGGGTCGTTCAACTGAAAACATTGCGACAGTGTTGAAGCGGATCCAAATTTGTCTATTTCTCAACGTTCTTAATACATTACAAAAAAAATCCAGTGTAATCAATGGCAAAACCTGCAGAAACTGCTGCTTAAGTTAGATTTTTTGCTTATAACTATATCGCATTGAAATAAATAGTTTAATAAATATTATAATATAATATTAAAATATAAAGTATTCTATGAAAATTTATTGAAAAATCACTTATTCACCAATGCTTTAATGTTTCACTAAATTACACACGATGGTGTACACACAAGTTTCTTAAAATATGTTATTAGCGTACTTCGAAAACCTTTCATAAACCTTTATGGACGGGTTGCTAGTAGGAATATTGCGTTATCTATTTGAAAAGTTATAATAATAAAACAGATAAAAAGGAATGTTGGGTCGCGGTTATACGAAATTGTTTGTGGAGGTGATGTAAAAATATCCAAACAGGATAATGAATGCAGGGAAGTGTTCATTTATAAAAACCTATTGTGATAGTAAAAGAAATAATATGAATACAATTTTTGTATAAAATATATTTGTATGATCCTTATTATGAAGTAGTTATAAAATTCACTATGTTTTAGTAGTTAGTTTTTGGGAAGATATTTAAAAGCTATTGTGTCAAATCAAGCGCTTGTTCGGCTTCGCTAAGTTATGCCGACAATAGAGTTATAAATACAAAATTCTTGAAATTTATATGATATTTATTTAATCTGAAAAGTTGAAAGCTACAAAATATACATTTCACTAAAATCTGACTTCATACAATAAGACAAAATTCAACTAAGTCCTTTAAGATTTTTTTAAACAAAAGCAAAAGCAACTCCATTCATGATATCAAAAATCTTATGAGCAATAATAACTGATACTGGGGCAAATGGATCAGCAGCAACAACAATAACAACAACACACAAGAAAAGAGCTAACAAATCTCAATATGATTATTATTACTTTAATGGCCATATTTGCTGTGTAACTAAAAAAAACTGAACGAATGACCATTTAACAAAACAAGTTGCATGCAACGTAACAAACAAAGTAATTGCCATTTAGTTATTGATTTAATTTCTTCCTTCATAATATCACTGCCGCTTGAATTTATTTTTCTGTACGTTTGTTTAGTCCTCTATTAAAAAGTATTCAATACACATATGCTCATGCGTAGCAGCAAATATAATGAATTGTTTTAAAACGAGGTTAAACCCGCAACATAAAAATGGTTCGATAGTTTTATTTACTTTAAATATGTTCAGACAATGCCATAAAAATATGAATTTGAAAATGTAATCGGGAAAAACAAAAAGGGAGGCATATGAAATGCATTTTAGCATCAGAATTGTTAAACCTTCTCGTTTGACAATATACAAAAGTAGGAAGTAAAATAGAGGCTTCCACGGACAAAATCTGCCTAAAACTGGATTTTAGATATAATAGTTAATTTTACATATTACATTTTTCTACAAGTGTCATTTATTAAAGTTTGCAGTAAACACGTTTCGCACAAAATAAACCCATTTTTACTTTATATTAAGAACTTTAATAACAATTACTTATCCCAGATGGCAAATTAGCTTATTTAACTAGTGGTTCCATATTAAATCATACATCATTAGCGAGATGTACTGCCATGCGACCTTCGTATTCAAATGGCACACAGTGTTTTGTGCTCATATAATCAAGTTATACTTACTTTAGAGAAAGAAAATTATAGTTTTAGAAGAACTGAACTCAGGATATGACCATCGTTTTAAAAAATTAAAACACTTGTTTGCCTTAAAATAGCATATATTTTAATGAAATAATATAGATAAGATAAAAACACACCTTTTTATATCATTTAAAGGTTACAGAAGTATCGTCAAATTCCAAAATCAAATTTCCTGGAGATAAAAGTGATTCCGAAATAAATAAGAAATTTATATTATTTAATAGCTAAATAACAAAATGATTTTAATATATACTTAATTGTAAAATACAACAATATTCGAAAAGACAATATTCGCGTTTTCTTGTAATATTCTCTAAATATATATATTAGAAACTTTTAGATTTCAAGGGAAAAATTAGAAAATTTGCGCATAAATAGTCCTTTAAGACAAAATTTATTACCATCTTCGGCGTTCTACTGCAGCGTAAAAAACTAACGACTGAATTCTTTACTTAAATGGCTTTTTACAAGGACATTGGAGCCAACATAAATGATAGCAATGTTTTAATGACATTATTTACAAATTTTTTTACAAATTTTCAGAAAACAGTATGAACAAAAACGCAGAAAAATATACCAATGGTATTTGTTGTTCGATAAAAGTTATATGTTGTTGTAAGTTTAAAATATATGAGAATTTGGTACAATAAAAGAATCAATTTAAAAAAAAAATATTTACCAAAACTTTAATAGCATATTATTTCAAATAAACTTCGCTGTTGGAAATAATAAACTTAAATTTTATCCTTTAAAATTTTATATTATAACGATTCTCTTTGCTCACAATTCCTTAAATTTTGCCTGCCTTAAATGCTTTTAAATAAATTTAAAATATTGTAACAAGTTTTTTTTAGAATAAATAGGGAAAATTTGTTGTGTTTTCGTATAGGAATCTAAGCACTGTTCGGTGTTTCTCCCCGATTTTGATGGATTCCCACTCGTAGGGAGGTGCGCTCATTCTTCTGCATCTTGTTCGCAAATTTTTTAATCATAGGAATAATCTGCCTCCTTGTAGATATTACAGTACTAGTGATTGTTATTTCGATGGTGTTTTTCGTCTACATTTCAAGAGTATTAGGTAAACACGTTTCATAAATGTGTCAACATACTACATACCTTGTTTTCGCAGGCCCTTATCTTGTGCTGATTCTTTTTCTCTTCGCCAGTCATAGATTTTTCCGTTTACATTCGAAGCAGTGACATAATCTACTTGGCGTGTTTTTCAGCCTGCCTGCCAAAATAAACCGTCCGCATGATTTTTAAAATTAATTTTTATTACTACATAAAATGAAACAGAGTTCCGCAATCGATGTATACTATTAGCTCATGGTTTTTCCCGATAAGCTAGAAACCAATACAATTTTAATATAAGTATATTGTAAATTTTTTTAAAATTTTATAGTTAAATTAACTCAATTAATATATTTATCTTTTGCTACCCTCGAATATATCCTTTTTGTTTGCATAACTATATTGTTAAATTTTTCTTTTTTGCTCTATATTGTACAATTTTGTAATAGCTCCGTATTTATATCATGTATTCTATAGCATATTGGATACGCTAATAAATATTGTTCGCTTTATTGAAGTGCCACCAATATATTGATTAATTTTTATCGCTAAAAAAACATTTTAAAAGTGATTTATTAAGAGTTGAGATAAATCATTTAACTAAATATTGATCACAACATATTGCTGTCTACATACAATAAACTATGCTTTTTTTGCAATATTTATGTGCTCCTGTTATACAATTTTTTGTATCTCCTTTTTTTATGTTTTGGTAATATGCGCATGAATATGAAAAGAAATATGATCGTAATACTTAATTTATCGAATAATATTTGCACGTACATACTACTAAGTAGTAATTTGGTAATATTCATGTTTAACTTAACAGCAAAATTAAAGTAAGAAAAAGTAAAAACAAACAACTAAACATAAGCAGAAAATACTACTATACTATACTATACGGTTATCAAAAAGAGTGTGCAAAAAACAAAACAAACCACTCTTAAATACATGTTCATGTTTTATTCGTGGTATTTTATGTTACCTTTTATTTCGGTGTTTTCTGTTTTTTTATTTAATATTTATTTGACTTTTAATGATATGTTATCGATATCAGAGTGATAAATTTGTTTATATTTGGGTAAAAGGTTTAAAAGATTTTTTTTCCCGCCTGTAATACTGCTGATATTTAAGTGATTTTTAAATTAAGTTTCATTGAAAAATCAAAAGTTTAATTATGTGTAAACAGTGTTGCGTTGCCTACAAGTAGGATTTAATTTGAAAATTACTATCATTTTAAAGGATTTTATAATAAAAAAACAAAAAAATATTTTAAGTAAATCATAGCAATACTTTCAATTGCTTTTATAAAACTTTAAGGAAGCAAAAAACAAATTGTAGTTATTATATTTTTCATTACTTTTTGAGCTCTTGTTTTTCTGTTTTGATGGAGAAGGATGGATGGAAATTTTAGAATTACTTTCCTTATTTCAGTTTAAACAAATTTTTTGTAAAATTAATTTTACTATGTAGATTTAGACCATAATGCATAATGTTTTATAAACTAATTTGAAGTTATAGATGCGTCTTATATTTTTAAAGATTTCTTAAAAACTATATTTAATTTTTTTTTTTAAATCTCGATTGCGCAGATTTAAGCCATATGTTGTCAGACTGAAGTCGGATTTCTTAGTTCTAACTTTCTCCTGAAAATATATCACAACTAAGAAAATTCAAACACTCTACTGTTCTAATTAACTATTCCTATTGATTTAGGAAAAAGAATTACAAGGATAAAGATTTTTTTTTCTTTCAAAAATTAAACTACAAAATTTTTTGTGATAATAAAAACAACCAGAACAGTTTTCATTATTTTGTTGGATGTAACGTTTTTGTAGATTTGATAAAATCACAAAAATAATTTTCTACATGTTTTAAAAAATGTTCAGTTAAAAAAAGCCTTCAAGGCCAAATTACAGATTCTGATCTAGTCAATGCAATAATTCAGTGCCCTAAAAAAACACAACATCTTTGAAACAACAAGAATCCTATACAATTAGAGTGCACTATTTTACAGCTTTTCGGCAATAATACATATTTCGATAAAAGGATTAATACATGAATTTTAGTTTTCTATTCAAGCATCACAAATTTCTTTACAAAAAATTTCTTAATACTCTAAATACTCTTGCTATTTATTTGTTAAGGATACAAAGATCTGGTCATTGTACCTCCAGTACACATGCACATATATTTCATATGACGAATATACTAACATACGACGCCCATTTCCAAATTATTTTGTTAATTATTTTAACGGGGTTAATATAATCTGGACTGGCTACGAAAATAAACAGCAAGAAACAAACAAACAAATATGGCTGATTTCAAAAAAACACCCTCAGACGAACACACGTGCCTAGATAACAATGAAAGGCGGAGGTATTAGGAAATTTACTTTGCATAAAGTATCAAGTGGCTGGCATTCTACCTACATGACTAGATACGAACTTAACAACAGAACTACCTAAACGCGAACACTGACTCACCAGTACAAATTACATCAAAAGCGATCGCTATTAAATCCAAGGGAATAACAGCCAAAGAAGACGGGAAATGACAACAGCCTGCTTGGCTGTGTGTTACTTTGTTTTTATTTTCTGTTGTTTATGCTATTTGGTAGAATTTCTTATTAGCATGTTGTTGTCTTATGTGTATAAAATTTCTTAGAAAATTACACAGTTTTTAAAATGCATAGTGGGTCGTTACGTTTTTTTTTTTTACTGATAATTATTTTTTTTTAAAACTTAATAAATTATCTTCGTAATAATATCAGTTCTTTTTTTACTTGACTTACTTTTGGCAAAATTTGTTAATCCTTTTTGATAACCAGTAAAATGAATTGATTATGATTTACAAAACAACAAGAAAATGATTTCGTTCTGAAATCCCCAGTTCACAAAACTGAGCCTATAGTTTTACTTTAGCAGAACTATGCTTTTTGTTTAATGGCATCAAATTTTAATTTAATTCAATTTTCAAAAATAACATCGCGCTTTTGCTACGATTTATTTAAAATAAAGTAGTTTTTTATATATATATTTTTTTTATTTTAAGTTTAAGCCCACCTAAATAATAAAAACCACCTGCATTTTTAAGCACAAATATAAACTTAAAAAATATTATCATATTTCAAATATCTCCTTTTTTTACTTTTTTCCAAACAAACACAACATTTATTTTCATTCAACCAATTCTACACATGTCACTGCCATACAACTTAAACAACAACAAGCAAATCAACAACTTAGAAGAAAAAAAATTAATGTTGAAACAATCAATATGCCAAAATGAAATGAAAAATAAAAATTTAAATAATTGGTAAGCAAAAGTTAAACAAAACAGAAAAAACGACGCGACAATTACTAAAACTGCAAATAAATAAATAACAAATCGATAGAGAGCAAGAGCAGTAAAAGCCAAACGATAAATGACGTTAACATTTTGGCCGTAAAGTAATCAACAACATACAGTCAATAAATCGTAATTAATTAACCAAAAAATCGATTGATTTTTGTTAAGAAAAAGGATTTGTATTTTTTTTTTTTATAACATATGCTTTTATTATTTCAATAGAGCTTTCAGTTTTAGTTCAGATTTAAATTTTCAGATTTTTCAACAACATCAGAAATAAATAATTTTGTGTATATTGTATAAAACATAGTACAAACAGTGTAAGGCCAAATTTGTTGTTAGTATGTGTTTTTATATGTTTAACTAAATGCATAAATGATTTTGAAATTGGTCAGCAGTTAGATATGGTCCCAATATGTGGTCGTCTGCAAGTAAACAGACCAAACCCAAAATTCTTTTTTATAATATTTAGTTGTAGATCTACAAGGTGTACGTACTATTTTTTCTATATTTGTTTTGTTATTTTTTTTTTGGCTAAATTTTTAGTATGATTTAAGATTTTTAACCCAATTTTGCAACAAAAAAAAAAATATTTGTACATGTGTATTTATTGTGAGTGTATTTGTATTTGCTCAAATAATTTGGAAGTTTGTTTTTTGCACTTTCAGTACTAAATTGTATTTAAACAAGTATACTCGGCAATATAAAAATGAAAATATACATGTAGAACACCGAAAATTATAGTATTTTTAATTTCGATATCTTTTCTATAATGTAGTTTTATCCTTTTTCCATATTTTCTTTGGAACTTGGTAGTGCTTGTATAAAATAATATTTAACCAGCCGAGCTTGTTGACTTCTCTCGGATATTATACATTGACGAGATTTGTAATTAATTTTCAAAATTTCAACCAATTATTTACCTATAAAAGTGTATGAAAATGCAGTTTTAACCCCTTCATTCAGGCAGCCAGCTTAAAAGTTTGCAGTCATTAAGATATTGATCTAATGTGCCAACTGTGATATTGTCTTTTTCTCTGATGCGTTGGACCAAAAATTGTTTGCAATAAGGCCGGTGGAAATATAGTGGATTGTCCTGTTGGCTCATGCTAGCCTTGAAGGGGATTGGGCTCCGATTTACCTCTGAAGAGACATGAATTGTCCGTGAGATTCCGTCAAATGTGCCCAATACGGGGCACTATACGGACACTTTCTTTGGATGCAATTGTTTTTTTAAAACTGTTTGTGGATTTTATGATCCCCAAATGGCACAATTATGTTGGTTTACATGGCCGTCTAATTGAAAATGAGCCTCGTCCCTGAAGAGAATTTAGTTGAAAAATGCGTTGTTCAAAAAATTTCGATGTAAACAATGATAGCACAGCTTTAATTCTTGAACGAGTTGAATTTTGTAACAGTCAAGATGATGATCTTTATGTAAAAAGTTGCCCAATTGCTGCGAACGTCAAATGCAGCTGTTCCAGACTTTGCTGGCTTATATCGGATGTTTTTTATAGAGTTTTTTTATACAAAATTAAGTTGGCAACACTTTTCTGGTTTGATATTTTAACATAACATTATAATAACGCTTCCAAATTGTACGAATTCATCCCAAAACAAGATTTCCGTCGATCCTAATTTTCTTACAAGCGAATTTTATCAAGCGATAAAGTTCACCTTTTTGAAGAGTTTTTTACACCGAGAAAAACTGATTGTGTGGTATATGAACGTTACTGATCAAAATGTCACATTCAATGGTGATCGCTATAAAGCTATTACTACCAACTTTTTCGTTTATCAATTAAATAACCATGAAGTGCAAGATCAACACCATTTATCTTTCTCATCATATTTTCAACATCGATCTCAATCAGTTTATTGCCGCCTATGATGTTTATAATAATCAGCTCCAGCCGTGCATTTTAGTGTTGCTTTATCAGCGAATATTCAACTACCAAATTCAAATTAATTTTTTAAGGGTTTACTATTTCCTGTTTTGCGTCATAAGTATGTAATCCCGTCGGGGGCACATTGATATGTTTTGACGGAATCTCACCGTCATTACATGTGTCAACGGGGGTAAAAGGGAGCCCAGTCCTCTTCAAGACCAGCAGGAGCCAACTGGGCAACTTCACTATATTTCCACGGGAATCAGTAAAGCCGCACACTTCAGCTTTTTGTCTTTTTAGCCTTTTAGCTGTTCTCTGACTGATTACTGAGATTGGTCCTTCGGGAGTATCGTGATGGTTGTAGTTATGAGGCCTTTTTTGAGTTGTGTCGGTCGGATCATTTACAATGAACACAATGATCGCAATGAATGGTCCAGGTACAGTAAGTATGATTGCGATTTTGTTCTTAAATTTTACTAAACTTCATGCGTTCTGGACCAGGACTTCGATAGTCTCTAACTGTTTAACAAGGTGTGAGGGCTGCGGCATGAAATGAAAAGAAATACAAAATTAGAATATTCGTTTTTTCACACATAAAATACTAAAAATTCAAGCTTTTTGTTATAAATCATATAGCTAGCCAAAGAATAAAATAAGCTACGTAAAATTGATGCATACATTTTTATTTTTCTTATAAATAAATCAAGACATCTATATTATTGATGCAGCACTTAACTTTTGAAATGACAAGACATACATTCGTTCATTCGAAGCGAGAAACACTATCAACAAGGCGCGTAGTATAACCAAACAGCCGCAGGTTTAAGTTAGTTGGAAACTAATCAGTGTAACATACGCCCCATAACACTAAAGAAAATTAGCTACTAAGATATGTTTATCTATCTTAAGTTTTTGGTAAAAATGTTTATGTGCTTTACAATTATTAATTCTTTTTCTTCTTTCAAAGCAACCTGTTGTGGGTTTTATTTTGCCGCAAACTATATTAAGTTAGTAAGAGGGTACTTAAGTAACTAAACATATGTATGTTAGCATACTTGCTTATGTGTTGCATGTTTTTTTTTTAGTAGTTATATAATGGCATATGCACGAGTATGAGTATAAATGTATGTTATTTTATTGATGATATTATCATTTAGTATATGTTAAAAGTCATAAACATGTTTACGGTTTAACTAACAAATATGACTTCAAATTAAACAATTGCTATAACAATAATATTTGAACAATTTTATTTTATAATTCAAACATTTATGTTATTATTTTTCTTTAAAAATATCTGAATATATTTATAAAAATTTTTTTTTGTGTAGGTTTTTTTTTTTCTTTTGAAAAAGAAACCAGCCGACCAGATCGTAAACATATGAAAAGTAGAGCAAGTTATTATAACCTAAGAAATACTTATAGAAAAATAAATCTGTTAAGAAAATCTATTTTAAGGTGGGGCAGTCTAGTCGAAATATATTATATTCTTATATTTACTATAGTTTATTATATTAATTATTAAAAAGTAAAAGTTTTTTTTTTTAATTGGACATTTATTAATTCTTCGAATGAGATTTGTGAAAAACTAAAAGTGAACATTTTGGTTTATGTAATGATTTTTGGTAGAAAAATAAATTATTATGGTAATTATTCGGGCTAATATTAATTTTAATCTAAAAATAACTCACAGCCAACAGCCGAATACCGAGGCTACTTTAGTCTATGTAGTAAGCACGTTGAGTACAAATCTGTTTTGACCTGACTTTAACCGCTGCAGTAGCCAAAAAAAAAATAGTGTGTTTTATCTTTTTAGCGGTTTTTATACTTATTCAGAGTTTTGCTTAAACCAGCATTGCATATTTTTTTTCGGCAGCTTTTCTTTGCAGCGCGCTGAAGAAACAATAAAAAATGTCTATTCGCTGCATCATATGATATTTTACTTCTAACCTCCACATTAATGGCAAAGGTAGGATTAAATAAAATTAAGTAAAGCCTTTCCCTGTGCTTCTATTTTATCCACCTGAGATAGCACTCTTCTGTATCCTCTCCTAAAGAATGTAGAGGAGTTACAAGCTTCTAAGAGGCAAAACATGATGATAATCCCTCAATAATTTCCGAGTGGGGTCATCTCAATACGCATAGATTTCTGCCCGGAAATAATGCTGCAGGTATTAAGAAATCGAAATCTCTTGATGTTCCTGTCATAAAGGTCCAGTGTGATGATCTATGGACTAAGCATATTTTTCAGGTTTCTAAAGAAGGTTTCTAATGCCTGAGCTTCCTAAAAAGGTCTAAAAGATATTTCAATTCATCCTCTCATATATGGGCCCGCACCTCAAAGTATAATTTGAAGTTGTTCGACCGCGTACAAGAGAATGCCAAGAAGCTCACTGAGGGCATTAGGGCATTCTACTCTATTGATTTTATTGCTTTATCATTACTAAGGTAAGTGCTTGTCGTTGAGAGCCCATCCATTTGTGATTGATTGGTCGGTAAATCGAACTTTGCATTACAGGGAAATTTTGTTTTTTAGCAGAGCAGTTCGTATATAAAACAAACTTCCTCCGTAGATATTTGCTGTCACTTTCAAAATGGGAAAATTTAAACACTGCTCCCTCTTTCGTCCTCCCATAACCTAATTTCCTAGTTTGGACACAATGCACTGCATGAATATTGATCATCCTCTGAGTGCTGATTTGAAAACAATTATAATCTGTATGAACTTGATACTATATATACCATAGCTAAAAATAACAGCTACATCCCCACTACTATCGACAATCTGCTTAGTCAGTGAAACACTAAAGACAGGAATAAAGAAGGTAAATAGACAACCAACCAATACAACACGACGACACACTTTTACTTACACAGGACCAGCATTAAAAAATAGCAATACACTGAGACAAAATGTCAGAGCACCGCGAAAAACAACTGAAAAATTTAGTTCCGGTGGAGTATACAGATTTACTTGTGCCTGTAAAAATACTTATAAGAGACAAATTGGACGAACGCTAAAAAGAGGATTTACAGAACACATACGCTCATAAAACGAGAAAGAGAAGACTCCAATTTTGCATACAACTTGGCATCCACGGTCACGCAACAAGTGAAAGAGATAAGTGTTTAATATTACTAGACTAGACATTATTGAAAACATGGAACAAAACAAAACAAAAACTTTTAACAGTGAAATTATAAACGAAAAGGTAAACACGACCACAGCCAAAATTTTCACATCACTAAAACTACCTATACACTCTAACAAACGAACAACACCCTCAGACGGACATACCTGTCTAGATAATAACAAAAGACGGAACTATTAGATTAGCCCCGCATACAATGCCAAGTGGCGGGCAATCTATCTACATCAGTAGATACGACCCTAACGAAAGAATTATCTAAACCCGTACACTGACTTACCAGTATAGTCGGGAATACTGCTTGATTATAATGCCATCATATGGAAAACGCTCACCGGTTACACCGAACAAACAGCCAGCAATGACGGTTTACACCGAAGAAAATTACATAATTATAAAAAAAACATTTACGATGTTCTCAAATTTAAACATAATTTTTCTAAATCAGTGTGTATTTTCTGATGACACAATACATATAAAGTCGATCAAACTAAGTGGTTTAACTTTTGCTATTTCGTCATAACTATTAAGTTTAACTTTTCTGAGATATATGTACCGTTCGATTATAACGTCTCTTATACACAGTAAGCCAATTAAACAGAATGCTGCAATTTATAATGGTGTCTGCCAAAGGGTTAATAAAACATTTTGTCTAAAATATGTTAAATTTTATTGTCCTATATCAAGGTTATTTTGCATTTAATTTTAGCATTATTAAATATTTTCCTCAAACAGTTTTCATGGCATGGGCGTTTTAAGGAACTTGCTTAATGTCAAAACATTACTACACCCATATGTAGATTAGCTGCAAACCACAAAAGTATATAAAATATATAAAAATTTATATGATTCCTTATCACAACGACAGGTCCACTGAAAAGTTTCTGCAATACTTACTTTAGAATACAAAATTGAATACTTAACAAGCAACACAAAACTCAACAACAATTGGCAGTGCAGACGAAGTAGCAACAAATAAAAGTTTTTGTTGTATGTGGTATGTAACGCTGTACATAAAACAAAATCGTATAAAATAATTTCTGCTCTAGTTCAGTGTAGTAAATGCAAAATTGTATTCAATTTGCCTGCTGTATGAAATTTTTTCTTTTTATTTTTTACTTTTTTCAATAAAGGTTATAACGATTATTTGTTTTTTTTTTTTTGTTAAGTTTTTATATTCTTCGCGTTTTTTGCTGCTTTGCATAGCTTAAAGCAAAAATCGTGATTTAAAATTTATTTTAAGAATATAGTTTTTTTTTTCGTTGTACATTTTAAGTTGCTAAAGTTGAAGAAGATCTTTTGCTTGAAAGTTTATTAAACTTGATTTTAGTTTACACACACACACATACACATATTTACTCGTACATACACGTTAGTTACGTTTCTTTTGATTTCATTTTATTTGTGCAGGTTACGCTTGAGTTCACCTGTTAAAGTCAGATTCCTGTCTGGAGATTAAAATCACCTGCCTTCGCTGTGTGTGCTAAAGATTTTTTTGTTCAATAATTTTTGGTTGTTAAAGTTTGCGTAAGGCACCCACGCATTTACTAAAGTGGACCTTACCAACGACAAGTTTTATTTTTAAGTAGTTTTTTCCACCGAATGTTACTCGTACCAACCCAACAACATTGACTACTTTTCATCATTGAAAAGCTAAAGGCTGTTTCCATAGACTTTAAAGCTGCCTTCATTGTTTATTTTCTTTAGAGATGATAGAGTTGGCAATTTTTACCATATTTGGGTTTGATAATATTTGTATGTAATTAACTCACAAGCTGAAAGAGATTTAGTTTCAGTTGTATGAAATTTAAAATTCCTGCAACATAAATTATAATTTATATACTTTTCAAACAAAATCACACAAAGTTTTTGATTTGATCATGATAATAAATAATTTTAAAGATAATATTGCCATTTTTCGTCCTAACTCGCTGGTTTATAGTCGAAGGCGAGCGCTTGCGATGCGAATGCATCATTCTCAAGCCGCGTTGTAGATTGTACTGGTGAGTCAGTGTTGGCGTTCAGGCAGTTCTGTTGTTAGGTTCGTATCTATTCAGGTAAGCAGAATGCCAGCCACCTGGCATTTGTATGCAAAATTAAAGATGCCTACTTAGTTAATATTTAGTGCAAAAGCATATGCTGGTTATATGATTGCCGATGTGATACCGGTATTACCTGATAAGATTTACATCTACGCGTGGCTATGGAGCCTTAATCAGATGGTGGTCAAACTACTTTGTATAAATAGGAACGTCATGCTCGTCCTAGGAAGCCGAAGACTAATTCTAGCAACAGGTTTTTCCTAGTTGCAACTTTAATGATTCCAGAGCATGGCTGCAAATCATCACTCCTTGCTGAAGAGTTGGAGACTTTCCAACTCCTGTTCAGAACACATGTCTAGCATGCCCACTGGATCTAGGAACATTTCACCAGGTAGGTGTTATTAAAGGTGAAATGAATCTGGCCACCATAGAAAACTGACCTGTCTGTTATGGGGCCGCGAAACCACAACCACCACGATACTCCCGAAGGGCCAACCTCAATAATCAGCTAGAGAAACAGCTAAATGCCTAAAGAAACAAATAGCGGAAACTCTGCGGGCTACTGATTTCCGTGGAAATAACGTGGAGTTCCCAGTTGACCCCTGCAGCCTTCAGGGGACTGGACTCCCTTTTTTCCCCCAGTTGCACAAGTCTAGATAGTCGAAGTTCTATAAAGACCATATAATGTGCCCCCGGGGGGGGGTGATACCGGTATATCTATAGGCGAAAGAATGCACAAGGTCCTTCGCCATCAGATGTGAAAGTTTTACTTGCGCGCAAACTCTTTCAGGAAATGGCAGGCCAGATGGGAAGAGAGTGCCCAAGGACAGCCAAAATCATTCTTACGGAAGTGGATACAGAGCAAACACGGAGTTATTAATTGCTATCTGACACAGTTGATTTCTAGACTCGGCTACTTCAGCAGCTATCTCCGCAACGCCACTTTACTCGACGAAGACAAAAAGAGTAGATAACGCGGAGCATATATTTCTTGGGTGCCAACGTTAGTTCGTTTATAGCAGGCAGCCAGTAACGACCAATTATGTAGCCAATAAGATGACAAGCAAAGCGGAAACTTGGGACCCAATGGCAAGATTTTGTGAGTACATCCTTCGCACGGAAAAAGTAGAACTTTTACAAGACACGCGAGGAAGCGACAACCGGATAACAGTGAAGACCTGGACAGAGGTAGAGAGGAAGTAATTCAATTGAAAACTGTAGGAGGCAGCGCGAAAAAAAGTAATGAGAATGCGGTGCCGAGGTGGACAACTCATCCCGGATGAGTAAGGAGAATTATAGTTTATATTTGAGCTAAGGGGCCTGACATATCACAGTTGACAACGATCTTCTGTGAATTCAGAAATGCATTATACTTCCTACCCCGAAAAAAATATTTAGTTCCCCATAAAAATGTAATTAGTTAAATAGGGACTTACAGTGACACATTAAATAAGTTAATAAAATGTAGTTAGAAAATAATGAAATGATTCGGAACGGATGGCCTAAAACAAGAATAATATTGGCTATTCTCTATTTTTTTAAAAAAGAGATGCAATTCAAACTAAACTTGAAACAATGCTCCGCTTAAAAGATTTCACCATGCCTCTGCAGACGCATAATTAGAAATCAAATTTAAATTTTAAATCTCATACTCCTAACAGCATTCAATAAAAGTCTGCTCTCCAGACTTTTCAACAAAGTACATATTTCAGAAATGTTAAATACATTTTTTTTAATTTTTATTTTATTTTTTTATATCTGTTTTTATCCTAAAATTGATTCGTTTCACTTCGAAAAGTGGCTTTACTGACCTTGATGTTATATATTAAAATCTGCTGTGTTTTTCCTTTTTTTAAGTTATCATGAGTTAATAAAATCTTATAATTTCTACTTTTGCTGTTTTAGTTTCCAAAAAGCACACCATATACTTTATTTTTTAATTTATTTAAATAATCAGAAAATTAATCAAAAAATTTTGGTTTTAATATTATTTTTAAATGAACTCAAACTTGTACATGAATAGTTTTGGTTACTATTTAAATTACAGTCATTATCACATAAGCGTGTATGCACAATAATAGCTTGAAGACAAACACTGCACACAAACGATTAATAACATAACATAGACTAACAGGTGAGCGCAGTGAAAAAACGTTTAAGCGAAAATCACTCCTGTAATTATACACAAATATAATACAAAGTTAAATATAATTCAAAGTTGCATTTTTAAAAATAAAACAAAAACGATGTAGATCATTGAAACATGTAATTAAAAATCGTTAAATATAGTAATTTTTAAAATTTTAAAAAGACTTTATGTTTATTTTATTTTTTGTTATTTTTCCAATATTAAATATTATATATATCGGGTTTTTCAACAAGTTATTTGTTTTTCAATAGCAGCATTACCAGCAACACAATAGTTTTGACGTATTCGTAGTAGATGCATTGGCAATTGCTACAATGAGTTCAAGTCCACAGGGAAATCGTATTAAAAGAGTTAAAATCTACTACGAAAGTGTAAAATTCAAGATATCTTCGTTCCTTCTAAGACCACTATTAAAAATCTGGTCGTTAAATGTGCGAGCACAAACGCGTGTTCGACCGGGTCGTTCTACTGAAAACATCGCAGCCGTGAACCACAGTTTTTAAGCGGATCCAAATTTATCAATTCCTCGATGGTCTCAACAATTAGGGTTATCGAAAACAATGGTGACCTTTGCGTAAGGATTTGACTTTGAAGCCTTACAAGATTCAACTGGTGCAGGATTTGAAATCGACCGACCATTCACATCGCCGTATATTCGCTCAATTGATTCAGGAACAACCGGCTGGTTTTCTTAAAATTTAATTTTTTTCAGACGAAGCCCATTTTCACTTGTCAGGGTGAACAAGCAAAATTCCGGCATTTGGGCTTCTGAAAATCCTTGAGCTTCTCAATATAAGTCTATGCATTCTAAGGTCTCACTACATAGTGTGCTACGTGGTCTGGAGACATAATTGAGTCATGTTTTTCAATAAACTTAAAACTGAAAATCCGTGATGTGATTAACGAAATAGGACCGCCATTTTGCCAAAAAGTGATTTAAAACTTTGATGTAAGAATCGACATCTGTCAGCGAGCTCGCGGTGAACATTTCCCAAATATCATTTTTCGTTCATAATTGCCGAACTTTGCTCTTCGTAATAATAGCGACAAAATTTTGAATCATCCTAATTTAAATGTGTTGTTTTATTTTGTTTAAGAAAACAAACTTCTTGTTGAAAAAGCCTTGTAGCTTGTTTATTTTTCGTCTGAAATTTATATTATCATTCAGTATACAATTTTTTGTTCTTGGAATTTAATTTGCTACTAAAGCCTTTTTTTAAACAATAAAATTCAAAATTTATTTGCTAAAGCTATAAATCTTTAACCAGCCAAAAACGAATTCAAACAAATACATCTTTTTCTGAAAAGAGAGCTTAACCATCGTTATGGTTATTTAATCCTGTTTTTTTATATTTTTTTTTTTTGCACAAAAATCAAAAAATGTTTCAAACGGTTTTTTTCATGTTTTCTAAGATCATTACTGCATAGTGTCTTTAGCATAAATATAATACAAACAAGTGTTAAATGTTTGTCCTTTTTTTACTTAAACTACAAGATAATAAAATATTTTCGATTTAGGTGTGTATTTGCAATATTTAAGGCAATTTTATTTTATGTTTAATTTATATGTCTTTTATGAATAAAAAATTGAGTTTAAAAATTTTTTATAAAATACAGACCTAGTGCTTAATAATAAAAAACTACTAATTAAATATTAAAAAGGTCAAATAACTATAATTATTATATATCTTGTATAAAGTCATTTGAAACTCGAATTTTTGTCGAAGTTATAAAAAATTTTACACTTAACAATTACAGTTCTTGCCAAGGCTTCCTTATAATCCCTCTAGGATTTTCTAAAACCCAAATGCAACAATTTCACGTACCTTGATAAGTGAAAATAGACTTTGCCTATCGGCTACTATTCCTGCACTTGTTCTACATTGTAAGGCTTCATAGTTAAATCCCTACGCAAAATTCGCCATATGGTGTTGTTGAGAACGTCGAGGAATTGACAAATTTGGATCTGCTTCAACACTGTGGCCGACGGCTGTGATGTGTTCAGTTGAACCACCCAGTCGAATATGCACTATTGATAAGAATATATTACTGGGACTCTTAACTGCAGGAAGTCCGGAAAGGAGATTAAATATAGTGGGGACTCCCTAAGGTGGATAACTGCATGACAGGATATGGACACAAATTGTATGAGATAATATTTCAACAATTTGCGATGTTAGTGGTTATTGTGTATAAAATTTAGTTTGCCTTATAACTACAAGCAGTCACCTAATAAGCGTTAATGAATTAGAATTAAACAAATTGAAGAAATTATGGCAAAGCCTGTACAAAGGAGAAAGAGCTCATATTATCAATTGACAGCAAAAAGCAATATAAACGATATGAAAGGCTTTTGACAGAATGGGACTTCATGAAATTTAAATAGACGAAGAGTATAAAAAATAGCATAATAACATAATATTAGGAGTTCAATTCGTTTACCTATATATAGGACATTTTTAAGCCCATTCGATTTTACAAGATTGTCAACTGTCAAACATAGTGTTATAGTAGGCTAGTTATTGTCAAATTTATGATCAGCATTAGGAAAAGATTGACTCTTGAAAACGCTACACAAAAATACAGCATATAGGTGAAAAATTGTGTACGGAGATGAGGCTTACTTTTAGTTTAACAGCTCTGTTAGTGAACAAAATTGCTACATTTGTAGTAAAACTAACCTGAAACGAATAATACACACTTCACTATATTCAGAAAAATTCACTTTATGGAGGGGTTCATATGCTGGTGACATCCTTAGATGTCGTTTGTTCAAAAATGAAGACGGAGGTCAATGGAGATCGCTATTGATTTAGAGAAACTTGTTAATTAGCTTCTAAGGCCATGTGCAGCCAGATGAAGCTGCTGGCTTATGCTAATAAACCAAGAGAATTGACGCCTTAAACGTCTTTCGAGTTAAACGTATACCCAGCGAGGTTGTAAAAAATTCTAATTTAATGCCAGTTATTAATCTTACCAATTTAAAATTCTTTCTAATAAAATTTAATTTTATGTGCTATTTTTGAGATCTTGAAATTCTGATTGTCTAAAGAACATCATTCAATCCTTACAATATATGAAAGCTAAAATGAGATGTAATTTGAATTTTAATTTAACTAAATTATTACTTGCCGAGTAATAAGTAAAAATATATTTTATTTTGAAATAATATATATATACTATTATTTATTATTAACACGTTTAATATTGAACCAATCTAAAATTATTTATCGAAACCTGCATTAAATTTAAATTGTTTTTCTGTAATTTTCTAATTTCTAAATAAAAATTTTGTAAGTAGTTTTCAAAACTTTATCTTAGTGATCTGATATTCGTATAAAAGTTTCAGTCTGACTGGTTTAAAAATTTTCTAAGCAGAATCAAAACAAAAATTTCTCCTTGTTAAATTAAATTAATTTATTATGAAAATTGTTTAAATTATCAAGAGACCTACTTCAAAAGAATAAAATTAAATTATTTTTTTTAATGTAAGGTATTTCCACAAGAGTCTTAACCAACATCAACCATTATAGTAACTAATGCCAAACAGCAGCATAAAGCTTCTTCACTTTTGTGTTTTTATTTCCATATTTATGGCATAGAATTTTGTGTTATTTTTCGAATTGTTTGCTTTAAAATTGGGTAAGTATTAGGCAGTCTCATTTTAACTGTGAGGTAAAACCATAAATTAACAAAAAAATAAATAAATAAAAAAGAAACACCTCGCCATATGCTCTTTTGCAATATTTACGTCAACATAGATTGTGGGAGATTTTGGCAAAGTGTTATATAAAACGAAGCAAAAAATCTTTCGGTTTGTATTTGCTTTGTGTTGTAATTCATATAAAATTCAATATGTTAAGGATATTAGCACAAAACAAAACAAAAGAAAAGTTAAATTCAAACCAAAACTTATTGTTCATTTCAGGTGTTATTCAAATTTGCTTTTTTGTTCACAATATTTTCTTTCCATAGAAAATTTGCATAACTATCTTAGATTTTATGTAATTTTTTTATTCATTTTAAGAAAAAAAATCCTATAAACTTCAAGGTGTTAATAAAAGCAACTTATTATTGCACTTAGCTGGGTTCAAAACATGACAACAGGGGTCTCTTTTTATTTATAAGGGAAACCATCTTACTAAATATAATATGTAAAAAAATTTCTTATCATTATTTTTTCTAATTGTAAAAAAAGTTATTGCAAATTAAAAATTTTTGCAGTTCGTAGATAAGCTAGATTTTAAAAATATATTCATGTAATAATCCTGTTAGTATCACTTCCTTTCTGCAACGATTTTATAATCCTTGTTGTTATTATTTTTTATATTGGATCAAAATTGGACATACGAGGAAAAAATAAATAAAACCTTAACGACAAAATGAACTAAATCAAGTTAGTTTTCAAGCTTTTCTATACACAATTTATCCAAGTTAAGTAACATATTTTTAAATACTGGTTAATTGAATGTGTTAATTTTGCTGTAGAGTAGGAGAATTTTTGTTAACTAAATATTATTTTAAACAGTGGTAATGCATTATAAGAAAAATAGCACATGAAGTTACGTAAAATCTCACACGTTTAATAATTTAAAGGCCGTGCAGTGTAAATATTTTTGGGGTTACTTCTAACGTATTGTTTTATATTTTAGAGATTCGAAATGATACTTCAGGTATTAGTAGTAGAAAAGACTGCACAAACAGATTCGACCCTAATGAAAGAACGACCTAAACCCAACTCTATTTATACTAACAGATATAATACTAACTATCCAGCACTATCTAAAATGCGGCTTGATAATGATGTCATCGCAACGAAAGCGTTCGGCGATCGTAGGAAACAAACAGCCAGTAACGATTATTTTCGTCGAAAGGTAGGACAACACTTTTTCATTTACTGGCAGAACACTTCCAAATAACTTAATACTAGTAAAAAAGCATTTAACTAAAACATCTCCATAATCACGGCAAGTAAAATTAAATATATTATTATTTTGTTAGAATTAATTAAATCTGTTTAACTAATAATTTTAAGTTTATTAAGTAAATTAATTAATATCTACTAATGACTAATATCTAATTTAACTTTTTATTATCTACAATTTATTTAGATTCTAATTATATTTGAAGGAATTTTTTTAAATTACTATTTTTTGGCGAAAAATCTCTATAGAGTTAGGCAAAAATTTAATTTTGCATTCATTTCATTGTAGTCAAATTTTGTTTTAGTTGAGTTTATGGCTTTAAAAACCAAAATCATAAAATCCAAATCCCTAAAAATTTCTTATAAACAAAAATTTCTTTAGCAGCTTCTGATTAACTCTTTGGGACTAGATATTTATTTATTTACATTTTTTTATTTTTTAGTCCATAGCTTCAATATCGTTACTATATAACAATATTGAATTCATTTTTAGTTATTCAAAACGAAAACAATATTTTTCTTAACAGTATGTTCTGGTAATGATCAGTAAATCTATAATATTTATTAAAGTTAGGCAAAATCTTTAATAAGGGATCCCAGTCAGCATAGTTATCTCTGTACAGTTATATGGATGGCAGGGTAGAATTATGTGTGGGACGTGATAAAATATTAAAACGGATACTACTTATTAAAAATTGATTGGACACATTGCCTTTAATAAGATTAAGGACGAAACCAACATTCAACATTGTTCTATGACTTTTAAGCGTCGGAAGCTTGATAAATTCTATTGTAAGACGGTAAATTTTGCATATTCCAATGCGAGGCACGGTGACAAAAGAGCAAAATTGTTGCTGAACAGATTCGACGGCATTACTATGGACATTGTAGGTTGGATTACAAATTTTTGAGCCAATTTCCAGAATAGGGTTAGTAAGGGTGAGTAAACTCCTTAGACCAGCGTTTTATAAATCCCAAGATAGATCGGGCTTTATTTACTTTAAAAATAATGATTTGTATAAAATTCATTTTAGGATCAAAAAAGATACCTCGATCAGAGATGGCTGCAAACTTGATCAATATTTCATCATTCAAGACATAGTGAACATTAAGATACGTTTCCCGAAAGAAATACATACTGCTGCACTTTTTATAATTAAGCTGCATACGATTAATTTTACACCAAGAACTAATCGCATCAAAATCATGTTGCTAGAAGATATGTTACGAATAATAATTCTAAGTTAAAGAAATTTTGACATCATTGCCATACATGACGATATTCGAAAACATTATTACTCTTGGTAAGTCACTGATGAACAAAGAAAACAGCAACGGTCGGAGATGGCTTCCTTGTGGTACACAGGGATTTAACACATAATGGCTTAGATGTCAGATTCTTAAAATAAACTTTCTGTATTCTGTTCAACAAATAAGATGAAATCCATATTAAAGAGTCAAGTGTGACAAAAAGTTTATGAATGAGCTTGTCAAAGGCTTTACTAAAGTCCATGTATATAATATCTGTCTGTTTTTGTTGAAAAACTTCACGACTTATAAGAAATCAACATGTTATATATGCAACAATCCACCTGCAAATTATGATTTATTCAATAGGATTTATTGAAATTTTATCGCATTATTAAATGTTTGCGTAAGGTCTTATAAAAAATAAGTGCAATTCATTTCCTTTTATTTAATTTTTTTATTTTTTAATACAAAAAAAAACCTGTCGTGTCTCAAAACGTTAAATCAAAATGTTTATAATGATTACAACAGCACCCGCATAGATCACAAAAAATATTTCTCTTTTCATAAATGGATCTTTGAAATTCTTCAACAAATTGTGTTAAAAAAAACCAATATCATTCCCAGGCTTAACTTTAATGCAAGTGCAACAAATAACTAAAACCCTCAGAGCATTCATCACCAACAATTACTTGAATGATGGAGAGGAATAGAAACAGAAAATATAAAAATAAAACCAAAGATATAAACAACCTTGAATCATTTAGTTTAAAACCCAAGATTATGTTAAATTCTGCCTGCATGGTATGTTGGTTTCATATACAAAAGAAATAAAAACACTTCACTAAAATACAAAATCGCTTCAAACAACAAACAAACATAAAAAGAAAATGCATCATCAACATACTACCATCAACCCATTATCACATACCAAACGCACTTGCTGCTCACTGTTGGCCTTTCACATATTTTACAGGGAAAGAAAAACGGTTAGACGACCAGACATTTAAGGTATGTTGAGTAGGCTGAATCTTTGGTTTGTTAAACTCAAATAAAATCGCACTCACAAAACATACAATAAAAAAAAGTAAGAAATAAGAAAATATTTTGCTAAAGGCAAATTGAGTAAAGAAACAAAAATATCCAATAAAATTGTTGAACAAACTTCTTTAAAAAGTTCATGGAGGGGTAATTTTATGCTATTGAACATGAACAGAATAGCCCTAAATGATCGATAAAATGAAAAATCTTTTTCTGGTTTTAGAAAAACAAACGTCTACAAAATAAAGTACTTTAAAGCTCCAAGCTAAAATCATGTAGAGATTTGAATTTTTAATAGCTTCAAAAGAAAAAATGATTCCGATCTTTAAGAAGAGAACTATATTAACTTTGTTAGTTAAAAAAAGAAAAACAAAAACTATTTCATGTATCATTAAAAGTTTTTATTAACCCTTTAAAGTATTGAAAAACTTGCATGATGTCTTAGACAAAACTAAACCCAGTATGTAGGTTTTTTTGTTCATGTACAGCAGATAAACCTTAAAATCGACGAGGCGGCATTATAAGTGATAGTTCAATGAATATAGCATCTAAACTGTACTTTAATGCAATTCATCTGGAGCTGTAGGTAGCACTTATATCATGTTAGTCATGCTTTACAGGCTTGTAGCTTAATAAGAATTCACCCAAGTATTGAAATCATTTCGGGTTTTACTTCAATATCACGCAACGAGTGATTTTGGGTACAACAATTATGCTTCTCAAATAAGTTTTTTCAAGACTAGGTTTCTTTTATGGTGGAGCCTTTTTCTTGGCTTTGAAATGAACATTTTCATTTCCTTTTCTTATTCGGAGCTTCACAATGTTCCGAAACCAGATACCAAATGTTTAAAATATATTTATGAGAAGGCTCGTTGCGCTGAGCTCAACTAATTTTTTTGGCAACGTAATTGGAAATTATGTTTCTTTCGCAATAATGTCGATGCCATGGCAGAAATAAACTGAAAACTTTTATTCCATCCAAAGAAATTTGAATTAAAACCAGATCGAAGTCCTAGTTTGATTGGACATGCAAAACTGCATCCAGATTAATAGAACAGGCTGTCACTATCTGCCGTAGAAATAAAAACGCAGATACTGATTCGCTACGCAAAGGCGAGAGACCTTCGTGTGCCAGTGTACTAAGGCGGGAAAAAATTTGTACGAGGAGCGCCTTCGTGCTAAAGTACTTGTTGCTCCTCTTGCTCCGGTCATTTGTTAAAAGAATAAGGGATAACGCTGGTTCTTAAATTCCGACGTTTTAAATAATGACCAAATATTCACTGACCCGTTTCGGCTACTTGCCCCAAAGCAGTCAACTACTGCCCGAGCTCGACAGAGAATCTGTTACTTCGTCGAAAATATTCTTTCGAGCCCGAACGGTTCAAAAGGCAAGCCTCCTGGGGCGGATGGGATTCCAGGGTGAGGCTAACAACCCTGAAAATTGCCGCCCAATTGCAATTTGCTTTGCCCTTTCTAAAGTAATGGAAAGTGTGATTAATTTTCGTCTTGTGAGGTACAGCTTCCTTAGCGACCGATAGTATGGTTCCCGTAGGAGGCGATCTGCAGGTGACTTGCTGGCTTTCCTGTCGGAGCTATGGGGCAAGTCATTTTGGGAAAAGTAAGGTGGTGGTTCAAGATATTTCCAAAGCGTTGTTGCTTTTGGTGTCGGTGATAATTTCTCCAGATTTACATTGAGTTTTCTCAGGAATCGCATTTTGCATTGATTCATCAGATGAGTTCAAGTTTAATTCAAGGGTATCGCAAGGCTCCATTCTTTCTCCTGCCCTATTTCTTATATTTCTAAATGACCTTCTTTGTCAAACTTTCAACCAGTTGGAGGTGGATTTCGAAAGACCGAACATGAATAATATGCTCAATCACGATCTCGCGATAATCTTCGAATGAGGTCGTGTGAATAAAGTCGATTTCGATGCCCGTAAGACCTAATATTGCATGCTTACGAATAGATATGTGTTCAGAAATGATGCTACACCTGTTAATATGTGTCATATAGGTATTAAGAAATCGAAAGCACTAAATGTATTTAGTATGAAACGGTTCGTATGTAGATGAACTTCCTCCAGAGGTTTTTCCTGTCACTTTCAATGTAGGAAAGTTCAAATCGAATGTCCGCAAACAATACTCCCTTTTTCATCCTCCCTATAACATAGATATAGTGCAACGTATTGCATGAACTGGAGCCATCTTCTGAGTACTTGTCCGAGAAAAGGCAGAAGATTAATTAATGTAGCCGCTATAACAAATAATTAAGTGAACACTAAATATTCCCGTAGAGATCTTAAGCCTTAAAACCTTATTTTTTCACAGGTTTAGATAGATACGTGAGTTTACATCATTCTATCCCTTTAATTCCAAGTTAAAAAAAAATTTAAATGAGAGTGTCCAAAAAGCCACAATATTAATGTGTATTAGCCTACATCTCTAGTAGCACAAGTGAAATCTTTGAAGTTTACGCCGAGTATATGTCTGTTACATTAAAATAAATAAGAATTTAAACTTAAAGATAAAATTTAATATTGTCTTATCTTAAAAAGTATAAAAAGTACGTGAAATTTTCAACCACCACTAATTAAAATATTTAGTTAAATATGAAAGAATTACCAGAACTATGCTAGAGCTTGTAAATTAATAAACAAAATGACGCTTGACATTGCAAATGCAAAAAGGAAAGTTATTCTACACAAAGCTCTATATTATAGTGATGAGCCTTCATGAAAACTATGAAAAGATACTTTGATAAGTAACAAGTCATCAAGTCTCCCCAAGCTTAGGATATATTAAAGTGGTGATTATTTTGATTTTGTATAGAAAACTATCACTAAATACTGCTCTGATAATAAGTTTCGAAATATTAATACCCGCACAATAGTTATTTTATTCGATGAAATTAAAAATCACCAATTCACTTTATTATTATGAGATGCTTGTATTCTCGGGTATTATTTAAGTTGTATTTATACATAAGAAGTTCTACATACTCCAAACTTTTGACTTTGCATCGCAAAAAATATAACTTGTTGATAATTCTGTACACAAGATGGTTAATTTAAAATGCTGCTGATGGTAAGGAGGATATTGGTGTTTTTATGTTTTTGTTTAGTTTTAGTTTTTGGCGTTATTATATACACCTGTTGCTAAAAGCTAATTTTTGAAGCCGTAAGCAAACTTAAATTAAAACAAGAAAAATATAAAAACGCTCATAATCGCAACAAAAAAAAAAAAAAGAAATCAACAAATATACAACAAACAATGTACACGAAAAAATCGTGCCTCATTTTATTTAGGCTTTAAAAAATGCAAACGATTCATTTTACGAATTCTAAAGTTAAGACTGGAATACTAATAAAGCTTTGAAAACACACGTTTCTTTAAAGAGCTTAAGTAGGATCCTTTTTTATTGTATTTCTATGATACAAGCGGTATTTAATTTCTTTGTAATGCAGCAAAATTTTATGAAAGATAAGAGGTTGAAAGCAAAATAAAAACAAATGGAACACTACCTCCAATCAATGAGAATACAAGTTATTATATTATACCAATCAATTTTCAATAGCTGGCTCACACATTTGTACAATAGCTCTGATAGTTTCCTAAATTATTTGTATATATTTTGTATCGAACGGGGCAGCAAAACAAAAGGAAAAAGCAATAAAATTTATAGAAATGCGTTAAAACATCAATAAGACAACTACCATCACACCGATGATTCACTAGACAAGTACTTTACAGTCGTTTCTCTAACAAAAAAAATATACAAAAACAATAACAACAATAACAGCATTAACAGCTTTTGCAATTACAGCAACAGCATCAACATCATTCACATTTTACAATAACACCAATAAAAAGCACTTCATGCTGCCAATCAATCAATCACTCACTCATTCACTCACTAACTCACTTAAATACAAACCAAAATCTGGTGCCAAGTACAGGATCATCAACTAACTAAATATTGCGTTCATCTTAAAGTCATCTTCTCGGGGAGTTGCAATCATGATTAAAATTGTTGTTAATACATTTACCCCAACACCAACGTGTGCTGTTCGCTTCACTTTTGTTACATGTTCTACTGGAGGCGAAAAAACATTTGCTATTATGTTTTTTCTTTTTGCTTTCAAAATTGTATGGGAATATCTGTTTCGTCCATCTTATCCATACATAAATACTTTTGTATAATAGTAGATGATTTGGAATTATTGTTACGAGAGATGGTCAAGTGTAATGGTTTTGTCATGATGTTGCATTTAATGCCTGAATTTTTTATTGCTTCGCTTACACCATCTTCTTTGTCGGATATAGTTTTACAGTTAGAAATGTATTAATATTTACAAAAGTCTAAGAAAGTTTTAAAATATAAAACCTTGAATTTATTCTTAGGCAATAATTTATTTGAGGTTAATAAATAACATCCCTTTTAATCACTTTTTGTTTTAAGACAAAGACTTGTATTTTTAAACTCAAAACTAGAAAGTGGCGCCAGAAAATATACAGTCATATACACTTTAAAAAAATTTGGACTACCTGATAAAGTTCCATTAAGTGTGTACTTCCACACCCATTATAAGAAAATAAACTTTGCAAAATGAACACAAAATTTAAAGAGTAGGTGCGCAGAGTCGTCAATTTGACGAATATTCCCTTCCCTTTTAAATTGTAATAAACAAACAATGATGTCACCCCCTCGGTAAAAAACCATACGATGACATCTTTTTCAAGCCGCGTTTCTAGATAATACTGGAGAGTTACTATTATGTCTGTTAGTATAATTAGTGTTGGGTTATGCCCTTCTTCTATTAGCGTTGTATCTACACATGCAGGTAGATTGTCCCCGTCACCTGGCATTTTATTCGGGGCTAATTTAATGTTTCCATCTTTTATTATTTGCTGGGTAAGTGTGTCCGTCTGAGAGTTTTTTTCGTTTGTTACAGTGTATTAGTGGAAAACTGTATCTGATGTCGTCACTCTTAAAAGTTCTTGTTTTGTAGATTTCCATGTTATGAAGAATATCCATCCTTCGAAAGCGCTCTTAGATCATGCTCAACAAACAGGCAGTAACAACGATCGAAATGACAACAGTATTCGCAATTGTATCTGCTTATATATTTATACACTCGCTATTAAAAGTAATATTAATAATTGAAACGGGCTCCCAAGGCGATGTGGCTTGTTTTAAATAGTTTTCTCCCTCGAACACTGCCAATTTACACATTTCAGACCGCTTTATCAAGAACCAAAAAAAAATTTATTCAAATTTAAAGGTTCATTCCATACAAAATGTTAACGTACGCCAGATTACATTTTATAGCACAAGAATGTGTTTTTCAAGAAGAAGTTTGTTTTCAATTTTGGCAACACCAACAACATGATAGTTTTGGTATTTAGATTTTTGACGTATTCATATCAGATGCATTCAAAATTGCTACAATGAATTTAGTTTCGCATGAAAATCGCATTAAAATAATTAAAATCCATTATGAAAATGGTGCTTCTGTCAAAATTACATTTCGTTAAATTCGTGATATTTTTGAATACAATAATTGTCCTTCTGAGACAGCAATTAAGGATTTGGTAGTTAAATTTGGGTCGACAGGCTGGATACAAGGTGTGCGGAAAGCAACGCATGTTCGACCGGGTCGTTCAAACGAAGCATCGTAGCCGTGAGCCACAGTATAGAAACAGATCCAAATTTGTCAATTCCTCGATGTTCTCAACAATTTGGGTTATCAAAAACTACCATATGGAAGGATTTTACTTTGAAGATTCAACTAGTGCAGGAATTGAAGCTGACCGGATGGTTTTTCCGAAAAACTCATTTGTCAACAAGCTAAATTCCTCCGTTTGGACTTCTGAAAATCTTAGAGCGATTATTGGGAATCCTTTACATGTTCAACGTGACACTATGTGGTGCGTTATGTTCTCTGCAGGCGTGATTGGGCGTTTTTTGCAGATGAGGTCGGAAATGCGGTAACGGTCAATGGGTCGCGCTATCGCAAGATGCTAGCAATTCCATTTTGGCCAGTTATTGACGACGCGGATATCACTGACATGTAGTTTCAACAGTAAAGTGCCACATGTCACATTGCCAATGAAATTATCAATTTATTCCAAACCAAATTTCCCGATCGCATAAATTCAACAAAATAAGCAAATTAGTGGCCAGTCAGATTGTGTGAATTAACACCACTGATTAATTTGTGTGCGGCTCTATTATGGTCGAAGCCAATCGAATCGATTTCAGCCTTAAAGCTCAAAATCCGTGATGTGATTAACGAAATTGGACCGCCAGTTTGTCAAAAAATGATTAACAATTTCGACGAAGGGATCGATATCTACGAGCGTGGGTGTGGTGGACATTTTCCAGATATCATTTTTCACTCATAATTGCCAAGCTATTCCCTTCGATCTTAATTTAAATTTTTTGTTTTCTTTTATTTTAAAAAACAAACTTCTTGTAAAAAAGCCCTTTAGATGCTATAACATCAAACATGTGTACCCTATATTCTAAACTATAAATTGAAGGGTATTTCCATGAAATTTAAGTAATTTAAGTGTGTATAACTATAACCGCTACTAAAAAATTTAACTAAAATTGTATAAAATCTTTTACTTCCAAAAAAGAAGTTTAACATTTTAATAAAGCGGTCCCTCAAATGTTTTAACAACAACTAGATTCAAAAAAAGGATTTTGCCATCGTTTACCTATTTTGATGTCGTTTTTTTTTTTTTTTAATTAAGAGTTTAATAAATACAACAATATATCAGATAAGTGAATTTTTGAAACTTTAGCTTGGTTTTTAAATTCTCGCCTGTTTGTGAGATTTATAAAAAAAAAGATTTGTTTTTCTACTGTTGTATTCTTTGTGGCTTATCGCTCTGACTAAAAGCATTTCCTTAATATTTCCATGACAACAGATTGATGTTAGTATAAAAATATAATAAGATTTCATTATGTAGCTAATATCACTTGCTATACAAGGGCATTGTACACACATTCATTTATCACTCTGTAAAACTTACCTTATCCCACAGCTATTTTACAAAAGCATTATCCGTTGATTTTAGTTCGTTTCAGTGATTTTTATTTTTAACGTTTAAAGTGATAATAACAATAAGAAGAAATAAAATTAAAACAAGTTGCGTAGGTTTTCTTTAATTGTCGGCAATATTGTTAAGTTCTTATAATTCATATTGGTAATTATAAACTTTATTGTTATGCTGAGTATGATGTATAGTTTATGTTCATTGTATACAAATGTTGCTAAACGAGAACTTTTTATTAAATATTATGGGCTTTCGAAGTTTGCGATTTTCATGAATAAAAATAATTTATGGAAACGTTATGATTGTTTTATTTTATAATTTTATTTTTGTAATTATTTCCCATTGTTTAGTAATAATTTCAGATGTCAATATTTAAGTTTGTTCAACTGAACTTAACATATTTAAGAACTGTTTCTTCATTATTTTTGTCTTTTTCTTAGTCAAATGAAAATATGGTTACTGGTAATTGTATGATTGACTAGAATATATCGAGATTTTCGTTTGTTTTTCAATTTTTTCAACATCAACAAAATTATAGTTTTGACATTTAGTATTTTAGCAATTGTTATAGTGACTTCAAGATCTCCTTAAAATAATTAAAATCACTTTGAAAATGGTGGTTCTGTTAAAGTTACATTTCGTAAAATTTGTGATATTTTCGGACTACATAATCGCCCTTCTGAGACCGCTATTAAGAATTTGGTCGTTAAATTTTAGTCGTCAGGCTCCCGAACATCAACGCGTGTTCGACCGGGTCGTTCAACTGAGACACAGTATTGAAGCAGATCCAAGTTTGTCAATTCCTCAACGTTTTCAACAATTGGAGTTATCCAAAACTACTACATGGCGAAATTCGTGTAAGGATTCAAATAGTGTACCTATTCAAGCCGACCGACCATTCACAATTCCTTCAGGACCACACGCTTTTAACAAAATAATTTTTCAAGTATTGTATTTTGCTTTTAATTAACTTAATTGCATATTTAAAAATCAATATATAATTACGTTTATCCCATTTAATAAACGTTTTTTTATATCAAGTTCTTTTGTTGCAAAATAATAACAAAGCACTTTAGAGTTTTAAATTAAACGAGTTTTTTACTTTCAATACACATAAAATAAACACGATAGTGGCTTCAACACTGTAACGCCTTAAAAGATGCTTTATTATTTTGTTGTCTTCTCTCAAAGAGGTTTTAACTTGAGTTAATTCAATTTGCCCAACAAGTGGTGCTTACATATCTATTTTAAGCGGTTCTGGCATATACAAGAATATTCCACTTTAACATCAGCCAATATTATTATCATTCAATGTAGGAGCCTGCCTGGCTGTCTGTTTTGTTTTTGCTCTATGTGAGTTGTTTTCGTTTTCTGAGGTTTAGCTTTTTTTGTGGAATTTCTTATGAGCATTTTGTTGTTGTCTTTTCAGTACAAGACTTTTTAAAAAACTATGTAGTTTATGAAATGCATAGTGGGTCGCTTCGTTTAATTTTACTGATAATTATTTTCTTTTAAGACTTTCTTTTAAGACTTTATTTTAAGGCTTCATAATAATATTAACTGAGATACTATAAAGCAACAAATTTTCGATAATAGGATATTATAGTGTCTATCCCACTATGAGTAAATGACGCATTTTATTTAGTCGTTATTTGAAGACGCATTATTCTTTGTTGTAAATTCATTTAATTTAACTTGAGTTTGGTTCTCTAGTTTATTCATTATACAAAACTATGAAAACCTAAGCACAAATTTACAAACTTTTGAAGTGTTTTAAAAAAGCCAATTATAAATTATTTAACTTTTAATTATTAAAATAACTAATTTTATGAACCTTAGAATTATTGTATAGGTAACATTTTAAAATAAAGGGTCTGCATTAAATGATGTATAGATAGAAATAAGAATATTTTTATAAAATTACTTGACTAGCGGGGGTTACAGGATAACATAACAACAGAAGAAATCATAACAGTTTAAGCCTCGACATCGAATCGTTTATTCAATGAAACAAGAACTCTATTTAGTTGACGACCCTAACTAAAATGATATAACACAAATAAAATATTCATGTGAAATCCAGATACTTATAACACAACATGCGTAGTCTGATTAAATATTTGTGTTTCAGCAGTTTCATTTAATTTCTTTTTTTTTTAATTTTTCAGTACATTTTTCTCGGTCACGATTTGATTATCATTTAAAAAACCATATTTCGAATCACAAAAACCAAATTGTATTGTTTTAAATTAACAACAACAATGTATATCGTATAAATATGCAAATTTCTTTAAAGAAGTTTTTGTCTTCACTTTAGGTTTTAGTTGAAAAATGTACTAAATATTTACAAAATATCAACAGCAATAAACATTCGAACATATTAAGTGTTTTTTGTTTTGTATCCAGGAATTTATATTGTTTTATATTAATATGTCTTAAATTTCGATAAAAGATTTACCAGTACAAACATATATACACACACATACCTACACATATTTAATAAAACGGATAATAACTAAACCGTTTTATATTCCTATGCACAATAACTATTGATCGGCGATTTGATCTGTTGAAAATAACAACAAGAACAAAAAAGCAAATAATAAATAAATATAAATTGTTAAATTTTTGCACTGCGATCGAAAGGCAAATTTTAGCTTCTTTTTCATCCAAAAAAAAGGAAAATATTTAACATAACGACAACCCCTGCTGTGCACTTGTTTTAACCAAAAGTTCACTAGAAGTGAACAGCAGCAGCCGCAGCAGCAACCAAAACAAAAAGTAAATAAATAAAAAATGAAAAAAATGCAAACAACATAAGCTTTATTATGCTCCTGTTGTTTAAGACAAAAGGTTTCCTTGTAAAAAATATAAATATGCGTCACAATACCTTTTGCATTGTCTTAAAGAAAAATGGAGAAAAATACTGTACTTTGGCACATATTTTAGTACTTTATTTAATTATAATTAATAAATTTAAAAGTTTTCATTTGTTAGAAGTTTAAAAAATTTCAATATGCGAATATGAGTATTTTGTCATCAGAAAAGTGAGAACTTATAAATCCTTACCTTTTTCGAGTTCGACTAGCACCACTCTGGCGTATCAATATCTCGATAGAAAACACGTACTGGATCTACTAGCAGCTAGATATTCCTATTAAACTTAAACTATTACATATTGTTATGTTTATACCTTTTATAAACGTTTTATTGTTGCTGAATTCTTTGTTTCAAAATAAATAACACCAGACTTTAGAGTTTTTAAACTAATTACAAGTTCACTTACTGTAACTACTTAAGATGCAAGTCTTTACTTCACTAGGATTATGTTTTAACTAAATAACTATCCGTTCAGACGCTGCCTTTTATATTTGTCCTCTAGAGGTCTAGAAAAGTTAAGAATCTTCTATTCCCTTTGTATCATGATTTGTTGTTGTTATATTATTCATTCAATGTAGGCCTGTGCGTATTTTTGTCTTTGTTTTTATGCTGATAAAGTTTCTTCCTGGAATTTGTTTTAAGATAGCTGTTGTTGTCTTGTCTACATAAGTTTTCTTATAAAACTACGCAGTTAGTAAACAGCATACCCAGTTGTTAACTTTATTACTTAATTATTTTCTTTTAAAACTTAAGCAAGACGCATCCGTAACAAGGTTCAAAAAGTTTAATATGTGAATAACCGTATAATGTTGGCATTAGGAAGGTGAGAGCTTTCCAACTTTCAACTTATCGGAGCTATGCTAGCACTGCCGTTAGGCAGAATAGAAAATAAGTACAGGAACTATTGGCAGTTAGAAAGCTCAAACAGCTGTCGTTATATATATGATATTATTTTGGTGGTGTGCCTGTAATTATGAGTTTTTCAAATTCATATAAGTGATTAAGGAATTTAAAGTGGATGACTGCCGAAAGAATTTTTTTATGTCAATATTTAATTCTGTTACCCACATTAAAAAAGTTTTTTCAATAAGAAGTTAGTTTTCTAAAACAAAGAAAAGCAAAAACTTTTGATTAAGATGATTTAAATTTTTATTGTATGTATTACGAAGAGAAAAGTTCGGCAATTATGAGTGAAAAATGGTATCTGGCAGAAATGTCTACCACGAGAATATTGACGTAATGGCGGTCCGTATAGACTCTGCCTTTAACATAGTCTCACAAAAAATAATCCAGTTGTGTACAATCACACAATCTTGCAGGTTTGTCGTTAAATTTGATTTGCGATAAATTGATCGTTTTATTGGCTGTGTGATATGTGGCAACGTTCTGTTGAAACCACATGTCAGTGATATACAGCTCGTTAATAATAGGCCAGAATTGAGTTGTTAGCATCGATTCAATGACCGTTACCGCATTTCCAGCTTCATCTTCGCCCCAATCACGCCTCCAGACCATATAGCGCACCATAGTGACATGTTGAGCATGCAATCTCAATAATCGCTCCAGAAATGGGGATTTTTTCCGAAAAACCAGTCGGTTGTTCCTGAGTCAATTGAGTGAACCTGCGGCAATGTGAATATCTGGTCGTCTTCAATTCGTGCACTAGTCGAACCTCGTATAATTTCAAAATCAAATCCTTATGTAAAATTCACTATCTGGTGGTTTTGGATAACCCCAATTGTTGAAAACATCGAGAAAAATAAAAAAATTGAAGTGTTGAGGCACACTGTGGACCACGGCCGCAATATTTTCATTTCAACACGCGTTGATGTTCGCACACTTTGTATCGAGCCTGTCGCCTTAAATTTAACGACCAAATTCTTAATGGCGGTCTTAGAAGGCGCGAGGCGTTAAATCATTTAACTAAAGATGAAGTTGAAACCAAAGAGGATCAATTGAACACTAGGCACAGTCATCTGAATTTTTCTTTTCTTGCAAACAAAATAGTTTTCATTCTCAAGAATCAATTTGAAAATGCGCGTATAAATTCTTAAAGGTCTGTCTCTCCTACCCTAATGAAACTTCAAATTACTATTTTGAAGTAAATGTAATTGCTTACAAATCAAAATAGCAAAAAAGTACCATTTCCCTTAAAGTTTTAGTACCGATTCATATTTAAAAAACACATACCCTGTAGCTGATAGTTTATTGAATGGCAAATATTTCGTTCTGTATATCTGTGAGTTTGTGTTTTTGTTTATATCGGCTGCGTAAATTTTTGTTAAAGCGCAAAAATTCACAGGAAGTGAAAACCAGCTTCGCTCATATAAAATAAAACCAAAATACAAATAATAAAAAACAAAACAAAAAATATTCAGAAAAGATTGTCATCATATGAAAAATGTAAAAACGTTTGCAATTTGACACATTTTTCGAAAGCTTATGAACTGTGTTGTAGTTTGGTTATATATTCGTGTTATTATTTTCAGCAAAAGCAAAAAATTAAAGGTTTCTGAATATAAATATACAAATGAAAGAGTGGTTTTCGAATATGAAAATAAAAAGTTTATTTTAAGGTTTTAAAATATTTTAAAAGTTGTTCTGTAAGACCATATGTTAAGATCTTCTTTTGCAAGCAGATTGCCATTTTTTTTTTTTTGTTTTTGTGATACAGTGTTAAGTTATTTCAAATCATACAAAGTAAAATTTTAATTCTTTCACTTTTCACGTTTAAAAATTGAAAGCGTGTAATATTTTAATAAATTATTGTGTATATTTTTTCCTGTGTGATATGATATGAATTTTTCGCTTTTTATTATTTTTGGATTTTATTAAAAGCTTTTTGAAGTTTACTAATAACCCAACATTAAGCAGATAAACACTGGCAAGAAATTCAATATTAATTATGTTCAATTTGAGTTCTTTGATAACAGGTAGTCAGTATTTTACAGACATACGTAATTTTATATGTACAAATGCTTCTTTTTGTGGAGTCTAAAGGAATTTATATTTCCATAACATATTATTTGGTTGAAAAACAACTCAGACTATGGAAGCGACATTTAAAAATATTTTATCTAATTAAACAAAGGAGCATTTCATAAATTTAAAAATAATTTCCTTTAAAAGTTCTGAACTAAAATTATGTTTAGTAACTTTTTTAAAGCTGAATAATGATTTTTAGCGAAACAAAAATCATTTTAATATGAAGGTTGGTTTATTGATTTCTAACAAAAACAAACACGATATGCGTTTTTAAGATATAAATCATAGTTTACCCAAAAACCTTAAATGTGAGAAAGTAAAACTTTAATAATATAATGATATAAAAGAAAGGAAATATCGATTTTCAAAACATATGTTGACTTATAAGTTTCGCACAACATACTAAAAATAGACACTAATAACTGAGTTAGTATTTTCCATTTGCCATCGTTATTATTTTAAAATAAATCACTTGCGTGACTTGATTCCTTTGTAAAAGGAGGTATTAAAAATATTTGTTTTTTATTTACATAAAATCTTAAAACTCCCTACCAAATATAACTTAGATTAGATCTCTAACATACTTATTTTTTATTAAATTTTAATTAATTAGTGTATTAATTTGTATATATTAATATTTAAATATTTTAATATGTTTCTTGTTGTCATAATCTGCCTGTTGAAGGAAATGTTGCTTATCCCTATCGACTAATACTGTTGTGTTTGGTAGACTATTACCACTGCTTGCAGGCAACGAATAACTAAATCTATTAACTCCGATGCGAGATCTTAGTCATATTAATTAAATTACTTAGATCTTAATTAAAATAATTTACATTCTTTCTTTAATTTAGAAATCGTTCTAAAATAAATAAACCAAAATAAATGTAAAGCAAAACTAACTAGAAAAGTAACTAATATTAATGCAAGCCAAAAGTTTCGTATCACGTACCAGGGTGGCAATCGTCAATTCCAAATTTTATGAAAAACTACAAACGTCCTTTTCTCATATATTACAGTTTTATTATACTTAATTTCATAGCTAATATTAACTAATAATTTTTTTTGTAATCTTAATAACAATTGTAGTTAAACCAATTTATTTTTTGTTCAAACTTATACAAGATTTTTTTAAATTAAACAATTTTATTCGCATTAAATAAATAATCTTTAATAAAGTTTTATAATTCTAAAAAATATATAGAATTAAGGCATTAAGAAAACAATTCGACTAGACTAACAAAATTATTTAAAACAAATTTTGTTAAACTATTTATCTGACAAAAAAATATTTCATATTATTATTTTATTAAAATTATTTCTAATTTAAAATTATTTATAATTTGCCTTCTTTCAAAAGTACACCCAGCCATAATCGAAACGTTAAATAACGTCCCAAAAATCTACTTCAGCTACCACTAAACATTTACTCTAATCAAAAAGGAATTTTGTAATTTCAATATTTATGGTTTGCCTAACTAGATTTTTAAAGATTTTCGGTATAGAATTGCGATTTACTGACTTCTGTAATTTTTGATTTTCTAAAGACGCCATAAATTTTGTTTTAAATATTTTCAATTGAAACATGAGCTGCAGAATAATTTATTTGCCAAAGAATCATACTAATGAATCCGTTCAGTTCGTTAACATAATTTGTGCTATAAGAACAGTTAGGAGAAGATTTAATAGTTGTCCTTGTATTCTCCTGTAACGACTTTTGGTGGATAAGCTCACTCCACAAAATTTTGAATAGTTAATGCGAGCAGCAAGTCAATCGAAAGTAAATCGTTAGTAAATCGATGTATTAGGGGAATTCTACAAGTATGTTGACCCAATAAGATACTAAAACATATAACCACAGCGATCCTGTAAACAAATTAATGAGACTTTAAAAAAGAAAGAGAATTGGACATGCAAATAACAAATTTAACCTTTCATTTAATTTAAATGTACATAGTTCGTAATAGCGATCATAGTTCTGCATACCCTGATTATATTTTTTTAATACCGATAATTTAACGATTTAAACCACAGGCGCATTCGGAACTGTTGTAAAATATATTTGTATCCGATCTTAGCTTGTCAAATGTTACAAATATAAAAAGACGCTTTTGTGGCTTAAAACTTTTTCTCTACATAAGAATGTTTGGAGAGAACTTATTCACTCTTCTCTAAAATTTCTGTAGTATATAGGGTCCGCCAAATAACTTTTTTTTTAATTCTATAAACTTCTGAACCAATTGGACTTTGTATGGCGTTATACCAAGGTCTTTATGCAAAATTCGTCTAAATGATTTCTCTGAAATGTTCAATTGTTCAGAACAACGGTGAATTGATGTTGATGGCGCTTCACGCATACTTTCTGCCACAGCAGCAATATTCTCGGGTGTACGCACTGTTTTTGGCATTTCACGCTTTGGATGAGGATGCCAGTTTCTTTCACTTTTTTTACAAGATAACGAACATACGGAGCTGACGATGCTTCTCTTCTTCCAAAATCCGTACGCAATTTTCGTACACATTCTGCAACACTACCATGATATTCAACCATATTCGTTCAGCGGAAGCACTAGTTGAAAAAAAACGTTAGATGGCGGACCCTTTATTTTCAGCAACTTATATAAAAGACCACAATGGGAAAAGATTTCCTTTAGTATATGAATAAAAGAGTGTTACAAAATTAATAAAAAAGAATGCAACGAAATGATAAAACCAAAATTCAGTCTGGAAAAGCATTCTGTAGAATGAATCCATTAAATTGGGCATGCAAGGTAATCAATCTTTCATACAATTATACAAAAATCCAGAGAAATACAGAAAATTTACATTCGTAAATGGAACTTTAAACATTTTAATCCTAAACTCGCTCTTTGTTAACCAAATCTTGAAACACTATACAAAGCTTTTAATTTTTAGAATGCAATAATACTTCCACTTTTGTCACCACTTACGATCCTTTGCAGGTGGTGCCTATTTCTACTATTTCTAAGCCTTAAACTAATTCAAATTAATGCTAAATTACAGCTGTTGGAGATTGTAATGTATACAAAACATTAAAATCGTACGTTCTGCAATACATTGTGCGGAAAATTTTAAAGAAACCAAATTCTTGAATTTAAATTAAACAAAAAAAAACGTTGACTATATGTTGACATACATTTGGCTAACAGCATAAAGAAATACATCTGATGTACATACAACTGCCACATTGAAATATTTTCTTATTTTCCATTATCGATTATAACACAAAACATTTTTTATTTATCATAATTTTTGTTAGAGGTCATATTAGACATTCTGAGTACATGTTCAAAAAAATGCAAAATCCATTAAAATTTCTCTTTTATTGTTATTAATTAGAAAGAAAATAAAATCTATTGTAAAAGCACAAACAAGATTTCCTAAATTAACATATTCAGATACGCCTGTCCCTTTAAATGCAACAGGTTATCTCACATCCAACTACACAATATGAGATAAAATATGAAATTAATGCCAGACACTTGTATGAAGTGCCTACATTCACAAAAAACATAAAGACATAAGCAGATACTAAACACAAATATTTTACCTTTAAAATTTTATTGGTGTAAGTGCAAGCAAACTACCAACAATTGATTGATTACTACAATAAATAGCCACAACTACAACAATTTTGAGAGACTTTAAAGTTTTATTGCTTTTAAAGAAAAAGAGTTTTTTGTGATGCATTATAACGCAAGTAATAAGTCATACAAGAAATTCTTTCAAATTGAACATGATTTCAATAAATTTCTTAACAACCAAAATAATAAAATTGACATGCAGACAAATGTACAGAGGAGTATGTGTTTGTTTAGAAAGAGTTACAATGTATTTGTATCGACAAGGAAGGAAAGTTTTATTTTCTTCTACAAGATACCACTACATTATTTATTTAAAACATAAATTTCTTCTTATTTTGTTTTCGTTATTTCTTTAGTTGCCAAGAAATCGAAGGTGTTTTCTTTAGATACGCATTTCAATTGCCATGTCAAAGATAATTTATGAAATTGTCTTATTGAAAAAAATTTGTTTATTATATCAGATGAAATGAAAGCTTATTAAGGTGGAGTTTTTAAACAACTTGATGCATTAAGATATAACTTAACTATAACATATTTTAACATACATTTTTTTAAACTAATATTTGTCACAATATTTATTACGAAAATAAATTGAGAAAGTGTTTATGGAAATCATACTTGAAAACTAAATAAATATTATTTTTACTTATTTATCGGTATTTTTATATTTTTATTTTGGTATTTTAAAGGCTCGTGCTTCACCTTTTAACTGGCAATAAACAACCACAGCAGTGTAGAGTTAACATGTTAAGCCATAATTTTGTTCGTAATTTGTCTTTTATATCTAGCAAGAAGTAGCTTACACTACTAGTACTACTATGTATATATATGTATATATATATATATATATATATATATATATATATATATATGTATATATATATATATACATATATATATGTATATATATATGTATGTATATGTATATATATTTATTTATATCTATTATATATTTATATATATATATTATATTTAAATATATATATATATATATTTGCAAATCCTACAACTAATTTGACAACAATTCACTCAAGCTTAAATTCCAACTTAAAAAAAGTGTAAGGAAATAATAATCTTTATAAATAGCAAAATGGAGAACGATTCCTCAAAATAATATGAAAGCTTATTATTTTTTGCCTAATTATATATAGTACTACAGTAAACTAAAACCAAAGATTTAAGAACGAAGCGTTATTTTTAATTTATTTGAATGCAAATGTGTTTGGAAGCCTGCCGTTGCTATTAATATTATTAAAATATGAAACCCTCTCACAGTTCAAACGTTTCAGATATGTGGTTTTAAAATATTATTATTTCAAAAATATTTTTTTTTTTATTTTCTATCAAAACAGTTTCATGTTTTTCTTAAGAATTGTTCAATGAAAATTAGGTTACAAATGATTTATATCCCGGAAAAGATATTTTTTTTTAGAAAAATAAATCCCAGCGCCTTTTTTATTTCTCCAATTTTAAAGTCCTGTAATTAAACAATTTACTGCTTTCATATCAAATACTATTAAAAAAAATTTTATTTTAATTTTATTTAAATTCTTTTACTTTCGATGGAAAACAGAAAACATTCTCATATAAATCAGTATTTTATTTTAATTAAAATTTTTTTACATCTTTTTTGTTTACATTTGACTTTATACGCATATCTTCCATAAATAAATTCGAAATCATAACCATGATCTTGCTCACACCTATAAGCAGTAACTGGAACTTTCACTTGAATTTTGACATTGAATTTCAAACTTGAATTGTCTTATTCAGTATTCAGATATATTTTTTTTATTTCTAAGCTAAGCAAACTTAAGTAGAGTTTAATAAATAATTTGCTTTTTGAGCAAAACTAAAAATTATTTAGAAACAAAAATTTGTAATTTCATCAATGAAAAGTCTTCAACTACTTACCGTTTACAGGTATTTCCATTATATTTCTTCGTAATAACAAACGGCTAAGGGCTCTTAACATATTATGCATATGCCTATGTTATGGGCTTAAAATGTTGAAGGACGCTTGATAGACGCCTTAAAATTTTACCCTAATTGAAGACGTACCACCATATGGTACCTAAGCATCGATAATAAATTGCTTGGTCTTGGTATTCGTCATGGATTATTTCCCAATTTGAGTACAGTCTAACCACTATTTTTTAACGCTACACGTTGAAAATGCTTCCGTTGAACTCACAATTAAGTTACATAGGTCACAGAACAATCTTCAAGGACCGATCAGTGATTATGCTGAAGACTTAGGGCAGGCATAAAATGTCCTACCCACGGCAAAGATATAAATTTAAAAGTTACCAAACCAAACACAAAAGGCAATGCTAATATTAACCCAATGCTTCTGTGTTAGAACTATCGGGTTTTTCAACAAGAAGTTGGTTGTCAATTGTTTCTACATCAGCAACATGATAGTTTTGCCATTTACTTTTTTTACGTTTTAATAGTAGTCGTGCATTGGCAACGGTTACAATATATTCAATTTCGCACGAAAATCGCATTAAAATAACTACAACGCACCGTGAAGATGGTGGTTCTGTTAATTTGACATTTCGTAAAATTCGAGATATTTTCGGACAATATAATCGTCCTTCTGAAACCACTTTCAAGAAGTTGGTAAAGTCAACAGGATCGATATCAAATGTGGGAACATCACCGCGTGTTCGACTGGGTCGTTCAACTGAAAACATCGCAGCCATGAGCCACGGTGTGGAAGCAGAATTAAATTTACCAATTCCTCGACGTTCTCCAAAATTGGGATTATCCAAAACCACCATATGGCGAATTTTGCATAAGGACTTCACCTTGGAGCCTTACAAGGTTCAACTAGTGCAGGAATTGAAGCCGACCGACCATTCATATTATCGCAGATTCACTCAATTCATTAAGGAACAACCGGCTGGCTTTTCTGTAGAAATAATTTTTTCAGACGAAGCCCATTTTCATTTATCAGGGTATGTCAACATGCAAAATTGCCATATTCTGATATCTGAAAATCCTAAAGCGATGTTTGAGAAGCATTTGCATGCTCAACGTGTCACTATATGGTGCGCTAACAATTCAATTTTGGCCTGTTGTGGTCACACAGTCAATGAAACGATCACTTGATTTCAAACAAAATTTTCCGATCGCATAATTTCATGACAATCAGCAGTTAAGGGTTAAGTTAACACCACAGGATTACTTTTTGTGAACCTTAAAACTTAAAATCCGTGATGTGATTAACGAAATAGCCACCCCGTCTGCGTAGTCGGGGTGGATTATTTGCAAAATATTATTTTTCTTTCCTAATTGCCAAACTTCGTAATACAATAAAAATTTGAAAAATCTTAATGTAAAGCAAAGAAATCTATGTAAATATAGAGAAAGTAGTGTTGCCGGAAAATGATCGTATATTGTGGAATACATCGAGCTTATTAAAATAACCATTCACTGTGAAAATTTGTAGATTCGGCTAAGTTCAGAACTAACTAATTTCGGAGGGAGGACCACGAACAGAAGCTTTTTGAATGTGAATGTTATGACTCAGCGATAAAAGTTGTTTACAATGGTAATACTTTGCTGCTGAATTATCATAAATTGAAAGAAAGTGAAATATTATAAGCACTAATATCTTTTAATAACAACGAATTCTGATTTTTACCATTTATAAACAATCCTGAAATAATCTTTGTTGATTCCTTCACAGAAGAGAAAAATGTATAAATGGGAAATCACTAATAATTGAAGCTTTCTGTCAATTCTTACGTGGTATAAAAATATTGTCGCCTCCAATCGCATCAGCGCTCCAATTTCTCAAAACAAAGTGAATCAAAGAGCAATATGTATGTGCGATTCGCTTTCATAATATCTACCCAGTAATTTAAATACTTTTGCTCGGCTTCTTCCCTAATCCGCACAAATGCTTTAGTAAACAGCGAATAAAAACTTGGCAGCAAATTGGTATCAAACGTGATTTTTAAATAATGCAGCAGCAGTGCTATAGCTAGCTTTGAGAAAAGGATTGTTTCTATTATTACGTGACCAATAATTGCAATAATTCCGCTAACACGATTTAAATTTTCTTTAAATAGTACAGGCTTATAAAAAAAAAATAAATAAACTAAATAAAAATCTATTAACTGAAAGTGTTACAGGTGTCTTTAGAATATTTTTTATGGTTACATTTAACTACGTACCATTAACAACATTGTGTCAATGACAGTTCAATATTTAACCTTTTTGATTTTGGTCGTTGCGAGTTTAGCCGCAAAAATTCTTAAGCAGCTAAAATACCAGAAACAGAAAAATTTTAAAGTCAAAATGTATATTTTCTGTTTATTTATTTATAATTGCTGTTGATTTTGCTTAAATTTGTGCAAAGTGTTTTTTTGGTTCATTGGCTTTATTTGTCTTTTGCTTTGGGCTAACGTTTATATATATATATATATATATATATATGCAAACAATTTGCATCTATATGCATGTCTACTTGCGAATATTTACTTTTTTTTTGTTAAGATTTTTTGTGATTATTTTTGTTTTTGTGTTTTTTTGTGGTTTGTCATTTATGCAAATCGTGACTTTGTTACGTTTTACGGTAGTACATGCCACCAATACAACAGTCATATATAATAGTCATTCAATCACTCACCCAATCATTCATTCACTCAGTAACTCATTCTGTCACAAGTTGTATATCTGCTAATTTTTTTTTATAGTTTTCGGTAGTGTACCTAGTGATTTGTACGAGTGCAAGTAACAAGGTGAATGCATAACTGTATATTTGTTTGTCTTTTCTTATTGTCAAATTTGACTGGTTATTTTTGTTTTTTTTTTTTTTATTTTTGCGTATTGATTAATAAGGATTTATTGTCAGGAAATTTAGATTTGGTTTTGGACTAGTTTGTCAGTTAGAGATGATAGAAACATATTTCATTCTACAATTGGGAGATATAAGTTCTAATTTAACTTAAGCATAAAAGGATGAAGCTAAATATATAGGTAATCATCTTTTAAAATACTATTTTCGATTTATATAGAAAAAGATTCCAGAGTCATTTTTATCTATTTACTTATTTCCGTTGTAAAAAGTAATATCTAAATTTAAAACTTGAACATCGCCCAAGCCTTAGCACAAATTCTGATTTTTAGAGACCTTGAAACAAATAAAAACTTTTTCAATTCATACTAAAAATAGCAATTTGGCATAGAAACTTTTTTGGCTTTTTTTTGTATAGCCTCCAAAACTTGAACTAAAATTCGATTTTATCTGCAACTATATGAAATTTTACTAAACTCAGTTTGTTCGCTTAAATACTGCATAATTATATATATACATTTTTTTTATCTTTTACTATAACATGCGAAAAATATATAGATATAATTCAAAATTGTTTGGGCTATTTAAACAAGTTAACCGATATATTTTATTATAAGCGAAAAAATTTTAAATGTAGTACTACAATAATGCTATACTAAAAACTAATTTGTTATAATTATGTTGAAACTACATGCTGTAATATTTGGCAATTTGGGTTTATAAAACGCTGGGTGATGGAATTTAGTAATGCGTACATCACAAAACAGCTTTACACTTCTCTTGTCAGACCTATTTTGGAATATGGTTCAATAATTTGGGATCCAATTAATAACTTTCATAGTAATAGTATGGAAGTGGTGCAAAAGCAGTTTTTTCTTTTCAGTTCTTGTCTTCGAGGCTTACAATGGAATCGGTTAATTCTATCTTCCTACATTCCTACATTAGTAAAGCTGCCAAACGTATAAACCCAGAGAATAATGTTAAATGCCAATGTTGTTTTAAATTTAATAAAAGAAAATGACTCTTCAGGTTATTTCGTCCTACGCGCTATTTTATTCATTTTTAATTAAATTATTCCGATTTCAAAATTTGACCCGAATTTGTATTAAGTTTAGTAAATTTTATGAGCATATTGATTTTTCTTTAAATGTTAATGCTGTTAAATATTATATAATTTTATATTTGAATAACTAATTTACGTTCTATGTGCTATTATTATTTATTGTTTTAATGTCTGTAAGGATCTTGAATCCATAGACTCAATATAAATAAATAAATAAATACATGAATTCATATACTGAAGAATAGCTCTCGCTTCCATTCTCCATCTTGACATGTGCTTTGGCGGTAAAAGTCCGCATAAATTACCTGGGCTAGCAGGAGCCCGAAACTGGAAGAGACATAGGACTTTCGAAGTCCGACCCGTGACTTATTATATACACACTGATACCACGGGAGCTAGTTGCCCGTAGGGTTACTGTTTTGTTCTCGTTATTCGTGAGGCCCCTCGGGGTGCAACGTGATGGCTTTGGCTCAATCGGGCTTTGAAGAAAGTTCCTAAATGCTTGCGCATGCAGTAGGAGTAGAAGTTAAATAGACTGCAACTCTTCAGCATGGAGTGTGTGCACGACCATGCTACCATGCCCTCGAAAGCGGCTACTAAGGCGAATTTACGCCAAGTTTGTATGCCTCTTATTGCATTGATGGACGCCTGTTCTAACACCTAGTGGTAAGACTACCGGCAAATTAAGGCCTTGCGGCCAGGTGCTGACGTTAATCTTATCTCGTTCTATGGATGCCAGTATAATACCGTACTTGGACGCTTATATATGTTGCTGATCCTACCGAAAAGTTAGGTAGTTATTCTGAAATTCTAATTGCAGAAGAATTGTAATTTCCTGAATTGAATATTTTGAAATTTTCAGTTTCTAACTGGGTATCTAGAACCACCATATATATTTTTATTTGAAGTTAGAAAAAGGAGAGTATGTTTCTAGAAAGTTTTACCATTTTTTTTTTTTTTTTTTGTTATTTTTTTCTACCTTAAGTTTCTAACTTAAGTACACGAATGCAATCAAAAATTTCAGTACAAAATGCACACCAAATAAATTTTATACACATATAGATAATATAGACCCTTGGAAGATCATATCTTAAACAGTCTTGGCTGCTAATTGCCACCCAAATATTTTAAAAAATCTGAAACTCCATTAGGTTGTAGTTGCAACAAAAACAATTTTAACATTTTATTGCCATAGAAAATGTATTTTCCACGTTTTTAAAGAACTATTGCACTTGAAATTGATAATGCAATAAAAAGGCACCATAAGGACAGTATCAAGCAGCCATAAGTGTACAAATAACAACACAAGATAAATTATAAATTTTCCATTTGAAGTATTGTACTACAGACATGAGAATTTACTGGAAGAATAAAGTTAAAATTAGCATTAAACAAATTCTTTTATATATTTCATCAGGTAACAATTAGAATAGCAATGCACAGCAATCGGATAAAACTAGTGTCTAATTTTAAAATTTTAACTGAGCTCCCGTTCCTATTAGCCATATTATAGACTATGAACAATAGACTAAGAACAATAGCCTCGTGAGCATAAGGAAAACACAAAACCAAATATTTTCCAGAATACCAAGCAAAAGAAAGCACTAAGGCAAACTAGATCATTATACAACTTTTTGTTTATTGGATTAATTAAAACTCTTCGATTATTTATAAATTCGTTTTTTGTTAACAACGAAATTACTTTAGAAAATAATTTAGATAGATTTTTTTGCTCGGTTATGGGATAGACCACAAATGTGTTTAAATTTTTGTTAAATATAATTAAATCATAAATTAAGTTAGTACCTTATTCGCTGTTCAAATATCTGATATATTAAGATGAAACATATCGTTTAAAGATAAAACCCTAAAATAAACTTTATTATCTTCCACTTACACTTGCAGCAATTATCAAGAAGGTTTTATTGGATGATTTGAAAAAGGATTGTTGGTGTAGAATTAAACAAAATTTATCTGTTTTTCAAAAATTAATTAAAATTCGCTAAAAATAACTATAATCATTATCAATATTAAAGAGTTTAAGGTATAAAATACTTAAAATTGTGAGAACGAAATATTTAAGAAAAAAAATTCTTTTGTTCTACACGTCTCTGCAGATTTTTTTTAATTAAATAGTTTTAACTTAACTAGATTTCCTCAACAGTTTCTAAGATGATAAATATTTTTTTAAAACAAGTGAATCATCCGTACTTTTAAATGAGAATTTATATATTTAACTTATTGTATTGGCAAATTTAAGTGTTTATTTTACTACAAAGCAAAAAAGCTACATCTCCCAAATAAAAATACTTTTCGTCCTGCTTAAACTGCAGGAGCTTTGTGCGACCATAAAAGCTTAATTCATTTTCATTATTTTATAAAGTTTCTAATAAATACAGTTCTTTTGTATGTACTTTTAATAAAACATATTTTTGCTAAAAGTAATAAACTAAATTCACATTCAGTTAGTAATTCTTGCCGTTGGCCAAAACCCGAAAATTGTAAAAAAGTGTTGTTACCAAATAATGTCAACATATTGCCAACAGGAATTATACAACTACAACTAAAAAGAAATATAAAACAAAATTGATTAAAATAATGGAATGTGTCATAAAAAAGCGATACATTTTTATACCTTTAAAAATTTTTCGGACAACCCTAACAACAGCTCCGTTGTCAACTTTAGGACCCTTTAATATTTCTTTTACAGGTTGTTAAACACATTCAAGTGTAAGTCCACAAAAAAACAATAACAACAAAAAAGAGCCAACAACAAACTATGAGTAAGTGAGATCAAACAGAAACCAAACGATATTTGCCGCCAAAGTTGATGTTACTGTAGCATATTACTGCCACAATACATGGCAACTAAACAACGACACATTAATATATTGCCGCACAGTTATGAATGTTGTTGCATGTTCATGTAAATTTTATACAAAACATTTAACATGTTCTAATTTTTATGTTTCATTTGCTTTATAGTTTTATGTAACCAATATACAAAAAAAAAGTACAAAAACAACAAAATCGAAATGAAAAATTATGATTTTTATTAAGGTTTTGAAACTTTGGCATAGAATAGAGTTTGCCTCAGTGCTTTTTAAAAAAGAAAAAGAAAAAGACGGCTTTATTTGCACACACACTTTAAATGTGTTTAATGCAAGCCAATCACGTCAGTTCCGTTTCTTTATTTTCATTTTTGTCTTACTAATATTAAAAGGCCTTTACAAACTGAAACATTGCTAACTATTATGCAGGGAAGGAGAAAATCTCTATAAAAGAGAAATGTTATAAAACGCATATAAATTGGTTGCAAATTCAAATTGCGTTTACATAGTTAAAATGCGATCAATACGCCCGATTTTATTACTCATTTTTTTTTATTGTTGTTTTATATAAACATTTATACAACTTTGTTCAAAATCAAGCGACAAGAAAAATATTAGCGTTATTATCACAGTTTCCATTTGAATTTTTCTTAAATTTTATAATTTTCAGAATATTCATATTCATGAGCTAAACAAATGTTGTGCAAGTATGTATATTTTAGAACATATAGATATGTTATAGCAAGTCTCCTTTTTTAAATATTTTCATCACAAAACAACACATACATTGAAAGATTAGAGAATTAAAATGTTCAATAAAATTTTGAAATACAATTCAGATGTGAACTGCTTTCTACCTACATGAGTAGATATGACCGTAACAACAGAACTACCTTAACCCAACACTAAGTCACCAGTATAGATTAGAACACGGCTTGAAAATGATGTCTTCACATCGAAAGTGCTCGCCCTTCGTACCAAACCACCAGCCAGAAAAGAATGACAATAGTATTTCATTTACTGGCGGAAAAAATCCAAATATTTAAATGCTTAAATTCTATTTACCTTGCGTAAAATAGTTGTTAGAAACTTTTATTTTATTGTATAGTATTATTGATGTGACCAGCTAATTAGTAAGCTTTTTAGCAATATCTAGGATGAGCTAAAAATATATTAGTGATTATCACTAATTTTATTGACAATTTGCAAACTTTGGATCTTAGGCAAAAATTCATTTATGTTGAAGACATTAAAATTCATAACCTTTCTTTGTTATATCCTTCTTAGTTATAGCATAATGAAAATGTTCGTATACCGCCTCGACTAGAAGTGAGCATAAGTCAGGAACAAATATATAGGCCGGTTTGTTAAGATAACGACAATTGAAAAGCAGTTGTCATACTTCTGGTGAAACCCGTCATTACTGGCTGTTTGCTTGGTACGAATGGCGAGCGCTTTCAATGCTATGACATCATTATCAAGCTGCGTCCTAGATAGCACTGGGAAGTTAGTACTACGCGTGATAGCATTCGTTGTCCTCATAGTGTCGGGTATTGGTAGATTTTTTAAGGCGCAACTATAATATCCATAACCTGGCTTAAGCTAAATTAAACAACTGTGCAAATACCTAATAATCACATGTGGCAAACTATAATGTACTTAACAAAACTTTTCGTCAAGTTTCATTAAATATCAATTGCTGAAGCAAAGTACGAAACTGATCGCACATTCCGCACGGAAACAGCTGATTTTGCATTGTGCATTATGTTATAGATACATGAGTAAACAAATTGCAATGGAGGACGAAAGCGAATTTAATAGAAAACGTAAAGAAAAAATTGCTTCTATGACAAAAGATATGCGTTTTGTTTTAACGGCAATTCAAAGGCACGAGCATGGAAAGAAGTAGCAGAAAAATGCAGTAAAAGGTGGTAAGCAATACCTTAAAGAATTTTGTTTGCGTTTTTCATTTTCACACTGGCATTAATTATATAAAGTCGCGCAGTGCAAATACAGATGGAACTTACTACGGGAACGTTTCTGCAAGGAAATGAAGACGATGGGAACTCCATCAGGTAGTGGACAAAATATGATTATTAAATATCTTTTTGTTAATAAATTTCATTTATTTAGAAAGAAATAATTTTTTGGCAAAAGTGCAAATAAAATAAATGTGCAACTGTGTATAATAATTTCTATATTCATTTAAGTACATTATAGCCACCTAAAAGTCTTCAATGATTTGCTTAAGCATTTGACAAACTTTTCGTTCAATTTTTGACATTAGCTTGAGTCAGCTAATGCATACAATAATTGGCCCTTTAATAGGGTGGTATCTATTTAATTGCTTTCCACCTGGCATTTTATGTGGGGTTAATTTAATATTACGGTCATTTATTGTTTGCTAGGTAGGTGTGTCCGTCTGAAGGTTTTTTCATTTATTAGAGTATATGAATAGTTTCAGTGGTATGAAAATTGTATCTGAGGTCACTCTCAAAAGTTCTAGTTTTGTAGATTTCCATGTTTTCAGGAATGTCTAGTCTTCGTCCTTTTTTTCTCGGATGTAGTTATGTCTTACATTCATCTATTTACCTTAGTGGGTGTTCCTGAGGGTCAATGTAAAATGCATAGTTGGAGCCTTCTCTTTTTCGTGTGTACCAGCGCATATGTTCTGTTAATCTTGTTTTTACTGTTCGACCAGTTTGTCCTGTATCACTATGTTTACAGGTACAAGTAAGTCTGTTGGAACTAAATGTATCAGTTGTTTCTGTTGATATCCTGTAATTATGTCTCAGAGTTTTGTTGATTTTTAATACTGTAAGTAAACCTTCTTTGTGAAAAAGTTTTTTTAATTTTTATATTTCTGGGCCATCGTGTTGTATCGGTTGACCTTTGTCTTCTTTATTCCTGTTTATAGTGCTGTAGAAATTTGTCGATAGTGTCGGGTTTGTAGCCGTTGTTTTTTGCTAATAGTGTAATTGTGTCGAGTTCTGTGTTATACATATCTGGAGTAAGTGGAATTATCTGAAGTCTGTGTATTACATGTCTAAATACTACTAGTTTATCTAGGTAGGGTGGTTCGAGATAATAAGGATAATAGTGCTTGTCGTAGTTGGATTTCTAAAAATGTTAAAGGTTATACAGTCAGTTCCTCGTGTAATTGAGATGTCAAAATAATGTCAAAGTAAACGAGTCGGCTATTTTCGACTATTTTCGTTTTTAAGTTTTTTGACAAGATCGTGTGTATTATGATGAGGTATTTTGCCAGGTGTAATGCTGCTGTAAAACTCTACTTAATAATGGGTCTCATTGGTATATTTTCCTTGCGGATTTAAGGTTGTGCCTTCAGTATTTCTGGCTGCATTATACCTTGACACTCACGGAATGTATTGAATGTATTACATTACTACTATTACTACATACAAGCAAGAAAAGACGAAGACTAGACATTAATGAAAATATGGAAATCTACAAAAGAAGAACTGTTAATAGTGAAATGATAAACAAGCAGGTAAACATAATTTTAGACACAATTTTCACAACACTGAAACTACTCATCCACTCTAACACAGGAAACACACCCACAAACGAACAATTAGCTCCACGTAAAAATGCAAGGTGGCGGGATAATCTACCTGCATGAGAGGATACGACCGTGATAAAAGAACATGACCCAACACTATTTGTACTGACAGTTAAAGTACTATCTATCCAGTACTGCCCCCCCCCCTCCCCCCCGGGAGCACATTTTAAGTCTTTATGGATCACACAACCATCTAGACTTGTGTCTTGCGGGGATAAAAGGGAGCCCAGTCCCCTTCAAGGCTAGCAAGGAGCCAACTGAAAAAACTACTATATTTCCACGGGAATCAGTAAAGCCCCAGAGTTCCGCTATTCGCCTTTTTAGGCATTTAGCTGTTCTCTGACTGATTATTGAGGTCGGGAGTATTGTTTGAATTTGTGGGTCGGATCATTCACAATGAACACAATGAATGGTTCACGTCCAGTGAGCATGAATGCTGTCGTGTTCATAATTATAATAAGCATTCTGGTCCAAGAGTTGGATAGTCTCCAATTCTTCAGCAAGGAGTAGTGGTTTGCAACTCTGTTTTGGAACCGCTGAAATTGCAACTAGGAATGACCTGTTAATAAACTTAGTTCTCGGCTTCCCAGGACGTGAATGACGTTGCTTTTTATTCCACAGTGGTTTGAACACCATCTGATTAAGGCTTACAGCCAAGCGCAGATGTAAATCTTATCACGATATCCAGTACCGTTTAGAAACGCGGCTTGAAAATGATATCATGACGTCGAAAATAATCTGGTTTTCACCGAGGGGAATGACAATGGAACTTTAAGCTTTATCTTATATTTGGCATATTTCAGATATTAAACAATTTAAAACAAATTTAATATAAGAAATTTAATAAGAAGGATTCGTAATGGACTTTGGGTGCAATCATTCATAAAGTTGAGACATTTCTACCGCAAAAGTTTATATAAGTTAGTAATGTTAGAGCGTTGCGTTTAGGAAGAATAAAAACGTATATCTTGATCAATAAAATGGTTCAATATTCATCAATTTTTACCCAAATTTGACGATATATCCCTGAAGAAAATAAACAATCACTATCTTTAGTTGATAGATATTAAATATGTGATTTTAAAAGAAAAATAATCTTAAAATTTATATGTAGATGGCTACGCCAGCCAACTCGAAATTCATCACTTTATTGGTCTCTAATACTTCCAACCATGAGGGAAACAAATATTGGAACCCATTTTTTCACACATTGTGGTGGCATGTGGGTAAAAAAACCAATTTGGTTAACATACAAAAATTGATATTCCCGAAAAATAATCAAGAGGTTATGCTCCATACATTCGATAGCTTGTTGTGCAGGATACCGAGCGAAATTCGATTTTTATTTATTAAATAAATTCTTTTCCTTTCTCTGGAAACAGTGTTATTGACGGTGCTTTAGATTTAATAGCATGAAGTGTGTATTTTGAAGTTTTTTTTAATTTCTGTTTGATTTTTGTTTCAATTTTGTTACTTCAAAAAAAAAAAAAAGTCTGCTATTGGTGGCAGGCGATATTCGTGCATAAATTAATAAATATTTTAGACCGCACACAATGTTTAACATGTTTTATTAATTCAATTTGTGCTTAAATTAACGTGTAACTTCAAAATATTGAGTTACTTTTTTTACTCCTTTTCATGTTGTTGGTTGTTTGTTGTTATTGATGTTTCTTTTTATGCTGTTGCAACATTATTGTATTATATGCTCGTACTAAATGGTTGTTGTATTTAGTTACCCAAATTGAAATAACTTGAACGATGAATACAAAAATTATAATAAAAACAAATGAATGACGACAAAATAAAACAAGAACAACAATAACAACATTTGTGCAACAACACTAATAACATTTTGGCATGATGTCGTCTCCAAAATACCTCTACGTGAATGCATTAAAATAAAATATTAGTGGTATTGAATATATATTTGTATGTTAGAAATTTTTTCAGGGTTTGAACTAAATATTTATAATAATACATGTTTAAGAAGAATGATTATAAATCATATCCATGCAAAAAAATTTCGTGTTTCTCTAATATTTGTGGCCATTATGCCTTTAATTGTGAATATAATATTATAAGTTTTATACGCTTAAGTAATAAGTGGTTATAAACCGTAAGCTTCTAGTGATTAGAGTAAACAACCATGGGAATTACAAATGAAAACTATCCAAAAACAAAATATATGGTATTGCAGTTCCTTCATTAAGGAGATTTTGCGAATCAATAATTTGGAAACTATTTTTGCTATATGTATTACAATTTCGTTAGTCAACAACAAATTTAAAATATTGCTTGTCCAACGTATACGAAAAGAAGCTGTCACATTGGATGACATAACTGCTGTAATTGGAAAAATATTTGCAACTTAAAACGTACTTAAGACTGAATACTATTTTGCAGGGACCGGAAATAAGAGTTATTTCTAAATTTTTGAAGAAATAAATCATACATAAATGAACATTGCAGAAAACTTTTAATTACACCATCATGATTTTTAGGTGAAATGCATCCAACATATTGCATGATTTTTAAATTTTTGATTTTTATTTTAACAATCAAAAATAAAAGTTAATTTTGATTTTTATTTTTTTATATCAATAATAAAAATCAATTCAAAACTCTTATTTATTTGTTGATGCCGTATGTATTATAATATGCTGCTTCATTCAAATTTCTATATGAATATAATATATTATGTGACTTATCCATTATCAGCTATAAAAACATGAATGCATAGAAATAGCTTATAAGTTTTAGCTGCCATTCAAGTCAGTGTTAAGAGGTTGTTTTCAGGTGTTCAATTTTACCATCATAATTGATTTTAAATGTTCCTCAGATAAATTATATCTCAAATCTCCCAATATTAATCTGAGTGCTGAAAATGTCCTTTCTACACTGACTTAAGTGGCAGGTGCAGAATGAACAATTAAAGCTAATTTTCGAAGCCATGGAAACACAAATTTTTTGCTTTCCCCATATTCCAATAAATTAGCAGAAGTATCGAAACGCTTTTCTTTGTAATTGTCTATTTCAAAATAAGCTTTGCGGACGCTCTCATTTATTGTCGTAGGAGTATCATCGTCGTCCGAAGACGAATAATTCATCTCAATTGACCTTAAACCGTCTGATAAAACAGATCGAGAGCTTGCAACGGAGCTTTTATCTATTACAAATAAGTTTTCTTCAACAGGTGGCGTACCGCACCTGTTATTTTTACTTTAATACGTAACAAAGATTAATAAACATATTACCTATGTCACGAATTTTGAATTAATTTTTATTATTGATATAAAAATATAAAAATCAAAAATAACTTTTATTTTTCATTTAAAAAAATAAATATCAAAAATAACTCTTATTTTCTATCTGAAAATATAACAATAAAAAATAACTCTTATTTCTTGATTTTTTTATGAAAGTCATAAGAGTTACGGTCCCTGCTATATTGTATTATTATTTTCATAGATTCTCAAGATATTTTCCTTTCGATTGCTACTCAACTTTAAATAGCTCTTTTACTTCAACCGTATATTTACTCTTTTTTTCATCATTTATTTTAGATAATTGGCAACATTATTGCATACATGCTATTTTAGTTATACGAAGTAAATGGCAAAATTCCTAAATATAAGGTTACGACCAAGATAACATAGGGATAGCTTTTGTTGTATAGCACTAAAAAGTTACAGAAAATAGGCAGGAAAAAGGAAGAAAAACTGGATTTATTTTTGTGATAAATGTGAGGGAAAAAATAATGGAAACGGAAAATTTTATTTTTTTAAAAATTTACAAATATAATGAGAAAAGGCCTTGTGCTTGCATTTAATTAAATGAACTGTAAAAACAAATTTTTATGCGGGATTTTGCTGCCTATATCTTCTGAAAGGCTCCAGGGGACTTACCACAAAAATTTTCTTTGAATATGACTTAAATAGACTTTAAATTACGCCTAAGCGTTATTTTCGATTTGTGTTATCCTCTCTTCTATGTTGAAAACATCAAAATTAATTTTTCGTCTGTGAGAGTTAAATATGTTGCTGAATGATTCTGATTTATAGCTCCTGTTCGAAGGAAAGAAATTAATGTAGTCAAGGTACTCATTGGATAAGTAAATATAGTATTTTAAGTATGGGCAAATAAAACCAGGACCAGTTTCTTAAATAGTGTGAGGCTCATTGCCAAATAGTGCACTTATATTTCAGTTTACTGTTACAGTTAGTAATAGCGCAACATATTTTTACTACCGCTGTAAATGTTAATTAGTAAATAAGAATATGTAAAATGTATTTCCACATTTGTGAAACTGAAATCCTAGTGTCTAAAATTTATAACAAATCTTGCAGCAACTCATAGATTATAAATTTTTAGCAGCTTTGTGAAAATGTTTCTAATTGCATGTTGAACATACGCTATTTAAGTGTAGTGGTGAATAATATAGTTTAAAAAAATAATCCTACAAATAAGTCTTTCATTGTTATAGTTAAGAAAATTTAAATGTTCCCATTTAAAAAATTAAGTACACTACCGCGTACTAAGTGATATGTTTGAATCGGTGTTATTTCTCTTGCTGGTTTAAGCTGGTTTATTTTGATGGCTGGTATTATCAATTTGTCAAAATTACTTCGATTACTTGTTCTGATTTTTTATTAACGAGTGTAAACTAAGGTTAAGTTTTTTGTTTTTCCCTATATGTGTTGAGGTTTTCAGTGCTTCCAAATGAGTACTTTTATAAGATGTATGTATCAAGTTTAAAATAAAAATTGAGGTTAAGAAAATTGACATTTTTATGTTTCGCAAATAAATTTTTCAAAAACAAACGTAAACAGATAAGGAAGATTAAAATAGTTAATTAATAATTGGAGCAGTATAATATAATGGAATAGTAAAGACGAAATTATATCTGAAAAGTAAATTTTGATTTATGATTATGACTTATTACATCACTCTAAAAATATTATTTTTCAATAACTTAAAAACTTTCAAGTTAAAGAAAATTTCATTTTTCTCAAACCCTGACTTTAGCAATGAAATGAGACGTTTAAGCGATAAAATTACATAAAAAATGTTGCCACCCTCTCTTTGGCATGACTTGTGTCTTTTAGAATACTCAAGAAGAGTCGGATTAAAGTCAGTAAGTATAAGTGTGCTACAAAGATATTCTTATTATATTATATCTTATAGCATTAATAAAACAAAACGAAAAAAAAAATAATATTAAAAATTTCTTTCACTTCTTCCCTAAACTCGTGCACTGCCGTCAATTTAAATGGTGGCGCGAGTTTCTTTATCTCCTATCTGTGGTGGGTTTGTCAGGTCATCCAACCTCTCTTAGTCAGTTTATTTTGCCACCAAATTGCGTGATTGTAAGCGTTTACGAAATACAACAAAAATATAAATTTGCGTTTTTTTATGGAAAAGAACTCGTAACCATGCGTTTTTGATATGAGCATTAAGATTATTTATAAGCAAATAAAGAAAATAAATCCAAAATATAGTAAAACCCACTTGATATACTTTAAGATTGCATCAATACATATATATGTATATACATATATATGTCGTATTGGTTATTTAGCTGTGATTTAAGTATTAACTATAATAAAAAGTAATTAAGGTTTGATTTCAATATGAAAAATTCAATATAAATATTTATAGCAGGGTTATAAATAATTAATCAATTTGGAAGTTTTTTAAAATATATTCAATTTTATTGAAAGAGTGTAGCTGGCAAAGTGAGAAAATAAAAAAATATGATAATAAAACAATCAATCAATTAAATAAAACAGTTGTATTTAATAAAATGAAAAATTTGAAACGATTCAAATTAAAAAAATATGTGTATAATCCCATTGTTTTATTTATAAAATTGGCTTGAAATTGATTTAAAAAATACTGCAACACTCTATATTCGGTATTGAAAACTTTGAGCGTAATTTAGTAGACCTAAAAAATGCATCAGAAATTGTTTCACTTAGCATAACATTAGCACTCCTATTTTTCTCTTCATAAACTTTGGAACAACCAAAATTTATACTTAAAACCTTTAAGTCACAAACAACAGGTACAACCTAATTTTAAAATATTAACAAAATAAGTAGAAAAAAGTTGCCTTATCTCTACATTTTAGGAGAATGTAATCATTGATATCACCTATATGTACGTAAATCTATATATAAAAATTAAGCCCAATATAGGTGTCCGTTGGTTGCCAGTTGTTTGACGAGATGCGCCGTCGGCTTTCCACCAAATTTTCACAGTACCTTCGTAATGGTCGTTTGCTGGTTTTGTATCTTTATTTCATGCATTTACGCAGAATAGTGCGTCCACCGTGCGTTCCTCCCAGGGGCATATAAATATGGTCTTTATAGAATATTCCACTATCTAGACTAAGTGCAACTGGGGTATAAAGGGAGCCCAGTCCCCTGAAGACAGGCAGGTGGTCAACTGGAAACTCCACTTTATTTCCACGGGAATCAGTGAGCCCCAGAGTTCATTATTTGTCTCTTTAGACTTATAATAGTTCTCTGGCTGATCATTGAGGTTGGCCCCTATATGGGAGCATCGTGGTGGTTGTGGTTTTGCGGCCCCATATCAGTCTATGGTTTAAAATGGTGGCCAGGATCATCTCGCTGATAATGACACGCATGGTGAATGATCCAGTCCAGCGAGCATGCTTGACATGTGTTCTCGACAGGAGTTAGAAAGTCTCCAACTCTTTAGCAAGGTGTGATAGTTTGCAGACCTGCCCTGGAATTTTTCAAGTTGCAACTAGGTGGTTCTGTTGCTTAGAATTATGTCATCGGCTATCTAGGACGTATGTATAACGTTCCAAAGTATACTAAGTGGTTTGTCCACCATCTGATTAAGACTACATAGTCAGGCGCGGATGTAAAACAAATCACACTCTGTCCACCGTGCGTGTTTGAAACAAGACAAATTTTTCAAAAAACTAAAATTTTTTTCCATTGAATACTTCGACTCAATGTTTTGTATCAAATGAAATGTGTGTTTTTGTTAGTACGTTGCTGTGTGTATGTGTGCTTGCACAGAATGCGACGGCAATACAAACCTAAATATGCTCATGTTCACAGCAAGTGGATGTGCAAACAAATAGCGAAATTTGTTTTCCATATTCTATTGCATTGTGTGTGTGTGTGTGTGTGTAATTTGCGTGTTCAATTCCAAAGTGATCCATCAGCCGAACGTTTTTCAAAGCAATTGTTATATATTGGGAATGGCGCAATTCCAATTACCCCACCACAAAAATGATTACGCTTCCCGAGAATGTTTGTCACTTTGCACAATCAGAACAAGAACTGATCACAAACGTATTTCCCGGTATTGCACACAATTTTAGAAACCATGATTGGTTGGGGAAAAAAAAGAGCTACAAAAAATGCTGATGTTTTCGATATCAATTTGACAATTTTGAATGACATTCCCTGGGAAATTTTTACCTACAAATCGGTTGACTCTGTTACCAATCAAGACGATGTTGTAAATTATCTAGTCGAATTTTAAAACTCTCTTGAGTTACCTGGACTGCCAACCCACCGCCTGCAAGTGAAAGTTGGTGTACCAATTATTTTGCTTAGAAATATCTGCCAGCCACGACTTTGCAATGGGACTTGTTTAGTCATGAAAATGTGATTGAAGCAAAAATTTTAAAAAGAAAATATACGGGCGATTATATGCTGATACCACGTATTCCTATGATTCCTCCAGATTTGCCGTTTGATTTTCAATGGCTTCAGTTCCCCATACGTGTTGCTTTTGCAATGATCCCTGTTTTTCGTACGGCCAATTATATCTGTTATAATAATGTGTTAATAAACCAGCTACTTTGTTTATCTATACCATGAACCAAACCAATCGAAGAATGTCGTACATGTAAAAGCATTGCGATAGAATAAGACGTATTAGATAAGCACACAAAAATATTGAATTTTGAAAAAGATAAAATTTTAAGAAAAACCTAACAACGAAAAAAAAAAGAAATTGTGTTCTTTCTGAATAATTTTCTTAAATGATTGAATTTTTTGACTGCTGAGGTTATCATTTTTTAGCAAATAATTACCAGCAATTAAGTTGAAAAATTTCCATCGATAGAGCATTAAATAGAAAAACATAAAATTGAAATTCAAATAAAGTCATAAAAATTCAAAAAGAATGCAGTAGCACTATTTCGGTCATGTAGACAAAATAAAAATTTCCCTGTTTACAAGTGCAGCAGGTATAAGCTTTTTGTGTTGTTGTAACTTCTAAAGCTAAGACCTTCATCTCTCAAGCCAGTTAACAGGTAGACAAACAAAAAAGAGCTTCAATCAATAACTGAATTATTATATTTTACTTACGTACTTTAACCTGATCTTCAACTTCAATAATCATTAAGCAAAAATTAAAAAAAAAGAATATTTTATATATCTGAATCAACACATTCAGTAGAGGAATGCATTTAAAATATTTATACTTGTTGTTACAAATGTACCTCACACAGTTAGACATGATCAATTGTATTTTAATATGGAACACAAAAACTTGTAACATTTGATTTCAAAATCAGTAAAGAACATGTATAGAAAAGAACACAGAAACCCCAGCAGTCTGTCAGTTACCAACTGGGTGAGTCTTTTTTATTCGTATTTCTTCTTTCAAAAGGTTTTTAGATTATGAGTTGGCGTTTGGCATACTCTCAGTTATATATGTACATAAACCAGAGTATAATATTATCGACATTTAATACAAAGAAATATACCAAAACAAACTAAAAATTAAAATTCATGTTTAAAGTTGAAAAAAAAACAAAACAAAACAAAACAAAAATCAAAAACCAAAAAAAAAAAAAAAAAGAAATGGCCACCAATTGTGCAAAACTGTATTTTAATTAATTGAAAGAAAACAAAACTACAAATTTAAAATAAAAATAAAAATAAAAATAAAAAACGAACATACAGATATATTTAACTGAAACTAAACATCACCACCTGTGTATTTGTGGCATGTAAAGTAGTAATTGAGCATGAGCATATTCACACACATAGTCACAAATACAAATGTGTGGGGGTTTTGTATAGATAAGACTGGAGCATTCAATGTTCAAAGTAACGTTATGCATCACAGGTGGTAAAAGCAACGCCCTTATTTGTGTCATCCACCTTATGGCACAAGCCACATATTTCACACAATAACTTGAAATGTTTCTTTTATTCAATTCTCTTTTTTCATCCCGTTTAAACGACTATCACTCAAAATATAAAAAATTTGAAGACAAAATAAATTCATAATCTGTCCAAATCACTTTTTTTTTAAATTAAATTAATGATTTTTCCTTAGTTTTGGCAGATCTATCAACATGTTTCGATTAATTATTGAAAAATATAAAGTTAAAATATAAAAATTTACATAATAAATATTTTATAAGATTTTATTTAAATATATTATTTATTTATTTTTAAGGAAGGCAGCATAATTTAAATATTCCCTAAAAGGTAGATATTTAACTTTAATAAAAGTAACTAGAAACAGGCCATCCCAGGTACTATACCATAAATTGTTGTTAGTACTTTTTATTTTTGCCAAAGAACTGCAATGCTAAAAAAATTCTTACAGACCTTAACGCTAACCCACAATAAGACTACTAAGAGTACTCATTGTGGCATTCCCTTTCGTATTCTAAGTGGTACCTGGGCAAGAAATGGAGCCGAAAAAGGCATACTTTGTTACCCATTTTAAAAATGTATTTATCCCGAACGAATCTGCTGATATAAACTGCTGCTGATATTTAAAGAGATGATCATAAAATTTCTCCTTATAGCAGTTAGAATAATACTTTTCAGCTTTAATGACATTTTACGCCTTGAGTGTTTTCCTTAAACCTTTAAGGTCTTCTTAACAATTATAATGCCCAAGCCAGGAAAAGACCACACAGGTCAGTTCATACAGACCAATTAGACTGCTATCAAATTTGTCAAAATTGTTTCAGAAAATCTTAATTACTAAGCTGAACCCAATTTTGAGCGGCAAAGGAATCATCAATTCGGATTCAAAAGACATTACAGCATTATAGAGCAAAACGAACAGATTAGCAAACGTAGTTAAAAAATATTTGAGGAAAAAAAATAGTGTTCAGCGATTTTAATAGACGTTTCTCAAGTTTCTGACAAAGTATGGCATGAGGGCTTACTATATAAGTTAAAGCTTTATTTATCCAACAATTTCTACAAGCTTTTAAAAAGCTATTTAAATAGTAGCGAGATTATTCTTAAAGAAGAATAATTTTTAAGCTCAACTGAACCAATTAAAGCAGGAGTCCCCAAGGTAATATTTTGGAAACTATTTTTTTCTTGTTTTACACACATCGACATTTGCCGACGACACGGTTAGCTTTCACAAAATCCCCCACACAGCATCCAGTTACATTCAGGATCATATAAATACATCATGTGGAAGTGTGGTTGAAAAAATTGAGAGTTAAAGTAAATAAACAAAAATATACCCGTATAACATCAACAATGCGTAGAGACCTATGTCCTTGTATTAGTATAAATAACCAAATTATACCTTAGCATTCAGAGGTCAAATATCTTGGTACATATTTTGACCGATGTTTAACCTGGAAAATCACATCCAAGCAAAATTGATATAGATGAAGCTAAAAGCAGTGCAAATTAATCGACTAAATGGTAGATACTCAACTCTTAGCTTAGATTGTAAACCTTTAGTCTACAGTCCAATCCCCAAACCTCTATGATGTTGTTCGATTCAATTATGGGGCACTACTTCCGCTTCAAATTTGGAAAAATTTCAAAGTCTCCAAAATAAGATTTTATGGATGATCACAGTGGCACCCTGATAAATAAAAAGCTCTAACATTCATAAAGATTTCTACATTTCATTAATTTCTGATGAAATAGCGAAATTCTAAACTTAGTAACGTTCTCAACTCCGCTGGCTTGCAACATTTTTAACGATAAAGGTTACATTTGTCTAAAAAGCAGAAATCTTGTTTCTATTATTCGAGCATCAGAGGAATATTTCTCATATAATGTTATCAACCGTATACAATCTTATTGTCTGGCACTGGCTGGACTTTACGAATTTATTTTTAATTTAGATTCAAGATATGAGCACTTATGGGTAGTGGAAAAATCTGAAGGTGCAATAAAATATTATTAAAAAAATTTTTTTTCGCATTTTGTCTATTAAGGAATTTAACTCAGCCCTTTTAAATGAGGTTTGGTGACGTCAAGAACAATAGCAAATATTACAATCTTGCTAAAATAAGTCTCAATGGAACAATTCTAATAATAACCTTTGAGATAATGGACTACATTTTGGCAACATATTCCCAGAATTCTAGAAATCTATGGACAGTATGTGATAAAAACAAAACTATGCAACACGTCATAGATTCATTTTAACTTAACTTATTATAACCTCATACTCGTATTTAGGTGTACTTTTTGTACCCTATTATATAAAAGAAAATCATATAAAAGGTGGTTTTACAAAATCATTTCACAGCACCTCTCTTATAATAAATAGCATATGGTATATCCATCAATTTTTAACAACAATGCAACAATGAAATAAATTCTCCGAAACTTAAAAAACTATATAACGATAACTTAAAATATTTATATTGATCCTCCTTGAAAATAAAATTTTTTATTAAATAAAGGGTCCGCCAAATAAGTGACTTTTTTTTCACAAGATAACGAACATACGGAGCTGTCGGTGCTTCTCTTCTTCCAAAAACCGTACGCAATTTTTGCACACATTCTGCAACATTACCATGATTTTCAAAGTAATGTCGCAATATTTCCCAGCGTTGTTCAAGCGTATACACAACCATATTCGTTCAGCGGAAGCATAAAACTAATTATCTGTCAACTCAAACATGAGCTAAGTGTTACCATTCACGAAATAAGAAGAAAAAAAAACGTAAGATTGCGGACCCGTTATTAGATTTGTTATTTTAGGGACTTTGTATATATTTTCAATATTTGGCATTTAACTTATTTACTTATCAATAACATGCCGATATTTTTTACACAGGAGATGATTTTCGCGTCTCTTATAAATGATCTATTTCAACTCCAAAAAAATCCAGCTTTAGTTATTACTTCTCCATAGTTGCCATTATGATTATATTATATTTTATGCCTGTGTTATATTTTGAACAATTTTGAAAGCTTTATAAAAAATAACCGACAAGTTTTTTTGATAGCTGTTCATTTTAAATATATATTAATTCAACACTATTATTTTATAACCTATTAAATGATTAAGCCCAATTAAAGTTGAGATAATGTGATTTACTTGGTAAATTTTTAATATTTTAAAATTGAAATTGGTAAAATATGAAATCTACTTTTGTCATAGCACATGAATTTGTTTGCTTGGATTTATGATCTTAAAAAATACAAACGAATAAAAGTTTTAAAACTTTTTATTGTATATTTTTTATGGCGATAGAACTTACAAACTGAAATACTGCGCTCAAGTTTTGATGCCGGTGATTACTTTATTCCATCAAGGCATTATAAAAAGATAAGCAACTTCCACTCAGCGAATTTGAAAATCAATCATCAGTTCTTATGAGTTTAAATGGAAATTTGTGTTTAATAATGAGGCTTATTTCTTATACAAGTAATGTTTTTATTTAATTTTCATTATATATACTTTCTTATTTACTAAGTAATACATATATATATTTACAATTAAAATGTAAAGATTGTACTCGAGAGCTCGTTTCTGGGACATGTATATATTATTGAATACTAGTGTTTATTATAGTATAAATAGTTTAAAAAATGTAAATAAATAAACAAAACTACAAAAAAAATGAGGCTTATTTCTGTGTTAACGTGTATAAGACCAATCCATCAAAGACCCTATTATATGCACCAGTACATCTAAAGGCAAACAACGTTAGTTTAATATTCATAGGGATCATCTTTCAAGCATATATTGAAATATTTAATTAGTTATAGCAACATCTTGGCGCGGGGCTTTGTCGTGTTTTATAAATTCACAGATTCCGTAGCGCTGGCCATAATAAGGACCATAATTGATAATTATTAACATATTACCTTCACCCTTAGAGTTTATGTCTCGTGTACCAATTTCGCCGCCAATTTATATGTTGGTGTGGCTGACATGCGAATGCCTCCTTTGGACTTTATTTCTTCTACTTTTTTTTAACGAAGCACACGTTGCGATCAATGGAGATCGTTACCATACAATGATTAATTAATTTTTGACTACAAACATTGACAACCGAAACCGAGAGAAAAGGTATTATTAAAACGCTATTTGCCACATGGTGACAGCAATCTTCCAATTATTAAAATCAAAAATTGGCGATTTCTAGAAATAGGCAATTGGCTTCCAGGTTCAGTTAAAGCAATATGATTCTCAATAGTTTTCTGTAGCGTTAGGTTTGTGTCTTCAAATCTGCCATAACTACCTCCCAAAATCCTTTAATCTTTCATATAAATTTTGTTTTATTAAATATTGCGTTTACAGTTTTATCAAGCTTAAAATACAATGTTTTTTATAATTACCGGAACCGGCTTTTTTGACAAAACGACAATACGAATCCGGAAGAAGATCTTAAAATGAATTGCCGTATATAAAAGCTATTGAATGATCACACAAAGCATGATCTGCTGCGTTGATTGATTTTATTTAAGCGGTTAGAATCAGTTAGCTTTTGAGGTTTGCCAAAAGTGTCATGATGCATTAGATTAAAATATAGAAATTTATTTTGTTACAAGAAATTGCAATTGATATTGATTCTGCTAAGTTTGGTTTATTGTAAAAAAAAAAAAATTTACATATAAGTTAACAAGCATAATAAAATAAACTAAAGAAAATTTAACTTTAAAATCTGCCTGCCATCAAACGACAAAAAAAATTTTCTTGAAAACGTGACTCCTACAATTTAACCCTTGAACTTCTATATGATACAGACGAATCAATGAATGAATGAGTTGGAAATAAAAAATAAATACTTTTTGGTAACTAAATTTGGTTAAAAAAACGTCATAGTAATGCTTTCATATAGATTCACATATATCCCAATACACGTACTTTAAAGGCCAAAAAAAAAAAAAAACCAAAGAAGAAAATATCAAAACACTACATTAAACAAGAGAACAGCAAATAACCAAAAAATATGAAACCAAATCGAAAAAAGATTTAAAGTCCGTATTTAAGAAGACGAAGAAGATTTTTAAGAAATTATTATGAAAGGGTTCAGCTTGGCTTTAAAGTGCGCTAAACAGATGTAATTAACTTATATTTTTTTCGAAAAATTAATCTATATTCGAACATTTACTCAGCTGGCAACTTAGGAAAACTTTTTCATAACATTTTACTGAAACGAAAGTTGATCTCATTTTGTCAAAAAGGGCCAAAAACGCGATAGTGAAAACTAAAGTTAAATAAGCTAACAGAAAAACTATTTATTGATTTAGTCTATAGATGTAATCCCCACAGATCATAAAAAACATCTTTTACTTAAAACTACAACTTGTCGTTCAAATTACCAATAATATTACGCTTTACCACATCTAATGGTAAAGAATATTCAATAAATATAAAGACTAGTTCTCTTTATTCCGGATTCCGTATTACTGAACCACATTCCAAAATTTGTCCCACAAGTGATGTGTATAACTATTAAAAACAAAACCAGTTGTTCTGTGCTGTATTCCAGCGTGCTTATATTTAGAGTGTTTATTCACCAGTAGTTGCAAATAAACTTTACTCTCTCGAAAATGAAGTTTGCTTTATTTAATGTTAGAAGACATCCATATTATTCACTTTTTAAAAAATTGAACAAAATACATTTTTCAAGGAAACCATCTAACTAAAAAAAATTAGCCGCCGAATCTGCCAAAAAAGCAAGGTAGGCATACTGTCAGGTCTCTTCTGGTTCCTAAGACTGAGGCATTTTCTGAAGAAAAAATCCATCATGTCACAGACTGACACGATATTCATATCAACTAGCGATAATTGTGAAGCTTCGTTTTAGCCAAATCTCACCGCATATCGGAATATTTCTGAAAGTTGCACATCCGTTTATAGTGCTTGAATGAATTCTTCTGAAAAATAAGTTTTAGACTTTTTAGCGTACGGCGAAGTAATTAAGTCTTGCTTATCATAATCTATGGTTTATTGAAATACAAATTTTCGTCAGCACATAGCCAACCAGGTGGCATCATTAGTATTGCAACACCTCATTGGAACATAGGTCCTCCTCAAAACTTTGTTCATAACCACAGTCGGCACAAATATCAATCAAGGGTAGCACTAGTTAGCCACTGGGCAAAGTTTTTCTTTAAGTTTCAGGTCCCTGCAAGCAAAAATGATTCAAAAGCATTATAAAAAAAGACACTTCCCAGGTGCAGATAGATAAGAGTGCAAGTTCTTACGTTTGCCTTTTCGAATAACTGCTATATTCTTTAGAAAAATTTGGAAAAATAGTCAAACTTGCTGTAAACTTACTATTTTATTTTCGTTTATTAGGGCCGGGGGATGGTATAAAAACTTCGTCTATATAAGGACCATGTTCTAAGAAAAGTTTAAGCTATAAGATAAATTTATAAATTATAATGATGAATTTAGTAGTGATGCTAGTGGCATTCTAGAATATTAGATTTTTTAAATGCTTTTTTAAACGTCCACATCGCTCATATCTAAAAATGGATGTTTGTTGGTTGGTAAGTGATAAACTTCTATATCGCTCAACCGATCGTGATGAAACTTGACATGTATAAGTAATTTTTCATTGAAAAGGTTTTTAGACTATCAATTTTTCTGTAACTCGCCACTAGATGGTGCTGTAGAATAATTTTTTGTTCTATAACGCTGCCCACGCCTATGTTCGTTGATACTGATTCTATCAAAACATAGTTTTTTCAGGGGCCTTGCAATAAAGCTGATTTAGACGGCAGTAGAAAAAAATTAGTAATTTTTACTGTCCTCAATAACAACAAATTGTGATTGTGACTTTTGACCGTAAATTTAGATGCTACATCATATCCCGGATACTACCAATAATTTCAAGAATGAAGACTGGCTTTGCAAGCGAGCTATCTTAGCCCCGAAGAATGATGACGTCAATGGCACAATCATAAGATTCAACTGAAAATTCCTGGAGCGTTCACGCAATACAAATCTATTGATACAGTCACAGAAGACGAACAAGCTGTCAATTATTTAGTCAAATTTCTCAATTCATTGAAGCCTAATGGAATGTCACCGCATGTAATGACGTTGAAAGTTGGTTCGCCAATATTACTTCTTGGGAGTCTCAACACTCCCCAGTTGTGCTACTGAATCAGACTTTCCGTAAAAAAAGTTGATTCCGAATGTGATTTAAGCGACGATAGTCAGTGGCAAATGTAAAGGAGAGGATGTGCATTCCAATGATTCCCACTGATTTTCCCTTCACATTCAAGCGACTTTAGTTTTCTCTGCGTCTCGCTTTCACAATGACAATCAACAAATCCCCAGAACAGTTGCTGCGAGTTGCCGGTTTACATTTAGCAAATCCATGTTTTGCTCATGGTCAACTCTACATCGCTTACTCCCGAGTTGGAATGCCAAAACCGCTATACATCTACGCACCAAACGAGAAGACCAAAAATATTGTGCATCCACCCGCGTTACAATAGATTAGTTTTATTATCACAAGTTTCTTTCATCATATAGCAAAAATATTTTTCATTCATATTCATTAAAATATTGCTATTAATAAAATCTATATATTTTTTAATCAATTCTGTATGACTCAACTTTAATTTTTCCCCAGCACATGCTAGATTATTGATTACATACACAAGCATCCATACATAAGCATCCATTTTTTAATATATAGAGGTGTGTAGAGACAGAGCAACGTCTGCCTGGGTTCGACTAGCTTTAAAATAAAGCCAGCTTATTACATGTGTACACCATTCCAACCGGATATCTTTTGGAGACTTGTCTTGGGCGCCGTAAATTAAAAATGCTAAATGTTTTCAAGTGTAACTCCGATCGTTTGACGAATTAATTTACCTTAACAATTTTAAACTAAACAAAATTTTATATAAAAAGGACGACTTACAAAGGAAGTGCAATAGTAGAAACTTTGATGAAAGATGCCATAATTCTAAAAACAGCCGGCTGAACAACAGCAACACTTGAACAAATTGTTTTTGAATTAATACATTTTAGTGTAGGGAGTTAACATTTGCGATAATCCTGAAAACAATAACAATTATTTATGAGTTTGCCGGCAAATTCTTATAATAATAAAGTGGACGATGAAAAAACTATACAACAACATTCTCTAAAAACTTTATAAATCACTTAATTTCATGCTAAATGTTTGAACAATAACGAAGATGAGATATTACATAATGTTAATGTGAAATGATAAAACAAAGAAAACACTTTAGTTGCTTAACAAACAACAGTTACTTTTGGAAAAGCTAAATATTATTTATTTAAAATTTTGAAAATATTTAAGTACCTGCAAAATTTTTTTCATTGAACAACAAGCAGTTGGAATTTCAAAGTTATTGGTTACCTACAATAATCCCTCGAATTTGAAACATAGCAGCAGATTATTATATAAAAATTTTACGGGTTTAATCTAACAAAAGTTTATTAAAGCACTAGACCGTTTGCAAAGAGAAATCATTTCAATCAAAAAATTTATTACCAGTTGTCGCCACCAATTAATAACAAAAATTTCACAATATGTAAGACTTTTGATCTACAATAGTTCATAGAAACATATACTCGTACATTCAAACTGGTCATAAGCCTTTTGCCCGCTGGAGCTGATCTCATCCACATGATTTTATTTATATGAAACGGCAAACGAAAACAAAAACACACAACAGCCTGTCCTTTCCTACCTTAAACACTTGTTGACACAAAACAATCCGCAGCAAACGACAAATCTCTTATTAAAGTAACCTTTATGTTATGGGTTTCAAACGTCAGCGCTAGACGAATGTGTTAAGGCCTTTTTTGAAGGCGTGTGATTTATTTTAGTTTTAAAACATAAAAAATATTTTTTTCCTACGAATTTTGGGAACATGGGAATTGTTTTTTAATTAATAAAAAAAATATATTTGATAAAACAAATTCTTAGAAACTGCGTAAAAAATGATTAACATTACAACTGATTACGTATTATGGCTTATAAATTTAGAAATTAAATAAATTAAAAATGTTTGTCTTAAAAATGGTCCTTATCTCATATAAAATAAATTTTAAAAAATATATATAAAAGTGATCACCAATTTCAGTCCTTCTCTCGATTCGAAGCTTATTTAAGAAACTAAAAGCGTTCTAAGATTTCTTATACATATGAAATTCAGTTTTTTTAATAAAAAATATATAAGTTATCACATATTTTTATTCTTTTCTCGATTGAACGCTTGTTTGAAAATATAGAAGCGCTTTAAGGTAAAATTCATCATCTTAAGGAAAAATAAATTTTTTCGCAAATTTCAATCCTTCTCTCGATTGGACGCTTATTTAAGAAACTAGAAGAAATTCAAGATTGTTGATATAAAATTCATTTTCTTAATGGAAAATTAATGAATTCGAAAATTTGAGTCCTTTTCTCGATTGCACGCTTACTTAAAAAACTAGAAAAAATTTAAGATTTTTCATTTTCTTATTTCTTTCTTATTTAAGAAACTAGAAGCGATATAAAATTTTTCATGTAAAGTTCATTTTCAGAATGAAAAATTTTTAAACTGTTGTGTTTTTCGTTTATTGGAGGGTAGGAATAGTTTCAGTGGCATGAAAATTGTATCTGAGATCTTGTTTACCTCTTCGTGTCACCATTAAAAGTTCTTGTTTTGTAGACTTCTATGATTTCAAGAATGTATAATCTTCGTCCTTTTTTGTTAGGACGTAGTAAACTTCCATGGTTACTACCAAGCCATATTATTGTTCTATAGAATTATCAGAATATAAACATAATTATGTTTTATTTACAAATATATTTCATCAAATATGACAAAACAATTTATAAATTAATTATTAAAAAGAAATAGAGAAAATTGCATTTTTGGAAGTTTATATCATCACTAGAGGCCAAAGGCACTTGTTATTATTTGGACGTATTATGTGAATGGTAATCGTTATATATTCCTGCAGCTACCTCGTAATTAACTAGCACTTGCAAAATGGCCCTAGCTCAGGCAATACATTGTGCAGGAAATGAAAACGATTAATGCGTTCTTGGATGCGAAAACTCTTTCTACACCGAAATGGTTTTGTTTAAAACTACTTCCACACGGACTATTTACAGCCAGAGAATGCGTTGTGGATTTTACTATAAATTTTTTGAGCAGGCATTCCGAATTCCACTTCATACTTTGTGCTCTCCCAATTCACTCAAGTAGAAGTAAACTTGCAACAATATAAATTGTTTTGCACAAACTTCATTATAAGTTGTCAACAAAATTTTAAGCTGTCTGGCACTAAATTGTTAAACACTATATTTTTCCTAAATAAATCAAATATTGGGCTTTTCAACAAGAAGTTTGTTTTTCAATTTAATTTTTGAACGTATTCGTAGTAGATGCATTGGCAATTGTTACAATGATTTCAATTTCGCACGAAAGTCGCATTAAAAGATTTAAAAACCAACAATAAAAATGGCGGTTCTGTTAAATTTACATTTCGTACAATTCGTGATATTTTCAGACAACATAACCGTCCTTCTTAAACCGCTATTAAGAATTTGATCGTTAAATTTGAGTCGACAGGCCCGATACAAAATGCTAAACACCGACGCGTATACGACCAGGGCGATCAACTAAAACATCACAACCGCCACCCACAGTGTTGAAGCAGATTTAAATTTGTCAATTCCTCCAGGTTCCCAAGCAATGGCGTTATCCAAATCCATAAGCATAAGGATATGATTTTGATGCCTTACAAGGTTCTATTGGTACAAGAATTGAAGCCGACCGACCATTCACATAAACGTAAATTCGCTCAATTCATTCAGGAACAACCGGCTTGTTTTTCTGAAAACTTCATTTTTTCACACGAAGCCCGTTTTCACATATTAGGGTATAAGAACAGACCAAACTGCCTCATATGGACTTTTGAAAATGCTAGATCGATTGTTGAGAAGACTTTGCATGCTCAACGTGTCACTATATGGTACGCTATGCGGTCTTAAGGCGTGATTGTGTCTTTTTTTCTCAGATGAGGCTAAAAATGAGGCAACGATTAATGGATAACGCTATTGCGAGATGCTAACAACTCTATTTTGGCCTATTATTAATGGATATCACTGACATGTGGTTTCAACAGGACGGTGTCACATGTCACACAGCCAATGAAACGATCAATTTATTGCAAACCAAATTTCCCGATCATGTAATTTTACGACAATCAGCAGTTAAGTGGCCAGCAAGATCGTGTGTTTTAACACCACTGGATTATTGTTTATGGGGCTATGTTAAGGACAGAGTATATATGGAGCCTACCAAATCAAAACTCAAAATCCTTGATGTGATAACTGAAGTTGGACTGCCATGTTGTCAGAAAGTGATTAAACACTTTGATGACGAAATCAACATCTGTCAGCGTGGTCGTGGTGAATTTTTGCCAGATATCATTCAAAATTGCCAAACTTTTCACTTCTTTGATATAATGAAAATTTGAATCATCTTAATGTAAATTTTTTTAAATGAGAGAATAGTGTCAACTGCACTGTAACGTGGGGAATAAACCAATTCAAAACCTTTGGAAAAACCTACAAACTTATTATTTTAAGTAGAACCACGTTTGAACACCCAAATAATTCTCGTTTCTACATACTATTTTTGATTACTTTGCAAAATGTTCAATAATGATGCAATTCCACGTTGAGTTTTTAACTTTTAGCTGATTTTTGTAATCGCACTATAGACCCTATCCATTTCGCTTCGCTTATAATGAAATGTTTTATTAACAATTGCCATTAAATTAACTATAATGGTAAAACATATAAATTATATAAATAACGTTTTTGTTCTACACAATTTTTTATGGTAAAAAATATGGGAATAATAATTATGAAAAATTTACTTTGATAAATTAACCTTAAGAATCTAATAGCTTAATTTTCAACTGAATACTCATGCATAATCGTGATTTCAGTTAATACACGCACAACCTAAAAAAGCCAACATGTGGAGATAATATTTAGAGAATAGTTTTTTATTTTTGTTAACTGTTTGTATATTCAGTAGCGCTTTAAAAAAATCGTGCCTGGAAAAAAGTTAACGCATTATTTTGCACAAAGACAACACGTATTTAAGAATTAACTTAAAATATTTTTACTCCAAACAACATTTTGCTGGAATATTAAAAAAAAGAAAAAAAAATAATAAAATAAATATAATTACACATTGCTGTGTGGTCCAAAATTTCAAAACTTTTGGTGTAATTCGTTGAAACTTAAAATAAAAATCTGCAGCAAAGCAAAAAACAAAATTCGCACACAAATTGGAAAAATGTTTTTATATAAATATGGTTCACGTTTACAGGTCGATAGTTTATCTCAGCAAATGTCATTTTAAATTGTACAAAAAACGCACATACACACATACACACTCACCACACTAACACAACATATCGCCACGAACGAGACTTAAAAATTGTTTGGGCTTAAATGCGTGAAAAATTTGTTAACAACTTTAGCTACTCGTGTTAGGCTTGTGCAAATCCATTTAATAGCAACATAACATAAAATATGTTTGTGTATTAAAAAAGGAAGGAAAATCGAAAAATTATATATTTAAGATTTATGCACAAATCCCAAGAAATATATTGGTCACCATTTAGAGGAGTTACCCATAAGCAAATGAATGGACATGGCATTTTGCTTCTTTTATTTTTGTCTGGTTGCTGTGTATTTATGGCAATTGCAAAGTCAACATTCAAATTGAAACAAAATTTTATTAAGAAGGAGTTTAGAAAAAATACAAAAAAATATTAAACAAAAAAATTATAAACAATTTAACAAACAATTGCACTTGTAACACTTTGTGTGTCAATATATGACTAGAAAATTTATTGTTTTAACTGCATTTTATAACAATGAATCATAAAAGGAAAACTCTAATAAAACAAAAAAAAACACAAAGTTTTAACAAAATCTGAAGTTTTTATTTGGCATTTTTTTTTAAATCTTATTTTCGTAAAGTTTACCAGTTTGTTGTTGATTTTACACTAACAATAAAATGGTAGTGATTGTATATTGAATAAACTTAAGCATTGACTGTCCTGAATATTGGATTCATAATTCATTATTACCAAGAAAAAATTTTTTATATTGAAGAAATATCTTTAATGTTATCATTCCTTTCGATGAAAATCGTTTGGTATGATCGGCGAGTGCCTTCTTTTTATAAAGCGGCTTCTTAGATAGCACTGGATAGTCTGGCCGTAAGGCCTTAATCTGATGAAGGTCTTACCTCTGGGTAGAGGAAATCGGCCAACTACGCCCTACAACGCATATACATTAGGTACATATACCCCTTAGTAGCAATTTTCAAGAACACGGTAACAGGGCAGTGTTCCCGCTCCTAGCTGTATAGTTAAAGAACATTAGACTCCTACTCCTAATGCATACGCAAGCTAGAATATTTTTGGATATCAGAACAGCGCCTTAACTTTGCAGGCAACTGGTCGGACTTCGATAGTCCTATATCTTTTCCAATTTCGTGCTCCTAGTAGCCCAGGCGACTGGCACCGTCTGTTACCCCCCAAAAGCACATGTCAAGATGGGGAAGATATCCATTTTGGCTGCGTGCCCTCGGGTGGAGTACTGTAGAGTGAGTATTAGGTGTGTTAGTACAAATGCTTTGGAATTAGGTCGCTCTTTCATTAGAGCTACATCTCTTCATGCAGATAAATTGTTCCGGCACCTCGCATTTTATTCGGAGATAATTCAGTATCTAGCGTAGAAATAAAAACGTAGATTTGACTTGCTACGCAAAGGGAATGTGCCAATGTACTAAGGCATGATGAGCGGCTTCCTGTTAACGTTCTTGCTACTCCTCCGGGTAGCATGAGCTTTTGATCTTTTGTTAAAAGTGTAAGGAATAATTTCAGTTCGTCAATTACGACTCTTTTAAAGAATGCCAAATATTCACTGACCCGGTTGATAAAGTTAACTTTTGGCTGATATATTTGCGGATAACTTTTATTTGCCGAAAAGCAATTAACCACCGCCTGAGCTCGACAGAGTAACCGTAACTATGCCGAAGGTATTCTTTCGAGCTCGAGCGGTTAAAAAGGTTTTAGCAGATCTCAACATCAACAAGTCTACTGAGCCAACGTGTGATCAGATTTACATCCGCGCCTGGCCATGAAGCCTTAATCAGATGGTGGATCTAACCACTGCATAATTTGGAACGTCATGCTCGTCCTAGGAAGCCGAAGCTATAATTCTATGCAATAGAACTTTCTAGTTGCAACTTCAATGATTCCAGAGCAGGGCTGCAAATCATCACTCCTTGCTTAAGAGTTGGAGACTTTCCAACTCCTGTCCAGAACACATGTCTAGCATGCTCACTGGACTGGATCATTCACCTAGCGTGTCATTAACGGCGAAATGATCCTGGCCACCATATTAAACAAAAGACCTAATATGGAGCCGCGAAACCACAACCACCACGATACTCCCATAAAGGGCCAACCTCAATATTCAGTCAGAGAACTATTAAATGTCTAAAGAGACAAATAATGAACTCTGCGGCTTACTGATTCCCGTGGAAATAAAGTGGAGTTTCCAGTTGTATCCCTGCTGACTTCAGGGGACTGGCCTCCCGTTTTCCCCAGTTGCACTGTGTCTAGATAGTCGAAGTTCTATAAAGACCATATTTATGTGCCCCCGGGGGAGTCTCCTGAGCTAGGTGGGATTCCAGCACTGGTCTTGAAACAGTGCTCTTCGACGCTAGTGTGTCCGTTAGTAGCCCTTTTCAGCACATTATAGCATGCCGGCATATTTCCAAAATATTGGAAGAACAATGCTGCAACTCCATATGACATTTCGGAAAGAGTTAGGTGCTGGCTCTAGACATTTCCAATGCATTTGATAGAGTGGGGCATGATGCACTTCTGTCAAAACTTCCAGACTTAGCAGTCACACTATGCGAGTTGTTATTGATGAGATTTCATCAAACGACTTCAACATTAATTCAGGGGTACCGCACGGCTGCATTCTTCCCCCTACCCTATTTCTTATTTTTCTAAATGACCTTCTTTGTCAAACTTTCAACCTTTTTACTCTTTCGCATATGGCAGCACCATTTGTCATTCGTATTCATTTGTTAAGAAACCAAACAAGTTCGAGGTGAGTTCCGAATGGCGGAACACGAACAATATGCACAATCATGATCTCTCGGAAGGGGGTCGTGCAAATAGAGTCGATTTTAATCCCCGTGAGATACAATGTTACATGCTTACGCATAGATCTGTGTTCGGAAATGGTGCTGCATCTGTTAATATGGGTGATATAGGTATATGGAATCAGAAACTCTTGATGTTCTTGGCGTGAAAATTCAGTGTGATGTCCGATGGACTAAACACATTTTTCAAGTTTCTAGAGAAGCTTCCAAGTGCCTCGGTTTTCTAAAATGGTGTAAGAGATACTTCAATCCGATCTGATCTTCGTACTATTTACACCTCCTATATTCGTCCAAAAATAGAACATAACTCGCATATATAGGACGGCGCCCCAAAGTCTATTTTATTGTTGCTCGACCACGTACAGCAAAGGGCCAAGAGACTCATTGAGCACCGCAACGTTTACAAATCTGTTGATTCTCTAGAGCATCCACGCAATATGGGATGTATTTTACAATGAAATTAGGAAACTTGTTCCCGTTACTTGTACAGGGTCATCCTTAATACATGTTGGGTAGGGTGGTTCGAGTAGTCTGGATGGCTAAGTTTGTGGTAGTTGGTTTCCAATAAATGTCAAAAGTTAAACAGACCATTCCTCATATTTTTGTGATGTCTAGATCAACAAATGCAAACAACTTGAAACCAAATATTTTTAGTATGATTTTCCGCGTTTTGCTACTAAATAGGCTGACAAAAAATTTAAGCTATAATAAATAAATAATTTAGCAAATTAGATTTTATTAACAAAAAATCTAATTTATATAAATAAAAGTTATCTTTGTTAGATAAGCAGCACAAATTATCTTTCAGTCATTATCGAGAGATTGTGGTTAATTGATTTGGAAAATATTTGCATCTTCAATTGATAATAGGGTCATTGTCATTACTTTTGAAATAATTTTACTACATTTTTTACACGAATTATATATAATGAAATTTATTAATATCTTTATTTCACTTAATATTTCTGATATTTAAGTTGTATAAAGTGTGTTAAATGCAAAGTTCATATTTCTGTTTTATTTTTCGATAATATTTTTATGAGTGTATCCTGGCTTAATTTTTTCTGCCGGCATTTTATTGTTATCTTATGACATTTTCGTTCAATATTGTTTGCATGTTAACAATTTATTACTCATAAAAATATTATAAATAATTGTTAAGTTGTTCTTCTCAGAGTTCTTGAACTATTTAAGTTTTCATTTTAGGAAACAAACACAAAGCATACAAAGAAATCGAATAGTTACAAAAAATACATATAAAACATAATTTCCTAGTATTTTGAAACAAGTTTGTTTTTATACAACAAAAAAAACCTTTAAGACATGGGTTTGGATTCTCTTATTATTTGGGTCACTTAATTTACTGTTTTATTTCTTCACTATTAAAGGCTTAAATTTTAAGATTATTCTACACCTTATAACTGTCAATTATTACTAAATTTTCAATGTATGTATGTGTAGAGAAAATAGATTTCAGTTATTGTATTTATATGATCCCAATATAATGTTTATTTTGATTTTGTTATCTTGAGTCAATATCAGTTTGATAATGTTTTTAATGGACTTGTCAATAACATATGCTGCTTTTAATTATTATTAATCTGTACTTTTTGGCAGTTGTCTGATCTCTACCGCCACGGTATTTGTAGGAATAAAAGAAAAAATTAAAAATCAGTATTACTTAAAAAATGGAACCTGTGACATTTTGTGATACTTAAGGGATTAAATAACAAAATCAAGTGACATATAAAATAATTAAAAAATAAATCTTTTTTTATTACTTTTATTCAAACTATAGATATTATTGTACAAAAAAAATTGGAATTATGGTATTTTTTATATATAATATAATATAAACTCAAGATAATATGGTTTCCATATTATTTTCTGTACAAAATTTATTTAAAATTTGATTTTAAATTAATTTTTCTTTTTATTATTCGGCAGAAAATATATTTTTTTTAATTGTTCAATAAATACTCGAATAATTAAGACAACAATAAATTATCATATCCGAAGTCTAACAAGTATACTTGATTGCATACAGCCAGTGCTTCATAAAAGTAAGTACTTTTGAAAGCTGTGGTTAGAGCATATGACAAAAAAAATAATTTTACTTTAAAGCCATATGCAACAATGTTGCCGGATTTAGCTATTATCACAATAAAGTCTATCCGTATATTGTTTTATCAAGTTTTACAACAAATATTTAATATTCATAAAATATTGTCAAATATTAAATAGTTTAAATGCCAGGCAATCCAATTTTGCACACTGTATGTAAAATTAATTCCCTATAACAGCAATTTGAAAAAATTAACTTTAAAATTAAAGGGTGTAGCAACAGTACCGTTAATTTTAGACAGAGCTTTAGTTTTTTTAATAGCAGAGTGGATACTGTTATCCCCAAATTCAGACAGGATTTGGTTTTGACCAGTAACGTTCAAAATATTTTAATATCCACTAAAAGAATAGGTACAAAGATATACAATGCCGTTCTCATAGTGGTGTTATTTAAACATATAGGGCTTTAATATTTTGATAGCATCAGACAGATATTTAAATTTAAATTTATAATACGACATTGTCTTTCAACCTATTTTAGACAGAAGCTTAAAACAATAGAGTGTATTTCTTGTTTACTCTATTATAAAGATGAATGCAAATGAAAAAATTGAAGCGTATGTCTGTAGATAGTAATATTCACTGGCACGTCATATCTCTTAAACGTTTATAAAAAAAAATTTTAAAAGAAATACACATATTGATTATTAGCTCTTATGCGTTCTTGGAAATTTCGTGAATACTGGGAGTAGTTTTCAAATAGCTGTGTGAGTAAAATTAATTGCAAGATCTCCTTCATTGGCTAAAAATTTAAGACTACTTTGTAGCAAAGTTTCAATGCAAATTAAGCCATTTTCTCTCAAGTGAATCAACTAGAGCCCAAAATATGATTTTCTCAGCTTAAAGAATTTTTATGTTGCTTTAAAATTTGGGTACAGATTATTTATTTTAAGTTTTCCAAAACTCTGTGTTATTTTCTATTAAAACCTTTAAAGTTCTATATAATTCTACCTTTGTGAAATATTGTCTTGACTTAAGTATGAGAGGAAACAAAAAGGTCTTCTAATGCTAATATAAAAATATCTAAAAAATAAAATAATTATATTGACTTTAAAATAAAAAATATATTTTTGGAATCATTTTGTGTTATATAAAATATTTTTTGAATTTTATCTATTACATCTTTGATTTAATCAAATTGACTTCAGATCTAATCAGCTTTATAACCAATATCAAAACGGCCATATGCTTTCCCTGTAGTAATACCTTGTCATGTTTTGAATCATAAATATTTGATGAAAATATCATAAAATATTTATGTACAAATATAGCACAATTATATAGATTTACTAATATTGACTTTTTAATAAAAAAGATTTTTAAATTAAAAGCGCAATATACGCTTCTCTAATTTCAACAACTGAAAATTCAAATACTCCTTTCCATATAGTCGAGGTAAAAAGTTAATCTACTGAAAAAGTTCGTAAATGAGTTTTATATGCGATAAGTGTTTTGAGATTTATAGCTATTTTTTAAAAGCATAAGATGTCTGTAGTCTAGTTGCTCAGCCATTTTGTTTCACTGCCCTTGACCTATTCTATTTTCATTCAAGAGTCATCCGACATTAATGTTATAAACTGTTTATGTTGTCAAAATGGGAATTTTTGTTTGCTACAAAATTTTCCTATTTTCCTATCTTATTTAACCAAATCCAAATTAAATTGAAACTTAGCTTGTAAATACAAACTTCACTACTAAATGAGATAACTATCCTTTATAATTACTTTTTATAGGAGCATTAAAAGTGTTTGTTTACATTGCAAGTAGTTAATGTGAAATCTTTTTTAAATGCAGCAAATTCATTTTTGGGACCAAGATTTTAATAATCCAGTTTCAAAGTTAAATATTATTTTCTATCCATGATTAAAGTGATAAATTTTTATTACACAAAGATCTTGTACCAATGCGAATAAATTTTTTAGGCTCTTATGGAATAAAATAAATACTTTTTTAAAGAAATCAGTTTAAAGCCTCTAAATTTAAATTAAATTTTTCCATCTTTTGCAGCATTACATTTTTCAAATCATCATGTCCTCAAAAACCTCTTTGTCCATAATTTTTGCAAGAAATTAGTAAATTATGGCTTTGGTTATATTTTTCAGACTCACGTATTATATTTTTAATATATCTTTACATTATACTTTACTTAAAAATGCATTTAAAAAATGTTTCTAAAAACTCTTTCATCCTTTGAAAATAAAAAATCATAAAATTTTGATTTTTCAGTGTCAGATATGTTAAACGTTTTTATTTGTAAGTCTACAATATGATTTCATACACAAAGTTGAACTTAAACTCAGTTAAAAGTTTTATATTTCCCTTTGAATTTTATTTTTGCTTTTCTTCTTGAAATATAGTATAAAACCAGATGTCTTCGCTAAATAACCCAACACTTTTAATAGCCGCAACACGACAACATTATCATACAATCATAATGGGGATCATAAAAATATACTCATAGAAACAAACAGCAGGAAAAACTAAAATGTTCAGGTCTTTAAAGAAGTAGATACCGCAACATCATCACCATCATCGCACTTACAATCGGTAGCGATTTAATATTTTAAAAAGAAATTGTTAAAATTAGTACAACGATTCATATGAATTTGACCGTGTAACATGACATTGATAAACTTCACGAAGGAAGACACTCAATACTTAGCTTTTTTTCACTCCATTCTACGATTTTGAAAACACCAAAAAAGATTAAAAATAAAACGAAAAAAAAAATCCTAGACAATTCAAGTGTGGTGGGAAAATCTGGCGCACTGAATATATATATTATTTCTATATATACAAGGATGTTTTGTAGCAGTAGAAATAATGCAACACAACTTGAATAAAGAGAAAAACAAGTGTTTAAACAGCATGTTAATAATGTTTAAAAGAAAAGCCTTTTTTTGTTACAAATGGTATCTTTTAATTTCGTACTATAGTCACCCTATACTATTCATAGGTATTTCTAGTTAGTCTATTGAACATAAATAAAATATTACTTCAAAATTTATCTTCAATCCATTAACTTTTATATATGGAAATTAGAACTTTTAACAGCAATACAAAGTAGATCCGTCTACAGCTTTTCGCTCGACTATAAGTAATTTTAAGTACTAAAAAGGAGCCCAACGAGTAAGTTAAAACTTCACAATATAATTCAGGGACAGTATAGCATTAAGATGAATTTTTAACGCAAATTCGGAGTTAATAGTAAAAACCGAAATGAGGCAGCTAGGTAGACAAACCTGTATGTACGTGACAAGTTTCCTGTCAGCACCTGGTCGTTTGGCCAAAATCTGACGTTGGTCTTACCACTGGGTGTAGGAAAAACCCCCACCCGCGCCGCAACACGCATACAATTAGTTACAATTTTCGAGTGCCCGGTAGCAGGGACGTGTCCTCACTCCTAATTGAAAAATTGGACACCATCTAATCCCTTATCCTGTTTCATGTGCATGCTAGAGCATTGGATGTTAAGCCTGCGTTAACATTTCTTCGGAAGTTTTTTTCAAAGCTAGCGATTAAACCAACAGCCACTACGAAACTTCCCGAAAAGGCTCATCACAGAACTGTAGTGCTGTGGGCCACTGGTTCCCGTGTTTTTAGTTTGGGTGTACAGAGTGTGATTCGTTTTACATCCGCACCTGGCTGTATAGCCTTAATCAGATGGTGGACAAACCACAATTGTATAATTTGGAACGTCATACATTCGTGCTAGATAGCCGAAGGCATAATTCTAAGCAACAGAACCAGCTAGTTGCAACTTTAATGATTCCAGGACAGGGCTGCAAACCATCACACCTTGCTAAATAGTTGGATACTTTCTAACTCCTGTCCAGAACACATGTCAAGCATGCTCACTGGAATGGATCATTCACTTTGCGTGTCATTATCAGTGAAATGATCCTGGCCACCATATTAAACAAACCTGTTATGGGGCCTCGAAACCACAGCCACCACGATACTCCCATATAGGGGCCAACCTCAATAATCAGCCAGAGAACTATTAAATGTCTAAAGAGACAAATAATGAACTCTGCGAGCTTACTGATTCCTGTGGAAATAAAGTGGAGCTCCCAGTTGACTCCCTGTCTGACTTCAGGGGACTGGACTCCCTTTTTCCCCAAGTTGCACTGTGTCTAGATAGTGGAATATTCTATTAAGACCATATTTATATGCCCCTGGGGGGATTGTGGGTGTACAAAGTGACTGGTCGGACTGCGAGAGGCCCAGCTGACTGCTGCCGCCTCTTACACCAGAAAGCACATGTCAAGATGGGGAAGAGGTCCATCAAGATTGTTTGCCGCCTGGGGGAGGCAGACGGAGAGTTTGATAAACACAAAATTATTTTTACAACTTTAATTTTTTAATTTTCAAGATTTGCGGTTGCCATAAAAATTGTTATGGCTCGCATAGGTCTGTCGGGATAAATTTAAATAAACTTTGTGATTTTGTCGTGGATGCGAATATTTTTTTTCTGGTCTCTTCTAGATTTTATTATATTTACATAGTGCAAAGTTTATAAACAATTTTTGTGGAACATCTACTGTAGTGTTTTGAAATAGAACATCATTGGTCATATTAAACTTTAACATTCTGTATGTGAACTGACAGTAGTCCGAGATCAACTGTATCATCATAATCAATTTTTGGTGTATGCCTTTATGCAATTGTGATGGAGAAATTTTTTGTTTTTAAATACAGAATATAATTTTATACCTTCCACATAACTGCGAATTTTCGACCTTAGTGGTATTTTTAGCCAAGTTCTTAATTATTTTGATCTCCCATTGAGATGATAGCTAGCACTTGAAAATTTTAATGTGCTTTTATGCTACAAATTTTTCTTGAGCTCGTATATTTATTTCTTAGCGTGTTAGATTTATTTATAAGTCTGTTGTTCCATTTTTGCCAATGTTTGAATCTGTTACTACTTATATTTATCTCAGTTTTTCAGTTTGGTTCCCAGGATAGGCCAAAATTAATTCGGCTTGGTTTGTTTCAGTAAATTTGCTTGCTTATTTTTTCTTTTGAGCCTTCTTTGGCAAGTGTGGGAAAATATTACTCGTGCTAACTACTGAAAACGCATTTCTTTCTTTGTTAACATTTCATACACACGTATTTGAAACAAAATTTGAAAATCTTTGTGCACAATATTTGCTTTCTTCATTTATTTATATTTTTGTGTGTTAAAAGTGTACAAAACTTATGAATTCCATTAAATAAAATCGTGTCTTTGCCATATTTTTTGGTGTTTTGTTTTTTAGTTTTCGTTGTCGAATGCTTGGTTTGTATTTGTAGTAATATTACGATGTTTACACCACGTTTGATGTTTGTAATTTCTTTACTAAAGTAGTTGTGGTTAACTTGACAAAAATCACACATTAACAAAAACAGCAACACTTTGCCATAAACGACAATAAATGCTAGAACAACATCACCAAAAAGAGTAAAAGAGCGAAAAACGCAATATTATGACATAAGTTGCACGTTTTTGCACCACAGGATAGCAATTGTAAAACATTTGAAAAATGTGTCTTTTATGACAAAAAGTAAGTATAAGAAAAAGAACATGGTTCTGCAATACTCAGGAAAAGGTGTCAAAAAGAAATACATACTTTCAACAAAAGAACAAGATAAAACTTTAAAAACGAAACCATGATTGTATTACAGGACAAAGAGTCTTAAAAAGTGATAAAATATGCTAAACAAATATAAATTGACACTTAAATTTTTTTCTCTTAATAACTCCTTTTTTGCTTTGTTTATTTTAATGAAAAATATTAAACGTAACCAGGATTTACTTTTTATGTTTTTGATATTTTTTTTTTTATTTTCCTTAACAGAAAAATCAAATTACTAACTATTAAAGTTTTTTGGAGTGGATACATCCTGAAATAAAAATATGAAGGCATTTGGCTAGCTCAGTTATATTATAATTAAGTATACAATTGTGCTTATGTATACTGTAAAAAAGCACAGTGTATGAAGCAATACAAACGACGCTACAATTGAAAATATTATTCGGTTTTAATAGCTAAATCAATGTGTAAATAGGCTTTTTATTTTAATAAATTTAAGCAACAAAATTAATAAATTTAGAAACAAAAATACACATTAATTATTCGTAAGTAGTAACTTTATAAAAAAATATTTTTCCTTTGAGCTTCCAGTTGACCCCTGCTGCCTTCAGGGGACTGGGCTCTCTTATACCCCCAGCAGCACAGGTCTAGATGGTCAAGTATTCTATAAAGACCGATAAATGTGAGCCCTTGGGGGGACTTAAGCTCTACCCAAAATGATCTATAGAAAGCAAATATTTTCCAAAAAATGTGTGCCCCGCCAATTGATTTCTGTAGGGGGCGCTCTAAGTGTGACTTCCAGGCTTTCCTGTCGGAATAATGGTGCAGCTCCATACACAATTTCGGAGAAAGTACGGTGGTGGCTCTGAATATTTCCAAGGCGTTTGATAGAGTGTGGCATGATGCACTTCTGTCAAAGCTTGTTGCTTTTCGTATCGGTGACACATTCTCCACATTTCTATCAAATTTTCTTAGGAATTGCACTCGCATGAGTTGTTATAGATCGAACATAGATAAGTAGAGTTCAAGATTAATTCAGGGATACCGGAAGGCTTCGTTCTTTCTCCTACTGCAAGCCTACGTATAGAATTATTTTCGTAAATGGTGCTGAATCTTAATCTGTTGCTATGAGTGATGCAAGTATTAAAGGAAGCTCTCCATGTTTTGGCATGGCAATTCAGTCTCATGTTCGATGGACTAAGCACATTTTTCAGGTTTCTTAAGAAGCTTTCAAGAGCCCCGATTTCCTAAACCGGTGTAAGAGATGCCTCACTCCATCCGATCTTTGTACTATTTATACCATATATATCCGTCCAAAAATGGAATATAACCCTCGTGTATTGGCCGCGCCCCCAAAGTCTATTTTGGAGCTGCTCGACCACGTACAACAGAGGGCCAAAAGGCTCATTGGGGACAGTATGGCCTATTGATTCTCTCGAGCATCACGCAATATGGGTTGTAATTCACTATTTAATCGTTACTACAGTGGTAAGTGCTCTGGGAGAATTGTTCCCATTAATCGCACGTTTTTGCGTTTAACTCAATTTTGTTGAGAGCGCATCCACTTGTAGTTGCCAGTGAATCGTACTACGGAAAATTTTCTTATTTGCAGAACGCTTTATATGTGGAATGAACTCCCTCCAGAAATCTTTCCCGTCACTTTCAATGTAGTAATGTTCAAATCGAATGTCCATAAGCGTTACTCCCTCTTTTCTTCTCACCATAACCTCATTTCCTTATTCTGGACTTTCTGTTATTTTTAAATAGACTGTGTAAATTTGTACCGTCTATTTTTCACTGCTCAAAAGTAACATATATATTTTCAGGAATACCACCTTACTTTCGGAACACCCATTATTCCTTAGCCTTGCTTGTTTTAGCGGCTATAGTAATATACCTCACGAAATTTCAAGTTTTTAGCTATAACCATTCTAGAGATAGATAGCAGAAATCGTAGCGAAAACAAGAGGGTTATATTTATACCTTTGGGGACAAAACCGTAAAAATAAATCCTTCAGAAAATAGTTCTTTTATAAGCTTAAGTAATTATTTCCGTTTTTGCAAATCAAATACTGAAAAGCTCTTTAAACCAATTTATAACAATTTTCTGCTCCGTGAAAAATAGCAATTTATTGACTTGACGTTAAGTTAGCAAAAAAGGGGAAAATATAGAAAATTTATAATTAAATACATAGATAAAAAACTACAAAAGAAAAATAATAAAAATAAGGTCAAAAACAATAAAGTTCATTGTAGTGCTTGTTTGTAATTGAAATTTTTGGCTAATTCACGCATTTAAGTGATTTATATATTATAACTGGCTGGAGTTTCACTATGATCTGCAAAATGTAGATTTTAGCTTAAACAATTGTTATGGGTATTTATCATGAAAATTTAAATAATAAAAGCGTTTGGGTAAATATTTTTTTGTTTACATTTTTAACAAAAGACAACAACAGAGTATATAATTTTGTTAAGTTACTTAGTTTTTTTTTTTTTTTAATATTTTATCTTTGAAAACAATCGACTGTTTAAATGAGACCTAAAACAAGCGCAAGTAATGCAACATAATAATGACAATAAAATCATCAACAATAACAACTTAAACAGCACCAAAGTCAAATAAAACCATAATGGCACAACCAGCAACAAAATACTGAAACTTAAAATGATATTGATAGCAAAGTCATTGAGTTTGCGTGCGGAGAAAGTTCACGTTTTCCTTGTTAAAAAAAAAAAACGAAACATAAAAAAACAACCTGTTAATCTAAATATCTCACTCATAGAAAAAGTGAACGAAATAACAATGGAGCACCAGACATTGAGTTTATTTTGAACTTAAAAAAATTGTTTAAAACACAGTCATTGTACAAAAAAATGGTATTTAAAGCACAATAACGTAACAACAATAATGTGACAACAATGCTATTAAACAACAATATTACTACTCCTTATACTCTATTTAAAAAACCATTTTAAATCTTAAACAGAAAGTTATACAAAAAACCTTCTAGAGTATTCAATAGTCAATACCGGCACCGTTAGTGGTGACCTCTTGGTATACAAATGATAATGGTACTTTCGCTGCGAAAAAGGGTACCATAGTCATCAATTTGGTCATCATTATTGGTATATTTATTTTCTTGTACAATCGTATACTTCATCATAACTGTCATTTGGACCTGTCATTTTCAAGTAGTTTAATATAATTCTTTCATTTGCAGTTCCGAAAGAGTGCGATAAAGAGAGTAAGGGTTATAGAGAAAAGATTAATAGCTTAGCTTTAACCATGGAGTATTATGAACAAACAAAATATTAACTTAATTATATTCTGGGATAATGGTGATATGTTCTGGTATGGTATGATATAGTATTGCAGTTTTTTATGCGCACAGAGCAAAGTAAAGCTGAAAAATTAGCATTTTCAAAAACTGATTTTTCACACCTGACCTAGCTAATGCCAAAAAAGTCATTTAATCGATTAACTCAATAGATTCAAAATTAGCAGATTATAAATCGAATGTTTTATCCTACTTACAGATGTGAACTATTAACGACAAATGATATGTCTATACTGCAGTCGAGCCTGGTAAAATTTACGTAGGGCTAAGTATCAACTGTAATACTGCGATTACCTTTTTAATTAAATTAGGCAAAGTTTCGAGTTTAGCTACGGAAAAATAAAATTTTCCCAAAATTGCGAAATCAAATTTAGATCACCAAAACATGTCTAAAGTAACAAAAAAAAAGGTATAAAATACTGTTACGATTATTCTTTCTAATAAACGTTTCGTTATTTTTAGTTCTCTAAATGCAAAATATCACAGTATTTTAGAATTTTAAATAAAGTTAAACGATTTACTCACTTTCAATACACGCAAAATAAACATCATGGTAACTTTGTTGCCTTTGCTTTTTGGTAACTCAACTTGGATTAATTCATTTGCGCAGCAAGTGGTGCTTAAGCAGTTCACGCATATACACGAATATTCTACTTTAACATCACTCCATATTGTTGTTGTTATTAAGTTAAGGCGCCTGCTTGGCTGTGTATTTTGTTTTGATTTGTTTTACTTATTTTTGTTTTCTGTTGTCTGCTTATTTGGTAAAATTTCTTATAAGTATGTTGTTGTTTCTAAGAAAGCTCGCAGTTTGTAAAATGCACAGAGGATTGTTTGGTTTTTTTTACTGATAATTATTTTCCTTTAAAACTTAATAAATCATCTTCGTAACAATATAAAATGTTAATATATTTTTTAACCTCAAACAGAAAGCAAAACCTCTACATCTCCATATTATCGGTTATGACATTATCACCTACAACAGAAGAAGAAATGGTAACTGTACCTGCACAATATCGGATGTTAACTGTACCGACCTATTTAGATACGTAGAGCTATGCTATTAAACATCGATCAATAGATAGAGTTTAGTACCAATCTCTAACAAAGGTGATAGCAATTATGAGTTCATTTTCATAGCAAAGCGGTGTTGGCTTAGAAAATAAAACATAGAATCACATTAGAAAAATTTTTGCTATTGGATGTATATCGTAATAATTAGTATTCAGTATTAGTTTTCTATGACGATGTCACTTAATTCATAATCAGTTTTTTATTAAAAGGGATTTTGTGTGATTGCAATTATTAAAACTTTCCTGTCCTTTCCGAATTATAACGCCTCTCCATATAATTGGAATAAAATATGAAATAGCTAATTTTTTAAACATGAAGCGAATAATTTAATTATACTATTTTATTGCAATCGTGCTTTATTTTTTATACTTCTTGTAAAGAGAGTACAAACTCTGTGAAAATATTAACTTTCTGCTTGTCATTTTTTAAAAGATATGAAGTCTTATACGGTAATCACGCCACTATCGCAATACCCTTTAATTTCTAACTAATCTTCATCCTTATTGCAGACATTATACTACACTATTTCAGTTTTAAGCCTTTGCAGTTTCAGTTATAAGACCTTATAAATAAATCAAACATTTTCTATGGGACACCATAATTTATTATTTGTTCTTTAGTCTGGCAGCAACAACAAACAATAGAGATCTTAGAACCTCTAACATAAAGTCATTGGACATACGTAATGATTGATAGATATTGGAGCGGACAATATGGCGATAATCTGACAATGGTTTTACCACTGGGTGTAGGAAAAAACGTCACCCTCCCCTTAAAACGCATACACGCCTTTGTCACAATTTTTGAGTGCACGGTAGCAGAGTTGTTCTCGCTTTCTTCAAAGCCCGATTAAGCCACAACCACCATGCTGCTTCAATAGCCCTGTAGTCCTGAGGGCAACTGGTTTCGTGGTTCCAGTATATGTCTAGTAAGTTCACAGATCGGAAATCGAGAATCCTTCTTTTCTGCCAGTTTGGAGTTCCTGCTAGCCCAAGTGACTGGTGCCGCCTTTTACCCCCAAAAGCACATAGCATGATGGGGAATAGGTCCATCAAGACTGCATGTCAAGGGATGGACACTTCGGGCACAGAATCTTTTAAATTATACTTAATGCATACGTAGTACGTTTGTTCGCCAAGTATTCAATTATAATGAATTTTGTGTGCCATATAACGGAAAAAAATTTTGAATCAAGTTAAGATATACATACTCCTTTTGTGACGTCATCTAGAATAATATTTCTTAGTTCAGCTATATAATATTAAATATCATAATATACTAGTAGAGCTAGTATTGCTTTAATAAAAATTGCAAATTGTTTTGAGAAATATGTCTGTAAGTTGCAAAATGATATCTTTCGATTATTTGTTATTAATCTATCTGAAGTCCCTGGCTTATGTTGATAAAGCAGAAATCATTGACACCTGAGTAGCATCAATGCTCATGTCTTTTGTGATAGAAGAATCGCAGCGCTAAAAAAATAACGTAATATACTTAGCCGCGGCAGCCATATACCTAAGATTATTTACATTGTATTATATTTTATTCTTAATTCTTATGGAGTTGAACCTTCGAAAGTACAAATATATGTTTTTCTTCCGAAGATGTCAAAGGTGTAATGTATTTCTCTTGTTAGACCTATTCTGGAATATGGGTCAATAATTTGGGATCGAATCCATCGTAATAGCACTCTATGCAAAAGCAGTTCTTGTTGTTTTGTCTTCGAGGTTTACAATGGTACGCCATAATTCTCTCATTCCACTCTAGTAGACTTGGTAGCCGAAGAGTAATGTTAAATGTCACTTTTGTTTTAAATTTTATAAAAGGAAATGTCTATTCAGATTTTTTATTTACCAATATTTCATTTAATATTTCATTTTGTCCTAAGCCCTATTTTAATCCATTGGCAATAAAGGTATTCAAATAAGATTATGCTTACTCTGACTCGTTTTTTAAATGGTCTCTGTTTAAATTAAATTTTAACGATTTATTGTATTTCGATATTTCGCTGTGAAAAGCTTCTTCAGGAAATTATTTTTTATATTTTACAAAAACATAAAATTAGAACAGTTTGAAAAGAAAAAAAAATTTTTTTTTTAACTAAAAATGATTTTAATAAATTTTTTAAGCATATTAATTTTTCCTTAAATTTTAATGCTATTAAATGTTATATAATTTTATATTTGAATAACAAAATTTAAGTTTTATGTACTATTTTTATTTACTGTTTTAATAACCTGCAATCCATAGACTAAATACAAACAAATTGCAAGTTGTCTATTGTTACTTCTTTTTTAACTGTTATTACTTGAAATAGAATAGAAATTGTTATTTCTGTTTCATGTTTTTTTTTGTAATTTTGGATAGAAACACTGCTTCCAAAAATGTAATATTTCTCTTATAGTCTAGCCGCGTTTTACAACCAGAAAAAAATGACAAGTTAAAAGTAAAGCCGCCACAAAAACCATTACTAACATCATCATAATTAGCTAAATAAATTAAAATATAAAACCCGGCCAGCAAAGGAAAGTAAATTTGTCTTTCATTCTCCTAATTCAGCAAAAAATGATATCAGTTTGCTAATACTTTTTACTTCTGTTCAATAAATACAATAAATAATCATAATTCCAAAATATTTCTTTTGCTAGACATGTGTACCCACCAACTGATGGTTCGACAAGAAGCCTTTTGGGTAAATAAACTAAACAATTTACAAAATTATATTCAAAATATTCAAACTTGCACTAATGAAGATGAAGATCGCAGCTACTGTCAGCATAATTGAAGTTATAATTATGATCTATGGTTATACGTTTTGGGTCATTTTTTACTTTTCGAGTTATTTAAAATGGAGAAAATATTATGAACTTGTTGTTTTGATTGAGTTTACATAAAAATAATAACATTTTTATGTAAACTGAGTCTATGACAACAACTTATATTTATTTTGGTTAAACTATTTTTCATTTAAATTATATGACTTGAAGGGGTATTCATTTACTTACGTGCCACTTTGTTTGGCACGAGAATTATTCATTTGTTTGCATCAGGTTTTTTGGTAACTTACTGAATGTTTTTATTTTTTTAGTTAATCTGCAATTGAAAATGTCACCATTATGTTCATTTTTATTGGAATATTTTTAATAATACTTTCTTTTTTTCAAGTTAGCATAGAATATTTTTTTAATATTTTTATTATTTGCAATAAATTATATTGATCTTTGATATTTGTGTATGACGGTGATTGTGCTTAATATGTAGTGTGACGCTTATTTTTTCTGTAAAGTAAAGAAAGTAGCGCATTAAACAGCTCAATCACAGAAATATTAAATATTATTAAATATTTTAGTTTCTTCCCTTTTATGTGAAGATTTATTTCGAAATTATTTAACAAAATACAGATTTTAAATATTTTGTCAACTACACTTGGCATAAACGCCTATTCTACAACCGAAGAAAAATAGCACTTGTCACTGATAAAGCCGCTTAAACATTCTGTGTCATCTTAAAAAGGTCTTTTTAAGTCTGCAACAAGTGTTGTGTTCTAATTAATATATTTATAAATCTATACAATTTTCTAATTTCATCCTAAAGGAAACATATTGTTGCGTTTCTGCCTTTAACAAACGCTTTGTTGTATTAATTTCTTTTATTGCAAAATAATAACACAACACTTTAAGGTTTTTTAAGTAATTACACAATTTATCCACTTTAATACAACCAAAAATATATGATCGTAGCTTTACCACTTTAACGCCTTTTATTTTCTTTATTCTTTACTCAACGGTGTTTCAACTTGAACTAATTTTACTGGCCAGCAGATGGTGCTTATATACCCTTTTATGCGGTTGTCGGATATTTTTTTTAAAGAGAAGTAGCTTTTCAAGCAACAATGCCTCTTTAGTCGCAGCCGTGCTACATTCTTTATAGGAGAGATGAGGCAAGTGGTGAAAGTAGAAGGATAGTTACATAGCCTTCAAATTCTTATTTTTTTTTGTATTGAAAACAACCACCCCTAGGCTAAGTACACTACCTTATAGCCTACCGGGGCAGTTTTCATTTCTAGAAGGGCCATGTTAGCAGAAATTAACTGTTGTGTAAGACAGCACAGCAACCAGTGACCATGCCTTTATCACTGAGCATCCCCACCGACAATCAAATTTCATTTTTTTGTAGTGAAAACAGCCAAAGTCTTTGTTGGGAATCGAACCCACAACCCCCAGACTGATAAGTTAGTATACTACCTACTGTAGTGCATTGCAGTAGTCACACAGCCCAACCCATTTTTATAATCATTAAACTATTACGTGGCGATCCTGCCGTCATTAAAACACTACATGACGATCCATGCCATTTTAAATCATTACACTACAGAGGGGTTCTCGGATATACAAGAAAATTAATATTTTGTTGTTATCAAAAAATTTAAAAATAGTTTTGCTGAAGGCTCAACGCTAAAACTCATACAAAATATGTTATGCAAAAATTAACATTGACAGCGCATTAAATAGCAAAATTGGCTGCTTAGTCGCTTGGTCTTTTAAAACTATTTTAGTCATCGCTATGTTAATTTGAAATTTAAATTTATGAAAACATGAGTTTATCAGTTATAATAAATTAATGCTCTGACACCGACAATTATGGTGATGTTACCAACTTATATAGCAACTTCCTGGCTTCTAGATTTACTGCCTCAAAAAGTACTTTGTACATAATTTACAAAATTATCCACCGCACAATTATATTTATATATTTGGGAATTCAAAAGTTTTAGGTAAATTCTTGAAAAAATTTTAAACTTTTAATTAAAATAATTCTTAACTAATATTTTCTTCTTGAATTAAAACGAAAATATGCTCAAAATTTTTAATCTCTCAATCTTGAAAGCACTTAACTAACCATAATTAAAACATCATTTAATTTGAGTAATTTGCTAGCGTTCATAAAAAGCCAACTTATCGCTATAATCTTGTAACAGAGTTAAAAAAAAAATATAGAAAATTAATATATAAGGTCTCATATTTTTGCACTTTCAAACCCAACAGAAGTGTGAAGTTGTCTACTTTATTAAACTTTAAAATATCTTGCTACAGCACAAAAAAACAAGAACACCATTAAGAGTTTGCAGGCTAAACTTGTAATAGAAAATCTAAAGAAATGATGACCTCCTCATCCTAACACGACAACTTAAGGTCAAAAGCAATCAAAACGTTTAATATTATTTTTTAAGCCGCCTTTTTCTGCAGCAAAATTAAAAACATCTTTAAAACAAACAACAGCCATCAGTACAAGTTGCAAAGTGTAAAACAATTTTACTTTAACAGAAGCATTTTCTTAAAATGATGCTTAAACACTCATCTCGAAACCATAGCAACTTCTAGTTGTTTTATACGCTTTAGTAACTCGGCAATAGTTCATAATAATTATTTCATATAATTTTTTATAGAATGAAAGCTTAAGTTAACAACAGTAATAATAACAACAACTTTATAGCATTGTACGAGTACATAAGCCTTACTGACAATTTGCGCTTGTAGATTGAAGAGAATATTAAAGAAAATAATTTTTAACAGTTAAGAACGAATATTATATTCGTTATACCTAAAATTTCAAATTTATTAAGGAACAACTTTTAGTCGAATATAATTTCCCATTTGCAATTCAAGATCAATTGTCTTAAAAAGAATATTGTTTTCAATTGGTACTCATATTCATAAAGAGATCAGGTTGCTACTAAAATAAATCAGTCACTTTAGGAATTAAACACAGTTACTATTTTCTATTGGCTTATATGGGCCAATAATGTAAAAAAAATATTATTATTAACCAAAATTAAGTTCACACATCACTTTCTTCTATATAATTTCAAAGTGTTTATTAGTAAGTCACTAAACGATTATAGAATTTCAGGTTTCATAAAACATCGCGCTACTAATGTTGGTTAAACCTAGGTTGTAAATGTAAAACGTTCTAAACTTAAGACCTCGATCATTTGCAGCCTGCATATATGGAAATAATAAAAATAATAAAAAATGTGATGAAAGTTGTTTGTAAGATCAAACACATTGAATCTTCTGACTATGATAGTAACTTGAATTCACTTAAGGCCCCTTAAGTGATTGTCGTCTAAAAATGCTATAATTATACTTTGTTCATTGATTTAGTGTAACATAAACTCATCATCCAATTTTGATATCTGAATAACATCATCAACTCTTTTCTAAATGAAGGAGTATTGGTTGCTTTATTTTGTCCTTTACATTTTACCATATGAGAACAATCTATCCAATAATAAACAAACAATTTATGCGAAGTTTTTGAACTTTTGCTGTTTTTCTATTGAGTAAGAATTTCCGGAAAGTGCGTTATAGATTAAAAAAAGAGGAAAATTATTTTTTCCACTTGCAAATTGGAAGTGATATCTTAGAAAAATCTAATACTATCTTTTGAATCAAGTTTAAAGAAAAGATAATATCTTCTTAGATCAGAAATAAAAAATCTGAATCTATTCAGCCTTCCATGAAATGTATCGATGAACCGAAAATGCAATACTAAAACAAAAAAAATCTTATTTCTACTCATTAAGTATTATGCACACTAAAATAAATTCGATATTTAAAAGGTTGCCCGAAATGAAAAAAAAATTTATTTATAGCAAAAAATCAACTAAAGATCCTTTAAACTACGATCATAACACTTTTTGTGTGTTCCCGCGGATTCCATACTTGAAACATTCCTGATTGGTCTGAATATTAAAGCAAGATTTTTCTAAAACCAGAAATGGCCATCAAGTATTGACTAAAAGCCTACGAGCAAAGAATATATATTGTGCTGGTAATGGTACTTAATGAACTGTAAAACAGCAATATGAATGCAAAAGTATAAACATATGCGACGGATATAGCAACTCTGAAGGTGTGAAACAGCTGTTTGTTTCCCAATAAAACATCCCAAATAAGTCCATTCATATATTCTAATTTCAAAGTATATTTTATAACCAGAAAGTTTCAAAAATTTTAATAAAATGATATCTAGCCACACATATCGTTACGTGTACTCCTTTTAATAAACGTTTTGTTATATTGAGTTCTTTTATTGCAAAATAATAACACAGTATGTTAAAGTTTTAATTAAAAGATTTATTTACTTTCAATACACACAAAATAAACTGGATGGTAACTTTGTTGTCTTTACTCACTGTTGACTTATCTGGAATTCATTCATTTTCCCAGCAAGTGGTGTTTATATAACTGTTTTCAGCGGTACTCGCTTATACAAAAATATCCTACTTTAATATCCCATATTGTTGTTTTTATTATCATTCAGTTTAGGAGCCTGCTTGGGTGTGTGTTTTGGTTTGTTCTACGTTAGTTGTTTCTGTTTTCTGTTGTTTATCTTATTTGGTAGAATTTCTATTAAGCATGTTGTTGTTGTCTTATGTGTATAAGATTTCTTAGAAAACTACACGGTTTGTAAAATGCACAGTGGGTAGTTTCGTTTACTTTTTTTAACTGTTAATTATCTTCGTTTAAAACTTAATAAATCACCTTCGCAACAATATCATAGAATTCATATTGAACTAATGGCTATTTTATCAAATTTAATGCAAACAAATTTCCTTGACTAAAAACAAAACTATAAAAAGTGGTTAAAAAATAGATCTACTACGTCGTTATGATTGCGTTCCTTAAAGAAGTCTGTTAAATCCTTTCTGTCTGAAATACTGCAGACTTTTACAGAATAAAAAAAAAATTATAACTTTGTTTGCACATTACCAAACCTCATACTAAGCCTCACTTACCTAATGCTTAGCTGCACGAATCCCATGGAAAATATTTTTGGTTCTCCTGTGACCAAAGAGGAAAAAGTTGTTATAATAAAGTAAAATGTAAAAACTTAATGAATGAGGCGATGGCGTGTTTGTTTTTCTTAATCATCGTTGTGCTTTGGCGAAACAGTTATTTGCTAAAAGATTTTTGAATTTTCATTTAACAAATCGTTTTGTTATGAGACATGTTGTAAGTGATAGTTAACTGCAGCCGTGCAATTTTCATTGGCGGCAACATACAAAGTATAAGGATTAATACAAACAGGGTTGATTTAAAAGAGTACAAGTGCACAAACGACGTAATGAACAGCGAATTTTAGGAAATATGGATTAAAACACTTTTTTTCCAATTATAGTACATGAAAATTATAAAACCATATTGATTAATGGGAAATTTAATTGACTACATTAAAAAGAGATATGTTTTAATATTTTAAACAGTTTGAGGTTTGTTAGGCAAAATTTTGTAAAAAAAAAATAAATAAAACATGTAAAGCAAACTACGGAGTTAACTCATTTCGAAAAAATTATTTTTCTCTCATTGACTTGGCTCAGCACCCAGCGTTTATTTCCGCCATTTTAATTATTCAAAATGTTTTGTTTATAGGTAATAAATATTATGGCTCTTAAATGATCTCTAAATACATACATAAACAAAATTCGCTTAATTGCTTTCTTTTTGTTACCATATTTCACAAAAAAATTATGTAATGGTGTATTCCACAGATGACCATTATTTGAAAATAATTTTAACAGTACTGATGCTAATACTTTGAACTTGCTTTATTAAACTCAACTACCCAGATTTGATCATTTCTTTTTCGGTCACTTTAGCACTCTTTATACTCTGCCTTCTTGCTCTTAAGCAACTTCGAATATTTTAGTTTATACTTCTTCCTTAAAATACAATAAGAGTCTTACGCATAGGTGCCGCTGTAGGCTAGTAGGTAGTGTACTAGCTTATCAGTATGGGGGTTGAAGGTTCGATTCCCAACGAAGACCTTGTTTTTTTCACTACAAAAATAAAAATTGACTGTCGGTGAGGCTGCTTAGCGATGAAGGCATAGTCACTGTGCTGTCTTTATACGGCAGTTAATTTCCGACTATCCTTCTACTTTCACCACCTGTTTCATCTCTTCTCTATTCCTTTCCTGAAGAATGTAGCACGGTACTTGACTAAATAGGCATTGTTGCCTGAAGTGCTACTTCTCTTTGCAAAAAACAAAATATGCACAGAATAGCGCTTTGTAAAATCACCGTCTTTTCCGCGCACAGAAAGGCCTTGTGTATTTCAAACACACTAAAATCGCCAGTCTTTGGTAAACTTTTGTGGGGTTGTGGTTTATAAAAAATATTGTTATGCCCTCATAAATATTTATTCATATGTAATTCGGAATTAAAGAATAAATTTGCATATAAATTTAGAAAATAGGGGCCACTTCATAGTTGTGACTAAAGGCAAAATTAAAAATTGTATTAAGTTCTTTGGATTTGTTCCGCCAATAAATGAAATACTGTTGTCATTTTATCGGTGTAAACCGTCATTGTTGGCTGTCTATTCGACAGTACAACCCAGAATGCGGCTTGACAATGATGTCATCATATCGAAAGCGCTCGCCGGTCACATTTCACAAACAGCCAGCAATGACGGTTTGTACAGCAGAAAATGACAACAGTATTAACAATTGTAATTAACACAAAGTCAACGATTCTATATGAGGATTTATTCTGAAGAGCCTGTCAAGATAAGTAGTAGTCATGGTCACAATATTATTTTGTTGAGAATTTGTTTTAAAATATTATTCAGTAATTCATAACTGATAAAAATAAGTAGCTAAATTTGATGGATGTTAAACTGGCTTGGACTGTATTGAACTGATTTAGCAGAAAACAATAAACGATTATCTTGTAATAAAATAGGAAAATAAAGTTGGATTTAAAGGAAATGTACTCCCTTGCTATAAATGTTAAACGATAGGATTAGAACGAGTTAATTAACAGAAAACCAAGGTGACTGCTGCAACGAACAGGAAATCTACTAGATTAGGTGAAACTGTGAACGTCGGCAACTATAACTTTCGGGTTGTTGAGGAATCTGTGTATGACGGGTCATCTGCAAATAAAACCAACAACGTCAGCCTGGAAATACGAAGAAGACTAATATTGACAAACAGGTGCTGCTAAACGGGCAATTTAAAAGTAGAGCCCTTTCTAGGATTACGAAAATAACACTCTGTAATACACTCATTCTACCGGGGCTTTTATATGGCACAGAAATACACACGCAAGCAGATGAAGCTGTAGTTGGCGTATTCGAGAGAAAAATCCTTCGTAGAATATACTGACCATTTTGTGTAAGTGGAGACTATAGGCATCGTACGAACCATAAACTGTATGAGCTGTGATAAGCTGTATGACATTGTCAAGCGTATAAAACTTCAAAGACTGCGCTGGCTAGGACATGTTGTACGAATGAGTAAAGAAGCTCCGGTAAGGAGAAAGGACTACCAAAACTCCGATGGAAAGATCAGAACATACATTTTATAAATTAGATAATCATCGATAATTTAATACATCTATAGATGTAGATACCGTATAGTTACAAATGAACTTATTTTCCTTCATGTTCATGCGATCGTTTCGCTTCATTCACTTCGAGTCGCTAGCACTCTTACAACTAGTATTTATATACAAAAACCTCCAGTTATAACAACTGCAACTAAAACAGCAATACCTTTATCTAAAATGTTTAATAAGGTTGAATAGTACATTTCAAGTAAGAAAATCACATTTTTCATAAAACATATTAAAGCAATTAATACTTTATCAAAGTCATTATGCTGGATATAAAGAATTTTACAGTGAATACAAAAAGTGCTTATACTAACGTTTAATTAAATTGGATAACTTGCAGCTTCTATGATATACATGGAATTGACAGAGATTTTAAAATAACTTTTCTTTAGATTTGTTAATTTGATATATTTATATGGTTTTTTGCCATATTGCCACATTTTCACAAATTAAAATAATTAATATATCTTTAAAGCAAAGACAGTTTAACATCTCGTAATAAAATAAAACTTTCCGGAATAGAAAATTAAAATAATTAAAAAAGATCTGACGCTACAATCTTTACAAGCATTTACAAGTGTTTTCAAATTATTTTTTATTATTTTTATTTGCTTAAAGCTTAAGGTTTAAATATAACTATAGTACTAAAAAACACAGCTGTTAATAAAAGGCGTGTTTATGTAAAAGCATGCTTTGCAAAAACAAGTAAAACGACCAAAGAAAACGAAAAGTTTCACTTGGCTATTTAAGGAAACAACGATAGAAATGTCCATTTTTGAGACGTGCAAATATTTCCTTAAAAAAAAGCCATTGAAAACAAAGCCAAAAAGCTTACAAATAAATAAAAAAAATTAAGATAATAATATATGAAACTTAAGACAAGTAACAGAATTAAACAAAAACAAAAATCAAACCAATAGTGGGTGAATAGGTCAAATGGCAGCTAAAGAAAAGAAGCAAATAAAAAAAAACAACTAGAAAAGAGTAAAACTCATTTTTGCCATTAAAGGCAAATCCGACAGAGTTTAGAAATGAAACAAAACCAAAATAGCATGTATTCAAATCTTCACAATTTAGCTACAATTCGACAATAGTTTAAACAATACATCGAAACAATGAAAAATTAAAAAATATTTCATTTTATTTAGTTTTAAGCCGCCTAACACCGTTTCCAAAAGACCTGTGTTATAAACTAATTTTAGTTTGAAATGGTGTGTAAAAACAATTTTTTAACGAATTTAGACTAAAACGAAACTCTCAATTCGACTTAAGTTACTATCTACATATAGCATACTTTTCTAGTGTGATTGTACACCTTGGGCTTGAAATCCACATGTTTGTAACTAGATTTTTTATAAATTTTATTTTATTTGCTTTTGAAGTTTCAGCGCTTCATTATAATATATGTATTTTAGTAAATTATTCCTGTATTAATATTTTTTATCAATTTCGATCTTGCATTTTACTAATGGCTTTTGGTAGATTTTGAATTTCTTTTAAAGTGTTTCAAAAAATTTTAAGACTTATTGAATTTTAAGTCAGTGTATATACTTGTAATTTTACATCTCAAAATTTTATATCTATTAATTTCAGGGTTTTTAACATTTATTTTTATATATTTAATATAATTTTTGAAAAATTTATTACGTATCAACTTTGTCACCAACAACAGTGTCATCAATTGTATCCCATGCTTAACATGGTTTTCGAAAAATTTGGTCAGCTATTACAAATTTCTTATATTTTAAACTGTTATAAATCCTGGATTTGTTTAAGAAAAGCACACGATTGCTATATACACTGACTTTAGTAAAGCCATTGACAAGGTCAATAATAAGCACAAGCTTAATTGCATGTGACTCACACTTGGCTCTTTAAAATGGATTTTCTCTGATTTGTTAAACAGAAAAGAGAAATTTTATTTCAAGAATCTGCCATTATATAAGCCGATATATATTAAATCTGGTGTACCACAGGGAAATCATCTAGGACCATTGTTTTTTTCTTTGTTCATCAAACGTTTTCAAATATCCTCATGTATGCCGATGAAGTCAACATTTTTTAACTTACAATTATTATCCCGATCATGAGTTCCTGCAACATGATTTAGAAGCTCAATTGTAAAAAGTGCAGCAGTATGTGTTTCTTTAGGAGAACACATTTTAATGTTGATTATGTCTTGAACGATGAAATATTCAACAAGATTGCAGCAATTTCTAGGTGTTTTACTTGATCTTTAACTGAATTTTCTACAACACATTTCATTTACAGTGAATAAATCCCCATTCTTCTTTAGTTAGACCTATTTTGGAATATGAAACTATAGTTTGGAATCCAGCCTACAATATCCACGTTAATGCTATCGAATCTGTTCAGAAATAATTTTTAATCTTCTGTTTTCGTGGCTTGCATTGGATAAGTCAAATTTACCATCTCATAATAATAGACTTGCTTTAATTAAACTTCCGAATTTTAAAAGTCGTAGAACAATATTGAGAGTTTATCGCGTTCATCATGTCCCACACGTAATTTTATCCCGCTATCCATGAACTAACTATGCTTATTGGGATTCATTATTAAAGATTTTTTCTTAATATAATAAATATCATAGATTTAATTATTATTATTAGAACATTAAGAAATTTTATTCCGCTATCCATATGAGTTTACAAAGCTAACTATGCTTATTGGGATTCGTTATTAAAGATTTTTTCTAAATTTAATAAAAATAGATTTATTCATTTTATCAGAACATAAATATCGTTAAGAAAAATATTGTTTTCGTTTTGAATAATTAATGTTGTAAAAATGTGTTAAATATTGTTACATCCTGTCGGAATATTAAACCTACTTATATAGTAAAAGAAATAAATAACATTTTGAACTGTAATTAATATTTCGATCAATTTCATATTTGCGGATGAAGAATATTTCATCGTTATGAACAAATAATCGTTACTCGAAATTTAACCAATTATTAGTGGTTAACTTCTTGTTATTTGAACTTAAAAGAAATTCTACATTTGATTAGCAGAAAACGTAACGACATACGAGTATTGCAATCATTGTAAGATGATTGTAAAAGGTTTTATATTAATTTTGTAACTAAATAATTTGATCCCAGTAATTTGAAAATATTATTAAAATATGTTCATATTTTTCAAAATTCTAAAAATTGAAATCAACTCATTTATAACAAAATTTTTATTAAATAAACGGTGTAAACTTTTGTACTTCAAGTTTTAAAAAATAAAATTATTCATAAATCACCGCACAAATGTTGTGCGCAATAATTATGCACACTTTTTTGAACCAGAAAATAAGCAAAAAAAATAAACAAAATAAAAATCCAAGTGTTTAAAAAGGAACATTAATCGTGATGATCATTCTTCAATATTATCAAAAATGCTGAAGATTGTATTGGCACAACCGGCAGGTATGGTTTATACACTCGCGTTAAACTTCAACGGATATATATTTCCCTCCCATTACACCATTACCATTAAACAACACCAACGAAAATAATTAATACCTAAATAAACAAAAGCACAGTTATTGAAAAATAATTAAAGAAAACAAATCAGCTGTTGAAAATTGTAATCATTTCACTTCGCATTATTCATTTCACTATTTGCCATAACTTTGAAAACAAAAACTATGCAAAGTCATGGAAAAGAACACAAGTTGTTTAATTAGTTTTATATATTTTCGTTTTAAAATCATATTTCTTCACATTAATCGTATAGATGTGTAATAACACAGTTTATTGTACTGCAACAAAACAAAGCTTCAGGTTAATTAATATCTCTATTTCTTCTGTGTTATAAGTTAATCTATATTTTACAATTGGGTTTTGTGTTTGCGGGTACTAAAATAATTAGACTAAGATGCCCAACTAAATTTCAAAATAAAAGATATTATTTTTAAGTAAATAACTTGAAAGGCTTTCATAACCATCAAAGCTATTACAGACTTAATTGATTGAAGTTCAATAAAGCTATGTAGATTACATGTAGTTTTAATATTTGCATAATTATGCAGTTAAAATTGTAAACGTCATTTAGATAAATAAAATAGTTTTCTTCAGTTGCCTATATATTTATATTGATTCGGATTTCTATATTTCTATGGATTTAAGATCCTTACACACATTAAAAGAGTAAATAATAATACATAAAACTTGAATTAAGGTATTCAAATATAAAATTAGATAACACTTAACAGCATAAACATTTAAAGAATAATCAAAATGCCCATAAAATTTATTAAACTCAGTACAAAATCTCAAAAACTGGTCCGAGTTAACACAGTTTGATCTGAATCCTATGAATTAAAATAGCGCGTAGGATGAAATATAACATAAAGTGAAATATTGCTTATCAAAAATTCTGGTCAGATATTTTTTTATAAAACAAGAATGGCATTTTGTATTATTCTTCGGCTTTTTAGAGCTGGCAGCTTTATCAGAGCAAGTAAGTCTACTAGTGTAGGATGGTATAATCAAGGGATTTTATTGAAAGCCCGAAGACAGAATAGCAAGAAGTGCTTTTGCACAGTTAAGATTGAATATCAAATTATTAAGCCATATTCCAGAATAGGACTGACAAGAGAATTATAAAGATATATACGGGTCACTAAACTCCTTTGCTCAGCGTTTTATAAATACAAGAACTGCAAGTGCTTTGATAGTGGTTACAAAAATTAATTTAGCATCCACTAAAATACCAAAAACAGCTACATGCTGTTTCTCCAGTTCGTAGCCGTTTAAAATATATTTCACGTTTGTATGATATCTTTGGAAGAAATTTCGTGATAAGATTTTAATCTGCGCCTGGCCGTAAGCCTTAATCAGATGGTGGTCAAACCACTGGGAATGAAAAGCAACGTCATTCACGCCCTAGGAAACCGAGGACTAATTCTAGCAACAGGTCTTTCCTAGTTACAATTACAGCGGTTTCAAAGCAGGGTTGCAAACCAGTACTCCCTACTGAAGAGCTGTAGACTATCCAACTCCTGTCCAGAACACATGACTAGCATGCTCACTGGATCTAGGATCATTCACCAGGTAGGTGTGATTAAAGGTGAAATAATCGGGCCACCATAAAACAATACCTGTATGGGGCCGCAAAACCACAGCCACAACGATACTCCCGAACGGCTAAACTCAATAATCAGCCAGAGAAACAGCTAAAAGTCTAAACAGACAATTAGCGGCACTCTGGGGCTTACTGATTCCCGTGGAAAAAAATAACGTGGAGCTTCCAGTTAACTCCCTGCTTGCCTTCAGGGGACTGGGCTCCCTTATACCCCCAGCATAGGTCTAGATGGTCAAGTATTCCACAAAGACCGATAAATTTGCCCCCGAGGGGGATCTTCGGAAGAAATACATGTATTTGGACTTTTTAAGGTTTAACTCCATGACGTTAATATTACACCATGAACTAAGTTCTTCTGCAGGAGAATACGATCAGCGGGACGACTATATGTTCGAAATATAAATATATACTTTTTATTTTGATACAGTTGATCAATTGCATTTCGGACGGCTCCAACATTCCAACCTAGTTCAAGTAATTTATTTTAACTACTAAAACATCTTCGTTTTATAACTGTCAAATAGATAGAAATTTATTTTAGCTTTCGCTGTACAAGAAATAATGTAAATATCATGATCAGTTATCAAGAACAATAAGTATAATTAGAAAGTGAAGACAAAGTAATTATTTTTACAAATAAAAAATTAGAATAAAAATTAGAAAAAGAAACCCTAAAAACCTTGCACAAATATCACTATGAGTATACGTGTCCTGTGGAAAAGAAATGCCTATAGTTGACGTTACCACATCTCCTAAAAAAATACCAAAAAAAATATTCATTTAAGAGTATTATTATTAATTTAGTTTGTTTTATAATTGCGCTTCAATAACTCAAGTATTCTAATTCAATAATCTAAGTTCTGCTGATGTGTTTTTTTATATAAAGGATTTTTCAACAAGAAGTTTATTTTCTAAAACAAAATGAATCAAAAAATTTAGATTAACATGATTGAAACTTTTTTGTATTACGAAGAGAAAAGATTGGCAATTGTGAATGAAAAATGTTAACTGTCAAATGTTTACTACGACCACGCTGACAGATGTCGATTCTTTCATCAAAGTTTTTAATCATTTTTTGGAAAATGGCGGCCCTATTTCATTAATCACATCACGGATTTTAAGTTTTAAGGCTGAAATCGATTCGATTCGCTCCGTATAGACTCTGTTCTTAACATAGACCTACAAAAAATATTCCAGTGGTCTTAAATCACGCGATCCGGCTAACGACTTAACTGCTGATTACCGCGAAATTATGCGATCGGGAAATTTGGTTTCCAATAAATTGATCATTTCATTGGGTGTGTGACATATGGCACTGTCCAGTTGAAACTACATGTCAGTATCCATATCGTCAATAATAGGACAAAATTTAGCTATACAAAATATAAGAATTTCCTGAGTGTGTATTCATGCAGTTTGAGGGATTTTGGCATTAGTAAATTAACAGTTTAAGAGATGTATGTATGTATGTATTTATGTATTTTTATTTCGACCAATTATTTTATATGAAAGTTGGAGTATCAAAACAGCAAATAAAAACAAACACTAGGCAACGGCAAAAAATACTGCAATTGGAGATACGAAGGCAACGTGGTAAATCTACCCTTAATAAAAATCTGATGATGAATCATAATTACCGAATTTCGGCCTTATTCCGTTGCTGAAACTACAACGATAAAAAGAAAGCTTCTTACGGTAACTTCCCCCAGGTTTTCTATTAAATGCGTTATTGTAATAATTATCCCTGTTGTAAAGCTCATCTCTCCCGGCACTAGATCAACTCGGCATCTCGATAACTTTGGACATCCAACTTAATTTTAATTGGTGATGATTGTTTTAATCTGTCCATTTTCACTTGTAAATGCCGTTGCTATGTTTTCTTATTGAGTCGTCTAGTTTTTGTGAAATAAAACTCACAACTTCTACTCTTTAAGCACTTTTACTAAAATATAATGCAACAAATTATCTTGGGTCAAACTACTTAAATCAACTAAATTTTTTTATTTAAAAACAAGTTTATTTTTACTTTCTTTATATTAGTTTTCAATAGAAATTAGCAAAACTGTCATATCATTTGTTTTAATTTTTTATTTCTTTTCTGCAATATTTTATTTACACTTAACTAATCACATGGAATGCAATTTCTATTCAAATTAATAATCATTTATTTCTTTCACCATAAAGAAGAAAGTCGTTAGACAAAAATTTTATTTCTCGATTTATGTGATTTCTTTTAATATAAAATTTATTAAAAATAGTTTAATCAAAGTAAGGACTTTCGTTAAAAAATAATAATTTATTCCTATTTGAAAATTTATTAATATATGAAATTTAAATTTATCTATTAATTGTGCTTAAAATTCGTTTAATTCTTTTATCTTTTATTTTTTGCTTGCCTTTAATATATTTCCTTAATCAAAAATGTATATCTTTTGAAAATATGTACCTACCACAACATAAACAATAATTCCATAAATCTTAAAAATATTAAAATTATACCAATTCCTTTTTAAGACTCTCCACTGCAGCACATCATACAAAACCTGACTATGCAGAATAGTTAAATATATAATCAAATCAACAAAAAAAAAAAAAAACAGAAAAAGAAGAATGAATATATCGAGAAAAAAATCTCTCTCCAGTTCTATTGTAACATAAATATTCTTGACTTTGAAGTCCATCAAAAGAGTAGGCATATCAACAATAACAGCATGAAGAACCTCAATTCAATATTATTGAATATAAGCTGCACACATCATCATTTAAAACAACCTCCACCTTAAAAATGAAACAACAAAAGCAACAATCATGCATAGAAAATATATATTTGAAAACACTTAAACCACTCAATATAGTATGACAACAGAGATGTAAAAGAATTAATTAAATAACGAGTGGTACAAGACGAACATATTCTTTTTTAAAGAAATACGAAATTTAGACTTATGTTTTCAGCATATTGGTTAAGGAAGAGCATAAGATTGAAGCTGATGCAACAGTTTTTTTTGTGGAGGATTCAGCACCCTCAAGTGTGAACGTTAAAAAAAATTTATAAAAATATTTCACGTACCAAATTGGCAGCAGAAGAGACTACAAATGTGGAGATCAAGAGAATTATATGCTTTTTGGCCATCTTTCTAATTTAAGGTACAGGACCAAACCTGCAACTTTAACCCGTCTTAGAATATAAATAGTTTTAAGATAAAAATTATGTAATTTTTTATAATTATTATTATTACTGTTTTTATTTGTGAGGAAAGTAAAAGAATACCTTTTCATACCTTTATTTCGTACCATCATCCAGGGGATGACATTTATTGATGCAATGCATTGTGCCAGAATTAGAAAGTTAGGTTATGGGGAGGAGCAAATTTGAACTTTCCCACATAGAAAGTGACAGGAAAGACATTTGGGGGAGGTTTACACCACATACGGACTGTTCTGCTAAAAAAACGAAGTTTCCCTATAGTGCGTAGTGCATTCCAATAGCCAAGCAATTATAAATGAATGGACTCTCAACGAAAAGCGTTGTTAAACGCAATGGGAACAAGTTCCCTAATTTCGTCAGCATACTTACCATTGTAATAACGATAGAACAGTAAAATACAACCCACATTGTAACCATGCTCTAGAGAAACAAGAGAGGTTGATACCCTACTGGCCCCAAACAGCCTCTTGACCTTTACTTGTACGCGGTCGAGCAACTACAAAATAGACTTTGGGTGCCGGCCCGTACATGAAAATTGTATTGCATCTTTGGAAGGATATAGGTGGTATAAATAGTACCAAGACCGGATGGAGTGAAGTATCTCTTGCACCGTTTTAGAAAACCGCGGCACTTGAAAGCTTTTTTAAATACTTAAAAAATGTGCTTTGTCCATCCAACATCACATTGGATTTTCATGCCAAGAACTTCAAATCTTCAGATTTGTTAATACTTATATCACTCATAGTAAGAGATGCAGCACCATTTCCTAAGACATGGACATTAAAATCGACTCTGTTCGCACGATCCATTCGGAGATTGTTGCGAGATCGTGATTGAGCATATATACCTTTGGGACACACCTCCAACTGGTTCGGTCTATTACAGAATGAATACAAATTGCAAATTGGTGCTGTCATCAGCAAAAGAGTATATAGGGTGGAAGGTCATTTAGAAAAATAAGAAATAGGGTAGGAGAAAGAACGGAGCCTTGCGGTATCCCTGAATTAATCTTAAACTCGTTTGATGAAATCTCATCTCTAACAACTTTCGAATGTGATTCCTGTAAAAACTCGATATAAATCTGAAGAAATTATCACCGACACTAAAAGCAAAAGCTTTGGCAAAAGTTCATTATGATATACTCTTTCAAAAGCTTTGTAAATATATAGAGCCACAACATTACTTTCTCCAATTTAATGAATGGAGTAGCACAATTGTTCTGAAGGGAGAGCTAGTGAGTCACTAGTAGAGCACACCCTACGAAAACGATTCTGTCCGTCGCTAAGTAAGCTGTTGGGTTCCAAGTACCTCACAAGATAAAATTAATCATATTTTCTATCACTTTAGAAAATGCAGAACAAATTGCAATTGGGCGGTAATTTTCAGGATTGTTTGCCTCAACTCTTCCGGGGATCGCTGTTAGATTATTAGCCTTCCAACGCTTTGGAAATTCACCGGCATGATACAACGTACTAAAAAGTGCTGCTAAGGAATGCGTTAAAATCGAAGAGCACTGTTTCAAGGCCAGTGCTGGATTCGCATTCGGGCCAGGAAAGTTGTTGATGTTGAGATTTGCTAAAACCTTTTTAACCGTTCCCACTTAAAAAGGTTAAATTCATCATTTAAAAATAAATATTGAGTTTTAACATTGATTTAATTTTAAAGTTACTCTGGGGAGGGCTGCAACTCTTTATTCTACAAGCTTCATATAAAAAATATTTTGGAGAAGGCCAAATTTGCCTAGGGTGATTTAGGCCTTGCCAATAAACGTTCAAATTCGATAAGTAAATATGAAACATCTCATAGAAGTACACAATTATAATATACCAACAACAATATTCTATTTTATTTTAAATTCTCTTTTTCTTCTGTTCTGTTAAAGAATAAGAACAATAAATTAATAAAAACGAAAACTTTATTTATGAAGAATTTATTCTCTTAAGCCTCCACAATGACTACAAATAGTTTGTATATGAATGGCCGAGTTAGGCAACTGACTATTTTGTTGGACTATCAAAACTGATTGTGTAAAAAATATTGTTTTTATTATATTTAACAGAGAGTATAATAATTCTTCTTTTATTTAATTTTTTTATTTTTGTTTTGCTGCATACAAACTAATGGTCTGTCTAAAAAAATAACAGATATAAACGAATTTCTGCAACATGTTAAAGCAATAAATGCAAATTTGTACAACATCATAGAAACAACATCGTCCGTGCTGTTTCGTATTTTATAGAGAAGATCATAAAGCAGCAAAACAAACGCATTTATAAAAATTTTAACAAATGTCGATAACTATGGATGGCTTCGTAAAGTATTTAAGAATTTTAGGCCGAACGTAATCAACGTGGGGCTGGATGATGATGTTTAAATGGACAACTATTATGAAGAGGATGGTGATACTGATGGTGATGATGATGCTCAACACATGAAAATGATGGCGGCAGTTGTAAGTGACAACATTAACGTAAGCCCATCATCATGAGTTAAATTTTTTTCGTACCTCTACCTGATGCCTGCTGCTATTGAAGCCAAAAGAACAAGTGTGGGTTGGCAGAATTAAAACTTAAGAAATATATTCCTTTTTTTTTTTTGTTTTTCCCAAAAATCTACACCGATACACATTTAAGACATCATAAATAAATGCTAAAGCAAATCAACTTGTCTACACTACCTACCAAGTACCACTTGTCATATGATAGAGAAAAACTTTATAGGCTGAGAACGTTTAATTTCCTGAAACGAGAAATATTGCAAATAATAAGTTAAAGAACGACTAAGGTAGAGTGATAAAAAATCTTTTAAATATTGTAATTGCTGAAAATTTGTACATTATTTTTTTGAATAGTTCTAAACTGCACAAAGAGAAGCTTATGGATATCAAATTTTTAGAATTAAAATAATATTATTACTAACAGTGCGACCCGTTGATCAAAAATGTGAAGTTTAGTTTAGTAAATATGTGACTCACGAAAGAAGGCTTCAAAGCTATACTCCTTAAACTATTAGCTTGTACTTATACGTATTGAACTTGTAAATTATTTCTTATATGTAAAGCGTTGTTTAAAAGTTAACGTATAATATGAGTGGGACAGAATTATTGCGAATAGCGTCAAACCTTGTTGTCATTCCTTTCTGTGAAAACCGTCGTTACTGGCTGTTTTTTTGTTACGATAGGCGAGGGTTTTCGATGCGATGACATAATTATCAAACCGCATTTTGAATAGTACAGTATAAACGGTATTGGGTTTAGGTCCTTCTTTTATTAGTGTCGTATCTATTCATGCATGTAAATTGTACTGCAACCTGGCATTTTATGCGAACCTAATTTAATATTTCCATCTTTTATTATTTGCAGGGTAAGTACGTCCGTCTGTGGGTGTAAGACTAGTTTGATTGTTGTAAACATTTTATCTGAGCTTGTGTTTACCTGTTCGTTTATAATGTCACTGTTAAAAGTTCTTGTTTAGCAGATTTCCATATTTTCGAGAATGTTTAGTCTTGGTCCTTGTTTGCTAGAATGTATCATACATTCATCTATCACAATGCAAAGTTGGAGCCTTCTCTTTTTCGTTTATACGACGGTATAGATTCTTTAAATCTTGTTTTTAGTGTTCGTCCAGTTTGTCCTCTATAAGTACGTTGACAGATGAAATAAAAGTTTTTTCAACAAAAAACTTTCTTTTCTAAAACAAAATAAAACAAATAATTTTGATTAAGATCATTCAAATTTTTACTGTATTACAAAGAGAATATTTCTGTAATTATGAATGAAAAGTGATATATGTCGATTGTTTACTACGACCACGCTGACAGATGTCGATTCTTTCATCACTTATTGGCAAAATGGCGGTCCTATTTCGTTAAACATATTACGGATTTTGTGGTATTAAATCACACAATCTAACTGGCCAATTAACTGCTGATTGTCGTGAAATTATGCCATCAGGAAATTCGATTTGCAATAAATTAATCGTTTCATTGGCTGTGTGACATGTGGCACCGTCCTGTTAATATCATGTCGTCAACAATAAGCCAAAATTGAGTTAGCATCTTGCAATAGCGTGATTAATTGACTGTTACCGCATTTGTATCCACGACCGCCTGCAGAACACATAGCGCACCATACAGTGAAAAATTGAGCAGTAATCGCTTTTCAATAATCGTTCTAAGATTTTCAGAAGCCCAAATGCAGCAATTTTACTTGTTGGTATACAGGGTATGAAAATGGGTTTATCTGAAGAAATTACTTCAAAACCAGCCGATTGTTCCTGAATGAATTAAGCGGTCCGGTTCAATTCCTGCTGAAACTTGTTATGCTCCAAAATCAAATCCTTACGCAAAATTCGCCAAGTGGTGGTTTTGGATAACCCCAATTTTTGAGAACGTCAAGGAATTGACAAATTTTGATCTGCTTCTACACTGTGGCTCACGGCTGCGATGTTTTTAGTTGAACCAACGTATCGACTCAAATTTAATGACCAAATTATTAATAGCGGTCTCAGAACAACGATTATGTTATCCGAAAATATCACAAATTAAACTAAATATAATTTTAAAAGCGCGAAATTGAATTCATTGCAACAATTGCCAAAGCCTCGACTACAAATACGTCAAAAAACTAAATGTCAAAGCTATCATTTTGTCGTCGTCAATTTGAAAAACAAGCTTTAAGTTGAAAAATCCGATATTAATATGTTTTGAAATCTATATTGTTACGCAGTTAGTTACTCTCTCTTTACCTACCTGTTAAGATTCTGCTCTTGCGATCCTAGTTTAGCATAAAAAACCGAAAAAGTTACAATTCTTGAGAGCTAAGGTTGATGGGAAAATAAATGATTTGAAACTAAAGTTTTGTTACCAATAATTTACAATGTCACAATTTAAGCACAAATGTAAAACAACACGGGATAGGCCATACATTTTTTCAACAAACACACATTAATTTTGTAGCGTCGCAAAGTGGAAGCACATTGCTGTTGCACTACCTACTGCATTGCATTTACTTTTTTTAAATTTTAAGGTAACTTTAGTTTTAAAATTGTCAATTTTAATTTCTTAAAATGGAACTTGATTTTTTTTTTTTTTTGGAAAAAACCTGTAAACATACGATTTTTGTATAAAATTCTATTTTAAAAAATGTGTTGAAGTGTTAATAATTCAAATGATAAAAAACATCTCGAAAATATCACAAGATAAAAAAAATAAAAACGAATATCGCAAAAAATTTTAAAATTATTACATTTTACGTCGTTTGGTTAATATCTTCGTTTAGTTGCACGCTGTCTTCGCCAGCAAATAGAGATTGATAGATTTTCTTTGTGTTAAGATTTTTTCTTTATTTTAAATTGCTGCTTCATTTTATTGTAAACAGTATAGTTTGGTTAATTTTTAACCTGTGGGCAGTTCCACTTTAAACACAATTTAAGTACATGCACATATTACATATTGCATGCATCTCGTAAGAACAAATTTATTTTACCGACTTTCAAATCAACTGCAGATATACACATGAGAAAAGAAAGTGTTTGATTCAAAGGAAAACTTTATAAAGTGCAAATTTATGCAAACGATAAACTATTTCAACATTATTTTTAGGTGTTAAATTTATTATAGCGGATATGAGCATAAATATTTAGTTCTACACATACTTTGGTGAAGGAAAAATGTTTTTGGCAATCAATGGTAAAGCATCACAATCTATCGCCCATTTAAAAATTTAATTCCTCCTTATTGATTATTATTTTTATGTATTAAAGCTTAAAAAAACGATAAAAAAACTAAAATCAATTAGTTTTTGAAAAACAATTATTTTCGTCTTCATTCTTTTCTTGGAATATAAAATCGCTTGCACAGTTAGCAGCAAAATTTTCTAAATAAATTTAAAGTATTTCAAGCATATGGAGACTCAAATACTAATAATTAAAAAGCCGATATTTGCCGTTAGATGAATTGTCAATGGCTCTGATGATTGGTCGCATATTTAACATTATTATAACGAGGTTAGGAAAAAAATACGTTATACGCAGATGCTTATGAGTTTAAAAACAAAGGGGCACTAATCGTAAAATTGTTTGATCATCCTGTAAACATTGAATTGTTTATTAATTTTAAACCAACAATCCGTACAAAAAAGGAAGATGTGCTAATGCAGTGTTTATATACGCTAATACGCTATATACGCTAATACGCTATTGAAATTCGTGGCTTGCCACACTTTCATATTAACACATAAATATTCTTTTTAATAAACGTTTTGTTATATTGTGGAATTTTATTGCACAATAATAACACAGCACTACAGAGTTTTAAATTAAATTAAACGACTTATCTACTTACAATATACACAAAATAAAAACGATGTTAACTTTACTCAATGATGACTAAGCTTGTATTAATATTTTACTTTAACATCACCTCATACTATTTTTATTATTATCATTCAGTTTCGGCGCCTGCTTGTCTGTATTTTTTGTTTTTGTTCTGTCTTAGCTGTTTATCTTATTTCATAGAATTTTTTACATGCGTGTTCTTGTTGTCTTGCGTGTATAAAATTTCTTAGAAAAGTAAAATTGTCGGTGGGTCGTTTCGTTTAATTTTTTCACTGATAATTATTTTCTTTTGAAACTTAGCAAATCATCTTCGTAAAAATATATACACCTTTATGCTTGCACACCCATATCAATAAGTATACATTCACATAAAAGCAAGAACTAGTTTAAGGCGCCACAATTAAAGTCGTTTTTTATTTATGGTCCAAAAATTTTAATTCTTTTCGAAGGTATTCTTTGTATTATCGTACGAGTTTGGCTAATATAATTGTAATTCAAGCAAAGTTGGCAGTGCTAAAATGAAATTTTATTCTCTAACAACCAAATTTCTTTCATGCCCTGCTATTACTTTACTTTTAATATTAAAGCAGCTTTTCCCAAATAGAAAATTTTAACAACTGATGCCTTGTATACCCATACTTCACTACTTTTTCTATTTACGAAATACCATTAAGGGTTTTTACTGTTGAGAGGTAATTATAATATTTTCTTCTAGATAAAAAAGCTATTGCTATCAAATGTCATTTAAACAATAAAAATATGGAAAAATTTAGAAATGCTTCAGCAACTCTAAATATTAAAATATATTACTTGGTCTTGTTTGGTACGATTCGCGAGTGCTTTCGATGCTATAACATCATTATCAAGCTGTGTTCTAAATAGTAATGGAGAATTAGTATTAGGCGTATTAGTATAAATAGTGTCGGGTTAAGGTAGTTTTATCATTAGGATCGTATATATTTGTGTAGGTAAATTACCTGTCACCTGGCAGGGTATCCGAGGTTGTGTTATGTGGAGAAGAGATGAGATAGGTGATGAAAGTAGAAGGATAGTTACGGAACTGTCGTATAAGATAGCACAGTGACCAGTGAAGATGCCTTCATCACTGAGCAGCCCCACCGACAGTCAATGTTTATTTGTAGTGAAAAAGAAAGTGAAAAGAAAGTCTTTGTTGGGAATCGAACCCACAACCCCCAGTCTTTTAAGCTAGTACACTACCTACTAGTCTACAGGGCCACCTAGGATGTAGTAATATTATGGATTCATCTAATTCCCTTGGTGCGTTTTCGTGAGTGTAAAGGTGCAATGCAAAGTTAAAGTTTTCTCTTTTTCGTTTGTACTAGCGTATGTGTTCTGTAAATCTTGCTTGTTCTATATAAGTATGCTGCTAGTCTTTAATGCTGTGAGTAAACCACTACCTCAACCCAACACTATTTATACTAACAATTCAGTACTATCTAGAACGCGGTTTGATAATGTCATCGCATCGGAAGTTGGTCGCCAATCGTGCCAAACAAACAGTCAGTAACGACGGTTTTCAGCGGAAGTAGATTTTAATACCCATAAGACTCAAAGTTGTATACTTACGCATCGATCTGTGTTCGGAAATGATGCTGCATCTGTTACTATGAGTGATATAAGTGTTAAGGAATCGGAAGCTATTGATGTTCTTGGCATAAAAATAATTCAGTGTGATGTGCTTAGTCCAGCACATTTCTTAGGTTTCTAAAGAAGCTTTCAAATGACTCGGTTTTCTAAAACAGTGTAAAATTTACTTCACTCCATCCGATCTTCGTATTATTTATATCACCTATATCATTTCATAAATGAAATAAAACTATACATGTATGAATGTATGGGCCGGCGCCCCAAAGTATATTTTGTAATTCCTTGACCGTATACATGAAAGGGCCAAGAGGCTGATTGGGAATAGTAGGGTATCGTACGCTATTGATTCTCTATTCCACTGTTTATCGTTACTGCAATGGTAAGTGCTCTAAAGAAATTACAGAAGTTTCCCTTACTCGCACGTTTTTGCGTTTAACTCGATTTTTAATAAAAGCTCATCCATTTGTGGTTAATTGGCCAGTGAATCGCACTACGTATTAGTTTTTTTAGCAGAACGGTTCGTATGTGGAATGAACTGCTTCCACTAACTTTCAATGTAGTAAAATTCAAATCGAATGTCCACAAACACTACTCTTTCTTTCTTCCACCCCATTATCATATTTCCTAGTTCTTTAGGGGTCTTCCCCTGAATGCTGGTCTGAGAGAGAAAAAAGGAATGTATGGCAGGACAAATCCAAGCACACTAAAAAAATCCTTATTCCTGGAGAACTAACTAAATTATGATTTCACTTATTTAAAGTACTTATTTACTTAATATAATCAAGCTGTTTCATGAAGTAATAAATAAAAATAAAGTTGTATATTAATTTTATTAAATATGAAATAATCTTTTAACGGTCTTATTAAATAGTTTAACGATTTTATTTTTTTTCAATATTTCGCTTTCCTGAAGAAGCTTTCCAAAGGAAAGCGAAATATTGAAAAAAAATAAAATCGTTAAACTATTTAATAAGACCGTTAAAAGATTATTTCATATTTAATAAAATTTAAAAAAAAAGGTCGAATAAAAATAAAAGTTGTATATTAATAAAATATAATAATATGAATAAGTTTGAAATAAAAATTAACTTTTATATATGTATACCTATTTACATATATATGTATATATTTGTTGCTTGTTTGACGTATGGAAAAAACCGTATCATTCAACAAAAATTATATCGACGTTTACCTAAACAATTTCTAGGTAATGGAATTAATCACAAAAAAATTAAAAAAAAATTTTAATTAAATTTCTTTGGGTATAACGTTAACACCTTTATTACCACCAGCTACGACATTTCAATACAGCGAGATGCCAATTGGAAAGCTCCGCATTCAAAATGATAAAGTATTTTATTACCTTTAAACACTATTGTATGCCCGCCAGCCATTTAAAATATTTCAAATCAAATACTTATTAAAACAGCAGTAACGAGCCATACTCCACATAAAGAAAACCTCTATCAGAAAGTCTTAGGAATTCTACAATTTCTATTGAAAGGTGATTGAAGACGAATTACGGCATACACCGTGGCTTTTACATAAAAACAACTAGCAGGTACAATACCATTAACTTTTTCCTCAAAAAAAAATTTTTAAGTTTTACTATCGTTTTTTAAAACCATTATGATTTTTTTTTTTGTAAATTTCTTTTATACAGTTGCTTTTCGGTTTAAACGTCACACAGTTTTTGTTTTTTAATTCCTTCAAATGATCGATTTGTTTATAGACAATCATGAAGTAGAAAAAATTGTTTTTAACATGTTAAAGAAACTGGGCCAGTGAACCTGCACAATGAAGAAGAAATTTCAAAAGAAAAAATTCAACCACAAAAAATTATTGTTTAAAAACAACAACAAACATACATGCAAATGACAAATAATTTTAAAAAGTTTTGGAAAAAAAATCTTTTTAAAAAAAATTTTAAAATTTGTTTAACAAAAATTTTAAAATTTTGAAAAGCAGGGTGTCCGCTGGAATATTACTGTGTTTATAATTTTTGTTTAAATAAAAGATAATGCATTTTAATTAATAAATATTTTACTTAATGTCAGCAATTATCTATGCAATACAATATCAGATTAATTTCCGCCTCTGTTAGCCTCACATTTACGAGCCCTTTTGAGTACATTCTTCATTGCATTCTCACACATTTCACGCGGTATTTCATTAATTTCGTTAATTTGTTTGAGTTGCTCAAGCGTTTCTGGTTTGTTTGCATAAACCTTGATTTTCAGATATCCCCACAAAAAGAAGTACACAGCAGTCAAATCAGGCGACGTGGTGGCCAATCAACAACTGGTTGAAATCACGTGATAATCAAGCCCAAAGCATGTAGTTGTGGCGTTAAAAAGTTCTCAATCATATCACGATATCGCTCCCTATTTACAGTTACCGTTAGCCATTTTAGTTTTCAAAGAAGTAAGGTCCAATGATTCCTCCTAAACAAATTGCACACCAGACTGTCACTTTTAATGGATGCCAACGTAACTGTTGAATAATTTGACGGTTGCCCAATCGCCAGAACCGACTTTTCTGTGTATTCACATATTCATTCAAATGAAAATGTGTCTCGTCACTCATTATGATTTTTTAATGAAAACTGGGTCTTTAATGAGCAAGCTATAACATCCTATTCGCATATGTGTGACGGCGTAAATGTTTTTTTGAAAGAAGCTCTTGTGTCAACTGTGCGAAACGGTGGTCAAAGTTGTACTTTAAAGACCAAGCTTCTGAGCACGGCGTTAAATTAAGATTTATGAATTGTTTTGAACACTTTCTTAAGCAGCAGTAGGTCCATACTTGGACCTATCATCTACAGACCCTCTTTCACCGAAATCATTCACTACATGAGAAATAGTGCATTTTTTTGGGACTTTGTTTCTCTAAAAAATTACATGTAATTTCTCATCCTTACAATAAACTATAATTGATTTTGATAAAATGTTTTAACGATTAAAACATGTCGGTTTATCGAATATTTTTCTACTATAAATTTGCAACAAGACTAATGTTTACCAAGCCGGGGGGCAAAACAAAGTGATATCCCAGCGGACATCACGCAGTAAAATTGTTTTAACATTATTTTTCACACCTTTAAAAAATTTTTACTAAACGTATTGAATAAACTTTTGCTGAAAAGTTGATGAAAGACAACGATCCCTAAAAATATATAAGAAATAATTTCTTTTAAAATACCACCTTCCATATCCTTGAACATTTTTCTTTTTAAATTCTTACAAAAATGATTGTTACAGCCTCAGGTGTTATCAGAGTTACTTCAATATTTTTAACTTTTTAGTACCCAACATTAATATCTATATAAAAATGTATGTAGAAGATTAATTTAAAATAAAATTAAAATTAATAAGTCATAAATGCCGTTTTCTGCATCCGACAGTATAGATAAAATATTAGGCACCTTAAAAAAATATCGAGTTTTTCAACAAGACGTTCGTTTTTCAATTGTGCCAACACCAACAACATGTAGTTTCGACATTTTGATGTATTGGTATTAGATGCAATGGCAGTTGTTACAATGAATTTAATTTCGCACAAAAATCGCGTTAAAATAATTTAAATTCACCATGGAAATGGTGATTCTGTTAACGTTACATTTCGTAAAATTCGTAATATTTTCGGACAATATAATTGTCCTTCTGAATTCGCTAATAAGAATTTTGTCGTTAGATTTGAGTCCACAGGCTCGAAACAAAATGTGCGAAGACCAACAAGTGTTCGAAGCGTCGTGCAACCCAACTCAACATTATGAATCAGATGCAACTGGTTCAGGAATTGAAGCTGACCAACCATTTACATCGCCGTAGACTCGCTTAATTCATTTAGGAACAACCGGCGGGTTTTTCTGAAAAAATCATTTTTTTACACGAACCCCATTTTCCCTTGTCAAGGTATGTCAACAAGAAAAATTGCTGCATTTGGGCTTCTGAAAATATTAGAGCGATTATTGAGATGCCTTAGCAAGCTGAACATGTCACTGTCTGGTGCGCTATGTTGTCTGGAGGCGTGATTGGGCCGTCTTTTTTTGATGATGAGGCTGGAAATGTGGTAACAGTCGTGGATATTACTGACGTGTGGTTTTAACAGGACCAAACCAAATTTCTCAATCGCATTATTTCACGAAAAGCAGCAGTTAAATGGCCAGCCAGATCGTGTGATTTAACACCACTGGATTATTTTTTGTGGCGCTATGTTTAGGGCAGTCTATACGTAGGCAATCGAATCGTATCAAAATCCATGATGCGATTAACGAAATAGGACCGCCATTTTGCCAAAAATTATTAAAAATTTTAATGAAAGAATCGACATCTGTTAGCGTGGTCCTCGTGGATATTTGCCAAATATCATTTTTCATTCACAATTGTCGAACTTTGCTCTTCGTAATACAATAAAAATATGAATTATTTTAACCTAAAGTTTTTGGTTTTATTTTGTTTTAGAAAACAAGCTTCTCGTTGAAAAACGCTTTTTAGGCACTTTAAACTTTGTCTAAGTTTTGTAAAAATCCCAACATAAGTTGCAATAAAATAAGATCTAATGAAGCTACAAAAGAAACAGAATCTCAAAATTCATCATAAATTTTCCAAAAAAATCTGTGCCATTACGCAAAACTTCACTAATAAAAATTTATTAAAAGATTTTAATTAATAAAAATTATACATGTCCTGTATACTGAAAAATAAACAATTTTAATTCTGTTTGTTTTATCTTCAAATAGAATAAATGCCCACAATTTATTCTCATACTTTCTAAAACAGTTCTTAGTTTCAAATATAATTTTATATATTTTTTAACATTCACACGCATATTTTAATAGAAAAGTATCAAATAATCATAAAATACATAAAATAATAATGAATATAAAGACTCAAAAATAGTTTCCTTTTTCACTTTATGTTATAAATTTTTGCCCCCGTAGAAAGGGGCCCAGCATATCAAATTTCATTGAACCTGTCGCTTAGAATTTTGACAAATACTCACACTTGGTAAAAATTTCTCACAGTTTCTAACAACTATGTATTTTCCTTTTCTTCAGATATTCTATTTATAAATATTTAATTTAAGCAGGCGTGTTACGAAATACAAATACAAACTTAGAAGTGAGATTAAAATTTATGATGAAAAGGTCACATCAAATTTTATTTGGTAAAAAACAAGCAACGATTATCACCAACACAAATATTCCCACAGGACGATATATGTTAAGAATATTATTTAAAGAGAAGAATAATAATATAGGCAACGCCAACAACTGTTTTAAGTAATTTTAAACATAATTTGACTTGATTTTTATTCTAATTATTTACAAAAAAGTCCTTTTTCTTATATTTCCATAATAAAATTTTATATTCATTTAACGGAAATTTATTGTGTTAAAAAGTTTCAAGTGAGTTCCGCGGTGTTCATCATTAAGTGACTTTAATTGCATTCCGTTGCTTTATTTTAAACAGAAATAGAAATTCAATTGTTTTAAAACATGAGTGGGAAAAGCATTTCATTTGAAAATAAATATGCAAGCAAACTTATTTAATAAATTAAATAAAAATTAATACTTGCGAAAAATCCCTTGGCAGAGAATGTCATATAAGTTAACTAAGTTACACATAATTAATATTAATTGCATTAAGAGGTGAGGTCCTCAACATTTAAAGTTTAGTAAACACGTGACTCAAAAAAGAAGGTCATACTCCTTAAAATATTAACTTCTACTTACTGAATTTGTGTACTATTTTTGATATGTAATGGGTTGTTTGAAATTTAACGCAATATATGGATGACAAAATTAATGCAAATAGCGTCAACTATTGTTGTAATTTCTTTCGGTGACACCGTCCTTACTGGCTGTTTGTTTGCTACGATTGGCGAGCGCTTTCTTCACAATGTTAGTAAAGGGTCCGTCAAATAACTTGTTTTTTTATTTTAAATTCTATAAACAAAACTACTAAATATTTTCTTTTTTTATTTGAAAGTACAATCCTTCTGGTTAATAATAAAAAATAATTTTATTTAAATGGCTACCTCGGCTGGCCATGCAGTAGCCTACACGATCGGTCCAATTTTTAAGCGCTTTATCGATTGTGTGCAGCTGTATTTCAGCAATGGATTCACGAATAGTGTCCTTTAAAACGTCAATTGGCTCTGACTTGTCGGCGTAACACTTATCTTTGACGGCACCCCACAAATAATAATCCAACGGTATCAAATCGCAGCTCCGAGGTAACTAAACGACAATAGCTCGTCAGCTGATAATGTGTAGCTTCGGCTCTCTGGCACGTAGCGCCGTCCTGTTGAAACCAAATGTTGCCAATATCTTCCTCTTCAATTTTTGAGAACAAAAATTCGTTCAACATAGCCCGATAACGATCGCCATTGACTGTAACGGCCACTTCTTGCTCATTTTCGAAGAAAAATGGCCCAATTATGCCTCTGAACCAAAATCCACTCTAAACAGTGACTCGTTAAGGGTGTGCGAGTTTTCTGTGCCCCAAATGGGACAATTTTGGATTGGATGGTCACTTGGCTTCAACTCTTGAACCAATTGGACTTTGTATGGCGTCATACCAAGGTCTTTATGCAAAATTCGTTTCGATAATGTCTCAGAAATATTCACTTGTTGAGAACGACGGTGAAGTGATGTTGATGGCGCGTCACACATACTTTCTGCCACCGCAGCAATATTCTCGAGTGTACGCTCTGTTTTTGGCTTTTCACACTTTGATTTATGGATGAGGATGCCAGTTTCTTTCACTTTTTTCACAAGATAACGAACATACGGAGCTGACGGTGCTTCTATTCTTCCTTATTTCATTAGGATTACATCTATTTATGCAGATAAATTGCCCCGCCACCTGGCATTTTTGGCGGGGAAAGTTTAATATTTTCATCTTTTATTATTAGTCAGATAAGTGTGTCCGTCTGAAGTTGTTTTTCATTTGTTAGAGTGCATGAGTAGTTTCAGTGGTGTAAAAATTGTATCTGAGGTCGTGTTTACCTGTTCATTTACAATGTCACTGTAAAAAGTTTTTGTTATGTAGATTTCCATATTTTCAAGAATATCTAATCTTCGTACTTTTTGGTAATAGGATGTAGTAATGTCATATTTTCATCTATTTTCCTTGGTGCGTATCCAAGTGTATCAAAGTGTAATGCAAAGTTTTAAATTTTGTTTTTAGTGTTCGTCGATTTTGTCCTATCCCAATAGGTTCTATCAGTGTCATATATTTTAGCCTTTCTTAATCTTTCTGATATTCCAGGAACATAAGTTAATGATTTATAAATTCTTGGTTCTGCCGTCATATCTACATATTTTGTGATAATCTTCGATTTATTATGCATTTTACTAATACATGAATTTAGTAACTCCTTCATCACAATATCAGCTATATTGGAGATGCTGGCGAGCCCATAGGAAGGCCCTCCTTCTGCTAATATATCCTATTTTCAAATTGAAAATACCTGTTGTCTTCAATGCAAAACTTAAGAATACGTAAAAACAATTCCTTCTCAATATTCGTATTTTGATCTATTATCTGCCATTTTCTCTCTATAATTCTCAAAGCAAAACCTACAGGAATACTTGGAAAAAGTGCAACTACATCAAATGAAAACAATCTATCATTATTTTGTATATCTATTCTCTTGGCTTTATCTTTGGAACATTGGAATTGTATTTCTAATATTATAGATTAAGAATATTATATATTAAGAATTATCCGTAAAAAAATAATCGAAACGACCCGATGTGCATTTTACAAACTGCGTAGTTTCTTTAGAAATCTTATGCACACACAAGACAACAACAACATGCTTATAAGAAATTTTGACCAAATAAGATAAACAACAGAAAACAAAAAAACTAACACAGAACAAAACACACAGCCAAGCAGGCGTCTAAATTGAATGATAATAATAACAACAATATGGAGCTATGTTAAAGTAGAATATTATTGTATATGCAAAAACCGCTTTAAATAACTATATAAATACCAATTGCTGATTAGAGACAATAGAGTTAACATCGTGTTTATTTTGTGTGTGTTTAAAATAAATAAATCGTTAAGTTTAATTTACAACTCTAAAGCACTGTGTTTTTATTTTACAACAAAAGAACTAAATATAGCAAAACGCTTATTAAAAGAAATTAACCTAAAAATATATAATTATAAAGGAATGAAAGTGTTGTGCATGTGATAAGGTTAACGTCAGTGTCTGGCTGTTTGGCATTAATATGGGGGTGGTCTTACCACTCGGTGTAGTAAAACAAATACAGGCGCCTTAAAATGCAAGCACGACTTAGTCGCAATTTTTGAGTGAATGGTAGCAGGTTCGTGCACCCACTCCTTGTCCTGTTGCACGTACAAACAGCATATTGAATATTAAACCTGCGTTAACATCTCTTCGAATACTTTCTTCAAAGCACCGATTAAATAAACAGCTACCATGTAACTCCCCGAGGGGCCTCTCTAATAACCATAGTAGGCTGTAATCCTGCGGGCAACTAGTACCCAGATTCCTATGTCTCTTGCAGTTTAGGAATCCTGCTAGCCCAAGCGATTAGTGTCGCCCTTTTCCCCGAAGGCGCATGTCAAGATGGAGAAGAGATCCATCAAGTGTGCGTGCCCTCAAGGAGGATTACATGAAAGTAGTAACAGCATATAATAAATTTTATTTATTAAGTCTGAGACTAGATTTTAAAATAAAAGTAGCCAAACAAGCCTGAAGCCTATATCAAGCCAAGGAAAAAATCTTAATTTTTTAGGACCGCAATAACTTATCTCGATATTACATAATCTCGCTTACGAAAGTTATAAAGTATAATGAACGTTTTGACTCGTGCCTCTTTATTAACTAGCACTGCTGCGTTTCAATACTATAGGGTATTCATAACTTTTTTAGAATTTGGTGACATTTATGGATCATAACAATTTCAATTATCGATAAACTTTTAAATAAAGTTCTTCTATTGTTTTTAGTTTTTGTTGTTTTCCTAAATACAATACATGCAACTGTATATAGGCCACAAAAAGAGGAGAATTTTGTAAGTGTACGTACAGTATTATACGTTGTCAGAATACCCTGGGGTATCAATTTACTAAAACAATTTGGTTTTTTTATTCATTTGTTTCATATTTTACGATAATAAATATTGTTTTGCATTTTTGGCATATACGTATACACAAAATATATTTTTTCTTCATTTCATTGTTTGTATATATATTTTTATTTATTTATTTATTTATGCATAAGTGTTTTTTCTAAGTTGCTTTTTATACAAAATGAAATGTGTGTTAGGGAATAATAGGTTTAGAAATATTTTAAGTGGTCATTTGAAATAGACATTTGTATGTTTATGTTACAGTTAATATTTTATATTTCGTTTTCAAATACACTTGGCAAAAGATTTCAAAAAGTATAACGACAACAACTTTGTAGTTAAATTAATATAGTATTCGAAAAATTTTGCATGATGTGTAATTATTATTTATTCTTTAAGTACGTAAATATACGAGGTGTTTTCAAGAAAGCAAGAAATGCTTATTGCTTATTAATATAATATAATTTTAAAAGAACTCAAAATAACAAAACTTTTATTAAAAGGCGCAACAATATATTGAATTTTAGCTTCTCTTAAAAACCAGTTTTATAGATTTCTCGATTTCGATGTTAGAACAATAAGGTCAAAGGTCACGTTAATTCTTGGGTTTCTAAGAGCTTAGGGTCGAAAATAAGCTTAATTAAGAAGCCTCCGAAGACTATAACTGTTATTTATAGGAAAAGAGGAGCAGCTATTATTAAGTCGCCTTAAAAGTAGAGACTAGAAATTAAATCTTATTCGAAGTGCAAAACAGAATAAAAAAAAACTTATAAGACTTTGTTAGAACAACTTTTTTCTAAAGCACTAGATATTTTTGAACAGACTCCATAGATTACACAACAAGATAAGGTTTCTATGCTTTAACTAAAATAGGCTAAATTGCTTTATTTGAAATCGAAACGTAATCAAAAATTTTATATTTTCGTATTTTTTAGGAAAAGGGACATTAAACTGCTGTTAAAATGAAGTTGTTTATACCAATAATTTTCTTGCAATCTTAAGAAATTGCTCTATTTGAAGGTGTAACAATTTTAGCTGGCAACAATAATTTTAAAAAGTTATTGCCATTTAAAAACTAAAACTTTATTGTTTCAAAAAGCTGATCAAAAAGGTTTTTTTTTTTATTTAAAGATAATAGGCAGCCCTCCTACATGTATTCACTTGTGTACCCAATTCAATATTATAATTTATAGGATTTACTTACCGAAGGTGTCGAGCGAACAAAAGTATATCGCGTTGTAGCAAATTTCATGGAATTTAAACTGAAATTAAAACTATTTTTTAGCAAAAATTTTAATCTAGTTATTTCTTAACAATCCTCGTATGCTTTTTTATAAATATTTTCTCATTTCTTTTCTTTTGATTTTTCGTTTGAATCAATTAGTGATATTATTAAAGTAATTGGATTTTTATTTGGCAATATGATTGGACAAAGTTGGGTAGAATAAAAAGCAATTATATTTTTGTGAAACTTTATGTGACATATTTTTTCATCACACAATATCTACATTTAAATCATCAGCCAAAGCTAAGAGAGAAACTGTTTATAAGGGTTTTTCAATAAGAAGTCTGTTTTTTAAATAAAAAAATTAACTAAAATAATATAAATTTTTAAATTATTATGAAATTATGAATTAAAAAATAATATCTATCAAATGTCCCCCACAACCAAGCTGCCAGATGTGGATTCTTTCGTTTAAGTTTTTTGTTAAGTTTTTCATCACTGATTTTGAGTTTTAAGGCTAAACTCAGTTCACTTGGCTACGTATAGATTCTGTTCTCAACATACACCTATAATAAATTATATAGTGGTAGTTAATCACACGATTTGGCTGACCATTTAACTGCTGATTGTTGTCAAATTGTACCATCGGGAAATTTGCTTTGCAATAAACTGATCGTTTCATTGGCTGTGTGACATGTGGGACCGTCCTGTCAGTGATGTCTACGTCGTCAATAATAGGCCAAAATTGAGGTGTTAGCATCTCGCGATAGCGTGATCCGCTACCACATTTCCAGCCTTACCTTTGGAAAAAAATAGCGCACCATACAGTGAAAGATTGAATGTGTAAAGGCTTCTCAGTAATCGCTGAGAAGCTCGAATGCGGCAATTTTGCTTGTTGACATACCCTGACAAGTATAAATAAGCTTCGTCTGAAAAAAATTTTTTCAAAAAAACCAACAGGTTGTGCCTGAATGAATTGAGCGAATCTAACGCGATGCTCGATCGGTCGGCTTTAATGTCTGCACCAGTTGAAGTTTACATGGCTGCAAAGTCAAATCCTTACGCAATATTCGCCATGTGGTGGTTTTGGATGACGCTAACTGTTGAGAACGCCAAGAAATTGACAAATTTGCATCTGCCTCAACACTATGGCTCACCGCAGCAAAGTTTTCAGTTAAACAACCCAGTCTAACACGCGTGTTCGGTGTTCGCACATTTTGCATCGAGAATGTCGACTCAAATTTATTGACCAAATTCATAATAGCGGTCTCAGAAGTACGATTATGTTGTCCGAAAATATCACGAATTTTACAAAAAGTAACAAAATAAACACCATTTTCATAGGGGGTTTTAATTATTTTAGTGCAATTTTCATGCGAAATTGAATTCATTAATTTTAGATTTTTTTTTTTTTTTTTTTGAAACTTGCATAAAGTTTTACTGAAGACCAGTACAGTATTAAAATAAACAAGTTCCTACTTCTAGCATAATTACATAAACAATTTATAACAAATATTGTTAATTTCAATGTCCACTAATTGAGTTTATGGCAAACAGTTCAATCGTTTCCACAAATTAGAATAGTTCTATTCATACAAGACTGAAAATAACATCTTATAAAAATGTATCTAGAAAGAGCTTCTGTAGCGATAATCACTATCTATAAATCTAACACTCTTTAAAGCGTTTCACACAAAACGTGCAAATAATAACACCATCTCTTACTAATGATCTACGCCATGTTAATGCCCCAAAACAACTACACAAAATAAAATAAAATAAAATAGAAACGCATAAGACTAATACTAACATAGATTTACCTTGATACAACAGCAATAACAGTGAGACTACCATTTTTCCATTTTTTTGTTTTTTTTTTGAGTAAACAATATAAGAGGTTCCCTAACATTAGACATCATCGTCTTCATCATCGTCAAGTCGCGGCAAATGCTAAAAACAAGAAACTTAAAACATAGAAATGGCAGTAAAACATTAGTTAATGCTCCGCCATGGCTTGTAAGCAAAAAGCTTCCATTGCGTTTTAGCTCATCGAGTGTAACTACTTACACTACTGTTTAAAGTCATATTGTACGTTAACACTAATTGGCGGGCAATAAAAACGACTACTTCAACAACAATAACAACAATACAACAAACAACAAAATAGAAGGCCCAAACATCTTGGCATTTTAAGTTTAAAAATTAAGAGAAGAAAAAATAATTTCACTTACACACTAAAAATAAGTTTCTTGCTTTATATTTCGGTGATTACTATCATTTTCGTTAGAGAGAATGACTTAAATATAGAAGGTGGTAGTAACAGGAATATAGACTTTTCTAAATAAATTACCGAAACTATTATCGGTGGCAGGAAACAAATTTTAAAATGCGTATCCAGTTTTATTTGCTAAATACCACATGAGCATTTTCTTTTTAGAAACAAAAATTTTGAATGCATTTTCTAATAAAAATAATATTATTAACATATGTAAATGTATAGAATAAAACACTGTAAAATTTTGTTCCTCATGGTATATTAAGAAACTTTAAGTGAAGGTAAATAAAATATAAATATTACGAATTTATATTATTATTCAAAGTATTTGTCACAATAATTAATGCATTTTTTAAAATTTCAAATATTTATATTATTTTTTGTACACTGATAACGTACCATTGGGCTTTATTATAAAGGAAGAGCATGATTTTTTTTTAATTGACATTAAATTTACTTTGTACGAAAATTAATCTTCTGACATTATAACTTTACTTGGCTTGGGCGTAGTCCAATCTGGAGATGTAATTTTCGATGACCTTTTCCAACATTTGTGGCCGTATATCGACAGTAATGCCGCGATTATTGTCCTCCAATTGGTCAATCGTTTTAGGATTATCGGCGTAGACTAACGACTTCACATATCGCCACAGTCTAACGGCATTAAATCGTGCAGTTCTTCACGGTACTGAAACGGGCGGTTAGCAAACGTTTCCTTGCGTTTACCAAACCTTTCTCTGTGTTTTCTACTTCTACACATCATGATTGCTCAGCTCATAGCAATCTAGTGGTCATCATTTATTTACTTTCTGTCCAGCATCTTTTTTGATAAAGTATGAACCACCAGCCCATAAGGCACTCCAAAGTCAGTTTTTTTGGATTTAACAGTGTTTCAATATATACTTGAGTATTATTATCACTTCAAATATGACAGTTTCGCTTATCTCTTTAAAAAAATGAGCTTCCTCGCTAAACAAAAATATATGAAACTCGGGTTCAGCTGAATCTTCTTTTAGGCTCAATTTACACAATTTGGAAGCGTTGTTTATGTATCAGTCTATACCTGTTGAAATGCCAAACTAAATTAAACAAGAATCATTTGATAACTGCGAAAGTCGCAGCCAGTTAAAAATTTTGTACCAAATTTCTATACCGGTAAAATAAAACCTTGTATTTGTTATAAATATAACATCGTATTTGGGCCGGTGCTTAAAAGTTTGTTTGAAGGTACACTCAAGAGTGAAGAAACCCACCGGTGGCAGTGGTTATACAATTTAGTTTTAACGTTACTACAAGGGCGGGTAGGAGAATAGTGTTAGAAATTCATTGCCGAAAAAAATATTTTGCGTTCAACATACATTTCAAAAGGCTCGCACAATACAGTTTACTTACCGCAGAAGTTCTTTTGTACTATTTTCAATAATAGAATTCTTAAATCGAATACCCAAAAATACTAGTCGTGTTATTATCCGTCTCACGGCGGCGGTTTTATACTAGAAACAAAAACAGCACCGTCATTGAATTTCATAACGAAATACTGATTTAGGTTTTGTAAAGTTTCTGTCAATGATCCAGATAAATCGTAGTGTCAGTAAAAGTAAATCTCTCTAAATCTAAATTTAAAAATAAGATTGTAAAGTCCAGCCAGTGCCAAACGATAAGACTGTGTGTTATATGGTTGCTGATATTATATGAGAGCTCCTCGGCTAATAGAAGCAAGATTTATCCTTCTTAGCCGAATGTAACCACTATCGTTAAGGATGTCGCGAGCCAGCGGATTTGGGTACATTTCTAACTTCTCAAATACAATGCTATATGTTTCACTATTTTATCAGAAATTAGTGGAACGTTAAGATCTTTATAATTGTTGTAGTTTTTTATATACCAAGATACCACTATTATCATTCGTAATAACCTATTTTGGAACCTTTGAAGCTTTTTTCCAAAATTTGAAGCTGAGGCAGTATCCTATAATTGTTTTTAGTTTCATCTGAGTCAACTTTACTTGGATGTGTCTTTTCCAGGTTAAACGTCGGTAAAATGTGTACCAATTTATTTGAATAAATGAATGCTAAATGCTGAGGTATAATTTAATTATTTATACGAATAGAAGGGCATGAGTCTTTACGCAGTGTGAATGAGGTTATATGTTTCTTCATATGTTTTAACTCTCCATTTTTTCAACCACGCCTCCAAATGATGTATATGATCCGGCTAAGAAAAGGTGTGTCGCCAGCAACTATAAAGAAGGCTGCTAGTAGGTATATCCGAAGTGTACAACACGTGAAAAACGGGTCTCAAAATACTAGGCTCTGGGATTCGTGTTTTAATTGGCTCGCGTGAGCTTAAAAAACCTCGCTCTTTAAGATTAAAAACCAGTTAAATAGCTTTTTAAAGCTTACAGAAGTTATCGGATCAATAAAGCTTTAACTTATATAGTAAGCCTTCCTGAAATACATCGTCAAAAGCTTGGGAAACGTCGATAAAAATCGCTTAACTGTATTTTTCTCCTCAAAGATGTTTTTAACAATGTTTACTAAGTCTTCTGAATACTAATTGAGATTTAAGATTTTCTCAATCAGTTATGACATATTTAATAACCGACCAATTGGTCAATATAAACTGACATTAGCGTGCTTCACCATCGATGGTTGGTAATTCTGTTGTAGCGGTAGATTCGTTTGAGGTAAATATATTTTTTTAAGGGCTACAAATACTTTGCCTTTTTCGGCTTTTAATGAGTAATCTGTGGAGTGTCGTGTAGGTCTGATAAATATTGTTTTAGAGATACAGTTCTCTGTGACTGCAGTAGTTTTCTTAGTCGTTTTGTAATTTCTTTTAATTTGTCTTTTAATTGAAAAGACCTGTGAAATTGATGTAAATTTATTTACATCAAATTCTTAGAAGTGAATATTTAAACTATCTTTAAAAGCTTAAAGTGGAGGATTTAAACTACCACGAAGTTTACTTTAAACAAACAAAATTTGCATATATATAATCAAGTTTAAAGATTTCAATTTAACTTAAAATATTAGGGCGCTCTTCTTTAATATGGGGCCGCTGATTTTAAGCCTTTTCAAACAAGGTTATAATAAACTCCACTTCATCCTATATAAAACTGCTGTAACTATTTTACATATAGTTTAACATAGACTGCGGCTAATGAAAATCTTTCTTATGCCATTTAGATATTATTTAGAGTTCCACCTATGATCGGCTACTCTGTAATGGATAAAATTGTAGCCATGTTCTTGAGCATAATGTAAACTGGCTTTATTAAAATAAATGTAATAGTACAGAAATTAGTTAACCGTTTAAAAAGGGAGAATTCCAATATAATTCCAAAATAACTAAACAAAATTCGTAAAATGCCACTAACTCACTTCGTGACAACACAAAAACAATTTTGCAACTTTTAATAGTTTATTTGTTTTCAAGTTCTACTTTGTTTACATTTTAAATTAATTCAATTAAATATACGTTTGGAAAATCATCTTGCTATTTATATTTATTCACTCAAAACTTTTAATCCTTTTATTTTTTCCTTTTTTACCAGCACTCAGGGGATAAACCCTTCATCGTTTTAGAAAACCGGCGCACTTGAAACCTTCGTTAGAAGCTTGAAAAATGTGCTCAGTTCATCGAACATCACACTGGATTTTCATGTCAAGAGCATCAAGAGCATCAGATTCCTTAATACATATATCACCCATAATAACAGATGCAGCATCATTTTCGAAAACACATCTATGCTCAAGCGTGCAACATTGACTCTAATGGACATTAAAATCGCTTCTGTTCACAGAACCCCATGTGGAGATTGTTGCGACAGGGTATTATTGAGGATATTATTTGCGTTCTGTCTTTTGGAACCCACCTCCAACTGGTTCGGTTTATTACTGAATGCGTACGAATGACAAATGGTGCTCTCATCTGCGAAGAAGGTCATTTAGAAAAATAAAAATGAATGGAATACCATATTATATACAACAAGTGGGCGCTATTTCTAACATCTGCTGCCAATTACGCCAACTTTATTAATGAATTGTGAAGTGATTATCTATATCTTTAATGAGTTAATTAAAACATTAAGCTCTTCAAACAGACTTTATCCTTGGACAGTTTATGTAAACAGCTTTGAATTTGAGACTTAATTGGCCTCAAAAATTTCATTTTACATGGAAATTATCACTAGTTTGCAGTTTATAAATTATTTCTTTTGGTGTAATTTTTTTGCCTTTAATTCATCCAATAGAGCGAAAAAAAATAGATCACAAAAACATTTTACAATTTCATTTACCGTTATAATAGCAAAACGTTATGCCAAGTTCAATAATAAAAGCATCATTTAACATTGAGAAAATAGTTACAATAAAAAAATAAACGACATCATTTTCATAGTTTTCCTCTAACAACAGATGTATGTGGTAGAGCAGTATCAAGCCAATGTAAAGTACTTGCAGTAATGCGTTTATACAAAGATGAACTCATAAACGCATTATTGTATTTAGACAATAAACTTTTCTTACTTTTTTATACCTCGATCTAACCACATGCAGGATGAGGTAGTGAAACCTCACAAAACTTATGTTTGGATGAATACAACAACAACAAGAAAAAACTTACATATAATTTTCTTTAATCTACAGCTTCAAATCAAATTATAAAATGAAAACAAAAGACAAAATGTGAAGATGAAAAAAGGTGAAATAAAAATTCCTTTAATGGGTACATAGATACAGTGGGGTGTAGGCTGCAGCTCTAATTCATTTACAATTTTGGCAATCAAAGCAACAATATCAGTTGCCTATTTCATGATGTCAATGCTTCCAGTTATAAAGAGTTTTGAAAGACTTTATTCTCTAATATTATATTGTATTTTAGACATGGTTATGACAGATTTTGTAATTAAAATTTTGAATGCATATTTATACCAGAATTTTTACCGCCACACTGAACCGAAATACCGATCATAGCGTAAAATAAACTTTAAAACATATTCTGAAAGAATGAATGAAAAAAGCTTACAAAGAGATCACTAAAGATGGTCCAGTATTTGGTCCGACTGCCGGATTTATTTGTATATTCAAGCTCCATAGTAGGCTTTTGCTATCTTTCTAGGAATATAATCTGATGCTTTAAAATCTGCTGTTGTATTTTGTTCTTTTGCTATTGTTCTTGTCGATTCTTTTCCTTCGTGAAACCCAGTGATAACCAGTGGTTTCTGTATATGCCTGGAATTGGTAAAAATCTTCGGAGAGTTGTAGCTGTTGATAGATCAATAGAAATGTATGTGATAAAGTTAACGTTAGCGCCTGGCCGTTTGGCTCTAATCTAACGGTGGACTCACCACTGGTGCCAGGAAAGTTGGCAATCCTTGCCCTTAGTCAGAATTTTTGAGTGCCCGGTAGCAGGTTTTAGAACAGAAAAACCTGTGTTACAAAAAAATCGCTACTTACTCCCAAATGACTAAAGCGATGTCAAACCATCAATCTAGGCTAATAACGTATTCATTTTCCGCTCCTCCAAGACCAGCACTTCCAGTGTTGCCAAATCGAAAGTAACATTGCCAGTCTCATTACTTAATTTACAGACCTCGTTATTTTACCCTTTTAAAATGTTCCAGGTGTTAAATAAATTAATAGTATCACTCAATCGCGTAGGAAAGCTGCGATATTCATTTTTATTTTCAAGCATGTTGATTATTCATTATCCCACTGTTACTTATACCAGCGGTGGAGAAAATCATTGTATTCGAACATTAACAGTAGTTAAACAAATAAATATAAAAAAAAAATAAAATAAAACTTAAATAGCTATGAAATATCGTATCGGTCTTAGGTTTTTTATTTACTTATTTATTTTTATTTCTTTCTTTATAATCATTGTTTTGAATATGGTTTTAATAAAAGAAAAAAGAAATAATAATGGTACTGGAAAGATGAAATAGTAGAAATAAGTACAATTTATATGAAGAAAAAAGTGTTTTTTTTTATTTTTAAATTAGTGCGCGTGATGATGGTGTTTGGATATTAAATGTTACTTGTTGTTTGGCAGTTGTTATTTGTAATTGCATTTTAAATAAATTTCAACTTAAGGAGAGACAGAAAAAAAATATAAAACTTTCTTTTTATACAAAAATAAAAGACAGACTAACAGAAAAATGTGATGATATTAAATTACATAAAAATACCTATAAACAGAAAATGAAGGGCTTTTTCTTAAAATGCGTTTAATGGTGTCTCAGCCGAAGACATAGTTAATGCAAACTTTTTATTTTACATCCAGATAAGGGAGAACAATTGTTTGTCTGAGAAATTAACTTAAGAAACATAACTGTTAAAAAAATATATATACTTTTGAAGCTACAATTTAATGACATGTCACAGTTTCTGTCAAAATTTTACACTTACTTCTTTTATTTTGTGTTGACATGATAAAGGATTGAGAAAGTGCTTTCATAAATATCAATTTAAGTAAAGGTTAAAGATTTTAAATGTTAATATAAGCTTACACTATTAACTAAACATATTTTTTTTTTCTATTACATTTTATATACATGATAAAAAGTTACTTTAACAACAATTTGCGATGTGAAAATTTTTAAAGTTTCAAGTACTGAAGAAAAAATTTGTTGAGTAGGAACTGTTGGATATCACAGTAAATTAGACGGATACATATATAGTTGAAATAAGCTAGATCAGTTAAAATTATTCAAATTAAAAATAGTCAATAATGATTTTTTTAGCCAGTTGATTTGAAAAACTCACTATTATCGACTTCAGACTCATACGACTTTTGAAAAAACAACGTCCGTATTTTTATGTTTCTTTATACCAATTCTGCGAGCTTTATATTTAAGCCAGTTAAATTATGTGGGAACCAATGTGAGTAAATCTTCTTAACATCCAGAAATTCAAGAATTTTTCAATCTCACAAAAAGTTAGACACGATTTTGCGCCGTATCAGGTTAAGATACAGAAAAATAATTATTAATGAGCAGACTTTAGGATATTCTTTGTAGAGCGTATGAGTTCACGATTAAACTTCACTTATCAGCTCTCAAATGTAATGTTTTATAATTAAAAATTGGTATAATTAGTGGGTTAATCCACTACGAAAATCATTGCCTAACACGTGGTAGTTTAATAGTCTTAACTCGAAACTTTTACCAGCACTAATTATAGGAAATATAAACAATAAATACATAAAGTAAGTGAAGGATGCAACAGAAGAGCCAATAAATTAAGATTTAAAAGCAATGAACAGTTTGTGTATATTTTTTATTTTATTTTTAAGTAATTTCAGATGTGTTTTTGATTGCAATTACCTTTTACTATTATTCTACTATATTCTATTCCATTCTTTGCTCCCCTAATTATTAATTAAATGATTTGTTTCTTTTGTTGTTTAAAATTAGAATAATATTTAAAAAAATGTTTGTAAAAATTTGCAAAACCTACAAGTGATTAATTCTTAACCCAATATAACCACTGCCGCATATAAGTTACTAATAACAGTAGAATAAAACCAATATTAAAAGTACCTTGTAAAATAAAATACTATAGGAGGAGTTCTTCAAAAAAGTACCTCAAAAAAAATGTTTCTTAAAAAATTATATTTATATATTTGGTCAGCTCACATTTGACGTGATGAAGGTCGAAAATGTATATATTTTAGGTCGTTCATATGTTAACTAAATAAAAAGGGTTATACAGGTGGATATATTTTATTTTGCGTAACCGTTCAAGAACGAAGTTTGCAGGGATAGAGAAACCTCCCTCAATTGCTGGTAGAAAAGTCTGTTACAATGTAGGAACTTACCCATGGTGTGATCGGACATAAGCATGACAGAAAATGCCGTCGGGACCACAAGACAAGATATTACTCAGAAGAAAGTAAACTGGATATATAAAATGATGCTAATATTATACTAAAAACAAAAACTCATTTTCTTCTAAAAAATGTAAAAAAAGTCTACTAAAATTCGAAGTAAATAATGTATAATGAGGTTTGAAAGTGATGATCTGTTTAACTATTAAATATTGAAATATATTCGGTTTAAATATTTCTAGTGCTGTACTGTAGCTGAAATGAAATGAACTTCAACAATAATGATTGGCTTCTTCTCATCAAATTAAAAGAAAGAAATATATTAATCAAACATTCGCATAAATAAAATATAAGAAAAACAGTACAGTAATTTATCGTGGTACACAAGGCAAAAAATCAATCCTAGTGCCATAATTGGGTTAATTTTGAAATAAACTAGATCAATTAAAATCATGGAACATTAAAGTGAATGCGTCACATATACGCTCAATAAAAGTGATTGTCCGCCTGTATACATGAATAGAGTTGTAATACCTCACTTAAATGAAGTTAAGTACTTAGGCCTTAACAGTTATCGACGTTTAAATTGGAAAACGCATTTAGGACTAAAGAAAAAAACAACTGAATATAAGAACAAACAAAATATTCTGGCTTCTCGGGCCAAGGCCGGAGTTAAGCCTCAGTACTAAAATACTATTGCATAAACAGTATTAAAGCCCCTATGGACTTACGGTATACAATTATGGAGAACAATTTCTTGCTGTAATATTGATATTATTCAAAGGTATCAGTCCCAGACTCTCAGGCTTCATGGTATATAAATTAACTTAATATTAAAAAAATAATCAATTAATAATTTTTTTTTTTTTATATTTTTGTTAGAAATTTAATTTTTCTTTAAATTTTTGGTTATTTGATAAAATTAGGATTTTAAGTAAATTATTGCAAAAAGTTTGGTATTTCAAATATTATATGTTGATAAACATTACTTTAAATATTTTTATTGTTGGTGCGTTTATTATAAGTAACCGCTTATTAAACTTAAAGCGTCTTTTAATTTTAACTTAATTTCGTTTTATTTATTATATTTGCTAAGAAACTACTGATTCTTATATATAAAATTAATTCAATTAAATGTGAATTATATTTAAATGAAAAAGCAAAGCGATAATAAGAAAACACAATGAAAAATTATTTTATATTTTTAAGGAATCCAGGGCGAATAACCTAAATTATGATTAAAAATAGTTTCAAATAAAAATGTTTTTTTATTTTTATCAATATTTATTCTATGGATTTAAGATCCCTACAGACATTAAACTAATAAATAATAATAATAATAGATACAACTTAAATATTACTTATTTAAATATAAAATTATATAACATTAACAGCATTAATATTTAAAGAAATATCAAGATTCTCATTAAACTGTTATCATTTGTTAAACTAAGTATAAATTCTTAGAAAAGGGCCAGAGGTATCATTTGATCTGAATACTTTAATTATCAATGGATTAAAAGAGCGCATAAGAACGTAAAATGAAATATTGCTAATCAAAAAATCTAAGATATTTCCTTTATTTAATTTAAAATAAAGGGGACATTTGACATTCGGCTTGTTAAAGTTGGCAGCTTTATTAGAACAAGTCTACTAGTGTAGGCTGGTAGAATCAAAGGATTCCATAGCAAGCCTCTTAGACTATGGACTTTATAATTTGTATCCAAAATTATTATGCCATGTTTCAGAATAGGTCTGACAAGAGAAGATGTTTTGGGACATATGGTTCACTAAACTCCTTCGCCCAGCGTTTTATAAATCCAAGAACTGGACGTACTTTGTTAGTGGTGAAATAAGCTGCATACTTTGTTAGTGGTGAAATAAGCTTCATAAAATTTAGTTTACTATCCAGTAAAACATCAAAATCTAAAACTACATGCGTTTTTATTTTATCAAATAATTTTAAAGTTCCAAAGAAAAATTTTGATATTAACCACTAGGCGGTTTCCCACAGCAATCCTTTATGTTGTTAAGTGTTTTATGAAAAATAAAAATATCACAAGATTTTTTGTTGGTAAAAAATAATGAAATTACGTAATCTTGCCCTAAAAAAAATTAAATAATGAAAATAAAAAATAATTTATAATTTATTATTAATATATTTTTTATGCAAAATTAGTTTTGTTTTATTATTGTGAGATACTAATAAATAAAAAAAATGGTTGCCATAAAAGCTAAAAAAACATGTATGATTAAATTTTTTGTTAAAATCCTAATTTAAAAATCAATATCATTTCTTACATTATGTTTTGTTTTACACGCTTTTTGAAAGCTTATTCTAGATATAATAAATACTGCTTCGTAACTTTTATATACTTGTAAAAGGATTTTTTAAAAAAAATGTATTCCACCAATACAAATATTAGAAATATCGTAAAATTATATTTCTGTGAATTTTGAGTTATAAGCAGATTAGCTAGCTGCTTGCTAAGCAGCTGATGATGTGCTCCCCGTCTAAGATCTAGCTTAAATGTGATAATAAAAAATCAAATTATAAAATACGCCATTGTTAAAAAAAACTTGATTTCAAAATCCAACAGTATATAATGCTTGTGTATTTTTTTTTTTTTTGTTATTCAAACGAATCAAATCAGCTTCGTTTTAGTGTTTATAAATAAATATAACAATAAATCGAATTAAAAATAACAAAGTAGAGACAAAAAAAAACGTTTCAAAGCTTTTAAAATTTCTAAAACCAGTTAGAGATTTACGGTGTGCCGTTAAAGGGTTTTATGAAAGATGAGCGCTAGCAGTTTGTAAAGAACTCTAAAAACTGTCTTTTATTGGAAATAAATAATTATTGTTTTAAAATTAACAAAAAATTAGAGCATATAATTAAATGTAGCAAAACTATAATTTTAAGCGCAGTTAGAGAATTCTAGGGAGCACTTTAATAAACAGCAAATAAAATTCATGTGTTAAAAACTTAAAAATGTCCTGGAGGGGGATGAGTTATTATTTAGCTCTCTTAAAATAAAAATATAAAGTTACTAAATATTACGTCAACAACATATGACTGCGTTATAACCGCCAGTTGACTGTAACGAATGAAAGTTTGTGGAGAAAATATACAAGAATCGGAATTAAGCTAGCGATTATGTAGATTATATCCAGCAGTATTATGTTGTAAGCAATTCCAGCTATCTTGTGAATTGAACTAACTAAATACAAAATAGTATGATGTCATTCTGATAACAGTGTTAAGGTTATCCATAAATTTATCAATGTATGTTGGACAATAAATTAAAGTAAATATAATTGGTATTTATACAAGGGATGTTGGCAGTTTATGGGGAATCGAAGCCCTAATGCCAATAAGTATGGCAATAAGTACATTTTAAAGTTTTTAATTTTGAATTTATGACCCGATTTATTTTGATTTAAGTCATATTCTAATTAGTTAACAGTGCCAAGGATTGTAGGGCTTATACATTCGCTGCTACTATCATCTGATGCATGATGCATGCCATCGCTTACACTGTTTCTATACACGTAAACATAAGACAATGTTTACTATAAACGCCATAATATGACAATGCCTAACACTTTTTATTTAAAATTTCCGATATGATTCGTATAGGAAAAATATAAATGAAAAGTTTTTTCAGGAGGCAGTATTACCTGCTGTTCTCAATTCCAATATAAATGTTTATAAGATCGAATATCATCAATCATGAGAACCTATAAGTTTTATATTCTAGTTCACAAAAAAAATTTATGATTTAAGTTTATAGATATTCATAGAATTTTCTTTGAAAATTTACCATTAATTTAAAAAAGCTAACCGTAATTGGCATTAATCTAATAAGAATTATTTGTCGAATAGGAGCCAAACTCGTAACGGTGACTGTTGTCATTTTATTTACTCCGTATGAACGGACAGCCCGCAAAAGCAGAAAGGAATGACAGCAAATTCCATTCACCAACAAAACAACACCACACAATTTAATGTCAGCGTAACAGAGGCTTAAATAAGCAAGTTAAAAATGAAAAAAATATTGCAATACAAAGAGATATTCGTGTTATAAGCCGTGAAAATCTAAGTTTTTCGCATAGATAGTTATATAGCCTGGATTCCTGTTATCTATTACCTGCCATCAAAATACACAACTAAAACAGAAAGCATTAAAAACACGAAAGCCTAAATTTATACAGCTTGTATAGCGCGTGGTTACTTGTTCATTACTTTTATTTGAAGTTCTACGTAGCCTATATGTAATTATCAGAAGACAAATAAATCATTAATTATATAGATTCGATTATAAGTTTGTACATAATATATATCCTATAAAAGAATTAAATTATTCAATTATATATACATATCGGTAAAGAGATCTCATTTTTTTATATTATACAATCAGATTTTCTTCCGTAGGTATATATAACGTCAAAGTCCATACTCACATAAAAGGATCGTTTGAAAATTTCGTTAAAGCATTGTGCCAGCAAGGAGGTAAAGGTCATTTATTAGATAATTTATACCTTGCACTTCCTTATGATTCACTCACTTTTTAACTCAGGAAAAAAATTTTCTTGTCTTTTATTCATGCATAACTTTGGAGTCACTCTTTATTGGCCAAAATCAATAATTAATAAATGGACACAATACTTTTCTAACATTATAAAAGTTTTTAAAGTTATACTACTACATGCATACTTAATTTATGTAATTGTGTTATTAGTTAATGTGTGTGACTAAATTTTCATTTTTATTTTAGTTTCTGTGGTAGGTTTGCGCCTTAAATCTAGCATTTCTTTGGTAATTTTTTAACGAGGCAAATCAACAGACTTAAAAAAAAAGGTAACTGAAACAAAAAACTTTCCAAGACCCGAAACAAATCAAATGACAACAACTGCTAGGATGACGATGCGAGAGCGCAAAAAATGGAGATCATTTGATGATAACGTGCGCATTTGTTTGTCACGATATTGTTTGTATTAAAAACGCTTTTGTATTTTTTTTTTTTTGTTCGCTCTTTCATACTTAAGCAACAATAATAACAAAAGCAATAACAGCAATAATAATAACAAAAGCAATAACAGCAAAAATAAGACAAACAAACAAAAAAACAATATCAACAATAACAACATCAGTAAGAAGTTAAAAAAGTTTCAATTCACGTGGTAAATCGCACCTTCCTTTTAAACTTAAGCAGCAGCAGCAAAAGCAAAACAATAAAAGAGACAGTTATAAGAAAATACAGCAACAAAAACAACTAATGATATTGAGATATTGAAAAAACGTACCCTATTGTAGCTGTTGTAAAGTTAAACTATTAAACCTAAACAAAAGAAGCCCTAAAACCTTAAAAATCGCATTTAGTCTGTTACAGTTTTTTATATTAAATTTAAAACTGAGATAAGCAGCATATACTTACATACATATACCTATACATATGTACTTATATATTGCAAGGAATAAATCTAGTTTCACTGAAGTCCAACCTTTTTAACAAATAAAGCATACTGATTATATGACAAAATTACTTATTGAACTAGTCAATTTGCATTCATTCACTCAAACTGTCTTCAGTTATACTTTCTTCAAAATATAAAAAAAATTACTTTTATTTATATACTTGAGATTTACTTATAATAATTCTTGTAACACTTATCACTTATCACTTTTTTTAGATAACAATAGCTTTAAAAAATATATATGCATTTAAAATGGAAAAGATAGGATAAACCTTTTTAAATTTTAAAGAAACTTTCAAGTCTTACAATTAAAAATACTCCATTTCTGAAGCTGATAAAGACTAAGGTTACGAATTTTTTAATACAATCCTTCAAATCCTTATATTACTCACTACCATTAAGAGCATATCTTGTTGAATATTTCTATCTAAAAGTTTCGTTGGGTACCGCCTTGATAAGTTGTAGTTCATTGAGATGTGTTTCAGCTGCTTTTATTCACATTTGACACTCGTAGATCAGTATTGGTTGTATAGACAGGGTCGACTTACGGTCAAACAGTGGAAATAAAGTTTTTTATCACATACTTATAGAATATGATGTCTATGAATATGATGTTTTATGTGAAGCAATTCCCAAATATTTAATTTCATTTAGAATTGGAATTTCACTTCCATCAACAACAAATCTGTTTTACGTGATTTATAGCATGAATAAGGTATGACTTGGGTTTTTGCTAAGTTAAGTTTTATTTTTCCATTTGGTGTAGAATTTAAGCGCATGTAAATTGCCAGATTTCATTTTGAAATTTTCACTATGTAATTATTTCAGTATCATTCGAACACAGAATGGTCCCTAAGAATTTAAATTCTAAATCTAAAATATAATGTGGGTGATACCACTTACCCTGGTGATACTCCAGCAGGACTATTGAGTTTCAATATTTACCGTGATCTGATCTGTCTTGCTAAAAGCAAGGTGGATAGTACTTCAAAACTCTTTAAGGTTATAAATAAGATCATCGTACCAAACCGAGTGAAGGGCCTTTTCTATCTCTAGACATATAATTCCAGGGCTCTTTCTACAATTTCTATTATCAAATATGAAATTTACATTTTTTTTCTGTACTTCATGGAATGTAGAGTGTACTTTTCGAAAACTAAACTACTGTTACTACTCTCATTAAACTCATTTAATTGCTAGCTAGTTTAGCTTTTTTTTACCGGGCTTAAGTATTAGTATAAAGTATACAGTTTTAAAATCTCCATGTTTGAAGCACTATTTTGTTATAACGGCGAAGGAGTATTGCTCATTTTTTTAATCATAATTAGGTTTATACCATCAATTCCCGGAATTTTAGAGATTTCAATAAATGTATAATATATTTATACAGAGTATTTTACTTCATCAATTGTTGTTTTAAAATTTTGCGATGAAATATTATTATATTGTATACACTTTTAGCCATTCGATGTATTTTTTTTTAGCTTTAGTATCCATAGTTGAAGTCATACTGAATATAGTTTTATGATTATTTTCAATCTCTTCGGCAATTTGACTTTTCTCTATTATTATATACTACACCGCCACCTCTTACCAAGATAATAGATATTCCATTGTAACCTGTTATTGCTTGTGTCAACTGCCAAAACTTCTTACTACCACTACCAGTTGTCAACCTTCGTGTAAATTGATACCACGAATTTTTTTTACCAACGTATTTTTTTACAAAATTTTTCAGCTGCTTATATTATGGAAATTATATAGTTTCTTTATTATAACTCTGAAGTTTTCATATTTGCCCAGGAAGGAATAAGTATGGTGAGAAAATTTTCTTTGCCACAAGTGCATATTTGTAACTGGAATTTGCCTTCCTGTATAATGTGTTATTTTGGATAGTACGATAAAACTATTCCGAAAAATTGCAGTTTCCTATCTTAGTATCAACACGTTTAGCTATTACTTCTAGTTTGCCATATGGTATAAAGGAACATGCGTGATACTCTCCTTGATAGAACCATAAATTGAACGTCGTCGGTACATGGTGCAAATGCAATAAGTAGTTTATTGACTTATTTCTGATCAGACATGCAGTCTGATTAGCTTATTAGCAATAACACCTGACCTTTTTTGCATAAATAGACGTATTGTGCTTCAAACAGCTCATCCAGATGATGATGATGTTTGATAATATTCAATATTAATGTGCCGCTTTTGTATTGGTGGGTGTATTTTCTTGTCAAGTTTTTGAGGAATACCCTCATATTCCTTTCTTCATGGATAACGTGGTTTATACGTATGTAAAGACATTTATATAAAAAAGGACATTCTGTTGGTATTTTCTTTAGTTTACAGCTTCAGTAATTATGAGCTTCACCACAACCTAGACGAACTATAGCTCTAAAACAATATGCTGACCTATTGCCGCACATGGTACATATGGAGCATTGTTTCTTGAACAATGATTCCACGAATAAATTTTTTTCATAGCAATTTTTTGATGTCTTATTAAATTTCCACGTATCTAGTGTATAATCTTCATTTGACGGCGAGGTAACAATCCCTTTCAAATTGATGACACTTTGGGAGTTTAAGACTTTGACCGCTATAACTCTAAGTTGAAAAGGATTAGAATACATTTTTACATTTTCAGTACCTATATAAATTACACGTAAAAAATAATTAAAATTTGTATCTTTGTATGTTGTTCAGTTCGATTATTTTTTAAATCTTAAAGAAGTTCAGGAGGTTCAAACTGGATAACATGCTATTATCTATAAAATCTATACTAAGTTTTTGTTAATTATTATCTGGAAAGCTACAATATATAAGCGTTTTCGTGTATGCTTGCCTAAGAATAAAGTGTGTTTCCGATTAAGTTTGCGGCGGTAGAAGACAATACGCATACAGCTGTTGAACCGCAACCGACAAAACTTAAAGGATTTTATTTTATCATTATTTTAACTTATTATTTAATTTATGAAATATTTGAAAATAAATAACAATCTTATATGTGTCCATATCTACTCCTTAATAATAAGAAAATTTCTTTGATAAAATAAATTATTTTTTTTTGTTTGATTATTATTTTCAGTTTTATTCGACCTTTTTTATATTTTTATTAAATATGTACTAAATTAAATTTAAATAAATCGTTAAAATTTAATTTAAAAGACCTTTTAAAAGATTAGTACATATTTAATAATTTATTTTTGTTTTTACTTTTTTCAAAATCAGCATTAGATTTTTGCGCTCAAAGTGAAAATAAAATTTTTATTTTTTTTCAGATTCAACAACTCTAAAATTATATTTATTTAAATTATTAAAATTTTAATACATACTTATTTGGATTTCATTTCAGTTTTTAAGTTTCTTTATTTATTTTTCTTAAACAAGTTGTAAACTTAGTAAAGTCGTATCTTTTTACTAACAATAAGTTTTGCGCTCTCTGTTCTTGATTGGCTAATAAAATGCGTGTTTATTAATTCTGTGCTTTTCACTATGAAAATGACTGCCTTGGGCTTAATTGAAAACAACTTGAAATTTTCTAAATTTACAATAACACATGCACTGCTTTGACATACAGAAAGAATCTACAAGAACTAACAAAAGTTACATTTAATATGAAAAATATAAATAAAATCGTATTTTTTAAGTTTTCAATTTATTTATTTTTTGACTCTGTATTGTTTGACTGGTTGCTGATGATCTAATTTGGCAACAATTGTTTGTCGTGAATCTTTGTTTGTTTGTTTGTTTATTCACTCGCTACAAAGAGGTAGAAAACTTTTTTTCCCTATCATAGGTGTACAAGTATGTGTTTGGGTATATGTTGTATCATAAAGTGCTATTGGTATACATTGTATACATTTATTTATTTTATTTTTTAATTTAATAGCTAATATGGTTGATTTGCGATCAATTGGTTTCGATAATGAGTTAAGCGCACCCTTTTTAAAAAACTTGCAATAATATTTAATTTTCTATATTTTATTTTCTCCAAAGGTAAAAAAAACGAGGCTCAAATAAATTTAAGGCTCTTCATTGTCAGTTCATATAAGAATTAGTTAGTGAATATGTATGTGAATTTAACTGATTGGATTTTGTGATTCAATTTAGATAGTTCATCATATTAAAGTTTGCCTTAAAGTTATGGGATTCTAGTTAGAATATATAAAATAAATTATATTTTAATGAGCAAAATAATTTTGAATAGGGATATTTGTCCTGCTTACTTTAAAATAACATCCACAAAAACTTGTAAATAATATATCTTTTTACTAAAAGCAAAAAATAAATAAAAATGAACGCTAGCTGAATTTATTAATTCATTTTTAAAAATATTAGAAGCATATTTGAAATGCTTTCTTTGCAGCTTACGATCTATCTACCTTAAGGAGCACACATTGTAATCGGCAATAGAGCTGTGCATTTTTTAGACTGAAAGAAATATACTGTTTCCCTTAAGGTATTCTTTTATTGGCGAACAAAGAGCAGAGGAAACAGTCCTTGAAACGGAATAAGTGATTAATTGTTCGTTCTTTTGTAAAGAATTATCAGCAGTTCTTTCTTAATTATTTTGATAATTCATCCTGCTATCGGTTAATTTTCTAGGGCGGTTCTAAACTCAGGCCTGAAATAATTAATACATCTAACAGCTTCAAAAGCCGTTGTTAAATTGCACACGTCATATCCAAAGCACTCTATATCTTACAAAAGTTATCACTTAAAAGTTGTTAATTTAAATATTTTAACATTTCATCTTTCAATCTATTGTTATTCACTTGCACTTTAAAGAAGAACAAAGTATTTTACAATCTGAAAATTGTTTATATTTTTAATGCATCTATCTATCTATCTATTGAAAGGAATATAGCTGCGTATATAAATTTATTTTAAAAATAAACTTTTAACACTTGTAAGATATGATAGCACGCCAATATATTGACAAAAATAGTACAATTTTAACATTTTGACCGTTCAATTAGTTAGAACTAGAAATAGAAAATGCTAATTTTATGTAAAATAAATAAAACTCAAATGCAATTCGAAAGCAAAATGTTCAACATTTAACACAATTAAATCTAGAAAAGAAACCAAAGATTAAATAACATCCAAGTGAAGGAAGGAAACTGCATATAAAATTTATGGTGCACATGGTAATTTCATACCGATATAAGATAGTGTAATTTAAATACATGCTGAAATCTACATAGTTGGAAAAAATTACAACATGCGTAGTAGAATCACAAAACAATGATGTGTTTTGACGAATTTTAAAAATACACTGCAAATAAAAAATTTTAAAATAACAATAAAAATTTACTTTTGTTTTATAAATTATTTGTTAATGCGTAACACCCATATATTGTCATATCGATTGTATTGTCATATTATCGGTAAGTAAAACGATTTTTTAATAGTAATTTTTAATAAAAATTGAAATTTGTAAACTTATTATTTTTGAAAACTAATATCTTGAATTTTGAAATACTGTGAAATATTTCATGGATGCCGCTATAAAAACGCGTTTGCGTAAATTTACTAGAATGCGGAGTTTTCCAATTACTTTACTAAAATAAGATTTTTTTATATTAAATTATATGCTTTGTAAAATGATTGTAGCTATTATTGTTATGAAATATTTTGCAAATCCCAAATAACCAAAAGGTCTGCTGGGCTCAAAACCATGTGTTAAAAAACGGTCAATAAAATGACTTTCGATTTGAAATCATTTGCTTATTTTTTCATATTGTATTTGGATTTTAATTAAAAATGGTATTATGCTAGTACATTTAAAATTAAATGTCATTAAACCAATACCAAAAATAATAGGCCACGTGTTTAAAACGTTAAGTCATTAAAACAGACATAAAAGCTAAAGCAAATATACTTCTTTAATTTTGGGATATTTTGGCGTGTAAATTATCATTATTTTATTAGTGAACTTGCCTTAATAAGAGCAGTACCGAATGCAAGTTATTACATTTATTTTACCATTATTGAATATATAAAGTTATTCAGCTCTATTAAATCTCAAATAGCATTACTTAAAAAACTTTTATAAGCACAAGCGGTAAATGAAACCGCTTACTTAATCAACTGATCAGATTTTAAAAAACTTAATAAGTTTTACATTAATATATTTATTAAAAAATCAATTGGTCTTATATATATATAAAAATGGTAACATTTTTGAAAAACAAAAAAAAATGTTTTGCTTTAACAGTATTTGGCAACGTTTGTGGTTCTTTTAACTTATTTGATAATTTATTTAAGTTTATAAATTCAATATCCGTGCAGACCATAACAAATATTTAATACATTTTTACATAATTAATTAATTATTATTTTTCTTAACAGCATTTATGTTCTGATAATAATCAATAATTTATTTTATTTATTAAATTTTTTTATTTTATTAAATTTAGAAAAAATTCTGCTCGTGTAGAAGAGTTTTTAACAAAATCAATAAAGGATCCAGATTTTGTATAAATTTTATAGAGTTTATTCCTCTTAGCAGTCACTGTCTTAAAATGTACTCTCTTAAACGTAAGATTTTTTTTAATTTATGCTTATATACTTAATTAAGTATGCAGTATAATTAATATTTACAATCATAATAGAAATAACTGATTTAATTTTCATTATTTTATTTTGTTTTTTTTTTTTTTGAGGTGAGTTCCAAAAAGCAGAACATGAATGATAGGCTCAATCACGATCTCGAATTGGGTCGTGCGTAATGCCCGTAACACCCAATGTTACATGCTTGTGCATAGGTGTATATTCGAAAATGGTGCTGCACCGGTTACTATGGGTGATATAAGTATGAAGAAATCGGAAGCTATTGATGTTCTTGCCATGAAAATTCATTGTGATGTTCAGTGGACTAAATACATTTTTCAGGTTTCTAAAGAAGCTTGCATGTGCCTCGGTTTTCTAAAACGGTGCAAGAGATACTTCACTCCATTCGGTCTTCGTACTATTTATACCACCTATATCCCTCCAAAGATGGAATACAACTTTCATGTATGGGCCGGCATCCAAAGTCTATCTTGGAGTTGCTCGACCGCGTACAGGAAAGGGCCAAGAAGCTCATTGGGGACGGTAGGATATCCAACTGTATTGATTCCCTAGAGCATCGACGCAATGTAGGTTGTATTTCACTATTTTATCGTTACTACAATGGTAAGTCCTCTAACGAAATTAGGGAACTTGTTTCCGAAACTCGTACATTTTTGGTTTTGACTCGATTTTCGTTGAGAGCGCATTTGTGGTCGATTGGCCACAACGCATTCCAGGTAAAATTCGTTTTTAGCAGAATAGGATGTAATAAGATATGTATTTTGTAACTACCCTGTATATTATAACACTTAAATGTCTAAAAGCTCTCTCCTTCTACTTAGTCTAAGATATACTTTGATGACATACATTCTGTCATTTGTTTTCCAATAAAGCAGTCATTATCAGACCATGATGAAGTAAAGAACACAACATCTCTCAATTTATTACATGGCGCAGTCGGTAAAAAGAACAGTAAAAAGCATTACATGGGATTGGCAAAGGCAGAAAAAAGTCTTATTGAAAGGAAAAGCAAACCACGTGGAAGACCACCAAAAACAATTAAATATATTTATAAAAATATTGAAATGGACCACGTAAGAAAGATTGACGAACTAAAAACTAGTGGAAACCTGTCGGAAAACTGGAGAATATTTTGGCAAAATTTCCAAATATTCGCCACGGCCATTGAATTGGAAAAAAAGAAGGGAAATGTAAAAGTGGCTATTTTTCTTAATATCGTTGGACCTGATGCGGTAGAATTGTTCAACACGTTTTCACTAACTGAAGAGCAAAAAGAAGACTATGCTGCAGTGACTAAAGCATTTGATGAATTTTGTAAACCAAAAGGCAATGAAGTTTATGAAACATTTATGTTCAGTAATCGATGCCAAGTAGAAGGAGAACCGTTTGATAATTTTCTCATGGATTTAAAGAAGATGGTTCGAAGATGTGGATTCAGCCAGGAGGATAGGATGGTGCGTGACAGGATTGTACTGGGAACTAATGATAAAAAGTTGCAGAAAAAGTTATTGGATACCCCAGATTTAACAATGGATCAAGCTGTTCAATATGCGAGAGCTGCAGAGGCATCTAATCAACAGATGGTTACATTGCAAGGAAGCCGGGAAGTGGTGAATTTTATGAAGAAAAGTAAGGGAAAAGAAAGTTTCAAGAATCAACATGACCCAAGGAATACACAGGATAAATCAGAAAGTAAAACAGGTATTTTCAATTGTACATATTGTGGTAATAAACATGTTAAAGGCAAATGCCCTGCTTTTGGTAAAATGTGTAAAATTTGCAAACGTAAAAATCATTTTGCTAATGTTTGTAAATTTAAAAATGTACAAGAAGTACAATTAAACACTTTTGATAGTAATTCCAGCTTATATCTTGATTCAATATTATCTAATCATAATTGTGATACATGGTATGAAAACATTCAAATAGGAAATGAAAATATTAAATTTAAATTGGATACGGGAGCTTCCATAAATGTTTTGCCATTTAAATATGTTGAAAAAATAGGCATGAAAACGTATGTTCAAAATTGTAGTGACAGATTAGTTGCTTATAATGGAACAAAAATTCCGATTATAGGTGTCATAAATCTGAATTGCAATGTTAAACAGCACATGACTAAATTAAATTTTTATGTAACATCTGATATCAATAATATACCAATTTTGGGTTTACAATCTTGCGTTGATTTGAAATTAATTAAAAGAATTTTTAATATTGAATTAAATGAAAATATCTTAAAAACTAAATATGAAGAACTTTTTCGGGGAATCGGTTGTATAAAAGATAATTTTACAATAGAATTAAAAAATAATGTGATTCCGGTTGCTAAACCAGCAAGGAGAATTCCGTTAACGCTCAGAGAGCCTCTTAAACTTACTCTTGATAGAATGTGTACGAATGACATTATAGAAAAATGCGAAAACCCGGGTTCTTGGATTTCGAATTTAGTTGTTGTAGAAAAGCCTAATAAATCTTTAAGAATTTGTATGGATCCAAGGGAATTGAACTTGGCTATTAGGGATAATTTTTATGAAATCCCAAAATTTGAACAAATTAAGCCTAAATTAGTGAATAAAAAATTTTTTTCAGTCTTTGATCTAAAAGACGGATTTTGGCAAGTTGCTTTGAGTGAAAAATCAAAAGAACTTTGTACGTTTAGCACACCATTTGGTTGTTATAGATTTAAAAGGCTTCCATTTGGAATTAAAATAGCTCCAGAAGCTTTCCAAAAAATTAATGAAGAGAATTTTGCAGGCATTGACAATATAATTATTTATATAGATGACATTTTGGTAGTCGCAGAGAATGAAAAAGAGCATGATAAAACAGTGAGCGAATTAATGGAAAGAGCGTTAAAACATAATGTAAAATTTAATTGGAATAAAATACAATGGAAACGGAACGAGGTTATGTTTTTAGGTCACAAAATTTCTGGAGATGGTATAGAGTGTGATAAAAACAGACTAAAGGGAATTGAAGATATAGGAGCTCCAAAGTGTAAAAAAGATTTGCAACGTCTTATGGGTTTTATAAATTACTTGAGAGATTTTATTCCTAACCTTGCGGAGGTCAGTAATCCGTTGAGAGAATTAATGAAGAATTCAATTGTTTTCAATTGGACAACTGTTCATGAAAATAGTTTGAAATCTATTAAAAATTTAATATTAAAAGCTCCTTCTTTAAAACCATTTGATCACACAAAACAAATAGTAATTCAAACGGATGCTTCAAAAAATGGGTTAGGCTGTGCATTAATGCAAGAAAATCGACCAGTTTGTTTTGCGTCCCGTAGTCTATCAGATGCAGAAACTCGGTATGCACAAATCGAAAAAGAGATGTTGGCAATAGTTTTTGCGTGTGATAAGTACCATGATTATATATATGGACAAAATGTTAAAATTGTGACAGATCACAAACCTCTGTTAGGAATTATGAATAAAGATTATAATAAAATACCATCAATGAAATTACGACGAATGAAATTAAAATTGGAAAAATACAAATTGAATCTTAGTTATTTACCTGGTAAATACATGTATCTTGCAGACTGGTTGTCACGAAGTTTTGATAAAAAATCAACTTCTGTAGAAGAAATAAAGGGTTTAGGAGAAATGATACATTCCATAAATGTCAGTGAGGATAGGAAAAATTTAATTCAAAAGGAAACTCAAAACGACAAAATTTTGAGCAACATAATTAAATACTGTAATAATGGTTGGCCAAAAGAAAAAAACAGATTACCTGAACAGTTGAGATTTCTATGGAAATTAAAATCAAATCTATTTGTTGAAGATAACCTTGTATTTTTTGAAGATAGGATTTATCTACCTAAAAGCTTAACAAAAGACATATTAATTGAACTTCATAAACCACATTTAGGGTACGAAAAGACTAAAAGTAGAGCTAAACAAATTCTTTATTGGCCGTCTATGAACAACGATATTGAATTGATGATTGACAACTGTAAAATTTGTCAAAGATTTAGATATTCTAATATTAAAGAGCCATTGATAAATCATAAAGTACCGGATTTGCCATATGAAAAATTAGGAATGGATATTATGGAAATATCGAAGGAGATTTTTTTAGTTGTAGGTGATTATTTTTCAAAATATTTAGATATTATACCTCTAAATAAGAAAACTGCTTCAGCAGTAACTCAAAAATTAGATGTTCTATTTTCATGTCATGGATTACCTAAAGAAATAATAGCTGACAATGTTCCTTTTGGATCATATGAATTTGTACAATGGGCTAAAAAATTAGATATTAAAGTAACAACAACTAGTCCCCGATATCCAAGATCAAACGGTTTCGCAGAAAAAATGGTACAAATAGCGAAAAAACTTGTTATGAAAACAAAAGCAGAAAAGAGTAATATTTGGCTTGCTCTTTTAGAATATCGAAATTCTTGTCACTTTTAATATGGAAAAATTCAAACCGAATGTTTACAAACACTACTACTTCTTTCTCCTCCCTATTACCTATTTTCTTAGTTCTGGTACATTGCACTGCATGAGTAGAGGCCATCCCCTGCGTACTGGTCGGAGCGAAAAAAAAACGGTCAATGGATCACGCTATTGCGAGATGGCCTATTATTGACGGCTTGGATACCACTGTCATTTTATTTCAAATCAAATTCCTTGATCACATAATTTCACGACAATCAGCAGTTAAGTGAATTATTTTTTTTGGGGCTATGTTAAGAGCAGAGTCTAAACAGAACCAATCGAATCAATTTCAGCCTTAAAACTCAAAATAGGAGAAGTGATTAACGAAATAGGACCGCATTTTTCCAAAAAAGTGATTAAAAACTTGAATATCTTTTTCATTCATAATTGCCGAACTTTTCTCTTCGTAATACAATAAAAATTTGAATCATCTTGATCTAGCTTTTTGTTTTAGAAAACAAACTTCTTGTTGAAAAACCCTTTATATATAATTTTCATAAATTAGTATAAATTATTAAGAAGAAAACATTAAGGAAACACTGAAAATACTATCTAGCACACAAATGAATTTAAATAATTTCGTGTAATTTTATTATTTAAAATAGCATTAGTCGTATAAATCCGTTATCGGTACATAGTATTTTAAGAGTTTTGTAACGGTATTGACTGAAATTTTACATGTTTAAACAACTAAGTAAAAATCTTCAAAAATAATTTCATGAAAATTAAACAAGTATCCACTACAAATCATCCATGTTTTAATTGATCAAGACGAAGGAGACATCATTAGATATACGATAATTTTGTTAAGTCGAACTAAACTTTGGAAGATCCGTCGTAGTACTGAAAAAGATGTATATATCGAAAAACATTGCGATAAAAAGTTTTGCCACTGCCGAAAGTTTTGGTCAAATAATAATATTTAAAAAGTGTAGGAACTTTTGACTTCTTTATAATGCATTTTGCTAGATTAAACACAAAAACAAATGAAAAAATATTATAAAAATGTAATTAAATTAATATTTCCCGCAAACTTCCCATTGGTACTATTTGTTTCTGCAAAGAGTTCCACAATAAAAGACAGGCAACTTATTTGTTTATTTATTTCATTTACTCTTTATTTTTTTAAATAAATTATTTCTTATAAAACTAAAAAACATTTTATTTGTATATAAAAAAATATTGTATTGTATATAAAAATAGTTTTAAAATAAATCCATTTGCGTAGAAATGTTTTTCTTTTTATAAAAAAATATTATCTCACTTAGAAACTAGGATTGTCTTCCATTATTACTTCCATATTTGTTTGAGCTTAAAAATAAATTAATTTTTTTTTAATTTTTACAAAAATATACAATTTGTGAAGTTAAAAATATTTAATTAATTATTATACATTTGTACAGGCACTCTACATAAAAGGAAATTAAATGCAATAAAAAATAGTACTTTTTTGTGGTTGTGTATGTGTGTGTGTTTTTTTTTCAAAAGGCTGACTAGAGTTTTGGTTTTGTTTGTAAAAAAAAAGGAAAAAGGCTCTGCCTTATAATTTGTGAGAAAAATCAAACACCTTGTTGAATTTATTTGTGATTAAGGAAAATAAAATTGAAGTTTTTAGTTGTTCTAGACTTTAGGAACTAATTTTTGGTGTTTTTTTGTCTTTTTTTTATTTTGTTTTTGTTTGGATATGGCAAACAAGATATGTCTGATTAAAAAACTTTTTTTAATGCTCAGTGTAGACAGGATAAGAATTAAGTTCAGTTGCTGAAATGTTGGAATTAGTTGTAGAGTTAAGGGTACCTTGGCAACCGCCTTCCGAATGTTTAGTTAGCAATGACATGCGAGAAAACGTTTTGGAACAATTTGTGCAGGAATATTTCTTAATGTCAGAGTGCGTTTGTAAATGGGCTCTCAAGTTTGAACGATCGGCAAAAGCACGATGACAGTGTTGGCAACTAAATGGTTTTTCACCAGTGTGTGTGCGTATATGGCCCTGTAACAGCCAAGGCCGTGAAAATGCTTTACCGCAAATGTTACACTTGCAGGGTAGAGTGTGCGTGCGAATATGCATTTTAAGAGCTCCTAACGAAACATACGTTTTATCACAATCTTTGCAGCTAAAGGATTTTTTCACTTGATTTCCCTCTGCTGCTGGACAGTGAAACTGTTGATGTTTTGTGAGTCCTGAAAAGGTAGAGTAGGATTTTTGACAATCTGGACACTGATAGCGTGGCGGACCATTTTTTTCTTTTTTAGCTGGTGTGCTGAGCGATGCAACTGGTGTGGCTTGTTGAACAGCAGGAGATATATCAATTTGTTCACTTTTTATTGCTGTTGTTTTTTGGGGAGATTTTATTAAGTTACAATTGTTGGGCTTAACTGAAAGATCTTCTGGCACGGGCGAGGCTAGAGATTCAGGTGTTAATGATCTCATTGAGTAATAAGACGTCTCTGAATATGCTGGTGAAATTGGTGCATGATGATGCTGTTGAGGATAGCTTAGGGCATAGGATACAGCCGACTGATGATGTGGTGCATAGGCTGGCAATGGATAAGGCATAAATCTATGGTGGCTATGATGTTGTGGCGATTGAGATGGCATTTGCCTGACTCCTATAGGCCTATGTATAACATCTGTACGCACTGGTGGTGACACCGAACTGGCGCGGCCACTTAAATACGGATGAGGAGGTGGTGACAAAGACCCAATGGAGTCTGAGGGTGAACTAGGTGATAAAAGTTCACCTCTTAAGGGTGAAATTTGTTGAGCCAAATGAGGATTATTAATGGTGCGATAAAACTCAGCAGTATAGGGGGAAATGTGAAAATTCCAGGGCTGTATACCATATTTGGGATATGTGGGCGTTGGTACTACAACAGCCGCTGAAGCAGCAGCTACAGCAGCGGCTGCCGCTAAAGCAGCTGCCTGTGTGGTATTTGCATCTTCACTATGATTATCCTCAATATCCACACAATCGATCATTTCATCCTCATCATCACACATGCTATCATCATCAGTGTGATCGACATCCACACCCTCATCTTCGCAGCAATCACTGACATTGATCATTTCTTCTTCTGCCGAGGAAGACAAAAGTTTACCTGGCGACTCACATTTATTCTTTTTCAAGCTTAAATTTTCAGGCTCATCATTATCCATTTTGAGAGGCACTGTTATATTGTTTGATTTTTTGTTATCCAGTATAGAATCATCTTCGTCAAAATGATAGTGAACAGGACGTTTTTTCAAAGGACACTTTGAATAGTTTTTTTCCACTAGCATATCTTCAATATTATGCATTTTGCTTTCTTATTAACACTGTATTTTTGTTTTTGCAACAGAAATGTCTTTTTTTATTTGTCACACGTTTTTTACATTATTTGTTTAGCAAGATCGGATTAGTTTCTTTTCTTCTTAAATATTCTACAGATCTTAAGATGAACGCGGATGCAAATCAAAAATAAAATTGTCTGATTAAACTTCTTAAACAAGCGAAGGCAACGCAACAAAAAGCAACGAAGAACTGTGCTAAAGCACATAACATTACGAGTTTATATAGGCTGAGAAAATGTTCTCTATTTTTACACTCCACCAAAATTAAACTCGTTGTAAATTAAACCATGCTCTTCTCTATCACCTGCTGAAATTTACTCACTTTATCTCCCAAATATTTTCATTCTCTCCAGACGAACTCTTTCCATTAAAAATAAATGAATGTTTTATATACACAAACTCCAAAGACTGTTTATTATATTGCGTCCGCATCAAAATGCAACCACCAATCATTTAGCTAGTGTATTGAGTAAACCGCTATGTTGTACTGGTGTTTGTGTATGTGTTGTTAACTACTTAACACAAAACCTGTTTAAGCATGTTCAAACACATGTTGGCTACGCGTGCCGTTATAATTGTTTTAAATAATACCGTACACTAGCAACCAATAGCGAATGATACCAATACTTTAGACAAAAATCTGATTATATACCTTGTTTTTTAAATGTTTAGGCGATATATTCAGAGTAGCTCACTCTCTTTCTCTCTATCTCTCTCCCTATTTAATTCTCATTACAATTTGTACTCTATTTTTTCAGAAAATCTCATTTAAATTTAACTTCTTTTGTATCTTGTATGTTGTTGATTACAGCTGTTGCTTAAAAACTTTTAAAGGTATTTTTTTAATAATACCAACTTGAATTCTCTTCTTTATTCCTTGTTATGCTCTGATGCATATCGAATTTACTACAATCTATGTTTATATTCCTGAGCACACTTTTCATGTTTTTAACACGGTGTTGTATTACTACTCTCGTTTCCTATATTTGAATTATTTTTGTTTTCTTTGTAGGATCTTTTTGCATTTCTGGTTTTGTTTTCTCATTTTTATAATATAAGTATTTTGGCATTTGCTCAAACTGAAGTAGTCTAAATATAGACTTCAATGTGATATTAAGGACAGGTGGTCGGTTATCCTAAAATACTTGGTGTATTTTTATTTTAAAGATTTCTTTTTACGTAGATAGTGTTTGATATTTTAAATGCGGATATCAAGTAATTCAGGCTCGCCTTTTAATTTTAGAAGTGTCCGTAAAAGGATTTGAATTTTTATAATGAAATTATTCAATAATGTTAAATTAAAATATTGCTGATAAATATATGCCTGTTTGTTTTTAAATAATGCAACTGTATTGAGTTTTTATAATTGAAATTTAAGTATAAAATTTTATAAAAGCTCAATACAGTATTATTTTACTGCATTATTTAAAAACAGACCTGCATATATTTTATCAAAAGCTATTTAATTAAACTTTATGTAAAAATTTCGATTTTTATACTTAAATTTATAATTGAAATTTAAGAACAAAAACGGTATTAAAGCTCAATACACTTATATTTTAATGCCTGAATAATAAAAAGCACATAGGTACTTATTTTCCTTTTGTAGAACATTAAAATTTAGGAAGAATAGTTTTTCTCCGTGACAAACTTGATACAACTTTTTGTATATATATAAAAGGTTTTTCAACAAGAAGTTTGTTTTCTAAAACAAAATAAAACACAAATTTTAGATTAAGATAACTAAAATTTTTATTGTATTATGTAGAGAAACTTTCGGAAATTATGAATGAAAAATTATATCTGACAAATGTAAATCATGATCACGCTGACACATGTCGATTCTTTCTTGGCTCCGTAGAGACTCTGTCCTTAACAGAGCTTAAAAAAAATTCTGATTGTAGTGTAATTATGCGTCCGGGAAGTTTATTATAAAAAAGTTTATTGTTTCATTGGCTGTGTGACATGTGTGATATTAACGTCGTCAATAAAAGGCGAAAATTGAGTTTTTAGCATCTCACCATTGATATTTATATATACTTAATATACTTAAATGCATTTATATACATTTAGTCGATAAAAAGCTTTTCATAAAGCAACATATTCTTCAGCTACGTATGCAAATTAAATAATTATATAAGAAATAGCTCTTATTCTTTTTTACGGTCTTTTTAAATTAAATTAACAATATATATATATATATATATATATATATATATATATATATATATATATATATATATTATATATATATATATATTTTTTTTTTTTTTCTTTTCGATATTTCGCTTTCCTATGGAAAGCTTCTTCAGGAAAAAAATTTTTTATTTTTGAAAACAAAAATTATTAACATAAAAAAAAAATATGTATTGTTAATTTAATTTAAAAAGACCGTAAAAAAGAATAAAAGCTATTTATTAAAGATAATAAAAGGTCGATTAAAAAAACTACAAATAATTATATAAGTTAATGAATTATGTAATACAATGTATCTTGCTAAATCCCCAACATCATGATCCTTTTATTAATGAGCGAATAAGTCAGTAGTCAGGGCTCTATAGAGATCACCATAGGCTGTAACGTTCTGAGCAGCATCGTCTTTAAGAAGTACGGACGAATAATTTTCCCCAGCCTATAAAGCAATTTTTTCTGAATGTAACGGTGTGTCAACCTACACTGGCGGATTATCATCAATCTCCAAATACCGCAGTGTTGTTGACATATCCTTTGAAACAAAAGCGATTTAAAGAAGTTCACTGGTGAAAATCGGGATCCACGAGAGTCTAAGTTTGGGCTCAATTTGCACAGTTTCGCAGATATCGGTCTGTTCATATGGAAATACCAAAGCAAATTAAATATTAATCACCTTGACAGCTAACAAAATGGCCGGCAATTAAGCAAAATTAAAGTTATATATTTCTATAAAAACACCCGAACATACTCTTTAAAATTTGTTTAGAATTTCAAATAAAAATAATTTATTTTTTCAAATTCGAACAAAGATTCTTAAGAAGATATATAAGTTACTTCAAAGGATGAGTGAACAATAATTCATAAGCTATAGTTTGCAATAAATTTATCGTTTCATTGGTTGAGTGACATGTGGCACCGCTCTGTTGAAACCCCATCGTCAACCTGAGTTGTTAGCATCTCGTAATATCGTGACCGTTACTAAATTTCCAGCCTATAATCGAAAAAAAGCGCAATCACGCCTCCAGACCACATAACGCACCCATACAATGACACGTTGAGCATGCAAAGGCTCTTAATAATCGCTCTAGGATCTTCAGAAATCCAAATGCGGCAATTTTGCTTGTTGACATAGCCTTACAAGTGAATGGTCTTTCGAACCTTGTAAGGCTCTAAAGTCAAATTCTTACGCTAAATTCGCAATCCATGTGGTGGTTTTGAATAACCCCAATTGTTGAGAACCTCGTTGGCTCACGGCTGCAATGTTTTCAGTTCAACGACCCGGTCGAATACGCGTTGGTGTTCGCAAATTTTATATCTAGGCTGTTGACACAAATACGACGTCCAATTTTTTCATAGCGATCTCAGAAGAACATGCAATGTTATCCGAAAATATCACGAATTTTATGAAATGTAACTTTAACAGAACCACCATTTTCATAGTGGATGTTAATTATTTTAATGAGAATTTTGTGCGAAATTGAATTTATTTAACAATTGCCAATGCATCTATTACAAATACGTCAAAAGACTAAATGTCTAAACCCGATATAATTGCAAAATAAAAAAATCCATATAAGTCTATAAAACAATTTTTTAAAGGCCACGCCTCACAAACTATTTTTAAGACAAAAATGTATTTTGTCATGTTTTAAAATTTATTCTTATTAAATCAATTAACTTTTAGACACAAGAATCTTGAATTTGTGTTAAAATTTTAATCAATTATACTTTTAATCTGTGTATATAAACAACAACAAATTAGCTATCTGAATATGATGACAGTAATATTCATTTTGTGATAATGAATATTTTACTGAAATATTTTGAAATATTTTTTTTAATAAATATCTTTTTTTCTTTTTAACGATATTTTTTATATATTTTTTTCTTTTCGATATTTCGCTTTCCTTTGGAAAGCTTCTTCAGGAAAAAATTTTTAAATTTTCTGAAGAAGCTTTCCAAAGAAAAGCGAAATATCGAAAAGAAAAAAATATATAAAAAAGATCGTTAAAAAGAAAAAAGATATTTATTAAAGATAAATAAAAAAAGATCGTTTAAAAAACCTATAAAAATATTTTTTTTATAATATTTCTTAAAGGAGTTAGCAAAAAATCACAAACTCACTACATTTGTCATGTCATAAAAAATCAGAAGTTTGTTTTATACCAAATAATTAATAATTTTTTGCTTTGGTTTAAAAATCTATAACTACAAATTATAATCATAAATTTTAAATTCCTTTATTCATTTAACTTATTGTTATAATTATTAAAAATTTATTCCTCAACTCTTACTTACATAAAACACATGCTTATAAATTGTACTTTATATAATTATGCACACAAATAGCCCGAAAGCTCATTCTAATTTTCTTATAAAATATATTGACAAATTTAAAATAGCTTTTTAGGGTGGTACAGTGTTGATCGTGTTTTTTTATTTATATTCAATTATTTTATCATTTATTTATGTTTGTTTTTTTTTACAGTTACATATTTTTATTTTCCTTAAACTGCAAAAGCCCAGTTAGAAAAATTTTATTTTAAATTAACATTTAATAAAAGGAATTGTTAAATTAAATGCACAATACTAATACTACAACTATTTCTATCAACTTTTATTTACTTTATACAACTAAAGCAAGCATAATCGTTCATACAAACATACTAGTAAAACAACAAATTTATAACAAAAACAACATGAAAATGAAACAAATAAGAAAACAAGCTAAATACAAAAATAAAAGCTAAAAACACAAAACGAATTGAACATGAACACCTGGACAATATTTTGGTTTAGTAGTCATTTTTGTTGCTATTATTGTTATTACGAGTTTGCAAATGTGGTAGTGTTAATGTTGTTGTTGTTTTTGTTGTTGTATATTATTATTGTAGTTTTCTTAATTTTTTATTAAACGCAACAACATTAAAACTTAAAGAAACAAAACATATTAAATATAGCCACACTGGCACATCCATACATACATTCATACATACATACATGCATACATACATTTGCTTACAAAAATACTTGCTCGTTAAACAATCGTATTTTGTAGAATTATGGAAAACCAAATAAAAGTAATTGCACAATACAATAATACAACGGTAATAATATAATAATTAATAATAATAATAATATAATAAAATAATAAATATGATACTATTATTCTTATTATCATTCTAATAAAAACAATATTTTATTAAACGGGTTGTAGATGTTGCTTTCAACTTTAACAAACAACAGCAAACTTCTCAAAGCTTAATGATCGTTTTCGAATCGTTTGTGTTTAAGATCATTAACAGTTAACAAAATTAAGTCAAATAATAACTACAAAAACAAAACAACTAGAACATTCGTTTCGTTTTAAAAACGACAGGAGTTTGGAAAAATGTTTTTGTGTGGCTGCCAGTATGAGTCAGTTAATATAGGATAGCATGTATGGCTTTCCAAAGAAAATGTTAAATCAGTGTGACTGATTATTGCTGCTATAGCCAAAGCACGTTCTTAAAATAAGAAACATATTTTTTGAAGAGAAATATGCTAACGAATAAAATTGTTTATAAATTCATTAGTTTTTTAATTTTATTTCATAAAGAGATATTGATTTTATTTTTTAGAATTTTGTATTTTTAAGAGTAATTTCTTGCATAAAAAAGTAAGAGCATTTCCCCTAAAATAAAAGAGAAAAAACGGTATGCAATGGTTATGAAACAATATTCAAAGAGAATATCAAAGTTTATAGTTAAGTTACTTGAAAAGATTGAAATCTTGTTATTACTAAATATAAAACGGATCTCCTCAAAAAAAAATGTTTAAAATTTAAGTTTCAAAGCTCAAAAATAGAATAATAATTTTATTTTGTAATAATAACTCATAATAATAATAATAATAATTAAATTTATTAATTAACAAGAGAAAAATATTCTATTTATATTCTGCCATTACAGTACAAAATTCATAAATTATAATCCATTTGAAAACGTACCCCCCAACTTATCTTGATTTCTGGGTGCAATTTCTATACTGTATGGGGGAAATGAAAGAATCATGCTCGAATACTTAAAAACTATTAAAAAAAAAAAATAAAAGAAAAATATATCAAGGATTCCAATCATTTTTACACCGACCGAAAAGAGAAAGCTCCCATTGTTTATTAAAAATCAAGGGTTTGATTAGAAAGCCAAGGAAATAAATTTGAATTAGATTTAGGACAATCAAATGGGTCATGCTAATTTATGTGATGAAAAGAGATATTATATGAATGGCTCAGTTGACAACGATAAATATTTTAATGATACGAGAAGGGAGAAGCTATTTTTGAAGCTGAATAGCCAAAGTAAGAGCCGCGGTGCTACGGCCTATTACGTTACTAATTAAACAGTTTATTTCTAACTAAAATGTTTTTTAAAACAAAATAAAACAAAAGATTTTGATAAGATAATTCACAGTGAATATATATTAATCTTTTTAACGGTCTTTTTAATTAAATTTAACAATATATTATTTCAATATTTTGCTTTCCTTTGGAAGTCTTCTTCAGGAAATTAATTTTTATAAAAACAAAAATTATTAACAAAAATTGAAAATTGGCAAATGTCTACCATGACAATGCTGACAGACGTCGATTCTTTTATCAAAATTTTGAGTTTAAAGGCTGAAATCCGTTCGATTGTGTTCGCATAGACTATAATCCAGTGGTGTTAAATTACACGATCTGAATGGCCACTTAATTGCTAATTGTCGCGAAATTCGATATTTAATTTATTGATCGCTTCATTGGCTGTGTGACATGTGGCAACGCCCTTTTAAAACCACATGTTAGTGATATCCATGTGTTCAATAATAGGGCAAGATTGAGTTGCTACCGTGATCCATTGCCGTTACCGCAATTCCAGCCTTATTTTCAAAAGAGAAAACGGCCTCCAGACCACATAGCGCACCATACAGCGACATGTTGAGCATGCAAAGACATCTCAATAATCGCTCTAGGATTTTGCTTGCTGCGAAAAAATGGTTTTTTCAGAAAAACCAGCCGGTTATTTCTGAATGAATTGAGCGAATTTACGACGATGTCGGCTTCAAGTCACCATATGGTGGTTTTGGATAACCCCCATTATTGAGAACATCGATAATTGAAAATTATTAAAAATATACATCAGGCCACTATGTCAAATGTAGCTACTTAATAACCATTGGTGTACTTAAATAAAAACATATAAGTTCATATATACTGCAATGAATAAAGATGAAGTTGTCATTATACAACTGAATTCTTAAATTCGCTAGATTTGCAGAAATTGAAAATTGTTATTCCCATTATTATTCTTCGAAAATAAATCCACTACGACTTTGCAGTCTCAGTCAAGAAAATGTTGAACAATGTTATCGAGGAAACAAATTTGACGGGAAAATTTACAGGTGAATACGTACGTGCGAGGTATCCCAATGATACTGACAGTAATGCCATTTAAATTCAAACACTTGCAGTTCCAGATGCAACTTACTTTACTGTCAACAAAGCACAAGGACAATCGTTACAAGTGCGTGATTTTAATTTGGAGAGTCCATGGTTCTTACATGGGGAGCTCTATATGGCTTGCTTACGCGTCAGAAAACCTTCTCCGACTTATTTATTTGTGCACCAGATAGAATTGAGTTGAAAAGAAACTCTATAATGTCACAATTTTTTACAAAGTGAACAAAACAAAATCACTAAAAATGATTTGAAAATTTGTGTAACTCGCGTAGGGTAAGGTAGGGTAAGCATTTTAAAGTTCTATATTCCTATGAAAAAACACCCTTTACAACAATGAAATTGGTTTGAGAGCATAAAATTAGTCAAGGAAGTAGCATGGTACTTTTGCACATCAAATAAGATCAAACAAATTGCTATTGTAAATACATATTCATCAGTGATTGAATGTATTTCCAACACGTCAAATTATAAATTGATTTAAATGCGATATTTCCGCAACCTTCGGGGACCCTATCAGGCCATATTTTTGAAATTTAAAAATATCTGTTTGCCAAAATTATTATGCTGTTTTAATTTTATTGCCACCGCCGAGAGCCACCGTATTGAAGCTGTCCCAAATTTGTCAATTCCTCGACGTTTTCAATAGTTGGGGTTATCGAAAACTACCACAATGCGAATTTTGCGTAAGAATTTGTCTTTTCAGTCTCACAAGGTTCAACTGGCGCAGGAATAGAAAACGACAGACCATTCACATCGCCGTAGATTCCCTCAAAGCATTCAGGAACAACCGGCTAGTTTTTCGGAAAAAAATCATTTTTTCAGACTAAGCCCATTTTCAATTATACTTTTAATCCCAAATTTATTTTATATTGATATACTCAGGTTTGTGTAAAAGAATATTTGGTACTAAATTGTTTGGATTTGTTTCGCCAATGAATGAACTATTTTTTTCAATTCCTCTTCTTAACCTCTTTCCTGGCTGTTTGTTCGTAAATGGCGAGCGCTTTTGCTGTGAATACTTTATTTATAAGAAACTCGCGTAGGATACAGCTAAATATTTAAATGTGCAGTAAAAGTTTAAAGGGAACTTTGTCAGAATATTAGAGGAAGAAGATGAACACTCGTAACTAAGTTTTTAAGTATAGATTTAGTCTCTAAATAATTTTGTAAATTCGTATTCAAATAAATGAATAAAATATTTATAGTTTTACAAAAAGTCTGTACCAGGATACATGGGCAAATCTAAGTTATATTTTTCGTGCAAATCTTTCTCCTAAGTTTTAAAATTTTTTTTTAAACGTTTTGCACACATTCAAAATCAATGTCATTATTTTTGCCAGTCTCGGTATGCAAAATACTAAGCTGGCTTGCAATTGGTGTTTTAGTTGTTTGCAAAATCTTGATAATGGGTTGAAATGTTTCTCTAAATAGTGGCTTGAAACTAAAGCCTTCTCCAATGGACTAAATTTTAATTTTCACACAATGGATTTCATGTTGGTTTTGGATAGTAAACATATGGGAAATAACCCATAAGAGTTAAATGAAGAGCAAATACCAATACCAACATACCAATAGAAGTTTATGTTTGGCGCTATCAAAGTATTTGGCAATTGCATGAGCGCAACTTAAACCGGCCCACTCTATAAGTAGCTCTACACTGAACTTATATTCATTAGAAAGTTCTTGGTCTACATTTTAGCTTCAGACTAATTTAGAAATTTCATAGCGTTAGTAGTGCTTGCTCCTATATTGTTACTCAGACCTATAGTTTGTTTAAATTGTACAATTCGAAGATGCCTGGCCTATCCGATTCCACAGATCTCCACTAGTGGCTATAAGTTGCCCTATCGTTAATTATCAAGTGTTGCATATTGTAAACTAAAAATTAATTTCATTGGTTGACAGCTTCTGGTTTTCCAGAAACTTGCTTTGCCTTAGTTTTTATGCTTCTTATATAAATTTGTAGCAACTTATTGCCGCCTGTCTTATAAAACAGCATTTTATAATAAATTAAATTATCATTTTTTATATTTTAAAATTGGAAATTCTCTAAATATGCCTGTATTCATTTAAATAAGTATTAATTTATCACTTTAAATATTAAAACATAATTTATCGATTTTTAATGACCTTTTTCTTAATTTCAATACAACGCTTGGGTGGCGTCTTGAAAAATGAATGATTAAAAAAAAAGAACGAGAAATATTGAAACCCTTTAGTTTTATTTTACAAATAACTATTAAAGAAAATTTAACATCCAGGTATTTGGTATATTTATCCAACTAAACATTAGTCACAAGAAAAAAACATAATCAAATGAAATACTCTTTTCTGTGAGAATTTAATAGAGAACCAATAAATAATCATGAAGGCAATCAGTTACAGTAAGAATAATTAACATTAAAGTATATTGGTGCTTAAAATTGAGGTCTAAAAAATTGATCTCAGATACTTAGAAAGGCAAAAGCTATTAAAATTATAAAGTCTTCCTTATTTAAAATACTTTTCACCTACACATTCACTTAGATTTTAGTGATATGTCACAGCAACAACTATTAAGAGTTTTCCCTCTGATTGACACTTTAGAATAATTGGCACACTTTGTTATTCTACTATTGAACACACCTTGTTGCAAGATCAATAGCTGTTTTCTTATAGTTTTTATGACAATACGTTGCCACCCATATAAATCTTTTTTAATTATTTGTTTAGGTGATTTTTTTCTTCTTTATATTTTCTTTTCAGAAAAATGCATCTGTTTTTCTTTGCAAATCTTTTTGTTGCTGCAGTTTAGTATTAAAGTGTATCTTTGTGTTTGCTTCTTATTTGCTTTAACTTGTACATCCTGCTTCCCTTTTGTTTTCTGTTTTATCTATTCTCTTGAAACTCAAATTTCTTTGTGTCCCCTAATAGGTTTTACAGTTATAAAAATTTTTTAAATATCCTATTCTATTTTATAACTTCCTTGTGTCTTATATGTATCCATATTTTATAACGTTTTTTTTTTATGATTTCAATGTAATTTAATATGATTTCTTATTGATACTCTATTAGTTGGGGGTAGTTTTTAAAAGTAACAGTATATTTACCTACTTGAGATAAGAAGCAGTCGTCGGTCCTTAACCTTAATTTGGAGCTCATTTTCAGTATAAAGTTATTTTAAGTTCATGGTAAATTTTGATTAGTTTTGTTTTTCACATCTGCTAGGAGTTTCTTAATATATTTCCACGACAATCTTGGGCATTATTTGTTATAACGGTTTTTTCTTTTTATATTTAAGTGAAGAATCATAAGATTCGTTAAGGGAAGTCACTGTTTTTTGTTTTTTTGTTAAATAAGGATTAAAAAACTCATCTAGAGAGAAGGCTAACTTAAAGAGAGCATATTAAAAGAAAAACGTCGAAAATACTAAGAACAATTACTAGCGATCCATCTTAATCTTCCAACTATTGAAGAGGAAATTGACAAATTCTGTGATAGATATTTAGAAAAGTTGAGCAATCATTCAAACCTACTTCTCATTAATCTTTTAAGTGACAGCTATGAACCAAAAATACTGAAAAGATAGCATGTACTTCATCTCCCTAAAGATTATTACTAATAACATAAATTCATACAAATTATTGTTTTATTTTTATTGGACACAGTTAAGTTTAATGAAGTTGCTTGTAAAATTACAAAATTTGGTTAATATTTCTGTAGCAAAGAGATCAGATCACAAATACAGAATATATTATATTTATATCAGGTTTTCCATCCTGGCGCTATAACTCCAGAACGCACGAACGGGGTTCACGGTTTTTCCTTGGTTGGAAAGGTCTCGGGCTCCGTGAGGTTTATAGCAAAGACAATTCAGGAAAAATTTCAAGAGAAAAGCAAAAAACAGGGAAAAACATTTTTCACAAACAGCGCCATCTCTGATATATAGCATGTACTACAACGGCACCAGTACGTGGTGTGTGAGTATCCCTCACGAAAATAAGTACGTTCGACATGCAAATAACCGATGAAATATACAAAGAAGGATTGATTCTGATTGAGGATTAATGCTTGACTGTTGCAAACAAGCTACTGATTGAAGTAGGAATGATTGCGGGAAATCGATCGATGCACGATGCATTCAACCAAGAATTAAATCGAGAGCTGAAATACAATGTTGATATATTGCAGGAATTCGTTCGAAATAATGTGCCTTTGCTGAATGAATAGCAAAAACAAGCGGCGTACAATAATACTGGTGGTCTATTCTTCCGGGACGCACCTGGAAGAACTGGGAAAATATTTGTCATTTTATTGATTTTGGCCACTTTTCGATCAAGATGTGACATAGCTTTGGTGTTAGCATCATCTGGTATTGCGGCGACTCTTCTAGATGGCGGTCGTGCAGCACCTTCTGCGCTTAAGTTGCCACTCAATTCAAACACAACTGATACTCCAACATGCAATGTTTCCCGATCCAGTGCAATAGGAAAATTGTTGATACAATGCAAGCTCATTGTTTGGGATAAGTGCACAATGACACATAAGAAATAACTTGAAGCATTTAACTTCACACTGAAGGATCTTCGGCGATATAACAACAACTTTGGCGGCTTAATGATATTGTTGGCAGGTGATTTCAGGTAGACGTTGCCAGTAAGTCCCCGTGCAACGCCTGCAAATGAACTGAATGCTTGCCTGAAGGCATCGCCTTCGTGGAATAACGTAATAATATGAGCTAACCACTCATATGAGAGTTCAACTTCAAAATGATCAAAGTGCTGCATAATTTTCCAAACAATTGTTAGCTGTCGAAAATGGAAAAGTCCCAGTTGATGCGACAGTTGGATTAATTACTCTTACCAATGACTTTTGCCGATTTGTAGACTCTCAATTAGCTCTTATTGAAAATGTTTTTCCAAACATTAATGAGAATTATCAGAATTATGCTTGGTTAAGTCAACGAGCAATTCTCGCCCCAAAGAATAATGATGTACACGCACTGAATTTCACCATTCAATCAAAAATCGATGGCAATTTGGTGACATACAAATCCGTTAATTCCATAAAAATTCCCGATAATGCAGTAAATTATCCAACGGAGTTTTTGAACTCTCTGGAGTTACCAGGATTTCCACCATATAACTTGCAACTCAAAGTTGGTTCAGTTATTGTGATATTGCGTAATTTTAAACCACCGCGACTTTGCAACGGTATTCGACTTGCGGTGAAAAGACTTATGCCGAATTTGATTGAGGCAACCATTATTAACGGAAAGTACGCAGGTGAAATTGTATGTATTCCTCGAATACCAATGATTTCGACTGATCTTCCGTTTAACTTCAAACGATTGCAATTTCCGGTTCGCCTTGCGTTCGCAATGACAATTTACAAGTGTTTGCGCGATAAATTAGAAAATCATTGGTTTTCACATGGGCCGCTATACGTTGCGTGTTCACGAGTTGGGAAACCATCCGCTTTGTTTGTGTTAACGTCAGACCTTCGATTCAGTATTTACTTTGGATTCACTTTCATTTTTTACTTAGAGAAGTTCAACTAAATTCCACCTCTTTTTTTTTTAATCAAAATGAATTCATTACTGTTCTGCGATGAAATAAAATTTTTCCTTTTCAAATATAAAACAAAAAAAAAATAATTTTTCTTTATCTTTTAATCCCTAAACGAAATGTTACAAAAACGAAGCCATCTGGTGGCGAAACGGAGTTCGCCGAGTTTGCTAGTATAATATAAAAAATGTTTTCGGTTTTGGTAGTTTTTCAAATATTTCTGAATTAAACTACTTTTTTATGAGCATTACATATCGCTTAAACAATTCTTGAATAACAACTAAGAGTAGAAATGGAATAATTCTGATCATTACTATAGATAAAATTTGCTTTTTTTAAACTAATTAAGAGCTCAAAGTTAGCACATTTTATACTCTTTACATCAGGTGTAAAGTATACGTGATGAGATTTACATCGTTACCTAGCCATCTGGCCATCCACGATGGTGGATCAAACTATTTTGGGTGATCTATAGGCTGCACCCCTTAGGAAACCAATGGATATCTTTATCCAACAGGTATTCCTAGTTGCAACTTCGAGAGCACGGAACAAGGCCAGCACCACCATTTCTTGCTGAAGAGTTGGAGACTATCCAATTTCTGGTTCAGAACACATGACATAGTATGCTCACTGGATCAGGATCATCCAACATGTGTTCTTGGTCAAAAGTGAGATGATCCTGGCCCTTTAATCATTTCATGAAGGCCCGCAAAATCACAACTATCACGAACTTCCCGAAGGGCCAACCTTAATAATCAAACAGAGAACAGCAAAAGCTGAACTCTGGGGCTTACTGATTCCGGTGAAAAAAAGTAAAAGTTTTCCAGTTGTCTCCTATTAGTCTTTAGGGGACTTGACTCTCCAGATGACACATGTCTTAATGGTGAGATTCCATTAAGGCATATCAATGTGCCCCCGCGGGGAGGATGTGTAATCCGAATTATTAATTTCGACTTCCCAAAGTATGTATAGTTTTAAACAGTTTACAAAGGGAAATCGGTTTAGCCGTGTCCGTCATCAAAGAAGAAGATTTACAGAAAATTTAAACTCGAATATATGTTAGCAACAATTAACAAAGTCTTGTTATCACAAGGTAATTATGTTATTTTCTATGCTTTTTTTGTTTTTTTTTTATTTATTATTTTTTTTATTTTTTTGTATTGAAGCAAAAGCTCTAGTTTACCAAAATATTGAAAATTCACTAAAATATGACGCTATCGCCAAAACTCTTAAAAATTAAAATTTTACTCAAAAAAACTACCAATAAATAAAAAATTCGCTAAAAAAACTCGCTATCAAAATTTCACTCAAATTTCACAAAAAGAGAAGAAACCTATTAATTGTAAGAAAAAAATATTCTTTAATACAATTATTTTGGTTAAGATAACGCACTCTTACTTGTTTTACATTAATTACGTTTCTGTAAATGGACCAAGTTTTAAAATAAGAATATATAAGTTATACAAGTTTATTATAACTTTAATGTCAAGCAAATGCTGACCTATCTTAGTGTTCTGATAGAAATAGTGGAGTGCTATTGATTATTTTTATGGCGACGCTATCCACTGCACTTTTATCTCTATTTATAAAAATTATAATTAAAATAAAAAGCAATTATACTGAATAGGAATAAACTAAAATCTAAATATGAATTGTCCTTACATTTTTAACACTTTATTTTAATTTTAAGTGGCACATGCCAGATGTAGCATTTAGCATGAGTACAAAGTAAATTTACAGCACATCAGACATGACATGCAATTTGAACTTCAACAAAATGCAACGCATGCGTACAAATTGTACGGCAAAATGAAAAACAATAAATAAGAAACATTAGTGTAAAACAACAAATAAAACATTTTCACTTTCATTTCAAAATATTTATTATAAAAAACACCCTTTTGTTAAACCATTCGCCCAGTAGTAACAATGTATAGTATTCGGGTGCTATTCATCAATGTTTTACATTTAGCTACAACTCAATCATCATTACAACATTCTAACAGTGTTGTTCATGTGTGGCTTTTTTTTAAATTTAATCCAGTGGAATTTACCATAGATGGATGGTACTTTCAACATACAAATAACGTGCATATTTACGACATGTGTTTACATGGTTAGTGTACTTCAAAGAGGCTTTAAATAACCTTATGGTTATCTGTGTTAGGTTTTTGCATTAGTTTCCTAAATATTCTTAATAAAAGAGGAGGGTTGTTAGTGTTTTAAGGTCACATAAGACTTATGATCATGCGTCATTTGACATTTGCAATTTTATGAAACACTCCAAAGAGCACTCACAACTAACGAACCTTATCAAATTATGTTATTATGTATTGTTTTCTATATTTTTTATTTACAAAGCTACCATTTTTATATTGTATTTCATGTATATTTAATTATAACTCATCATGTCATTTATAAGTGACATTTTATATTTCTCATTTATGTAGCTTTGCTGCAACAGCTAAAAGTTAATGTTTGGCTTTAATTAAATATTGGATATGATAGAAATATAAGAAAAGGGTTAATTCTTTGATAAACTCTCGCTAAAGAAATAAATTCTTTTAAAAAAAACATTGAACTGACCAAAACGACATTAGCATTTTCTAATTCCTTTATATACAATACATGACCAAATTTTAAACTGATAATGATTGGGCGTATTTGTTATGATTACAAATACTATATTTTGTTTGCATACTTATTAAATTTTGCTTGTAGTAGTTAGAAGTTGGATTAAAATTGTGAATGGAAAACGTTAAATGATAAAACCTAAAACAGACTTAAGCAATTATGTTATCTATAGCATATGTTAGACTTTATAAAATTTATTTGATTTATACTTAATATAAAATAATGCTTGTAGTACCAAATGTAGATTTAAAGAAAGGTTTAAACAAACGACTATTTTCATTCCTTTCGGTGAAAACCATCATCTGGCTGTTTCTATGGTATGGTCGGCGAGTGTTTTCGATACGATGCTCCGTATTAGATAGTACTAGAGAGCTACGTGATAAGATTTACATCTGCACCTGGCAGTGAGCCTTAATCAGATGGTGATCATACCACTGGGAATGAAAAGCAACGTCATTCACACCCTAGGAAGCCGAAGACTAATTCTAGCAACAGGCCTTTCCAGAGCAGGGCTGCAAACCACCACTCCTTTTGAAGAGCTGAAGACTATTCAACTCCTGTCCAGAACACATGTCTAGCATGCTCACTGGATCTAGGATCATTTCACCAGGTAGGTGTTATTAAAAGTGAAATGATTCTGGCCACCATATAAAAACTGACCTGTCTGTTATGGGGCCGCGAAACCACAACCACCACGATACTCCCGAAGGGCCAACCTCAATAATCAGTCAGAGAAACAGCTAAATATCTAAAGAGACAAATAGCGGAAACTCTGCGGGCTACTGATTCCCGTGGAAATAACGTGGAGTTTCCAGTTGACCCCTGCTTGCTTCAGGGGACTGGGCTCCCTTATACCCCCTGTTGCAGAGGTCTAGATAGTCGAGCGTTCTATAAAGACCATAAATGTGCCACAGCGGGGACCAGAGATTTAGTATTATGTTTGTCAGTATAAATAGTATTGGGCTTAGATCCTTTTTTGATTAGGGTTGTATCTATTTATGCAGATAAAATCTAAAGCCACAGGACCAGAAATATGTAGATTAACTAACCTTTTTCACACATAAGTCTTACTCACAGCATTAAAAACTAGTAATAAGACATAATTTGACAGATTTAACTCCATGCGGAGACTACAGACTTACTAGTACTTGTAAACATATTATTTATACGGAACAAACTGGACGAACTCGAAAAGCACGATTTATAGAGCACACATGCTCGTATAAACAATAAAAAGAGAGGGTTGCAACTTTGCATTACACCTTGACACCTTGGACCCGCACATTTTATATCGAGCTAGGCGACTCAAATTTAACGAGCAAATTCTTAATAGCGGTCTTAAAAGGACGATTATATTGTCCGAAAATATCACGAATTTTACGAAATGTAACTTTTGCATAACCATGGTGGTTAGTGGATTTTAATTATTTGAATGCGATTATCGTGCGAATTTGAATTCATTGTAACAATAGCCAATGCACCTAAAACGAATAAGTCAAAAAAACTAAATGTCAAAACTTTAATGTTGCTACAATTGAAAAACAAACTTCTTGTTGGAAAATCCAATGTTATCCTTTTAGATGGGCTTCAAGTCAAGTCTTATTAATTGTAATTCTAAATAGCTAGATTGGTGAATAACTAGAAGGGAGAAAATAAACAAAAACCAGTCTATTTCCGAGAGGGATCAATACAATATATTAAATTTTTCTAAAACAATTATTAAACTAGGACTGGTATGGGCACCCCTACAAAATTTATTTAATTCAAAGAAAAACCGTGAATTTTAAGCAAATTAAAAATTTGTTCATTTGTTGTTGCCTGCAGTGTTCATTTCTTATCTGAATCTGTGTGGTCTATAATACACAACAACTCTGTTGTGGCGATAAATTATCTAGACTAGTTCTGTTAACCATTGACATACACGATATACAGCTACAAAATTAAAAATACACCGATATAAATATACATATACCAAGGTAATTAAGTGGACTCCTAGAAACAAGTTTCCTTTTATTTATTTTTTTCGTTTTTGTTTTTTTTTTTAAGCATTTAGTCAATTAGACAATCCTGAAGTAGAAGCAGTTGTTTTCGAGGTTGTGTGTTTCGTTTCGTTTGGTTTTCTTTTCTTTTCTTGACAACATTATAAACCAAAATAAAGACTAAATCTAGTGATTATCTTATCTTTTAATTTATACAGGTTAGAAAATTTGCACGTCGCCACAATCGCTGTTGATATGGGAATTTAGTTAGGCCGGCACATTAACTCAATAATAGTTTGTAAAATATAAAACTAGAAAACGATAGAGACCATAACTACAAAGCAGGCGGGTGGCTTGATTTACATTACATGGAAAATCATAGTTAAAGATTTCTGTACATGTGTGTATGCACTTGTGTGTTGAACGTCCTGTGGCTAAATACGGCAAATTAAGCAATTGTGCAAAGTGTAGTTTTTATTGTTGTTCAGATTATTTACATGTAAAAAATATAAATTAATTTTTCTTTTTTTCACAATTCCAATACCTTTTTTACAATTAGTTCTTATTATCGTCTAGTGGGCTTCCTAACCTAAATTCAATTTTGTTTAAATTTAATTTTGGTAAAATTTTATGAAAACATGAATATGAAAAAACGGTTATTATTTTGTATTGTTTTGCTAAATTGTGTTCTTCTTGTTTATGTAAATATAAACGAGTTAAATATATTCGAGTTATATATAAAGGAGTTACGAACCGAATTAATTATTAAATGAATAACTTTTCAATGAGCAATGTTTCCTGTTTCAATAATAAAAAAGAAAAACTTTGTTAATTTATAAGTTTTTGTAAAAGAGTATAAATTAGATATTATCAGAAAACAATAATTTTTTTGTATCCATATCAATCAACAGTTAAAAAATTAAATTTCTTTTTGACTTTTAATTATAGTGTAAATAGTGCATATAACTGAAAAATAATTATTTTTTTTAAGAGAATTCAACTACGATCTTAAACTTGTTATTTAAGTGACTGCTATAACATATCATTTTTTTATTGTGGTTCATATGGCTGTTAGGTTAAAACCTTTAATGTAATAACCTTTAATATAAAATTATCCCACATGCAAATTGACATCAATATTTATCACGGCTTATATTAATTAGTTTGACTAAATATCACGTTCCTTTTCAAGCACATCAGATTAATTCAGTGATACTGTGTGATTAGATTTATATCTGCGCCTGACTATTTAATCTTAATCAGATGGTAGTCAAACCACTGCACAATTTTGGACGTCATGCTCGTCCTAGGAAGCCGAAGACTAATTCTAGCAACAGGTCTTTCCTAGTTGCAACTTTAATAATTTCAGAGCAGGGCTGCAAATCATCACTCCTTGATAAAGAGTTGGAGACTATCCAACTCCTGTCCGAACAGATGTCTAGCAAGCTCACTGGATCTGGGAACATTTCACCATATTAAAGGTGAAATGAACCCGGCCACCATTAAAACTGACCTGTCTGTTATGGGGCCGCGAAACCACAACCATCACGAAACTTCCATATAGGGGCCAACCTCAATAATCAGCCAGAGAACAGTTAAATGTCTAAAGAGAAAAATAACAGAACTCTGGGGCTTACTGATTCCCGTGGAAATAAAGTGGAGTTTCCAGTTGTACCCCTGTTGACTTCAGGGGACTGGGCTCTCTTTTTCCCCCAGTTGCACAGGTCTACATAGTTGCTCTCCATAAAGACCGTATATGTGCTCCAAAAGACAGAGCTCAATCAAAATCTCGCAACAATCTCTGAATGGGGTCGTGTGATAGAGTCGTTTTTAATGCCAGTAAAACTTAACATTGAATATTTTTACACATAGATCTGTGTTCAGAAATGATCTTGTATATGTTACTATGAGTGATATAAGTATTAGGAATCGGAAAATCTTAATGTTCTTGCCATGAAAATTCAGTGTTGTGTTCGATGGACTACGCATATTTTTCAGGTTTCAAAAGACGCTTTCAAATGCCTCGGTTTTCTAAAACGGTGTAATAGATAGTTCATCTATATCCGTCCAAAATTTAAATACAGCTCTCATTTATGGATCGGCGGCCGGACAAAAAGGCCAAGAGTCTCATAGGGGATAGCAGGGTATCCAACTCTATTAAATCTCAAAAGCATCGACGCAATGTGGATTGTATTTCACGGTTTTACCGTCACTGCAGTTGCAAGTGCTCTAACGAAATTAGGGAACTTGTTCCTATTACTCGCAAGTTTTTGCGTTTAACTCGATCGTATCCATTGTGGTTGATTGGCCATTGACACACATTACAGCAGAAATTCGTTTTTTAACAAAACAGCCTGTATGTGGAATGAACTTCTTCCAGAAATCTTTCCTGTCACTTTCAATGTTTCAAAATTCAAATCGAATGTCCACAAACACTGCTCCCTCTTTCCTCCTCCTCATAACCGTATTTCCTAGTTCTGGTGCAATGCGTTGCATAAGTCGAAGTCATCCCCTGAGTGCTGGTCCGAGAAGTAAAAAACATATCAAAGCTGAAATTAATTAAATTCAAAAGCAACAACTTAAAACCGGGCACACACTCCACGAAAGGACATGCCCTACCGTACCAAAATCTCTGTTCACCTATTTTTAGGAACAATTGACGCATCCGTCTTCTCTGTATAATGTCCCTAAGTAAGGTAAATGAATGCTGCTCTTTTACTATCATATTTAAACCGGCTTGTGAATGCTATTCATCTCTACTGTGATGTAGGCAAAGTAGAATCTGAATTCTGCTAAAGTGCTGCAAAATACTAAATTAATGTAATATATTTACGGCTGCCTACGTTATTACAAATACAATAGCTGCGCGGAAGCTATACTACATAAAACGTATATAAACAATTTATTGTTATTATAATTCAAACTTGTTATCCTTTGTAAACTATTTCAAAACACCAGAACATAAATTTTTATGTGTTCTTCTGTGGAAATTTATTATTCTATATCTCATACTCCGTGGTCTAGGCTGAATTTGGATTTACGATATTTTATTTCCTATATTTATATTTTTTATACCTGTGCAGCTATAAACTATGGCTAGTATCGTCTTGTCTTGTCTGTAATGAAGAGGCGCTCTTAACACATGGTCTTTTAAAATCTAGTTTATTTTTTGCTAGCTGATCTTCTTATATTTTGGTTTCAAAAAAATTTCATATATTATTATATACTGTACAAAATTTGAATGGTATATTAAGGGGGGACAGTGGGGGATGTATTATCATCATGAAAAATTGTTATTAATTACTTTAAATATAGAATAAATATACAAAAAATGTCCTTATATACATGCGTGCACGTTGGTTTTATTACAAAATATGTAAATTCAATTCAATTTTAAAATTCATAAACTAAATATAATTTAATTTCCATTCCAAATATAAAGATATATACATAAATAATAGCATGCGATATTAATACTTTAACAAACAAATAACTTCTGCCGTCAACAAAAAACATTAAACACATTTGTATTGTCTTGATAATCGTTGTCAAAAACGTTTATCTTTAATATTAAAAAGTCAATTTCATATTTAAACATTTAATAACAGAAGCCCGATAACTCTTTCCAAAATTCCACAACGAAGAAAATTTCGTAAGTTTTTACAGAAGAATGTCTTAAAAAATTATTGTAAATTTGAACAAGTTAATATGATAAACTACCAACATATGTTAACTGAAATTGATTTTGAAACTGTTAAATAATTTTGTTGTCATCTCTTAACAAGGATGATTGTTTCAAAAAACGTAAAAACGAACGCTTTAATATAGTGAAATAAATAAATTACATTTTTGAAAAATGTTTTCTCTTTTTTAAATCATAAAATTTTCAAAAACAAAATACACAAAAGATTTTCATTTTACAACACTTGTTAATTCGTTTAAGCTTTTTCCTGCGATTTTATATTTGCAGTCTCAGCAACAAAACTATAATTTTGAAATTACATTTTTATTTATTTCCTTACGTTTTTTGTGTCGAAACGAGGGTTGTTAAAGAAGGCTTTATGAAATGTTAAAGTTTCAAAATAAATTTGAGTAATAATTCTCTTTGGCAGTGTGATATATATTTTTACTTCACTTAACTTGAAGGGCAAATTAAAAATGGTCGATTAGTACCATCCATCGTATTGAGGTTTATAAATCCTTGATATCACAGGAAACGAGTCGAGTGTTTTCGGATATATAACTTGTGCGTGACTTTCAGAATGGAAATCAAAAGGGAACATGTACAATTGGAAAAGCAAAGTATTCAGGATCAGCTTTCAACAGTGTAATTAACTGGTGTATGGCCAATTTTATTTTAGCTTTTGGGAGTTTTTCTTACATTTTAACGGATAGAGTAGTCAGGGCGTAGCTTTGCTATTCGTATTCATATTCATCTATGATCATATGTATAAATTTTGTTGGGATTTATTTGTCTGGTTGAAAAATTATTGCCAAATATATGCATTTTTAAAATGTGTATTAATTCTCATTTAGTTGTTATGTTAGTTTTTCAAGGTTGATTGGCGAAATAGTGCTGGCCTTTTTCATAAAAATCAAAACTAGCAAAAATTCTTTCATATTTTAAAGCAAAATATTTTAAAGCATCAGGACTGGCGCACCCAGTCCTGATGAAACTCCTCCCCATCTTGACATGTGCTCTCGGGGATAAAAGGCGGCACCAGAAGCCCTCACTACCTGCAGCCCCAAACTGGAAGAGACATAGAAGTCTCGAAGTCCGATCGGTGACTTTGTACACCCACATTGATACCATGGAAAACAGTTACCCTCAGGGCAACGACTCTGTTCTGGTTATTGGTAAGGCTCCTCTGGGAATTAAATGGTGGTTGCTGGTTAAATCGTTTACTTTGAAAAAATCTGGGCATTATTCCTAAATCCAATGATAAGATCACCGTCAGATTCTTGCCAAACAGTCAGGTGCTACCATGAAACTTATCACATACATTATTCCGAATCAAAAGATTGGCTGCTTTTTCTAAAAATAAATTCATCTTTGTCACAATTAAAAAACTTTACGTTATAATCTCGTTATAACCTAAGGTCGAGGGAAACTACCCAAAAATCATGCAGAATTTTTTGTAAATATTTTTTATTTTTTATGTTTGTGTGCGGTGCAGTCATTTAGTTAAGATTTTCGTTTAAGCTGTCCTTTTAAACATTTTTATTGTCGTTATTTTAAAGGGATTTCTTTTGGCGATTTATGTGAGCTTTAAACACAAACATGATTTTGGTGTGTTTTCTTTATATTAAAAATACTATAACAGCAAAAGAAAAAGCGAAAAATAAATAATTTTGTTCGGAGCAAAAAGAAACTTGTAATAAAACAAATCTTATTACATGTGGTTTGTTTCATCTGCATGTTGTCTGTTTCTTGAGGGTTTATATCATCAGACAACAGCATCATTTTGTATTTTAGTACTTTGGTTTAGTTTTGTTTTCACCAATGACCCTGTTTATTTAAGAGTTCTGATGTGTTTTTTTTTTTAACTTTTTGGTTTAGGTATTGACAATAGTCATTAAATTGGTCTGTTTTCTTTGTTGGTTGTGTTAAATATTTAATTTTTACAACTTTAACTTGTTCTGCTAACAAAAAGAGTCATAAAAATATTTTTTATGATTAGTGGTGGTAACTTTTTATGATATTTAAGGGATAAAGTCCTTAATGTAAAATGAAGGTAATTTAGATTTAATATTACGTTTAAACAACAAAAATATTTTTCGTGAAAATTTTTAATAAAAAGTATTAAATAAATAGTAATTAAATAATTTACATACAGCAAGTTGTTGATATAAAATCAAAATAACTAAACCTGTTAAAAAAAACTTTAAGACTAACATATTCCAATATACTACAACACTAAAACAGTCTTGGTTTACAGATTAGTAAACTTTACGTTTTTAAACTTTATGTAAAAATATTTTCATAATAGACTGTAAGGTGTAGAATATTCTACTTTTGCCGATTTTTGCATAATTGTAGGAATTCCTTTATATTAAGTTTTTAACTTTTAAATTAGTAGCTTTTTGAATTTTTAATGAATATACTGTGGTTTGCTCTTCACTTATTTTTTATAGTGTTAAACATTTTTGTTTTTATATTTATTTTAAAAGAGAAATCTTTTTGGTTTTTGTGAAACTTTCACCAAATTAATTCATTAACATATTTGCCTATAACTCAATTTTAAAAGGATATTTTTTATAATATTATTCTTTGGAGGCAAATAAACAACTACGAAAAACTTGTTTTATCTAGATGAGCTAATAGCTATGGAGCCTCTGTTTTTTTAATCCTTATTTCTTTACAGTTATTCTCGTGATTCTTTGCAAAAAATACTATTTGCTTTTTAAAACCTACTGAACATATTTAATAATGATGACAGCAATTTCAGTTTTTCACTGGTAAGGCAAGCTGAGCCTCATGCTAACTTAAGGACACGTTTAACTTATAGATGTTCCACAGTAGGGCAAAAAGGAAATATTTACAAAATAAACTGAAAATTCCTAAATGTGTGGACAGGTTGGAACAGAATGCTATAGCTACTATAGTAAATTTAGTATTTAGGAAACTTTTTTTCCCAATTGGTTTTTTCATTATTGAAGTTTTCAAAAACTTTATACTGTTCAAGAATTTTTTGTATTTTTGTTGTGTCAACAATTTGAGAATATTATTTTTTCAAATAAGATTCAAATATACGATATTCAATTAGAAATTTGCAAATATTTCACATTTTAATTTTATTTAGAGGGCGTGGTTAGCGAGCCATAACACTCTTTTTGGTATGAATTTCCAATTTATATAAAATGCTCACTTTGAACATAATTGCTAATAAATAATTTAATTTCTTAATTCCCTAATTCCATTTCCTAAAATCTATGTAATTTTTTCAAAATTAACATTTTACCCGAATATTTTAAAATTAAAAAACAATGGCTCTATATGCCTTTGGTTATTCTCCAGACAACTTGATTATTCTAGAGCCAAATTAGATTTTATGAACATAATTTGAGAACTATAGCTAATATGCATTCATAAAAGTACAAGCAAAATGGCGGTCCTATATCGTTAATCACATCACTGATTTTAAGTTTTAGGCCTAAAATCAATTCGATTGGCTCCGTATATACGCTTTTCTTAACATAGCCTTATAAAAAATTATCCAGTGGTGTTAAATCACACAATATGACTGGCCACTTAACTGCTGATTGTCGTAAAATTATGTGATCGAGATATTTGGTTTGCAATAAACTGATAATTTCATTGGCTGTGTGACTGTTGAAACCACATATCAGTGATATTCACGTCATGAATAACAGACCAAAATTGAGTTCTAAGCATCTCGCGAGAGCGTGATCCATTGACCCTTATCTCAGCCTCTTCTTCGAAAAAAGGCCCTATCACGCACACCATGCAGTGACACGTTGAGTATCCAAAAGCTTTTCAATAATCGCTTTTGGATTTTCAGAAGCCTTAACGCGGCAATTTTGCTTGTTGACATACCCTAACAAGTGAAAATGGGTTTTGGCTGAAAAAATGATTTTTTCAAAATACATCAAATAACTAAATGTCAAAACTATCATATTGTTGGTGTTGCCACTATTGAGAAACGAACTTCTGTTGAAAACCCCGATACTTTGATTTTGCACACTGCCATAAAACTCTTTATGAAAAAAACATAGAACAAGTGTACAATCCATATTTGACATTTGCGAAGCCTCAGTATATTAGAGAAAACACAATATAGAAAAACTATTAATTTCCCATACCAATTGGATTTGATAATTTTCGTTTTCGACTAGATCTATTTACTATAGAAACTCGAACTTATTGAATAATATTTTAAACCATATTAACAGAAAAGAGAAAAACCTTTGGCCATTATAATGGAAGTAATTAAACAAGCAGTACAAAAATTCTCACAGAAAAGCAGATAAATGGAAAAAACACTTTTACTTAACTAAACAAACAAAAATAAGATAATAAGACTATCAACCTGTAACGATAAAATTTTATAAATTTATAAACAATTCTCTGGTTAAGTGCATTTCGTGTCCAATACAAAATTTGAAATAAAAAACCAGAATTTTGAAGATTTATCAGCGATGTGGCAAGTCAATAAAGTAATGATTGTAAAACAAAAGGATAATATAAACATTTGATTATCTTTTAGAGACATATATTGTCTAAACATTGATTAGCTTGTGGTATCTTTTGGAGTAAACAAAATTTATTTATTTATTTCTAACAATATTTTGCGTATGAATGATACATTTTTTTTTATTTGTTGTTTTTAAAGAAAAAATAAACATAGATGACATTAAATTTGAACCCATTCAACGATATTATTATATGGCAGTGATAAGAGACAAAAGCAACTAGTTGCATTTTTTCCTTTTTCTTATATTTATTTATTTATCATAAATTATTTATTATTTGAAATAATTTGCTGTTTCACAAATGTTTGTTTAAGAAATATGAAAAAAGATGACTAGACAGGTGACTTGAAAAGATAATAAATCGAATATGTAATTAAATTTTAATGATAAACATTGCACAATTAGCTAAAAACAATATTTCATTCCAATAATATTTTTTATGTGCACTAAATATTAACTTTAATTAACAGGTACTTAAAGTGATTATTTAATTTTTTGACAGTGTTTCAAGGAGTAATCAATATAGGAAAAACCTGTTAATAACTTAATTTTATTCTCTTTGTTCATATAACTATTATAATCGCATTGCATTTTTTATTTATTTCTTTTATTATGATGCTTTTTTAAATAAAGGGTGTTTTTTTAAGCCCGATAGAACTTGAAATTGTAAAAAATAACACAAAAAATTAAATTGTAATCAAAATTTCTTTTTTATTCGAAGGATCAATACGTGACATTAACATTTGAAAATGATTTCGGGCATATGGGCACCGCGGCTGTTCTTGACGAAGCGCATTCTGGACGTCCAATTTTGGGCCACTTTTTCGAGCACTGCTGGGCGTATGTCACGAATAACACGAACAATGCTGTCCTCCAAGGCGTCAATTGTTACTGGTTTATCAGCATAAACCAGTGACTTCACGTAGCCCAAGAGGAAATAGTCGAGTGGTGTCAAATCGCACGACCTTGGAGGCCAATTGACAGGTCCATTTCTCGAAATCAACTTATCGCCAAATTTTGATTTCAATAAGTCGATGGTTGCGTTCGCTGTATGGCACGTAGCGCCATCCTGTTGAAACCACATCTCGTCCGGATCAATGTCATCCATATTTTTAAACAAAAAATCATTGATCATGGTGCGGTAACGATCTCCATTGACCGTAACGCGAGCTCCGGCCTCATTTTTGAAGAAATAAGGTCCGATGATGCCACCAGCGTGAAAACCGCACCAAACGGTGCATTTTTCTGGATGTAATGGAGTCTGTAGGGTCTGTTGTGGATTGGTCTTACTCCATATGCGGCAATTTTGCTTATTAACAAACCCGTTAAGCCAAAAATGCGCCTCACCGCTGAACACAATTTTGCGATAAAACAACGGGTCAGTTGCCAAGTGCTCTAGAGCCCAATCGGCGAAAGAACGACGCATATAATGGTCTCGTGGCTTCAATTCCTGCACCAGCTGGATCTTATACGGGTGTAGGCCGAGATCTTTGCGCAAAATTTTCCACGTAGGGGACGGACAGAGCCCCAATTCCTGCGACCGACGACGAATTGATAAATTTGGATCTTCTTCCACACTTTCGTTTACAGCGGCGATATTCTCTTCAGTACGCACATTCCCAACGCAACCGATCTGCATTAGCTTGAGGCTTTTAACAATACATTCTAATTTCTATTTCGAAGCTTAGCCACCTCTAAATCTTGCTCACCTTTCTGTCATCTTTAAATATCATATTAATGATATTTTGTCCCTCACCTCTCGGCTTGTCAATGCCGCGGCGTTTATTGCATTATTCCGGTCTTGCATTCGAAACTTACCTAATCATCTGACTACAACAAATAATACTTAAAATTACAAGGTGTTTTGAGGTATTTTTTGAACCGTGATAGTCAGACATATAAAAGTTTCGGTCTTTGCTTTATTACAAGGAGTTTATTTTTTAAAACAAAAAATTTACATTAAAATGATCCAAATTTTTATTGTATTACGACGAAAAAAGTTCGGCAATTATAAATGAAAAACGATATCTGGCAAATATGCATCACGACTATGTTGACAGATGTCGATTCTCGAATTAAAGTTTTTATTCACTTTTTTTGCCAAAATGGCGGTTAATTACATCATGGATTTTGAGTTTTAAGGCTGAAATCGGTTCGATTGGCTCCGTAAAAGCTCTGTCCTTAACATAGCCCCACAAAAAATGGCTGACCACTTAACTGTTGCTTGTGGTGAAATTATGCGATCGGGAAATATGGTGTGCAATAAAATGATCGTTCCGTTAGCTGTGTGACATGTAGCACCGTCATATTGAAACCACATGCCAGTGATATCCACGTCGTCAATAATAGGCTAAAATTGAATTGTTAGCATTTCGCGATAGCTTGATCCCTTGAATTTTACGAGATTTTCAGCCCCATCTTCAAAAGAACTGGTTAATCACGCCTCCAGACCACATAGTTCACTACACAGTGACAAGTTGAGCGTGCAAAGGCTTTTCAATAATCGCTCTACGATTTTCAGAAGGCCAAATGCGGCAACTTTTCTTGTTGACATACCCTGATATGTGAAAATAAGTGATACCCTGATAAATGAATCTACGACGATGTGAACGGTTGGTCGGCTTCAAATCCTGCACAAGTTGAACCTTTTAAGGCTTCAAAGCCAATCCCCATTGTTGAGAACGTTGAGGAATTGACAATTTTCGATCTGCTTCAACACCGTGGATCACTACTGCAATATTTTCAGTTAAACGACCCAGTGGAGCACGCGTTGGTGTTTGCCTGTCGTCTCAAATTTAACGACCAAATTCCTAATAGCGGTCTCAGAAGGACGATTATGGTTTTTTTTATTTATTTATTTACTTAACTTAGTCTATAGATTTAAAAACCTTACAGATTAAAACAATATTTAATACATTTTTACAAGATTATTTATTTATTAAATTCAGAAAAATCTTTAATAATGGATCCCAGATAGCATAGTTAGGTATGTAAGCTTGTACGGATAGCGGGATAAAATTACGTGTTGGACGTGATGGAACATTAAAATAGATATTACTTATTAAAAATTGACAGCACACATTTCCTTTAAGGACGAAACTAACATTCAACATTGTTTAACGACTTTGAAGCGTCGGAAGTTTAATTAAAGCAAGTGTATTATTATAAGATGGTAAATTTTGTATATTCCAATTCAGGCCACGAAGGCAAAAGAGCAAAAATTGTCTGTGAACAGATTAGATGTTATATCAAAACCATTTATGAAATAAGATAAATTCTGACACAATTCTTTGGAATTGTATCACAGATAATAAATTCATTAAATTGTATTTTGGAAAAACCATAAAGTAATTAATTTCCAATTCAAAACGATTCTTCGGAATTTTTCTGAACTATTTTAAAACACAATTCTTTGGAATTGTATCACACATAATAAATTCATTAAATTGTATTTTGGAAAAACCATAATGTAATTAATTTCCAATTCAAAACAATTCTTCGGAATTTTTTGAACTATTTTAAACTTGCAAAAACAACTGACCAAATATGCAACTAGTATAAATAAGGGTGGAAAAGTATACAAAATAATCAATCTATTCTTGAGTGTCAACGAGTGAAAATATAAGCTAATAATATAACTAATAAAAAGAAATAATAAAAATAAAATAATTGTTTATTATTTTAACAAAGAAAACTCAACATAAAATTGGCGCAGTCGGTAGGATCCGTAAGTCCTATCCAACATAAAGTGTAAAAAGAAATTATGCGAATTGTGTGTGTGATAGTGATAGGATTTTAATCCATAATACGGATTCCGGACAAATAAGGACAATAAGATTTGCCCTTTTGATAAAACAAGGATATAAAGATATATCCTTGAAGAATAATTTTTAAATAAGGACAATAAGATTTGCCCTTTTATAAAGATATATCATTGACAAAAAAAAAAATAATAATAAATAAAATAATAAAAGAACAAAGTTATCCTCTAAATGGAATAAAAATAAAAATATATAATAAAAGACAACAAAATAATAAATATATATGCTTAGTAAAAATAAAAGAACAAAGTTATCCTAAATAAAAATATATATATTATAAAAGACAACAAGGTAATAAAAATATATTCTTAGTAAAAATAAAAGAACAAAGTTATCCTAAATAAAATAAAAATATATATTATAAAAGACAACAAGGCAATAAAAATATATCCGTAGTTAAAAAATAAAATAATAAAAGAACAAAGTTACCCTTTTAAATAAATAAAAATATAACAAGGAAATAAAGATATATCCCTAAAAAGAATAAAACCAGTTCACGCCGAGAACTGCATCAACTCAGATAACAACAAAAGCTGCAGACACGAGTTCCAGGACGACCAATTTCCAAACTAACTGAAGAAAAAAGAGAAGAGAGAAAAGAACCCCACAACAGCAATACCATCTAAAAAGGACATCAATCGCAACAAAGCACCACATAAGGTATTAATAAGTAAAATTAATTATATATAGATTAAAGAATAAAAGAAAAATATTTCACGCGAGATTAAATTAAAAACAGGAATTTTATTTTTAAACCATAAAAGAGAACAATAAAACAAAATAGAAATTTAAGACGAAATGGCTCAAATACAATTTGATCCTATTAAATATTTGGGAAACCTACCCGAATTTAATGGTGATAACAGGGATCTACAAACATTCCTAAATTTAGTAGATAGAATACAACCCATATTACAGACGTATGACCAACTATCACGAGAACTGTTCTCCGACTTGATTAAAAGTAAACTTAAGGGCAAAGCCAGAGAAATTATCGAAATCAATTGCCAGGTAACTTCCTGGAATGACATAAAAACAGTGCTACAAAATAATTTCGGTGACCGACTAAGTTGCGACGAACTCTTTGACTTACTCAGGGCAACTACGTTTAAAACAACCAGCCTAGACTTTTTTGATGAAATAAAGAATAAACTTAGGCGCCTTAACAATAAAACCTTATTTGTACTCGGACGAGGATCAGAAGCATCAAATACTGTCGCTCAAAATAACTCCCGTACAGCCCTTAGCATTTTCAAATCTAAAATCCCCGAACCCATGAAAACAATTCTAGCTTGCAGAAACCCAGATACTTTAGAAGGAGCAATGAATATTCTTTTTGAAGCCGGATACGCTCACCTCCGAGTAGACAACCAACAATCTTTTACGCGAAACAAAAGCGAACAAATTAAATTTAATTTCAGACAAAACCATCACCAACAAAATATCAAATCACGTAATACTTATCAAAACCTTAACCCACAAAATAATTCAAGCTTTAACAACCATAGGCAAAATTTTCAACAACGAGATTTTAACCAACAAGATCCTAACCAAAATTTCAGGTCACACAATAATGTAAACCTAAATCGCCGCAATCAAAATTTCCAGCCGCAGAATCTTAACCAGAGTACTAACCCTTATAACAACTCAAACTTCAATAGGCAAAGCTTTACATCTCAAAATAGAACTTTTAATCGTTTTCCATTACCTGAACCAATGGATGTAAATGCTAATTTTTCAAACGTAGCAATCAAAACCCCAAATTTTAATCCACAACGAAAATTTGCCCATAACTCATATAACAATATTCCACTAACAAAACCCGATAACATAAACAGTAGTTATGAACCAATGTACAATCAAACTTCCGCTGAAAATTTTCATCCTTCTGCCTCGGAGGGTTACCCTATATAAAAATAGAAACTAAATTAAACCCTATAAAACTAATCATAGATACTGGTGCGACCAACTCAATACTAAATCCAGGTATTTGCCACCCCAAATGGATCCACCAAACTATCCCTCTTCCTATAAAAACTCTTCAACATAAGATCTACACAGATAAAAAAGCTAAAATACCATGCTTCAAGGAATTCGGAAAAACCTTAGATTTTATAGAATTTTATATCGTAAAGTTCCATGATTATTATGATGGCCTAATTGGTAATGACCTACTTAAACCATTAAATTCGCGCATAAATTATCAGGACAACACGATTCAATTAGGAGAACAAATACTACCAATCTTTTTTAAAACCAGAGAAGACTATAATTGTAGAACAGAAACAGCGCCTATTACAAAATCACTTAACCCAAAAACTCTCGCATCAATTCATAATACCACGCAGAAGTTGGACAATGAAAATTTTAATACAATGCAAATAAAGGAATATCAACCTTTAAGTGAACAAATTAGAATACAACACCTCAATGCAGAGGAAAAGTCTCAATTAATGGGGGTAATAAAAAAATACTCCGACATTTTTTATCAGGTAGACTCAAAATTAACATTCACCTCAGCCATAAAACATCAAATAAGAACAATCAACGACATCCCAATTTTTACTAAGACTTACAGATACCCCTACATTCACAAGAGTGAAGTAGAGAGGCAAATCCGTGAAATGCTCGAGAACGATATAATTCGTCACAGTAATTCACCATATTCGGCACCGATCTGGATAGTCCCAAAGAAAACGGACGCCAGTGGGAAAACCAAATGGAGACTTGTCGTCGATTACCGAAAGCTTAACGAGGTAACCATCGATGACAAATACCCGATTCCAAACATCGACGAAATACTTGATAAACTGGGAAGATGCCAGTATTTCACGACACTCGACCTCGCTAAAGGATTTCATCAGATTGAAATCGAGAATGAGGATATTCCTAAGACGGCCTTCAGTGTGGAAGGAGGTCATTATGAGTTTTTGAGAATGCCGTTTGGTCTGAAGACAGCACCAGCGACATTCCAAAGACTCATGAACAATATCTTAAAGGACTATATAAATAAAATTTGCCTAGTTTACTTGGATGACGTAATAATTTTCTCCACCTCATTGCAAGAGCATATCAACTCCATTGACTTAATATTCCGTCGTTTAAAGGAAGCGAACCTTAAGGTTCAGATAGATAAGTCAGAGTTTTTGAAAAGGGAAACGGAATTCTTAGGTCATATAGTGACACCAGCAGGAATAAAAGCAAACCCGAAAAAGATAGAATGCGTCAAAAATTATCCCATCCCGAAAACCACTAAACAAATAAAACAGTTCCTTGGCCTAACTGGATATTACAGAAAATTCATCAAGGACTACTCTCTAATCGCCAAACCAATGACTAGATATTTACAAAAAGATACTAAAATAAATATTTCTGACCCACACTATGTAGCTAGTTTCAACAACCTTAAAACCCTATTGACTCATGACCCAATATTAGCGTACCCCGATTTTTCAAAGAAATTTACTGTAACAACAGATGCTAGTAATTTCGCACTAGGCGCAGTTCTTTCCCAAGAAAACCACCCGATTTGCTACGCGAGCCGTACTCTTAACCAACACGAGATAAATTACAGTACGATAGAAAAAGAATTATTAGCAATTATCTGGGCTACTAAATACTTTCGACCGTATCTATTCGGACGAAAATTCTTAATCGAAACTGACCACAAACCCCTCACGTGGCTATTTTCCATAAAGGAACCAAATTCGAAATTAGTAAGATGGAGATTAAAACTCTCCGAATTTGATTACGAAATCAAATATAAGAAGGGAACGAAAAATAGCAACGCTGACGCTTTATCAAGAATAGAGCCACAGCCTGCTAATATCTATTCATTAGAATCTCACGAATCAACTATAAAAGAAACAGAATCACCTATTAATATATTTAAAAACCAAATAATTATAAAGAAAATCACATCTGGAGCAGCTAGAATAAGGAATGAAAAGATATTTAAGAACGTAAGGAAAACTATAAGTTTGAAAGAATTTAATCGAGAAACCGCAATTACTTTACTAAGAAACCACTTCAACCCAAATCTTTTGAACGCAATTCTAATAGAGAATGAATTTTATGACACCTTAAAAAATACATACGAAGACCTGTTTTCAAAAAATGATAAATTTAAGATTATAAAATGTAAAAGGATACTAATAGACGTAGACGAAGAAAATAAACTAACCAATATAATCGAAAAAGAACATTTATGTAAGAACCATAGAGGCATCCAAGCGGTATATGAGGAATTGAAAAACCAAATTTATAATCCCCAGCTAAAGTTAAGGATTATACAATTTATTAACAATTGTGAAATATGTACCTTGGAAAAATACGACCGAAAACCACCTAAAATACCTCTCAAAGTAAGCGAAACCCCCTCCAAACCCCGCGAAATTATACACATTGACGTATTTTACACTCTGAAAAAAGAACTTTTCATGACAATGATCGACAAATTCACGAAATTCGCAGTAGCCTTTAAAATTAATGGTAGAAGCTGGACAGAATTCAAGACAAAACTACTTCACTATATAAACACATACGGAAAAGTTGAAAAAATAGTCGTAGACAATGAACTAGGATTCAAAGCTATACCAATGCAGGAATTCCTTAGAGAAGAAAATATCCATATACACTATACCTCAAACAGCAATCACACTTCCAACGCAGACATCGAAAGACTTCACAATACTATCAACGAACACATAAGACTTTTAAGACATGACGACAGAAATGAAAGCGAAACAACAGAAGAAAAAATGTTAAGGATAATAGGCTTTTATAACAACACAATTCACAGCACAACTAAAATAAAACCAATTGATTTTTTAAACGGGAAAATACACGAAGACAGGTATAAAGCAATACATGACCTGATATCTAAAAAGAAAGAGAATTACATAAATAAACTAAATAAGGACAGAGTTGACGTAGAGATAGAGGAAGGAATAAATTATATCAAAGAAACTAGAGGAGGTAAAAACCATAGGAAATACAGAAAAATAGATACTAGAAAAATTGACAAAGATCACGTAGAAAACACAAAAACAGGACATAAGTACTACAAAGCCCATATAAAACAAAATAAAAAATACCAGGACAAGAATAACCCTAAAATAAAGGCTAAATAGCGAACAAATTAATAATAATAATAATCAATATATATTCTTATAGATGATACCATGGATTTTGATAATAACAATTCTAACAACCGCCAGAGTACAATCCATAGACAAACAAAATTAACAACCTGACATTTGTTAACAATTTCATATCCTCCCAAATGCAGACTATTACGGACTACATAAATCAAAAACAAACTCTAATAGGAAAATTTTTAAATAAATTCAAAAACTTTATGGTAAATAAAATTACATCGCCATAACGACAGTAATATAGTAATAATTCTCCAAATCCCACAATATTTAAAGGAAGCTTTATCAAAAGTTGTATTCGAGCCAATTCCCAACATATACAACAATTTGATTATTTTAAATAAGTATGGAATATTAGTAGATTCTAAAAACAATATTTACGATGCTAACATTAAAGATAATCTTAAGAAAAATTCAATACAAATCACTAACCAATGCCTTTCAAATATATTGAATTATGAAGAAGCATACTGCGATATGCAAATACTAAATGAATCTATTGTAACTGAAATCCTACCCGGCATACTAATATTTAGAAAACAAGAAAAAAAAGTTATATTCTTAAATTAAACATAATTATAATAAAATGAATATTAAATGGCAACAGCAAAGAAAAACTTTACCAATATCAAAATAAAAATTTATGATCAATTTATATTACCTAATGCCATAACTTAAGAAAAAGAAGAACAAATATGACATTCAACAACTTAAAAACAGAATAACTATACTTAGAACAAATCAAACATGTAAAATTCATTGAACAAATAGAGTATCAAATAAAAAGAAAAATCAAATATCATAAACATAAGCATAAATGTATCAATTGTTTTGACCGTCATAGTGTTAACAATATTTTTTATATATAAGACAAAAATCTCCACCATAGTGCATATTTCGTCGGAGCCTCAATCTAACGTTGGGGGTGTTATATCAAAACCATTTATGAAATAAGATAAATTCTGACACAATTCTTTGGAATTGTATCACAGATAATAAATTCATTAAATTGTATTTTGGAAAAACCATAAAGTAATTAATTTCCAATTCAAAACGATTCTTCGGAATTTTTCTGAACTATTTTAAAACACAATTCTTTGGAATTGTATCACACATAATAAATTCATTAAATTGTATTTTGGAAAAACCATAATGTAATTAATTTCCAATTCAAAACAATTCTTCGGAATTTTTTGAACTATTTTAAACTTGCAAAAACAACTGACCAAATATGCAACTAGTATAAATAAGGGTGGAAAAGTATACAAAATAATCAATCTATTCTTGAGTGTCAACGAGTGAAAATATAAGCTAATAATATAACTAATAAAAAGAAATAATAAAAATAAAATAATTGTTTATTATTTTAACAAAGAAAACTCAACATAAAATTATTAGACAGTCAGTAAACTCTTTCGCAAGATGAATTGGGATTATTAATTCAGTTTAAGATCAAGTAAGACCACCAGATCAAAAATTGCTTCAACTTTTTTCAATATTCCATCGTTCAATACATATTCACCATTAAAATGTGTTCTACGAAAGAAACACATACTGCTGCACTTTTATAATTGAGCACTAGGAACTAATCGCGTCTAAATCATGTTGCAGGAAGATATGATCCGGATAATAATTATAAGTTAAACAAATTTTGACATCATCGGCATGCATGAGCATATTTGTAAAATTTATTGGCGTTGGTAAATAATTGATGAACAAAGAAAACAACAACGGTCCGTGATGGCTACCTTATGGCATACCAAATTTGACATGAATTGGCTTAGATGTCAGGAAGGAAACTTTCTGTATTCTGTTCAACAAATAAAAGGAAATCCATCTTAAGGAGTTAAGTGTGATTGCCAAGCAAATAAGCTTGTGTAATAAAAGCTTATGATTGATCTTGTCAAAGGCTTTAGTAAAGTCGGTGTATATAACATCAGTCTGCTTTTTTTTGTAACAAATCCGCGATTAATAGCAGTTGAACAATATAAAATATTTGTAATTGTTAAGCAACCTTTTCGAAAACCATATTGCGCAATACAATTGATGACACTTAATAACAAATTTGATCCATAATAATTTTTTCAAACGGTTTAGGCTGTATGTTATAGGAGAAGTTAAAGCAACAGCACAATTGATGAGAAGAGAACTTGGGATAACATCAGGACAGAGTTTATATGACAATTTCAGTTTAGTTAGATAATTAGATACAGATACTGCATCTACAGGTGCAATATATATGTCCGAAATTGACGACTCAAAAAATGGGTATACAAAAGTTTCAGCATAGTGTTCATCAGAATATGTCGTTAAAAAAGTCAGCAAAAAGATTGTTCATTGTTAAATTATCATCAGATTCAATAGAATCAAGTTTCATTACTGGCGGAAATAATACTGAGCGGCGCTTAGTATTTACAAATTGTAAAATGATTTTGGATCACAATGAAGATTATTTCGAATCTTACTAAAGTAGATATTGTAGCAAGATTGTTTTAATAAATTTCCCCCCAGGGGCATATAAATATGGTCTTTATAGAATTCCACTATCTAGACACAGTGCAACTGGGGAAAAAGGGAGCCCAGTCCCCTGAAGACAGGCAGGGAGTCAACTGGAAGCTCTACTTTATTTCCACGGGGATCAGTGAGCCGCAGAGTTCATTATTTGTCTCTTTAGACTTATAATAGTTCTCTGGCTGATCATTGAGGTTGGCCCCTATATGGGAGCATCGTGGTGGTTGTGGTTTTGCGGCCCCATAAGGGATTTATGAAAATTATGGTGGCCAGGATCATTTCACTGATAATGACACGCAAAGTGAATGATCCAGTCCAGTGAGCATGCTTGACAGGAGTTAGAAAGTCTCCAACTCTTTAGCAAGGTGTGATGGGTTGCAGCCCTGTCCTGGAATCATTAAAGTTGCAACTATGTGGTTCTGTTGCTTAGAATTATGCCTTCGGCTATCTAGGACGCATGTATGACGTTCCAAATTATACTATAGTGGTTTGTCCACCATCTGATTAAGGCTACATAGCCAGGTGCGGATGTAAAACAAATCACACTCTGTTTCAATAAATTATATGGTGCTCGTGTAGAAGAGTATTTAGCAAAGTCAACAAAGGATCCAGATTTTTTATGAATTTTTATTTTTTAGTTTTGATAAAATGATTGTACCCCATGGTGTTTCCGAACATTTGGAATGAACGATTTTAGGAATCCTACGATTCATATATGCATACATTTTCTCATAAAATATATCAACCAAACTATCAATTTTAACAGGAAAATTCATGATGTCATTTTGAGAAAATATATCATTCCAGTTAGTGTTGAATAGCAGTTGTCCGAAAATATCTCGAATATTATGAAATCTAACTTTAACACAACCACCATTTTCATAGTGGATTTTAATTATTTAAATGCAATTTTCGTGAGAAATTGTATTCATTGTACAATTGCATTTACTACGAATACGTTAAAAAATTAGATGTCAAAACTATCACGTTGTTGGTGTTGCTACAAATGAAAAACAAACTTCTTGTTGAAAAACCTGACATAAGAACAGATAGTAACGTGACATATATTTTCTTAATTTCTAAGGCACTTTTAAACTTTAAAATTATATAATTACTATTTCAGGTAAAAAGTGAGACAGAGATAGGAGGGACCCTTCGTTGTATGAGCCGAATTTGGCAGTAATGCAATTGCTTTTTTTCAACATACTGATTACAAAAAATTTCACAAGCTACGGATTTTAAAAGATAATGTTTTCTCAAATCTCATGACCGACCAATCTAACATTTTGTACAATCAATGCAATCGAAACATGATTAATACATTAGTTTTTAGGAAGTAAATTAATTTCATGAACGCCTCTTAGTACAGCAGCGTTTTGTCATATATATAAGAGAGCTGCAGAAGTAAGTAATTTTATTACTCTTAGTATAATCATTATAATGCAGTTGCAGTGTGATCGCCATCGCAATTCTTAATTGCGAGCATTTACTATACCCATAACATTTAAGTATTGCTAAGTTTGAGTATCTAGCATAGTCAAGTATATTTCTTTGAGATGTTCGCTTTACTTTACTTCGTAAATACTATCTTTGCCATTCGGCAATCGTTCTAATACTTAAATTAACTAACAAGAACAATATTTGCATAAGAATATGCCGAGGAAAGTAAAAAAATAAATTAAATCGAATCCGTAAAATTCGCCAAACCTCGATAAAGGGTATTAAACACATAACAAACGCAAAACATAAAGGTGCATTCTTTACTATAGTATGTCATAGTTTTCTTAAAGCGAAAACATATGAATGGATTTGTATAATAAATTATGGCTTAAAGTTACAGTTTTTATCATATCACACACTTTAGACTTTCTGGTCCTCTTTTGTATACTTACTTTGGGAAATAAATTTAGTCAACACTTCTTGACAAGATAAGTTTTTAACCAGAAAAATATTAAAATATCTATATATGGCATCCTAGATGATAGTTAAATTTTACACATGCTATAATAAACATTTGTGCAGAACTAAGACAAATTTTAGTTACATTGCCGTCTAAAGCAATATTTTAATAATTTTTATTAGCGATAAAAATTCTCTCCTCTAGCTGGTACTAATAATGTTTAAATTACTAATTTAACCCGTTTTATTTACATATTCTTCCCCAAACCAAAATATATTAAAAGTAAACCTCAGTTAAATTAAATATATTCGAATGTCTTAAAACAGCTAAATAAATCGATAATAAAAGTATAAAAATACCAATTAAATGTGTAGGGAAATATTTTTTAATATAAGACATGGCCATATAATTAAGAAATGCTTAAAAAAAATAAAAAATAAAAAACAGAAAACGGTAAACGTCCGTCAGTTACAACAAATACAACAATAGCAAAGTTAACAAATTATATAATGAAGGCAGTTTATTATTTTCAAAATCTCCTTTTCATTCCTTAATTGTATTAAAAATGCAGACATGTTTACTTAAATTTATTAAAGGCGCCTTTTGTTAGCCAGAGAAATTCATTATGAAAATTTCTTCACGATAAAAAAATACAAAAAACACCTTAAATACAACAAGCAAACATAAATGCACATTTTAATATTAAAACAAAAATTAAAAAGAGAAGGTGTAGCACTCGCCGCCATACACATCAAATAAATAATTAAAACGGCTCTAAACAAAATAAAGAAACAATATTAATCCTTTACGTTGGCTTTAAATTTTTCAACTGATTCATGTTCAACATATAAAATGAATGAACAGAGCGAGAGAGAGTGAGACGAATGCATACACAAGCATATAATCAACGCCTTTTGTGCTTAAGTATGTATTTATTCATTTTTGTATCCTTTTTTGATTTTTAACATTTGACAGTTTAAGGTGTTGAGAATGGTGAAGACGAGAACTGTTAGCGATTGTTGTTGTATTTTGGTAGGTTATATACACTGCACGAAATATATGTGTAAACTTTATAATTAGATTTCCATTATCATTTAAAATTTAGAACTAAAGAAGTTTTTAGAAATTTATACAATTCTTGGCTTAAGAAACGTAATACAAATATTTAACATTCTAATTATAAAAAAATAAATACTTCCATGGTGTGTATAATTTCAAAAGACATCAAATTACGGTATGGAAATTTTGTTTAAAGTGATATAATTTTCGATGAATTTATCCTACTGCAACTCTAAGTCAAGTCAATGCAAGTCGATTCTTCGACTGATGGAAAATTGAGTATATTGGCAAATGTTTACAATTTAATAATTTTCTAACACATAAACAATTTCTTTAACGGCAGGAAAGATTTAATATAATTTCCGAAAATATTTTATCCTAAATTAAATTTTATTAAAAGATATGTTTTGTATTGATTGATTGATTTTTAAAATATCGGGTTTTTCAACAAGAGTTTGTGTTTTAATTGTGGCGACATAATAAATTCATAGTTTTGACATTTAGTTTTTCGACATATTTGTAATAGATGCATTGGCAATAATTACAATGAGTTCAATATCACACGAAAATCGCATTAAAATAAATAAAATCCCCTACAAAAATGGTGGTTCTGTTAAAGTTACATTTCGCAAAATTCATAATATTTTCGGGCAACATAATCGTTTTTCCGAGACCGCCATTAAAAAATTTAGTCGTTAAATTTGAGTCGAAGGGCTCGATACAAAAGCTGCGAACATCATAGCGTGTTTGACCGGGTTGTTCAACTGAAAATACCGCAGCCGTAAGCTACAGTCCAAATCCAAATTTGTCAATTCCACGATGTTCTCAACAATTGGCGTTATCCGAAACCACCACGTGGCAATTTTCCACAATGATTTGACTTTGAAGCCTTTAAGGCTTCAGCTGATGCAGAAATTAAGGCCCACCACCATTCACGTCGCCGTAGATTCTCTCAATGCATTCAGAAACAACCGGCTGATTTTTCTGAAAAAATAATTTTTTCAGACGCATTTCAGCTTCTGAAAAACCTAGAGCGGTTATTGCCTTTGCATGCTCAACATGTCTATGTATGGTGCGCTATGTGCTTTGGAGAAATGATTCGGCCGTTCTTTTCAATGAGGCTGGAAATACGGTAACAGTCAATAAATTACGCTATCGCGAGATACTAACAACTCAATTTTGACCTCTTATTGACGACGTGGATATCACTCACATGTGGTTTCAACAGGACAGTGCCACATGTCACACAGCCAATGAAAAGATCAATTTATTGCAAACCAATCTGCAGTTAAGTACCCAGCCAGATCGTTTGTTTAAACACCACTGGATTACTTTTTGTGGGGCTACGTTAAGAACAGATTTTATACGGATCCAATCGAATCAATTCCAGCTTTAAAACTTAATGTGATGTGATTAACCAAATAGGAGCGCCCATTTTGCCAAAAAATTATTAAAAACTTTGATGAAAGTAACGACATCTGTCAGCTTGGTGATGGTGAACATTTGCCAGACTATATTTTTCATTCATAAACAGGTTCTTTAACTACAGGATAGTTTAATATAATTTCATTGCCTTCTGAAAATACTTTTACCCTATTATTTTATTTAAAGAAATGTTTTTGATGATTTTTGAAATTACTATTCGAAATAATTTAGTGTTATAGCAACACTGTTAAATTTAATGCGCTGTAATCATTATTTACTAATTTTTCTAATTTAAAAAAAAAACAGGAAAAATTAAGCACAGTCAAAATATGATCCTGTGTTTTGGAACAGCATTTTCCGTACCTTCCTTAGGTTGTGTAAGTTGTAAACTGTAGGCAAACGTGATATATTATTTCCACTATTATTCAGTCTTTGTTCAATCAACAAATTCGATTTTATTTGCATTATATTGTACTTTTATTTTATATTCACTGTAGATGTTGTTTTAGTATCATATTAATTTTTGTTAAGGAATCATGAATGCGCGGCGTCTTGCGTGTAATTGAATATTTTTAATATTTAAAATTATTATTCGATTTATTTATTAACAAATAAATAATTTTTCTATAGATGCAAAGAATTCTGATCATAAGTGTTCTTTAAATATTTACACAAATATCTGTAAATAATTTTTCTGCTTTAATATATTTCACCTAATTAGAAGTTAGTTTAGAAATACTACAACAATTTTGTAATTTGTTACGGTGTATTTTCTGTTTCAATATATAATTTTTAATATTTAACTGCATTCTTGTTAACCTCATTTAGAGTCAAGTCACACATGAACACACACACACACACAAACACACTCATACATTGTCCTGAACACAAAACTTATTATTAATGGCCAAACCCTTTGTTAAGTACCGTTTTAAATCAAAATTTGAGTATTTGTTTCTTTTTGTTGCCGTTAAACGATCAAAAACAAAAGCAAAAATGATAGCAAGAGTATGTGGCAGTGTTGATTTTATTTTTGTTGCATTCCTATTGCCACCTGCCAAATGATTAATCATTTTGTATAACATTGGGTTATAATCGCCCATAGTTGTATCGGTCGCTATTGTTGAAACTTGCTGCTTATCCATCAAACGAAAACTTCAACATTTATTGTTACTGCAAGAATCTGAAGTAGAAACATCAACTATAAACTGGGATACCGTGTTCTTTTTTTTTGGTTGTATGTCTTTTTAAGTTGTGATGTTGAAAATGTATTTTGATTGTTTTTGGCGGCAGAACACTTTAAACGCATATTGCGTTTGTAAAACACCTTTTTTCTCGTCATATAAAAGGAGTTCAGTTTATTTTTCTATTCCATATTTAAATTTTTATTAATAATAAAAAAAAAAACAAATAGTAAACTTACCAGGTTGTGAAAAGGGGCTACCATGCGATATGACTGTTCGCAGATCCTAGAGCCCTAGAGCCTCAAGGATAAGGCAAAGTTAGAAAATTTCTTCAATGTCGATCTCTAGTCTGAATAACTATTTAATATAGTGATAATATTAAAGCTTGAGTCCCAGAACGACAAACGCAAAACAGTGTTTTATAGTGTTGCGGTGTTTCGTTCTTTTAGTTAAGCACTCCATAGATCGTAATAATGCTCAGGATAGTGTAGGCCAAATGGTCATTTAAGCCATTTTGTTCTTTTTAATTAGCCTAACACTATAATGTGCTGACACATACTTAAATATAAGTGTGACTTATGAAAAGCCATGCCTCGATTTTCTACATATTAAAAGCATGCTATTTTTCCCCATTCAAATCTTAAGCCAAAAATACTTTCAATTTCATAGTTCTTGGATTTTTAAATTAAACTAAAGTACTAAAGTTAAAATTAATACTTTAAAAATATTCCAGATTTTGCTAACACCGCTGTTGCATAACATAGTGAACGTCCTTAATGTTCTCTAAAAACAGAAATTAATATTCGCTTACTACAATCAACTGATTGTATTATAAATACACTCGCATGTAAATGCCATCATCAGCATCATTTAAAACACAGTTTATTATTAAAGACCTACAATAAAACATATTATTTAGTGGCCCAAAAACAAGAACATTTCTGTGGAAAACCCTTTTTCTTATACCGCGCCAAGAACTTAGAAAAACATAAAACTCATTAATAATTGTCGCTAATCTTTAAATAATATGCCCAGCACCTTGTTTCATGTGTTTTAGTTTTTCTCAAATTCAAGACTTTTTTTATTTACATCAGTAGAATGCACTTTCTTGCATTCACTTGCTGAGAAACAGCTAAGGCCTGTGGCCTTCACTTTGAGAAGTTTTACAGATTGCTTTAAAAAAAAAATAAAATATTTTTTTTTTATAATTCCACTTTTTGTGTGTTTTCTATAAATTCTTTTTAATCATGTCCATCAAATTTGACAAGCGTATACACGTATGCTTAGTAACAGTGTTATAATGTTCAAATGGTTTAAACACATTTTCTTAATGTTTTTAATGTTTCTATGAGAAGACTTAATAGTGGCATTATAGCATCACTTCAGTGATCTGAATCATTATCAGCTCTTTCTGTTTTTGATGTCTAAAGTTTGCTTAGTTTCTTTTCACTATGATTAGAGTCCAACTTTGATTAGTTGTTGTTCAGAATCAGTGGCAGTGTTAAGCAGCCAGGTAGTATTTTTTAGCTAGTACGCCTTTAGTTCTCTAACTGACATCAGATAATGTATCTATCTTCATGCATGCATATGTTGACTCGTATAGACTGAACGATAGTATTTAATGTTTTTCTATTTTAGTTTTTCTGCATTTTGCTTTATTTTCAAATCTAATTAGTTTAAGAAATTTAGCTGCTTCTTTAATAGCATATTATTTGAAAGGTGTTGAAAATTTTATTTGATTTACTCTATTATTATTGATATTCAAGGAATATAAAAGTGTGTTTAAATATAATGGTTGAGTTGCTAATATCTCAAATAACAACAAGTAAAATGTTAGATAAATTGTTTAGGTAAGAAGTATTAAGCGGAAACTTACGACATCTAATCGAGGTAACTGATTTAATTAGTTTAAAAAAATTTTTGATTTAAGGGTCAGTAGGCAGTTCTGAACATGTATGTGTAAAAAACAAATTTCTTTATCTTGGTGAGAGTGTTTACAACAATAAGTAGTTGCTCGTTTAAATAAACAAATATTATTTTATATTTTTTGCTGTTATTATTTTGGTATTTTGGGACTCAAGTGGCAAAAATGTAACAATATTTCTTGTGCTACATAAAAATGCTCAAGCTTAAAGTGCCTGCTGTTTGCCATTTGAAAATCAGAGCTACGAGTATGAAAATTGTGTCACTATTGTGATCGCTTTAAATTTAAGTTTTATCTTTTATTATAGCGCAAATAATTGTACAGACACTGTGCAGAATTGATGAATATTACACTGAATACGCTCTAAAATTTTTTACTTGATGTTATAGGAATTTTAATAATACAACTTCTTTGAAAATTGCAATTTCAATTTACCTATTAATTAGGAATCCAAAGATATAGGGCTATGACTGACAGATAAACATTGCAGCGTGGCGTTACGTTTTAAAAAAAAAAATTTCTCTACGAAAGAAATGGGAGCGATAAATTTAAAATAAGTGGGTGTTTCCTTACAACAGCCATTTTGCCAAATGTACCCGTTTTCCTTAAACCATTAGATAGTAAGATAGAATGCCGATACTGCATTTTCAAATAACAAATAAAACTAAAAAATTATACATACAAAGTACGAAATTATTCACGTGTAAGTCCAAGACGCACTTAGCGGAGCGGATATTTGATTTATGGCGTCAAATCAGAAAATTTTAAAATTGCTGCAAATAATCAGAAATTCAATGCAATCAATAATGTTGTCTGCCCTGATTTGAAAATAATAATTTATTTATATGCGATTTGTTTTTCCGTGTGGAGTTAAATGCATAATATGCTTAGATTTTCCGAAGGGGCTAAAATTACTTTTATTTGGGTACGGTTTTCCGTCGACCCTCGACTATAAAAACACAGCTGATAATAGAACGCAACTAGTACGAAAAGAACACTTAAGATGGCAAACAGCCGAAACCGGTTTGTTCACAAACCAAATTTGACGAGGGTCGACGGAAAACCGTACCCAAATAAAAGTTAAATGCATAACTTTAACCCTGAAATTTAAGCTGAACTTTATGCCAGCTCTAAGAAAGGAATCGGATACTTAATTAATTAAGTGCCCGATTTTAAAAAGACTAAAATGATTTTTGAAAAATTCTAAAAAGCTAAGGTAAAATATATTTTTAAAACATCAAAATGCCCAAATCGATTATTATTTATTCGTACCAGAATTTATGATTTTTATTTAATTGTTTTTTTCTTTGCAATAATCTAGCTTTAATAATAATTTTTAGGGAGATTTTGTCAAAAATTATTAAGAGAAAACTATTTTGTTTCGAAATGCATTGGCAATTGTCACAATGAATTCAATTTTGCACGAAAATCGCGTTAAAATAATTAAAATCCACTATGAAAATCCACTGTAAAAGTTACATTTCGTAAAATCCGTGATAATTTCGGACAACAAAATCGACGTTTGAGATTGCTATTAAGAATTTGGTCGTTATATTTGAGTAGACAGACCCAAACACCAATGCGTGTTCAACCGGACCGTTCAGCTGAAATATCGCAGCCGTGAAGCAGATGCAAATTTGTCAATTCCTCGACGTTTTCAACGATTGGGGTTATCCAAACCACTACATGTCGAATTTCGGAGCCAAACAAAATACAAATGGTGCAGGAATTGAAGTTGACTGACCATTCACATTACTGTAGATTCGCTTAGTTCATTTAAGAACAACAAGCTGGTTTTTCTGAAAAAATAATTTTGTCAGACGAAGCCCATCAATGGTCAGGGTATATCAACAAGCATAATTGCCGTATATGGGCTTCTGAAAATGCGAGAGCGATTATTGAGACGCCTGTACTGTTACTGTATGGTACGTTATGTGGTCTGGAGGTGTGAAGATGAGGCTGGTTTCAATAGGACAGGGCCACATATTACAGAGCCAATTAACGATCAATTTATTGCGAACCAAATTTCCCGATCGCATAATTTCGCGACGATCGATCGTGTATTTTAACACTAGATTATTTTTTGTGGGACTATGTTAAGGACAGAGTCTATACGGAGGCAATCGAATCGATCTCAGAGTTAAAACTCAAAATCCGTGATGTAATTAACGAAATGAGCCTTTTGGCTACTTTGCCAAAAAGTAACTAAAAACTTTGATGAAAGAATCGACATCTCTCAGCGTGGTTGTGGTGGACATTTGCCAGATATCATTTTTCATTCATCATACAATAAAAATTTGAATCATCTTAATCTAAATTGTTTGTTTTATTTTGTTTTAGAAAACAAACTTTTTGTTGGAAAATCCTTTACTCAGTCACAAAATAGATAAAATATTACTGTTAAACTCTACAATAATCCAACATGTACATATCGGTATTGAAAATATTTATAATTAAAATTAAGATTAAACTTTTGCTGTAGTTTTTACCATGTCTTATTAATATAAATGTAATTAATATACACTTTATGTTAAAAAAGCAGAAAAAACTTTCTAAAATTCCAGGCAGATTACCTTCTCAAAACATTTTCGAAATCTTTTAAGTGAACTCTAAATTTAATGATTACAAAATTTGAAAATATATTTATTTTTTTTTACTTTATTCACACATGAATACTTTTTAATAACAATGTTTACTTAAAGATGGTATGGTTATAAAAAATAAATATTAACAACTGACAGCTTATTACGTTATCAAGATTTATGACAATTAATAATAGGGATACGCCGGCTTAAATCATAAAAACTCCAGCAACTCATAAACAAGAAACTTCCGCTCAAATAAAAGCAAATAAAATCAATTGAATCAATATTGAAAAAAAAGCGAACCCATGTGAAACAAAAGATGTTTTTTTTTATTATTAGGATTAAAAATCAAGATTGTTTCTCTTATTTTCATAAATAAATCAATTAAAATTATAAAATTCGTTAAGACAGAATTATGACTAATTTAAAAAAATTATTTAATATTTGTTGTTTTGTTTTTGTTTATTGCTGCTAAAATAGATAGTTATGCTGACCTAAATAAAATTTAAATGGACCGCACAAGAATGCTTATTTAGAAAATAATCCTTGAATACTACTTCTTTATGTAAAAATACGAATTCATATGAGTTTATTGAGACACTTACACACCTAAATATCCAAGTTAAAAATGTACATAAATTCAGATAGAATGTTTTGTTTATTTTAGGACGTTTTTTAGATTTTAACACCCGCCCCTAGATTTTGTACTTTTAGAATCTTTTTTTTTATAGTTAATTTTAACCATGAGCATTCATACGGCCAACCTTCAAATGAGTTTTTTCTGTTATGCAATAAATTTCTAGAAACACCTTGCAAAATTGTCATGTATTCTATAAATGCTATCACCATTTTCTTTAAATTTTATCATGTTCCATAAGAAAATCTCTTTATTTATTGTAGATTTACACTTTGTGTTTCGCATCTGCTTAGCAATAATTTCTGTGCACTTAACGTTTGATAGTTGAAGGATGTATTTCTTGCATGTGTATAGTGGCAGCGCACTGTGGCGTCTTTTCCCAAAAACCCGCGGCAAAAATACAAAATTTGATGACAAAATTTTATAAAATGAATGAACACATCGTATAATATAGCTTCCTACTGATCCTAATTCAGAAATGTTTTTGGATAATTGGATAAAAATTATAGCTGGTAGAGTTGCTTAAAGATGACATTTTTTTAGAAAGCAGAAAAAAAGGTGATTTTGATGAAAAATGCAATTTAGAAGTGAAGTATCAGAAACATTGCCGCTTGATCATTACATTTTTGGTATTGTCTTAAAGGTAATGTTTAGTTTTCATCAAAAAGTAGCAAGATGTTCATCAAATTGTCTACATTTTCGGCAGCTACCGTTTTTCAGACACCCTATATTAATATAATTTTTACAGATAAAATAGGACATATCTATGAAAGGCCAAAACAGGTTTCGTTCATTTTTTCTGAGTATGTTTGGTATACAATACTTTAAATAATTTAACTGAATTAAGCCACAAAACTTAACATTTGCAAGCCTAAGTCGACTGCAGAGGATTAAAGAGAGTATTCCAACTCCTCCAAGTGCTTTACCCACTAAGCATAGCATAGAAGAAGCCTTAGCGTTGTTTATGGACTTGATATTGTCAAAGGAATAATATTCTACTTTACGAAGCTCATTAAAGAATCATAATGGATACAAAAAGGTTACATCTGCCAAAAAAGAAGCAGAGCCATCTCATGTAAAGATTAATGATGTATCGGTAAAGGTTAAACTTAATGGATCAAACAGCCAAACGCCTTATTCAAAATTTGCCTTCAAAGGAAGCAGTATTACTTCCAGATAGGCTTACAGTGATTAATAAGTGGGGATGTGATGGATCGTTCGGTCAGAGTTCTTACCAGCAAACAATATCGACAAAACAGTTGCAAATATGTTTATGGCATCTTTAGTTCTTTGCGATTTAAAAGTGAAATCTCGGAGCATTGGAAAAATCCTTGGTTATCATCAATTCAAGGAAGTCGTCAGAAATAACCAAATAAACGATATAAAGAAGCAAATTCCTGAACTAAAGCCTTTTGTTCGTGAAATAAAGAATGGAAAATCTGGTCCGATTGATTATGATATTTTTGTTGCAATGATTGATGGCAAAGTCTTAAATATAATAACAGAAACTTCGTCAACTTTGCAGTTTGTGATTTGCAAAAAGTCGCAGAAAGAATTTCAAAATTTTGATGATTCAAGTGATGAGAAAAACTATGAATATATAATATCTCGGTTACATGCCAGAAATAGTTGCATGAAGTTTATTTTAAAACTCGCTTATACATTTGCGCTAGAAGGAGAATGTTTAGTAGGAATACAACACTAAAAGAAAAACTATCTGCTCGAAAAAAAAATTAATTTCTTAAGAAGCTTGGACGGAGAGTAGACTGTACAAAGCAGGGATATGGAAATACTAACAATGGAAATATGTTCAGAGCATTTTTTGAAAATTATGAGGTAACAGCCCGCATTACTGGGTTCGAAAATCTTATTACGAAAAAGGTCGGCATTTATCCTAAATGTTATAAGCTCTAGGGAAATGGTAAATAGCCTAAAGTATGGTTATTATGCATCAAAACTGCCTAACTTTTGGCTTAAATGTACCCTGAGAAGAAATTTACTCCGATGCTACATAAGATTTTGTCTCATGGAAAAATTTTAATTGAAAATGCTTACCAATTGGAAGGCTATCAGAAGAATACCAGGAAAGCAAAAACAAAAACTACATGGGGACTTTTCAGTATGTTGGTGGCCTCTTTAGACCCAATAATTTCAAAAAATACATGTGAGATCTAAAATATAAAGTTATTAAATATTAAACTCCCAGTATTAACGACTATTTTAAAGAGAACCAGCTACTAAAAAAATAATACTAGTTTGAGAAAAATATACCAAATAACTAAATATGTATTTATCTTTTTAACAGTCTTCTTAATTAAATTTTAACAATATATTTTTTTCAGTATTTCGCATGGAAAGCTTCTTCAGGATATTAATTTTTTAATAACAAAAGTTATTAACAAATTAAAAAATTAATTTCCTGAAGAAGTTTTCCAAGCGAAATACTGAAAAAAATATATTGTTAAAATTTAATTAAGAAGACTGTTAAAAAGATTAATACATATTTAATTAAAATATAATAAAAAAAATATTCATATAACAAATAACTTAATATCATTATGTATAGTATATTGTATAGCATTAATATTACAAATATTTCAAAAATATATGTCGCCGTTCACAGTGCGTGAGTATTTTAGTAACTTTGAAAATTATGATTTTTGCAATGAAAAAACTACTCTGCATAATGCCTCTGTAGGGCTATAGCCATGTTTGTTCCTTATTTTTAAGCGGAAGAGGTTGCCTTTCAAGTGCGTTTTATCCCTTTAAAATATCTTTATTAGTTTAAAAACTATAATGTTTGTAATGAAAATAGTCACAATCCGACACCGTGCACAGTGAGGCGGCTAACCTATAACAATGCAAATCATGTATATTGAAGCTTCTTCTTTCAAATGCTTTTTAAAATTTTAAAAGTATTTTTACTACTTAAAAACATGATTTTTACAACAAAAAACGTCAAAAGGCCCCACTGTGCAGCGTACTACCCTTGCAAAATTGTTGAGTTTGTGTCTATCTATCTTTTTAATCACTTATTGTGAGAGTGGTAGGATATAATATTTTTTTCATACAAATCACACGTGTAGTAAAAACTGATATTTTTTGATTGATGAAATAAATTCTTTGTTAAATGTGGAAAAGATAAAGGCCAGTACTATTGTACAATAGTTAAGACAAATTATTTAATGTTAATTTATTTCTGCAAAATTGTTGTATAGAAAGTTTTTTTTATATGTGGTAAATAGTTTCTATGTAATTTGTCAACATATTTCTGTTAAGAAATCTCAGAAAAAGTTACGGTTGAGCACAGAGTATAATTTCATGACAATCAACGGTTAAATGACCAGTCAGATCGTGTGATTTAACAGCACCCGATTATTTTGTGTGGAGCTATGTTAAAGACAGAGTCTATAAGGAGCCAATCGTATCGATTTCAGCCTTAAAGCTCAAAATCCGCGATGATTTTAAGAAAATTTGACCGCAATTTTGCCAAAAAGTGATTAAAAACTTTAAAGAAATAATCAACATCTGTCAACGTGGCCGTGGCGGATATTTGCCAGATATCATTTTTCATTAATAATTGCCGAACTTTTCTCTTCGTAATAGCATAAAAATTTTAATTGTCTTAATCTAAATTGTAGTTTTATTTTGTCTTAGAAAACAAATTTCTTGTTGAAAAACCCTAACTTTAATATATATTTTATATTTTTGAAGAAACTCAAAATGCTTATAGAGATATAATTAGCAGGTTACTTTTACCTGCATGTATTGCAGTAAATTTTGGCAAACCATAAGAAACAAAGTTTATATTTTATTTATATTTCATAATTTCTAATGTCTTGACTTACAGTGTTTGTAAATAAAAAAAAATATATAATCCGCTATTTAAAGAAATGTCTTAAAATATTAAAAAAAAGCAGATGTTTTTAAATTTTAAACATAAAAATTCATTTTAAAATCTCAACAACAGTGTACAAAAATATTTTGTTTTTATTTCATTAAGAAATTCTAACACATGTCCTTTATTATCAGACAAAACCAAAAATTACGACCCTTATAGATTGGAATGTTTGTTGAATAATTATTAAAACTAATTTGAATTTTTGTGATTCCATACAGAAACATCTTGCACTTTTGTTGAGCGAGCTTCAGCATGCATCGAGCACAACAATTGTTGAGTTCAATAACAAATTTTCGCTTGAATGCAATAGGATCCTTTTTTTTTTTTGGTAAAGAATATAATTCGAATTATATGTATGTAGATTCAGTTGTTGTTATAAATCAGGTTCAGTGGATGGATGATGGTATGTTTGTTTCTACTTAAATGTTGTATTTTTAAATACATTTTTTCAGTAGTAAGCGGCTGCGCACGCGTATTGAAATTTGAAACGCTTTGTCAGAATTTAACAAGCATTTTAAAGGGGATTTTTATTGTTGGTAATATTTCATTCGAATTTTCATATCACAATAAAAAAATTATAGTTCACCTGGCGTTTAAAATAAATTTTACATTTACCTACTGCCTGATTTTGAAAAATGTAAAGAAAACCTGTCTTTATAAACAGGATGATTTTCTATATGATTTTTCTTTTGCCTGTAAAATTTTATTTTTTTAAGCTTTCCTTAACGGCTTTTTGAGGAATAAATGCACTTAAACCAAGTTTATTGTATAAATATAGGTTTTTGTTATTTTTTGGACTTATTGTGCAAAAACAAGAAATATATTTTATGTGTTGCCTTCAGCGCACAGTAAGTTCAAATTTTCGACAGTGATGTAGATGTAGCTTGTTTAAAAAGATAAGTCTGTGCTCGGTTTGGTGACTTGGTTTTAATTAATGTGATCGACAAAGTTTTTCTGCCCTTTTTTACACGCTTTTATCTGCCATGCAAATTTAATTTTGATCCTTGAACGGTTTATTTGTGGTTTTTTTCACAAAAATATTTTTAAAGTTTTCCTAAATATTTTTCTACAATGCACTTCTATAAATAAAATTAAGGAATTTACAGCCAAGTTATATAAGTTCTTGTTCTGCAACAAAAACAAATTCTGCGGGTATATTTTGAGAAATACGTATGTCATGAATTTCGTTAAAAGTCTATTTGATTTAAATCTTCACCAAGTAAATGGAATATATAATAAAAATTTAAAACTAAAAATTCCGTTCCGGTAAATGGTTACCATCCTACAATCAAACTTTTGTTTCCAAAAAATGGACTATCAAATGTTAAACGTGCTTTCCAATAATACGAACTCGTAGAATCTGCTTTTAGATCCTATTCAAATTAGCACTACCAAGGATATTGATAATATAATTGAAGGTTTTAACAAGAAATTATATTTGTATATTTATTCCTAAAAGCTTCCAGTTTAAACTTAGCGGTCCACCATGGACCACTTAGCATCTGATTAAAGTTTAAAATAAGAAAAATAAGTTATACAAAAGGTATATAAATTCGGGTACGCTTATTGGCAATGCCAAGTATTGTATTAGTCGTGCTCAATATAAATCAATGAATTAATAAAAAATAAATAACATTCAAAACAAATTTAAAACAAATCCAAGAGCTTTCTATGGTTTTGTCAGCTCCAAAAAAAAATGATCAATGGCCTTTCCTTCTGCTACGAAGTACTATCACATATTCTAATAAAAAGTTTGAGGAATCTAACTCTTATCTAATATTAGAAGTGCTATGTCAGGCTATAACAATTGCATTTCTTGATGACCAACAGTTTCGAGCTGTTTAATAAAGCTTAAATTTGCATACAGATATAGTTCGGATGGTATTCCGAATTGCATTCTTAACAAATGTGCCATAGCACTGGCAAAACGTTTTATAGTAATCTTCAACATATTATTAAAATTTGGCTATTTTCCTAAAATATAGAAGGATTATTTTATATCAGGTTGCAGGAATAATATTGCTGTTAACTAAACTTTTTTAAAAAAATTATTACTGATCACCTTTTCCATCTAGTGTGGTCTATATGGGTTCCTGCTCAGCATGGTTTTAGAAGGAATTTACAACGATAGTCAATCGAGGATTTGTTCAAACCAATTGATGTTATTTACACCGACTTTAGTAAGACGTTTGATAAGGTCGACCACAAACTTTTCATGAGGAGACTTGACCTTGTGAGATTTGCAATTGCCGTATATGGATTAATTCATATCATATAAAACGGAATCAAAAATCAGCGGTTTAACACGCTTACTTCCGAAGAAACTTTTGTTTTATCTGGTGTGCCGTCGGAAAGCCATCTTGGGTCCTTTATTACTTTCCTTGTTTATTTATGATCTACCCACAGCCATTAAATACTCAAACATTCTATTATATGCAGACGACATGAAGATATTTTGAACATATAATCATCACGCTGATTATATTCTCCTGCAAAAGGATTTAGAAGCATTTAGTTCATGGTGTAATATTAATCGTATGGAGTTCAATCTTAAAAAGTGCAAATACATGCAGAGTTGTATATTAAAAATTATACTAAATTCAAAAGAAAGTCTAAAATAATTGGATAAAGTATTTTGATTTTGTAATTGAGTTATTATTCGTTTTTATAAATTAGTTTTGTCTTACTGATTTTTTCGAATATTTAAATTGTTCAAAAATCGGTTTTTAAAAAATATCAAATAATTAATTGCACAAGTTCGTATTCGCGTCACTTCTAATTGCGCATTAGCAATTTTGCTAGTAATAGAAACTGAATGTGTCTACCTAGGAGCCTCAAAACTGCTTTTGTAAATGCATGTAATTTTAAATTACACGCATTTACAAGGCTACAAGAAAGAAATGTCAACGTTCTTTTTAACTACCATATCTGACACTCGTATGTAGATAGCGAAAGAACCACAACACGCATTTTGAAATACTTCCAGTGAGGTGAAATGTCTAATATATTTAAATGCGAACCCTATATATGGTCCACCGAATGACTTTTTTTTGTTTTAAATGCTATAAACTCCTGAACCAATTGAACTTTGATGGCGTCATACCAAGGTCTTTATGCAAAATTCGTCTCAATGATGTCTCTGAAATGAGAACGACGATGAATTGATATTGATGGCACATCACGCACACTTTCTGCCCCAGCAGCAATATTCCCGGGTGTACGCACTGTTTTTGGCTTTTCACGCTTTGGTTTATCGATGAGGATGCCAGTTTCTTTCACTATTTTCACAAGATAACGAACATACGGAGCTGACGGTGCTTCTCTTCTTCCAAAATCCGTAAGCAATTTTTGCACACACTCTGCAACATTACCATGATTTTTAAAGTAATGTCGCATTATTTCCCAGCGTTGTTCAAGCGTATACTTCGTTCAGCGGATGGATAAAACTAATTATGTGTTAAATCAAATATGAGCTAAGTGTTACCATTCACGAAATAAGCACTAGTTGAAAAACAAAACGTTAGATTGCGGCCCATATTTATATGTTATCAATTAAAAATATTGGCTCAATAAACAATTTACTAAAATATAATTATTTTTTTTTAAATTAATTGAATTTTCACTACAACTGAACTAAGTTTTAATTCTTGGATAAATTTTGTTAAGGTTTTGAAATTTGTTACTAACACCTCCAAGATATAAAATCTTTGCAAAATCAAAGTCATTTGCTTGTTAAAGTTTTGTCATCGATTTACATAACTGATGAACGATTATTACGATTGACCCAACTTTTGGCTTTATATCTCATAAATGCCAATTGTCTTCCTAATGATAATTATTTTTATTTTAAATGTCTTTTAATCCTGCTTTTTATCTCTACCATTTCGTCGTCATTTTTGTTTTCTGTTTCTTATGCTTGGCCATTATTATAACGGTAACCTATTAAGCAATAAAAAATTGTTTAAAGTTGATATGCTCGTTACAGTTTTTACACAACAGTAAGTTCTTAACGGCTTCACCTTTAACCTCAAAAATATTTAAATGTACCAAACAAAAGTATTTAACAGAAAAACCACAACAAAAATATTTTATGGCTTTTTTTTAAGATTTGTCAAAAATATAAAAAAAATAATAATAATAATAAGACTCAAGCGACTAAGAAATGCCACAAAAAAGAATAAATAAGAGACATAAAAACAATGAACCTTGATATAACATTTCAAGATAATCAGCAGCAGTTTTAGTATAAAAACTATAAAAGCGTGCAACAGGTTGGTTGATACGTTAGATTCTTTTGGCAGGCATTATTAACCCTCTATACGTTACCAGAAATTGTTCTTAAATATTAATTTAAAATCCCTTTTGTGACCTCTTTTGTAATGTTTTTAGGCACAATCTTTAGGAATGTCTAGGTCAAAAAGAGTCAAAGAAAGTTTTTGACTGTTTTGGTAAATAAGGATACCAGAAAGTTGTACCATTTTTAACTTATTATTTATAAACTTGAAATCTTATTTAAGTTTTATGTGTTACAATTAATACATTTTTAACATTTCGACTTATGCCCCAACAGCGTACACAGGCAAACATATTTCCACCTATTAGAGATGTTATTTGAATTTCGATTAAAAACTTTTACGTTTTTAATTGGTGCGATTACTCGAGGGCGTCAAATTGCTAATCTAAATCGGTAAACTGTTTATGTAAATAAAAACTTTCTACTTGCGGATACTAAGAATATCAAAATCTTAAATGGCGTTAGATATTGTAAACATAAGAACGTGGAGTCTTTATTTGACCACATTTTGTTCTCCTGTATTATCGCTTTGAGAATGTCCTTCTAATTTTTGCGATGCTAGACATTTTTTGTAAATTCTTTCTTTCCTTATATCAAGCCACAACAAATCAATTATTAAAATTATAATAAAACAGGCACAAATGTACATTCACTCATATAAAACGTTCGTAATAGTCGAGGTCGCTTCTGTTACTTTAAACAATATGATGTCCAGTTTACGTTCCACCATTCATTGCTAATGAAAAGAAATTTTAAAACCACTACTGTTGGCTATCGCTCATACCGTTTGTTCAACCGCAAGTCAATATTTGTATTCAAAACACTTATTTCATTATACCCACTTCGTTATACTTATATTATATAAAGCAGCAGTTAGAGAGTTAATAAATTTGATTTGTAAAACTCAAACCACCTATACCCAACTCATAATAAAAGATAAGTTTGCAAATAATACTAAAAATAAAATGTCAAAAAAAAATAAAATCTTAACAAGAAATTTAAATATAAAAACAGAAAAAATCCTTTACTTTGTGTACGCTTACACAAGAAACAATTTATTGTAATACGAAAACAAAAAATGTAAGTATAGAATAATAATAATAAAAGTAAAAGGTTCAAACTCATGCATGAACCCATATTAGTTGTTGCTCTTGCACATAAAGTCAAAGCATGGCCAAGATTATTGCAACATTTTCATAACTATATGGAAAAAAGTATATACAATATAATGTAACACATGTTTGTAAATACACAATGTATGTACGAGTATGCATGTCTATCATATTGTGGCACGAGCTTACTGTTTTAACATTTAAACAGGTATCATAAACTTAACATAACAACAACAACTTTAGTTTATAACAATTTTGATGACGAGAATGATGATGATGATGATGACATTACCATTTTTGTGTTCCACACTATAAACTTAACTGTCAACACTGCGAACAGAGAGTAGTAAAACAATAACAATCATAATAATAATGATGACTTAAACTTTTGCGAGAGAATATTATCAGAGTGACGATTATACGTTCGAAAAATCTTCATGTCGTCTGCATATAATAGAACGTTTGAGTATTTAATGGCTTTGGATAGATCACTCATAAAAAAGGAAAATAATAAAGGACCCAGTTGGCTACCCTGGGACAATAGATAAAATAAAAATTTCTTTCGAAGTAAACATGTCAAAACTAACCTTTTGGGTTTTGTTAGACAGATATGATCTAATCCACATAACGCCATTGTTTGTGAATCCCATAAGGTTAAGTTTCCTTATCTGAAGTTTTATCAAATATTTTACTAAATTCGTTAATTCTAAAAGATTAGTAACAGTTAAACAATTTATCCCTTCCAGAACCATCCTGAGCAAGAAACAATATAGATGCCACTTGATGGGAAACGTGATCAGTAACAACTCTCTCAAAAAATTTAGGTATAGCGCTAAGTTTGATAATACCTCTGTAGTTGGCAACATTATTCCTACGACCAGATATAAATAATGGAATAATAAAAGAATTCTTCCATATTTTAGGCAAACAAACAAATTTCATTGATATGTTGAAGATTATTGTAAGAGGTTTTGGTAGTGTTATAGCATACTTAATAAGAATACAACTCAGAATACCATCCGCACCATATCTACATGAAAATTTAACCTTTTTTTAAACAGCTAAAAACTGTTGATTCATCAAGAAATGTAATGTTTATAACTTGATATGGCACCTCTGGCAGTTGATAATAGTTCGATTCAGAAACATTTTTTGTCACAATAGGTGGTAGAAAAGAAATCTGCAAACAAATTACTTCTTTTCAGCTCATCATCAAAATTTCAAAATTTTGCTACTTCATAACAATCTGTTCTTGGAGTTTCCAAACTATTAGAAAGCTCTTGAATTCGATTTAAATTTGTTTTTAATTTTAAGTTTCCTTTTTTATTATTTTATACAATAAATGCTTTATGTGTTTTAGTACAAGCAATGGAATGTAATTTTAAATATATTTAATATGATAATCAAAGCTAACTTTTTAAGTGCTATGCGATCAATAATATACTGAAAAATATTCTATATCAATTATGGGTCTTTCCACTACCTAAGAAAACTTTGCCATTTATATTTTTCTATATTTTCTCTCAATTATAATTGTTTTTATTAACGTTAATAATTTTATAATGAAATCAATAGCATATTAGTTACTATTGCAGAAAAAATGTGTTTTGAAACATCAGTTTATGAACGCAGTGGCTTACAGAAAACTATACATAAAATGGAATATATTAGCAATGCTGTTCAAGGAGTGGTTTCTTATTGCTGGCTGGGCCATTCAATTTTAAATAGAAAATATTTTTATTGGAGAAACCAGCATAATGAGGCATTATAGATTGTATCATTTTTGAAGCAAAAAAATTTTCGACTCAATTTAAATTAATATAAAGAGGGTCTTACCTGATATGAATTAAATTAAACATTCGGTAAATTTAAATATAAAAAGTAATTGGCTAAGATTGCTGGTGGCACTTTTTTTATTTTACATTTTTCGACAATACTTTTTGGTCCTTAGAGAAGGATGAAATGTGCCACTGCATATTCGGGCGCTTGGTTTCTAGGTTGTATTCAAACACCAAAGACCCATAACCAGTAATGACACGTGCAAATAATTAAGGCACGTTTCCTTCCTGGCGGCCTTTTGGTCTGGCGAAAGGTTTTGTGGAATCATTTTTGCGAATTTTTTTCTCATTCCCAATTCATTGGTCAACACTCTTCCTTGATCATTCTAAATGTTAACCAACTATCTGAACGCAAAAGATACCGAATTCTGTCGACAGAGATTTTCATGGACTCTTGAAGGTGAGGGCCTTTCGCTTTGTGATTAAATTTCAAATAATTTCTCTGCCTTCTGAAAATGTCTTAAACCACCGAAAAATATGGGCTCTTGGCAAAACACTATCTCCGTGATGCCAGTGATAAATATCTATTGCTTAGGGATACTGGCCACCCACAGAAAGACAACTGTTTTCATCGCCGATAGATAATTTTCAGTCTGCGTCTAGGCTTTTCAGGGCCAATCTTTATTAACGAACAATTTTGCAGGTAATTCTTTGATGGAAGTTAATATATAAATTCAACCTTGGAAAAAGAATTTAATAGTAACGTTTAAACGACCAATACCAGTCATTCACTGCTAAATACTTTACACGAACACTTTGCAAATAGATGAAATTCCCAATCGGCTGTGTTGTGCTCTTTGCAACACAAATCACCCTCTAAAATAACCGGAGCTACAACTAAACTTTATCAACATTCTCTTTATCTCTATCGACATTTGTCTTTATCTATCTCTTTGAAAAATTCTTCAAAACAACGTAGCTCACTAAGAATAAGATCTTTGCAAGTTGAGAAAAATTCGAAACAAAACATGGTTTTTTTTAAAGAATCTATTTTTTAAAAAATTATGATTTAATAAAAATATGCTTTTCGATGTAAAAGTTCTGTTGAATAATTTTTCCTATAAAGTTTTTATTTATTAGTAAAATACCCAAAAGGTATAACTTGGCCTTAATACAAGTTTTCTCTCCATTATGACGGGTTACCAAACATTTTTTCATAAATAAAAACAAGAGAATAAAAATGGTAAAGGTTATCAATCAAAAGAATTTTTATATTTCTGAATTATTTGGAAAGAAATCTTAACTTTATGGCTTTGGCAAGAGAAAAAACTAAAAAAAAAATCATGTGTTAATAAATCTCTTTCCAAGACAGGTATCACGTTCTTACGAGAATATATATTTTATTTTGGTACTTGTCTTTTGCCTTTTTTAAGAAAGTCATTCAGAATATTCGTTTCGTTGATGCTGTTGTTGTTACTGTAGTTACTTGCCTACCATTCAAACTAACTAAGAAGATTTAAACTCTTTTGTTTTATTTTATCACATTCATGCCATTGTTTTGCTTCTAATTTTTATAGCCCTTAATTTAATACGTCTACACCTTTGAAAAGGATTATACGTTTGAGTGTATATGAAGCCTTTTAGTTTGAAGTATTTTTACGGGGTTTACTCATTTAAAAGGAAGTAAATAAGAAGAAAGCTGTTAAACATTTAACAAACACAATTCGTTGTCCTTAACTTGTGTAGGTTTGTTTTATTATACACATTTTACATCCTTTTTGCCATAAAATAATATTTGCTGTTGGTTGGCGTATGAGTGGGTTTACTTTGTTTTATTCTTTTTGTTAAAAAATAAAATGAAATAAAATAAAATAAAGACGAATATAAAAGTCGTGCTACACACCTGGCATATTGCTGCAAGTGAATTGCACCCACACAGATTTATACATTTAGTTTTCTGTTTATGTAGATGTAGTTTATACTCACGCATTTTGAGGAATTTTTAATTAAGAAAGAATTAATAAATTTTTGAAAAGCATATTTATTATTCTTAAGTATTGTTAAGTAATTCCTTTATTTATCTACGGAGGTCATTAAAGCTGGGGTCCAAAAAACAAACAAATTTAGCAAAATTTCAACTTAAATAAGCCTTTAGCTGCCTGTAAATTACATTTTATTTCAAGCTAAAAGTCTGAAATTTATTTCTGCTTAAGAATAAGAAGTTCGTTAGTGTGACCTTTTAGCAAGTGGATAAATGAAAGCTTCTTAAATTATAAACAAGTCGCATGTCTTCTTGAGTGTTAATACAGAAATGAGCATCCTAGACTTTTCCAAGTTGTTATAGCTGGTTCTGTTTTGAAGAGCAGGTGAATTTAAAATGGCATGTCCGGTCAGTTTTAACTGTTGCGTTACATTTTAATTTGGTAATATCAAACAAGAAGTTTGTTTTTCAATTGTAGCAACACCAACAACATGATAGTTTTGACATTTAGTTTTTTTTACATTTTCATAGTAGACTCATTGGTAATTGTTACAATGAATTCAATTTCGCAAAAAATCGCATTAAAAAAATTCAAATCGGCTGTGAAAATAATGGTCCTATTAAAGTTAAATTTCGTAAAATTCGTGATATTTTCAGACAACATAATCGTCCTTGCGAAACCGCTATTAAGAATTTGGTCGTTAAATTTGAGTTGACAGGCTCGATACCAAATTTGCGAACACCAACGCGTGTTAGTCCGGGTTGCTTAACTGAAAACATCGCCAAAGTGTTGAAGCAGATCCAAATTTGTTAATTCCTCGACAATTGGGATTATCCCAAACCACCATGGCGAATTTTGCATAAGGATTTGACTTTGAAGCCTTACAAGGTTCAACTGGTGCAGGAATTGAAGCCGACCAACCATTCACAACGCCGTAAATTCGCTCAATTCATTCAGGACCAACCGGCTGGTTTTTCTGAAAAACACATTTTTTCAGACGGCGCCCATTTCCACTTGTCAGGGTAGGTCAACAAGCATAATTGCCGCATTTGGGCTTCTTAAAACCATAGAGTGATTGTTGAGAAGCCTTTGCATTCTTAATGTGTCACTGTATGCTGCGCTATGTGGTCTGGTGGCGTGATTGGGTCGTTTTTTGAAGATGAGGATGGAAATGGGGTAACGGTCAATGAATCACGCTATCCTGAGATGCATATTATTGACGGCGTGATAATCACTGACATGCGGTTTTAACAGGACGGTGCCACATGCTACATAGCCAATGAAATGATCAATTCATTGCAAACCAAATTTCCCTATCGCATAATTTCACGACAATTAGCAGTTAAGTGGCCAGGCAGATCGTCTGATTTAACACCACTGGATTATTTTTTATGGTGCTATGTTAAGGACTATACAGAGTCAATCGAATTGGTTTCAACCTTAAAACTCCAAATCCGAGATGTGATAGGGCCGCCATTTTGCCAAAAAGTGATTAAAAACTTTGATGAAAAAATCAACATCTGTGGATTGAAATCAATAAGCTCTTATTTTAACTATTTTTTTTAAAGTTTAAATTGAAAGATATTTTTTTCCGAGAAAAATATGACAAGTGCCTCTGCGTAGGAACAAACGTTTTGATTTTATGGTTTTTAAGATTTTGCCCGATTTTATCATTATATAAAATAGTGTAGTTTAAGACAGTTTCTTGGCTGAGCTAAAGTCGACCTAACCAAAACGCAATTACGCATGAGTACGAGAAACACGTTATGTTATTTAAAAATCTTCGAAAGTACTATTACTAAAATTAAGTAAGTAGTGATACATATTTGCAACAACAAGAAAAAATTGGTCAAATTATTATTACATACTTTTCAAAAGGGTTTTAAGCATACAGTATAATACTACAAAGAATATAAATCTTTTAAAATGTATGCAAATTATATTTCCTTAGAACTCTACACCTGGCACCTTCGGAACTATTGTTTTTCTTAAAATTCTTTAAAACAAGTACAATACATCACCAGCACAAAACAAAATAAAAGGAAATCTCTTATTTTTGAAAACGACAATGAAATGAAAATGATGAATGCATTTTTTACCTTTAACAGAAAAAAAAAATATGCTTAATATGAACAATACAATACAAAACAAGGGAATGAACATAAAATACAACATAAAAGAAATGAAAATCCGTAATGCTAACAACACTACAAAAATCACGAACTAAATATACTTACATTAACCGATAAGTTAATGCTATATACCATCAGAAATAACAACAATAACCAGGACAATCTCAGTAACACAACGATGAACAACATTAACAACTAAAGTGCAACAAGCAACAACAGTGTAACATAAAGAAGAAGAAGAAAAAAAACTATTTGAACATGCTAGACAAGTTGGCGCGTTGTTCGACAACAACAAATGGAAAATAGCTATAACAACAATAACATGCGCATTGGGCACAAATCTTTGGTAATTCACTAACTGCATACAACAACACATTATGACATAGTTTATGCAGTGTGACTACAAGAGACAAGGGCCAAGTTGTTGCATTTATACTTTTTCAAAATGCTGCTAGACAGAAAGACAGACAGACAAACAGAATATATACAGCAGGATAGACGTATTGTCGTTCTGCATCTTACTCCTAAAGTGGCAGCAGTAGAAGTGAATTGCAAGATTTTATATGTACTATGAGTACGTTTTTGTTATTCAGTTGTTTTTGTTTTCCTACGAAAGGTGTCAATTCTACGAACAAATGCCACTGGGTGATAAAAACAATACGCACACACAGCAGGAAGCACAAGCCAATAAAAATAAAATGACATGAAAATTGTTATGGATATTGATGCTAGGCCTGTTTGTTGTTGTTGTTTCCTTTTTAGTTTTATTTTATTTTTATTTATTTTTTTTTTTATATATTTTGGTAGAGGCCGAGTCAAGGGCAGAGACAAGGCGAACAAATTCAATAAAATTAATGAAAAATTATGTGTAATAATGAGATCATGTTAAAGTCGTCAGAATTGTATTTCGAAATGCAGATTTCGGAGACTTAAACTTTAAGAATATATTTACTTTCGATTGTTATTAAATTAATGAATTTTAGATTCATTCAAATTTTAATGTTAATAATTTTGCACTGTTACTAGATTTTTTTTTTTATTTTTTTTTATGTTTTATTTATTTTCATTTATTCTATTTTCAATAGTAATTACATTTCAGCTTAAATACTATGTTACTGCAAAGCCATATGGCTTGTCTGCAGCAGTATTTACCACTTAAACATAAAAATTATTCAAAAATAGTTTCTTCCATTGCGAATAATAAAGAATATAAAATTATAAAATTTCATTTTGAAAATATGAAAAAACATGAAGAAAATATTGAAATACAAAATTTCATTGCGAAAATATAAAAATATGAAAGAAAATATGAAAAAAATATAAAATTAAAAATTAAAAAAATATAAAATTAAAAAAATTTCGTTGCGAAAATACAAAAGCATATAAAGTTATAAAATTTCATTGTGAATATATGAAATGTTTCCTAACTAGTTTTTTCTTCTCCTCGTGTTGGGCATATTTGCTATATGCACTGGCAGTCTATTCAATGTTACTGGAATCGACATAGATAACATATTCATTCCATATCTATTGCCGTAAGGTAATAAGGTTCTCTATGCCTTCCATCCGTGTGTTGTCTCGTGTTATATGCATGACTAATAAGGTTCCGAAAACGGTTGTCGTCACCAAATTCGTTAAACAATGTCGTCCTATATAAACTTTCAATGTTGAGCACGTTTAGATGTTTCGACGGGTTGTCTGCTATTATGTCGCTGTCCCTTGTGGTACAGCGACATAAGTTCTCTACAGTATGTTGATCCTCCCCAAGCTGTTATTCCATGTCGAATATAGGATTCAGCGAGTGAGTGATACGCTTGCCTTAACACTCCTGGTGTAGCGCAATAGCTTAAATGATGTAACATAAAGGACGCTTTGCGTAGTTTTTTCTGCAGCTCATCTATTTGTGTTCTCCACTTAAAATTTTGATCGACGTATACACCCAAATATTTATATATTAACCATTTCCACATATGTGTTGCATGCGTCGTTCTGGTCCAAGTAATTACTTCTATTAGTATGTAGACATTCCGTATCGTGAAACTTCAATTTCAGTTTCGTATTAATCGTGCAACAACATAAAACTATAATTCTAATTTGATTTCATGCTAAGAAATATTTTAGTCAATCCAAAACTTTTTAGTAACTCAAGCAATAATGGCGGTATGATGCCAGTTTTAATAGCACTAGAAATTCGGGCAGAAGGTTACAAAATTTACTGTAACCACGGTAGAAAAAAATGGATCATAAGTTCTTCTGTTCGTTTGAGACTCACAATTGCGTGTTAATAGCAAATAATTAGAGAAACTAAAGAAAGCGCTAAGAAATAATGGGTTTATAATAGTACTAATTTGTTTAGTACTAATTTTCTATTATTGAGAGAATTTTGTAAAATAAATAAAGTTGTTCAAATGCAGTACTGAAAAAATTGTTCTCTATTTATATAAAATTCTGTGATTTGTATGAAATAAAACAATTTCTTAGCACCTTGAAAAATTAGTTCTGCATTTAAGGGTGACAAAAACTACATATGCAAAAGCCCAAACACGCTTTTTGCATTTGCACTCCTATATTAAAAAAAGGATTTATACCAACATGGAAGTATCATCTGATCTTACTATGACAATAACTGTAGACAACGATTGTGTGATAATTTGTGTTGCTATAACTTTATCCAGATAATTCTTATCAACTAAAAAATTATAGTCTCTATTTTTTCCCTCACCTTCCTCACTTTCATTTATTATTTATTTAGTTTTTAGAAAACAATTAGAAATTACACATACATTTTTTGACAAAACAAATATAAAAACGTCAATGTAAAATACAAAATTAGTTACTGCAAACTTTAAATTTTTTGTTGCTTAGTAATTTGTTTGGCCTTTAATTTAAAAAATTTATTTGTACAATTCGAACCAGTTCTTGCGCAAACCTCTCTCTCTTCCTAGATTCTATTCTTCGATTCAGAAGACCTACAAAGAAGCTGGCAGGAAAATTATAATTTCGCATAATTTTTGTGATAAAAATGTAGAGCACTTAGTGAGCCATATGCAATTGAAACAAGAGCATAGTTCTGGTTATATGGTTTTGGTCCCAGTAGCACAAGATTACATTTTACTGAGTGATCGATAGCTTACAGTTTCTTCACATAAGCTCAAAATCATAATCGTTACAATCCCACAATGGTTGTCTGAGACTATCTATTGAAATAATCAAAAATATATCAAGTTTTGATATAAGGCCTTGTAGTATTTAGTGTATTTAAGCAATTAGTTATTATAAGTAATGAATTTTGCGAAGAATTTAATTTAAAAATACAAAATGAAAGTATTAATTTTCTTCCAAATAACTGTATAAAGTAAATCAATAATGTTTACAAAATTAAGCCAAAAAAGCATTAAGATTTAAACAAATTTCTCTGCATCTAAAATAAAAAGATTATTTTCCAAAAGAAAGTAACGTAAGGAAAGACAACTAATAAATTAATTGGAAACTATGATTGTTTACAGCTCAATTTAGATTTTTTAGCAGATATTATTTTAATGCATAATTTAAGTTTTTTACCCCTACACAAACCCGATTGAAATTCCTTCAAAAAATTCAGTCACTTTATTTTTAAATAATTTTAAACAGTTTTTCTAAAAAAATAAATAACAAAGCAAAATTTCTAGTTTTGGACATCTGCTGTGGCAATTCTTTTTCAGATGTGCAAAAAGAAATAATTCAGTACATTTATAAGAATGGTGTAATTCCATGAAATAGCACCTGCCTTAGAATACCCACAGAAAAAAGGACATAAAGTGATGAATAGAAGCGGCGTCATTTACTAGTCATTAAGATTTCTTCTTTTTCTTCTTGTCTCTATTGAATGTTTAAATTTTCACCACACTGTGATTCCTTTAATGAAATGCCACTACAATTGAAATTCATTTATTTTCTTATACATTTTTAATTAAGCAAAACAAAAACAACCGTTGTGTTGTTACTCAGTTCCTTTCGTAAATATTTTTTTTTACTAAATGCTTTTGAATTTTAAATATATCTGAAATAATGCAATGTTCCTAATGCAAAATTTTATGCTTTTGAGAAAACTCTACTTCAAATTGTTTTCATTTTTTGTTTGCTTGCAACATTGTACACCTGATCTTAAAGGACAACTCAGGCCATAGATTACGCCCTTAAGTATCACCATGCGCAGTTTAGGGTGTTTAATTTTTGTTCTCTAATTCTTTTTAATAATGAATTTAGTACTTTGGTATCAAGTTAGTTTTCCATGTTAAATTTGTTTTAAGAGATTAACGGATTTCTTAGTTTTGGAATGGCGGTAATGAACGTTTGTCACACTATTGAGATGAAAAACTCACTTGTTAAACATCTGGCTTTAGTGCAAAACAATGTATAATACACTCGAGATAAATTAAGATTGTTGTTGATGGTGTCACTTCAAGTCATATTAAAATATCTTATATAAAATGAATATTCCGCCTAATAAAAAATAGTAACACTTGTGCTTTAGTTCCTAAGATTAGCAGTAATATTTCTATAAAAGCGATTAACTAGTCTGTGAAACTTTCATAAAAATAACTCCCGCAAAATATTTTTGATATACATTTTTCGGATGAACTAGTCACTTTTAATGCCAGAGCAGCATATCACAAAGGTCGAAATAAAAATAAAATTTGACTGTCTAAACTCACAGTTTTTGAAAACCTCTAGTAACGCATATAAGAGAAAAATATTGTTACAAAAGGACCTACACAACTTAATTACGTATTAAGTTTTTAAATGATGTGGCTGCAGAAATAACGTTTAAAACGTAATACAGATATTCACTTCTAAAAGTTATGTTGACAGAAGAAGTATAACTTCTTAATGAAAAGAATCTATTGCTAATACAGGAGCATGTCATGAAACTAAGTAAAGAGCAGTGACACTGAAATATCTGTCCGAGAGTTGTATTTTTTAAGCTGTACAAGCTGGACAATATACATTTTTTTGCAGCCTTCTGTCCGCTAGTTTTCGTAAGAAAACTATTAATAAATGGAGAAAAAATAACTATTGTGAATGCTGCCAAGACCCTAGGAAGAATAATTAATAAGGGTTTTACTTAGAGACATAGAGACTTACACTAAGCCGAGGTGTCTTTGGACGTCTTGCAAAATCTTATCTTGTTCCAGGGTTAATCTACGGTTGTAAAAGATAGTTAAAGGTGCTATAACACAATATCATTAGATATGTTTAAGGGTTGAGAAGATACGATCATGTTTCCCAATTTTCTTCGAAACTATATAGTTTCATTTAGCAAACTCCTTAACATCCGTGTGCTTTTATTTCTTTATAAAATCATTTTTTCAAAAATGCCACAATATCTTATTGATACAATCAGGTTTGCCAGACCATTTAGGGAAAAGATATTATAACTTCTTTACACCGTTCTCTTGAACCTGAATGAGAGTTTCTCGTACATGCAATGCATCTCTGGAATATCCTGCCTCAAGCACAACAACTTAATAGCAATGCAGAAAACTTTAAACAGTTTTTATTTAATTTTTATTCTTAATAATAAATTATAAATATTTATACCGTTTATGTAGGGTGTCCGCCGAGAAGGTATACTACTTTGTTTTGCCGCCATTTTGGTAAACATTTGTCCTGACGTTAAAAATATTCGATAAACCAAAGTGTTTTAATCGTAACGATAACTGTGAATGGAAGCGACATCATGATATTATTGAAAACTTTTAACGTTACAACTCTATGCTTTGGGCTTGATTAACATGTGGTATTAACAAGACAGTGTCACATCACATCGTATACAGCCAAAATTACAATGGAATTACTGCGAGACCTCTTTCCACAACAAGATATGGTGATGTTGATTAGCCTCCACTGTCGCCAGATTTGACTGCCGGGGACTTCTTTTTGTGGGGATATCTGAAAAGGTTTATGCCAAAAAATTATCATTATAAGATACATTCTTTTTCATATAATCAAAAATAATAGAGTACCCCGGCGAACAGTCTACATAATTAATATATAGTTAATTCTGACTGAATATGCATAGTCTGTGTCTTTGCCGTCTTAACTTGATTTATCAAAGCACTTTCCAATCCAAACAGTTATATGTCTTGACGGAATCTCACCATCAATACATGTGTCACCGGGGGTAACAGAAAGCCCAGTCCCCTAATAGGCTAGCAGGAGCCAACTGGACAACTCCACTTCATTTCCACGGGAATCAGTAAGCCCCAGAATTCAGCTTTTTGGCTTTTTAGCCTTTTAGCTGTTTTTTGACTGATTATTTAGGTTGGCCTTTCGGAAGTATCGTGGTGGTTGTGATTTCGCGGCCCTCGTTTGAGTTTTGTGGATCACATCATTCACTATGGATATAAGGAAATGTCCTGGTTCAGTGAGCATAGACACTAACTCTCCAGCAATTAGTGAGGTCCTTGGCGTGCTCCGAGCTCTCGGAGTTGCGACTAGCAGTGACTGAAGGATAGAGATATCCGAACGTTTCTTAGGGCACAGGTGACGCTACATGTCATCCACCCTCAGATTATGGCTTACATAGCTAGGTACTGACGTATAATAAATAAATAAATTAAAATAAAGATATGAAATTTTTTGTTTTTATGACAAAATTTGTTTAAAACTTTGATTTTCTGTAACTGAATTTTTTAATGTAAACTTAATTATCTAAAAAAATGTAACTTCTTTTGGTGATGTCTTGAAATTTTAGGGAAAATCGGGACAACAAGGTAAATTATTATATTTTTATTTTTCAATCAAATCCAGATTTTAGTAAACATAGATTCCGGTGTAATTATAATTTTTATAAATATGTTTTTTCTGATGTTCCTATATTTTCTTTTAGTTAAATTAAGATCTTCCTCAAATTTCCAAATTTTTGTTTGTGAAATCATGATCTTTATTACTGTATTTTCTTTTTACTTTATTTTTTATGTTATGAACTCTGATTCTTCTACATAAATTTCGTTTTTATGGAAATTTTGATAAGTTTGAATTTGTTTTTCATTTATTTGTATGCTGTTTTAATCACCTAATAACAAAAATCTTAATAACACATATTTATGTTTTTGGGACCATATTTTAGATAGAAAATATTTGTAAAATAAATAGTATTTATGTCCTTAATTTATATGGGCTGTTTTAAAAACTCATTCCAGTACCAGCTACTGAATTGAAACGAACGAATATTTCAGAATTATAGCCTAAAACGTGCTCATATATTTAATAATTAGTAGAATTTTTGGACTATTACTCCTTCCTTCATAGAAAAAGTCACTTCCTACAGGTGGTCTTAAATAAATAGATACTACACAGATGAAATGAAACAAAATAAAATAAAACCCTTTTACGTTAATATAATGTGTCAATGTAAATAAATTTGCGTTAAATAGTCATATTTAAACTTCCTTTAAAAACATTAAAAGTATCAAGGGGATTCGAAACAAAATCATCATTATTTATTTTGATTAAATAAAACACAATACAAAACGAATGACGAATAAGTAAATCAGCACATTTTTAAACATTAGAAGGTGCACAAACTGTTATTCATTCATTTAAATATTTTAACACACGTACAAATGTACAAAAAAAAAAAAACAAACGTATACTTTAAAATACACTTTTACATATAAAATAAATAAATAAAACTATTTATTTAATTTACAACAAAAAAAATTAAATCAAGGAAAAGGTGATTGAAATATGATTAGGTGAGCAGAATAAGATCTTTCGTTATTAAAAAGAAAATGATAATTAATAAATAGAAAATTGTGAAAAAGCTAAAGAGCAGAATAACACAAAAAATTAAAATTTAAAAAATCAAACAAAATATGATTCACATGGAATTTGTAAAGTCAAGGATCGTTTGTCGACGGTAAGACTAAATATTTCTTATTCATTTGAGTATGATTTTACGTCAACTCGCGTCAATTTTGGTTTGTGAACAAACCGGTTTTGGCTATTTGTCATTTATACAGTATAGAGAGAACACTGAAGATGGTAAATAGCCGAAACCGGTTTGTTCACAAACCAAATTTGACGCGGGTTGACTTAAAATCATATCCAAATAAATTAAACCCCGTCGGAGAATATGTGCACATATTTTTTATTAATTTTTCCTGTTTATAAATAAATATAAATATATTAGAAATGTGTTTTACTGGTCCTCAGTTAAGTATCCTGATGGCTCAACATCTGTCAGACTTTGTCCAACACACCTTAATTAAGTATTAAGTTGTTTAATAATGTGGCTGCAAAAATAACGTTTAATATGTAATAAAGATATTCATAACTTACACAACTATTGTTTTGATCGTATGGTCCTTAAAACTTGCGCATATTGTCATCTTGCCAAAAAGCATCTTGATCACGTTTCTAACCTTCATACAAGCCCCGTCATTTGCCAACCCGTGTTTTGATTTTGAAACTTACTTAGCGAAAAATGTATCTTTCATTGCAGATACTTAAAGCTATAGATTATCTGCTGCTTTCTGATGTGCTATATATAACTCTACAACATGAAAGCTTTGAAGCACATTTCAAACTCTATATGCATGCAGAAAACACACCTATATCACCGGAAATTCAAGTTTTCAAGGCATATTGTTTATGCCTTTCAACTTTCATCCAAAAATTTATACACCTGAAAACTTTAATAGGTGTAATCTTAAAATTCAGTGAGATTAACATCCAAGTGTGATGTAGATGTCATATCGCCCATACAAAGCGGAATATTATTATCATGCATCTAAAGAATTATAATATTTAAAACGTTGAATTTTCGTACAAGTAGCACTCGTACTAATGTGGATATTCCAACACAGTTTTGACTGAATTAAGATAGGAAACTTGAATATTTAAAGTATTGAAATTTTGTGCAAATATTTACTTTATCAATATGGAAAATAAAACAACAATACTGGGTGGAATAGAATAGTGAGCGCTATGCGGTGCAGCGGAATAGCTACTTTTATATTAATACTCACAAAAAAACATAAATGCAATATAGCATCAACTTCAACAAATAAATACCCAACTTTGCTAATTAAGCCATCTGCTCTGTATTACTATTAGAATTTAGACCATTTTTGCCACTCACTATATAGTGATAGTAACTAAAGGAACGTTTCTAAAAACACGGAATTACATTTTTTTTATTTGTTTATTTTAGTTTTCATTTTTTTGACTTTTCTTTGAGTTCTTCCTTTTACTTCTACAACTTTTAAAGTTTTAACTAAATGAGAAAGAAATAGTTTAGCTGGCAAAAATGTCGTTATGTGGGAAAAAAATAGAGTAAAAAAATAAGGCTAAGAAATTTAGCCTAGCAATAATAAATTAAGGAAGACAAAGTTTTACATGCTCATAAAGCTAAAACTTTGTATAAATATAAAACTTTTGTCAAAGTGTTGTTTGGAAACTAAGATTTAATTAAGGCCCTTTACATAATCTTAACAATGAAGCTAAAAACAAATCTTGTTGTTGATGATTTATGTGTGTTGTAACTAAAGAAGAAAAATATATTACTTTCAACACATAAAGGATGGTATGTGTATGTGGGTGAAATATTAAAACAATAAGAAACTTTAAAAATACCAGCCGCTATCGTTGTATACTTATAGTGTCTCTCTAGTATTTGTTAAAAGGAAAAGTCATAAGTTCAAATCTTAACAAAGCCTTTAAATACTTGAGGTGCCAGGCAGTTCATCTGTTAGCCACAGCATATGAGTTAGTGAAGCCGCCTATATATTTAAACTGAAATTGAAATGGTTAAAATGTCTGTTTAGTTATATCAAGATCCCGTTTTAATAAGCTCGATAAATGTTTAGTTAGAACTAAATATAGCTATATAAAAGTATATGTCAGTGGTTGAAGACCTGGACTTTGTATTTTACGTCCTCGATATTACGTACACTACCTGAAAGGTCAAGCTAGAAAAAAATTAAAGATGAATTTTTAACAAACAAGATAACATGAGTAAAAATGCGAGAAGTGAAGAAACGTTTATTATTATATCTCCTATTTCAAAAGTCGCATTTTAAAACCAATTAATAGGCTGTTGACATACAAAAGCAAATGTTTTTTTTTTAAATTTAGCCTCGTTTAGCCTAGTGATGAATGGAAAAGAATAAGTAAATTATTGAGAATTTTTATGTTAATTTTTGAAGAAAACAGGAGCATTTTGAACGCTGCATTCGACATCAATATTCTTTGCATTTGTCTATCTTAAAAAATTTTGCATTTTTGGCTCCTGAAGTTTCAAAATGTGCAAAATTTAAGAATTTAATAATGCCAAATCTCCTTTGTAACAGGAATTTGGAAGACCTGGCTATTTCAAATAATAGAATAACTAAAACACTTGATACCTTGACAGCGTTATCAATGAGTATTATCAAAATCATAAATGTATGACTTTATGAAATATCTTCTACACTCACCTAATAATTGCTAACTCTTACACATACATGCAATGGCTTAAAAAAGGGTTTATTAACAGACTATTATTGGCACAGCTGCTAATGAAAAGTTTACTTTGTTTGTGAAATAGCAAACAATAGTGTGATATGATGTATGATTGAGGTTTGAAGTGATAAAAACGGAAACATCCCGACATACTTATACATTTAATATTCTTTTACTCCATAAAAACAAGGGTGCATTACGATCATAAGAAATGTAAAGGAATCTCAAATTAATAAATCGGGGTCTGAACATATGCAAAAAAAAAAGAAATAAATAGAAAGGAATATTTTTGTTTGAAGTTTAAATGAAAACCTGAAAAATTAATTTTAATATTATTCAAATACAACCAAAATATAATATTTAAGAAATTCAAATAACACGTGTTGTGTTGTTGGTGAAATATTTTAACTCACACACAAACACAAAACAAAACAAAAAAAAATTAACATTATCAAAAGTAATGTGGAGCAATTTTTGTAGATAACGCTTAGAAATAAATAGTACTTGCTATTGTAAGAACACCTTGCCTTAAACTTATTATTTTTAGATAATGGGATATGCATATGTCTTTTTTTTTAGAAAACTAAAACGAAGTTCCGTTCTTCCTTTTTTGTGGAAAATTATATAAATAGAGAAGGGGTGCTTTAATGTGTCTTGTTCAATGTATTCAAGGGGGTTTGTTAAGTTTTTAATTTTGTTCAAAATTACAGATAACTACACAAACTATAGCTGTGTTGTCCTTTAAAATTTCTATCAGGGAGTTGGAAATTTTAAATTCTGCAACATATGCCTGCTTTTAGTTAATTTTTAATTATGTAAAGGAATTTTTTTTTGTTTGTTTGTTATTTAAGTGAAAAACTTTTTCATTTACGTATCAGCAACTGCACCTTGTTTGTTTAGGTATTCATGCTCTGTTGAATTTTTGGGTGGAAATAGCAGGATACAAGTGCACTATTAATAACAATTCTTGTAACTTAGTATTCTTTATAAAGAAATATAATTTTAAATACAAATTTTTAACATTAAAAATACATTAGAAAATAAATTATATAAAGAAATAAAAAATGTTAAAGCATTTTCTGCCTGCTCCGCAGATGAACATTTGAAAATTAATTTTAAGTTATATTTTTGCTATACAGCTTCAAGATATTACACTTTGTATTTAAAAATTATAAAAAAAAATATTAATAGTTTTTTTTAAACGATCCTTTTTTATTTATCTTTAATAAATATCTTTTTTTCTTTTTTATGATCTTTTTTATATATTTTTTCTTCTCGATATTTCGCTTTCCTTTGGAAAGCTTCTTCAGGAAAAAAATTTTATATTTTTGAAAACAAAAAATTATTAACAAATTGAAAAAAATTTTTCAAAACATTTGACAAAAACATATATAATATTTTTTTGTACATACATACAAAAATTTAAATTTTCAAATATTCAAACATACAAAAACAAGGAAACAGATATAACAAATAAATAACAAATAAGAAATTCTCTCTTATGAAATAATTATAACAAATTATGTGTCTTTTTAATTAAGTACCTATAATTCTGAGCTAAATTGTCTGTGTCTGTCTTGAAATTTATTCTCCTTATATTTGGTACATTAACAATTTCTAACATTTCCAATTTTTTGTTGTCCCAATATAAACTTTGTCACAGTTCACCTGGTCATTTCCTCCACATGGTATCCTGTATACTACATCAGATATTTCCATTTTTCCTATTTTATCCTTCATACTGCTAAATAATTTATTTAATGTGTTATGTGTTTTGTTTGTTTATATATTTATCTGTGTCATATATTTTAAACTTTCTTTATCTTTCTGATATTCCAGGAACATAAGTTAATGATTTATAATTTCTTGGCTCTGCCGTAGAATTTCCTAAATTATGCCTAAAACTACCATATTGTCTAATAATTCTGTTAGATAATTCTACTGGAAAAATCATTGTCATTAAGTATATCTCTTATTGTATCCCTATTCTTCAAATGAAATTCTCTATCACTTATAGTCAATATTCTGTCTATCATATTTTTCGCTGTGTTTATTATCATTTTCCTTGGATGTTTTGAATAAAAATTAATAATTACAATTTCTAACATTTCCAACGTATAACGTCTACATCTAATACTGATGTTTCATCAAACTTTGGATAATGATTATATTTCTTACAATTTCTTTCAATTTGTTAATAATTTTTTGTTTTCAAAAATATAAAATTTTTTCCTGAAGAAGCTTTTCAAAGGAAAACGAAATATCGAGAAGAAAAAATATAAAAAAAAGATCTTAAAAAAGAAAAAAAATATTTATTAAAGATAAAAAAAATAAAAATTTAATAATAAAACGCTTTTAATTATTAAATTTATTCAAGTTCAAGGTGTTTGTTTTGTATTGCTTCTTTTTCAATATTTCCTAATGCATCTAATGATGAGGTGAAATATTAGAAAAAAAATATTATTTTCTCTTAAAAAATACCCTGAAAAAATACACTGACAGTTTAGGTTTTATGATGCTACGCTCCTAACTAAAGCGAGACAATGACGAACACTAACGTTTGATAGCTTGAGTTTTCGGCTCGCAAGATTTTACAAATTTTGAGCTGTTCTTGCAGTTCTGTTAAATATTATTATTTGTGACATGTAAAGGGTTCTTCAACAAGAAGTTTGTTTTCTAAAACAAAATAAAACAAAAAATTTAGATTAACATGATTGAAATTTGTATTGTATTACGAAGAGAAAAGTTCGGCAATTACGAAAAATTACATCTGGCAAATATCCACCACGATCACACTGAAAGATGTCAATTCTTTCATTAAAGTTTTTAATTATTTTTGGCACAATGGCGGCCCTATTTCGTTAATCACATCACGGATTTTGAGTTTTAAGGCTCCGTATGGGCTCTACTCATAACATAGTCCCACAAAAGGTAAACCACTGGTGTTTAATCACACGATCTGGCTGGCCATTTAACTACTGATTCTCTTGCAATTTTCGGGAAATTTGGTTTACAATAAATTTAACGATTCATCCATTGACGGTTACCGCATTTCCAGGCTCATCTTCAAAAAAAGGCCCGATCACGCCTCCAGATCGCATAGCGCACCATATAGTGACATGTTAAGCATGCAAAGGCTTTTCAACAATCGCAGCCCAAATGCCCAAATGCGGCAATTCTGCTTGTTAACTGACTAATGAAAATGGAAGCCCATTTCTGAAAAAATTAGTTTTTCAGAAAAACCTGCCGACTGTTTTTGTATGAATTGAACGAATCTACGGCGATGTACCAGTTGGTGTTCGTAAGGTTTCAAAGTCAAATCCTCACGCAAAATTCGTCAAGTCGTGGTTTTGGATAACCCCAATTTTTAAAAACACTATGGCTCACGGCTGCGATGTTTTCAGTTAAACGACGACGGTCGAATACGCATTGGTGTTCGCACATTTTGAATCGAGCCCATCGACACAAATTTAACGACAAAATTTTTTATAGCAGTTTTAGAACCGTCAAAACTATCATGTTGTTAGTTTTGCTACAATTGAAAAACAAACTTTTTGTTGATAACACCGATATATCAAAAAATTTGTATAACGTAACATACTTATCTCTCAATAGCGTTATATCTTTATGCCGCAAAAAAAGAATACTATTTGTGGATTCCAAAAGGTTTTAACTTAAGTTAATAAAATTATTTTTAGGTACAACTACAAATTCATTACACTTATATTCTTCAGGCATGTGCTTTGTAATAAAAAAAATCAAGCATTTGATTCGTTATGACCACCACACACATGTTTAATTTTATGTTACTAATAAATTCTATGTAATATTTCTTATAAATCAACTCGAATTTTAAACACTCTCGTTGTATTTAAAAACGATCAAGTTGTTGTTTTTAGTTTATTATAGTTTTTCGTTAATGCTGTCATGTGTTACTTTGATTTATGTTATATGCACCGTGTAATAAGTGTGTTATATTAACAGAATGGTTTTCTTTTCCAATATTAGATTTTTCTGTTTAATGTTGCGCCTGCGCAATAAATCCTACTTTTATGACACCTGACAAAATACTAACCAATAACAGCCGTTCAGTATACTAAAATTTCTTCATCACTTTTATTATTTGTGTTTTTTTTCTAGTTTTTGTATCTCCTCTTTTTCAAAATTCATTTCTTTGGATTGTCTGTTGCAAACACATTGTATTATTTAATATAATGTCCGTCCAGGGCTGTTGATGCTATAGCTCATTTTTATTGCTTCTCTATTAAAGCCGTTTTAATTTCCATCGACAGTTGTTGCAAGAGTTACGCCAGTTTAAATTGTCTAAATGGCAAGAAAGAGGACATGCTTTTAATATGATCTTCATATCATTCATAAGACACATTAAGAAATGAAACAAAAATAACACAAAAATGAAACTAAGTGAAGTGTATAAAAATACAAAGAATTTTGACTACAATACTTATGAACAGCATGTTACATAGAATATCTCGGTAGTTATACTGAATTTTATTTTTTTATCTGTCTTCATTTTTATTATATTTAACACGTAAATATAGTTTAAGGCTCCTGTAAAATCGCTTTTCAATGCATGATTGTAATAAAGTTATAAATCTTGTCAGCTTGGTTTTATTCTTTTTATAGTTTTAAATAACTCATATTAATAGTCATCATCATATGAACTATCGAAGGTGTGTATTCATGGGAGTTTTGTAGATTTAAAAAAAATATTTTTTTTTTTTTTTATTTTTTTATTTTATACTACTGTTTATACATTTTTTTTTGTTTATTTGGCTAAAGCTGCTTTAATCACTTATGGTATTAGTTTTGAATGGATTACGGATTGTTAAAAGTTTAAAACAATAAAACTAAAGTCCTTAAACTTCTGTGTAAGTATCTTATGAACATAAATTAAAACTTTATGATTTTGGTTATTAAATTTTTTTTAGTACTTAAAACTATTTTATAACAGTAACTACACTAAAACAAATATTTTAAAATAGTTTAAAAATGTTTTCACTACTATTAAAATCATAAATCATTATGTACCAATGCTTGTCTATTAAGAATTGATTTGAAATTAATTGGTAAATATTTGAAAATTCGCATTGTCTAGATAACAAAAATGCTGATTGTTATGTTCAAATTGATTATAAGAGGTAGTTATATGAATGTCTCTAAAGCTATTATTGTAATAAGTTCAAAGTTAAAATAAAACATTTTATTTTGTTAAATTACATTTTAGCAAACGTAAAGGACAGGCGCCAATATTAGCAAGGATGGCTGTTTCCGCTGGATTTCATTGCGACAATCTAAATTACACCTACACCTTTATTCCAGCCACAAAAAAATGACCAAAACTTCAATTCTTTACCTAACTTTCTCTGCCAACTCAGCGAAAACTATGAACATTAGTACAATGTTACTTATACGAAAGTTCAAGGCTTTAAGTATTATAATTCTCTAAACACACGGCAATATATAAAGCTCCAATTCTGCTCTATTGTTAATAGTATTCAAATACAAAAATGAACCAACCGTATTTTAAAGTTCGTTTATCAGAAAACGACGTGTTCTTCGGATATAAGATAATAAAAATGCATTACCTTATAATTTAGAAATGATATTATTTAATAGTAATAAATAAATTACCACACAGAAAGACGTAATTCAAAAATACAAAATAACTCATTACTATATATATATGATATGATGACGTCATCTTCAGTGGAAATAAAAACAAGACAGGAAATTGCATTATCTTGAAAATATCACAAATCACAGTAACACGAGGAACTGACTGTTTAACATTCGAGATGTATAGAAAACCAACTAGGACTGACGAACGTGAACCACCCTTCCCAACATAAAATAGCAGCATTTAGACATATGATACATAGAGTTAAGTTAATCCCACTTACTCCAGATAAGTACAACAAACAACTCGTTAGAATATACACCACTGAAAACAACGTCTAGAAACCCACTACTATCAACAAATTTCTAAGACAATACGACGACACACCTCGGAGTATTTTTATGGCCGGTTAAGAAATTTAGTATTTTAGTTTGAAGCAAATTCTTTTACAACTCTAGCGTTACGTATAGCAGTATTTTCTTGTTGTGGAATTCCTTGGCACTTATTCGACACCCTTTTCAAATTTCCCACTTTTTTTGAACTTTAAAAATTCAAACAGATTGTACCACGAAACATGATAGTACCACAGGGTTAAAATTCTACTCTTCCTGCAGTGGTGACAATTTAAAAATATTTTTTTTTTTTCATTTTAATAAACATGATAATGTAAGATATTTCTGCCATCTGAATAAAATTTTAATCTTTTACAGGATTTTTTACGTGACATCTCATGTCATATGTTGTCAGTCGATTGTTTTTCACTTTTTTAATTTAAGTTATTTGCATCTAGCAGTGATCCCATTTACAGGTGCAATAATTGACTACTTACCAGACCGATATGACTTTTAGTGCTCTGGGAGAATAATTTTTGTTAGAAATATTTCTATTTGCCGCTGGAGGTAAAATAGTTAGCATTCTTCCTATTTCTTTCCAAAGTTTTTAATATCTTTTAAGTATTTAATCACAGCTTTGTGATTTTGCTACTTTCCTCCGCAAGAGTCCTAACACTCACCCTTATTTTTTATACAACTCCTAACACCAAGAGAGGTAAGAATTCACAGTAACTCAGTTGGCGAGACTTTAGCTTGCAATTTTCTTGCTCAACACGAAGATGTTTTCAAACAACTCATCTCAAGCACCTTAGATGCACAACAACGTGTTTTTTATCTACTGCAAGCTTCGTGGAAAAGAAAATTTGTGATCTGCTGTTAAGCATTTAAGTTTCTGAAATATCTTAAGTAATGTGGCTATTCAGTAACAATTACTTTTTTTCATCGGGATTTGAACTTACTAACCAAAGGCACTTAATGCTAATTTATCTTTCATTTTTCGAAAATTTCTGAAGAAGAATACTATATTAAAATGAAAATATTTTTTGCAACCAGATACTATTTTAGACTTTTTAGGAGGGTTTTTTTTTTTTTTGTAAAATTAAGGACTATACGATTCAACCAACCACTTAAAAAAATTGCTAGTCGTATAATAATTATTTGAAAATTTATTTCTTTATTCGTATTCAAATATCATTAATAGTACTGTACTAATATTCTTTGAAATATTTTGGCAGATGACCATATTTTCGTATTATAATAACAAAGCAAATTGTAGAATAACATTATTATATACAATGTTATATTTTTAAATTCTTAAAAAATACAAGCCCACATTTTATCATTAGGACACACTTACATTAACTTAGCGCTTGAATGCTTTCTCTATGTCCACGAGCGTAAAAATATAACAAACATCTTATATAAATTGCTTAAAAGACATAAAAATTCCATTTTATTTAAATAATTTAAATTTGAACTCATCTTTCTTATAATAATACATCCACCCCACAACAAAAAATGCAGTAAAACTATGCACTTGTTCCTCTTGAGTGATTGTTGACCACTAGAAACTTATGAATAGCAACCATATGCCACTTTAACAAAACAGCAAGCTGATGCAGGAAAAACTTTCTGACTTTTTTCCTGCCTGCCTGCCTGCCACCCGTATAACCAAGAGGATATAAAATGCAAAGTGGTTTTCTATTTAATTGAAGGAAAAACAACCCATATTCGTTTAGAATAAAAATTTTTAAAGTTATCATTCTGGTGTATGGCACGAGTGACTAATTATTTAAGTTATGTATTATTAAGGGTTAGAAAAATTTTTGTTTGTTGCTGACTAAAAAATAAAAATTACTTTACATAAAAAATCGGTCAACCATCAAATAGTTGCAGAGACACAACAAGCCCGACGCCTGTTGTTTATTGTATAGTTTTTACTTTTTCAATTTAAGTTGTAGTTGTATATTTCTTGTTGATGTTTATAGGTTTTTGTTACTTTGTCCATCAGTATTTTCAACGCGCACTGCTAACTTTTTTCTAATTGTTATTAAAGTGCACGATCAACACGTTTAAGTATTTGCTAAACAGAACTTTAAAGTATTCAATCATTAAAAAGAAAGCAAACGAATATCTGCTCATTAACACAAACGTCTGCATAATTTCACTATTCTATGATATTTTTTATAGTCCCAGAAGAAATATGACAACCAGTGCTGCCCTATTTGTATTAATTAGTCTGAACAGTTCTGTCTAAAAGGTCTCATAGAATAATGCTATGCAAATATTTATTTTTTTTGGTTGTTGTTAGCTGTCTACTATTTGAAATATCCATCCTTTCTTCCTTGAGTATTATCACATAAAATGTTGCACTCCAACAGGACTTTCTTGACACAATCTCGCATTTCCGCGATGCCTATTGTAACCAATGCAAGCAGTTTATTTTTGAATGTTTGAGCGTATTTCTCATATTTGAATCGTAAATCCAGGCTTAGATTAAAGTATCTGCTAGTTCTACTTTAATCTGTACCAATATCGATTCTATGCGATTATGCCTAAGCAAGCCTCTGCCACGATTTGAGCGGAATTATTTGATATCAAAAAATTGAGATTTTTGTACAAAGAAAGGAGAGAAGTGAATGATTATCTGACTATTATATTATAACATTTTTTCCTCGCTAACTTTAACTACTTTTTCGTTTTTATTGGGATCAATTAAATAAAAATGTTGGCTTGGAAGATGCCTCAGACTTTGCTATTGATTATTAATAATTTTCTTTCAATTGTTTTTAGAATTTTGATCTGTATATATCTATTTAAAACAAAGCTAACCATTTATACAAATATCACCTTTTCCAGTTACTCTATATTACAATGCTCATGGATGTTCAACACTACACTTTTACAAATAAAACACAGATTCTTTAGTATGCTTCAGTATGCTACCTATAAAAAGATAGTAATATAAATCCTAATGTTTTCTCGAAATCTGGATATGAATTAGAGGATGTTATTGAAATATCCTTTAATATAGCTTGTGAGGTTGCTTTCGTGTCTATACCATCAAATTAACAACCTACTGAACATAATGTTAGAATTTCCAACGATATCTATAATCTGATAAGGAATAAAAGATATTTACGAAAGATGTACCAGAACCAGAAGTACACTAGATACAAATAATTTAAATAATTCAATCACCTAAAACGGAGGTAGAGAGTGTACAAAAATTAAGCCGTAAGAGAATTTTTAGGAAACTTGCTCCCAACTCGAAATAATGAGTATAAGCTCTTCAGAGCTTCAAGACCGATAATAAGAGATATTCGGTTCAAAAATGCTAGTGGAGCTTGGTGCAAGGTCGATTTGTCTTAAGCAAGTGGATTTAAGAAACATTTGGAAAACCTTACCCAAACATTTGGTTTAAATACTCAATCGCAAAGAGACGAAACTGAACAATTTCAAGATGTTGCTTGACAAATGAGACATCCAATAAAATATGTTACTCTCAATGGGGTTAAACAAATTATTGTCACGCTTAACAACAGAATATGTTCAGGTTAGAACGGAAATGTTTAAATGCCTGCCAAAGCAAGGTGTGACTTCATTTTGTTTAACTACATTTTATAATATTATATTACGTTTCTTATTTTCCGTCCCTATGGAAGTATGCAAAAATCAAAATGATTCGTAAAAAAATATACCGGAACACTTTATAACTTCGTATAGACCAATAAGTTTATTGAGAACACTTTCTAAGATATTTGAAAAGTTACTACCAGAAAGATTGCTACCTATTTCAGAAACACAAAACATAGTTCCAGCCTTTCAGTTTGGGTTTAGGCGCAAGCGCGGAGCAGCAGAACAGTGCCACCGCATTGTGGACGTGATTACTAAAGCATGGAATGAAAATAGTATTGCAGTATAGTGTTCATCAATATATAACAAGATTTTGATAGAGTATGACATACTAACCTGCTAGTTAAAATTAAAAATTTGTTATCAGCTTACTATTTTATCACCCTAATTATGTATGTCGTAGTCGAATTTCGAGTACTGTCGTTGTCGAACCCGAATTTAATTTTTATTGGTATTATGTAGCATTTTCGACGTGAGTGTTTTTGTACAAGAATAAATTAGTGGTATTTTTATAATTTATGAACTACCCTGTTAAAAAAAGAAATCAGTTGGCAGAAAAAATATAAGTATTCAAGTGACGCGCTCGTTTGTTTACTAAAAATAATAAATAATAATATAAAAACTTTATTAAAAATGTTAAGTGTTGCGGCTTTTTCGTCTTCTGATGAGGAGGATAAAATGAGTTCCAGAAATGTTATAAATTTTCGCAGACATCTAAGATATCAATCTAATATAAGCTCGCTGCCAAGTACCATGTAATTTATTTTTTATATTTGTTAAGAAATTACTAAAAAATGTTTGTGTCTTGTGATATCCTTTTGCAACGTTAGGATTTTTTATCCTTAAATACATTCAAATATCAACATAAATGAACAAACTTGAAAATATATTTTATGGAAACTAATAAATTACACTTACGGTTTTATATTACTCATTTTTTGAAAGTTTTTATTCGCGTTTTTTCTATTTAAAATTTTTTTCACTTGAAAATACACAACGACGCTTCTTGTCGAATTTCACATAAAAAAACTGCATACATAATACCGTTATTTGTAATAGATTTTCGACAGAGTCGAATTTCACACTAAAAACGACATCTGTGATGCCATATGTAAAAAGTGACATAAATTCGACGTGACTACGACATACATAATAGGGGTGTATGTCTTACGAAAGTCCTATTTAGATGAAAGAAATTTCTTCGTTAGAGTCAACAATGAAACATCTGCATTTGCATGGATTCAATCTGGCATTCCACATAGAAGCGTTTTGGGGCCAGTACTATATATACTTTTTATGTTCGATATCTCAACAATAAATGATACAACTTTAGCAATATATGCCGATGACACTGCTATAATGGTTTCTTAAGATTCTCATTTAAAAGCGTCTAATATTTTACAAATATATTTAAACCTATTGGAGGAATCGTTGAACAAATGGAATATTATGATCAACACGAAAAAGTCTGTTCAAGTGAAATTCACTCTTCGGAAAAAGTCTTATCCACAGTCAAATGTTGTAAAGTATCTAGATTTTCTCCTAGATAGAAGGCTGACTTGGAGAGAGCTCATTAAAAGAAAATGTCAAGAACTTAATAATAAATCGAAGAAAATGTATTGGCTTTAAGGGCCGAAATCTACTTTGACAATAGAGAACAATATAAAATTGTAATAAAAATAGTTTAGACTTTCGAAATAAAACTTTGGAGAACAGTTAGCAATTCAAATATTGAAACTCTTCAAAGACTCCAGTTCAAAATACTAAGAACAATAACTAACGCTGCATGATTTATGAGTAATAAAAATATTTTTAGTGATCTTAATATTCCAACAATTAAAGAAAAAATTTCCAAATTGTTTGATAGAGATTTACAAAGACTGAGCAATCAGACAAACCAGCTCAGTTTAAGTTAAGTTCGTTATAAAATTTAATGAATGAATTACTTAATCTAAAGAATTGACATCATGATGTTTTAAGTACTCTGATTTCGCTATAGTACCAACTGTTATATGGGCTGCCATTTCCAAAATTTTAATTTTACTAAAGTAAAATTTATTCAAATAAATATTCTGTTTGGTTATTTCATTAATCTATAACGTTAGCCCGCCCTAAGCAAATTCCGTACATAATAGAAAGATATGTTTTTGCTTGTTTTCAGATTTAAACATAATTAACAAATATATTCTCATAAGGACACTTAATACAAGGAATCATATTTAAAATAATCAAATCAGCTATTCCTAAATCCGGGCAGATTTATAAAGAACTTTGAAACCAGATGAAAGGTGAGAGCACCTACTATAAGACTGCATGTCATTTCAGAAAGTTCAAAGAAAAGCTAGATCTTGAAGCCATAATGTATTAAGTTGTTCTATAAACTTTTAGTTATAAACGATGTAAGATGTTATATGAAATCGCAGAATAAATAGTTATTTAAAAAGGTATGGAGTGAAAAATTACACTCTGAATGATAAAGAATTAAATTGAAATTAAATTTCTATTTCTGGATACCAACAAAAATAAAATTAGCAAATTATACACTAAAATATTTATTTATTCTTTAACTTCACTGCCTATTGACTTGTAAAGTGTAAAGTAATCTCATTGTTGTTGTTGGCAATGGTGGTGAGTGATGTCGTCAAGGATCGTGCCAAGTCTGGCATGTCTTATCACAAACTCGTGCATGTCTTTACAATACTAACGATCGAACAAAGCCAACAATATAGACTTTTACCACTACAACTTCTACAATAAAACCAAAAAAAAAAAAAATATGAGGGTGCTTGGACGCATATTAAGTAACTGGTAATATTGTTTTGAGTTTTAGGCCTGGTTTATAGGTTTAGACCTTTAAAATGCTCGTGTGTTTGGGGTGTTGCCAGCGACATGTGTCTAAGTATATGTTTTGACGTATTTGTTTCTCTTTTGTATTGCAATACATTTTCACCTTCCTATTTAGCTAAAGTCATATCAAAGTGACCCCGCTTCTGTTGTGTAAGTTAAAAGAATTAAATTTTCTAAGCACAAGGTGGCGGCATTTGACATTCGACTTTAAAAGCTAAACAAAAGGCAAAAGTTATATTAAGGCTGCTCTAAAACAGGTACAAGTATACACAATTAAACAAGAAACATGTTTCAATTTTCAAATTAAGTGACATTTTTTTTTTGGTTTTCTGTTAAGTAGCGAGAGGAAAGGATTAATATGATAATAACTACAATGTTTCTAGCAAGATACATGTGCATATTTAAAAAGGATAATTTGTTTCCACCGGAAGTGTTTGGTTGCAGGTATTAAAGCTATTAACAATACATTATCAACAATATCTTTCTTGTTAACATACTTATAAATTGAAATCTGAACGAATATAAAGAAATTTATTACAATTCAATTTAGAAATAAAACAACTTGACAGGAAATTGTTTTCAATTCACATTGCAACTCAAATATCCTTTGATATTTAAGATTTTGTAATTTTATGATCAATTTTGTGTTTTATTTGCAGAAATACTTTATTTTACGACAAAAGTAGTTTTCTAATTTTCTTTGTAAACGATTTGTTTCCTTTTTTTTTGTTTGTACAAATGGGAAAGGAAAATTTTTCCTCTTATTTTAATGCCAAAAATTTGATTTTACTTTAAACGGTTAATACAACTTGTCGTTTAATGCATTACCGTTAGTCCTTTTTACTGAAATAAGACTTCAAATGAAAAAAAAAAATTTTAATAAAATTGCATCAGGTTATGGAAGTTAATCGGTATATTTTTAATTTAATTTTAAATAAAATTAAATAAGACATGTCGTTGTGTTAACAATGTTTGATATATCTATGTGTGACATTCAAGGATTCCTTTATTAATACAGCTACCGTTCTGTTAAAAATATACCGCCTTTAAAGAATATCTTTAGTGTTAATCGATAAATTAAACGAATAAACAAAGGAAAACATTGAAATCAATTAAATAACAATGAAGGATGTAAGATATTTTTTGCAAAAATTATGTTTAATTTAAATGGCTTCACTCACGTGGAAAGAGTCTCTTTTAAGCGAATTTGAATATCTCAATTAGCGTCCCAAGAAATAAGCAGCTAAAAATTATTTATTTACTTATTTTATCTATAATTTGGAAATAATGAAAAAATTTGGAATAGTTAATTAAATAATTATAACGCTGTAAAGCGATAAATTTTAAAACAGTTTGCTGAAAAATGGACAGTATATCGTGTCGTGAACTAAATACATATTCGTAGTTAATCTGAAATTTTAGTAGCATTTGTATGCGACTAAGTACGAATAATTTATTTGCAGTTGCATCATTAAAGAAAAACGCTTACTATGTGAAGTTTTTTTGAAAGGAAGTAAGTTTATTTTGAGCCTCCATCGGTTTTATATTTGGAAACAAAAATTAATAAATAAATACACTTAATATATGGGCTCTTTTAATTCATACGATTAAAAGTATATTCGAGTTTTAGTATCAGCAAATTATTTGTAAATTATTATAAAAAACTTTTTGGGAAATTAAAATTTTACGACCACATATTTTAAAAATTAAAAACTTGTTAATGCCGATAAAATATCACATCAAGGCTTGACTGGTAACTCTACATGAGGGATAAAGATAATCAACATTTACATTGCTTTGGCGTATTTATGATAACTAAACCGCGGGTGCACATACAAAAAAGGGCGGTATTATCCCTTGAAGACCTCACGTCGTAGCCTAGAGCAGATGAAAAACCGATAGCAGTACCTTCTTTAAACCAAGATAGATCTGTTCTTTTCAAAATATTTTAAAACTGTAATAGATTCACTTAAATTATATTCAACAAACCTAATATCGGTGATAAATGCTCACTGCCCCTCATATGTTTATATCAATACCAATTATAGCAAAAATGATGAGAGAATTACAATAAAACTCCTTTTTTGTTGCCCATTCATTTGGATCTTTAAAAAAACACTAGTAAGAAATCTCTGGCTCTCAAGTTTCTTCCTTATTTTTTGCTGATATGAATATAGAATATTTTGTAAATATAGTATATTTTTGTAAATTGAGTAAAATGAATTAAATTTAATTAAAAAAAATATTTTTAAAAATTTATTAATATGGCCATAGGACGGTTTCTGATCCTTTATCTTACAAATGTCTATAAAGATATTAGCGCCGAATGTGATTGTTTGCGTAGTACCTTGCTAAAAGGATTCCTCACAGTGTAAAATCTGAATAAGATCCGGTAAATGACATCGCCAACATGACTAATAACAAGATTTCTGAGATTATTTGATCATTTGCGTATCTGCACTGAGTCCTAAAAGCAAATAATACGCGAACTTTGTGCAAAATTTTCATCAAGCTGGTGTGTGAAATATTAAGTTGTTCAGATCGATACTTTAAGATTGAAATTTACATTGTTGGTCACAGAAGCAGCAGCATATATAAAAGTATTTAAGATGACAGAGATCAAAGTTTGCGCTTCGTTATGATTGAAATTACATTTATTTTGATCTGCCAAAATATGATGTTAAGACTAAGGACTAATATTTCGGGTAGAAGAAGCTATCAGTGTTAAAATTACACGTAATTTAAAATGAGATACATAGAACTTTTGTTACATAATTCCCAAAGCAGACACATCATTATGGCATATTATCAAAAATGTGGATTTTTAAGTTTTGGAAAATTGGTAAGACAAGTTGGGATTTAAATAGAACTTAGTTTCAACACCCTAAAGAACAGTAATTTTCTCCAAATAAACCAAAATAATTGCATTTAAATGTTATTTATCGACATCTGTTTTCCTGCATTTTGACTGTTCAATTACAGAAAACAGTAGTTGATCGAATATTTATTTATATAAATATTTGATTTTTAATTAATATATTGTTTAAATATGCTAATTATATTTAAATTAGCGACACGCGTCAAAGATCGTTGCCATCAAGAAACTAATTATTTATTTATAAAACGTATTAGACTTAATTTGTTTTAACGAAACTCAAAACAAACGTGATCGTAACATAAAACCCTTTTTGATTTTTATGTTTATTATTCTTCTTCATTCACCGCATAACGCGCGTACATCAATTAATGTTTTAAATATAAAATCGCTGATTATTTTTTTACAAAGAAAGCTGTCTCCAACTGAGTTCGACTTTAAGAAATAGAATTTTATTAGTTATTTGAAAATTTCAATGAATAAGATTTCCGTCAAGTATTCATTTGTTTAATGCAGCCGTATTTTGTGTTATTAATCGCACTTTGATTGTCGTGCATTTAAAAACCAATTGTATTTATTCGTTAAAAAATTGTTGACAAAAGAAAAAAGTACAGAAATGTGATAAAAAACCTAATCGGGATTTGTTTGTTAAATAAAAAACCTACGTGTTTTAGTCTGGAATTTCTGGCGCATATGTTTCCTGTGTCTCAAAGCGCTTTCTTTGTTTTCTTTCTTATATGCAACCGGAAATTCCTTTAAGTAGTTTTTGTTTTTATATATCAGATTTTTATTCGTTTTTTTTTACAATTTGTATTTTGAGACGTGCTTTAGAATTTCTATATGTCATTGAAAAACAATCTTTAAATGTCATTGCTCTTGTTTTGTTTCTTGCTACTACGTTGATAGTTTACTTTTTTAGGGATTTAATCTTTAAACATTCATGAAACGTTTTAAAATCATTCATCATGGTATTTATGTAGAGCAAGTGCATATACCGCACTATTATAATAATATGATTGTTTTATAAAAGAAATAATGATTTTCACATTCAACTGTGTTGAAATTAATGTTGTAAAAAAGATTAGTTTTAAAAATATAAAGTCTACACCTGCTTCCTTAGAATTTAGAGGGTTTTTTGTTGAGTTCATTGAACTTTTTTTATTTAATGTAATGTAAATACTGTTTTGTCGTTACCATAATTAAACAGACACGGCATAATTGCGGCAAATCCTTTCAAAATTATTTCACTCAGCTTTTAGTTTCATTTCTTGAGTTTTCAATACAATTGATCTGCAAACTTGAATCTGATCATTATACCAATTAATTTTAGCCAGGGCTGATAAAAGCTTTTTTATTTGCAATAATTAGAATCTTTCTCAAGCGTCCTAATTGATCGTTTAATTTGTTGCTACTAAAAATGTCTTATTGCACTTTCTACGAATTTGTGGTTAATCATGTTACTTTTATCAATATAATAATGTAATAGATATTAATTCATGGGGCAGAGAGGAGCCCTAACAGCTGTAGGCCCATAGATTCCCCGTAGATGGCGCCTAATGTAGCCTTTAAAATTTAATGAATTAGGCGTTAACAATAATGTAAAATATTGCGAGCGATAAGACAATCGAATTTGCCAAAATCCATTTTTGATATCCAAGTTTGAGAAGACCAACTGAGCCCCCCTGTGATCAGCCAAAGGCATCCGTTGGATTTTCATTCCCAACGCAGTGTTGGGCCGTCTATCTGTGTACCATCTCTGCCAACTTCTGTTACGTTTACTGCAAATGGTATGTGTCGAGGCAATAATTTAATGCTATATTGGGAATTATTTTTAGGTGTTAACTTTAATTACTTTTCTTTAGCGAGCTTTTCCAAATCCTTTTGGGAAAACCATATGCTAAAAGTTTCTCTTTAATAAATTATTGTCAGAAATTGTATTCAGAATAGTATACAATAGTATATAAAAGTTTTATGTATGAAAGACTGACGTTAATCTTATCACGTATTTGACCTGAGTAGGATTAAACAGTTACTCCTTTCAATTTGTTTTGTTTTGTGTATTAAATTCAATTTTATTATATGATATTCATTTTAATAATCGCTCCAGGTTGCTAAAAGTAGTCATAAAATGGTATGTACAAATTTAATTTATTGCTATTTTTAATTTATTATTAATAATAACAATAATAATAATAATAATAATAATAATAATAATAATAATAATAATAATAAATATATTTTTTCCTTTGGAAAGCGAAATATTGAAAAGAAAAAATATATAAAAAAAGATCTTAAAAAAGAAAAAATATATTTATTAAAGATAAAAAAGATCGTTTGAAAAAACTATAAAAATAATAATAATAATAATAATAATAATATAATATTAATCTTTTGAGCTTTTAATTATTTTATTAAACTAATCAACGCATTTCAATTTAATTTAGCAAGTATTCCTTAGAGGACGATTTAAATATTGATATTCTGTTAATTAGTTTCAAGTTAGCAGGTGATTAAGTTTCATACTTCCAAGAAAATCTACACGTTGTTTAGTTTATTCTATTCTACATCTTGGAATTCTTAAATTAAGGGAAGTACTCGTATTTGCAAGCGACCGATTATCTATAAAACTGATGACTTGATGACCATTGTTATGCAAGAACTTAAAGACATATTTCAAAACCTGGCATTCAGGAATCCAATGAATGGGAAAAACTGTTTAACAAATATCTTTGTGTAAAGAAATTGTCTTAATGATCAATGTTATGTAAGGACTTAAAGACATATTTCAAAACATGGTATTTATGAACCCCTTAAATGGTCAAAACTGTTTTAAAAATGTCTCTATGTAAAGAAATTCCAGGATATAAAAGTGGTAAATTATAAAATTTTTTAAGAGTTTTATTTTGCATATGTTAGCTGATGGCAATATAACATTTTTCACTGATCAGGTGAACTAATTAGCTCAGCTTGAGTCAATCATTTTACTTGTAATTCATGACATACGCCCAGCAATGTTTGAAAAATTGTTGCAAATTTGGTTGCTAAATCCCCAAAATAAAAATGTTTTTTTGACTACAATTTAATTTGTCAATAATTTTAAAACATTTTTTAAAAAGGCCTCCTCATGCTGGAATATCGAACAGCATTAAGATCTGCTACTTGTTCAGCCTACATTTTGAAGAAGCGTGATCCAATTTAGTATCCAGTTTGTAAACAGTGTAATGTTGTATATACATTCGAGTGGAATTTTTGAATTTTAAATCGAGAAAATGAAAGAGTGTTATTCTTAGGCATTTTTGGCAATTGTCATTTCATAAGGTTTTCAAACTCTTTGAAAAATAGTAAGTTGTTATTTTTGGTAATTTATTTTGCATACATTTTGTGAAACATCTTAATAATTTTTTTTTCCATAAACAACTTGTGGAAAGTCCAACTAAACAATTTGAAACGAGCTTGAGTGATTTCACTTTCCTTCATGTTCAAATAAAAAGTGTAGTTTAATGGAAATATATTAATAAACATTAATTATTGTTAACTTTAATATATTTATTGAACAAAAAAAAAATTGGATTAACAAAATCACGATTTTTGTTGGCAAGAAAAAGGGTTGTATGGGAATAAATTTTGCGTGCTAATCGAGAGTTTTTTACCTTTAAGCTTTATGGCTGGTAACGAAGCCGAAAATTAAGACAATAAAACAAAATACAACCTTGTTTATGAAGACCTAATTTACAGGTAAAAAGAAAAAAACAGCAATAGAAACAAAAATCTGATAAACACTATAAAAGCAAAAAACAAAAAAATAGCCACCAAAGTGAAGGTGAAATTTAAACACCAGCTTGAAACAAAAATGGCAATAAATTGACAAAAAACACGATTAAGCATGAAATATCATGATCATCTTTAGTTTGATATTTAAAGTTTTGCTTAACTTTTCCGTTTGAGAAAATACAAATAGTGAAATAAATTATAATTTCTAAGAATTATAAAAGATCTAAATTATTTATTATTTAAAATTTTTGTTTTTCTCTTTTGCAACTGAGCAAATTTGCTAAGAATGTTTCGCAGCAACATTAGTTTCACACGCTTGTAAACAGAAGTTTCATGCTTTTAGGAATTGCTTCATACCCACTGGAAATTTATTCATACCAATGCAGTACAGAAATTTTAAAGATGTGAACATTTTTTTGATATTATGGTCAGACAGAGAGAAAAACATAAATGAGTTGAATATAACAGGATTGAACAGTAGCGTAGCATAGATCTCTATTTGAAATGAAATCTTAAAATGTTCCATGTTTATTTTTAATATACATTATCAAGTCTCTCCTAAGGCTACGCCTATGTTGTCTGCCTGTACCTGTATAAATATCATGAATGTTTTTTTTACTCAACATGTATAAGCAAAATAAACTACCTGTCTGATTGAAATACTTTAGTCCTGTATTTTCTTATACCATGTCAAATTATATTCACAAACTAAGTTAGCTAAAAAAAAAATTAAAATAATTGAAAAAAAAACACACGGTTTTGTCTTGAAGCAACAAGTGAATGACAGGATAACCATCCATCCTTTTTTCCAAACCTCACATTTTATGTCGGTCTTTTGTTGTTGATTGTTTCTCTACACGTTTTTATGTACTGCACGTTTATTTCAGTCTGTGTGTACATGTGTTTTCAATTTTATTTATTTTTCAAATAAAATTGTGTTTTCGTTTTTTATCTTCTTTTGTTTAGCCGAATCTACTCAATACAACATCCTCAATGAGTTAAGTGTAAAGGTACTGCCAAAAAATACATTAAACAAACCAAAAAAATGGACAGATATTGAAACCCCCATCCATTTCATTTCAATAAATTCTCATGATTCTGTGCGTACACATTACTGCAGGTTTGTTTTTCACTAACAGGTCGTTTTTGAAACATTGTTGATGTGTTTGGGAATAACAATTTACGTATTCCATTGTGAAGAATTTATGAATTGTCTGTTTATAATAGGACGTACATCCGTTTGATTTAATTCTGAATTTTGTGAGAACAAGTGCACAGTTTGTGGTAAATTATTTAACTGCGAGTAAAATCTGTGTGTATTTTTATTAGAAAAACTTTTGCAATAATTTGTTTTGTATAGCAGAAAACTTCAAAATAAATATAAGATTAAAATATTACAAATTTATTTTAATGTTTTTCAATTTTGCAAGCTGTATCTCTAAAAGACTGACAAGGCTCAGTATATCGCCTAGCAAGATGACGTTATTTTTAGTATGATGCCCACTTCGCTGGAGGACTTTTTGGTTTAGATGGGGTAAATCTCCATCAAATTTCTGATTAGTAGTATACAACACCTATATCTAATGATATTAATCTTTTGTTAATTTATGCAAATGATACTATCATTGCGTCTTTTAATTTGGGAATATACATAGGCTGGCTAACAACAATTTCGCTCTACTGCTTCACTCAAATATAAAAAGAACGAGTCAGGCAGGTTTAAAATCCAATGCCCTAGCTTGCTCATGCAACATGACAAGCAGTTGGATAGTCTTTTAACTCTTCAGCAGGAAGTGGGGGTAAGGCTCTGCTACCGTGCTCTCAATAATTACGTCTAAGGCGTGTATGAGTCTTAAGACGTGGGTAGATGCTGTTTTTTACATCCACTGGTCTCAGCACCATCAGAATAAGGCCTCGCGGCCAGATGCTGACGTTAACCTTATCACGTACATATCACAGCAGAAAGAGTTTCATGCCATCCTTTAGCTTATGTCGCAAATTAACCACGGTTTCAGGTAAAATAAAATGCCTCAGTGTACTCTTCTGCAAAAATGTACAGTTTTTCTACACAAAGATTTGGTTTTAAAATGATTCGTTTTTGATTGCTTGTCTTTCTCCAAATTATTTGACCTCTCACACTTTACACTCTCTGAGTACGGTTCAAAATATCTTCCTTAAACTACTGACACTCAAATTATTTGTTGAGGCCTAGGTGTCTCAACTTGAGTATTGTATATTGCTTTGGATTCCTTGGAAAGCTTTGATTTTATAGAAACAGTTTTTAATGACATCATAAAATTAATTATTTTTCATTTTTAAAATATCTCTTCACTAATCTTTTGCTTTTAACTTATATTATATAAAGATGTTTTTGTTGCTTAGCAATATGAACAGCTAAGTTAATAATAACAGCTAAGAAAATAACAAATATAAATTTTAAAGTTTTATTTATTTAAAAGTGTCATTTATTTTCTACTAGACCTAAAACTATAGTTAAAAAAAAAAAAATAATGATATCGAAGAGAATAGAGTAAATGTTGTTAATAAATCAGCTGATGATATTTTCAAACTTACTTAAAGGTTTAATGATCAAGTGTAAAAGCTAAGGGGTTTGATCTAACCTTAAAAATTAATTCAGTTTACACAGGGAGGTCATAGAAAATATGTGAACTAAAAGCGTAATATGTAATTCTTTTTCCTCTTTTTTACAGTAAAAGATATTCTAGTATCATACGTGAAGTATCTATATAGATGGACAATGTCTCTTTTATTTTATAGCCGTTTTTAAATATGAAATCTAAAATGCATGTATAGATACACGCGATAGTGAAGAAGAGACAGCCTTTAAATAATCAAGAGCATTTTACCAGCAGTTGATAGAGAATATAATTAAAATTTAATTTTAATATTAATTCAGTTTAGGTTAAATTTATTAAGAAAACAAAATTGTTAATTATTAATTAATATCTAATTACAATAATATAATTATAATAATTAACAAAGCGAAATACAACTAGCTACTAAGGCATTCGTCTCGTGAAATTAGATAAATTTATTTTAGAATTTTTGAAGAAGATTGTTGATGGTTGGATAAATAAGAATAGTTTTGTTCTAATATTATGAAAAGTATGATACTCGTCCAATGTATGGGAAATGGTAAGTTGCCTATTAAAGGTAGAGTAAATAGAACGTAAATAAATATTTATGTGTTAATCGTGCGGCCAATTCTCATTCTAACTATAACGTTGATAATCTTTTAGGGTAATTTGGCCGTTTTCCACTTGGATTAAAATTTTTGTAGCAAGCTCGTAGTTGGACCATTGCATATCCTTCAGGCTTTTGTGGGAGCTTGAAATTAAATTAAAAATATCATGATTTTCAAAAGTCTGAACACAGTGTAAAGGCATGTGTTTTGCATGCGCAGCTGCGGCTTGGTATTCCAAGGTTCGTTGGAACTAACATAATCTTGATTTTGTTAGGATCTTTAATGCAAATGTTTCTAATTTTGGAGATCAGAGGTGAATCGTACTAGGTATTCTCTATCGCCGAAATAGACGAAACACTATCGGACGCTATAATAAATTTGTTTGGGTTAAAAATTTGACTGCTGTATATATAACTAACGGTTTGGCCGTGAACTTGGAGCAGTAATTGCGAAGTCGACCGTGTCCAAAGATCATACCATCTTCGTGTACAACTGCAACGGAAGTGATGTCATTTGATCTTGATCCATAGGTTAATAAAATTTTCCATTCGAGATTTGATAGAACATTAACAGTGTTATAGAAAGTTTACCTATACATTAATTGTATTGTTGTAGATTTGAGTATAGCAGGTAAAGTATTCACAAAGGACGTTTTTTAAAGATGCCATGGCGGTTCAGAAGAATATTTGGGGTAGTGTGAAAAACTTTTAAAATTGATCTTATTGGAATATTCGATACAACTTGCCATAGTGGATTTAATTTTGAACGTTCTATTACGTCTTTTAGTTTCGCTAGCTACTGTTAGGATATATAAAAATCTTTAGAATTAATTTTAATGTTAGGAAGAAACATGGCATATCCGCTTCGGACAAAATATATTTAATTGCGGCGTCAGTTGGAGCCTTAATAGTTCTTATATTTGATTGAGCACAAAATCGAAATATAGGAAGTGCGTAGTCGATAATGGAAAGAATAATTGCACGTTTATTAATAATCATTCATTCTATTGCCGAGATTTTTTAGCTGCAGGCAGTGTTATTTTAATTTGAAAGCTTTAGCCAGTACAACGCCAATAATGTTTGTATTGCAGATTTGAAATCTGACAATTGTGTTTTCTGCAAATGTGAAGAATTTTGCATTTGGAAAGCGAGAGTTTGGCGCCTTATGTAACACACCGTTCATCAATTTTTTTAAGGTCTTTAAATAAATCTCATTTACTAAAAAAAATATTTACAAGTTTTGTGATATTTTAAATAATTTTTAATAAATACTTCCTGCACTTTTATCTGCTGATAATGCATATAGCGATGCAGAAAATGCTGCTTTTTATTAAGCTCCTATCAAATATTTCTTTAATACAATAACACACATTTATTCATTTGGTTATAATAATAAAATATGTCGTTTGATTAACAATTAATTTGTAAATACAAAAAAATGCTTATTAGTATAGCAGTTATATAAGTTGCAGGATGCCGTAAACAATTACTTAGTGAGCAACACAGAAACATTTTTTAGAGACTTGACAAAATCTATGCACTTGAACTAAATATAATGATTGATGATCATTTTTGAAATAAAAAATCTTCACCTGCTGACAGCTTAAAATATTTGAAAGTAAATTCAAAACACAAATAACACTTGTTTTAACGCTAATGTTATTGCTGAACAACAGTATGACCATAAAAATATATTAATGAAAATAAATAAAAAACTTTAAATGACAACAAAACACAATAAATGTTTTACTTTTTGTTCAATTGTAAAATAGAAGTTGGGTAATCCGTTTTGCTAAACAATTCAATTCTGTACTCTTTATGATTTATTTTATTTTATTTTAGTCTGTTTAGTTTATGACTCAGCTGAAAGAAGAATTGTTGACGTTTTATGTCATTTATGATTTCATTAATATTATATAAAAAAAAAGACGACAACCATTTAACAACATGACAGAATTTAAGACATGCTTTTCAAAAAAATAACTACACACGGCTGAAAATAACGTTTTTGTTTTTTAAGAAATACAAGACAGATCACGTTGTTTTTCTGAAACAAGAAGCCAGAATTGTAATAAAAATGTTAAATATGAGTCTACATTGCGGTTAATATCATTTCTTTTTTTTTTGGTCGGTTTTCTTGATTAAAATAAAATCTTACGTACTTCAGCAACTGTCAGCAGCAATGCTTTAGAGGTTTTTTTTATTATTAATATTTTTTTGTTTTTCGGTTTTTCATGAGAGCAGGTTAATTATTACACATCATTTTTGATTAAACCGTTTTGGCCATTTAAACTTGTCAGTTTATTGTTGAACAGCTTTTTTAAAATGTTTCTGTTTATCTCTTTGGTTGTTACATTTTGCGGCTAAATGTTGTTTTTGAGCATTTTATGGAATTTTGTGTATTTAATCCTTTTATACCAAATTGTAATTAATTTTTTGTTCAAACATATTATTTTATGATTTTCTTTAAGATTTCAAGATAAATATTTATTAAAACGTCAAATAATGTTAAAAACATTTTTTTTAATTTTTAAATTTAATTTTCAAAAGGGAATTTAAGGAATTGGTGTGTGTTTGTTTTATCATTTGTTGGGTTTTTAAGGAATTATAGAAATAAAGTGAAATTTCATGCTTAAAATTCTGGGAATCACTGATAGGGCATAATTTTATTAAAAAAATCTTAATGGTAAAACAACAACAAAATTAAATAACAATTATAATAATAATCAAAAATAAGTATAATATATTAAAATAACAAAAACAAACATATCCGACTGTTATTTTATTGGTTTTTAAAATAAAATATTTTTAAGTTTGTCTGTCAAAATTGGAACCAAAGAATGATTTTGGATGGACAAATAGCACTGAAGAACAAAGCTTTTGTTTCGGGGTTGAAATTAGCTGATTTTAATGTATTTCCACGTGTTAAAACCGAAAATGACCATAAAAATTATATATTAGCTCTTGTTTTCAAAATATATTATCAGTATATGATATATATATATATATATATATATATATATATATATATTGAGTTTTCAACAAAGGAAATATTTCATCACCAACAGTTGCTACACATGTTTGTTTACATAATTTCCCTCTCTTCAGCTGCTCATAAGTAGCTTTTGCGATATATGTGGTGGTGAAATAACATTTTTGGCTCAGAAACGTAAAATGACACCTATTGTTAAGACTGCCTATGAACATTATTTTGGTATGAAAGTTGGGGACCAAGATAAATCATGGGTACCTCATATATGTTGCAATTCTTGTTCCGTCATATTGCGAGAGTGGCTGAAAAATAAAAGACGGGCAATGGCTGCACCTATAGTTTAGCGTGAGCCTACCAATTATACAGACGACTGTTATTTCTGCTTAACTCCTCCCATTAAGCATGGTTTATGTATGAAGAAAAGAGGAACGGTTAAATACTCTAATCTCCCATCTGCTCTTCGGCCTGTACCATACTCAGACACTTTGCCAGTCCCTTCTCCACCCCAAGCTATGAAATTTTAGAGGAAGGTGATAAAGACTGTGTAGAAGGAGCAACCCATCTTTTTACATCTTATGACCCTGATTTTGAGGTAAGCGATAAGTCTAGTGATCTGCACAGTATTAGTCAAGCAGAGTTCAGTTTCCTTAGGCTTGCCTAAGGAAAAGGCAAAGTTTTTAGGGTCAAGACTACAATAGTGGAATCTTTTAAAACATGATGTGAAAATATCTCTGTACAGACAGCATCAAAAAGATTTGCTTCCTTTTTTTGAGAAGAAAGAAAACCTCGTAGTTTGTTCTGATGTTAATGGGTTGATGAATTGCTTGAAATGGGATCACACTCCATCTGAATGAAGACTGTTTATAGACTCTTCAAAACTAAGCTTAAAAGCTGTACTTTTGCATAATGGAAATCTTCTATTCCTATAGGTCATGCAGTTCACATGAAGGAAACTTATATAAATATGAAAACACTTCTCCAATCAATCAAATATGAACAACACAATTGGCAAATCTGTGGTGATCTGAAAGTCATTGCTATACTCTTAGGAATGCAATTAGGGTTCACCAAGTACTGTTGTTTTTTGTGTCTGTGGGACAGTCGGGATAGAAAACCTCACTATAAAAAGTGAACTGGCCTACACGAGACCTAAAGCCTAATGAGAAAAATGAAGATCCTCTTGTAGATCCTAAGGATGTTCTCCCTCCCCTATTACATATTAAGTTGCGACTGACGAAAAACTTTGTCTAGGCCATGGACCAGGAAGGACAAGCTTTTAAGTACTTGAGAGCAAAGTTTCCCAGGTTAAGGGATGCAAAAGTCAAGGAAGGTATCTTTATTGGGCCTCAAATCCGTCAAATCGTAAATAATCCTGCTTTTAACATGATTTTAACAGGCAATGAAAAATGAGCTTGGGAAGCCTTTAAGGGACTTGTACATGGGTTTTTAGGTAAGAAAAGATATGATAACTTCATAGCATTGGTTAAAGAGCTTCTTTAAGCTCACCACCAACTTGGATGTAACATATCCTTAAAATATCATTTTCTTCACTCTCATCAAAATCCAGAGCTAATAAAAATTTTTCATTGTCATTTTTGTTTTTATCACCCCAAAATTAGTAGAAATTTGAATAACTTAGTGTAGGAAACATTCAAAAAATATTTTTTTTTGTTGTGCAGTGTAATTGGCACATTCCGTTAAGGATCAGAGTAAACTTCTATGGCTGAAATTTAGTTGCCTTAAACATAGAAGCTTGGGTGAACACATTTGTCTATATGGTAATACTTATTTCATAATAAGATAATAAAACATAATCCAAAAATGATTCCATGATTTTAAAAAATTCTCACAGTTAACACAAAAATATTTGTTGGTGGCTCTTTATTTCTATAAAGTTATCCACACAAGTTGTCACCCTCGTTGTTGCAGCTGGTCCATTTTTGTTTTTTTATTGTTGTTGTATTTGAAATTTGCAACAGCCTTTAGGAAAAAATTATAGTTATTAACTTCTACATTGATTACTTAATTTTTGAAGTACAAACGCTTGTATATTTAGATTTTGTAATTGTATATATTGCTAAAATCTAGAAAAGTAAAAGCATAATCGCTTTATTATAAATGATTTACAAACAATCAATTAATTAAAAAGATATAAACCATAATTAATTATTTTTTTTATGTCTAAGTTAAATTTTAGAAATTCGGGTATTTTGCTTGTCCAATGCGGGTGTTATAAAACAAAAAATAGTTTTGAAAAAACTAAAAGTGAAAAAAAGATGTTCAAAGTGATTTGAAACTAAAGCAAAAAAACAAGAAAACGGATTAATAATTAATTATTTTTGATTTTCTATTACCAAATTATTTTTGTTTTTATTTTAGCACACACTTTATAAATATATTAAAAACCCCTTAAAAGTATAGCATACCTACTTGAAAGCATTTAACTTTTTCCTTAGGAATTCTTAATATCAATAAATAATAAATAGTTACGAGAAAGCTAAAAGAAAAAAAACAACAATCAAAATGTTAAACCAATAAAATTTCACTTGTTATTTTAATGGATTTATGCATATTTGCTGGTATGAGTATTTTATTTTTATTTGCCTTATTGATAATAAAATATGCTTGCATATGCACAAACAAAAATAAAAATAGAGAAAAGCCACCTAAAATGAAAAATTGATGCACTTTTCATATCAAAACTTACAAAAAAAAGCCAGTTTAGCAAACTGGCAGTTAGATACTTTCATACATGATCGTATATATAACATAACGACCACCCACACTTAGCTAAATTGTACAAAGCTGATGAGAAGGTATGCGGATGCAAATCCATTGATGAGCCATATAAATCGCAATATGGATTTGCCTTTCCCCGCAGTAATACATTTCAAATATATTTTATATGTTATAAGAATATCGTAAAATCTTTATTTAAAAAGAAATCTAGCACAAATTAACGTAGATTAAATTTCACTAAATTCTTTTATATTTTATTAAGTGTTTTTATTTTACTAAAACCATATTTTATGAAACTCAATTAACATATTTAAAAAAAAAATTAAAATTAATAAAATTTAACCATAATTTAAATATCTTTGAGAATATTTTTGACTTTTTTTCTGAACTGTAAAGCAGCAAATACTTTAACCATAAGCTATTAGAAGCAGGAAAAACATTGGACCAAAACCTCTTCATAATGACAGCAAGTGATATTAGTGATATTAGCCATAATAATGCTCAAGTTTTCAGATTTCGTTGAAGCTTTTTAACAAAAAAAGATATGTTCCATTTTTTATACTGGATAATTTAAATAAACATTAACTTGAATTGATAGCTAATTTATTTGATTTATTATATTTTATTACATTTTCATCATATTTACGGTTTATTTAATGACGCACAGTGGTTTGACAACGTTTTTTTTTTTAATAATTCATTAACTAATGAACCACTCAAGATATCGTAATAAAATTTCAAAGAAGCCAAGCAGAGGTATTTCTGAGAGAATTTACCAACGATCGGTTCTGCAGCGTAAAGAGGGCTTCTGGATATACCCCAAAGTTCGGGACCTTGGCCGTACATTTGTTTGGAAAAGTCATAAAAAATTTATTTATTACTTAAATGTTAAGAGTTTCTGACCTTGAAAATATCTACAAAAAGTGTGTGCACATGTCTAGGTCACCTCTTCAATTCTGGGGGAAAATCGCGCTAGATTTTTGTATTTTTTACGTCTTGGTATTTTTAACGTCGTGTACTTATTTATGCTGAAATTATTATTGTAAGACATTGGCTATATTCTTGATAAAATTCATAATAAAACAGTACCAAGTTTGGTTCTGATACCATGTTTCGGTAAAAAGTTACAAGCCTCTGAATTGGGAAAATGTATAAACTGCCGGGTTTTTTAGGATTTTCCCTAAAAAGGTTGTTGGTACGTTTTTTGCTTATATAATTAAAATTTACTTTATACTACTAAATTTTTTTAAACTATTTGAAAGATAACCAACTGAAAATGAGAATAAAATTAAAATTTTTTCAAATATTGTAACAATTCACTCTCCAGCCCCATTCAAACGGAGCCAAGCTTAAAGCAAAATTTGTGAATTACACCAAAGTTTCTCGGTAAACAGATTTTTAAAGCTCCATCTCTTGGCAACAATATTCCAGAAAGGATTTGGCAGCGCCGTAATTAGCAAAACTAGGGTAACCAGTTTTATAAAAAAAAGAATTTTTGGAACATATTTTCCCCGTTTAAAGAATTTATATGTTAGAATAAAAAAAAAATTATTCTGTTTTACCATTTGATAAAAGACTCTTTTGTATATATTGCTTCATCATTTTTTAAAATTTTGTGGCAATTGAAATTCTATATCAAAATGCGTCGCGTAAAAAAATGTTAATAAATTTTTGATCTAGAAGTCATAAGCTTTCATCTGATACTATTTATTTAAGTTTTACGAGCTTCGGAAACCTCGCGGTCTAATGAAGTTTTTCTCTTTTTTATATGTATAATAATAATTGGGATATCTTAAGCAAATTATTTCCAAAAAAAAAAGAAAATGTTTTCAAGCCACAGTGTGACGTAGAGGGAAAAATAATTTATTTGTAAAAAAATTAATTAAGTCAAATTCAAATTTAATTTATTTTTATTTATTCGTTTACTTTGTTAAAATGTTAAAAATATAATTTCAAATTTCAAATATAAGTTATTCTTGTTAATAACCTACTCTTCTTCAATTTTAGATTCTATTTTATCATATTTACCAATTTACCATTTAGTTCGTAGCATGTACAGAACATTTTAATAATATTTGCTCATTATTACTGGATATGTATGTTATAAAATAAACAATCACTTGTATTTAGTTATAACGATTACTCAAATATATTTTTTTTATTACTTCTTTACTACTTTTATTATATCTCTAATAAACGAGAAATTGATTTAAAACATGGCCTTTTTATTTTTAACATTTACTACACACACTCCGCAGCAATAAAGCAATATAATTTTGTATTTCAGAAAGTCTCTCTTGTCAATTGTTTTGCATAAAAAATATTTTAGAATTATAAATTTTTTACTTTTCAGCTTGGCTCACACAATATCACAATATTCTTTATAAGCCTTTTTTTTAACTATATACGTTGTAGTTAATAATTTTACTACCGTATTTATGTTTAAAAATTTTTTTTGGAAAGAATTGAAAAATGATAAATAAATTTTTGATAACTAAAGATTATGATTTTGCGGTGTTTTCTTTCGTTAATATGAAGTAGTTAATTGTATAATAAAATAGGTCTTTCTGGTTATTACTAGATATACAAGTTAATAATGTTGATTTTACCGCTTGAAAATGCATTTGTTATAATAACAAAATGAGTTGATATATTATTCAAAAATTGGACCATCGTTAGCCATTTTTATGTTGGCATATAGAGTCCGCGCCAAAGAAAAAATTCCTTTGTTTTTGAGGTAAAGAATGAATCAAACCAATTTCTGATATCCTGTCCTGTAGTATACTTTAGTAAAGGCATTCTGCTTCGATCAAAACAAACGGTAGTCTGAATAATAAGGCTCATCCTATCCACTGTTTCCCAAAAAATTTTCTTCCGATCGTGCAACATGTGCAAAATGTTGTTATTATGGGAGATTATGGCGTAGTATCTGGTCGAATATTCTACTCGTTTTTCGTTGATTGCTCTGCTTAAACGAATCAGTTGTCTTCGGTACAGGGCCCCTGTTGTGACCCTATTCCAACAGCTAATAATTTAAAACACCAAAGTGCGACCATTATCTTAGCATCATGAATATTAGGTTTTGGCGTTGATACAACTAGCTTGGAGTTATTGCAGTGTATTAATTTTTCATCACTAGTAGCAATACCATGAAAAATTTATTTTTTTTGTAGCATTTAAGCATCATTTCCGACATAAAAAATCGCCTTTCAACATCTCTTAGCTTCAATTTATATGGGACTGAATTTCCTTGAATTTAAATGAATTCCAATGCTTACAAACATAGGAAAATAGCTTATTGTGTGAATCCCAAATGATAATGCATGTTCTTGCGTTTTAAAATAGCCATAGTCGAGTAATGCTTCCAACTCCTCATTTTCAAACTTATTCGATTGACCAGGCCTCTCCTTCTCTTCTGTGTTAGACACTTAACACTTTTCGTATCGTGCAAACCATCAGCCACAATTTTCTGAGTTTGTACATGTTGTTCATAAGATTCTGCCTGCAACACATAATTTTCAGTCGCCGTTTTTTTTAAATGGAAGCAGGTTATCAGACTTCCCGCAAAACACCTCTTTTAAGCACAAAATACGACATTATCGCAGTGATTAAAACAAATGTGTTTTGCAGTTTGGCGTCTATGGAATACTGAATTCTAATATTTACCCTCCAAAATACCACATGTGTTATTCTTGTCACAAAATATATGTGTTAATTATGCCATAAGACGTCGAAATCGTAACTATTAACTTAAATTCCTATTATTTGAACATTTTTATTCTCGTTTTGAGCTGGAATCTTCTTAATTAGAAGAATCCATTCTGATTGGATTACTCCCAACAAAAGAGAACACAAGAGTTTTGAAATTAAAGTTTTAACTTACTTACAGTTCTAATGCAAATATAAAATTAAAAAACAGTTTTATTAAAGCAAAAATGTTTTCAAATTTTGCATACGAAAACATACAAGGAGCGTGCCTAAAATTATTTATTCGATTTAATAAAGATTTTCTTTTGTCTTAGAATACCTTCCCACAAATTAATAAAATTCAATAAAAGTGTGCATATCTTTCGCTCTGCTACTAACCACTACCCACTATAGTTAAGAAAATCGACTTTATTTTTACAAAACTACAATAAAATAAACAATTTCTTCTTCCTTTTTTCTATATTTTTATCTTTGCAACTTGTGCATTTTTATCCTAAAACTCAGTGTCAATTTTACATACATATCAAAAGCTATTTTATAGTTTTACAAACGAATGTATCTGTTCACTTCAGTACGGATGCCTATTTTGTATAATATTTTTTTTTCCTTTTTCAGTTTCAAGGTAGTTCGTTTTAACCAAATGTAAATACATTCGACTATGTGTGTAAGGAGATGAGTGATATTAAAGGAAAAAGAAAAACAAGTTGAAAAAAAAATATAATAAATAAAATATAAGAAAAATTGCATTGTATAAATATTATCATATGGTAATTTTTCTTTCCTTTTGCAATTTCTATTTCATTGGCAGTTTATATAAAAAGAATATTGTAGTTTTCGCTAAAAGATCAATTCGTAATTCTTAAAAAGTTTTCATAAAGTTTTTGGAAACGGTTGCATTTAGTAATCGTCGATATGGAATATTCCAAAGTGACCTTTGATGCAAGCAACATACCAACTTATTCGCACCAGCAGCAGCACTAATAAAGAAGAGTTTTGTATGCAATGGACTGCTTTAAGTAACTAATAAAATTAGTAAGTTGTTAGCGAGGCAAGATGCTCTAAACGAAAATATTTAATATAAAAAAAATCCTAGATTCTAAGAAAAGCATACGAGAATAATTTTTTGTGAATTAGCTTTGCAAAAGTGCATCTTAAAAAAAATTCATAATTAAAAATTTTATTTATTTTATAAAAATTTATTTAAATAAAAGACAATTTAAATATCATATAGACTTTATAGGGCATTTCAAGTTAAAGTTACAATACAAAATATTTGCATTTTTTTTTAAAGTAGGCAAGAAAAGTAAGACACTGGGAAAATATGGTCCAGCAGTTGCTGAATCGCAACAACTGTATTCAGTCTCATTTAAGTTTATTTATCTTAAGTATGGTAAAGTGTTTTTAAACAAGAAGTTTCTTTCCTAAAATAAAATAAAACAAAAAATTTAAATTAAGATGATTCAAATTTTTATCGTATTACGAAGTGAAAATTTCGGCAATTATTAATGAAAAATGCAAATATTGCAAATATCCACGCTGACAAATATCGATTCTTTCATCAAAGTTTTTAGTACTTTTTGGCTAAAAGGCGCTCCTATTTCTTTAATCACGTCACGAATTTTGAGCTTTAAGACTGAAACGGATTCGTTTGGCTCCGCATAAACTCTGTCCCACAAAAAATTATCCAGTGGTCTTAAATCACACCATCTGCCTGGCCACTGCTGATTATTGTGAAATTATGCGATCGGGAAAAAAACGGCCCAATCACGCAATATACAGTGACACTTTGAGCATGCCAAAGCTTCTCAATAATCGCTATAGGATTTTCAGAAACCCAAATCCGGCCATTTTGCTTGTTGACATACTCTGCCAAGTGACAATGGGCTTCGCCTGAAATAATGATTTATTTCGAATAACCAGCCATCAGGAATGAATTAAATGAATCTGCGGCGATGTGAATGGTCGGTTGACTTCAATTCTGCACCTTGTAAGGCTACAAAATCAAATCCTTACGAAAAATTCGCCATGTGGTGGTTTTGTATAACCCCAATTGTTGAAAACGTCGAGTAGTTGACTACTGTGGATCTGCTTCAACACTGTGGCTCACGGCTGCGATATTTTCACTTGAACGACCCGGCCAAATACGCGTTGGTGTTCGCAAATTTCGTATCGAGCCTGACGACCCAAATTTTTAATAACTGTCTCAGAAGGATGATTAGGTTGTCCGAAAATATCACGAATTTTATGAAATGTAACGTTTACGAACCAACATTACCATAGTTGATTTGAAATATTTTAATGCCATTTTTGTGCGAAATTGAATTCATTGTAACAATTGCCAATGCATCTACTACGAATACATCTTTGTAACTAAGAACTTATTTCGTAATATGAGGAATATGAATATGAGGAATCAACATATTAATTTGGTTAAAGGAACTAATTTCTCATTTCAATTCTACAATGTTTAAGTTATATTTATATTAGAAAATTTCTTTTTTAACTAGACCTACACTAAAATTAACCGTTTTTAGTGATTTTACGTTACATAATATAAATTTTTAGTACGGCATTCAAATTCAATTTTTTGCAATCAACTTACTGATTCCAAACGATTTGTTTTCAATTACTTTAGTTCGAATTATTTGCAGTTAAACTAATTGCGGTAGCTGAGATCAATTTAATATTGATTATTTGATTATTTCCTACTAAGGAAATAATCAATTAAAACAGGGTGAGCGATGTATAAAATCAGGTATTTAATAAGGAAATGATTTATACTTTATCACACATTTTGAGTAAAAAAAATATTTTTAAATGTAACGAAAAAATAACTAAAAACAACAATAAGCAAAAACAAATCATAGCACACATAGTACACATTTTTATAAGATATCTTAAAAAGGAATAAAAAAGCCATACTTAAAAAATCATCGTGTAAATCTCCACGTATTTTTTTAAGTAAATCGTTAAGGATATTTGTATAATATTTTAGTAATTTTTATTTATTTGTCTTGAAATTGAAAACTTTATTTATGAATAATTTTTTAGGTTTGCTATTGTACAACTAATTAATAAAACTGATAAAGTAATTTTTGAAGTTTTTATTGTCACATTTGACTCACTCTGTTTATGTTTGTGAAATAAAAACTTTCTCTATCAATACAAACAAAAAAATAGCTTTCAATAAAATTGAAATCTGCAAATAATTGATACCTTTGTTATACAATGTAATAGTAAAACTAGTATGTCATAAATCAAAGTAAGAAGAAAAAGTTTTATAACATGATATTTAACATAAAGATTATAATTTTCTTCTTCTATATTAAATGTGCTACTTCTGTTTTAAGCTTCTGTTTGCTTTATTGTCCATAATTTGTAAAAAAAGACCTATTCCGTAGCATGAAGGCACCTTTATTTTTTTTTTTTTTGGTTTCTATTTTAGTAGGTGTGGTCCTTCTTTCATCTTTAGGAGCACTTGTTTTTTATTATTTTTGCTGTTGTTATGATCTTCGTATTATTATGCTGATCAATACGCCTTCTCTACTACTCCTCTAGTTTATTATTTTTCTGCCATTTTTTAGTTTCTTTTGCTTAAAGTATAATCCTGTCGTGAATTAAATGCATGTTGATGTTTTCTCCATCATAATAATTTTTCTTTTTTGCTTTGCCTGTAATATAAAATGAATGATGATTTCCGCGTTAATCTCTTTGCATTTCCAATTGAAAGTAATTTTTCTTAAAGGTTTTCATTCATAATACGATTTTTAGTAGTTCACTAAACTGCTACTGGTTTTCAATGGTTTCGTTTTACAGAGGGCGTGTAAGCAGTTCAGGCAATATATAACTTTAGCAGAAAGAGTTTCAATATACGTGTAAGTGTTTGTAGCATTTGAATAAAGTAAAAACGAAGTCTTTAGTTAGATTTTGACAGTTTTATTGCTACCGTAATGGAGATGATAATATACAAAAAAAATTTAAATGCACTGATTTGCAATTAAAGTTTTGATTAAATTTCAAGTGGTATCACGTTTGGCTCTTAATTCTTTTGTTGTTGAATTAATAAAATAAGCGGAAGATACTAGAAAGAGTTTATTTTTTTATTTATTTCACATTTTATATTGATAGTTTATTTTAAGGGCAACCAGGATGCATTTAATTATAAATACCAAGTTAATTCGTAAAATGTTGAAAGATAATTTTAGGCATTCCGTTTCTTTTTATAAATAAAAATGCTTCAAATCCTTGGAATTTATATTGCGTCTGACAAATTATACTGCAGATAAAATATAAAAGTTCATACACACGCTTTCACGAAATATATTTTAAATTTTCTGAGGAAATAATTTTTTAGCATATGAATAGTCTTAAAATAGCTGAAGTTCATTTATTTAAAATATCTTAATTTATGAAGATAACAAGAATATTTAAAAATGTTCATGCTGAATTTAGATAAATAAGTTAGCTTTTTAGTACTAAAATATCTCAACTAATAGTTCAGAAAGTGAAAAAGAAAGAAGATTATAGTTTTTTGCACAAGTAAAGCCATCGAGTGGCAAACACTACACTATATATATTACATTTTTATTAAACAAATAAAAATTTTATAAAAAACTGTAGTAACAAAGAATAATGCATAAACGCATATAACACTAAGCATCAAAGCAGAAGGAAGACAAAACAAAATTTTCCAATAATCAAAATTGAGATGTTTTTGAAAAGTGAAACTTTAGCTCGTCCTTGGTGGCAAATAGATTTTAAAAAATAAAAATTTTCTCATGCTTTTAACTAAAGAGCCTGCCTACATACATTTTAGCAAATCGAATACATAATGAACAATAAAAAAATAAAACAAAAGAGAATATTCACACGTTAACAAAGATATCAAAATACAATTCAAAACACTACAATCCCAAAGCAAGTAAAATAAAAAAAATAAATAAATGACAGTAGTCAATTGAAACTATGTAAACGATTACAATACCATCTAATAAAAATGGGCTCTGAGCTAAGTAACAGGCAACAGGTTTAATTTTTTTTGAAAAATTCAACAACTTTGCAGCCTTATCTATATTTTGGTCAATACAACAGGTAATTTTTAGCTTCAAATACTTTTGTAACACCAGAAAAACACAAATGCTTTGTTTTGTTTTACACATTTATGTTTTCAATTTCTAGTTTTTGCATTCTAGAATAATATTGCTGAAAAATAAATACATTTTGTAAATCTCTTCTGCAATTATGGTTGGTAACTTTGTTTTGTTTTGTTTTGGTAAACAATCTAATATTTCAACAAGTGAAGTTCTTGCTTTGTTGTGTGCAATTAAAGCGAAATATCAATTTTCCTACTTTCCTGAAATAATTTTGTTTCTATGGAAAATGATTTTTTATTTACCAAAGGAAAAATAATTAGCGACCCTGTGTGTGGTCAGTTTCTAAAAAATCTTAATTTCCATGACAGAGAAAAATCATAGTTTTATATCTTTGTTATGTTTTTTCTTCTACAAAAAAATTCTGCATTTCTCTTTTATAAATAAGCATTTCGATATAATAATTTAGTTTATTATGTTTTTAATTATCTTTTTTTTTAATTTATATTTTTTAATTGTACATGCTCTTACTTATAATTTTATTTTACAGTTTTATAAAATTTAATTCACATTAGCCTACTGTCCTTGAGCTATTTTAGTTATTGTAAAACTACAACCAGAAGAAATTTTATTTTCACATATTTTTTTATTAGTTTTTTAGACAAATCTATTTTTAATCGATTAATAAATTTTCAATAGTCTAAAAATCATAATTTTAAATTTTAGAAGCAATTTGTTAAAGAAAATCAATAAAATTACAATTTTAGAAATTAATAACATATTTGTAGTTCAATTCTAAAAAGCATATGGAAAAAGAAAGAATCGATACATAAATTGAATTTAATTTTTTGCTGGAAAAATTATTGAAATAAAATATTCTATGCTTATTTAAACCAGTGGTAAAATAACGAGGTTTACCGATTACCTCAAATATAGGGAGGGCAAATTGTAGGTTAGCAGGTAAATTGGTTTAAAACTTTTCTTTTGACAACTTCAGTTTTATTGATACCAAGTAGAAAAATAAATAATAGAATATGATGTCGGGTGAAAATGAAACTCTAGCACGTCAGCAGACGTCCACTCTTTTCACAAAATTTTGTGGAATAATTTATTTATCCCAGCAATACAATTTCCTCTTTTAAAGTGCTAGTTGTTTGTTGGTTGTTAAAGTAAACCCGGTCTTTTAAAATAGTCCGGCGGCGTAAAATTACAAAAACGAGGCGGCCAATTGACCTTGCCATATAGAAAAATTTTGCGACCGGAAATTTTTCTTGCAATAACTGAATTACTGTGTGGTCTGTGGCACCACACACTAGGGCTTTTTGTAGGGAGGTGAGGAAAAAAATATACTTGTCAAAAAATGTAGTGATTTCATCACAAATTTAGTTTTATTTATATAGTAATACGAAAAAGTAATTAAAATAAAGAAAGTAAGAGAAATGTCGATCGTTACCTGCAATGTAAATGATTTTTTTAATTTTTAATTTATTATTTATTTTAAATCTATTTTTAATTTATTGTTCTAAAAGAGCCGTAACTTCGTCGCTTATAACACTATGCTTTTTCTGGCTAAATGAAGGCGTCAAATGTGAAATCAGGAGATCTGATGTTACCATCATTCGGTGCATAATAATATTCGTTCGGGGCAATTCGACTGCATTTTCTGGAGTGTCTAAGGCGATATTTTTTATAGTCTTTGTTACGACTTTCCTGAGCCTCTTTGCATAGTAGGCCTACAGGCAATATCTTTTCCATGAATCAGAAGTGTAGGTGGCATATTGTACCTCTCGTACAGTGCAACAAACTCTTTTGCCGTCTCCAAACAAAAATCACCAAATTTTTTGGATCTACTACCTCGGATTGTTATAACTTCGAGAATTATTGAAAACCTCCTTATTATGTTTTTATCTACCCTCGTTATTTCAGAAATCAAAACAGGATTAGCAAAGAATCTTCGTGATATATTTCCTGAATTTGTCGTACCAATCCAATTTTCTCTTTATCAAACATTTTCGGGCTTCTTTTATCGGATGAGTATTTGAGTCGATTTTCCCACGTTTAATATCAATATTATAAGCTACATGCAAAAGAAACTCCATCAGCTTAATACGAGCATGAAGTGATGACATACGAAATTGCAGTGCTTGTTCACTTACGGGCATAGCTAGAACTTCTTCGATTTTATTCATCTTGGATGTTATGGCTCCACAAATAAAACAAGAAGATGCTGCTGATATTTCTGTTACTGATTGTGCTGTCTTGCCATAAATCATTGTAAAATATAATTCATGTTTTACTTTAAAGTTACGATTATTTACTGTTAACTCAAATTCTTTTAGTTGAGATATCGCCTCATCGATTCTTCTCTTTACTTCTCGCATAACTTGAGGTGTCTCTTTAACGTATGCAAAAACTGTAGTGTTCTACAATACTGTGTGGAAGAAGTTCTTTATGTCAAGTGATGACATAAAGAACAATAATAAAAAATGATAATTTAAGTGGTATAACTGATGTCATATATAAATAAGGGTCAGAAATTTGTACATATCTCTAGCAAATTTTTTAAATTCATAACTTTACTTAATTGTGCATAAAAGCGAAACGCGTTCATCGATTTTCACGACTTATGTCTCATTTTGTTCATAGGTTATACGGCTTTACGTGAAAGTAATAGGACTTGAAACTTTTTTACCGTTTTGGAGTTTTTATGAATTAAAAAAAAAAAAACTTAACTTTTTAGGCAAAAAATATTTTTTTTCTTCATACATTTATTTATAACTTCGAAACTGTTGCTTATGTAGCGAAACGTTATATAAACAGATGAAAGTACTTGTAATTCTTGATTTTTCTAAATTTGCTTAAGTAAAATCCGACTAGTGGTTTTTGAGTTATGTTAAACAAAAGGGCCTTATTAGAATTGAGTCGCGAATCAATCAGCTGAAAAATGTTGTACTGTGTAATGCAACAAATTGAGAGGTGGCACCTGGTGGCACTTGAAATTGATTAAAAATGATATGAGACAATGTATTAGTAGCGATTTCCAACTGTGGGAAAGTATGTCTTAAATTGCAGGTCCAAATGTTTGGAGAAAAAAGCGTTTTTTTATATGTTCATAAAAAAAAACATACAAAAAAAAACTTAAGTCTCTGCAGAGTTTATTTTTTTGATTTTAGTATACTGAAATATCCTACATTAAATAAAAAATAAAAAGAAAAACGTTAGCTCACATAACAGAATAATATTGGTTTTGAAATTCTTAGGTTTAAATTAAGTTGGTTCAGTAAAACATACAAGTACTAAGCTTGAGACGGCTATAAAAAAAAAACTAGCAGTCAGATCGGAGAAATTCTTTGATTTGTTTGTACCATTTAGTCTAAAATTTCAAAATATCGTTGCATATTGCATGAAGAGAATGTTGACAATTTGACTTTTTTCCGCGAAATCCCCAGTGTGCACCGTCTTGATGAAATTACAATTCTCTTTTTCCTTATACGGTCTAATTATGCTGTTTCACAACAAACCGCACCATACGGTCGCTTTCCTATGTACTATTTGTAGGTTTTATTAAATACTTCTTTATTACCTTCAAATTTAATATTTGATATCGAAAAAGCTAATGTAAGCAATATTCTGCAAACTTTTCGCATACTTGAACATTTTGTCCATATATTTATTTGTTCTTCATGTATCATGTATCGCTACAAAAATATGAAAATTTATACATTTTACAAATGCAATTCAAGATCTACTATTTGAAAACGAGGCTTAGAAATGCAAAGCGATTTTAATCAGCTGAACAACCAATGCTTAAAATTCGTTGTACTTAATTTTCTAAATATTATTGATATGCTTTTAATTCCACTAACCGCTTATCATAAAATTTTTCTTGTAACCAAACAGTTTCAAAAGTTGAAGTCTGCTTAACAACAAATTCTATGTGGCCCTAATAATTAGACGGAAGTTTATAATAAATATATTAAACTGATATTGTAACTAGATAATGGTAAGATTCTGGCATTTAAATCGGAAAAAAGTATCCCCAATAATTATCTGGATACTAAAGTGTCTCTGTACAAAATTATATTCCAATTCATTCAAAAGTTTTCGCCTCATGTGTACATAGGCAGAAAAACAATTGGTGTTTTGATGTTTTGTATTTTAAATCAATGAATATCTGGTCTATTCGAAAAATTTTCCAAAATATCTAATGCACAGACACGGTTTTTTTTAAAGATAAGTATAAAAATAAAAAAAAAATCAAAAACAAAACACACACGCATACACATTTATGTTTGTGAAAAATGAATTTTAAAAAAGGAAAAAATACTATGTTGTCCGAAAATATCACGAATTTTATGAAATGTTACTTCAACATAACCACTATTTTTATAGCGGATTTTGTAACAATTGTCACAGCATCTACGAATACATAAAAAAACTTAATGTCAAAACCATCATGTTGTTGGTGTTGCCACAATTGCAAAACCAAATTTCTTGTTGAAAAACTCGATATTTTTAAAAGCTAGACATCAATAAAAAATAACTGATGCTGTGAAAATAATAGTTGCAAGATAGTTGATCCGAAAATTATGTTTTAAGAGTTATTTCTTTTTATAAAACCTGCTATAGAAAAAGCATAAAACTCTAATTCAATTACAGAAAGAAACAGAAAAAAATTCACCTGAAAAATCAAGAACATAATTTTCAGTAAAAAAAGTCACGAATAAAGTGAAGTAGATGTGAAAAATACTGGTGATTTTGCGGCCATATATATAGTTCTGCCAATTCAAACTTGTAGGAAAAGCATCTTACTTTAGTGGTGATTATTTTTTAAATCGGTTTATGCAATTCCAGGGCCGAGTATAAGTAGTCAAATAAGCCACAGTTAAAAACCACTTATTTTTTTAAACATGACAATAGTTGTGCTTAAAGGTCATAAAATACGACTAATTTCTATTGCAGCTTACATAATACTTAGCGAATACATCCTTAACTAAAGAAAAATGAAAAAAGCATAAAAAACTTTGGTTTTCCCTATTTGTCTAAGTTATAGTAACTTTTACTGTTGGTCATAAAACCATATAAAAGCGCAACACCAACAATAGTAACAATAACATATTAGACAATACACTTTAAACTGTTAAACTTTTAAAATTGATACAATTGCAGGTGCAGTCTTTAGACATTTTAGCTAGAGTTGCTATGTCTCTTTCTATGCTTTTATATAAGTATTTTGTTTTGTTTTGGTCATCACATACAGCAAAAGTTTATCATGTAGCAAAACGTATGTTAGTTTTTATATACAGATACATGTGTATTATCGAGTATCTAGAGTTGAGCATTACGTACGCATTTCAATTTCAAATAAACAAATGGCAAAACAAAAACACAACAAATTCGAGATGTAAAATAAAAAAAAATATTTATCACAATGAACGATACAAAAAAAACAAAAAAAAAAATACCACAACAAAAACAGGAGAACAAAGAAAATAATACAAATGTTATTGTTAGCCATCATGTTAGTTGCCAATTGTACAAATGTCGCACATAAACAACACTAACAATAATATAAAGAGTCGAAATGTGAAGAGTCTTACATATATGGAAATAACTTTAAAATTTATTTGGATATTTTTTTTAGTTTGTTTGTACTTTTTCAAAAATTGCCTATTTTTTGCTTAATCTAAAGTTAAATTTTCATTTTGTTTGTAAATGTTAAATTTAGACTGTTTTGTTAAAACGAAAGTCTAAATTGATTGTTAGTCATCACCATGCTTTTTAGATATTAAAAAAAATTTTCTGTTTTTTTTTCTGTTTTAAAGTTAAAAATAAATTTAAATTAATAAAATATAAAAGGGGAATATATTTCTCCTTTTGATCCGCTGCAAAATTAGAACAGTGGGTTCGTTTCTTAAGTCTTTTCTTATTTTATCTATAATCGAAAGTAAATAATTTTTCAATGATCGCACTTCTGTAAAAAAAAATTTGCATTTGGATAATATGAAAATGTTGTTGCAGTAACTAAAGCTTAAAAGCCAACGGTATGGCGTCAGTTTTTAAAATTGTCGTAAAAATTATTACAAAATTTATTATTTAATCTTAATTTGTGTTAGTTTGTGCTAGATTTCGTTTTAAATAAATATTTCTAATAAAATATGGGTTATTCAACAAATATATTTAAAATCTGTTACTGCGGGAGAAAGCATATTCATATGGCCATTTCACTACTGCTCATATAGCTTATCAGTGGATTTTACTCCAAATTTGGTACAGAAAATTCAAGAGACTTATATCTCTAGCCAAATTGACTAAATGAGAGTTTTCATTAGATCAACAAAATTTGGTATGAAATCCACTGATGATATTGATATTGCTATTACAAAATTTTTTATTTAAAAGAATCAGAATACATCTGTTGGGGTTAGGAATAGCTTTCCAAATATTTTAATTTCTGAGTTTAACCAACTTTTTCAAGCCCCTGACTGTTTCATCATTATTATTCGTATTTGCATTGCATTACGATGGCAGGTAAACAAAACCGTACTTTTTTGAATAGAAATAATACTCTTGTTGAAATAGAAATAATACTCTTGTCAAGAAATTACTGTCTAAACGACAGTAACAGTACAAGTTTCGTCATTTATTTTGTGTTTGGCAGACGTTGACAACAGACTATCGCTTGTTTTGAGAAGAAAATTAAAGAAAGTGAATTTCGTGCTATATTTTAATATTGGAGAGTTGTTTATTATTAATTTTCAATATTTACGCTACTCGATCAAATAAACAGGGTGTCGGTAGGGAAGGTACACTACTGCTTTACTTGTTTATAATTTTTGATTAAATGAAAGATAATGGATCAAATATGGATAATTGTTTTATTTAATGTCGGCAATTATGTATTGAACAAAATATCAGATGATTGTACAGTATATTTCTCATTACATTCTCACAAATTTTACGCGATACTTCATTAATTTTATCATGAATATTTTATTTGAGTTGCTCAAGCGTTTCTGGTTTGCTTGCATAAACCTTGCTTTTCAGATATCCCCACAATATGAAGTCCGGAGAAGTCATATCAGGGGGTCGTGGAGGCCAATCAACATCACCATTTCTTTCTTGTTGTGGAAAGAGGTCTCGCAGTAATTCCATTGTAATCCTTGCTATATGCCGATGTGGCACCCTCTTGTTGATACCAAGCCCAAAGCATGCTGTAGTGGCGTTAAAAAGTTTTCAATCATATCTCCATATCGCTCACCAATCACGTTCAATTTATACCGTTTTAGTTTTCAAAGAAGTAAGGTCAAATGATTCCGCTGACCAAATTGCACACCAGACTGTCAGTTTTAATGGATGCAAAGGTGACTGTTGAATAATTGAGGGTCTCCCATTGCCCAGAACAGACTATTCTGTTTATTCACATATCCTTTGAAATTAAAAGGTGCCTGGTCAGTCATTATATATTTATTAATAATATTAATATTATTAATATTCTACTGGCATATGTACGGCGGCGTAAATGGTCTTGTGTCAACTGAATCTTATAAGGAAACAAATGCAAATTCTTTTGTAAAATTGTGGTACAAGGTGGTGGATTCTTTTGGGCCTATTACCTTTAGACCTTCATTCTTCGAAATCGCAAACTATACGATAAATAATGTGTTTTGTGTTGGCACGTTCTTTCTCCCAAAAATTTCACGTAACTTCCTCATCGTCACAGTAATGACGTTAATCGTTAATCGAATATTTTTCCCTAATAATTTTAATACGTGTCTACTTCACGACTGTCAGATATGAACTGTCAAAACTAATGTTTGCCATAATGGCAGCATAATAAAATAGTATACTCTTCCGTTGGATACCCCGTACTTGCGACAAACTCACAAACTTATATAGCAATGGTTTTTCATAATTTTCGATCAAAAATTAATATACGTAAAAGCATTTACAGCGAAATCATCAAGAAAGCAAGCAACGCTAATGCGATCTACATGAATAATAGAAGAGCAAAAGATCTAAAAAATAGAAAATCGTAGAGAATACACTTTGACCGATAGTTTCACAAGAAGCGGCATTCGAAAGAAACCATTAAGCCAGAAGAGTTATGAAAAAATATAAAAGGTTTTTAACGATAAAAGTAAGAAGAAAAATAGATCCGAAGAGATTTTTAACAGTTGGAAAATAATGTTAGAATTATATTTTTATTGAATACAAGTCATACAACATACAGATGGTAAGACTCAAAACTTTCATAATATAAAACAAAAAAAAAATAAATTTAATTAGAAGATAAATAATAGTAATTTAAATTTTATACATTCACATTTATATTTTATTTGAATAATTTTTCATCGAAAGCTATGATTTTTATATTTTTCTGCCGATTACTAACGCTATCTCAAACCCACTTTTCTATCTGAGGCATCCTGCATCTAACCGCAGAAAAAGTAAATATAATGACATGAGCTTTCCTGCAATCCTATCAATTTGTTACGATGCAAGTCTCTCGTGATAATTCTATTTATTTATAACAGTTTAAAATCTATGGCACTCTTCTGCTCCCCTTAAGCACAAAGCGTGTTTGTTATCGATGTTTCTGAATGAGCATATTCCTTCACTTGCATTTGAAAGCACTTTCCATAATTATAATAAATCCACTATTAGGCCCTCGCATTAATGCGATGTAAAAAACTGTCTTACCTTTTGACATCAAGCTACTTTCGCATACGAAGTAAAAGCTACTTCACATTCACGCCTTCAAAAACGCACTGAAACTAGTAACAGTTCCAGGTGGCAAAAAAAAAACAAGCGTAATTAATGTTTCACTAAATATGTTTTTGTCTACAACTACGAATATTGTAAAAACCTAAGAATACAAATTAGACGTAAAATAATTTGCTATTATAATGTTTATATTCCTAAAATAAATATAATATTATCAAAATGATAAAAATATTCAAATTACAGTTGATTTGAAATTTTACAACAAAAATACAAAGCCATCTAAAAATTGTATTAAAAAAATAAGAAATGACTTATAATGCGAAACACAAATTAATTTATTTTCTTGCTTAACAAATTCAATTTAAGAAAAACACAAAAAGTAAAATGGTTTACAGCATATGAAAGACAAAACAAGCCATTAAACTTTAATATAAAATTTTTCGTATCATTTCAAAGCATAAAACACTTGTTACGACATATTCACTCTTCAACTCAACTAATTGTATGTTTGAAAAATATTTCACAGAATTATGATTGAGATCTCAGGTTAACGTAACACACACGTACTTATAAAGAGAACAGCAATGAAATGTGAAGAAATAAACAAAATTTTATTTCTTAATAAAGACACTACATACGCTGAAATTATAAAGATCTAAAGAAATTAAAGATAATACTTGGAATTTTTATTTTTCTTAAATCTGGGTAATCAGTTAGTTGTTTCACTTCTTTAGTTAAAAAAAGCCGGCCAATAAGATCTTTAGTTTAACAAAAAAAAAAAAACTTTTAAAAGAAGTAGCAAGTGCTATAAATGTATAGATGAAATGAATTAATAAACAAAAAAGCCACATACTTAAACGTAACTGCCCAAAATATACCTTAAAAAAGCAAATATAAAAAAGTGAAATAAAACATTCAAATGTCGTTATATTTTCAAGCACATAAATCTTAAAAATTATGCCTTTAGTGTACTGCCACTTTATTTTCTTATTTTTGATATTTTATTTAAGCCATTTGATTTCAATTGTGGTTGACAAATTAAAAAGAAAGAATTGAAATATGCGTGAGCAGCATTTTACACCATTTCTTTTATATCTTGAGTTTTTTATTGTCTTGATGATAACAAGTGCTTTTTTAATAACAAGAGGAAGTCATGTACACTTGTATATTCATTGCTTCACTTAATTCAAATATACAGCGATGTTTTCCTAAGAAGTTCTTAAAAATAAAAGATAATAAAGTCTTAAATTACAGTTTATTAGGAAAGCAACAACAAAACTATTTCAAAACAGTATATTTTGGTTTCGAAGGTTTATTGTTGAGTTTATAAATTTGATAATGCACTAGGTATAAATGAGCATACACTGTTGCCATATATTTAAAAAATTATGTTTGTGAATTTAAAATTTAGTTTTAAAAAACATTTTAAATCGTTACGGATACGTCTTGTTTAAGTTTAAAAATTAAGTAATAAAGTAATTAAGTAATAAAGTAAAAATCTGGGTATACTGTTGACTAACTGCATAGTTTTCTAAGAAAACTTATACACGCAAAGCAACAACAGCTTTCTATTTATAAACTGCGTAGAAATCTTATGCACGCAAGGCAACAACAACTTTCTTAAAATAAATTCCATGAACAAACTTTAACAGTATAAAAATAAAAATACACACAGACCAACAGGCGCTTGTTTATTGAATGAAAAAAAAGCAACAAAATGTGATAAAAAGGAAGTAGAAAAATCTTAATTTTTCTAGACCTCTAGCGGACGAATATAAAAGGCAGGGTCTGAGTGGTTAGTTAGTTAGTTAAAACATAAACCTCATAAAGTAAAGACTTGCATTGTTCTACAGTGCCAACCTACAAATTTTACTTACTTTGTGCGTAGTTAAAGTGAATAAACTTGTAATGATTACGAAAACTCTAGAGTCTAGTGTTATTTATTTTGCAATAAAGAACTCAGTAACAACAAAACGTTTATAGAAGGATCAATTGGTCAGAGATATCTTAACAACGAGGGCAACTGCTTTAAGGCAGCAAAAATATAACTTTATGTAAAAAAATGTAAAACAATTTATAATATTTTATTCAGGTAAATTTCTTTTTCACAGTGAACTTAAATTAAAAATCTTGGCAACCCTCAAATAATGAAAGAAACCGCCCTAAATTTTAAAACATAACATGACATAAAATGATTCTTGTCAGTGCAGTCAGTTTGCTGAGGCGCAAGTTAAAGCAATTAATTTTGAAATTTTAATTTTAAACTTGTTTAATTTTATATAACAAATAATAACAACAAAAAATCATTATTATAATATAAAGTATAAGATTAACATGACAATATTGTTTGTAAAACAACTAAAGAGATACGTTTTTATACAACTAAATAATAATAATAACAACTTTGCCAATTATTATATACATCTTTTCGTTATAGCCTTTTTTTGTTTGACATTTATCATATTCGTCATGAATAAGTTGTTCAGCTGGTTTCCTTTGCCAAATTATTTCTGAGCATCAAATATTATTACGAAATGATATTGTTATCGCAATTTTTTCTAAATCGGTTACTGTGTTTTTGTAAAAAATTGTTTAAGTTTTGATGTTGTTTTGTTGTTTTGGTTCAATATAATTCCTATTTGATTAATTTAGCTTTACATATAAGACTTTTGTGTTTTTTATACAAAATTTGGGGTAAAATTTACTAATGAGCTAAAGGATTTTTCTAACAGGAAGTTTGTTTTCAAAAACAAAATAAAGCAAAAAATTTCGACAAAGATGATTCAAATTTTTATTGTATTACGAACAGAAAAGTTCGGCAATTATGAATGAAAAATGATGTCTGGCAAATGTCCATCATGACCACACTGACAGATTTCGATTTTTTCATTAAAACTTTTAATCACTTTTTCGAAAAAATGGCGATCCCATTTCGTTAATCACATTACGGATTTTTAAGGCTAAAATCGATTTGATTGGCTCCGTAAAATCACTGTCCTTAATATAGCCCCACAAAGTGGTGATAAACCACACAATCTGGCTGGCCACTTAACTGCTGATTGTTGTGGTATTATGCGCTCTGGAAATTCGGTTTGCAATAAATTGATCGCTTTATTAGCTGTGAATAATAGGCCAAATTGACTTATCGTACTTTCAGAGTCATCTACGAAAAAATAAAAAACTGCACAACGACGCCTCCACACCACGTAGATCACCATACAGTGGCATGTTGAGCATGCAAAGGCTTCTCAATAATCGCTCTAGGATTTTTAGAAGCCCAAACGCGGGATTTTGCCTGTTGACATACCCTGACAAGTGAAAATGGGCTTCGTCTAAAAAAATGATTTTTCAGAAAAAACAGTCGGTTGCTCCAAAAAGAATTGAGCGGATCTACGGCGATGTGAATGATCGGTCGGCTCTAGTTCCAACACCAGTTGCGGCTTGTAAGTCTTCAAAGTCAAATCCCTACTCAAAATTCAGCATCTGGTGGTTTTGGATAACCATGGCTGCAACTTTTTCAGTTGAACGAATCCATCGAACATGCGTTGGTGTTCGCACATTTTTTATCGAGCCTGTTGGCACAAATTTAACGTCCAAATTCTTAAAAACGGACTCCGTAGGGCGTTCATGCTGTCTGAAAATATCATGAATATTACGAAATGTAACTAAATAAACTTTTAATTAACCAACCATTTTAATAATGGATTTTAGTTATTTTAATGGGATTTTCGTGCGAAATTGAATACATTGTAATAATTGCCAATGCAGCTCCGTCGAATACGCCAAAAAACTAAATGTCTATCAGGGTACTGATGTTGCCGTAATTGAAAAGCAAACGTGTTATTGAATCACCAGATATGTATATTAGCAGTATTGAAGTGGCCATATGAATATGCTTTCCCCACAGTAATACATTTAAAAATATGTTTGAATAACAAATATATTTTTCTTCAAAGTGTTTTTAAGAGTTGCCAAATGTAAGGTATGTTATTAAAATCCTAGTGCAAGTGCTAGATGGTTGTTTTTATTTTATTAAAAATTAATTAACCACTATAGAACAAACTGTCTTCTAACATTTCCTGTTTTACTTTCTCTGGCAATTTATTGTATTATAACAATGCCTACTTCTAGTCAATGCTGCGTTAATATAGAACTTTTGTATAATTGTTTTCTCTTCTAGATGTAATTTTTCTACCTTAATTTCATTTACAGTTTTATCCACATTATTTTATTTATTTATTTTATTTTAAAAAAATTTTAACCTTCATTTTGGTTCTTGTTATAAATTTATGTCGTGATGTGTGTTAACAATTTCAGAACTAGTTTATTTCAACTTGTTTAATTAAAACTTTCATTGTCGTTAATGTCAAGCTCTTCTTTAGTATAATTTTCGTTTATCTGTAAAAAAAGTTTATACTTTTCTAAGAAATAATGAAGGTGCCGTACAACTAACACACTTTAATCTTTAGTTTTATTACAATAGAATATAATAAAAAAATTTTAATATCAAGCAAAATATTATGGCAACAATTTTATATTTTGTTTATTTTTATCAGGTATCATTTCATTTCAACAGTTTTCGTTTTGTATTAACGAATTAAAATGTTCAATAAATCACTGATTTACCAAGAAAACCGCAATGAATTTTTCAATAATCCATAACATTCGAATAGCAATTTTGTTGATACGCACACAATTTGTGTGAAAAATTATTGAATTATAGACATGTGTTGAGCACACGTTTTGAAAATTGTATAATTTAATTGTAAGGTGGCGTAAACTCATACATATATACACACTGACTTCTATGGAAGATATACAAAGGGTTTATTTTATATAGCCAAACAAAAATTATATTTTTAAAACTAATTGAATATTTAGTTACTAACAGAAAATAGATACAACGAATTTTACAAATAAAAACGCTAAATTAAAACACATGACAAGTTAAACAACAAAGCAAAAATTATTTCGTAGTAACGATATATTGTATTGAATTATAAAATATACAGAAAAGGCAACTACTGTAGCTTGGCAAGCAAGTGATACAATAGTTAAAAGTTCACGATGTTACATAAATCGCGCTGCGTTTTGCAAAGCCTTAACCTTAAGAATCCATATTAAAAAGAAATAATAGATTTAATAATAATTATAGATTTAATACAAATAATAGATATAATACAGGAATAAAAATAGGACTGGCTAATATAATTAAGACGATTTCTAAGCGAGACAAAATTATAAAAATAACAAAAAAATCAATTTTAATTAAAAAAATTATTTTATTCGTAATTTTGTAAACAGAGTATTAATAACTGTAAATTGCTTCAGGCATATAGCCATCAAGCTGTTCCTGACAAAGCGCAATTGGGCCACTTTTTTGAACGCTGCTGGCCGTATGTCATGAATTACATGAACAATATTGGCCTCCAAGTTATTAGTCTAATCACACGATTTTAAAATTAGCAGCTCTACTTTTCGTAATCAACTAATCGTTAAATTTTGATTGCAATAAAATATAGCGCCCGCTTATTTGGAATCACATTTCCCCTAGAACAAGCACACCATTATTGACCACCATGCCATAGCGATGTTCTTCAACGGCAATTCAAGCTCCGACGACTAACGTTAAAATCGTTAAACCGCAGCAATCGGTGCATTTCTTTATATTTGATAGAGTCTGTAGGACTATGTTGGCGTGTGGTTTTTATCCATAGCCGTTAAGTTAGAAATGAGAATCATCGCTAAGCAATCGGTAAAATTACTTTGAATTATTTCGCAGCATTGTTTAAATTGCAATCTAATCATGCCAGCTGCCTGATTATAAATGTTCAAAATTGACTGCAGAATGCCAGTTCACTTCACAGAAAAATCTTTTGGACCAGCGCACACAGGGGATACCAGATTTTGAAAATTAGGTTATGGAGAGGAAGAAAGATGGTGTAGTGTTTTTGAACATTCGATTTAAATTTTCCTGCATTGAAAATAACAGGAAAGACCTTCAGTGGGCGTTTATTTCACAGAAGTAGAAGTTTTCACATTTCATTAGAGCAGTTACCATTAACTTAACGATAAAACGGTAAAACAGCGACATACATCCCACATTGCGTCGATGCTCTAGAGAATTAATAGAGTTGAATACCCTCCCCAATGAGACTCTTGGCACTGAATAGAGTGAAGTATCTCTTACATCGTTTTAGAAAATCGAGGCACTTGAACATCACAATGAATTTTCATGCCAAGAACATCAAGAGCTTTCGATTCCTTATATCACCCATAGTAACAGATGCAGTATTATTTTTGAACATGCGTAAGCATGAAACATTGCGTCTAAGAACTATTTCCTTGCACCATTTATTTTTTTGTCTACTATTCTGTTTTCCTTACGTTTTCATTTATTTTGGTTTTATATAAAACAAACCATAATGCAGGGTAGTAGAATTGTTATTTGCAACTCACTAATAGCTTAGTTTCACTTAAAATATTTATTACTATGCAGTATATTTCCAGCAAATATATTTACTTTTTAAGGTTTATTAAGTTATTTTCTATGTAATTACCGCTTTTTGCCAAAACAAATCTACAAAAAAATGGAAAACTTTATCGTTGGTTGCAACAAGTTGCTTTCAATTTGAGGAAAAATTGCCAACGTACTGAACGAATTGTAGACATGCCACAAACATTAATTTGTATTTATGAACTCGAAAAAAAAATGTTTTTCTTCTTAAAAAATAAGTTATCAACTACATAAACGTTTAGGAGAAAAACGAATTTACATTTTAATTGAATGTGTTACAGTGTAAAAAAATAAAATAAAAAAACATACTTACAAATTTGTCTATTGCCATATGAGCGAGAGATATTAAGTCTTTAATGTGTTTATGTATATGATTTAGAAAAAAATTTACTTCGAGATAAATTTTATTTTAATTTTCAAATATTATTTATGTAAAATAATGCATATGGTTTTATTTCTCTATGACTTGATTTATTCATTGATGAATAAGGTTTAGAGTATCAGCATAGAAAAAAAGGCAATTATTAAATAGCTGAAAAGTTGATTTCCTTAATTTTGCAGCTGTAGGAGTTTTTTTTTTTTTTTTTGCTTGGAAAATTAAAGTGTTACTCACTTAAATAAAAAAAAAAACAGTGTTTTATTATTTTAAATTCCTTCACCATCTAATAGCTCTTTAGTTAACAATCGAATTATTATGACGGAATTTTATGAAATAATAGTCTATAAATAATGAATAGGTTTAAGATTTGTCCAACAAATTCTTCTCTAATTAAAAACAATATATATATATTTACCCAAAAAGTCTAGAGTACGTTAATTATACTTATGTAGCTTAAAGTTTAAACTATTTTTTCTTTTCAAATACGTCACGATTTTCATTGACTTTCAATAAATTACAGTCACAATTTTGTTTTGTTTTTATTTGTTAACTTAAAATAATTATAAAATCCAAAATTGTCACTTTTTGTGAAGCAGCTATTAGATGAATCAATATTTTGAAAGTCATATAAAAATATTACCGAAATAACAATAATATTATCGGAATAACAATAATATTTTATATCATAAAACAAAGATCTCTGTAAAATTTTCACGTAAAAAGCTATTATTATTTAAGGTAGCACAAATGGAGCATACAAAATCTAATTGTTTTTCATATACTTAACACCCAGATAAACCAGAAAGCAATTTAAATTTTTTAAAGAAACTATTATATGCTTTTATAGTAAGCGACTAAACTAACAGCAATGTGTAATAATGCATTGAAACATCAAAACATACAACTCTACTTTAAAGCTTTCAATAGTGAATGTAAGACTACTTTAATCTGGGTGATGCAATGTTTTCTGTTTTTTATTTCTCTGGAAAAAGGTTTTTAATTTATTTGGAATATATCGAATATATCAGTTTTAAAATATAATTAATTAACCCTTCTGCACTCCTTGGACCAATGGGACTCAATATGGTTTTCAGACGCAAAATTTTACCCTCTTATTATAAGATATGAACGTTAAATTTTAAACTTATTCGTTACAGAGATGAAAGTTATACTTTTAAAAGAAAATAACAAAATTTAGTTTTTTTTTTCAACATACGATTTACAAACATTTGATATGCTTTGGGTCAATATGGCCCAAAAAGCGATATAGCAAATTTATTTACCACTTTTCCTATTGAGTATAGTTGAACTGATTTCATTGTAAGCAAAAGAGTTTCTTCAAATTGCAATTCGCTGATTCCCAGTTTTGTATATGAAAAAAAAAACTATGATGATGTCAGAACTTTAATCCCATTAGTGTATTTTATTTCAATGAGTCCAGATTAATTTTGGCATAATAGTACAAAGAAAAATGTACGCACATATTGTAAAATAAAAATTCGAATGTATGATTGTTCCATTATAAAATTGCTTTAGATTCTTACTGATTTTCAGTTGGAAGATCATTTTTCACAAGACAGCGATGCAGGAGTCGAATCATATTTATCATCAAATAATAGCATTAAAAGCGTGGAGGTGGAAGACGTGGTATAAATAAATCACAGCATTTCAGTTACACATTTATCTAAAGACAAAAGTATAGTTTGGAAGGAGCAGCCAACACTTCCAACAGCAAGTTGCCATACAATCACATTTTTTTGAATAAGCCTGGACCAACCAAAAGAGCAGCATCTATAGTTACAGATATAAAGTCTTCGTTCGATTTGTTTATATGATCAAATATAAAAAAGATTATTATTCAGAGGTGTCGAAATTATATAGCTTGATGCTACCATCTAGACTTGTGCTGTTCGGGGGTGTGTGTGATTAGATTTACATCCGCGCCTGGCCATGAGGTGGCCCTTCGGGAGTATCGTAGTGGCTCTGCGTTTCGCGGCCCCTCATGAATTTGATTAAGGGGGCCAGGATCATCTTACCTTTAATAAGACCAACGAGTGAATGATCCGGATCTAGGGAGCATGCTAGTCATGTGTTCTGGACCAGGAGTTGAATAGTCTCCAACTCTTCAGCAAGGAGTAGTGGTTTGCGACCCTGATTCGGAACCGCTGAAATTGCAACTAGGAAAGACCTGTTGCTAGAATTAGTCCTCGGCTTCCTAGGGCGAGAATGACGTTGCTTTTCATTCCACAGTGGTTTGACCACCATCTGATTAAGGGTTACAGCCAGGTGCAGATGTAAATCTTATTACGCTCTGTGGTGGTTTTCGATAACCCCAATATTTGAGAACGTCGAAAATTCACAAATTTGCTTCTACTTCAACACCGTGACTCACGGCTGCGATGTATTCAGCTGAACAATCCGGTCGTACGCACATTTTGTATCGAGTCTGTCGACTCAAATTTAACGACCAAATTCTTAATTTTACGAAATGTAACTTTAACAGAACCACCATATTCATAGTGGATTTTAATTACTTTAATGCGATTTTTATCCGAAATTGAATTCATTGTAACAATTGCCAATACATCTACGACGAATACGTCAAAAAAACTAAATGTTAGAACTATCATGTTGTTGGTGTTGGCACAATTGAAAAATAAACTTCTAGTTGAAAAACCCGATGTTATAGACGTATCAGCATATAACTCTTACATCGTATGAACTGATATAAATCTTGCCTGAAATTCCAATACAAATTTCAGACTCAGGCTTTTTATGGTAGAATAGGCAGATCAGCTAAGAAAATAGCACATTTTGCGAAGTAAGATTTTTTCACATGGACCATTAGCTAGCAATCTTTTTTAAAATATTCAAAAGCAAAATGATCAGGATTAGCTACCTCGTATTGTTCTAAACCAAATAGTACAAATTCACCGTTGTCCAGTAATTTACCAAATAAACGACGACAACACTCTTTCTTTTGTTAATTTGGGAGGAATTAAAAGTAAGTATTCGACTAAATGAGATTCTTGTAAAAAATTTATTTGCAAAGAGCACATGGTCTTATTGTACATAAATTGTTACACAAATTCTTAAGTTTATATATATTAGTACATAATATATAATGATTAGGCTGAATTTCAAATTTTATTTTATATGTGTATGTTTGTAATTTTTGTAATCATTGCTCAGGAAGGATTTATTTACTTTAGTTTTCTTTTTCTTTAATATACTAAATAAAAGCAAAACAAAACAGATCAATTTGCTCTATTAAATATAAAATGTTGTTAATATTTTATTGACCAAAAGGATCATAGGGACGGTACATATCCAGCGGATGCAGAAGGTTCTTACTACTTCGTTTACTGCTCAAAATTTATACAATACTTTAACGTAATTAGTTTAAGCAAAACCTAAAAAGCTTTGGATCTGGCAGAAAGGTTATTTTGTTTAGAAAATATTAAATATATCATGGAAATTATAGTCATTTAGTACTAATATTAGTACTATAATAATAAAAAGTAATATACGACATAGCTATTTACATAAATTATAAAAAAGTGATTAAATAAATACTTATACACAGTTGCACTCCACCGTATGTATACTCAAGTGCAGGCTGTCATTTAAAAATCAAAAAATCTACAACCACCTTAAAACATTTAAATATGAATTTCAATTATTTTGGATAATCTGTAACTTTCTCATCAGAAATTTTTTCCCTCTACTATTTGAAAATATCTTGTGAGATTTTTCTATTTGGTATTGGTAAATTCCCAGGATTCTCACTTTTACGTTTTAACAACTTCTGCATCATGTACATTTTAAATCTTTCCAATAATTGAACTAATTCAAAATATAATAAGACACCTTCTAGTTTAATTGGAAACAAATTTTTTTAGTTATTTCTTCTAATAAGAAAATTTAAATTTTTCTCATAGATTCTCCAATAATACATGTATTTAAAATATGTACATACATACATGCATACATAAATATAAAAACTAATTGTGTTGTAAAATTATATACACGAAAGGGAAAAAAGAAATTCATGTTAATCATCATAAAACAAGACACCACTTATGATTATGTATCCTATTTAAGTTTTTTAATACGAGTTTAAGTGTCTTTCCAAAAATAGAGTTCCCATAAAGCAAGATTTAACAAAAAAAAGACATTCGCATCATGTTCGTATTGATAATAATTCCAAGAGAATCGAGATTTAATAAATATCACCATAAAATTGTTTGAGAAAACTTTCTTTAGACACAATTACTGTTTGTATAATTAAAAAATCTCATACTTATCTTGTTCCTAACTAAGCGCGTCGTACTTATAGTGCAGCAACTAGCTTGCAAGCGATCATTAATTGAATGAATTGGTCAACAAGATCGTACGATTTAATGCCCCCAAACTATGTTCTTCAAGATAAGTGAAGTCACTACGCTGATAAGCCCGAAATGATTGACAACCTAGAGAACAACATTCTCCGTATTATTGCCAATATACGGCTACAAAAAATGGTAAAAGTCATTACAAAGTATATCACCAGCTTAGGCAACATTAAAGCCAATTGTGGGCGGTCATATTCAAGCAGTCATATCTAAATTATAATGAATTTAAAACATGGACGTTTGTTTTATTCCACTTCATAGTTCTATACCTCTATTAAAAACACCTTTTATTTCCATTATTATACTTAGAGACTTTGCCTTTCTCTCCAAGGGCTATTGGCAAACATTAAAGCTCAACTAAAAGTAGCAGACTTGGTTATAAAATTAATTCTGTTTTGAAAAGTTCATGTAAACTAAATTCTCAACTAATTGCAATGATTCGCAGTACAAATCGCGATTTATAGAAAACGTGTTGTTAAACGCAATTTTCTTTGCTGACTTTGTGTCATAGACTTTATTTCTAATTATAAGAAATATAATGGCAAAAAAAAAATTAAAAATTTTTATAATTACAATAATGGGGGCAAAATAATAGTAAGAATAATAAGTTAATACATGCAACAGTACAGTTATATAGCAAAAATTTTCCGAATTCCTATTGATATTTCAGTGATAAATAATATCGCTGGCAATTACGCTTCTTTTATTGTATTGTTAAGAATTTGATTTGTTTAACTTTAATAAAAAATAATTATCAGTAAAAAAGTAAACGAAATGACCTATTGTGTATTTTAAAAACTGAATAGAAATATAAGAATATAAGAAATCTTATACACACAAGACAGCAGTAACATGCTCATAAGAAATTCCACGAAATAAGCTAAATAACAGAAAACAAACACAAAAGTTGCAGCTAAACAGGCGCCGACAGCGATTGATGATAATAAAACACTGTAGAATTTTCATGTAAAAAATTTCACACAAATCATCCAGATAAAACCCACAGGACACGATAACTCTCTCTATACTTTGTTTTAGTTATTCAAACAGGGGGTTTTTGAAGAAATTTTCTATCTGGGTACCTTTTTAACACCCATTTTATTTACTAGTGCTAAACAATAACTAAAACCTTTCTACTATTCTCTAACTTTATGTAATCTAGACTACTAATATCCTTTCATCGTGTAATAATCGTCGTGATGACCTTTCATTGCAAGGGCTTGCATAGTTGTTTTTTTGTGCTTTTGACTTAGGTTACTCACAGTGTATGCATACAAAATCGTTCACTATAGTTCCCATTTTATGCTAGCCAATGGTGGAGTATGTAAATTGTCACACCCTACCATCAAGGCAGGATACTTTACGAGGCCTTTTCAGAATTATGAAATCATTTCATTATGCACTACGTAGGCAAAAATTCTAATATTAATTTTTAACTTTTCAAAGATATATTTGGATTATTTTGTGGTCTTACCAGTCAGTAACTTTCTTAAGCAAACAACTTATCCTCTTGCACATTTCACTCCATACCGCAACTAATTAAAATGAACGCCTAAACATTGAAGGATTTTAAATTAGGAAGTAGTGAAAGGTTATTACAATTAAATACACTTGCATATAACACTCCTTCTCAAGCTAAATATTTTGTATCAATATATTATTTCCTTGTTAATCAAGCACTAACAAATGGGTCATACGTCAAGCCAAGAAAAAAAGAAATAAAATAAAAACATACGAATTAGTAGTTAACTAATTTAGTCGAATGCTAACAAATTTCAGATAAAATGAAATTATTTTGATTATGAAAAAGGAAAAAATAAATTAAACCCACAACTACTTTACCGTTGTTAACACATACATATGTAATTCATACAAATAAAAGCTCATGTATGTTTGGGTAACATAAATTTGTGTAAGTTTAAATAACAAATGACAGATAAACTGGACTATAGCAATAACATCAAAAGCAAAAAGAGAAACAGCAAAGGCAAACAATAGCATCAACAAAATTGCGTGTTTCGTTTGAGTTGACATATGGTCGTAATTTGCAATCAAGCTTAAAGATGACAAGAGAAATGTAGAAATGAACAATTGACACATAGCACGAGATCACCACCACAAACTTACATTTAAATATGCATACATACGACTAGTGTAGAGGAGGACCTGTTACTCATGCGCAACAATAAACAGAAGACAATTGTGACAACAACAATAATAAAATGTATTTGCACAAACTCTTTTTATACTGTTTACGAGAATACAAGTTTATGTGATATAAAACAAAGTGATCATAAACAATCTCAAAATCTCCTGGTAAGTGTGAAATGTTGAACAGACATCAACATATTTACATACTTGTTGCTTGTATCGCTATTTATATATTTGCCACTGCAGCAATAATATTTTCGTCAAATCTTGAGACAGGCAGATAAAGAAATTCTTACAAGAAAAAGTCATTCATTGCAATTTGATATATACGCTACACACATCGTACATACAACAAAATATTCTTAATCGGGGTTGTCATAGAATCCAATGTTATCGGAATTGGATTTAAAACCGACAAAAAAATCGCTTTGGTGTCATAGAATCCAATGTTATCGGTTTTATGTTCGAATTGATTTTAATGTCGGTTTTAGGTGTCACAAAAACCAATGTTATTGGTTTTTTATTGGAAATAAAACAAGCAGCTGATTGCTGACAGAATTATATTGCTGAATTTTTATTTTATATATATCAATTTGATTATATATCAATTTGATTTTTTGGTAAAAATGTAAGTAAATTTTATTATTTTTTGTAAAAAATATTTAAACCTTAATAATTTAATGGAAAATAGGGGTAAACATAAAAATAGAACGCAAAACTCCATCATCATAGAGTTTATGGAGAAATATCCAGATTTGGCGAAAACCAACTGTTGATTCCCTTTGGCAAGAGTTGGCTAAATCACTAAATAGTGCCGGTCCTCCGCAAAAAGATATGTGTGGCTGGAAAAAGGTATGCATATATGTACTCATAATGATATCGCTCAACACTGTAGATATAGTGCTTCTTGCTAAACTTATGCTAGAGTCTTTTCCAATAGAAAGTTGATAGGATCCTTCAGCTAAAAATCGTAACGCAGCTGCTAACTGCAGCACTGGTGGAATTTTGGATTGAGAAAGATGCCCTTCAATAGTTGTACGTATCTTAAGAAAAGCCTGTTTATTTAAACGGTAATAGGCTTGGAATCTGCAAAGCACCTTCAAATATATGTATATGTACGCTACGGTATCAATATTTACTTACGTGGTCTCCGGAACGTCAAATTGATTACTGCAATCCCTTAAAATTTTCCTTGTCACCTTTTCTAAATTGTTTTCTTCCAATAATAAAAATGCTACAACTGCGGAGGTCATTTTTGATTATTTTCTAATGTAACTTATTTTATCTTTTTTTAGGTCTTTATTTTATCTTTTATTTAAATAAAGCACACTTTTTCAACAATATTTAAGAATAAATACCACAATTTACATAATTTTCCAACAAAAAATTACATTAAAAGTGTAAACAAATCTACAAATACGCAAAACATCTGATTCGAATATTGGTTTTATATTTGTTCGAAAAAGACAAAACCAACACGTTTTCATGACACCAATTGAAACTAATATTGGATTTCAATTCCAATAAAAAGCAAAACCGACTTGGATTCCATGACAACCCCGAATGTGATTAGTGAGTTTTTAGAGATGTGTTGTATATTTCTTTTTTTAATTGACGATTACAACTGGATAAGCATATTGTACAAACAAACAATTTCTTTTGCATTTTTAAAATACATTATGTGTTATAAAAATATTTATTTAATGTACCGTTTGTAGAATTCGGCTTCGTTTAACTTTACTTCCATTGAATTACAATACCAGTAATATGTGTAAATAATTTTCTCTCTTTTAAGTTAATAACCACATCCCAAAAACGTTATATATCTGTGTGTGCGTGTGCCTGTGTATGTGTATGTGTGAAATTAGACACATTTTATTATTTAAATCCACTTGTGACGAAATAAAACATGATTTTCTGTGTCGCCCATAATGAAAATATATGGCATGTTAATGCCAGATTTTATTTATCACCTGAAATAAATGTACGTTACATGTAGATGATTGTCTGCAATGGCAACTTAAGGTGCCTTCCTTTGGATGGTTAGTTAATAAAGAAAAACATATTTAAATTAGTATATTTTTATGTACATATGTATGTATTTATACATTTACCTATATTTATTAATAAGATGTAAGTTTTTGCCGAATTAAAAATATTAATATGCAATGAAGAGAGAAAAAAATAAAATAAGCTTTGTACTTTTGTTTATTTGAGAGATTTTTCGTTTGTTTTATAATTATATCGAGTCATATTGTTTATCGTAATACAGTCGGTAAGTTGTACAATTCTGCAAACACTGTTGCGTAAAGTAGTTCCATCAATATAGCTGAGAATAATTAAAAGAAAGTGTCAAGAAAAGGCGGTAAAAATGAAAGTTTTTTTGAGTAGCTTATAAAGGGTTTTTCAACAAGAAGTTTGTTTTCTAAAATAAAATAACACAAAAAATTTAGATTAAGATGATTTAAATTATTATTGTTTTAGGAAAAAAATCCATCATGGATTTTGAGTTTTAAGGCTAAAATTGATTGGATTAGCTACGTATAGACTCTGCCCTTAACAAAGCCGTACAATGATAATAATTAGGCTAGTAGGTAGTGTACTAGCTTGTAAATATGGGCGTTGTGGGTTCGATTTCCAACGAAGACCTTGGTTATTTTCACTAAAAAAATAAAAATTGACTGTCGGTGGGGCTGCTCAGCGATGAAGGCATAGTCACTGGTCACTGTGCTGTCTTTATGCGGCAGTTAATTTCTGACTATCCTTCTTCTTTCACCACCTGTTTCATCTATTCTCTATTCCTTTCCTAAAGAATGTAGCACGGTACTTGACTAAATAGGCAGTGTTGCTTGAAGTGCTAATTTTCTTAAAACAAAAAAAAATCAGCGTGTCCCAGTGCACACCCTGTATATGTCAGCGAATATTTAAATCACTAAATAAATTTATGACCATAAGGGTTAAATTGTCAATAAAAAGATTAAAAACTTTAAATGAAAATTAATACTCTCACACTTGCTAAAACTTTTACATGTTTTGCTCCCTTTGATGAGATTTACCTCAAAGCTGATTATATACGAGGTCTGTATATTAAGTAATAAGACTGATTATTTAAATTTTTTTTATTCAAACAAAATTACAATTTTATATTGTCATCTTCAAAATAACTTCTTTCATAGCAATTCTGGAACTCCGATACTGGAATAGCCTGGTCGGTTGCAGCCATTTAAATGTTTTCGATGAGATGATTTTTAAACTTTGGTAGCCGAGGAGCTACAGAAATGTTTTTGCTGACCAAAAACTTGTTTACTGAAATATCGGTGTGAAAACAAGCATTATCGGGATGCAACTCCCAGTAGTTGTTGATGTTTGGTCGCACAAGAATGCCCCGTTTTCGAAGTCCTTCAAGAACCTCCCGGCAAAAGTATTGATTGACTATTTAGCCTTGAGGTACATATCTTTTTGAATGACTCCGTGGATATCGAAAAACAAACCAGCATACATTTGATCTTTGACTTTGCCATTCTTGCTTGTTTGGGCCTTAAAGGGGTTGAAGTGCGCCACTTCATGCTGTGGCGCTTGGTTTCTAGGTCGTATTCAAACACCCAAGGCTTATCACCAGTAATGAAGTTCCAGAATCTGGGGGTTTAAATTAAATTTTTAATTGAATGCAAAAATCAAGGCACCTTCAATTACTAACGTCCTTTTGGTTTTGCGAATGGTTTTTTAGAACCATTTTCGTGCAGATTTTTCTCGTCCCGAATTCTGTGGTCAAAATCTGATGAACGGTGGTGTGAGTTAAATTTAATTCTTTCCCGAACATAGTGGATGTAAACCGACAATCTGGATGCACAAGATCCTGGATTCTGTTGACATTTTTATGGCTTCTTGAAGATGAAGGCCGTCCAGTTCCTGGTTCATCTTCAATCTATTCTTTTTCTTCCGAAAATGCCTTAAACCACCGAAAAGCTTACGCTCTTGACACAACACTAAATTCTTAGGCCTGCTGAAGTTTGGCAACCACTGATAGTATACTAAATTAAACAAATAGCCAAAAGCGGTTAGATATGAAATTATAACTTATAATTAACATTACTTAATATTAAATAGTTATTATGCCGTAAAAGTCTTTAAAACAAATTCATTTAAACGCCATTAAATCAGTTTTATTTTGCATTAAAATAAAATAAATATTTGACTCATTAAAATCAATAAATCTAGAGAAGACACCAGAATAATCACTATAAAATAAAATAATAATTCAAAAATAACAAAAAGCAAAACAAGAACAACAATCTGATGCAGCGTTTGAGAGGCAATTATGATTAAATTGGCAAATAGTTCACATGCTACCAAATATGGCAGATCGTATGTCCCAAACCAGAGTCACCACAATGAACTCGTTTCATTTAATCGAATATATGTCCATTTTTTTTGTAAATATCTTCTGTACTTTCCTGCTGCGAAGTAAGTTTAGAAAAACAAATACCGCCAACAACAAGCCTACATATATACGAGGGCATATATATTCATATATGCAACAAACTGCTGCAATCGAAAATGTTGTAAAGGAATTCCTTGAGTTAAATCATGGTGATGGATAGATAGATTGCTTGTTGATGTTTTGTAGACTTTTAAACTAACTATTGAGGTATTAGTGTGGTGGGTCCAATATTAAGTAAAACGAACAAAAAACAAATCTTGTTAAGTATTTAAGGTGTGAGTGTATGTGTGATACGCTTGAGTGCAGTTTCAATTAAACTCAATTTGTTTGTTTGCCGCTTGAAAAGGCACATGATCTTCTAAGAAACTATTATAAAAAACAAAAAAAAAAAAAACTAAAACGGCGCGAGGCTTAAGAAACCAAATGAGAAGAAAAAATTCAAGCCAACTTTATGAAGTTTGCAACGATACCCTCTTGTTTTTTCACATGACGCATACAAAAACGCGTTTTATTTTATTGCTATTTTTTTCTTCTTATTGTTGTTGTTCCTTGGTTTTCTTATTCCATCGTTCTGCACTTACAATTGATGCTCATTGATCGAAATTGTAATGGACATAAATAAAACAAGATCAATCAATTGATTTATTTTGACATGTTGCAACAAAAACTCAAACATCAAATTACAACTAAAGTAACTTGAAAATAAAAAACAACTTGTATTAAAATGTCAGAAGTAGTAAAGAATTAAATTTAAAATTATTACAATCGTAACATTATTATATAGGTTATTCTTTTGAAAGCAAATAAATTAGCATTAGCAGATATCACTCTTAAAAGAATATTTTTAGTTTTGACGGAATGGAATTTAAAGCGTTTAAAATTTATATGAACTAAGAAAAATAGCCGGAATTATTTCTTTCAATTGAAAGACACGCTAAATTTTAATTGTAAATATTTATTTAATTTAAATTTTACTTAGTTAATTCTTTTAGTTTCGAAGTTTTTTTGCAATATATTAATTCTAAATCTAACTAATATTTTCTTTCAATTAGTTGATAACTGAGCTAAATAGCTTAAAGCCGAAGTAACTGAGACACAGATATGTCCAGCGGATATAGTCTCTAATTTTACTTAATTTAAGATATTTTCTATTTGGGTAAAATTGTGTTATACTGCTTTGTCTCACAAAATTAATTAGCAACCATGTCTAATTCCTCACACCGTTAAAACATTTCGTTTCGTATTTTACACTTCCAAAATTTTACGGATACGTAAGAGTAGATTGCAGCGAAAAGTCAGTTCTGCCTATAGTTAATAAAATATTATATTGTATTATATTGCACCCAAATTGAACAATGTATAAAATATGAAAAAATAAGTGAACAATTAATAGAGAAAAACATCTAGACTATGATTTTCTTTCTATTATTTTCTTACAACGTTACTGCATGTTGTTTTGAAGTGTTACAGTCATTAGATATTCAAAAACCATTTTAAGAGCACAGAGTTATTTATAATAACTACATTTTGATAATGTCATATGATATGTTACTTTAAAGGAAATTGCGTATACCAAGTCCATTTTTACCATTGAAGTGGTAATAGAGGTATATTAAGGTCTACCGCTTCTAAATGGCTGGGTAAATTAAAGCGAGTAAATTCTTTCTACTTGTGTATTTTGTAAAAGTAAAGAGATTGGTAAATAACGGAACTCTGTTTTATAAATTAATTAATAATTTTTAATTTATTTTTATTTAATATTAATTTTCCTATATAGAAAGTGACAGGTACGGACCTCTGGAGGGAGCTTATTCCACATGTTCCACTGTTCTGCCAAAAAAACAGAATTCTGTAATGCGTAGTGCGATTTACTGGCCAGTCGGCCACAAATCGAGTCAAACGCAAAAACTTGCGAGTAACGGGAACAAGTTCCTAATTTTGTTAGGGCACTTACGATTGTAGTTACAATAAAACAGTGAAATACAACCTACATTAGAATCAGTAGAGTTGGATACCCTATTGTCCCCAATGAGCCTCTTGGTCCTCTCCTGTACGGTCAAGCAACTCCAAAATTGATTTTGGGGTGTCGGCCCATACATGAGAATTGTATTCCATTTTCGGACAGATATAGGTGGTGTAAATAGTACGAAGATAGTACACCGTTATAGAAAACCGAGGCATTTAGAAGCTTCTTTCTTGAAAAATGTGTTTAGTCCATCGAACATCACACTGAACTTTCATGCCAAGAATTTTCTGAGCAATGATGTAACTCCATACAATATTGTTCAGAAAAGCCAGCAAGTCGCCCGTAGAGCGCTACCGTCGGTCGCTAAGTAAGCTGACTCCAGGTAACTCACAAGATGAAAATTAATCATCTTTCCATCACTTTGGAAAATGCAGAACAAGTTGCATTTCAGCGGTAATTTTCAGGGTTGTTAGCCGCACCCATTTTTGGAATCGCCGGCATGATACATCATGCTAAAAAGGGCTTCCAACGGACGCGCTAGCGTCGAAGACCCATCCCATCAGGCCCAGGAGACTAGTTAATGTTGAGAATGTCTTCGGCATAGTAATAGATGCTCTGTCGAGCTCTGGCGGTAAATAAGAATTATTTGCAAATATACCAGCCAAGAGGTTAGCTTTATCAGCCGGGTCAATGAATCATTCTTTAAATGAGTCGGAACTGACGAACTAGAATTATATCTTACTCTTTTAACAAAAGACCAGAAGCTCTTGCTACTCCGAGGAGACTTTGGCACGAAGGCACTCATCATACAGATTTTTCTGACGCCTTAGTACATTGGCACATGACGATCTTGAAATACTTAAATATTCTTAAATGTGTGACAATATACTAAAATATAGTAAAAGTTTTTAATATATCTTAAAATATATTGAAATATAACAAAATATATTAAAATATACTAAGATATACTAAAATATATTTGAATATACTAAACAATATCAAAATATACTATAATCTTTTGAAATATAGTAAAATGTACCAAAATATATTACAATATACCAAAATATATATTTAATCTAAATAAAATATTCTAAGATATATTAAAATATGCTAAAATATATTTAAATATACTAAACAATATCAAAATATACTAAAATATATTAAAATATGATAAAATGCACATACTTAAATGTATTGAAATATACCAAAATATATTAAAGTATATTAAAATTTACTGATATATATTAAAATATACTAAATTATACGAAAATATATATAACATAGGGTCCCGCACGCATACATTGAAAAGCCGACGCACCCAAAACGAGTCACTGCTTGGTGCGGATTTTGGTCCAGAGGAATAATTGGGCCATTTTTCTTCGAAAATGAGCAAGGAGTGGCGGTTACAGTCAATGGCAATCGTTATCGGGCCATGTTGAACGAATTTTTGTTCACAAAAATTGAAGAGGATGATATTGGCAACATTTGATTTCAACAGGACGGCGCTATGTGCCATACAGCCGAAGCTACACTCGATGTTTTGCGTTCTTTAATTTTAATATACGGCACTCCTAAAGCTATAATCCTTCGTTAGGTACTTGAAGTTAATTATTGGATATAATCGAGCTACCTTTAAGCCAATAAAGGTTATGGAAATATTAAATATCATCTTTTAAAGTTGAACATCCAGAAAGTTTATACTTGCAGACTATTGACTATGACATTTAAAATTTGTGCAGTATTTACTAATTTCTTTACTTAAATGAATTCGCTACCTATTTTTAATATATTTATTAAAACAATGAAAAATAAAAAGAATAATATTAGTTATTTTAAATTAACACAAAAAAAAGTTTAATAAAGTTGCCGCAATTGATTTGACTTTAACGAGCTCTCAAGCCTTTCTAAAACATATAGTGAAAGTACAATAAGGCCATGATATATTAAAAAAAATTGGTTTTAAATAATAAACCCCAATTTTTATAATTTTTATCTGGGTTCTTTAATATATGCCTTTCTATTCGTATACGCGTAACACAAAAACTATTAAATATAATTTATTGGGTGCCAATATATATAATACTTGTTACACAAGGAGGCATCCACTATCAACTAACAAATAGTGCAATAAATAAATAAAGCGTGATTTCACCGACTTAAACAACTCAGGAAACTTGACCCGACTTAACCAAACTTAACCAAAAAATATAACTTCGAAAATTCGGCTACTGCCGACTGATGATCAAATCACAAAATCAGGTTTGAAAAACGTTTGCACACTCGAAAATCTTAGAATTTTTATAAAAATAAATAATTTTGAGTTATATGTGGCCTTTGTAATGTGTTAAAAAAGTACTGCTCGATACAGTTAACGGAAGAATTTATTTCCAGTTAACGTGAGAAATTTACAAAATATTACATGAGTTTGTTGTTTTTTTTTACATCAATTGATTCTCTTTACCCATTCGAGACCGTCTGCACAACGTGTGTGCAATGCATTTTCGAGCCAAAACGACCGACTGCACGCCGTGTGTGCAATGATATTGAATTGCAAATATCAGTCAATCTGGAAAAAGCAGCCGTATGGACAAGACTGTTTGAAACTAAAATTTATCTTAGAAGTGTGTAAGAATAAAATTTGATATTGGTTTCAATTTAACTCCTTAAATTTAAAAATTTATTTTTATTTAGGTATGTGGATTATATTCTTTTCTTCATTACTGAACTTAAAATAAGGATTTCATGTTATCTTACTATTTTTAGAATAAATGTTATTCAATTTATTAAGTATTTTTATTTTATTTTACATCGCAAACCTAGTATTCAATCCGTCCCTTGTAAAAAAAATATTGAGAGAAGCTACCTGCACACACGGTGTGCAAGCATCTTATTTGTACAAAGGGGTTTACAAAGCGACTGGTTTCTATAACAGGTTTTTTTTTTATCAAAAATGGTCAATATAAAGCAAACAAAAAAATGTTGGATTCTGGGGATGGTCTCCAAAAATATGTGCTGTCTCGAATGGGTTAACTAAGACCATAAGCTTAGCACTATGGAATACCAGCATTTTTTATGAAGAAGAAAAACAAACTGAAAAATTTATTTTATCAGCTTTAAATCCTATAAAATTTTACAAGAATTTAAATCTTTCAATGCCCTGTCACCAAAAGTTAATTTTTGGTGGTGTGTTGTTTTAGTGTCTTGACTTCTGGCGCTTTTTGTTTATAATTGCTGAATTGTAAGATTTTTATTCTTTTGCTCTTGTTGGTATTTGTTCGATTATATATTTTTATTTTTTTTTCTTCTCAGTGGTCTAGAGTTTAAGTTAATTTGCGTGTTTTTCCTGTGAAGTTTGTTAAGCCAATTCACTTGAGAATATTTGGTTGCACTATATTGCATGTTATATTTTATTTAAGTTTTCGTAAATCAGGTTGTTTTATTTATTTTATATAAATGTTTAAGGTTTATTTTCATTTCTTAACGATTATCTACAATTTGTGGTTTATTTGTTAAGTTTAAATGAAATAAGTTTTATTTTCGTTGCCAAAATTGAAAACAAATTTATTATACATTTAAATTTTGAATAAAACGATGTATGATGTATGCTTAAGATAAATGAATCATCAACGTATACTGCAGTGTTTGTTTTTTTTAAATTAACATTGCAGTTTTTAAGAATTGAAGTTTTAAGGACGCAAGTGGCTTTTATTTATAATAAACTTGACATTTAAATAAAAACTTTTTTTATTTCTTAAGCCAAATTTTAATTAATAGAATAGACAGTTTTGGTGGCATAATATTCAGCATTGAAATATCCACGTCCTTAAAGAAATGTCTGTATATTAAATGGTATTAATGACACAGATACAAGAAAGCTTAGTTAACTTATAAAAAGAGAATTATTTGTAAAAAAAAGGTAAAGTGAAATTATATATTTCATCTGTTAATAAATCTAGACGTTTGCAAGAAATATTATGAACAAAAAACAACAACAACATACTACAGTTAAATTATATGAACTTAGTTTAGTAATCAGAAAAATACAAAAAAAATCACACCCAAACCAACACCCACGCGGATTAATGATTACGATGCCTTCTATAGTAAATGCGATTGTAAAACTTTCTAAAAATGGTGAATAAGGTTTTGTTTTTTGCAAATCACAGAGTCGCTAAATTTAAATTTAGAAGAGAACTTTTCTAATATTACTGTCTGGAAGTCTTCCTTATTAAAAAATCTTTTTTAATATTTACATACCTCATTTAATACCTATCTGTAAAATAAGTTTATTTGTAAAAATTGAAATTTTTTTAATTTACTACTCTCCAAAATCACTTTTACATTATCTTAGATATCTATCCTCTTAAAGTTTTGAATTTTATATCACTTCAAAATTTAGACCTATATCTTATCGAGCTACAAAACTAAGACGTCAATAGAATATATTAATATGTCAAAAAGGTTTTTCAACAAAAGTTCGGCAATTATGAATGAAAGATGATATCCGGCATATGTCTACCACGATCACGCTGACGGATATCGATCTTTTCATCAAGGTTTTTAGTTGCTTTTTGGCAAAATGGCGGTCTTATTTGGTTATCACATCACAGATTTTGAGTTTTAAGACTGAAATCGATTGGCTCAATAAAGACGCTGTACTGAACATGCTCCACAAAAATTAATCCAATAGTGTTAAATCACACGATCTGGCTAGCCACTGAACTGCTCAATTGACTATGTGACATGTGGCAATGTCCTGTTGAAACCATATATCAGTGATATCCACGTCTTCAATAACAGGCCTAAATTGTCTTGTTAGCATCTCGCGATAGCGTGATCTATAGACCGTTACCGTATTTCCAGCCTTATCTTCAAAAAAACGGCCCAGTCACACCCCCAGACCACATAGCACACCATACAGTGACACATTGAGTATGCAAAGGCTTCTTAATAATTGCTCTAAGATGTTCAGAAGCCTAAATGCGCCAATTTTGCTTGCTGACATACCCTGATAAGGGCTTGGTCTGAAAATATTATTTTTTCAGAAAAACCAGGCGGTGGTTTCTGAATGACTTGAGCGAATCTACGGCGCATATATCATATGCGAATACAAGTTATAATGCTACCAAATATTGTCTTCAACTGCATATGACTTGAATTCAATAAAATGTTAATAATTTTAAAATCACAACCGTTATCGTTTTACTTCAAACATTTATCCATTAATATTTGTTACAAAAATGAAAAACTAAATTTTTAAAACAGCTCATTAAATTATTTTTATTTATCATTAGTTACTGTCCTAAAGCAAAATTTTAAAAACTGATTTTTAATTCTTTTTACATTTAATTGCTTTGACGACGACAACACCCGCCACCAATGAATGACAAACTTAATATTTTGTACATATTCCTTTTTTTGCTCATTTTAAAACAAAAGTTGTTGCAACAAAAAACTAAAAAAAATATATAAGTATAAATAAGCTAATAGTAAATATGTTTATATATGTATTTTTTAAGGAAAATGTTGGAAACATTGAAAATTAATTGATTGTTTGCCGTATAAATGTGGCACGCACTAATGGTTTTTAATACCAATTTTATGTACGAACGTTTTTCAACATGAATGTTTGTTAATCTGGGTATGTTTTTCTCTAATATTGCAAATGTTGTAAATAGCAATCGAGTTAAGTGTTTTGATATTTATGGCACATGTATGTTGAAAAGGAACTGCAGACTGAAATATACACATACCCATTCATACATTAAGACACATACAATAAAACAAAAGTGATTGAAATAAGTTGCCGGAAAATTTGACAACTAGACGAAGTTAAATTTAAGCCTATATTTTGTGTGGTAATTGTTTGTTTTTGAAAACTATTTTTTTTTGTTTTTGCTTTTAATGCAAACTTTTGACTTTTAATGAGTCATTATGGTGTGTTTTTAATTTAAGGTTTCAGCCATTTTAGAAATAAAATTTCTTATCATGAAAAATGACTTTGTGTTAAAATGTAAAAATGATTTAAAAATTTTCTCATTTAGGGACCACCTTACTTATACTTATTTGAGCAGTTTATTCCACGATTATAAAAAAGCACTAATTAATACCACCAAAAAGCTGGAAATATAAAAGAAAAACATCCGTACGAATAGTAAAGCCCTAGAAGACATTTAGCAAGAGTGAAGGAATTGCGTAGGGTCTCAGTATGTGGCATTATAATTCACTATGATCAACAACTACATTCTGTGACTATTTTTGGTGTCAAATTGTATGGAGAGGCTTGCAGAGACCCCGGTTATGATACCTATGTCAAAATTGTTATAAGGTCTTTTATGCACACGGCCATACGAAGGACTACTAATGGTCCTAAATAACTATACGAATTTAAACCAAAAGACACATAAATTCTTTAAGTAATCCCGCAATTTCGATTTAAAGTGTTAACCAAAATAAGGAGAAAATGAATAATTTGCTCCAGAAAATCTTAATTTTAGCTATTTGTAACTCTCTCTCTCTCTCTCTTTTCTATTCCTGTTCACTAATGAACCAAATTTTCAAAATTTCTATTAAGTCGGAGTTTTTTCCGATAGTATAGTCATTTCAGTTTGGATATTGAGAACAGTTATCAATTTTTCCAAGTTTTGTTAAATACTATTGGAAAAAATAGATGGAAAAACTAATGGGCCAAGTTCACAGTGTCTTATTTTCGTACAGGTTGACACTGCGCCAAGCGCATGTAAAGTTCTTTATGCTTTTAATAGATTAAAATTAAAATAAAAGGATTCTCAAAATGAAGTTTGTTTTCTAAAACAAAATAAAATAAAAAGTTTAGATTAAGATGATTCAAATTTTTATTGTATTACAAAAAGAAAAGTTCGGCAATCATGAATGAAATTATATCAGAAAAATATCCACCACGACGATGCTGACAGATGTCGATTCTTTCATCAAAGTTTTTCATCACTTCTTAGCATAATGGCAGTCCGATTTCGTTAGTCACATCACGGATCTTGAGTTTTAAGGCTGATATCAATCAGACTCTGTATAAACTCTGTCCTTAACATACCTACAAAAAATAATCCAGTGGTATTCAATCACGGGTGGCCCCTTAACTGCTGATTATCGTGAAATTATGCGATCGGAAAATTTGGTTTGCATTAAATTTATCGTTTCATTGGTTGTGTCCTGTTGAAACCACAGGACGGTGATCACGTCCTCAATAACACGCTAAAATTGAGTTGGTAGTATCTCGTGATCCATTAATCATTACAGCATTTCTTCGAAAGTAAATAACGGCCCAATCACGTCTCTAGACCACATAACGCACTATACAGTGACAAGTTGAGCCTGCAAAGGCTTCTCAATAATCGATCTAGATTTTTCAGAAGCCAAACCGCAATCATTTTGTATCGAGCCTGTCAATTTAAATTTAACAACAAAATTCATATTAGCGGTCGCAGAAGGACGATTACGTTGCCCGAAAATATTATGAATGTGATGTTATCACAATTGAAAAAGCAAACTTTTAATTGAAAAACCCATTAGATTGAAAATAAAAAGATTTTGAATTTATATTTTCAATTGCTGACATAAACACTGACATAAACATAAGGTCTTAAAAGCTAAATTTGGAGCCAAATATTTTGCAAAGAAAGCCGCAAATTAAACCGGGAGCTGGTTGTTTGGCAGACATAATTTTAATTAATAATTTAATATTAACAACAAATAAACTATTTTTTAAAACATATACAAGCTACGCACAATTTCTTTTAATCCAACTGTTCTAATTACAAATAAACAAAAATATATTATGTATTTGGTTACAAGATATTCCTAACAGACTGTATAACTATTACTCTTATTGATAAAAATCAAATCGTGTGAAATCAAATCGTAGAAATGCTTACATTTCTTAACCTTAAAAGTTTTGCAAAGAAAAGCTATTAAAATTCAAAATCGTATGCTAGAAAAATAAATGCCTTAACACAAATAAGCATCCGCAAATTGCTGTGTTTTCTTTTAATATTTATTTTTTTAAACGAGAAAAGAGAATATATGAAAAATTCAGAGGCGTTATATAATTAATCATTAAAATTTTAAAGCTATTTGTAAATCATTACAACAACCATAAAAATCTAACACTTCCCTCGCAAAATACAAGAGACCAAGCGCGTAGAAACACATGTCATATCCAATACAGCCAAACTGCATATGAAACACTTTTCAATTGCTTAGACAAGAGAAATCGGTTAAGAAAAAGACAAAAACAAAAAAAAAAACAATAACAAAAACAATACAAACAATATTTCTGCTACAATAAATGAATGTTAATGTTGCTGAGATGGTAAGAAAACTAAGAAAGAAACATAAAGCCATAAAATTAAAAAAAAATAGCAGATAACCTAAACATTAGCCACGTTTAGATATAAAAAGCTACTGACTAGCAACAACATACTGAAGAATACGACTTTTAAATTGCAGCAGAAGCTGTATAGAATCACCATTGCCATAATCATGATTATCACCAGCAGCAGTAGTAGTAGTAGTAGTGGTGGTAATAGTAGTTGTTGTTAAAAACACTGACTTGTGCAGAAGAGTTAAAAACTCATAAAAACTAATAATAATTATAATTGCTACAACAAAAGTCATAGAAGATTTAAGTTGGCGGGTAATAAATTTAAAGGAAACATATTATTATAGATAATAGACGAATTTTGTTTGCTATGCCCCATACAACTATGTATATTCATAAAGAACTTTAAGCGTACGCAGTGATTTGCTTCACCCATTTCTTATGCTACAGGGGAAGAATGTAGTTGTAGAGCATAGCAATCCGAAACGGTGCTATATGTTGTCAATCATTTATAAAAATTAATTAAGTTTAGCTTTGATCTTTGAAATTAGGGTGTCAATAAAGTTCATATCACGTCTAAGGATATATTTACAAACGAAATTCCATAACATTACCGTCATAAGCTGCGCTTTTTTTTACTGTTTTTAAATATTAAGTCGTAAAAACTACACGAAGATACTTGCATAAGCCTGGTTTTAACTAATACTCCTGCACGTATTTAGCATTATTTGCTAAAACATTTTTAAGCGTTGTATGAATGAGCAAATGGGCATGTGTGATCATGCGTTCAAAGCGAACATAATATTTTAAAATTGTGGATTTTTAGCTCATCAAGATACCTGAACGTTAAACTTTAGAAACCCTTCTTTCTACTTTGAGGAATGTATTTGAAATGCATCTACGCAGAAAAAGGCGTTAAAGTAGAAAAACAGCAGACAAAAGCATTTCATCTATGACAAACAAATTTTTCTTTTTCTTCTTTAGTTTTTATTTAACGTGGTTTTTTTCGTTTTCGCAAAATGTCTCATAAAAGTCGGTCATTAGCTGCTAATAGACTACAAAATAATAAAATAAAAATGACTGTGCTCTGGCATAAATTGAATGCCAGTACAGGGCTGATGGCCGGCCATCAAGTCACAATAATGTTTAGTATCACAGGTGAGTAATGACTTAAGGGGTCATTTATGTCAGTGGCGGCAATTGTCATTAATTCTTATTTGCATCTTTTTTTATGTCTTTTCCCTACAATTCTTTCGCAAATGCACTGGCTTATTTGGGTGGTGGCATTTAACATCTAGAAAATTTTTGAAAATAAAATATATGCAAAGAAGAAACAAAAACAAAAACAGACTTTACTAGAAGTATAAAATTTTTCATATTTTAGTTAACAAAAAATTCTTATTTTACTTGTAGAAAAGTTTCCTTTTTTGGTTGAGCTCAAAAAAAAAAGTTTGCCATTGTGTGTGTTCTTTATGCTCTTCTTACTTACTGTTGTTTGTGGTTATTGTTATATGCTCCATTTATGCCAAGTTCTTGCTGTTCTAGTAGACAGTTCAACAGCATAAGTAACAGCATTATAGTGCTAGTCCTGATCTTTGTTTGTCCTCATGTCTCTCCACGTTGTTATACTAACGAACCCGACATATGTATACACAAAAATCTACCAACAACTGAAACAACCAACCAGCCAACCAACCTTCTTAAGTTGTTTTAATATTGCGCTATTGAAAAAGGTCCATGCACAAGTGAATTTCTAAACGTATGTTGCAAAAAAAGTAATACGAGCAAATAGTGTAGGAAAACATTGTACAAATGTGCAAAAAAAAAAATTCACTTAAAAACATTTTTGTTCATCGCGAATATGTGAAATGATCGATCATTTATCAGCTATTATACTAAATGGGAAACAGTGGTGAAGAATGCAACAAAGGATTTATGAAACTTAAAACCGAAAGGCTACTTTATCTTTAAACGTATTGTTAGTCCTTGATGTATTCTGAAGCACCAGCCATGATAACAGCAAGAAATAAAAAGGATACTGTAAGAATAAACAGTTTGTTAACAACTTCGAAAGCAACCATATGCCAAAAAAATAGATATCATTAAGGAAAATTATTGCAATAACAAAAATTTATTGATAATTAAATTTACAAAAAAAATTATAAACATATTTAACAAGTTTTTATGTCCATTTAAAATCTTATTATTGTCTATTTGAGTTATGAATTGTATAAGAAGCGAAATGTATAAAATGATTGATTTAAATAAATTATAAATAGCCCGTCTACTGTTTATGTAGAATTTGACTGAGAAAATCCACACAATTCCTTGGCAGAAGAACAATGGAGAAACTGCAGTGATTCCATAAGTTCCGAACATAACCTAATTTTCGTTATATACACCTCAGTTTAAGAATTTAAATCGAATGCAATAAAGTTATTATTTATTTTATATATTAATATTGGGTTTTTCAACAAAAAGTTTGTTTTTCAATTGTGGCAACACCAACAACATAATAGTTTTGTTATTTAGTTTTTTGATATATTCGTGGTCGATGCATTGGCAATTGTTACGCTCAAAAATCGCATTAAAATAATTGATATCCACTATGAAAATTATGGTTCTGTTAAAGTTATATTTAATAAAATTTATTATATCTTCGGACAACTAAATCCTCTTTATGTGACTGCTATTAAGAATTTGGTCGTTAAATTTGAGCAAACACCAAAACGCGTGTTCGACCGGGTCATTTAACTGAAAGCATAGCAGCCATGAGCCACAGTGTGGAAGCAGATTCAATTTTGTCAATTTCTCCACGTTCTCAACAATTGGGATTGTTGAAGAATTTTGCATAAGTATTTGACTTTGAAGCTTTACATGGTTTAGCTGGTGCAGGAATTGAAGACGACCGACCGATCACATCGCCGTACATTTGCTCAATTCGTTCAGGAACAACCGGCTGGTTTTTCTGAAAAAATAATTTTTTCAGACGAAGCCCCATTTTCACTTGCCAGGGTATGTCAACAAGCAAAATTGTCGCATTGCATGTTCAACGTGTCACTGTATGGTGCGCTTTGTGGTCTGAAGGCGTGATTGCGGTAATGGTCAATGGATCACGCTAATGCGAGATGCCAACAACTCAATTTTAGCGTATTATTGACGGCGTGGATATCACTGACATGTGGTTTCAACAGGACGGTGCCACATGTCGCACAGCCAATAAAACGAAAAATTTATTGCACACTAAATTTCCCGATCGCATAGCCAATGAAACGAACAATTTATTGCAAACTAAATTTCCCGATCGCACAACCTCCCGGGGGCACATATGTGGTCTTAATGGAGAGCTACTATGTAGACCTGTGCAACGGGGGGAAAAAGGGAGCCCAGTCCCCTGAAGTCAGCAGGGGTACAACTAAAAACTCCACTTTATTTCCACGGGAATCAGTGACCCGCAGAGTTCCGTTATTTTTCTCTTTAGACACTTAACTGTTCTCTGGCTGATTGTTGAGGTTGGCCCTTTATGGGAGTATTGTGGTGGTTGTGGTTTCGCGGCCCCATATCAGTCTATGGTTCTATGGTGGCCGGGTTCATTTCACCTTTAATAACACCTACCTGGTGAAATGTTCCCAGATCCAGTGAGCATGCTAGACATGTGTTCTGCATAGGAGTTGGAAAGTCTCCAACTCTTAAGCAAGGAGTGATGATTTGCAGCCCTGCTCTGGTATCATCGAATTTGCAACTAGAAAGTTCTGTTGCATAGAATTATAGCTTCCTAGGACGAGCATGACGTTCCAAATTATGCAGTGGTTTGGTCCACCATCTGATTAAGGCTTCATGGCCAGGCGCAAATGTAAATCTAATCACACAGTTCCCGATCGCACAATTTCACGGCAATCTGCAATTAAGGGGCCAGTCAGATCATGTTATTTAACGCAACTGGATAATTTTCTGTAAGGACAGAATCTATTCGGAGCCAATCGAATTGATTTCAACCCTAAAACTCAAAATGCTTGATATGATTAACGAAATAGGATCGCGATTTTGCGCGATCTTAATTAAAATTTTCTATTTTAAATTATTTTAGAAAACAAACTTCTTGTTGAAAACCCCTTTACATCCAGCACTCTTTCGTTTCCAAACGAAAATCGGCTGGCTTAAGAATATTCTTCCCTAACCTTTTGTTTATCAGAGTTGCCTAAGATGAGTTATATTTGCCTTTTATGTTTTTATTCTTCCAGATTCCTTTTTAAATACATTAGGTGCTGGCTATGCTATATGTCCTTTACAAAGTTAAACTGATGTAAACAAAAATACTTTTAAACAACAAAATTCGCCTTATATGTCTCGATTATATAGAATATTTGCTAAAATTATCCCACTGTTCCACCTTCAATATTTTATCAATTATTTCCTATATTTGCTTCTTTTTCTGCCAATTACTAGAATGTCCCCTTGAAACGGTCGCAACAACACTAATAACAATAAGAAGAGCCACAATAATGACAAAAACTGGGGATTATTATTTGAAATGTGAGTGCATTTTATTTTAAACGCAATTTAATGGCGCAACGTTGAGACCATTTGTGGCCACAATATGTACAACAAATGAGCGAACGGATCAAACATTTAAACATTCTGGTAGATAGAAAAAAATAAATGAAAAATAAATAAAAAAATTTCAATCTTCAGAAACGGACATTAAAAGTGTCGTCAGTTTCTATGTATATACAAAAGAAAAAGTATATTTTTTTCTTAGTTGGCAACTTGATCATAAGTAACATTTTCTCTAGCTTCTTCTACTTTTTATATGTTTTCCTTTGATGTCCTCGAATTGAGGAATGCAACATGAGTATGATTTATTACAATGTTTGTATCGCTTTATGACAAAACACAAAATATTGAAAAGAGTCGGCTCTCCTTGGATGGTAAAAGCTTTGAGTCTATTATAAAAATGAGGATTTTGTAGCTTGATGGCAGTAAAAATAAGACTTTAAAATAAATAATATTTGTACATTGCAAAAACAACAAAATATCAGAAAAATAGACAGCATTTATGTTTAAAATGTAATGATTTGTTAGATGCACCTGATTTTTTTAACGAATTTCTTATACTATTTTGCTACACGAAAAGACGTCTGTTAATAAGCCAATAAAGAAATAATGATAAAATAAAAAAGTAAAATATTTACCAAAATTAAAATAATTTAGAAAAGTACTAAATACTTATATGGGTTGATTTAGCTTCGCAATCATCGACCATGAATTAAGTCGCACCTGCATTAAAACTTAGCTATACAAAACATTTTATGCGGATGAATAAAACCAGCTCTGAAAGGGAGGAAATGGATAAAGTAGCCTGTTACAAAACTTTCTCTTTAAAGATACAGTATAACTAAAGGATCTAATCGAGCCAATCGAAAACGAGTTCGATAAGCAATACACCGTAAATAGAAATTCATTTATTGATATCAAAATAATTTCTATACAAAGTGTAAAATATCTTCAGGACGCAATAGAGCTGGCTAACTTACCATGGCTGAAAAGAAGACTTTTCTCTGTTATTACTAATCCTATAAATTTTTTTATGATCAAAGATAAACTTTTATTAATACACATTTCACTTGCAGTTAATGTCTACCCCCCGGGGGTACATATATATGGTCTTTATAGAACTTCGACTATCTAGACCTGTGCAACTGGGGGAAAAAGGGAGCCCAGTCCCCTGAAGTCACTAGGGGTACAACTGGAAACTCCACTTTATTTTCACGGGAATCAGTAAGCTCGCAGAGTTCCGTTATTTGTCTCTTTAGACATTTAACTGTTCTCTGGCTGATTATTGAGGTTGGCCCCTATATGGGAGTATCGTGGTGGTTGTGGTTTCGCGGCCCCATATCAGGTCTATTGTTTAATATGGTGGCCAGGATCATTTCGCCGTTAATGACGCGCTAGGTGAATGATTCAGTCCAGTGAGCATGCTAGACATGTGTTCTGGACAGGAGTTGGAAAGCCTCCAACTCTTAAGCAAGGAGTGATGATTTGCAGCCCTGCTCTGGAATCATCGAAGTTGCAACTAGAAAGTTCTGTTGTATAGAATTATAGCTTCGGCTTCCTAGTACGAGCATGACGTTCCAAATTATGTAGTGGTTTGGTCCACCATCTGATTAAGGCTTCATGGCCAGGCGCGGATGTAAATCGAATCACACACAGTTGCAGTTAATGTTAAATCAATAATTTATAACATCTACAAATATTTTTATATTTGCATAAAAATTTAAATCAAATGTTTAAAGAAGAAGAAAATCTCACCTATATTAACACTTTTTAGATAAAATATACCTTAACCGCCTCCTGAGGAAAATAACTACATTCGATATTTAAATGCCAATAAAATAAAATCGATCGTTTTGTAATTTGCCTCAAAAATTTTGTAATTTGTCTCTAGAGTATTACACGTCAAATTAACAGCATAACGTTAAGAGTATTCTTAGTACTAAGCCAGCTATATGATATAGATGTTGTGTATGGTATATTTTGAAGCGGTAATTATCAGCATAAACAGCAGAAACCTTACAGGTTATCCAGCTAAATTTGGTTTATTTTTTGTATTTATTTTTGGAATTCTTAATGCTTTTGCTTTTGAGGCCTTTTGCATAATTAATAATGTACCAAAAAATCAAATTGTTTTTGAAGCATTAAATTAAATAAAAAGAAAATTTTCTAAAAACTTAAAAATAACTATCAACTACATATTCTCGGGGAAATTCTAAAACAGTATTATTAAACTACGAATTCTTTCATTTTAAAAAATCAATCCCTACGGCTTTTTTAATTAGAATACTCCACCTCAGTCAGCAACTACCAAAAAATTTCATAGTTGTTACTTATTTATACGCTCCCATCTAACTTTAACATCACACACTGATTTAACAGTCATCTGTATATGGGGGCCATGACAATACGACATCTTCAAAAGCAAATTATTATATAATCTAACTCCGTATAATTTTCCTTTTTTTAGAATCCCTCCATCGTTTAGAACTAATAAGCAAACTGAAAAATACAATATGAAAAATCAATTGTTTGCAGTGCATAGATATAGCTTCAACTGCTTTTTAAACTTTGGCATAACCATTTGTACAGTACAACTCATATTCCTGCTACTATACTAATACATTTGCATAGAAAAGACGTTAAAAGTTGTAGAAGTAAAAAAGAGAAACTATTTTTTATGACTGTTAGACATCACAAAATGTACTCCCTCATAACCTTAGACAATAACATAAAAAAGATCATAATCTTTTTTACGCTTCACTTTAAGATATAGCCAAGTAATAACAACAACAAGACAGTTTTTTAGTTTTTAAGTAACCAAACGACAAGATCGTTAATCTAATTTTGTCTCATCCAACGCAATGCTCATCATTGTCTATAACATAGAAGATCATTACTGGCAATAAAATTTCAAGTTTTAACAATTATAATCAAACCTGGAGAATTTTCATAATTTTATAATTTAAGAAAAAAAAAATACTTTCATTTATTTAGAAAGACCGAGCTCTTTCATCTGAGGTTAAGTTTAAGACGCTATCTTCTGTTTTAATTTTTCACTTAAGTTCTTGATATACTATCAGATTATTATTAGCAGATCCGTTCAACATGTAATACTATTTCTCAGTCTGTTAATACTGAGAAATACATAAGAAATGTATCTGGCAACATTTAAGTAACATTTTATATAATATGCTATGGGTTTACTTAAACTTTTAACTCATAAATATCTAATCGAAGTTCTACTATGGATGATAACAATAAGCAATGATGATTTGGTCTGTAATGTTCTTGATTGTAATTTTAGTTATTTCACTGCAGCAAGTTTGCTCTTAAGATTAATCTAAATTGCTATCATTGCTATTATTGTCTTACCAAAGATATTTTTCGCACATTCATATTTTCTTTATACCTGTTTAATTAAAATTTAATAAATATTTGTAAATAATTTAAATATAGTTCAAAAAATTTAAAAGCAAATGTTTCACTTTAACTTGCTATAACGTTTTAATTCTATAAAGGATACATTTTTTTTTTGTTTTATTAATTTACTTTCGCCAAAGAAAACTAAGTATTTTATTTTTAAAACTGCAGCTCTATTCAATAAAGATGTTTTAATTGAAAGAAGTAAATTCAGTTTTGTTTCCAAGGAAGTTGTAGTTGAACTTAAAATTCATTTCATAGTCAAGGATTTATGTTAATTAAGTTTAGTGAAATGTCGTTAGCACTTTAAAATTGACAAGCTGCACGTATAATACATTCAAAGTTGAATGGAATTCAACGAGCTTTAAAGGTTTATAAACTTTAAAGGAAGATATTTTCTTCCCATTGATTAGCATTGGCAAATATATTTACATTTTTTAAACACAACTGAAAGAAACAACACAAAACCAACAATAACAACAAAAAGCAGCGAATTGAAATAACAGTGATCTGCAATATGTTTATTACATCAATATTTTCCCCTCTACAAATGTTTGTAGAAAATTGACTAAAACATGTTTAAATAAAACTGATTATATTGTTGCAAATTATATTGATTGAAAGTAATTTTAAAATTAGTTTAATTTTGATTTTTGAGAAATTATTTTTTTCTTTCCATGGATTTGGAAAAAAATATATTATAATAACAATGAATACAGTGTTTATCGTTCAAGTGGCATAAAAAAATATTTATTAACCTATAATTTATTTTTTTTTATTTTATTTATTGATAAGAAAAATAATGAATTATTAATAATAAAATTTAATATTGTGTTTTTCAGCTCCGCTAATTCTTTTGATTGCTTCTATTTTTATGTTATCATTTATGTTTGGCCTTCAAGAGTGAACAATTTGTTTCCTGTTAAACTATATAGCCCCTTTAACTATTTCATCTGCTCTTCTAACAAGCACTCACTAAATTATTTACTGCGGCTGCACAATAATTGTTTTCCTTATTGGATTTCATTTAGACGCCTTAATTAACTCAGCTGATAAGCTAATAAAAAGACAGGTTCAACTACTCATTTATTTAGGCTGCACAATAATTGCTTTTGTTATTCTACTCAAAATTTCGCATGATTTGAATTTCTATTCTTCCTTTAGTCGCGTTTTTAAACAATTTGAGGCTGATCAATATAATAACAATAATTTTTTTCCAACTTATAGTCCTAATTGGATTTAAACTCATAACTGACTCATGACAGTCTGTGCTGTCATTTTATTAACAATCTTGAATTGTTACTCAAATTTGAATAAATGCTATTAAACAGTTACGCAAGCTGTGGCGAAATAGCCTTAGATATTATAATCTTAATTAGGTAAATTTATCTCAAAATTAAAGGCACTTTTAGTTCTTTATTTTTAACTTTCACAACTTTAAAAAACTGTGGCTTACCTTTTGTCAAATGTAAAGGGTTTTCTAACAATAAGTTTGTGTTCCAAAACAAATAAAACTAAAAATTTAGATTAAATTGGTTTAGATTTTTATTATATTACGAGGAGGGAAGTTCGGCAGTTATAAATGAAAAATGATATTTGACAACCATGCTGACAGATGCCGATTCTTTCAATAAAGTTTTTAATCACTTTTTCCTACTTCGTTAATGATATAAGCGGTTTTGAATTTTAAGGCTGAAATCGATTTAATTGGCACCGCATATACTCTGTCCCTAGTATCTCGCGGTAGCGTGATCCGAAAACTGAGCAATAACACCTTTAGACCACATAGCCCACCATACAGTGACACGTTGAGCATACAAAGACTTCTCAATAATCTTTCTAGGATTTTCAGAAGTCCAAATGCGGCAATTTTGCTTGTTAACATACTCTGGTAAGTGAAGATTGGCTTAGCCTGAATGAATTGGGCGAATCTACGGCGATGCGAATAGTCGGTCCGCTTTAATTCCTGCATCAGTTGAACCTTGTAAGGCTTCAAAGTGAAATCCTTGGGTACAATTCTCAATGTGAATAATCCCGTTGGCTGAAAATATCGAGGGATTAACAAATTTGGTTCTGCTTCAACACTGTGGCTTACGGATGTAATGGTTGCGGTTGAACGACCCGGTCGAGAACGCGTATTCGCACATTTTGTGTTGAGCCAGTCGATTCAAATTTAACCACCAAATTGTTAGTAGCGGTCGCAGAAGAACAATTATGTTGTCCAAAAAAAATATCACGAATTTTATGAAATGTAACTTTAACAGAACCACCATTTTCACAGTGGATTTTAATTATTTTAATGCGATTTTTGTGCGAAATTGAATTTATTGCAACAATGGCCAATGCATCTACTACGAATATGTCAAAAAACTAAATATCAAAACTATCATGTTGTTGGTGTTGCCACAATTGAAAAGCCCGATACCTTTAGTTAATGATTGGTAATAAGACTTGGATAGCTGCTATCTTCCACTTCTAAGCCCCGGCACGTGGTACTGTTAATTCCGACATCAACTAATTGTCTCTTACGAAATTTCCTTTTTTATGTTCCTTTCTCTTACATAATACGTAAACATTTTAATACACTGTCACCGCCCACATCGCTTTTCTCTCCACAAACAGACTGATTACTCCCCCTATATTACCACGAACATTAATATTTTCACCAATATCGTTATCTCCTGCTAAGAGTTTACAAATTTGAGGCAGTTAAATTTAAACAAAACACTGCAAATTTTAATTTGCACATTTTTTTCAGTTTATTTCGTCCATTGTTATTTGAACTAGTTTTGAAAACATTAAAAAAAAAAACAAAAAGAAAATATCCAGAACTTTTACAAATAACAGTTTTTAATACCGTTTTTATTTTTCTTGTATTCAAATTTATGGTGACGTTATGCAGCTTTCTTATGTTAAATTTTTCTATTGCAAAAATTTTAGATGAAAAAAAGGCATGAAAAGCAACTGTCGAAAAGAGTTGTAACTGCATCTGGTTCTTAAAGTCTGTACACATGTAAAACATTTACAAAATGAAAATATATTTGTGTTCTTAAAATAAGGTAAAAGTGTCTTCTAATAAAATTATAGTGTGTGGTTGATAGAAGTTTAGATTTCAGCTACATGATTATTTTAGCATAGAAGAACAAAATAAAAGAGGAAAATGAAGTTATACACAAAGGAGCTATACAGTTATTTGTTCTGCTTGCTATTAAGTTCAAATCCCAACAGGACGTTTATTAGAAGAAAAATAATTATTATTGAGTACTCGGCGTACATGGAGATATTACAAGTTAGTGAATAGTAAGCAGCAGCTAACAACCCTCAGAGAGGGTAAATGATAAGATGGCAAGATTACGTCTGGCACTGAATGTTCTGGTTTGTATGGTATTTAGTAAGTGCAAATATAGAAAGAGCTGTACAAAATAATCAAGAATCTAAAGAACTAAACATTTTTGTTAAAAAAAGCTTAAGTGAGATTAATCTTTATTTTCACAAATCACCAATAAAAATTCATGGAAGGAAGCATGTGGTCTTTAGTTAATCAGCCTTTAATTAAATGTTCAGTTGACCCAACTTATTATACCTTTAAAAAGAAACAATATAGCAATTCTTACACTGCTCTAAGTTTGAAAATTGTATCAATTATTTAGCACATATGTATATTGTTCTAGTGTTATGCAGTTTAAAATTTTAAATTAGAAAAACGAAATCTTAGAAATTTTTCAAGTATTTAACATAAATGTGACTGATTTCACCTTTCGAAAGAAAGCAAATTCTGATTGATTTTTAAAATGTCTGCCATATGTACGATAAAATTGGACAGTTCTATTTTATACAATCGATTGCATTATAATCAACAGCCGGCTTTAGCAAAAATACATTGAACTCCATTCCTATTGTAAACAGAAAGAAAAGAATATTTGAAAATAAAGTATTATCTGAAATTTACATTTTCTTTTATTAAAATTAGAAAATAAAACAAAAATGTATAATTGTTTGTATATATGAAGCGAGTAACGAGAGTGCATGTGGCAACAATTGAATTTGGTTTTATTTTTTGTTATCTAAAATTTGTTCACATTTTATTCTTTGATCTTAAATAGCTCATTTGAAATACAAGACATTCTTTTAATTTGCATCAACAATTAACTACAATTTAAATGTGTTGCCACTTTTTGAATACGAGATGCAGCTGTAACAGTAGAGAAATAACAACCAAAATGATTACGTTTTATATTTTAAAAATACATTTACAATAGTTTATAATAAAATGACGTGTTACGGTCATTAAACCTTGTGTGCATTGGAAATACTAGAATAACATTAATTATGAATACTTTCTTAAGTTTTATCACCATTTCTACTTTTCATTGCATCTACAGTTGATCATTGTTATGTGAAATAGTTGTAGATTTTTTTGTACTGATGTTATAGGAGAATGGTAATTTATAGGAAATTTTTTCACTACAGAACGGTGTAGTGACGCTAGATTTCATTGAACTTTTAGAAATACTGTTAAAATCTGATAAAATAATATTTAAAATGCAACTTTACATAACGCAGTATTTTAAATATTTGACTGTTTGTACTGAATGATCAATTGTAAGTAGAGTTACCAGACGGCCTAGGATGATATGGATTGTCCAGTTCTGGTTGAAGTTATCAGCTAAAAACTTAAATCCAATTTGTCCATCTAAAAAAATTTCTTTAATTTTGAAAAATAATTTTTTTTTGGTAATTATGTCTTTCTACTAGTTAAATTAATTTTTTTTACAGAAAAAAAATATTATGCTAAATAGAAAGAAATAAATTGTTATTTACGTAATTTTATTTTTACCCTAACACTGATTGGTACCTTTATACATCACTGTTTATAACCAAAAAGTAGCTTTAAAAAGCATTTTTTGCCTGTTGTTGGGATCAACACTGGTAACATAACAACATTAGTTAAAATTTATAAATTAGGAGTTAAACTTTTTATAAATAAGTCAAAGTAATTATTAATTATGTTGTTTATATCCCCTAATTAATTATTAATTATTATTAAAAAAACAAAAATAATTCAAGTTTTTTCATTTTACGTTCACATTACGTAGAAACTCAAGTGCTATTTTTCGTAGAAACAACCAAATGATACCAAAACTATTGCAGGTAAAATAACTCACATACACCTAAAAGCGTCAACTTACTTGGAAGGGTGAAAAACAGTCACGTTACAGTGGCTTGTTGGCAAAAACTTTGGACTCAGCTAACACTGCAGAAATTTGTTATACAATTCCATCCTCAAACTTCTTTCATTTCAATATTTCACTCGACTAAAAGCGAATGACACCGTCCATTTGGTAGAAGATCTGAAAAATAAAAACGTACAGCCTGTTCCACAATGTTGAACGCAACTTCAAGCGAAAAAAAAACTAGTCACTCACTTTCGCGTCCCACTATCTTTCGACTTGTCGTCAGCTCGACTTTATCGACAAAATATTAAATTAATCGCAAATTTAGGAAAAAAAAAAATAAATTGTACTAAAAAAATACAATTCTGTGTCGCTCGAACTTATACAAATGATAGAAAAAAACTAAATAATAAAACACTTTGTAAACAAAAAGTTTCTTGTTAGTATTAAACAAAAATTATACAAAATTATATTTAAATATTGAAGTGTAAATTAAATACGAGCGTGGCACAGTGGACCATTTTACAAGAAGGCGGCCAAAAGTCCTTTTTTTCATGGTGCCCAATTGTAAAATTTTTAAGTACATTCGAAAGTAGATACTAGTGTATCGCGGGAGCCAAAAAGTTAAAACTTTATTTTTACTACAACACACTGAACAGGGTGATTCAAAATGAGCATTTTCAGTATTTTGCTAAAATGAGAAATTTCTTAGTAAATTTTTGATTTTTAAACATCTATAATTTTTTTGTTATACAAGATTTTTAAACGAGACAAACTTTGTATAATAGCGTAATTTATAAGCTATTAGTATAGGAAAACTGAATTGTTTTTTATTGATTTTTGATTTGTAGAAATTATTTTTTTAGAGGTCCAAATTTTTTCTAAATTCTCTTACTTAATAGAGCATAACTTCTAAATTTCGTTAGGGAATGTAAAAACATTAGCACTGTGTCATAGCCTCCTATATACCCCATTGTATACCCGACAGGATCCGACCGTGAGCACCAGAACAATTTTTTTGACACAAGGTCGAACATTTTTTGCAAAATGGAATTAAAAATTTTTTTTCTGTTTTGCTATTTTCTAAGCATTTTATTTATTTTTCAAAACGCCCTTGTGAGAGATGTTGTTTAGATGAATATGAATATTTTCAGAAAGAAAACAAAAATTTTTAGTCAATTTCAAAGTCATGCACAGTTGGTCGCATAAATATTTTGCCTATAATTTAGGAGGTCAGAAAGGTACTTTGCTTCTTAAATTGATTTGCACTGTTTGTAAAATAGTATGGAAAAATGAAATACCCTCGTCAACAAAATACTGCAGACCACTAAAATTTACTTTCAAAATAGAAACAAAAAATGTCATAACTGAAGATGTCCGAAAAATAAAAGATGAAATTAAATACCTTCAACCTGTAACATTTACTGTTGATGAACAGGAAATTGAAGTAAATGTTAAAATGTATCTCACAATGATTGATGGAAAAGTTGCACGAGCTTTAACTGATACAAAAGCATCATCAAGCTGCTTTATATTCCAAAGGACATCAAGTCAATTAAGCCATCCAGTTCCAGAAGATAACACTTTTAAGGCAGGATACGAATTTGGATTGTCCCCTTTTCATACTGGAAGACGTTTTATGGAGCATATTCTTAAATTGGGATATGATTTGGATTTTGGTGAGAAAAAATAAGGAAAATGAAGAAAAACGATACCAAAAAAAAAACAAACGAATTCAAGAAAAGTATTTAGAACAAGGCCTAATCATCGATCAGCCATAGCAAGGGGAATGGAACACAAATGACGGAAACACTGCAAGAAGAATTTTTTCAGATCCAGAAACTGCAGCATCTATTACAGGAGTAAATTTGGAACTAATAAGGAAATTCAGTATTATTTTACAAGCTCTAGCATGCAGCCGAAAGATAAATGCAAAAAAATTTGGAGAGTACGCCAAATACTTTACCACAAAAAAAATATTCTTGGAGATATATGCCATCAACAGTTCATTAAATTTTGTACCATGGGGAACAAATAATTCAACATAATATGCTACCAATAGGAGATCTATCGGAAGAAGCGCAAGAAAAACGAAACAAAGACTACAGATTCTTTCGTGAGCATAAGATATTGTACTAATGAAGACTTGATTGTTATTTTATTATGCACATCAGATCCCTATATGTGCAATATCCGGCGAACATGGAAAACTACTTCTATTGAACTAGACGTAAAAGCTAAACTGCTTCTAGAAGATGATAATCAAGGCTATTTAGAAGAAATATTTACTAAAATTGTTTAATTTATAGTCATTTTTCCAAACACAAGAGTTATCTGAAAGTATTTCATCCTTTTAAAATTTTTCGGAACATTAATAAAGTATTTATCAATTACAATAAAAGTTTACATATACAAGTAGTATTTATGTTTATTTTGGATTTAAATACCTCCTTATCTAAAACAAATTTATACTAATGAATATACTTTTTATGGTTTTGATACTTAATGAGCTAATTTTTAACTCAAATTGTTTAAAAAAAACCAACCTTTGGCTTTCGTACTAAAACGTTCACGGTGGCCAAAGCTTGGCCCATTCTGACTAAATTTAAGTTTTTAATAAGTATAAGTTCTAGATATGAATCAAAATATAAGACTTTATATAAAACAAACTCTTTGAACAAGTTTTAATACTTTACTTTCGTACCAAAAATCAGCTAAAACTTAGAATGCATTTTTTAATCTATCACAACTATTTTTCTAACCAGTCGATTTTAAATTTGTATACCTTAAACGAAAGCCTATGATCTCACCTAGTAGACAAAAAAAGTGCGTGTCAAACAACATTATGAAAGCCATAGTAATTTTTTTCGATTTTTTCTGTAAGAGGAGGTTAAAACATCCTGCATGAATGGAATTTGGCGAAGTTGATTTAGCTAGATAATTTAAATAGAGGGTACAATTTTAAAGGTATAGAGGAGACTGAATAAATGAACCGCTAACCTCGTACAAGCAACAATTCGAATAATGAATAACTATTTCAATTGGAATTTCAATTTGCTAATGATAATGATGAAACGATAGTGACCGTTCAACAAAAATCTCCGAAGAACAAAATTTAACCTCTAAACAAATTTGCAAAGCGATATGTTTGATTGTGGAAGCTATGGAGATTTAAAAAATCACCCTGACAGTGGAAAGAGTTCTAAAGTGTGCGTTGAAAAAAAAGATGTTCAGCAAACATTGAATCAATTTTTTGTGAAAGAAAGCCGAGGATTAATTTTGATTTTGCTTTTCATAATTAATTAATTAATTGAATTGAATTGAATTGGTTTTGCTTCTTGTATGTATGTTTAATTGATCAATTTTCTTTCCTATATCTACGGTGTTTATATGGCTGGCTAGTGAAAATCTTAATTCACTTTGCTTCGCTTCAATTTGCATCGTGTTTTTTTGGAAAGAAATCCCGACGCAAAGTGAGGTATTAGTGTAAACACCTTTTTCCACTCAACAACGAAATATGGGGCCCTGGCGAATTAAATTTTTTTTGTTAATATTATCCACGTCTCCTCTACAAACAACTTCAGACTCCCAAACGTAACATATTATCACGGATTTTTTTTCCATGAATTCAGCTGTCTGCAGTTATTTCACAGCTGTGCTGAGTTGGATATATTCGTATGTTGTATGAATAAATACATCGCTATAAAATTTTGTATTTACGATTTATTTTCTATTTTAATTTTTAAAACAATGTTTTCTTTGTGATAATAATTGCACGAAAAAGGGCACTTGAGTGATTTATTTTGACAATTTTGTTCGCACAAAAGACAGTGGGACGCAAATGTGTACTATGTTACGTTATTGTTCACCTTAATTCTTGTTTTATCTATCATGCTGATGATTTTAGTGGGAAACAAATCAGCTGATTGCCATTTAAAGAGCATCATACAAACGTTAACTTTCGATATTGTGGGAAAGTCACCACGAGAATAATTTCTTGTTAGTAATTTTATGCCTAGATTTAAGAACTTATTATTAATAGAAGATGCAATAAATAATTTCAGCAAAAACTGTTTTTTTTAGTAATGGGGTGAAAAGACTTAAGCTTGTGTATGCTTAGTTATTTGTTTCTTGATGTTCACTCCACTGTTGAACTTGCATAGTAAATATTTAAGTATTTAATTTAAAATATATTTAATAACTTATCAAACAGCCAGTACAGTTAACGAATAATACTGAAACTGAAAACGCTTTACTGAATTTTAGCAAATCAAAAAAATATCTACAGAAACAAGGTCTTGTTTTGGCAAATAATTTTCTCATAAAAAAAGTCAGGTTCAGACGTTTTTAAGCTCAACAATTTAAAAATTAAAAAAAAATCAATATAAGCACTTTGAAATCTCAACAGACAATTATCACGGTTAAAATATGTAAATTTAAAAGAACAGCAAACATTTTAAGTTTAAAACGAATTGCCAGACGTTATGGAAATGTTAAGCATTTTTTTCCAAAAAAAAAAAAAAAAATACAAAATATACACCTGAATTGTGCAATGAACTTTTACAAACAAAAGCACGATATTCTAATTTCTGTCTTTTTTTATATTGTCTTTTAATACACTTTATTCCAGACAATAGATCATGAATAAGACATTCAACTCGAATGATTTTTAAAAACAGCCACAAAAATAGCGCAAAATGAAATTCAACAAAAATCATCATCATGCAAAGTTTTTTTTTTTTTTGAAACCAACCTGTGTTAAAATTTATTACTTATATAAAAAAAATAATACAAGGAGATACAGTTTTTATTTTTAATTCTGTTTTAAATTCAATTTCTTTAGAAACGTGTAAGAATATTACAAGATACAAATTACAAATGTGTGAAAAAAAGGAGACTTGCAATGGTCTGCCAAAATTTTCCATTTTATCTTCATTACCCCAAAACCTAAATATGTGCTAATAAATTGTATATTCCTTTTATTTCTCTTTTCTTAAAAATAGAAAAACTTATGCAATAATGTGTTATTGCATACTGTGACCACTATCATAAATAAACATTTTACCACTGCTTTATATTATCCTGTAGATTAAACAGCATACACTAAAAAATCCACTACATTTTTACTGCACAGTCGGCTTAGGAGGAATAGCCAGCCGTATGATTAGAAGAGTTTTGTTACATGTTCAAACATGTAGCATGGACACTAGTTGCATTCATTTGGCACATTTAATAAACAATTAGTTAGTAACCGAATCATTTTTAAAATAAAGTAAAAGATAAAATTTCATTGAAAATTTTTACAAAATTTCTAGAATTTTCCAAAAGATTCATTGCGAAAAGTGTTGTTTTTTACATTATTATTATAGAGCAATAAGTCCTCATATTTTGAATCTAGCAATTATTTCTATTGTTAGACGCATTTATCATATTCGCCACTCCCTTGTGCGACTATTAAAGTAATGGTCCCTCCTTTAGTAGAATGCTTACCGCAATACTTTAATCGGACGTATAGAACTTTAAGTTGGCAACAGTGGAGGGATTCACACCTGAATAACGTTTCCAAATTGTGCTTATTTTCATTATCCCCGGGGCATGCATTATAGATGCATGAAGATGCAGAAGCCCGAAACTGGAAGAGACACAAAAGTTAACTTGCAATGTTTTAGTTTGCGCATGCAACAGTACTAAGTATTTGAACTCGAAAATTGCTACTAAGGCATGCACCTAGTGTGTATGCGTCTTATGACGAAAGTGAACGCTTTTATCGAAACCCAGTGGTAAGACCACCATCAGATTAAGGTCTCGCGGCCAGAACCTGGCATATATCCCTATTTTCATCCACCCCGGCACGACGTCTTAATGGATGTCTTCTCCATTATTAGATAGGCTTTCGAGGGTAAAAGGCGGCATCAGTCCCCTGGGCCAGCAGGAGCCAGAAACTTGAAGAGATATAAAAATGGCTCCTTAAAGTCCGGCTAGTTGATGAACAGACTGGTACCATGGACTCAGTTAACCACAAGACTACGGCCCTGTTCTGGTTATTGGTTATATTTTTAAAATCGCTTAGCTTTTTAAAGCATCCGACGAGATGTAACATGCGATGTGCGATGTTGCACATACAACACGTCAAGGAGTTGAATAATCTACGACCCTCGAGGAAGAAGTGGGGCACGGCCTTGCTAACTTTACTTTTGAAAATTCCAACTAAGGCTAGGTGTGTATGAGCCTTAGGACGTAGGTGGACGGATGGATGTGATTTGATTTGACCAGGAAGTCATAATCAGATGGTGGTCAAACCAATTGAATGATTTGCAAACGTCATTCACGCCCTAGGAGGCCATCGAATACGTATATCCTCCGGTCACTCCTAGTAGCAATTTCGAAAGCTCGAAGTAGGCCGCAGCCTTCACTCCTTGCTAAAGAGTTGGAGATTTTCCAACTCCTGGTCCAGAACGCATGAAGCTTAATATAATTAAGAACACGACGGCATTCATACTCACTGGACCTGAACCATTCATTTTGTTCATTATGAATGATCCGACCCACAAACTATTACGAGGGTCTCGAAACCACAACCACCACGATACTCCCATATAGGGACCAACCTTAATAACCAATCTAAAGAGACAAATTGTGAACTCTGATTCCCGTGGAAATATGTGGATTGTCCAGGTGACTCCTACTAGCCTTTTAGGGGCCTGGGATCCATTTTACCCCCAAGACACCAGTCTATATGGAATAGTAGGTTCCAAAAAGACTATCATGTGCCGCCGGGGGGAGGTGGATGGACTGTTTAAACCGTTTGTTAACCCAAATGGCCAGGCGCTGACGTTAATCTAGATCATATCCCGATTTTCATAAGCGAGTTTTATTTAGCGATCTCTTTTTTAAATGGATACATCAGTCAACAAAACTGCCATATTTGAAGTGGTGATTATCCTCAAGAGCAGTATATTGAGACACCAATACACTCAGAAAAACTGACTGATTGATTGGTGTGATTCATAGTTCTTTAAAACCGATGCTAGTCATAACATTACTGAGCAATGATCGTTATACAGTAATGATTGCTGCCTTTTTCGTTTATTAATTGAAGAACCTACCTTTCAAGTTCTTTTTTTCGATTTTAACTTTTATTTATTGTTTTCAGTTTGACAGACAATCAGTGGCTATATTCTAATTTCAGAAAACCATATTGATAAGTTATTATCTGAGTCCGATTATATGCATTGTTCTTTTCTCATTCATCTTTATTCTCCAGTCCAATAACCTGAGTTTCTGAATGCATTTTGGTAAATCTTAAAAAAGGCTGTGTACTTAGCACAACTTAATGTAATGAAGAATGAATGTGTATAACAAGAATATTAAAATGGCCAGGATTATCAATTATGGAAATCGCGTGCTTAAGGCATGAACAATATTAAGCTGTTTAGGCATGTTACTGTTCTAATTAAACTAAAATTTCTCAGTTAAAAATCTAACAAAACGCTTGAGAATTATTAGTACACAGTATATTTAAAGCATATAAAAAACTATAAATATTAACACAAAAAACTAAATATTGTATAAGGATATGTAGATAATATATAAACAGGACTATTTATTGAGCGGCTGCCTAATTTTAAATTTTAATAGAACCCCTGCTGGTGACATCATAAATTAATTATGATATAATTCAAATGTATGCTATGGCTTTGCTGGTTAGTGTGAATCTGAAATTATCAACTTTCAATAACTCTGAATCAAAAATCAGAATTCATTTGAACAATGACGTGGTTTATACTGGTTTTAACGGCCGCTGCAGTTTGTGGCTTAAAAACCATCGAAAAAAGATTACCATTCGTTCAATTCGCTCATACGATGCATGGCACATAGGCATTAACTTTGTGGCATGCAGCAACGATATTTCAAAACCATACATCGTTTCTATCCATATTATTCATCTGAGGCTAGAAGAAGTTGCCCTAGCGAAACTCGTTCTTAAATCAATATGAATCCATAAATCCTCGAGCCTACAATCTGACCAATGAATAGTTTTTTGGAGCCTATTGGATGTTCTCGGATATGATGTGGTCTCATTCTAGACTCGGCAGTTATGTCTACGATGATTTTTGATGAAAATTTAAAGTGAACAGAACGTCTGTTAAAAAAACATGCATTAATAGCGATTCAGCAAACATATTGAATTAATAATAACGATTCAACAATACATTAAAATTCGAAAGTCTCTCCAAAAAACAAAATTTCTACAAAATCACGCTTAATAAATTATATTAATAAAAATCTAAACTTGGCCCCAAACAAATAATTTCTCAAATACTTTATTACAACAAAAAGAAAATATTAAATCTACGATAATTTGTGCTATTCTCATAAAATACTTCTTAAATGTTTTACAGCGGGGAAAAGCATATTACCATTTCACTAGTGCTCTTATAGATCGTCAGTGGATTTTACGTAAAATTTTGTGTAGAAAATTTAAGAGTCTTATATCTCAAGCCAATGAAAATTCTCATTGAAACAACACAGCAAACAGATGATAAAACTCAAAAACTTCTATACAAAAATACAGCAAACCTTTCGAAAACAAAAAAAAAAAAATATTTTCAATCTTTCTACATAAGGGTTTCTTTTTTATATAAAAATTCATTTTAAAAATCGTAACTTTTAGAATTAGTGTTTCACTTTTTTAAATTAAAGTTGAGCCAGAACTTTAATTTAAATAGTTTTACACTAAACAGTTTAACTCGCTTTCGAATACAATGGCTAAAAAGTAACAACACTATATTTTGTTGTAATACGATTACATATACAAAAATTGTCACATGAATGGAAATTAATTATCGCAAACAGTGTTGCCACCACATGCAATCGTTTAAACATGAATCATGGATGACTGCCAGAGATAGCAGCCACATAAGACATACAGACGATACAAGAGTCTAACCAAACAAACAAACAGCCAGCCAATAAACAGGCTAATAAGCAAAATTAAGCACAAGTTTGAGTTGTATATTTTAAACTGTTGCCGCGACTACACAGCACAGCAAGTTAACATGCGTGTTAATTGAAATCAAAGCAGCTAATACTACAACTGACTGCGTGGTCAGTGAATAGTGGCAACTAGTGGTGGGTTTTTAATCACCCGGAGAAGAATGTAAATGTAATAAAGTAGTAGCTAAAAATTATCATGAAACAAAGGTGATAACGAGTTAACAAACATACATAATACTTTATTAACTAGAGCTGTGATTTCGCTTTTTCTTTTCATAAGTAAACATTTTGTCTTTGGCACACAAATAATATAAAATGGAACATTAAGTTTTCCTGGTGATTCAAAAGCAACAACAACAACAAAACACAAAACTTACGCGACATAGATAATTGAAATTAAAAGTGAAATCTGAAATTGTTAAGATTTCAATTTAAGTCGAAAATTTATTTTTAAAATTTAATAAAAAATAAACATTTAAATTATGGCTTCAAATAGGAATGTTTAAAAAGAAAATGTATGTAAGCATTTACCTGATTGTTGAGTTTAAATCATAAAATTAATTAATTTATTGTTTATTGAATGTTGACATAGCGTTATATATTATAATTGTGTTCGGTCTCTTTTTTTTATTTTTTCTCTTTTACCAAAAACTCAAACAGTCGGATAGTATGAACAAATAAATACTCTTGCAATAGCCTTGTGTAATAAATTTTTGTTTCGTATTTCTGATGCTGTTTCTTTTCCATATTTCTTTTTTTTTTTATATATTATCTTATAGAATAAGTTTTGTTGTGGCAAAAATTCGGAAGTATGTTATGGGCGTTGCAGGTATTACTCCCTCTAGATATAAACGATAACAACAATCATTCAATTTTTTATTTGCTGCTTCTTCAAAGTTAAAACTAAAGCATGAAAAGAAAAATTGTTTTTCTGCAATAATATGACCAAAGGACCATGACCAATATTAATAAAAATCCCATAATACAAATCATTGCTATAAAGGAAGAAAGATTATATTTACAATCAAAAGAAATTCTACACTTGCAAAAAAATATTTATTAAGTTTATATTAACTATAAGAACCCGAACTTCAAAAAATGGTGTTAAAACTGTTTTATATATTTTAGAACATCAAGATAGTTTTTTGTGACAGAAAATTTATTAAAGAAACTTGAGTGAAAAAAAGTTTTACGGCTTTTCATCAGTGCGAAACCTAAAAATTTTGTTTTCACTTTTGTGATATGTTTAATTCACTAGTTTATGACTAATCGGAGTTTATTTTAAATGTTTGAAAAATTTTTGGTGAAATTTTAGTTATAATCGAAAAAGCGTTTAGTCTGTTAATATATAGCGTTGGCTGCTAATATATTTAAACATCATTTGGGGACTGGTCACGAGACAATATTTTGAATTTTTAATAAGTATTTGGTATTTAAATTATTTTAAAAAATTGGTACAATATTGATCTCACTTTATTGTGAATAAAAAAAGCAGATTAGGCATACGAAATTGTATTTTAAGATATAACCGATTTTTCAACAAGAAGTTTGTTTTTAAATTGTGGCAACACCAACAGCGTGATAGTTTTGTTATTTAGTATTTTGACGTATTGGTAGTAGATGCATTGGCAATTGTTGCAATGATTACAATCTCGCACGAAAATCACATTAAAATATTTAAAATCGACTATGAGAATGGTGGTTCTGTTAAACTTACATTTCGTAAAATTCGTGATATTTTCGGACAACATAATCGTTCCTCTGAGACCGCTATTAAGAATTTAATCGTTAAACTTAAGTCGGCAAGCTGGATACAAAATTCGTGAACACCAATTCGATTTCAATCGGTTCGTTCAGCTGAAAATATCGCTGCCGTGAACTTCAGTGTTGAAGCAAATGCCAATTCCTCGACTTTCTCAACATTTTGGATTATCCGAAAACACCACACGGCGAATTTTGCATAAGGATTTAACTTTGAAGCCGACACACCATTCTCATTGCCGTAGATTCGCTCAATTCATTCCGGAACAACCGGTTGGTTTTGCTAAAAAAATAATATTTTCAGATGAAGCCCATTTTTACTTGTCAGTCAGTGTATGTTAACAAGCAAAATTGCCGCATTTGGTTTCTGAAAATCCTAGAGCGATTTTTGAAGAGCCATTGCATGCTCAACGTGTTACTGTATGGTGCGCTATGTGGTCTGGAAGCGTGATTGGGCCGTTTTTTTCGAAGATGAAGCTGGAAATGCCGTAACGTTCAATGCATCACTCAATGCTAAGAACTCAATGTTGGCCTATTATTGACGATGCGGATATCACTGACATGTGGAATGAAGCGGAACATTAAAACAGATATTAGAAATCAAGAATTCGGCTGCAATGTTTCCATTAATTAAACTGATCGCAAAGGATACCTTAAGCATTGCTGTGCGGCTTTTCAGCATTGGTAATCTGATAAAACTTAGCCTGCAACAGTAAGATGGAAGATGAACTCCAGACTGTCATATTAAACTTTGTAAGCAATATGGTTACTATATACGTTATATTGTGGGCTCCATATTACTGAACCATAATCCAAAAATTGGTCTTACAACTGTTTTATTATGTACGGGTCAGCGAACTCTTTAGCCCGCCTTTTAATGAACGCAAGAAGATCTTTAGCCTTTAAGAGTAACATGAATATGAGATAAAATTAATTTGGTGTCCATAAAAGTTTCGAAATACAAAATATTACCCATTGCAGCTTATATTTCCTTGAGAAACAAATGCACCTGCAGTTCAGTAGGTACAATTTCATTAGGTTAATATCGCATCAACTTAAACATAACTAAAGAAAATTTTGACATCATCTGCGATAATTAATAAAAAGGTGAAATAAAATTGGCCTTGGAGTACTTCAGATAAAACTAAGATATATCTCGAGGTTTTGTTTTTAGATTGAACACATTGTTTCCGATCAAACAGTTATGATAAAATCCATTTAAGGACATTCGTAGTGAAACCCAGCAAGCTCAATTTATCAATTTGTTGAATGCTTTACTAAACTTCGTGTAAATTAATTATTGTAGTAAAATGCATTAAGTTGGTAATACAGGGTGTCCGCCGGGAAGGTGTACTACTTTCTTTTGCCGCCATTTTGGTAAGCATTACTCATGATAGTTCTTACATATCAGCCGTGAAGTAGACACGTGGAAAATTTATTATGGAAAAATATTCGATAAACCAAAATCAATCATCGATTACTGTGACGATGAGAAAGTTACGTGAAATTTTTGGGAAAAACAACTTGCCAACAAAAGGCACCATTAATCGTGGGGTGAATGATTTTCCAAGCGTTGACCACAACGTATTGCAAGATCGGCTGAAATCATCACCGCTGCTCGAGAAAGTGTTCAAAACATTCCATCAACCTCAATTCGATGCCATTCTCATGAGCTAGATCTTCAAAGAACAACTTTGGCCACAATTTTGCACAAGGATTTGCAGATGTGAATGTGGAGCGATATGATTGAAAGCTTTTTAACGCCACAAATGCATGCTTTGGCCTTGATTAACATGTGATATCAACAAGATGGTGCCATATTGCATACAGCCAGGATTACAGTGGAATTGCTGCGAGACCTCTTTCTACAACAAGTTATTTCAAAAAATGGTGATGTAGATTGGCCTCCACGGTCGCCTTATTTGACTCCACCGGACTTCCTTTTGTGTGGATATCTGAAAAACGAGGTTAATTCAAACAAACTTGAAGCACTTGAGCAGCTTAAACAAAATATTTGTGATGACATTAATTAAATACCGAGTGAAATATGTGAGAATGTAATGAAAAATGTGCTCAAAAGGGCTCGCATTTCTGAGGCTAACAGAGGCGGACATTTACCTAATAATGTATTTCATACATAAGATCCATTCTCTTTCAGGGGTGTCCTGGCGGACACCCTACAGTTACACTTTTCGAAAACTATGTTGAAAAGACGACATATTTGAACATATTCTATATAAGTTTAATAAACCAGACACACCCTTTATAGTTTTGTATTATTTTTTATATTTCTTGTACTTCTTAAAGGGAATATAAAGCTTTTAAAATTTATAGTTTTTTTTCAGAGTTGTTAAAAACAAGCCCACGTACGTGATAATTACAACATTATGTTTTATTTTTTGTATCTGTTGCTATAGAACACTAACAGTGTTCAAATTAGAAGTGTCTGTCTATTATATTTCAAATAATACTGATGTAAACCAAGCTTCTATAAAAATTCCATTTGAAAACAATGGGGGAACGTTTTTACTCTAATATATATCAGTAACATAAAATATCCCTTCACCGAACAGATTTCTCATTAACTTATATTTCTTATATTTCTTCCTGTAATAAAATAAACCTCTTCTGTTTAAATTTATCCTCTGTCCCAGTATGATCATTCTGGCGTTCTTGTTTTCTGCTGTCTCTAATCCTCAATACTGCATAGAGGCCCTTCCAAAATAATTCTAAATCTCTTAAATGATGGAAGCAGAAAAGTTTTAGTATATAAAATTTTTGTTAGGGTTGCCATTTTTTTATATTTAGAATTCGTTGACCTCATTTTTTTTGATCCACTGTGCTCTAAAAGAGAGATGCCTACTTGCTAAGGCTACGATTTTGCGAAAGTAATTTTTGATAAAAAATAGGATATGACTTGTATAAGAGTACGCAAACCCATGAATTTGAAATATCAGTGAAAACCGCCGTTACTGCTTGTTTGTTCGGTATGATCGGCTTGCATTTTCAATGCGATGACACCATCTTCAAGATAGCACCAGAGAGTTAGTATTATGTCTGTTAGTATAAATAGTGTTACGTTATGCCCATATGTGCTTTCCAAGCAGTAAAACATCTCATATTTTAGTTTTTAGGTAATATCTTAACACGTTGCAGTTAATATATTAATATCCTATTTGATTTATCAATATCCTATATGATTTATAAAGCATAATTACAGTATACTAAATTAGCAGGAATAAAATAATAGAGTTCTAAATTAAATTAACGACTTGTAATACACTTAAAATAAACATGATGGTAACTTTAAATTAATTCAATTAAGCAAGTAATGCTTAGTAATGCTTATTGTTTTAAGCGCCTCTCGCATATACTTTATCATCACCCCAGATTGTTGTTATTATTATCGTTTAGTATAGTCGCCAATTTGGCTGAATATTTTGTTTTTGGTTTGCGTTAGTTGTTTCCGTTGCTTATCTCATTTCGTAGAATTTCTTATAAGCATGTTGTTGCTGTACGTGTATAAGAATTCTTAAAATACTAGGAAGTTTGTAAAATGCACAGTGTGTCGTTTCGTTTATCTTTTTACTAATTATTTCCTCTTAAAATTTAACAAATCATCTTCGTAATAATGTGTTTAAAGAAAAATTCGCTTCTTGAAATCCGCAGTTTTGAGTTAATATTGGGGATGTCAAATCTCATAAAATCAAAATTTTATTTTTCGATTAAATCAAATAATAATTATAGCCAACATCGTTTCACATCTTTTTCTAAAGATACCACCCAATCGTGTGGCGAAATATTGAAAACAAAAATAATTTTTTTTGAAATGAAAGAAATAATCAATAAATTAAAACTTTTAGAAATTACACCCGCAGTAAAACATTTAATCAAGCATAATTAAAATATATTAAATTAGTAGAACTAAAATTATAATTTGTTGAGTGTATTTCTTCTTGCTTCTTTTTTTTTGTGTGATTGGCTTAAACATATTTTATGGCTTATAACTGCAAAATGACATTAAATACTTTTCAATTTATATGTAGAAGTACGTTATCTACCAACTTGAATTACTGTATACGCTAAGAAATCATAAAATTCTTTTTAGTTTATTTAAAGATGTTCGGTTTTTGCTTATTTCGTTTTATAAGTATCGTCTTCATTTTATAATTTAATAATCTTTTATGGCAAAAGGAACAAAAACTTCCCTGGCGAGCCAATAAGTGAGTATCCCTTTTTTTATTAAATTTTATTTTTGTTGATTTCATAATATATGGCAGTATGTCAGTGTTGCCGCCCTACACCCATTACTTACAATGACCGATATATTTTTTGTTTTGGTAGTTGTTTGGTGAATAAAACGTTTCTTCTTTCAATTTTTTTTATTTTTAGTTGTTTCATTTTAACGCAAAACAAATTGTGTTTTATTGAAAACTTAACATAAAAGATGGTGATTGTTTTTAAATTGGTGGATTTCTGTATGGAATTTTTATGGGATAAAGCTTAAAATTTAAGCTTTCACTTGACCCCAACGTATCAATATAATAAATATTATTTGTTTTGACACGTGCTCAGTGAAGGTAGTTTTATTGAAGAAAAAAATATATCTGAATTAAAACAAACTTTATCTAGATTACACTTTACATACTTATTGCTAAGTAAGGTATGATCAGGACTTAAAAGGCTATATATTTTTGCTATAATATATAACATTACTTTTTTTTCAAAATCCAATTCAGCTTTAATTTCAATTAAGGTGTTGGCGTCAAATATAATGCTGCTGCCGTTCATTTGCATAAGATGTTAGCCACTGTCTCAGCGCTTTGCCGTTGTTAAATTTTTACGAGCATACTGAATGGGTATGGGAATAGCAATCACTCTAGTAAGTTCAAATCTTCTTAAACCAAGTTAGAAATTTTTGCATTATAACCATGCGGTCATACCCCAAATTTTAAGTTTAATAAAACCTGCTCCTTTCAAAAACACTAGAGTGTAAAATGCAATTACATCTTTAACTACAAGAAACATTTTTTAGATTTAGAGTTTTGATTTTTCTTTCTGTAAGAAATGGCTGTATATTTTTTCTTTATTGCCATCAGACAGCTGAGCTACTTTTCGAAGTATATGTGATAAATCTGGCGTCAGCGTCTGGTCTTTTGGCCTTGAACTGACGGCGGTCTTATCAATGTGGGTAGGAAGAACGTGCCCTAAGACGCCTAACGCCTTAGTAGCAATTTTCGAGTGCACGTTAACAGGACCGTGCACCAACTTCTTGCTTAAAAGTTGGAGACTATTGAACTCCTTGTCTCCTTGCAAGCTAGAATACTGGATGTTAAAGCTGCATCACTTCGGAAGATTTTTTCAAAGCAACCATTTAAACCAACAGCCACCACGTAACTCCTCGAGGAACTTCCCTAATAACCAGTACAGAGCTGAAGCTCAGTAGGCAACATGGTTCCGTGGTACCAGTGTATGTTTATAAAGTCACTGGTCCGACTCGAAGAGTGTTATGTCACTTTGGCCCTCAACGTAGTCCAGGCGACTGGTGTCGCCTTATGCCCACAAAAGCACATATCAAGATGGGGACGTTATCCATCTAGATTACGTTCCCCCAGGGAGAGCACACTGCCAAATACGACATTAGAGCTATTTTATTTATGGGAGCCTAACTGTGAATCATTGACAATTTAGCATTTTCTTTACATCAAATTGGTTATTCTGTTTTTTACGTATCTATGAAAAATTCTAGTTAAAATATTTCTTTAGCAATGTACGATCTTTGCATCTTTGAAATTAAAAAGTCGATCAAAGCAAAGAGCCTATATTGGTGCAAGAAATGCCTTTTAATAAACGTTTTGCTATACTGAGTTCTTTAACAAAATAAAAAGACAGCACTTTATAGTTTTAAATTAAATAAAACGATTTATTTACTTTCAATACACAGAAAATAAACAGGATGGAATTTCTATTGCCTTTACTTACTGATAACTCAACTTGGATTCATTCATTTGCCTAGCAAGTGGTGTTTATATACCTGTTTCAAGCGGTTCTCGCATATACAAAAATATTTCACTTTAACATCACCACCTTTTTTGCTCTTGTTATCATTCAGTGTAGGCGTCTGCTTGGCTGTGTGTTTAGTTTTTGTTCTGGGTTAGTTCGTTTTGATTTCTGTTGTTTATCTCATTTCGTAGAATTTCTTATAAGCATGTTATTGTTGTCTTGTATGCATAAGATTTCTTAGAAAACTACGCAGGTTGTAAAATGCACAGTGGGCTTTTTTTTAGTGATAATTGTTTTCTTTTACAACTTAACAAAACATCTTTGTAAAAATGTATCTTATTTACATAGAAAAACTTTTAATTTGTATTATCATTGCGGTGTCTACTACACTGCGATTTTAAATGCTGGAGGACTACTCCATTGAAAGGAGTTATTTTATGGGTTGTTTCTTACATAAAAAATATACACTATATGACGAGGCACAATAAATTATAATTTTACATGTGTTTTATATTAATTTTTTTCTACATTAAAATCAAAATATTAACTCACACACAAGTATGTTATTGCACGAAATTGATTCCCCTTCAAATAACCTGCGCTTCATATATTTTATTTGCTAATTAACAATTTTTACGAAATAGTTTTACATTAAACTTTCCCCCTTAAAAAAATTTAACAACAGAAAAAAAGCTAAAATCTATTAAATGTATTGGCTTAAATTATAACATTTGATTTAATGTTAAACTTTTATGATGTTTTACTAAATTTGGCTGCCAGTTGTCCAAATAACTTTGTTCACGATTGTCTTTTCATTTGTTTTTTCACCAGTACCAAAGTGGAATGTATATTATGAAGATCATAAATTTTTATTACTATTTCACTGAGATATCAATGTCATTATTGTTTGCTGGCCAAAAACCCAAAGTACCTCCCAACAAATGTTAAGCTATTATAGTTTTAAAATTTTTAAATACAAGCAAAAAATAGTAAAATGTCTATCATATTAACAAGTTAAATTGTGAAAACAATGTCTTAAAAAAACAGGAAAGCAACCCACTAGTTCCAAATTGCTATAGTAAGAGAAAATCTCTACTATTATATTCAAAAAAATTATCTTAATGTGATGTGTACAGTGGACCTACATTAGCAAATGTGATCAAAAACAAAATCCAAAAAAAAAAAAAAGAAATGTTGGCTAAAAATACAATGGCCACTTGAAAACTATTGCTGTCTGTGTGTGCATGTTTGGTAACATATGTTTAAAATAAGAATTGATTTTTTAGTATTTACCCTACTACACGTTATAGTGTCTGAATCGGTATACTTAACATAAATATTCTGTATAATAATATGACAGTGAAAACTCATTGTAAAAAATTTTTAGTACAATTTGATACTTTGAATTTAATTAAATTTGATGAATTATAATAAATAATTAAATATATGAAAATAAATATTTAAGACACATAACATAAATTATAAAACATAATTATTGCAATCAGTTAGAGTCTCTCCCTCTCTCTCTCTCTCTCTGATTTAAAGTGAGAACTTTACTTGACATTATGTTTGTTTAAAATCCGCTAAATGTTGTGTTGTATGAACAAGTATTAGCCTCTGGTTTTTCAAAGTAAGATTTATTATTTGTAACATATAAAATTAAACTTTTTTTGACATTACAGTCTTTTACCGCGACTTCAAAAGCTTGAACTATGAGATGATAATGCTCCTGTGGCCAGAAATTGAGAAAATGGTCCTGGAGGAAATGTGGTTCATTACATTAATGAAATTATGTCTTAGAGTCATTGAAAATATGAACCATCGGGTAGAGATTTGCCAGCGTAGTCATGGGTTCTATTCTGTTATCAAACATAATTATCATAGACCTTTCTATCATAACAAAAAAATTTTAAGAGAGCTTTCCGAAAACTTCTTGTTTTTTTATAATTAATGTCGTACATTAATTGAAACCAACATATTTTCTAAACCACATTGTTGACTAAAAAATGGCGGTTCTGAAATAATGCGCGTGGCATAGAGAACACGTTTACTTTTGCATGTCTAGCAAAAGTAAAAGGCCGAGCCTTAGAAGTTTGTAAAATAAACTACACCAGCAGTACAGGCAGTTAAGCAAAAGTGTAGCAAAATTGGAAAACGAGCTCCGTGAAAGCATCTCTCGTGTTGATTGGTCTCAAATATATTACATGCCAACAGTTAATCACCAGATAGTATTTTTTGAAAACAACATTCAACGTCCATTTGAAGAAACTATTTACTAAAGTCCACAAGAATATCGAGTAGACAAAAACCTTGGTTGTCGTCAAAATAAAGGGTCCAATTGCTATAAGAGATTGTGCTTACTCAACGTGAAAGCGATTAAGAATTTCAGGCTTGAAAGCTAAATTTAAAACCGCAAGAACAAACGTAAATACTTATACTAGAAACGCAAGAATTGATTAATATTCTAGACGCTGCAATAGGTTGCAGACAAACTTGGAAATATATTCGAGAGTTTGGGATTGTTAGAAAAGAGAGCTCCAGCAGTTGTCAAGTCGATGTTGTAGAGCTTAATAGAACGTATACAATGCATTTCAGTTGTGTAAGCTAAAATGTAGTAAATTAAAGCTTAAATTTAACCAGGTCGAATGTATTGGGGTCTGATAACCTACACCCTTAATTTGTAAAGATATTGTTACCTGTAATTTTGCCATATATAACACATTTGTATAACACTATTATAATGACCTTTCCCTCGAAATGGAAGTGTGCAAAAATATAGCTTCCAAAATACGGCTCGGAGTTCCGGTCAATTGCAAGATGTGCTTCTTGTAGAAATTCTTCACAAGGAAATGTCATGTTATATTGGATATAATACTCTGTTGTTTAACAGGCATTCAGGATTTTGCCAAAAATCACGGCTGTGTTTCTGCTCTATTAGATGTACTGTACTGAGAACATACAAGGTGAACTTACTAAACTTTGCTGGTAACTCTTGATCACTCTAAGTTCTTTGGCAGGGTTGATGCGTAAAACTCCATACTTTATTAACTTCTCTTTAATTTTCAGACGGCTGCTTTCTTCATAACTCTGTAGGCATTCGCAGTTTGTGTTGTCAAACAATCTTCAGCTTTTGAAGAGTGCCTTAAGGATCAATCCTTGGACCACTCTATTTTTCTACTGATTTATGTAAACAGTTTTTGCACTGCAAAATCCATATATACGCAAACGATGTGCAGCTATATTTGTCCAGTCATATCCTCTGTTGACAATATTTTCAGAAAAACCAGCCGGTTGTTCCAGCATGAATTGCGCGAATCTATGCCAATGTTAATGATCGGTCGGCTTTAATCCATGCGCCAGTTGAACCCTGTAAGGCTTCAAAGTCATATCCCTACGCAAAATTCGTCATGGGTTTTGGATAATCCCAATTTTTGAGAACGTTGAGGAATTGAAAAATTTGGATCTGTTTCAACACTGTGGCTCACCGCTGCAATATTTTTAGTTGAACGATCCGGTCGTTCGCACGTTGGTCTTCGCACATTTTATATCGAACCTGTCGACTCAAATTTAACGAAAAATTCTTAATAGCGGTCCCAGAATAACGGTGATGTTGTGCGAAAATATCACGAATGTAGGTTTAACTGAACCACCATTTTCATAGTGGACTTTAATTATTTTAATGCGATTTTTGTGCGAAAATGAATTCATTGTAACAAATGCACGTACTACGAACACGATAAAAAACTAAATGTTGAGACTATCATGTTATTGGTGTTGCTACAATTGAAAAAAAAAAATTCTTGCTGAAAAACCCCTTATTTTAATTATCATTAAAATTGGCACGTAAACAAATAAATTTACAAAAAGATTTATATTTAGTTATTTGAGCTTGAAGTAAATAAAAACTAAAATCGTGATGATAGGATTAAATGTGTAATGAGAATATGATGAATAATGAGAAATCTGCTGAGACCCTATTTAATTCTTTTATTCAAGCCAATATTTCTATAAGTTTTTAAGAACAAAATTTGCAACCATAATATAGATAGTTTTATTGGTTATTATCATAGTTCTAGGATAAAATACTTTTTTACAATTTTACAATTATTTATTGATTTTTTGTAGCACTCTGCATTATTCGTTTACGCCATTTATTTCAGCATTCTCTAAATACCTTCAATATTTGACTTTGAATTGTACTCGTATTGAAGACAATGTCATTGTCAGTGCCAATATTGGCAAATAACAATGCCATGTTGCAACGTTGTTTTCTTTTTTGTTTTTTTTTTATTGTTGTCATTTTATTGCTAAGTGCCTGTTTCGATTTTTTTTTTATTTTTGAGTTGGTAGGACGAAGTTGGCGGGCTATAAAGTCTTCGTTGGCTGCAGTTTTTTTTTTTTGTTGTTTTTGTTCTGTATTAATTCTCATGTGGCGCTTTGATTGTCATGCAATATTGCTGAAGAATTTGTTTTTTTTTTAATAATAATGTTAAAATAATAAAAGTAGTAAAAGTTGTTATCATTTTAATGTTATTGTCATTGTCAAATGACAAGCCGATATTGGCCTTTTTGTGGGACTTTCTTGATTTAGTTTTGTGGCATTTAAAGTAGAATCATTAGGAGTTTAAGTATTGACAATGGCAAAGGTTGAATTTCATTATGATATTAATTTGCAAGTTGTAGTAAAAATTGAATGGAAATTTTCATTTTTAAGTAAAAGAAAATTAAATGAAATTAGTTTGAAATGCAAAAAAAAAAACAAAATGAAAAAAGCATTTATAAAACTATGCGAAAATCTAAATACATGTATATTTATTTATTTATTTATTTATTTATTTCAGTATATAGATTCAATATCCTTACAGGTTATAACAATATTTAATATACTTTTGTAAAGTTAATTAGCAAAAAGTAAAAAATATTTTTCTTAACGGTATCTACGTTCTGATTATAATCAATAAATCTATAATATTTATTAAATTCAGAAAAAATCTTTAATAACGCTTTCTAGTTAGCATAGTTAGCTCTGTAAACTCGTATAGATTGCAGGATAAAATTATGTGTAGGACGTAATGGAACATTCAAATAAATATCACTTATTAAAAATTGACTGGATACATTTCCGTTAATAAGATTCAACATTATTCTACGACTTTTAAGCGTCGCAAGCTAAATTAAAGCAAGTCTATTATTATAAGACAGTAAATTTTCCATATTCCAATGCAAGTAACGGAAACAAAAGAGCAAAAATTGTTTCTGAACAGATTCAACAGTATTATTATGGACACGGTAGGTGGGATCCCACACTATAGAACGATATTCCAGAATAGGGCTTACTAAAGATATATATACAATTGCTGTAGGTCAGCATTTTATAAAACTCAAGACAAATCGGGCTTTGTTTAATATAACAGAAGTGTATTGTATAAAATTGAGTCAAATAAAACACCTAGATCAGAAATTACATTAACGTTCTTCAATATTTCATCGTTGAAGACATAATTAACACTAATATGTGTTTTCCGAAAAAAACACATACTGCTGCACATTTTACAATTGAGCTGCATAAGATTAATTTTACACCAGGAATTAATCGCATCTAAATCATGTTGCAAGAGAATATGATCGAGATAATAATTATAAGTTTAAAATATTTTGACATCATCGGAATATCTGATGATATCTTTTTCACTGGTGGTAAATGATTTCAAATAATATAAAGTCTGCATAGAGAGACTTCTGTTTAGAGACTCAATGAATGCCAGTTAAAAGAATCTATCTCTTCCTTATAAGCTTTGAATTAAGAAATATTTAAATAAAACAACATGGTCTATATTCATGTTTAATTAATAAATATTTTTAATATTGCAAAATATAAAATCGTAACCGTATTACTCACTGCTTATCTATCTCAGACCTCTACTTTTGGGTCACAGAAGTGTTAATGTTATATCCTCTATTATAAAAAGTTTAAAGGATGTTTGAAAAGTGAGAAGATATTTATAAAGATAATTTCATTTTCTGAACACAACAATATACATACATAACAATTTCAACAGAATTCGATAATACTCACAACAAAATAATAAAAGCATCCTTTGAGGCGTTACAGGGGTGAAATTATTGTCGTGTTTATATTGAGTATATTAAATTAATGTAACAAAACGTAAGAACATCTTTATAAATACTGTTATTGTATATATACTATTTAAAGAATTGCAACCAAATTAAAATTTTCTTTTACTGTACTTATGTGCAGAATTTCTATTAGTTTTTATCAATAACGTTACCAATTTAGTTAATAAAAAATTGGATATTTTAGAATAATTTTATTCTCTAAAGATACCCCGAATTTTCGTGCCCTTAAATGTATCATCGCATTTAGGTTTAAAGTCACTCCTTAAAGATTAAAACCTATATGAAAAAATTCAACAACCTTGCGAAGCAAGGCAAGCAGATATTATGTGCCCCTGTAGGCTTGTAGGTAGTGTACTAGCTTGTCAGTCTGGGGGTTGTTGGTTCGATTCCCAACGAAGACCTTGGTTTTTTTTTTCACTATAAAAATAAAAATTGACTGTCGGTGGGGCTGCTCAGCAATGAAGGCATAGTCACTGGTCACTGTGCTGTCTTATACGGCAGTTAATTTCCAAATATCCTTCTACTTTCACCACCTGTTTCATCTCTATTCTATCCCTTTCCTAAAGAATGTAGCACGGTACTTAACTAAATAAGCATTGTTGCCTGAAGTGCTACTTCTTTTTAATAAAAAAAAAAAAAAAATATTCTAGAACAAACACCAAAATCATCAAACGAAATTCAATGACTACTTAAATCCCCTCTCAAATTCGAAATATTTCCAAAAACCGAGCTGTCTGGAACTTATCAACATAACCAAAAATTAGTACAAATATTGGATCCGAAAAATGATTTCCCCTGTATTATTTTACTAAGATGTTTGCTAAAGTATTTATTTTATGTCTATATTTACAATAGCCTTTAGAAGTTGCAGAGAAAGTCGGCTACTTTTCTGAAAGCATTAACAATTTATTAACTTTAGAATGCGCCATCAGAGTTGAATAAGGGTTACGCATTTTAAAAGTATCTACTTTATACTTATTCATTTTCTTTTACAAAAATCTTTCAAGTCATGAATAATCCTTAAATATTGTAAAAGTAGTATTTGTCTTTTCTTTTTTTTTTTAAGGAAAATAGGATACTCCCACAATTCCATTGAACAAAATTTAAACTAACAATCGGCCCAACTTGCTTTTTCATTGATTTTTTTTTTTAATTTATTTAGAGAAATTCCATATGTTTTACGTATGTTTGTACATCAAAAACTATTTTAATTTATAACTGTTAGTTAGGTTCTTTATACATTACGTTAAATAAAAGGTTTTTAAATTGAATTCATGAATTATTTCTAAAAACAAAGTAGACTATCCGAGAATACAAAATTTAACCAAAATTAAAAGAAAAAACATCAGAAAAATTTTTAGTGAGCTTATTTTGAAATTAAGATTTGAATAAAGAAAGTAGAAACATGAGAAAAGAAAGTTATATACAATTTTCTATAACGCGATATTTCATTCTTATATTTTTTTTAATACACCCAAAATAAACACAATGATAACTTCACCACTGTAACGCCTTGAAAGATGTTTTATTATTTTGTTATCTTTTCTCAACCATATCTCAACTTGAATTAATTCATGTGTCCTGCAAGTCGTGCTTATATAGTTGTTATAAGAGGTTCTTGCATATCCAAGAATATTCTACTTTAACATCATCTCCCATATTGTTGTTGTTATTATCATTAAGTTTAGGCGCCAGCTTGGTTTTTTGTGTGTTTTGTTTTTTATCTTATTTGGTATTATTTCTTATAAGCATATTCTCGTGTTCTTGTGTGTGTAAGATTTCTCAGTAAAGTATGGAGTTTGTAAAATGCACAGTCGATCGTTTCGCTTACTTTTTTTACTGATAATTATTTTCTTTTTAAACTTACCAAATATTATTTCAATTTTTAGTTTTTATTGTTTTTTTTTAAATAAAATTTTTTGATAATCTTGAATTTTTAATTTATTGCTTTTACACTTTTCTTTTGCTGAAGATGGCATCCACTAGTCTGAGCACATATTTAAAATAAAAATTAATTTAATTTTTATAAGAAGACCTTGTAGTTCAACCAAAAAAGTTATTTATAAAATATTAAAAAGCTCAAATAACTAAAATAATTATTTTGTATGTGTTTAACTTTGTTCTTCTTTTGTAGCGTACCTTTAGGGGTTAATCGAATTGTATAATGTCAGGTGTCTTAGCCATCAAATTGTGTCTTTATTTACAAGTTACATATATTCTAATGTTAAAAATTCTACCTTAAAATATTTTTTCCTTCATTCTTAGAAATAAAATACCCGAAGTTTCTCCTGATACACCGTAATGCGCAAAAGTTGTACAATAAGAAAAAAAAAAGTAAAAAAGTCCGTAACAAGCAAATGAAATGAGAAAAAACTGAAGGCTTCAAAAAACGGACGCCAACAATTATTTCAAAACAAAGTGCTTGGTTTTTTCAACAGCGCAGCCATGTTCACAAAATATCTGTTCGAAGCGAGTGTTAAACAATTTATGTAACACCAAGTGACATATTTTAAAGCTTTTGCTAAAAGTTGCCTTAAAGCGACAAATACTGCACTGTTTTTTTTAATGCTTTTCTTGTTTTTTCCATTCTTATTATAGTTTTCCATTGGTAAGTATGTCCTGTCTAGAAACAACCAATATATGAAAATTTTTTAGTTAATACAATTTTTTGTTTGTTTAGTACTTTTTCAACCAAATGTGGAGGTGCACAATGTTTATTGCAATCACATGCAACAACTTGCCTCAGATACATTTAGAAAGAAAGAAAAAAATGATACTGCTTTATCTGGTCAAATAGCAGCGAACATTAAGTGATGAAAAGTATTTTAACGCGTGTTCGATTTATTAAATACCCTACTTCATTTGAAGTTACATTTATAATGAATACAAACATTTAATCAGTAACATTTTAAAAATATCTAAGAACGTTTTATATCCAATAACAAAAAAAAAATTAACAGAAGATTGAATTAGTCTGCTTTCAAGGTCCAGCTTACAGAAAATATTTTACCATTTTCTTAAATTGCAGAAAAGTATGCGTATCTTAGGTTTCTTGAAATACATTTATGCTATATAATATAAAATATTTTAATGAAAATAAGATGCAAAGCTTGACTTGTCTTCAGAAAGAAAATTATCGTCTGTTGTTTAACTATATTGTTAAAGAAAAAGAATATCATGAGTTCAAATCCCAACAAAGCCTTAATTATAGAGAAAAATATATATTGTTGCTAAGTTGTGATAAAAAATATTTTAAGCGGAAGCTCAAACCATACTGGAGTCTCAAGTTTTGGATAGCTCGTAAATTCACTTGCATAATAGAACTGCCGGTAAGATAGTGTTACCTATAATAAATGGAGTCGGAGTTTTATTTGGACACAGAAGTAATAACATAGTAGTATACTGTAGATATTGAAGATCCTTTTTGGTTAGCAGAAGAGAATTATATAACAAATTACCTCGATTGATTGCCTCCTCTGTACTAATTGAACATAATAATATTTTCACATTTATACCGTTCAACAAACGTTTTATTATTGATTTCTTTTACTGCAATACACAAAATAATAATAAATATAACACATATTCGAGTTTTAAATTAAGTTAAACGATTTATTTAATTTCAATACACACAAAATAAACACGATGGTAACTTCACCAATATAACGCCTTAGAAGATGCTTTATTACTTTGTTGTCTTTGATCAACGATGACTCAACTTGAATAAATTCATTTGCCCAGCAATTGGTGTTGTTTTAAGCGGTTCTCGCAAATACATGAATATTCTACTTTAACATCATCCCATATTGTTGTTATTACTACCATTCAGTTTAGGTGCCTGCTTGGCTGTGTGCTTTGTTTTTATTTTTTTTACTTATTATTATTATTTAATTGGTTTCTTATTTTAAACTGAATACACTTACCAAAAGTTCCAATGCAAATTACTGAAATGATGTTAATTTTACTTAAAAAATATTTTAACGATAGTTCTCACTTTTAGTTGACTTGATTCCTTGTGGAATCACATGTCATCAAATTAGACAAAGTATTATTACAATTGGTATGTAAAGTGTGTGCGTTATCTATCCTGTAGATCAAGCGTCTAAGGAACCGCAATCAAGCTTAAAGTTTTAATGCCATATAACTTACAAATACATATTTAAGCCGCTCATTAATTGTAGTTTTGTTTGCTTTGTAAATGTAAATTAATGTCAAGTTAATGTGAGTTTTTCTTGGTAATTTTTGCACTGCTTCCTTACTAAAAGGATTTCCAGAACAATAAAACTATTATTTTTAAGTGTGAATAAAATCATACAGAAAATCATAGGCAAGTGAATAAAATCCTAAGCTACTGAAGAACTGCTGAGTTACGCTACATCTTTAAATTTCTATAAAACAGTTTAAGTAACCAAAAGTATTTAGTGTAGTGTATCTTGTATTAAAACAACAAAGCAACATAAAATAATTTGCCTTTTTATATTTAGATGCTGCTTGCTGCTGTTGTTGTTTCTGTTATTGTGGGTTTCTTGTCGATGTTGCTGCTGAAAGCCAAAAAGGTGACCTAATGTTTATGTGACATGTTTCTACAAGTTGGAGTTTGTTTTATTTGCCGTTTTTTTTATTTCATTTTAATACTGCTTTTTTAAGATTTTTATGTTTCATCTTTTATACGATTAGTTTTTTTCCTTTTGTTCACTGCACAAATGTAAGCTGTTAAATAAGATATCATGTTAAATTACGAGCTAGATGTGTTGGGTTTTTTCCTCTCAACAAAAGTGGCACCACAATTTTTTTACATGTTAAATGTATGTTTTAGTTATGTATTTTTTCTTTCATTTGAATTTGATGTGCAAAAGTAAAAAGCATTCATACATGCATACATACATACATACATACATGCATACGAATGTACATACATACACTCATATTTACATGGATAATTTTTCCGTCTATAAAATGAAATTTCATTAATTACACAAACTAAATTTGCCTTTAATATATTGATACCTAAAGTGATGTCAAAAATGTTGCTGTCGTTGTTTAATCTGATATGATGTGTCAATTGTGGGTGTTATAAAATCTGCAGACTTTTGAAGAATATTTAGTCATTATAATACAACCTTTCAGGATCTTTTTGAACTCTTTTTTTAACATTTATGCATATTTAAAAGCATTATTTACACATTTGGCTATAATTTTTCATCTCCTTGTAGCATCAGTTTGTTAGTAAAGAGATAATTAAAATATACTAAAAAGTTGTTAAAACATTTTGCATTTTTAAGGCCAAAGTATTGAATTCATAGAAGTAAATCCTAAAATAAAATTTCATAACGTGGTCCCAAAAAATTAACCTACAATCCTGAAATGAAATAAAGTTTGGAAACAATTTTCTTTTATTGCATGAAGCCAAAAATTGGTTATTATAACAATGCAATGTTATTATAAAAATCAAAACCTTTTTACACGTTTTACTTGAATGTCACTGTTAAGAAAGAGTGATACGGATGTTCCGGTAATCTGCCATGGACTATCTCTAATTAAACTCTATTTTACTTAATAGATTAACTGAAAGGATTAAGAGAGATAATATACTGAAAAAATACTAGTCTTGCCTGCACGGTGTATAATGTTATTTTATACTATATATTCCATTTAACATCTTTAATCTGAACATAAAATCATGCGTAACTTTTAGATTCAATTTTGTACTCCCTTTAATAATATTTTCAGAGGTTGTCTATTCTTTCACCTAAAGTAATTAAAATTAAAAAAATTAAATTAAGGCGAAAATACCACATTTATTGTGGACAGAAATACTTTCTCTGGTCAATTATTTTTCGACCTACCTGACAAAGAAGCTTCTACGTAGAGAAAACAGACTCACTTTGGCCACAGAAGTTTTTGTTGAATTCGGTTAAATGATTATAATACTCGTAACTTTTTTAAAAATATTATTCGAAATAGCATACTATCAAGATAAAGTTCTATTGTGAATTAAAAACACAACTCTATACTTTCATATTGGCGTTTAATTGAAAATTAAATTAAAAGAATATGACAATGCTTATTAAATTTTAGGATACAGAGTGTGCAATTTAGACTTATTGCTACTTCTTTTCCTTTTTCTTATAACTTTCTCTTCATATTCTGGTCAATTCGAAAATACTGCATGTTGCACAAATTGGATATAAATATATAAATTCACATGTTTTTGTTAATTGTAAACTTTTTAAATAATTGTAATCTCAGCTGAGTTATAAAGGGTTTTTCAACAAGAATTTTATTTTATAAAACAAAATAAAAGACAGAATTTTGGTTATTATTATCCAAATTTTTATTGTATTACGAAGAGAAAAGTTCGGCAATTATGAATGAAAAATCGTATCTGGCAAATATCCACTACGACTACACTGAGAGATGTCGATTCTTTCATCAAAGTCCTATTTCGTTTAATCACATTAAGCATTCTGGGTTTTAAGACTGAAAACGATTCAATTGGCTCCGCATAGGTTCTGTCCTTAATATAGCACCACAAACAATAATAGAGTGGTGCTAAAACATACGATCTGGCTGGCCGCTTAACTGCTGATTGTCATGAAATTATGCGATTGAAAAATTTGGTTGATCGTTTCATTGGTTGTGTGACATGTGCCACCTTCCTGTTGAAGTCAGTGATATCCACGTCGTCAATAAAAGGCCATAATTGTTTTGTTAGCATCTCGAAATAGTGTGATTCATTACCGCATTTCCAGCCTGAGCTTTGAAAAGAAAAGCGGCTCAATCACGCCTTCAGACCACATAGAGCATACTGTGAGCATGTAAAGACTTCTTAATAATTTCAGATGCTTGTTGACATACCCTGACAAGTAAAAATGGGCTTCGTCTGAAAAAATGATTTTTTCAGAAAAACCAGCCGGTTATTCCTGAATGAATTGAGCGAATCTACGGCGATGTGAATGGTTAGTCGGTTTCAATTCCTGCACCGGCTTCAAAGTTAAGTCTTTATGCAAAATTCGCTATGTCGAGGAATTGACAAATTTTAATCTCCTTCAACACTGTGGCTAACGGCTGCAATGCTTCAGTTGAACGACCCGGTCGAACATGAGTTGGTGTTCGCACAGTTTATATCGAGCCTGTTGACTCAAATTTAACAACCAAATTCTTAATAACGGTCTCAGTAGGACGATTATTTTGTCCGGAAACACCACGAATTTTACGAAATGTGTTTTTAACATTCTAACAAAGTAATAATGTCTTAAATTTTTATAACTTAAGTATTAGAAGAATCGTTGACAACGGTAAATATTAAATGGCGTATAAAGCACCGTGTGTATTCCAGGGAATGACTCCAACTCATGCAATGAATCATTTCGGAACTAGGAAATTAAATTAAGAGAAGGAGGAAAAAGAGAGTAAGTTCGTGAATATTTGATTTGAATTTTCCTGCGTTAAAAGTGACACAAATAGATGGGCTCCCAATGCAAAAACGTGCGAATAACGGAAACAAGTTCTCTAAATTCTTTAGAGCTCTTACCGTTGTAGTAATAATAAAATAGCGAAATACAACCCACATTGCATCGATGCCATAGAGAATCAAAAGAGTTGGATACCCTACTATCACCAAAGAGCCTCTTGGCCCTTTCTTGTACAAATTTGAGCAACTCCAAAATATATTTTGATGAGCCGGCCCATACGTGAGAGTTGTATTCCATTTTTGGACGGATATAGATAGAGTAAAAAGTATGAAGATCGGATGGGATAATAAAGTATCTTTTCTGCCGTTTTAGAAAACCGGATTACTTGAAAGCTTCTTTAGAAACCTGAACAAACTGCTTAGTCCATCGAACCATCATACTGGATTTTGATTTTCTTTTGCCAAAAACATCAAGAAACCGGAGGCTTCTTAATATTTATATAACCCATAACATACATCTATACGTAAATATGCAGCATTGTGTCTTACGGGCTATTAAAAAGGTTCAACTGGATGAAATATTTGGCAAAATAATACTTCAATATCATTTCATTGTATTAGGTTTAATCAATAACCTTATTTTGAAAATATTTTAGAAAGCAAACGACAAGACAATGTTACAAATTGGTTTTTAAAATGGATCATGTGACACAAAAGTGTAGCGAAAAATTATTAATTAATTAAGTTAATTGATAAAATGTATTAGTTTAGTCTTAAGTTTTAGGAACCATAATTAATGTAGACTTTGTAGCCGTTTACCTATTTAGAATTGAAGCAATACAAGTTAAATTTTTCAAACAAAGGGCTTCGAGTTTATCACAAAGTTGTTTCTTTTCCTTAAAAGCTTGAAGAAAAATGCAAACACATAATATTTTTTACAACTATACAAGACTCGGCTATGTACTCTCAACTTTAAGGCTCATTTATTGTTTAAATATTTTATGTAAATAATTTAAATTTTATTTTAGCATTTTGTAAGTGAAAGCTTTTGCTAAAGATCAACAGTTTCCCTAAAAAATGCTTACATCATTAAATAGGACAGTGCTTTAAAAACTTTATTTTATAAGCCCATTGCTTAAATAATAAAATACATATAGTAAAATGTTAAGTTTATTCCCATTCTAACAATAACTTTAGGTACAAAAAAAAATTCAAATATTTATTTTTACGTGTCACCTGAACACAGACTATGAATCAATAATAATCAAGTACTTGTATCATTTGTATTACTCATTCTATTTTGTGAAAAATTTTGACAAACGCCTATTGTTGAAATGAACTAAAAGAAATTTCTTTTTTACTCCATCATAAACCTTGATTTTTTCTTTGCTGGAAAATCCACATTTTTCTTTAATAGAAAAAAGGAGAAAAAAGCAGACCTACATGTTTGTTGATTTTTAACTATTAAAAGTTTATTACTTTAAGATTAATTGCATTTTAAGTTAAAGAAATTATAATCGAATAATGCTTAAAAAAACGCTGGATAGACAGTCAAATAAATTACACTGTACTTGATTGATTAATAGATGATGTCTTTAACGATCCAATGAATATGTATGAGATGAAAAGAGTTGAGTTGTTTGAATTGAATTGAATGCCTCCTGGAGTGTGACTTATAAATGGATAAAACTATTAATATGTGTTAGTGTGTCTGTGTTTAACAAATTCTAATTTAATTTAAATACATAAAAAAAAATAATGCAATAAAGTTTCGTTTAGTTTTACGTAAATATTGTTTAGCATAAACAACAAAAAGTTTCTAGGAATACTTTTACTGCAGTATAATCAATTATCTTATATTAAATTTGGCGAAAATTTCCATTTAATATCCAACCTTATTTTAAATTTTTGGCTGCATTTGCTTAATATGTGAAGAAGGTGTTACCACAAGCCTACACGTTTCGTTTAACAAAAAGTATTGTTATGTGTGAGTTTCTTAAATTTTAGTTTACACAGTATAATGAAAAAGAGCATCTAAAACAACTAAAATTAAACCTACATTATACAATGGAGTGTACACATTACATCTTATGAAAATATATCAGCTACGTTTTAACGACTGCACCGATTAAAACAAAAAATGTCAGTAGTATTTGGTTATGAAATTAAAAATCATAAAACCTAAAAATAAGAATTATTAAATTGCCATCCTGTGCTTTTTATCTAAATCTTTTGAAAAAAATCTTTATAATCAAATATCACACTATATTGAAAATAATACTTTGTTGTTTTATAGGCAGTCAATCTTTCACCAATATCACGGCTATAATTCTTCTTAATTGGATGTAGCTGAGGGCGTGCGACATATCTAAGAACTTATGATAAAGGAAAAATAAATTTCCTAGTACTTCTTGATCACCTTAAGGCTTTTGAAACGGTTGATCATAGAACTCTTTGCAGAAAACTTCGAAACTTTTTCTTCTCTTCTCTTTAACTTCCACGCTATATTTACACCTCTATAGTCGTCGGCAGTTTGTGTTATGAAACAATCTTTAATCTTCCCGTGTTGCATTTACCTAGGGGAGTGCCATAAGGATTAATCATTGGACTAGTCCTTTATTTCTATTTATACTAAACAGTTTTTGCACTGCAAAATCTGTATGTACACAGACGATGTGCAGCTGTATTTAAGCACTCCAGTCATTTCTGCTGCTGAAAAAATTTTAAGACTGAATGAGAATCTGAATAAAATTTATTGATGGATAACTGCAAATGGTTTTTGTTTAAATTGTTTATTTTAATAAATGGAGAAAAAGTCAATATTGTAAATGCTGCCAAAAATCTCGGAATAATAGTCAGTAACAGTCTTACTTGGACAAACCATGTTAACTCACGTGTGGTTTGGACTTACACTAAGCTACTAGCCTACAGGGGCACAGGTGGTGTACTAGCTTGTTAGTGTGGGAGTTGTGCGTTCGATTCCCATCGAAGACCTTTGTTTTTTTTTCAACACAAAAATAAAAATCGACTATCGGTAGGGCTGCTCAGCGGTGAAGGCATAGTCACTGGTCGCTGTGCTATGTTTATACGGAATTTAATTTCCGACTATCCTTCTACTTTCACCACCTGTTTCATCTTTTTTCTATCCCTTTCCTAAAGAATGTAGCACGGTACTTGACTAAATAGGCATTGTTGCCTGAAGTGCTACTTCTCTTTAAAAAAAAAAACTGATGTGTCTTTGGTCATCACATCACTACACATCTTTTAATATAAGGCAACTCCTTTCAGAATCTTATCTTATTCCTCTGTCAATCTACGGTTATGAACTTTTTTCGGGATATGGCTCTACTAGTAAAAGAAATCTTAACGTGTTACTCAACAATATCATTAGATATGTTTACGTATTGGGAAGATATGATCATCTTTTCCAATTTTCTTCAAAGGTAAATGGAGATGTATTCAACAACTTTCTTAATATTGATAAAATTAGGTCTGCTCCTTTACACCCTTGTCTTGTGCCTTGCAGTCTTGAAGAATCTCTTTCCCACCTTGACATATGCTTTTGAGGGTAAACGGCGGCACAAATGGCCTTGGCTAGCAGGAGCCCCAAATTGGAAGAGATACAGGATTTTCGAAGTCCGACCAGTGAACCTAATAGGCTTATACTTATAGCTATGGTCCTGTTTTGTTTATTTTTCTGCATTGGCTTAACTGAGCTGCACATAGCAGTTTCTAAGATTAAATCTAATGCTGATGAAAAAAGATTACATGTTGATGCTATTCCGTTCAGTTTTCACAAAATTGTTTTTCCACTATAATCTGATCGAATTCTTCATCTGCTCAATTGCATTTTGACTGCATCAACTTTTCCTAAACAATAAAAATGTGCGAAAGTAATTCCTGTACCGAAAGTAAAAAATTCTTTTAAAATTAATAATCTTAGACCTATTAGCATTCTAACATTATTATCTTAAGTTTGCGAACATGTTATGTTTTTGCAATTAAAGTTTCACATTTTCATATTTTCTTTACTAAAGAATAAACAAACAGGCTCTTTGCCTTATTAGGTATTTTTGTTTTTTTTTCGGACCAGCACTCAGGGGATTTCCCCTACACATGCAATGCATTGTGCCAGAACTAGGAAATTTGATTACGGGAAGGAGGAAAGAGGGAGTAGTGTGTGTGGACATTCAATTTGAATTTCCCAGATTAAAAGTGACGGGAAAGACCTCCGGAGAGATTTTATTCTGCCTACGGACTGTTCTGCTAAAAAGCAAATTTTCCCTGTAATGCTTAGTGCGATGCACTGGCCAATCAACCACAAATGGATGCGCTCTCAACGAAAATCGAGTTAAACGTGAAAACGTGCGAGTATCGAGAACAAGTTGCCTAATTTCGTTAGAGCACTTACCATTGCAGTAACGATATAACACATCCCACATTAGATTGATTCTCTAGAGAATCAAAAGAGTTGGGTAGCCTACCATCCCCAATGAGTAACTCCAAAATAGACTTTGGAGCGCCGGCCCATACATGGACGCATATAGGTGGCATAGAAAGTACGGAGATCGGATGGAGTGAAGTATATTTTACACCGCTTTAGAAAACCGAGGCACTTGAAAGCTTCTTCTACTTCTACTCTATTCACACGACCCCATTCCAAGACTATCGCGAGATCGTGATTAAGCGCATCATTCATGTTTTGTCTTTTGGAACTAACCTTCAAATGACCTGGTCTATTACAAAATGAATACGAATGACAAATGGCGCTGAAAATTCGACAAAGAAGGTCTTTTAGAGAAATAAGAAATAGGGTAGGAGAAAGAACGGAGCCTTGCAGTACAGCTGAATTTATCATGATCTCGTCTGATGAAATCTCATCTATAACAACTCATATAGTGCGATTTCTGAAAAAACTACATATAAATCTGGAGAAATTTTCACCGACACCAAAAGCAGCAAGTTTTGCTAAAAGCGCGTCATGCCACATTCAATCGAATGCTTTGGATATATCTAGAGCCACCACCTTACTATCTCCGAAATGATGTTTGGAGTTACACCATTGTTCAGACCGGAAGGCTAGCAAGTCGCCCGTAGAACACCCCTTACGGAAACCATACTGTCGATCGTTAAGTAAGCTGTTGGACTGCAGGTACCTCACAAGATGAAAATTATCATACTTTCAAACAGTTTAGAAAGTGCAGCACAAATTGCGATTGGGTGGTAATTTGCAACGTGTGGCTGTTGGCTTAATCGACCTTTGAAAAAAGTTCCAAAGAAATGTTTATGTAGGTTTGACAATCAATGTCCTAGCTTAGTCTTTTAATCTTTAACTCTTCGGCAAAGATTAGATCTAAGGCGTGTATGCATCTTAGGGCGAGGGTAGACGCTTTACCGCACCCAATAGTAAGACCACCCAATGTGTGGCAGCGCGACCAGGGGCAGACATTAATCTTATCACATACGATGTTCTCTTGTATCTGAATGGTATTGTAGTTTTTCATACCTGCATTGCTACTCTGGAATGTCCTTCCTCAAGCATAAAAACTTAACAGCAATGCAAAAAGCTTTAAACAGTTGTATTTAATATTTATTGAAAATAATTAATCATAATATCATTATATAAGTAATTTATATTTAATTTTGTCTGAATGTGTATATTCTGCGTATTTACTTAATTTATCAATGGAACTTTCTTATGCTGTAAATACAAGATTATTTCTTGTTGTGCAGGATTGGAGCATAAATAAACGAGAGTTATAATCAAAACGACAGGAAAATGAAAACGAAAATTAGTTATTATTTTTTAAGCCAATAAATTTGCAATGGTTAAAGTGTTTTTGTTTAGGGATTTCAATTTGTTTCATATTTAATATTAGATTTTTTAAAAACAGTTTTGAAAAAACTTTTTTAATGAAACGCATGTAGGGATTAATATTAATGGAAATTTATAACTACAGCTTTTTATTTATTGATATTATGACACGGTCTTCTAAGTAACACTATTTAAATTTATAAGCTAAAAGAACTAAATAAAATAATAGCCTCGCAAATGATTTGTTTTCCAACAGAAGCTCCTACGAGTATTAGAGTAATTTAAACCTGACTAACTACAGTTTTAATAACATTATCTTGCAAAAGCAATATTTTCTAGAACAAATTTAAATACAAAACTGTTTATGAAATTATAAAAAAATTAGCACAATTTCATGATTCTAAGACTCTACATTAGACAAAATAAACAACACAAAGTAAAAACAAAATAATTTATTTTTAAAGCAACTAAAAAACTTGGGATCAGAAAAGAGAGGCACCATAAACTAGTTTTTTAACAGCTTAAAAACAGCAAACACAAATAAGAAGAGAAATTGAAACAGCACCACAAAGGTCAATAAAAAAGAATGAAAACTAAATTACACGTGACTTAGCCACATATGGTAAAAATTGTCTGTCGATCAGTTGTTTTTATTTTTTAAAACGTTCAAACGTTTATGCGTTAAATTATTTCTTTCTAAAGCTATTTGAAAGGATAACACACAAATTTTATTATTACAGACTTTACTTGTATTTGCTTTAGCTTTCTTCATTGCATTATTATCATGATAATGGCTGGCTGCACTGTGATCATGATAATAATGATGATCGTGAAAATTCATGCGTTGCCAAATATGGATGATCTATGCATTAGAACCATATGGGTTTTCATTTACGTTTGAATTAACTGATGTTTAAATTTCATTAAGCAACCAAAGAAGCATTGAAACCCAACATTCTTCTATCAACAACTGTACCAGCAGCAAAACTGTTGCATTTAAAACTAAATAATTTTGAAATTTATGTTCATTGAAGTCATGACGATTATATGGTGGGGCAATTTAAGTATAACTGAAAGTTGATACAACATAGAAAAAAGGTTCTAATGATACATGTGCGGTGTGTTTAGTTTTAAAATGTTCTACTACATATACAAACAATAACATTTTCTAATCGAAGACATTAAATTTAGACATCAGTTAAACGTTTACTTAACCTTACAAAAATAAAGTGTAAATAGTGGAAACACAAAAAGTAAAACGATAAATAATAAGTATATGGCAACTACAATTGCTTGATTCGCTTTCATACTCTAAAATGTAGGAAGAAGCTTAAAAATAATAGAAGATTACTATGCCTATACCTATACAATGAAATGACCAAAATGTATTACACAAATTAGCATACCTACTTTTTACTATTCTTTTATAATTATTCAAAGATTTACTTAAAATTTTGTTTTCAAATTTTCCTGTTTAAGTCATTAGATTGGTTAACAATAAATTATCGATCTTGAGTAGACACGTTGTATGTTTTCTCTTTATTATGTTTTATATTTTACTGTGAAATGTTAATCATTCTTATCTTTAATGTCGATGTTGTTGCGGAATTTGCTAGATTTCTTAGTTATTATTTTACTCATATATAGGGCTCTTCAACAAGAAGTTTTTTTTAATTGTTTCTTGACATATTCGTAGTAGATATATTTGCCAATTGATACAATGAATTCAATTTCGCAGGAAAATCGCATTATAATAATTAAAATCCATTAAAGTTAAAGTTGCATTTCGAAAAATTAAATTTTCCTTCCGTCCTTCTGAGACCGCTTTTAAGCATTTGGTCGCTAAATTTGAGTCGACAGGCTCAACACAAAATGTACGAACACCAACGCGTGTTCGACCAGGTCGTTCAACTGAAAATATCGAAGCCGTGAGCCACAGTGTTGAGGCAGATCCAAATTTGTCAATTCCCAGACGTTCTCAATACCACATGGAGAATTTTGCGTAAGGATTTGAACTTGAAGTCTAACAAAGTTCAATTGGTGCAGGATTTCAAGCCAACCGACCATTTACATCGCCGTTGATTCGCTCAATTCATTCAAGAACAATGGAATAAAATAATCATTTTTTCATACGAAGCCTATTTTTGTCGCATTTAGGCTTCTGAAAAACCTAGAGCGATTATTGAGAAGCCTTTGCACTCTCAACATGTCATTGTATGGTGCGCTATGCGCTCTGGAGAAATGATTCGGCCGTTCTTTTTGAAGATGAGGCTGGAAATGCGGTAACGGTCAAATAGTGTGATTCGTTTTACATCCGCACCTGGCACCTGGTAGCCTTAACCAGATGGTGGACAAACCACAATTGTATAATTTGGAACGTCATTCATGGGTCCTAGGAAGTCGAAGACATAATTCTAAGCAACAGAACCACCTAGTTGCAACTTCAATGATTCCAGGGCAGGGCTGCAAACCATCACACCTTGCTAAAGAGTTGGAGACTTTTCTACTAATGTCCAGAACACATGTCTAGCATGCTCAAAGGACTGGATCATTCACTTTGCGTGTCATTATCAGTGTGATGATCCTGGCCACCATAATAACCATTATACTGTTATGGGGCCGCGAAACCGCAACCACCACGATACTCCCATATAGGGGCCAACCTCAATGATCAGTCAGAGAACTATTAAATGTCTAAAGAGACAAATAATGAACTCTGCGGCTCACTGATCCTCGTGGAAATAAGGTAGAGCTTCCAGTTGACTCCCTGCCTGTCTTCAGGGGATTGGGCTCCCTTTTTTCCCCCATTTGTACAGATCTAGATAGCGGTTACGTACTATAAAGACCATAAATGTGCCCCCGGGGTGTACGCGGTAACGGTCAATGGATCATGCTATTGCGAGATGCTAACAACTCGACTTTAACCTATTATTGACGACGTGTCAGTGATGACATGTGATTTCAACAGGCCAATGAAGCGGTCGAAACAAATTTACTGATGGCATTATTTCACGACAATCAGTAGTTAAGTAGCCAGCCAGATCGTATGATTTAACACCACTGGATTATTTTTTGTGGTGCTATATTAAGGACAGAGTCTATACGATTTCAGCCTTAAAACTCAAAATCTATGATGTGATTAACGAAATAGGACCGCCATTTTGACAAAAAGTGATTAAAAACTTTCATGAAAGAATCGACATCTGTCAGCGTGGTCGTGGTGGACATTTGCCAGATATCATTATTCATTCATAATTGTCGAACGTTCTCTTTGTAATTGGAGCCACCTTAATCTAATTTTTTTGTTCTATTTTGTTTTAAAAAACAAACTTCTTGTTGAAAACACCTCTAGATTGTTTGTAACATTTTAAGAAAAATAAAAACTGAATTATAAGGTTTATTGATAATAAAAGAATTGTATAATTTAGTCAAAGCATTCTAATTTTAACAAAAAATAAGTGTGTATAACTGCTTGACAATAAATTTTAAGTTTAATACGGCCCTAGAGCATTGACTTCATAATTTTTATTTTAGAGCTACACGGTAGCCTCTGCACTATTGATATAAAGAAATCTTTTTATCATCACTACATTCAAAAGTGCTCTTAAAAATAAAGAAATTTATTTTCGATATCAATTCTTTTAAGCGCACAACACCAAATTGTAGCATATCAGTTGGTGGTCAATTAATGAGTCGTACAACACGTAACAATGTAATAGTTTGTAAGCAGAAGTTTCAATGGCGGCAAGCTCAAATTGAGATCATACAGACACATCTGCCTATCCTACTTTTCAGAACTGAATTTTCCATACAAAATAAAACTAAAAATTTTGAACTAAAAGTCCTATTCAATTCGGGCCTTATAGTCCATCGGAATTCTAAATCTATCAATTTCCTGCGGTAATTTATAAGAAAACTTTTTTATTATATTATTAGTTTTTGATGGAGTTTAGCGATCGACAGATTTTTATAGAAATATTTATTACATTAAATTTCAATTTACATTATGACATTTTAATTCTAAAATCTATAAAAATTAAACAATTTAAAAAAAAATTACAATTATCGAAAAAGTTAAAATTATTATTTTTTTCTTTTCTTTTCCTGTTTGTTTATTGTATTAAGCATAAAAATGTACAACTATTTAATGTTATACATATGAAATATACAAAAGAACTTAAAATTGTTTACTTCGAACTGAAAATATCCAATAATTTACAATAGGATATGAAACGAAAAATATATGTTTCAAAGGACGTTAGTTGAAAGCAGCCAAAATATAAACAGATTTTAAATTCTTCAGGATGCTTTACACTCCTTAATTCTCAATTCTTTACTTTTAAACATCAATTTAAAATAGCTCAAATTTCGTCATAAATGTAAAATTGCTTATCTAATTATTTATTAAATATACAGACTAATTATCTAAATTTGCTGCAAATTAATTGCATAATGGTACAAGTATTTATAATATATTATTGAGAATAAAAATTAATAATAAAGAGTTTAAAGCATTACTATTAAGTTGTTGTGGTTGAGGAAGGACATTCCAGATGCATGCATGAAAAACTTCCACACAAATACAAGACAACGGTGTAAGGGACTATAATTATAGTCTTTTTCCCCTAACTGATCTGGGGAACCTGATTGTATCAACAGGATATTATGGCATTCCTAAAAATTTGGTTTTATGTAGAAATAAAAGCACACGGATATTAAGGAGGTTGTTGAATGAAACTCCATATAGCTTCGAAGAAGAGTGATCATATCTTCTCAATTCGTAAACATATCTAATAATATTATTGTATAAGACGTTTAGGTTTCTTTTACTGCGAAAAGTTCACAACCGTAGATTAACCCAGAAACAAAATAAGATTTACAATAGTTATTTTACTCCATTTATTAAAACATCAACATCAGTAATATAATTAGTAGTTTTTTTACGAATTGTAATACACTTTGACTTATGAGGGTTTAAACAAAAACCATTTGCAATAATTGCAATAAATTTTATTCGAATCTTCATTCAGTCTTGAAATATTTTCAGCAGCGGAAATGACTGGACTGATTAACTACAGCTGCACATCGTCTGCGTACATATAGATTTTGTAGTGCAAAAGCTCTTTAGCGTAAAAAGAAAAAAAGGAGTGGTGCAAGGATTGAACTGTAAGGCACTCCCCTAGATAAGGGTAGCACCGAAAATTGAAAACTGTTTTGCAATAAAAACTGCGAAGAGAAGTTAAAAAAGTGTCAAAGTTTCCGAAAAAGAGTTCTATTATCCACCATGTCAAAGGCATTAGAGTGATCAAGAAGTACTAGGAAATTTATTTTTTCTTCATCAAATTTACGTCGTATCTTACATCCAAACACAACACAAACTGCGAATGGGAATAGTTGTGTCATATATTACAAATTCCATAAAAAGAATAGACAGGCCATAAATGTCGTAATAATTTTCCTTGCAATTTCAACATGCAATGTATAAAAATCATCTTCATAAAAATCACGTCAAAAAATCTTAAAACGACCTAACTTCTTCTCGAGAAGTTTAAAAAATTTTTATAATTTGAAAATACAAAAATTTTAATATGCAGCTTTCTTTAGTAAACAAACTTGTGCTCTATTGATATCTTAAAATATTATAATGTAGAAGCTCCAACCAATCTAAAACATTCTTAAAATACTATTATTTAAAAGAGCAAATAATAAAAACTTTAAGCTGGCAAAGAAACAAAATCATTTGAGTGTGCTAAAGCACCTCAAACCGATCAATTTCGTAGGAAGAAAACAACTAAAAAATTATATGAAATACTTCAAAACATTTATGAAAACATTTTAAAACCTTTTAAAACAATGATCTTCACATTGACACTAATTTGCAAAAATTCAATGGCAAATAGCGAAGTGTAAAGGGGGAAAAACATAAACAGAAATTAAACATTAAATATCAAAATAAAGTCGAAAAATTAAGGAGCTAAAAAAAATAAATACTTCAATACGTATGTTCAGATGTCTGCAGAGCAAAAATACCAAAAATGATTGCAGATCACACATAGCAACATGTCATTTAACATGTCAACAACAATTACTACCGTAACATTAGCCAGTCACAAGCATACTTTCATCCTCTGCAATAGCAATAAAATTGCCCGACTAAAATCCAACAAAAGTTAAAGTGACACCAAAGTATGCGTTTAAGTGTGACGGCGGCATAGCAGTCGCAGCCTTTGCAATCGTAAGTAACAAGAACACCACCACGATCATCATCATCATCATGATCATCATCTTTGTCATTGCCATCAACACACAACAATTGTCGGCCAAGTGACGACAAGACGCGACAAGAAAAATTTTCAACTTAAACATTTACCACCAATAAATGTGCTGTTAAGGTGGCTGCTGTTAAGCAGTATTAGTATTGTTTAGTAGTATGGTGTTCAATCGCAGGAATACTATGAAAAGTTATTAGTTGAACTAAGTGAGTGACTGAGTGACATGCCTGCTACCCATAGAAATGCAATCGTAAATGGCAACCATAAAATATATATCACTGCATATTTAAGACTTTTAAGAAGTTTTTATTGTCTTATTACTTAAGCCAACTTTCTTTACAATAAATCGTTCAAATTTCACTTAAAAAGATCTTAAATTAATTTATTTGTAAATTAAATATTTCAGTGATTATTTTGAGGTTTAATTTTTTAATGTATAAAAATTAAAATAAATTTAGGTCAAGAACATAAAAATTATTTCTTTTTATTTATTTTATTTTTTTTTCAATTCTTTCTTAATCTCTGCACTATGATTCCTTGATTGATTGATTGAAAGCATCGAATATTTCAATTACCTTTTAAAAATTTTTCTCTAAAATTAATAATATTTTTAAAATTTATTTCTTGTTAAAATTTATCGCTACTATCATCCTTTTAATATTTATATTAAGTTAATGTCCTTATTTGCGTCACGCCTTTTTATATCCCTAAAACATAGTTGAATTAAAGTCAAGTATTTTCAGTTTGGTATTGACAGTAATGTGTGAGAACAGACATAAAGCATTGAGATTGCTGCATAAGGCATTGGTGATGTTACACATGTATTATCAAATTCACTGTTTACACAGTAAAATATTTCGGAACTCATAACATTTTATTTTGTCATTGTGCAGATTTCACAAGGGGATATTAGAGAGCGTTAAAATACTATTATTGCAATCTATAAATTATATTATTAAATCAGCTTTTTTATAATATATTGAGCTGAGTGTAAAGGGTTTTCACATCACGGATTTTGAGTTTTAAGGCTGAAATCGATTCGATTGACTCCGAATAGACCCAGTCCTTAACATAGCCGCACAAAAAATAATCTAGTAGTGTTAAATCACACAACCTGCCTGGCCACTGAACTGCTGATCGTCGTGAAATTATACGATCGGGAAATTTGCAATAAATTAATCGTTTCATTGGCTGTGTGACATGTGGCACTGTCCTGTTGAAACCACATGTCAGTAATATCCACGTCGTCATCAGTAGCCCAAAATTGAGTTGTTATTAGCATCTCGCGATAGCGTGATCCATTGACTGTTACCGAATTTTCAGCTTCACCTCCAAAAAAAAAAAAAAAACGGCGCAATCACGTCTCCAGACAACATAGTGCACTAAATGGTTGAGTATGCAAATGCTTCTCAATAATCGCTGCAGGATTTTCAGAAGCCCAAATGAGACAGTTTTGCTTGTTAATATACTATGACGATAAAACGAATTTTTTCAGAAAAGTCAACCGGATGTTGTATTGAGTGAATCTATGGCGATGTGAATGGGCTTCAATTTCTGCACCAGTTCACACTTGTAGGGCTTCAAAGTCAAATCCTTACGCAAAATTCGCCATGTGATGGTTTTATATAAACCCAATTGTTGAGAACGTCGAGGAATTAATAAATTTGGATCTGCTTCAACACTTTGGCTCACGGCTGCGATGTTTTCAGTTGAATGATCCGGTCGAACACGCGTTGGTGTTCGCCTATTATGACTCAAATTTAATGACCAAATTCTTAATAGCAGTTTTGGAAGTTATGATGGTTGTGGTTTCGCGGCCCAATAACAGATAGGTCAGTTTTAATGGTGGCCGGGTTCATTTCACCTTTAATAACACCTACCTGGTGAAATGTTCCCAGATCCAGTGAGCACGCTAGACATGTGTTCTGGACAGGAGTTGGATAGTCTCCAACTCTTCAGCAAGGAGTGATGATTTGCAGCCCTGCTCTGGAATCATTAAAGTTGCAACTAGGAACGACCTGTTGCTAGAATTAGTCTTCGGCTTCCTAGGACGAGCGTGATGTCCCTATTTATGCAGTGGTTTGACCACCATCTGATTAAGACTACATAGTCAGGCGCAGATGTAAATCTAATCACACAGTACCCAATAACGAAATATATACTAAAGTAATAGTAGATTTTGGTCTTTATATCACTGATTTCAGGTAGACTCGTGGCAGTCACACACATCCTAAGTTTCTACACTAATGCCCCAAGAGTAATATTAAAATTAAATTATTAAATTATGATTGCTGTGAAGTTTTTTTGTTTATAATTCTGCACAAGATATTGAAGTTGCTATATGCTGCAGATATCTTAGCTTCTTTAAAACATATACTTTTTCCATCTCTGGTACTGTTTTGATATGCTAAAGCTTTTCGGTTTAGATTTTGTCTATGTATGTGGAGTATTTTACCTATTTTGTATTGCTTCTCTAGGTGATAGTAGAAAGATTTAAGTAAATATTACCGCAATGCTCTTCTAGAACTTGAAGATGGAAAAACATTAGAACTGACCTTTTATCGATTACTATATCAAATAATAATTTCACCCATAATTACGTGCAAGAATAGTACGAGACTTATTATTGTCTGCTGGTAGAAAATGATAATCCCTGAAGGCAAGGCTCTAATAATGGTATTTGTAATCGATGCGCGTCAAATCAATTCTAAATATTCGACGACGTACTAGGTCCTTACCTAATGCCGCTTTAGGATTTTGTGCCTTGACTTAAATCTCCGCACATGCCATCAACAAAAATCCCTTAACTAACTGAGCTGCTAAATTAGAATAACGCTCAAGAGTAAATTTTATCGGCCTGCATGTATTTAATCTTGTAGTGCTTAAATGAAAGCAAAACGTTAAAATGTAAATAAAAGCTCTAAATTAGCTCTACTGTAACATCAAAGCAATGAAAGGCATTACAAATTCCATCAGTGTTGAACTTTTTAAAACCAAGTCAAGGATAAACTTTACTACAATCTTTATATTTATGTTTCCATTTCTAGTTATGGCTAAATGAAATAAAAGAAAAACCGTCAAACACAACAACAACAACAGCATAATGGTATTGTATGTGTAAAGAGAAAGAGAAAAAGATGTGTGTACGAAGATGCAGTGACTTCAAGTCAAAGACTTGAATGATAATATTGAAGTGAAATTTGTTTTGGTCCATTTCTTTAATGGAGCGGGTATTTGTTTATTATCTTCTTTCTTATTTATTTATCGTTGACCACTTCACCTCTCACATCTGTACAAATATGTTTAAATAGTTGTTCGCGAGCACCATATGTGGTGTCTTGTGACTATGTATCCCATTTGGCCCAGTTAAATCACTTGAAAATGATCACATTTTTGTATCAAATTTATTTTATTGGTTTTAGCTGCCGCTAAATAGGGCTCCATTGCTAACGAAAATCAGCGATCATTTTAAAAACAAACAATTGCTTGCGATCATAATTTATCATAGTGGATGTATGAGTGGAATTTTTAGAATATAAAACATGTGTAATATTTGATCTATTCATAATTTCTTACTATAAAATAGTAACACCTAAATCTGGATAAATAAATATTTTGATCAAAAGCAGACATTTTCACCGACATTTCTTGGGTATTAAATCTATAGATTCGGGGGGTAGAAACTTAATTGTTCATAGTTTCTGAACAAGTAAAATAAAATTGAGGAAATAATTATGTTTTAGGTGTTATTGAATTAATATCAAAAAACAAAAAAAAAACTAATATTAATTCAATAAACTTAAATTAAAATGTTTCAATTTTAATTTTTCATTTGGTTATATTATTTATTTTTATTCTACATAAAATTATTTTGTTTTTCTAATTAAGTTAATGGATTTTATTCATCTTACACATACTAATGAAAACTGCTACTAAAAAAAAAATTAATAACTTATTTTCTGTGTAACCAACCTATTTCATTTTTATTTTATTTTATAGATTAATCTTTAAACTTAACTAAAATGGAGAATTGGAACTATGAAACAAGAATTTGAAGACTGCAGCGCTTTCACGCTTTAGAGTCAGTAATTTCCGTCCAAAGAGAATATAGGCGCACGTTTCGTGGCACTCCTCCTAGCAGATGGACTATAATGAGGCTCGTAAAGAATTTTGCCAAGCGTGGCGCAATCGCAAGAAAGCCATATCATCGAGATCCCTCAGTTCGGAGACAGGAAACTATCGCTGCTGTAGCTGCTGCCATTGTATCCAATCCTCGAGTTAATCTGCTCAAATGGGTGTCAGCAGACAATTTTGCACCAAGATTTTAACTTATTTCCATATAAGATTTAATTAACAAACAAACTGAACCCAAGAGACTTCTCAATTCGCTTGGAATTTTGTGAGAAGATCATTCAAATGGCGTCGGAGAATGAAAACGTCTTGAACAGCATTTTTATGTCTGATGAAACACATTTTGATTAAGGCGGCAATGTTAACAAACAAAATTGTCGAATATGGAGTAATTTTAACCCACAGATACTCCTTCAGAAGCAATTACATCCACTTTGCGTCGCAATGTGGTGTGCAGTTTCCTTAAGATTATTTGTCACGGCCTTACTTTTTCGAAGAAAACGGTCTTACTGCTACGTTCAATGGAGACCGTTTCTTAAGGGTATTGAAAGAATATTTCTTTCCAAAATTACGCCGAAGAAGAGTCCTTTTCAACTCTGTTTAGTTTAATTAAACCGGAGTAACTTGTCACATAGCCACGCCTTTTATGACGGAATTGCGGCAAAAATTCCCCAATAAATTGACTTCAAGAAACTCCACATTCCGTTGACCTCCCAGGTCTCCTGACCTCACTATATCTGATCAATCCATTCGAATGGTAACTGATGCAATTCCCCCTGCAACACTCCAGGCAGTAATGAATAACTTTTTGATTAGATGTCGCACATGTGTCACCGAGTGTGGAGGCCATTTGAATTCAATTTTTTTCAAAACTTCATGAATTACTTTAACGAAAATGTATTATTTTGAAAATGAATTACTAAAAAATATATTACACAAACTTCACAAAAAGTTATTTGAGTTTCTTAATGTAGCAAAATTGATCAAATCGTTACTCGTAATTTTTAAATACCACTGTTATCTTCGCGAAAATGTCTGTTTGTCTGAAATACCCTTATCTCTTGTGGTGGAAACCATTGGCTCACTATTCACGCAGTCCCTGAATGTTGATGTTGTTTATCTACAAGAGCTAGAAAGATAATTTGAAACGGTTGGCAGGAAGGCTAACACGATACTTACAAAAACTATGCAAAGCTGATACAATATTCTTTGTCGACTTATTTGCTTTTCGGAGAGAACGGTTGAAAAGGATTCAAATAGTAGCGATTTGTTTTATTCTCCTTATGCACGACTTTATACAAAAAAAAAAGAAATTGATATCTTTAATTCTATCTGATAGCTTGTTTGTAGATTGCTGGGCAAAAGTTCAACTATTACTGGTAATGAGTTTGGAGTGTATTTAGCGGCATAAAATAACAAGATTTTAGCACGATATTTAATAGTGACAAATAGAGAATTTTATGTAGACATAGCGATCAGAATGTGTCGTGTCCTGTTTTTATTATATATGTTTAATATTCTCCATATCTCTACACAATGTTATGCGCCATTATTATTACAGTTGTTACGCGATAACTAGTCAACTGCAGATTCAATCAGAAGAATAGGAAATCATTTTAGTTATTTATAGCTATTTTCTAAGGTTTAGGTCCATGTATTTCACTACTCCGTTCTATACCACGAGTAAGATTATTTTTTATAACAGCAATTTATAATTTTCTGATGATGCTACACAAATAAGCGAATCATAAATATTTTCATAAAGCCAATTTCTCAAGGAAAATAATTTTTTCAACTAAATGGCTTGCAAAGCAGTCACGGGCACGCTGGTAAGCTTTATAAAAAGTACATTAAAAAAAATATATTTATAAAGTTTATTATTAGTAATTTATTATTCTTTATAAAAAAATTTAGTTAAGCTTTATTTTTTTAACATTACTTTTTTTTATTAATTTGATAAATTGTTTATATACATTTTGTTTTTCCTGAATGTAAAAAAAATAAAGATTAATTGATTTTTTTTATAAAGAAGTCCTAGTGCTTAATTAGTAAATAATAAATAAAATTTTAAAGTGGTCAAATAACCATAAATATTGTATTTATAAAGTATATTTAAAATTACATTTAAAAAATTATGTTTTAAAAAATCCATTTGTACAAAGATAAAAAAGTACTTATTAAAAAAATATACTTTTTATTAGTATATTTTAAAATAAATATGTTTTGAAGAAAGTGGCTTAATAAATATAGTTTGGGAAAAACCATTTAAGAATAAAAAAAATTTTTGTAATAAAGTACCTTCTTACAAAAAAACAGTTTAGTTCATCGTGCAGAAGCACAGGACACACTTAACACAAAAATAGACATAACTGTATTTTTTCAGTTAAAGAAGATAGTGATGTGAAAGAAATTTTTGCAATAGTTACAAATGTGAACTCTGAATTAATTTATGGAAAAAAGTCAGTTTTGGAAAATTTTGAGTTGTGACCCTTTTGTATTTAGGGTACGATATATATGAAAATTATGTTATTGTTGGGACATCCATCATTTAATTGTATTTTCCTTTATTTATTTGCCCTTATAGTAGCCATAGAAGTATATAGTCTGCAGAGGTGCTTGACACCTACATATTCTTCAAAATCGCGGAGCCTGTGACAACATCTTTAATTTTTATATCAACTGTTTAAAATTATTTTTGTAGCAAATTAGCTACTTCTTTGTTTCTCTTCCGGCCAATATGAGATTTCATCAACTGCAGAAAATTGCTTCTTTTCAACTGCAGAAAACTTTTTGAAATATTTGAAGAAGTTTTAAAACATTAAGGTCTACACAAAGAGCCATCAGTTAAAAAATGGTCGAACGAAATTTGAATTTTAAATCTTCTACAACTCTGTCCTAAATTTTTATTTAAAAAATTATACTATCACGATGAAAGAAGGGGATGCAAATAGAAATTTTAGGAAAATAAGTCTACGGAAAGGGAACATGGAGTCTGGTGAGTTCTTTCAGGACGAATGATGATTAAAAATAATTTGAATACAATGGAAATAATGGAATTATCTCACATTAAATATGTACTGAACTAAGTTAAATACAATTTCTATTTGTACTCTTAAAAGTTCCAAAATTCTAAATCTTATGTTTATCACTTTGTGTTTTATCCTTAATTAATTTTACTATCCTTGAATCTTTACTTAACCTAATTAATATACCCCTATCTTAAGTAAACACTAGTCTGACTAAATATTAAGTGATTCTGCAGCATCTTGAGTAATTCTTAATAGCCAGGGATATAAGAAATTTGAAAGCATCAGGAAGAAAGACAGCAAAAACCTTTTGAACTTCAACGTGCATCACTTGTTGCACAAATCAGCCGCTTAAAATCGGACACCAAAAATTTAACACAGAACAACAAAAAAGCACACAAAGTAAACATATGTCAGCTTTCATGTGGTTGATATTAAAACATTAAAAATCCTCCAACGTTTTTAAAATAGACATCGTTAACACGTACATACGTATGTAAAATTTTATGTATGGCATATTATGTTGCAAGCATGAAATAAATAAAATCACAGTAGCAACAGTTTTATTTAACATTTTAATTAGATTGTCAACAACACGAAAACAACCTCATTTTCAAACAATATGTTTATAGCTCGGTTGTTTGCTTTTAACAGGAGCTAAAGAACAAAATCTATGTAAACCTAATGTACTAAACGACTAGTTTGTATAAATATATCGTCTGCAAAGGCAACAAAATCCTCCACCAGAAAATCTGCATAAAATTTTTGGCTGTTTATTTTTTTATTTTAAGTTCATTAACATGCACAGGTTAATTACTACATTTCTAGGAGATTCAAAACATTAAATTTCACAGAAATAAGCCATTAAACATTAAGTCACTCTATACGACCAACATAAGAGCTAATGTATAAAGTAGCTAGTAGCACTATAGTCAAAATGACATTCATCCTTTTTATTTATTTTTTCTTTCTTTCCTTTTCTTAATGTACGCTTAATTTCATGTTGTACTTTTAACCCTTGAATGCAAGTTTGTTGAGCAGAGTGGACGAAATTGGAAACAAAATCCTCGGTGGAATAAAAAGATTTGCGTTAATTTGTCAATTTTGATAATATAGCGTTGAAATTATTTCAGTAGTACTTGGGTGATTAAAGACATATAGGCAAAGCTTTAAGTTCTAATTGAGGGAAAATAGGAGTTTACAAATTTATAAAAGATTTATGTAGTTCTTGTAACACCAAATATAAAAATTGACAACAGTAGTTTGATTTAGATAAACTAAATTAGATACTGTGGATGGCATGTAGTGTCTGCAGTGTAGTATATGTCATACCACACGTGATGAAACTAAACTTATGCATAAGACATTTCCAGATCGTACACACATTCATTTTATTATTTTATATAAAAACTGTACACCTATGAAACCAAAAACATGTGGTTATAGCGTCTAGTGACCACGCCTATACAGAACTACATATTTCTAGAAAAAATATACTCTCTGGAGCAGTGAGCAACAAAACTTTAGTAGTGCAAAGATTTGATCATCAATTGAAAAAAAGCTTTAATATTTCAGCTATAAACAAATTTTTTATAAATATCGCGAAACAATAATCTTCATTCTGCTTGTGTCTAATTTTTCCGGCTTTATTTTAAAATAAACAGAAAAATCGGATAATTAATTTACATCCCTATTAACTTACAATTTAGAATATACAAATAAAGGGTTTTTTTAACAAGAAGTTTGTTTTCTAAACCAAAATAAAATAAAAAATTTAGATTAAGATGATTAAAATGTTTGTTGTATTATGGAGTGAAAAGTTCGGTTATGAATGAAAAATGATATCTGGCAAATGTCCAGCACGATCACGATGACAGATGTTGATTCTTTAATTACAGATTTGCCAAAATTGCCAACCTAGTTCATTAACCTCACATCGGATTTTGAGATTTATGGCTGAAAGCGTTTCGACTCGTTCCGTATAGATTCTGTACTTAACATAGCACCACAAAAAAAAATAATCCAGTGGTTTTATTTAACACGATCTGGCTGGCCACTTAACTGCTGATTGCCGTAAAATTTGTCGAACAATTTGGTTTGCAATAAATTGATCGTTTCATTGGATGTGTGATATGTTTCACTATTCTCTTGAAACCAAAGGTCTGAGATATCCATGTCGTCAACAATAGGCCAAAATTGAGTCGTTAGCATCTCGTGATAACCGTTGACCGTTACCGTATTTATATCCTCATCTTTGAAAAAGAATGGCATATTCACACCTTCAGATTACATAGCGCATCACACAGTGACACATTGAGCATGTAGAGGCTTGTCAATAACCGCTGTACGATTTTCAGCAGCCCAAGTGCGGCAATTTTGGTTGCTAACATACTCTGAGAAGTGAAAATTGGCTCCATCTGAGAAAATGATTTTTTCAGAAAAACCACCCGCTTGTTCTCGAATGAATTAAGCGAATCTACGGTGCTACGGTCGGCTTCAATTCCTGCACCAAATCCTTACGCAAAATTCACCATTTTTTTGGATAAACCCAGTTCCTAAAAACGTCGAGGAATTGATAAAATTTTATCAACACTGTGGCTCACTGCTGCATTGTTTTCAGTTAAACGACCGGGTCGAACACGCGTTGATGTTCGCACTTTTTTTATCGAGCATATCGACTCAAATTTAATGACCACATTCTTAACAGCGGTTCCAGAAGAACGATTGAGTTGGCCGAAAATATCACGAACTTTGCGAAATGTAACTTTAACAGAACCACCATTTATTTTAATGCGATTTTCGTGCGAAATTGAATTCATTGTAACAAGTGACAATGCATCTACTACGAATATGTCAAAAAACTAAATGTCAAATCTATCATGTTGTTGGTGTTGCTACAATTAAAAAATAAACTTTCTTTTGTTAAACCCGATAGAAAGGAAGAAGGAAAGAATTTCTGATTACAACTTCTGAATAAGCCATGACCATGCACCATTTAATATTTGTAAATTCAATATATTTAGTATTTTTAGGCTTTGGCATCTTTGAGTTGGTAACACAGTTTTGTTTTTTTTTATAGTAAAAAACCTCCAGCTGATCAACTGATATTGGTATTGTGCGTTGAAGCACTTTTTATTTGAATGTCTGGCTAGAATTATCGACTAATCCCCTAGTTCAGGTCGGGTCAGTCACTTATCTGCACCAGTAACCCAAGAATGATAAATAGGGCGTGAATACAATGACCAGCTATAAATTATTAGAACAAACAACTTTATTATCTATTAATGGGTTAAATTAAGAACATTTACATGATGTTTCAAAGCTTAAGCTTCAAAGAGCATTTGAACCATCTGTGGTGCTAGATAGCTAGGCAGACTCTATAGCCAGCAAATGACGCAAATTTATAAAATAAATGCATGTTTAAAAGCTGGAAGAAATGATAAGATACCTTCAGTAGCTAAAACACCGTGGCAGTGATGCCTCTAGGGGCGCATAACAAATACAAAAAAAAAACCTTGAAAAAGTACTACATTTAATAAAGTCTAAATAAAATCCTAAACAAATGAATAACGGCGGTATTTTCTGTATTTCACAACATCTTCTCCTACATATATTTTTTAGTGTTTTTAATTTTTTTATATTGAAGCTCCTGCTAAAAGCATAGCAGACAACAAACACATGTGTGTCACTGCAATATAAACGACAGTAGCAATATGTGCAACATTAACAACAAAAAACAACACCAGCAGTGGCAGTAGCAACTACATAACTGATGGTCATTAAAACAAAAGCAACAGCCAAATATAACCATATGAATCAAAATGAAACATACCATGCATGGGCAATACACGAATCACGGTTATAACCTTTTGTCTTTTTTTATAACTTTGTTTTTGTGTTTTGTTTTTATTTTTCTTTTTTTTTTTTGTTTCCTTGGTGATTGTTTAAATGGTCTTTTGCGACAATCAACCAGCCAACTAAGCCAACCGCGTGAATAACTAATTTCAACGGAAGCTTAACAAAATCCTATTGAAATAAATATCTCTAGCTTTCATAGCGGTAACAACAACAACAACAATAACAACAACCATGTTAAAATAAAGGATAACCCATTTATCACCCACCATCACTGTTAACATTTAAACACCAACTAAGCGGCCTCAAACCGGCATTATTTAACTTTATAGCATTTAAAGTCTGACTATATAGTCAGTCGTATTGTTGTTAAATTCTTTCTTTTATTGTTGTTCCTGTTGCTGTTACTTAAGAACAATAACATTTTTTTGCAGTGTTTTTGTTACCACATTCAAACAGCTATAGTTCCAGTAATTCTTATTATTTACAATGAAATTTTTGTTGCCAGAAAAACAATTCGTGCATTAACACTTTTAGAAAATCGGTTGTGGAAAAATACACACCTGATAACAGAATAAAAAACAAAAAAAAACATTTTTGTTCTTTCTTTTTCGTCAGATCATTTCACTATTGGCAACTAAATTTAATCAAAGAAAATTTTTAAATAGGCGACTTTGGTAAAAGGGTGTGTTCTACAAATTAACGTTTAAAGGAAACACCAAAATTTGGAATTCTAATCGTTTGACAAAATGTAACTCAGAAGTTACAACTTGAAGTTACTTGCAAGTCCTTGCGAACATAAGGAAAAATACACTTATCCCTTGCTAACAAGAAAAGTAAATATCTGAGCATATTGTGTCAAATTTAAGATGTAATTATAAAAGGAATCAATCTGCAGACACAAATATTAATAAAATTAATTAAACAAAAATTTTAGATAGACAACTTAAGTAAAAGGTCTTGTTCTATAAATATTAACGTTTAAAGTAGAAGATACAACTTGAAGTTACTTGCAAGTCCTTTCAAACATAAGGGAAAAATACACTTATCCTTTGCTTAATAGATTAATTTAATTGTTTAACCCTGACTCTCCCCTAAGTACAGTCCTTTCATAAGTTGTGGGTTAAATAATAGAATCAGTTGTCCGTATTTCCTGCTCCTTCATATTACCTGCTAGCTCAAACCTGGCTTCTATTTTATCGTTGGACAATTTAATGCGATTATGGATAAATACGTTAAGCTTGTGGAAGTCTTCTCGTACCTGAAAAGTATTTTCAAGCGGCAAATTCTGGCTGGCTAAGACTTTCTCTTGTTAGACCATTGGCCGCAATGCACTACTACGTGATAAGATTTACATCTGCGCCTGACTGTGGAACCTTAATCAAATGGTGGTTGAACCACTTTGCATAAATAGGAACGTTATGCTCGTCCTAGGAAGCCGAAGACTAATTCTAGCAACAGGTTTTTCCTAGTTGCAACTTTAATGATTCCAGAGCAGGGCTGCAAATCATCACTCCTTGCTGAAGAGTTGGAGACTATCCAACTACTGTCCAGAACACATGTCTAGCATGCTTACTGAATCTGGGAACATTTCACCAGGTAGGTGTTATTAAAGTTGAAATGAACCCGGCCACCATATAAAACTGACCTGTCTGTTATGCGGCCGCGAAACCACCACGATACTCCCATATAGGGGCCAACCTCCATAATCAGCCAGAGAACAGTTAAATGTCTAAAGAGACAAATAACGGAACTCTGGGGGCTTACTGATTCCCGTGGAAATTAAGTAGAGTTCCCAGTTGACCCCTGCTGCCTTCAGGGGACTGGACTCCCTTTTTCCCCCAGTTGCACAGGTCTAGATAGTCGAAGTTTTATAAAGACCATATCAATGTGCCCCGGGGTGGGCCGCAATGCACTGCTCGCACAGATACAGATTGCGGATAGCCTACCCAGTAAAATTGCTGCTTTATCATTTCATCATTTTTGTTACACCTAGAGAGGCCGCCATTGGAACCATTATGGAACTGTTCCATTACCAGGTTTATCCCGGAAGCTGGCACAATAATTAAGTCCGTTGAAGTTTTACCATCTATTCTTTTCCAAATTCTATATAAACAGCCATCTACCACTTTTAGGCTTCTGCAAAATTTTTGCCCAACCAGGTTTCTTATTCTGAGCCTTAGTCCAGTCTTCGCCAGAGCCCATTTTTATAAGCGGCACAATTATGATGGACTCCTTTTTCTCCACTTTCGTGCGGGGCTCACACTTTACGTTGCATGGCCGCCTTGAAAGGGCGGCAGCATTATCGTGTTTTCCGCCTTTCCACAATTTTAGTTTCCCCCTGAGTTCGTAAAAAAATACCCGAAATGCACTAATATAACATCACAGCTGCAGATAGTCAAGTCTACAACAGAACTGATTGAATTAGAATTGTAAGCAGTTAATAGAGCACAAAGACTACAAAGTCTAAAACTCATGATTTTTTTTCCAGTTCTTATATAAATTTTTTTCATTTTCTATTATTTTTCGATTTTGAATCCAATAGAAAGTTAATTTGTATAAGAAAGTTAATTTGTATAAGAAAATTAATTTGTATAAGATATTTAACTTTTTGTTTACTAATTTGATTCTTGACTTTTAACATTTAATGGCAGTAAGCTTAATTCTCTATTACGAAAAGGGGAGACAAAATCAGCGAGCTATATTTTAAGGGTTTTATAGCTGCCGAAGACTTAGGACTTATATTTTCAATAAACTAAAACAAATTTTTAAACAAAAATAAATAATAAAAAAAAAAAAAATAGGAATGTAACATGAAGATTATTTTGTTTTTCTACACTCGTTTGATGTTTAAGTTGTAAGTGGGGCATAACCTTAAAAATATTCAGCAATAAAATAAATTATTGCATGTTTATTGTATTCTTTCTATATATAAAAATATTTAATTTCATGTTCTGCAAAATTTGTAATGTAGTTTTGTTTTAACCAGGTCATAAAAGGGCGCTGCGATAAAATGATGAAAGTTCTAGTATTTAAAAAGCGATAGGCAAATTCAACTTAAATATACCCTATGCCCTGAAAATATTGCATTATTATAATTGGCATAACGTAGGATACTAAACTAAACACAACAAGAGCAAATGACTTTGTATTTTTTCTAATAACATCAAATATTATTGGCCTGAAATTCACATTGCATATCGATGTATGTTTCTACCACCAGTACTTGGCGTAAGTAACAAGAACTTCCAATAGTAAAAAACAAAATAAAAATGAAAATAAAAAGAAACATATATCGGAAAAGTAAACCAGCCAAATACACATTACACTTTTGTTGCTTTGACCCAGAATTAAAGTCAAGTTGAAGTCCATTATTGTGTGTCTTGCCTTCAAAGGCATTTTGCCAAATGTGGTTTGAATTTGAAAATAAATTATGAATTGTTTGCAACAAATTACCCGCCAAATGAAGGCGCTCTTAAATTTTCACATATTATCAATAATTTATAGACAGAAAAAAACGAATATTTAGGTTTGTATGTTGCACTATGACACATTTTATTTAATGGTGTTCATAATTTGTATAAAATGTACCATAAATGGTATGACATGATACACTTGGTTGGTAAATGCTTTAATAAAACGATTTAACCAAAAACTTTAGTTATTAATACTAAAAACAATCTAAGGAAAATTAGAATGTGGTAATATCATTAATAATTTTTCAAATTTATTTTGTAATCAAAAAATTTGATTAGAGTGGTGGTACTTTTATGGCGAAAAATTTAAATATAAAATATTCATGTCACATAAAATTTCGATAAAATGTTGTAATTGCATTAAAGTTTTTTTTATTTAAAGCTTGTTTCAGTACTAGTAAATCTTCTTTATAAGACAATAAAAAAGGTGCGTATACATTTTCTAAATATCACTATCTTTGTATGACTATTTGCATATCAACCTCAATAGCTTTTGGTAATAAAATGCAATTATACAAATTTTTAATTAAATTCTTTAGACATCAAATATTTAGTGAATGTCCCATTTTTAATTTAAAAAATTACACCACACAAAGAACTGTGGTTTATTTGATAAAAAAAAAATTAAATAAACTATTAGTTGCTTAAGCTGCTTAATATAGGAGTGATCCAATTAAAACCATACAGAGCTATATAAGTAGTACGTTTTAAGTAGATAGAAATTATTAAACCAGAAAAAAAATAATATTGTTTTTATTAAAAAATCTAGTTTCTTAACAGTTGCAAAATCTATATCATTATAAAATCGATAATATAACCACTCACAGTTATGATAACGCAGTAAATTTAACATTTATATTTTTGTAAAAATATACGTGTTTAAATAGTTGCTTCGTTGTCTATCGTCAATTCTTAGTAGAGCGCAGTAACGCTAAAAAATTAAAAATTAAAAGCTATTACATCCGCAAGCACTCTAAAGACCACGATTTATGGATCTGCATTTAGAGCGTTCCCACTTTTCACTATCAAAGAAGTAATCGGCCGACGATCTTGTTTTGTCGGGAGAATTAAACATTCTGTCACAAAAGTTAATACCTTTTTAGATCACCGACAGCCTCGAAATAAAAAGTGGCAACAGGCCTGGAGAAAGCATAGCCGCATACAATGAAATTAATTAATTAATCTAGAAAAATAATGTCTTAGTATTCTATGATTAACTAGTTAAAGCTCAAAAGTATAGGAATGAATGGCTCAGATTTGGACGAGAACTTCCCGGATGTTATTTCTTACTTACAGTCTGGGTTAGATAAACTATAACATATGTCTTTACGTATAAACATATGCATACATACATGCAAACACAGGTACATTTTTCCATACATAAATGGCTCCAAGGAGTATTGGGTACTTTGGATATAAAAACCCCGTTTAACAGAGTCAACTGGGAAAATATTGTAAATGACTTGTGGCGATTATAAAGGACTATTTTCTTGAAAAATATGATGAGAGAGTAAATGAACATAAAATAAATGAGGGAGAAATACAAGGTTCGGTACTCGCACTAGTGTGGAGTCTTGAGACTAAATTTTTCGAATATAGAAAAATTTTCGGTTTTGTATATGATATAGCATTTGTAATTTTGGTGAAAACACTTAATGAAGCTATGACGGTGTCAGAGAGGGATTCAGTAGAAGATGATGGTTTAGGAGAATGGTTGTTTTTCTAGTTGAGCATAAAACAAAGGATGTATTAATTACTAACCGTAAAATTGTAAAATAAATAGACCTTCAAATTGAAGAAACTATCTGATAAGCACTAAGAAATACCTTAAATATTTAGGTATTGTTGGTTATACAAACAACATCTCCCTCATGTAAGGGTTAAGGCAGTTGTATGAACAACTTTGTGCCAAGTTCCTAACAAGGAAGATATCAGCGGAGGTTCTCCAGAGTATAATTCTCTATGCATCTCCAGTATATGCAGAATCTATCTTGCTCAGAAAACCTACATTAGTTCTAAGTATAGATTGAGGCTAGTATGGGAATACTCTGCATATAGAACTGTATCTGATGTATCTGCTTTAATCATTGCAACGATTATACCAAACGGTATAAGAGAAGAAGAAAGAAAAAGTCGCAATTGGAGGTACAGTAACTTATTGCGAATTGCAACAACATAACGAAGGCTAGAGAAAACACCATGGCTGAGTGGCAAATGAGATCGAAATTGGCTGTCAATGGTGGACTTATGCGATGATATCTGGTATAAAAGTGTGGTACGACAGGCAGCATGGTTCGTAAACCTTTCACCGTAACCAATTTCTGAGTTTCCACAGTTGTTTTCTATTATATTTATTTCGTTACGGACTCAATAACTCTCCTTTTTGTCCGCGTTATCACTGGTATGTAGAAGATCCTATCAGAGAACGATAATTTGCAAAACTTATTAGGAAAAAGTATATGTGTAAGCAACATTGTACAGATTATATTGTCATCATTAGATTACTGGCAGTATGTTTGTGAATATGCTAAGGTTGTTCTTTTAAAACTTCGATGGCAGGAAGAGATCTGTAGGAGAAACCAAAATTAGTTGAAGTTTTTAACCTACTCCCCCATCTGTAGAAATACTTTTATGGTGATACCGTGGGGACTAGGGGATAGTAGTTTCAGTGTGTTAAAGTTTCACACTCTTGGGTCTGCCGGGGTCTTTCGAAGATTTTTTCTTTGTATTAGAAAAAAAATATGCACATATGCATACGTGCACACAAAGGTACGTGCATATATATAAACGTATGTACATATATACATACATAAATAAACACATACATACATATGTAAATACTTATCGTTAAAAATATTTATTTTATTTTTTGACGATTTCAGCAAAAACACGAAATATTCTATTGAGATTATAAAATAATATTCTATTCCAATTATTTAACTTTGAAAATATATTTCTGTAGAAAGGAAATTTATATGGTTTCATTTAACGTTATAAATAGTAAGTAACTATTGTGCTTAATGCCTTCTATAAAAAGATAATAAAAACAAAATTAAATACCATTATTATTACGATTATTATTTTAAAATTTTCTTTAATTTTTTAAGTCTTACTTTGTTGATTACATTTCTCATTTAAACGAAATTTGAGCAAACAACACTGAGAAGCTATGTAAACGATAACTAAAACACTTGTTACATTTTTTATGTTGATATAAGTAACGTATATAGAATTTTTTATACTAATCTTTATAATTTTATTTTTATTCGACCTTTTTTATTTTAATTAAAGAAGAAGCCTTCCATAGGAAAGCGAAATATTTAAAAAATATATATTGTTAAAATTTAATTTAAAAAACCGTTTAAAAGATTAATACATATTTAATTAATCTTTATAAAAATAATTAATAGCTCCTGATCATATGAAAAAAGAAAAATAATTAAAAACAGTTTAAATTTATAATGAAATAAATTATTTTCGGAATCAGTTTCAAATTCCTTAGAAGCTACTTAATGACTTTGATGTGCTTACATTAATATTGTGATTTCAGCTTTTTTTACCATCACAACTATTATTGGAATTTTCTCATGCTATTTTCCCATGCTTAGTTATTGAATTTTGTCTCATATATTTATTAAGTGATAAATAATTAACCCTTGAATTACAGTGTATAATTTCCATCTTGCACTAGGTTCAGTTATTTAAAGCAGTAAATTCATATCAAAATTTGAGAGTGGTATTTTAAGAATTAAAAAAAAAAATACAAAACAAAAATTAGCAAAAGTTTTATTATAAATTTTTTGTTAGATAATTAGTCTACAACTAACAATTGTTATTTGTTTATTTAAAGCGCTAAAATGAAACCTGCGTAGCCACTTTTAATTTGGCAATAATTTTCAAAATATTTTCAATTTTCAAATTTTTTTTGTAATATGACTTCCACCACCATCCATCTCAAGTAGCATATATTTTATTCAAATCGGCTTTCATATTTTATTTTTGATAGTTACTGTTCTAGCTTAAATGGCACATAATCTAATTCTTAATCATTATAAGTCACTTTACTGTTGACTGATGGTTTAAGGTATACAATTGATGATTTCGCCTTTAGAAAATAATACAAAGTAAAAATATCGATTTACATTCTGTTTTGCGTTTAAAATTTTTCCTCCATTATAATATATTATTATAATACGTCTAGAGATATAAGTGACTAGAATGAGCGCATTTTAATAAAATCTTTTTATTGTGGTGCAATTATATTGCGTGTGTAGATCGAAAACAAATTTGAAATGCAAACTTTATTTTGATTTCTTTCCCGTATTTATCTTAAGCATTTACTAAAGTAGCTGATTTTTAAGGGCAGAAGTTCATGGCCTAAAACTTAGCTTAAGTTTTCACTCTTTTCCACTTCCTGTAACAATACCCAAATTTGGATTGATTACTCTACTTGACGACTATGCAGCCAAAAAATGGTTTAAAAGAGAAAAATTTTAACAACAAAATTCCAACAATATCATATCAGATATATCTAAAACAACAAATAAAGTGAATTTAATGTGTTTTATTTCCCTTGAACCAAAATTAGGCTCTCAAATAATTTTGTAACAACATCAACAATTTTATGCACTTTCAACACCATAAATTTCAATTACACTTTATAGCACTTTTACTGTTAAAATCTGTGAAAATTTTTGATTCCGTATTGTACAACGAGAATGTAAACATGTTTGCTTCTCAACTACTAGATACAATGAGATGAATTAAAGTAATTCATAAAAAACAATAAGAAAACAAGAAGAAAAAGAAGAAGAAGAAGAAAGGAAAAATGAAGCAATCGGGACATGAGTTGCAAACTTAAGAAACTAACAGTGGGAGCCAATAAAGAATCTATTGATTTATTATTGATGTTTTCATGATGTGTGGACGTTTCATGTATACTTCGTTTGTATTTTATTGAGGTTGCTAAAACTTCATAGTATACACTTCAACACTATGTATGGACAAACATATTTGTTGCTCAAAGTTGACCTCTCAAATTAGTGCGTTTATGTTTTTGGGGCTTTTGATTTTCTACCGATACTGGGTCATCGTACAAAACTTAAAGAAAAAATTTCACAAATACACTTAAATAAAAAGAAAATACCAAAAATAATAAAAAAATAATGGAAAAAAATTCTCCATGTTTGACAGTCTACAAATAATGGCAACTATACGTATGGCTGCAAACGAGTGCATGCAGCAGCTTGACATGAACTGTAAGTATGATGAAAAAATACTCCCGAAGAAAAAAGAAGACATTAATCGATCACTGGAAAACCGTACATACACTTGGAGAAAAGAAAACTTAATTTTTTGTAAGTTTTTTAGCTAAATGTTCTAGCTTTCTATCAAAAATAATTTGTTATTAAAACGCACGCCTACTTCTAGCACACAAGCAAAACAGAATAGCATCGATACCTTTTTTACCTTAATTTGCTTTAAATAGCACCTTATCTTTTATCTCTGGTTGATTAAGCCTGAGGTTTAATCATAATAATAGGCTTTGCTTTATATTACTGTTTTTCAAAAATGCAAATTGATTTCATGCACTCACCAAACGGGGAATTTAAGTATCCTGCTTTATCAACCAGCTCCCCCCAGGGGCACACAGTTTTGATAGATCTCTTCCCCATCTTGATATGTGGCTTCGGGCGCCAGTTGGCTGGGTTAGTAGAAGCCCGAAACTGGAAGAGACATAGGTCTCTCGTAGCCCGCAGGGCTATGGCCCTTTTCTAGTTATTAGTGAGGCCTCTCGAAAAGCAACGTGGTGGCTTTGATTTAATTGGGCTTTGAAGAAAGCTCCGAAGAGATGTTAACGAAATGAAAGGTTAAGGTCCAGAAGTTTGATAGTCTTCAATTTTTCAACAAGAAGTGATGAAACAGCTCTAATCCCGTACACTCGAAAATTGCTAGTAAGGCATATATGCATCTAGTCGTAGGTGGCCGCTTTCCGTCACGCAGTGGTAAGAACACCGTTAGATTAAGGCCTCAAGGCCAGATGCTGATGTTAACCCCATCACGTTATTTTTTTAACAACCAGCTACTTTCTGCCAGTTCTGTCAAGAGTATCCCAATCTCAGTATTTTAATATGCAATCGAAATGTTTCAGCCTCTTTTGTCGCCTTTACCATTGCAGCTTTTGTTCTAATGCAATAACGTTACTGCCAACTCCTTAACGGTTGCCATAGAAAAGGTTTGATTTTCTTTTTAATCAAGACTACGGGAGGTTTGTCCATTTATTATCCTGTGCTAATCAGCAACCATTACTATTCTCTATAATCATGACCTGATGGTAGTAGAAATCATGACTTGTGATCTTCTGATTTACAAAAATCATACAACAATGGAACCAACGCGTCTGCTCAACATGTTTTGGCTAAGATTACATTTTATTTTGTTCAGACATACACACACCACAGTTATATGTGATGGAAATAACAACCATATTTTAACTAATAATTGATTTTATTTACTAATGCACACAAGAATCCTTTAAAAAATTTTCACTTGAATTATGTATTAAAATCTTAAAGGATTCCTTGATACCCTTATCTTAAAAAAAAATCTTTATATATTAATGGATTTCTCCTTTTTAATTATGGTAAATCTTTAGAAAGATCCCATCTTTTTTTAATAAAACCAAAATTAATAAACTTCCTACGTGAAACTTAAAGAGGCCATTTGTATAACACATCAGTCCCTGCTTGGATATACTTTAACATGTAGATAGAGTTTAAGGGCTACAAAATTAAATTATTGTTTTTTCAGTGTAATAACGAAAAAGCAAAACAAGAACTTCAAGTAAATTGTAAAAATTTGTTACATTGAACTTTTTTTTTGCCTTCAATTGCTGACACTGCATTGCACTCACTGCAGATTGAGATGAAATTTCGTTTATTCAGTCAATAGGCCGTGTATAATACAAGCAACTTACACACACACACATACCAATCAACTTTATCCTAAAAGTTATTTGATGTGAAATATTTTAGAAAGTCATTCTTGATTTGACACGGAAAATCAATCATGTCAATTTTGAGTAAGATGTGTCGGTTGACAAGAGTATTTATTTTGTTTGCGTTTCTTGTTGTGAAGTTTAAAAGCAATTTTTAGAGGAACATTACGGAAACGCAAGGTTCGTTTACACTCGATTTATTGATACAGTAATTTTTTTGATAGCATCATTTATATGCGACTAAATATGATGGTTGTGTTTGTTAAGAACAATAATTCATTTATGTATCTACATACATTTGATATGAATTTTTGCAAATTTCTTTTACCATTATTTATTATTATTATTATCATTTTCTTCTTTAACAACTTGTTTAATGTTTATAAAATTGATTCATTCCTTATCAAGCTGCTTAGCATTTGACATTGAGAGAATACGCAAAATAATTTAAGACAGTAAGTTAAATAAATCATATGTTTGCGTTTTGGGATATTGCAGATTATCGGATGTTATATGCAATTCTTATTTCTAATATATGAAAAGTTATAAGCACACTCTCGATCAAAAGATTAAAACCACTTAAATTTCTGATGATACTGTTTGAACTCGACAGCTTAAGATTTATTTAGGAACATTAATTAATATTAATGCAATATAATTTCAAAATTCCTTTAAAAAAGAAAAGACAAGATATATGCGTAAATTTGCAAGACAAGAAATACAAAAATTTTATTTTCATTTATAAAGGGTTTTATAACAAAAATTTTATTTTCTAAAACAAAGAATTTAGATTAAGATGATTAAAATTTTTATTGTATTACGAAGATATTTGGCAAATATCCACCACGACCACGCTGATAAATGTCACTTCTTTCATAAAAGTTTTTAATCACGTTTTGGCGGTCCTACTTCGTTAATCAAATCACTAATTTTGAGTTTTAAGGCTGAAATCGTTTCGATTGTCTCCGCATGGACTCTATCCCTAACATAGCCTCACGAAAAAAAACCCAGTGGCGTTAAATCAAACGATCTGTCTGGCCACTTAAATGCTGATGGTCTTGAAATTATGCGATCGGGAAATTTGGTTTATAATACATTGACCGTTTAATTGACTGTGTGACATGTGGCATCGTCCTTTTGAAACCAAATGTCAATAACAGGCCAAATTGAGTTGTTAGCATCTCGCGATAGCGTTACTGCATTTCCAGCATCATCTTCGAAAAAATGGCCCAATAACGCATCCAGATCACATAACACACCATATAGTGACACGTTCAGCATGCAAAGGTTTCTCAATAATCGCTCTAGGATTTTTAGAAGCCCAAATGTGGCAATTTGGCTTGTTGCTATACCCTGACAAGTGAAAATGGGTTTCGTCTGAAAAAATGTGTTTTTCAGAAAAACCAGCCGATTATTCCTGAATGAACTGAGCGAATCTACGGTTATGTGAATCATCGGTCGGCTTTAATTTCTGCACCAGTTAAACCTTGTAAGACTTCAAAGTCAAATCCTTACGCAAACTTTGCTATGTGCTAGTTTTGGATAACTCCAATTGTTGAGAACTTCGAGAAATTGACAAATTTGGATCTGCTTCAACACTGTGGCTTACGGATGCGAAGTTTTTTAGTCGAACGCCTTAGTGGAACATGGATTGGATGTCGAGTCTGTCGACTTTAATTTAACGACCATACTCAATAGCGGTCTTAAAAAAACGAATATATTCCCGAAAATATCACGAATTTTACGAAATGTTACTTTAACAAAACCACTATTTTCATAGTGTATCTTAATTAGTTATTAATGTTAACCTAGAAGTTAAAGAGCATATATTTAGGGGCTTCGAGAACCTCGTCTTCTAACGAAGTTTTTCTCTTTTTCTATGCAAAAATGAAAAATGTGTATAAACACATTTTGCGTACAACTGAAAAATAAGTACATCAAATACTAAGTTAAGGTCGGTATAAACTTAAAAAAAAATTCTGGCCCAATTTCCTCCCACCTAAAAGAGGTAAGCCAGACATATATGTATTATATTCTCTGTAGATATTTTCAGTTAAGTTTAAAAACTCTTAATGTTTGAGTAATAAATAAATTTTTTATGGCATTTTCAAAAAATTGTATGTTCTCGGCACGCAAATTTGGGGGCATGCCCATCTTTACTCTAGGAGGCCGGTCGTCCGTAAATTCAATCAAAAGTGCCTTTACTTACTCTCTGTGAAATTTCATTTCAATATCTTAAGTATTCCATGAGCTACCGAATTATTTTCAAAAAAATGTTTTCAAACCAGTGTCCACTGGTTAATGCTGATTGACCTTTGACGACTTAGAGGCAAGATTTGTTCGTATTATAGATAACATAGATTCATCTGTGCTTTTTAGTTTAGTTTCTGGTTGATAGAACTAGGCATAAAAAAACTTAAAATATTTTAATGAAACACATTAAACAATCCTTTGAAATGTAATTGCCCCTCTACAGATTTTAATGCTTTGTAGTAGAAAAAGAAACAGGGAATTTAACATTTTTTAACGAGTTTCAAAATCACATTAGCACTAAATTCGAATTAAAAAAATGATGTCCAACCTTGTTTTATTTAAAGCATAACATAACTAAACGTTTTATTTAACAGTTTAATGTAATTCAATATATAAACAAATTTCTTTAAATTAAACTAATAATTTGAAGCATTTAAAGAAAAGCCCACTACATGTTTCCTCAAATCATAAAGACTTTCTTATGTGACCACACCCAAATTTTCCCACTTGATTCAAGTTGGCGCTTAATTGTAACGCAACATATAACAAAAGCATATGAAAGCATGTGTGTTTGCAATCATAATTAGCAACAGCAGCCAGTAGACAAGGAGTAACAACAATTTAAGCATTAATAAAAATTTATAATTTTTGCAATTTATTTAAAGTTGTTAGCACCCTACTGAGTCATCAACTTGCGCACATACACAAACATAACAGGAACTAGAAAACTAACGTACAACAAAATGAACTAAAATCAACAGTGGGTGGCATTTGTAGACACATGAAATGTAAAATATTCTCAAACAGCTTTTAATTTTCTTTTTTCATTTGCATAATTGACATTCAGTTATAAAGTTGCTGCTTTTTTTCACTTTAAGCTAAATTTATATTTTTTGTTAATACAGAATTAACATTTTTATTATGATTAATTTATAATAAAAAAAAGTTTTATTTGTTTTTTCAATTATTAAAAAAAAATATTACAGTCAGCAATGGCGTCCTTGTATTTTATTATTATTGATATTTTTAAATTTATTAAAGAGCATTGTAATAAAATAAAACCGTCAAATATGACTCGGACTTATATATAACAGATTTCGTATCATGTATTTAATATTTTATTATTTGTTTTTATGTTTTAAGTATAGGCTTTAACATTTATTTTTTTTATCGGATCCGTAGTAGATGCATAGGTCATTGCTGCAATAAATTCATATTCGTATAAAAATTGCATTAAAATAATTAATATCCACTATCATAAGCGTGTTTCTGTTAAAGTTATACTTCGTAAATTTCATGATATTATGAGGCCGCTATTAAGATTTTGGTCGTTAAAGTTGAGTCGACAGGCTCGACACAAAATGTATAAACATCGGGTCGTTCAACTGAAAACATCGCAGCCGTGAGCCACTGTGTTGAAGCAGATGTAAATTTGTCAATCGCTAGACATTTTTAACAATTGAAATTATCCACATGGCGAATTTTGCTAAGGATTTAAGTTTGGAGCCCTATAAGGTTCAGCTGGTGCAGGAACTGAAGCCGACCGACCATTCACATCGCCGTAGATTCGCTCAATTCATTCAAAAACAACCGGCTGGGTTTTCTAAAAAAATTATTTTTTTTTAGCGAAGCCCATTTCTACTTGTCAGGGTATGTCCACAGGCAAAATTGGCGCATTTGGGCTTCTGAAAATCCTAGAGCGATTATTGAGAAGCTTTTGCATGCTCAGCGTGTTACTGTATGTTGCGCTGTGATCTGCAGGCGTGATTGAAAATGCGGTAACGGTAAATGGATCACGCTATCGCGAGATGCTAAAACATCAAGTTTGGCCTATTATTGACGACGTGGACAACACTGACATGTGATTTCAATAGGACATGTCACACACTCAATGAAACGATCAATTTATTGCAAACCAAATTTACCGATCGCATAATTTTATGATAATCAGCAGGTAAGTGACCAGCCAGATTGTGTGATTTAACACCACAGGATTATTTTTTGTGAAGCTATGTTAAGAATAGAATCTAAACGGAGTCAATCGAATCGATTTTAACCTTAAAACTAAAAATTTGCGATTATATTAACGAAATAGGACCGCGATTTTGCCAAAAAATTGATTAAAAACTTTAATGAAAGGATCTGTCAGCGTGGTCATGGTGGTCATTTGCCAAATATCATTTTTTATTCGTAATTGCCGAACTTTTCTCTTCAATAATTCAATGCAATAAAAACTTGAATCACCTTAATTTATATTTATTGTTTTATTTTGTTTAAGGAAACAAACTTCTTGTTGAAATATATAATATACTTTAAAAATACGTTGCTATCTGGGCTTCCTTAATATAATTTTCTTTTTGGACTTGTTTTGATAGCAGCAGTACATATATCTGAGAAAATTTCATGCGTATGCCTATAACAACTTAGAAGATAATTTCATGTTCATCAACAAGAAGATACTTATTAATTTTTTACATACTCTGTATAAATTCCAAATGTTGGGTCTCTCCGGCTGAAAGACTAAATTCATGTACATTTCAGTCAAGCCCTTTCAGAAAAAGCTTATATAGATAGCGGTTTGAAAATCAATTAATCACCTCATTATTTATATATTTATTTTAAATTTTTGCTGCTGTAAGAGATACAGTTTTAGATAATTTTAAATTGTCTGTTTATCACAGTTCAAAAAATAACAATTATGTTTATTAAAATCACTTTACTTTCGGGATACCCTTTAAATCTTTATATGCCTTTGTTATAGTAGCGATAATACTTCATCTTCTGACAAAGAGTTCTGTTTATATGTCTAGCTGTTGGAGTTCCAGAGATAGAGCGAAGTGACTGACAGAGAGTCATTTTAGCGTTTTTACCTTTTTAACTTTCATATACGGAACTCGACAAATAATGATGATAGTAAAAAAGAAGCAGAAATTTAATAAATTTGTACCAAAAAATTAGAAATTAATTTTTACAAAAAATAAATATCAAAAAGGCATTTGTTAAACAAAAATCGATTTGAAACAAACAATTCAAGTTGTAAAATTTTTAAATTTACCTAATAGTAATGTTGGGCATGTGTTTGTTTTTCGACAATTAAATATGAAGGTTTTATACTAGGGGGCGGTAACATAGATTTATAAAATTTAGAAATGGGATATGACCATTTCGAAATTTCTAAAACTATAGTGTATAGCAAAACCGCCAAAAAATGGTGCTGTATTTCTAAAGCAGTTTGCTACTGCCCCATTGTGCACAGTTAAAAGAATAGCATTTGTCACAAATTAGAAAAAATTTTGTTTGACTGATCAAAAAAGTTCAAAAAAATTTATCTAAACAGAAGAAAAAATATTTATTGACTTTCAAGAAAAAAGGATTCAAAACAACTAAGATTTAAATAGAAAAATAAAACTAGTTTTACTGTCTGTTTAATTTGCTTTATAGTTGGGGCAGTAAATTAATATATCTTTCTTCCTTTTTCATTTCGGCCGCAAATTGACTCAGCGTGTAACAACAAAATTAATAGATTTATTTTTATGCTCAATTTTATAATAATATTTGTAACAACCCAATTTTTTTTAAAGCTCAGGTGTGTAAACTAATGGAAGTACTTTTGCATTGTAGTTACCAGAATTGAATAGAGTTCGCCTTTTATTTTATAGTTTGAAAACAGAAAATGATATCATTTGTTTAACACTAAGAAATAAATTGGCAATTGCTGCTAATGAACAGGTTCCTTCAAAACAAACATGGTGAAAAATTGGCGAATTCAAACACAATCAAAGATAAAGCATATGCCATACGACTATAATATCTTAGAGATTTAATTGCAATATTAGGAAAATTTTTGCCTCAGTGTTTAAGACGTCAATTGTAAATATTATCAAAATATAAAAATTACACGAATATAATAAGAAAGTGAATATATTTATTTTTATAGTTTACTTTTTGTTTCTTACGATATAAGAAAATGCCAAAAAAAAATAGAAAAAGCTGTTGGTTGAAAACATCTTAAAGTAAGAGCAGCAGCCATATTTTATAATTCTCATGGCTAAATTTTAATCTCGATCGCTAAGAAAGAAAATGTATGGGAAAATATATTAGCGATTTCACTTAATCGCTATTCTGTGCTTCCGATTGCTTAGTCTAAATTCAGTTTTTGCCGTAACTAATTTGCTATAAGTAGATTATGGCTTTCCTTCTGCTTTGATGAAATTCTGATAAAAGGAGATAAACATATTATCTTATTTTTGATATTTTCTATTAATATTAATATTATTGCTTTACTTTTCCCGTAAAAAATTTTTAAAGATGCGTTCTAAAATATGAGTTCTTAATATGCATTTCAAAAGTTCTAGTTTTAGATTTAAAAGAAAATCATTATCAGTAAAAAAAAGTAAACGAAATGACCTATTGTGTCTTTGACTAATTGTGGACTTTCTAAAATATCTTATGCACACAAGACAACAAAACTCCACAAAATAAATTAAACAACATAAAACAAAAACAGTTAACACAGATTAAAGAAAAAACACCCAGCTATACAGACGCCTACAGTAAATGATGATGCAACAGCAGTATGGGATAATATTGAAGTAAAATATTTTATATAAGCGAGAACGCTTAATTCAGATATATACAAGCAGCTGCTGACTATAGAGTTCAATTCGAGTAGAATTACCGTTGAATAAAAACATAAAAATAATAAAGCATCTTTTAGGCGTTACAGTGGTAAATTTACCGTCGTGTATTTTTGTGTCTTTTTAAAGTGAAAAAATTGTGTTATTTAATTTAAAAACTCTGAAGTGTATTTTGCAAAAAAATAACTCAATACAACGAAATGTTTATTAAAGGAATAAACGTTACAATATATATTATGATATAAATGTGCATAATTTATATTGTTATTCTTTTATAAAGCCACCAAATGCAGAAATTATGAGATTTTTAAAATATGGCATCATGACATTTATATATGTTTATTAACCGTGTACAATAAAAATAAAAATTTTATTGTATTTATTCGTTATAGACAAAACTAATTATTATATAAGAGTTAAAAACAAAAAAACAAATCATATGAGTGGCTTTTATCAACGACGGAAAATTAACAGATTTATAACAGTTATTGTGAAAAGGAAGCATTTCTTCAGCTGCACAGATATTTGTTTGATATCTTATGCGAACAATTCCGGAAGCTACTTAGACTTCCAAACGAAAGTTGTCGTGGTCTTATTAAAAAATTCTCTTCATATATGGAGTCTAATTTTTAAACACACGGTTATCTAAAGCTGCGCTTTTCCTTTTTTTTGCACAGGATATGCAATGTACATTCATAAAAATAAAGCATCTAAACCTATAAACGTTTTTTATTATTTAGAAAGCTACCAGTGAGTCAAGATTTTATGCTGAATATATCCGTACCCACTGTAAGTCGGTAAGTCAGAGAAGTTTGTACTATTAGATATCGATTATTATTAGCAAATATGTAAGCTTTCCCAGTAAGATCCAATATTCATCATTTTTTAATGCTTCTCTTGAAGCGTTAAGCTACTCTTATAAGAAGCCCCATTGATCCTCAAGGCTTTTTAAAATTTCATATTTTTTAAAGTTTCATATACTGAAGTTATAAAATTATGTTTTAAGACACTAAAATATTAGCAAATATTACAATTCGTGTACAAACCAACCCAGTAAATATTTGAATTGAAAAATTTTTTGTCATTTTGAAAAATCATTTTTCTATAATTTGATAACATTGTCGTTTGAATGCGTTGGCCTGAAAGCAACATTTTTAATAAAAATTGTTTACCTGTGTAAAAACATTTTGTGTTTTAATATTACAAAGAAGCCACTCCTCTAACCTAAATATAAATAAATCTTCTATTAATGTTTAAAATTTATTACTCTTAAGCTCGTAATTTATTGTTCCACATCCTTGTTAGAGAATATCAACCAGCAAACGAATTGTTTATCTGTAGCCTGACTTGAACACCCAATTTTTCATCAATATGCATACAAAAATTTTATTTTTTTCTTCTAAACCCAAGCATATGTAATAACATCACTTTTCTTACTTCTTTATTACATGTAGTACACAACTGACGCTTCTGTTCATATAACCAACATAAGACATAGTCTCTTTCTGCTGAAAGTTAAATGAAGAAAAAAATAGCAGTTTTCTCCAATTTACTTTTAACACCAACGATTTAGAGTTACGTATGTGAATAACGTTTTAAAATGTCCGCTACGTAAATCTTTTTGACTATTTTAAGCTCCCTCTTTGTTATAGATTTTTAAACTATAAACCAAATTAAATCTAGTATTATGATATTTTGATTTGTTCCGCCAGTAACTTAAATACTGTTGTCATTCCTTTACGTCCGTTGTCATTCCATTCCTGAAGACATCATTCTCGAGCCGTCTTCTAAACTTTACTGGTGAGTTAGCGTTCCCGTTTAGATAGTTCTTTTATTAAGGTGGTATCAAATCATTTAGGTAGAATGCCCGCACCTGGCATTTTAGGCAGAGCTAATTTTCAATATTCCGTCCTTTGCGGTCCTGTGTGTCTCTTTGTATTTCTTTATTCCTGTTTTTAGTGTTGTATTGTCTACGAAGTTTGTCGATAGTAGTGGGATTGTAGCCATTAGTTTTAGCTGTGATGTAAATTGTGTCGAGTTCTTTGTGATACTTATCTGGAGTAGATTTATCTTAAGGCTGTGTATCATATGTCTAAGTGCTGCTAGCTTATGCTTAGAAGGGTGGTTGTAGATGATGTGGATGGTAGTGTCCATCGTAGTTGATTTTCTATAGATGTGAAAATTTAAACAATCAGTTCCTCGTGTTATTTTGATGTCAAGACAATTGAATTCTCTTTAAACAATATCCGTCAGCTAATATTTGACATTGAAAGCTACAATTTTTAGATGTCGAAAAAAAATTTATAGAAAATTATTAATTTTATATTAAGTGAATAAAATTAAAGAAAAGCCATTTTCCTTTACTTTAATCGGATAAATTTTCCTTTAAAATTTAAGACACCAGTGAACATATATTTTTAACAATTTTTCGGTTGTGAAACAATAACACATTGTCACGACGAGACAAGGTTTTTGAGAAAACTTTAAAAAAAAACAAAGGAGTGATATAGTTAACTAGGCTTAATCTAATAAAGCCATTATATGCCGGATTATGCTTATGCTTTTTAGCTTTATTCAATAGTATGTATTGCATTAATAAAACTAGTTTAAATTACTCGGTTAATAGCATCTACTTATAGAGTCTTTAAGGCATTGGCTTAATGGATAAGATTATTACACTAAGCTGCTTAGCCAGGATATATCATTAGCCTGACTTTATTATTTAGCAGTAAACATTAGCTTTTCTGGTTAACTTTTATTATCTGCTTTCATAATAACCTTGACATTAATCAACGTTATATGATTTTAAGATTTTCTTGTTTACAATTTATTTAAATTTTACGCACATTTTACTTTTATTTTCAAATGCAAATTAAGTTCAAATTCTAAGAAATCTAATTTATTTTACTAAACAAAAAAAAAAAAAAACTACTCACCACAATATCAATTAAACAGCAATGAAATAAATTTAAAAACTATTTAGCGTTTGAAGGTTAGAGTTCGTTGTTTTTTCACTAATCTAGATTAAATTGTGTAAGAAATATTCATTAAATTTTATAATTTAATTGCCACAAACACAAAATCCTGAAAACCGTAAAGAGAAATGGAATAGAAAATAATATATCAGGAAAAAGGCAACTACTTTATTGAAATTTAAAACCTTGCAACAAAAAACCAAACACGATTTGTTCGAAAATAGTAGCAAAGTCATAATCACGCGTGAACATGCAACCTAAAAGCTCACAATTGCAGCAGTTAAAAGAACACGATTTTTGCTTTCTTTGCTAACATTTTTCCAACAATTTTTTTATTCATTTTTTGTAAGTTGAAACTCATTTATATGCGATTTGAAAGTTTTGCTGCCATTTCTTATTGCTCTACATTCACGTGCGATATGAAAGGGTAAATATGCTTTAGGAAGCTAATAAAATTAAATGGAGTCACAAATTGTAGTTGCAATGTTAATATTGTTTTCACTTTATACAATGCAACATTGAATTGTGGTATAAAATAACAAATAAGGCTTGACTTTGTATTAACTTGTAAGGATAATAAAATGACTAAAACCTTAAAAAAATTAAAAATATAAATGTTGATGCAGTTAAATGCGTTTGAGTAATTTCGGCAATTTCTTTTTATTCTTATCCACGGTACAAACAAAAGCAAATATTTATTTTTATTATTGGCCTTATTCACCTTGAATGTTGTACATAAGGATTCTAAAAATATTATACAAACTTTAGTATTTCTACACAAATTGGATTTAAAATTCTCTTATCCTGCGTCTTCTTTTATCATAATTTAACTTAGTGTGAAACAAACATTTAATTACTTGAATTAATAACAAATTAATATGGTAAAGTATTTCGAATATATTTTTAATATATTTATATTTATATCACAAACGTTACCAGATATTTGGATTGTAATATAGTTTCCTCAAGATTGACACAAGTTCCCAAATTTTGACTAGTTTTTCTTACACAAATCGCCGATATATTTTTCTTTCCTTCCTGAGTAGCATTTAAGTCACTTAACCGATATCTGCCATTTCCTTAGACTATTTACCTTCATCGTAACCTTTTCGTTTGTATAAACACCTTCTGGAAATAGCTATCAAATATTGGATAGTGGGGGCTGCCTAACTATTGTGACTATCTTCGTGTCTTTGCCTTAGACTTTTTCTCTTTATCGCAACATTTTCGTTCGTGTAAGCATATACTGAATGCTTGGCCTTCCGATTAATAAAGTAAAATCATCAACATATACAAGCTACTGCTTCTAAATCGGACTGCTTAACATTTGATATCTATAGAAGACAAAATATGACGGACACTACCACCAACACAACTAGAACCACCCTACCCAATATAAACTTGCAGCATTTAGACATATGATACACAGACTGAAGATAATCCCACTTACTCCAGATAAGTACAAGAAAGTACTCGATATAATTTACGCATTAGCTAAAAATAACTTCTACAAACCCACTAGTATCGACAATCTGTTTAGACAATACAACATTAAAAACAAGAATAAAGAGGACAAAGAGACAATTGTTACAACACGACGGCACATGTTTACTTAGACAGGACCAGAAATATATGGATTAATTATCCTTTTTTTCAAAGACGGTTTGCTCACAGCATTTAAAACCAGCAACACTCTGAAACATAATCTCATGACATCGACAGAAACAACTGATAAATTTAGTTTCAACGGAGTATGCAGACTTATTTGTACCTGCAAAACATACTTATATAGGATAAACTGAACGCATACTAAAAACAATATTAACAGAACACATACGCTCATACAAAGGAAAAAGAGAAGACTTCAACTTTGCATTACACCTTGACACTCACGGGCACAGCCAATGGAAATAGATGAATGTGTGACATTACTACATCTTAGCAAATAAGGACGAATACTAAACATTGTTGAAAACATGCAAATCTACAAAATAAGAATTTTAACAATGACATTATAAACGAACAGGTAAACATGTCCTCAGACACAACCTTTACACCACTAAAACTACTCATACAGTTGGACAAACGAAAAACACTCTCAGAGGAACATGGGTAGCTGGATAATAAAATGCCAGGTGGCGGCCATTCTACCTAAATGAGTAGATACGACCTTAATAAAAGAACTACCTAAATTCGAACACTGACTCACCTATACAGTTTAGAACATGGCTTAAGAATGATGTCTTCACAGCAAAGATGGAAAGGAATGAAAACAGCTTTTAAATCTGTTCATCCGTGAATTGAAGAACAAATTAGTATTGAGGTGACGTTGGTGTTATGTTCTTTTCCACAATCAAGATGCTTATTTTTTATAAAATTTAATTTCTTTTCTAATTGATACTGGCTCAAAAATATTTTGGTAAAATGTTTGATTGTTTTAAGCGCTGTTCTACGGAAATTTTCTTAAGATGAGAATTCTCTTGCAAACTTAAAAAAATTTTTATTAAAAATTCTATAATCTGAAACACTCATTATAACAGTAATAATGAGAGTTTCATTGTCTACTTGTTTATTTACAAAGCTGCACATTTAATAACAGTAATTTTAATTTAATTATCTATAAGTGATAAACTCCTACATCACTCCGATCGTGATGAAACTTGACGTAATTTCTTATAGAATAGGTTTTTAGACTATCAATTTTTCTGTAACTCGTCATTAGATGGCGCTGTAGAAGAATTTTTTTAAACCACTGTTCTATAACGCTGCGCACGCCTAAATTTGTTGATTCTAATTCTGTCAAAACATTGGAACAGCAGCGATACAGCCATATAGTTTTTTCCGTTGGCCTCACAATAAAATTGATTTAGACGGTCAATTTGAAATGCAGAAGCATTTTCATTCGTCAGAGCTGGACATTTATGGGCGCTGCATTATACAAAATTAAACAACTGAGTTATGCGATCGCTACAGCGTGGGATTGGCATTGGTGAGTAATTTTAATACCAAATCCTCCTTTCCTCACGAATTTTCTCGTGGAGTGATTGTTTCATTCAATTCTTTGTGCATGTCGACTGTTGACTGTGAACACTCATGAAAAAATTTATAACGTTCACTGCGAATATGGAATATATTATCCATACAAACATAATACATGCGCCAAAAATACGAAGTTTTTTACTTTGTAGCCAAATGCGTAAGATTGATGGCATATGCATTTGGTTTCATTGTAGGTCATTGCCTTCTATCTTTGGACGAGTCATTTGTCACCAAACGTTGATTTCTAAGACGTTTTTTAAATGCCACGAGAAAAAACCAACATTGGAAGATCAACCAGAAATGCGCGGCAAGTGTCAGACAGTATAGGTGCTGCAACACCTGAACAGCGAGACAGACAATGGGAAACTGAACGAGTCAGAGCTGCTACAGCTCTACTTCAAGAGCTGCTACAACGACATGCACGACACGAGGCGCAACGCTAACGCCAGGCTTGAACAAACGATTAGAAAATCCATCGCGATGTCGTCATTTGTCCAAGGAATAAAACCACTCGCAATACGATAGATTAGTTTTATTATCACAAGTTCCTTTCATCATACAGTAAAAATATTTTTCATTGATATTCATTAAAATATTGCTATTAATAAAATCTATATATATTTCATGTATGACTCATCTTTAATTTATATATAGCACATGCTAGAAGGACAACGTCTTCCCGGGTTCGGCTAACAATTTATTAAAGCATTACGCTATGAGAAAATTTTGATATTTTCTTACCTTCTTTAATGACTCTCACGTTTTTTGCGCCTTTTCCTAAAACAAGATGAAATGACTGGGATGTGTTGAAAAAGTATATTTTTAAATCGGTACTTTTAAAATAACGAATAACCAGCAGTATAATATTTTAAGCTAAAAATTTCATTATTAACTTAATGATATTTAATAACTAATTTCGATATACACATTCTATCTAAAAGATATGTAAAAATTTTAACATTTGGAAAATTTTTGTTAGTAAAACTGAACTCTTTGCTTGTTTTACAATTTTAAATTACATCATGCTGTTCATTAAAACCTTTCTATATCATTTAAACTTCACAAAAAAAAATAGATAAATTTTAGTCTCCTATTTGAGATAAAATATATAAAATACAAACTTATGGATAAACTCACATTACTAAAGAAAAACTGCAGTCATTAGAAATGTCACCTCACATATATTACAGGAAACAACTTAAAGTGTTTAACTTGTAAGCTCGTGCTTATTTGACATTAATAATTATTATTATTTATTGCGTGTAAGCTCTAGTGGCATAAAGCTCTTAATTTTTTATTTATATAATTAAAACTTAATTGTTGAAGGTTTTTATTTTTTTTAAATATGTGGTAGGGCCACAAAAATTACTGGAGGAAATATTTTAATTTCTTATAAATTAAATACGCTATTAAGCGTTGAAGAATATTTTTATTTTAATTATTAATCTCAGTTACATTCAGATCTTATAAAAAGTTATTTTTACCAATAGACAATAATGCATATTATGTGCATATTAATACTTTAAAATTTATTATATCTTTCTATACATAAAATTTACCAAAACAATTCTATAGAGAAATACTCCATCGCTTTTTAAACTGAATGAAAATAGTGATGCACAGAAAAGTGAATCTTTCTAATAAATGATTCATAAATAAATCATTTAATCATTTCATAATAAATCATTTCTTCCTCAATAGTTTTTGTTATATTAATTATTAAGATAACATTACTATTAAGGGTAATTGCTGCAAATTGTATATCAATACATCAAGATTTAACATAAAAATCATAATCTTGTATAAGCTCTATGAAAGCAGATCGCAAGTTTAGCGCTTCAGCTAATTAAATATGAAGTTTTCCAGGAAAGTATCCTAGTATCAATACTTGTTCTATACAAATACCATATAACAACCCTCATTCGTATTTACTCATCGACTTATGCTAATGATCTTAGTATTATTTATGAAATTTCTCAAGTAGTATTACACCAATATCTATAGCAAATTTTACTTCATTAGAAAAGTGTAAGACGACTTGGATGTTGAGATGTGTTTCACGTCTGCAGCTCCCCTTTTGGCCTTAAGCTGATCGTGTTCTCACCACTGGATGTAGGAAGAACGCCCGCCCGTGACCTAAAGCACATACACGCTTTAGTTGCAATTTTCGAGTGCACGGTAGCATTGGTGTGTTCCTACTCCTTGCTGAGACTGTCCAACTCCATATCCTGTTGCATGCGCAAGCTAGAACATTGGATGTTAAACCTGCTTTAACGTCTCTTCGGAAGCTTTTTTCAAAGCAACCGATTAAACCACAGCCACCACGTAACTTCCCAAGTCCCAATAAACAGAAAAGGTCCGAAGCCCTGCGGGCAACTGGTTCCCATAGTACCAGTGTGAGTGTACAAAATCACTCGTCAGACTTCGAGATTCCTATATCTCTTCCAGCTTGGGCTTCCTGCTACGTCAGGCGACTAGTACCGCCTTTTGCCACCGAGGGTACAGTCAAGATGGGGAAGAGTTCCATTAAGACTCCGCGCCCCTGGGGAGAGACGACTTAGATATTGTAAAAGAAGATTAATGACCAAAACTGTTCTCAAACGCTTCTGTTAAATTCATTAAACTTGCATGAAATTTTTATTTAGTGCACCATAACTTACGAAAATGTATGATCACAAGAAAAACTTTAAAATTACCGAATATAGAATTTAATTTAACTTAAAAGCATATTAATTGAATATAATAGAGTAGTGGACTTTTAGCATAATATTTTTAGTTAATAAAGAAAATATTTTTTAACTTGCCATCAATAGGCCGTTTATTTATTAGTTTATAATTACCAGGTTGCTACACATGGCAAAAGAAACGGAATTCCAAGTTGTTCAATAAAATTTCAAATCATTTAATGGTGCCTATTATACTATTATATTAAAATATGTTACATTAGTCGAAAAATTAGGGAAAAACTCTGCAAGACATAAAGGACAAGCCTCTATATACTTGAATTACAAAAAAAAAAGAGTTGTAGTTACGTGAAGCTCAACCCTTGTGTTAAGCTTCACGTGCATACAAGCAAATACCTTAATAGTGTGAGAGTCATTAAAAACTCTAAACACTTACCGGTACAAAATGAGGCACCCAAGCAAAATAGGTTGCAATTTCCTATGGAGAATAGGACTTGGAGTCTGTAAGGCCCGGGGTCAACTTAATGGTTTCAAAATTTAATTTAAATTAAAAGAAGAAATTTAACCTGGACGCATCAAATGGGTATAACTACAATTTCTACTATATGAGAGAAGAAGATCTGTTCATGAACTGCCATCACTGCTTGGAGAGCAGTATCAGCTGATATAACGTACTACAGAGCAATAGAATCGCAATCTGTAAAACTACTTGTGTTAATTGGGCTTTTACAGAACTAAATATTATTAATAATATTATTTTTCTCTCAGTATAACTAAGGACAGAACTTCAACAAATTAATTTCAGATCACTTACTTTATTTGCTGTCATATTCTCCCGATCTGAATGTAATTTAAAATGATTGGGATTGGCTTAGCCAGATATTGCGTGATATGATTTACATCTGCGCCTGACTATGTAGTCTTAAATCAGATGGTGGTCAACCACTGTGCATAATTTGGAACGTTATGCTCGTCCTAGGAACCCGAAGACTAATTCTAGCAACAGGCCTTTCCTAGTTGCAACTTTAATGATTCCAGAGCAGGGCTGCAAATCATCACTCCTTGCTAAAGAGTTGGAGACTATCCAACTCCTGTCCAGAACACATGTCTAGCATGCTCACTGGATCTGGGAACATTTCACTAGGTAGGTGTTATTCAAGGTGAAATGAATAAACTGTTATGGGACCGCGAAACCACAACCACCACGATACTCCCATATAGGGGCCAACCTCAATAATCAGTCAGAGAACAGTTAAATGTCTAAAGAGACAATTAGCGGAACTCTGGGGCTTACTGATTTCCATGGAAATAAAGTGGAGTTTCCAGTTTTACCCCTGCTGATTTTAGAGGACTAGGCTCCATTTTTACCCCAGTTGCACAGGTCTAGATAGTAAGGTATTCTATAAAGACCGATAAATGTGCCGCCGGGGTGTGGGTTAGCCAGATATATATTTATATAGTCATACTGTACAGAAAGTGCAGTCACTTATCCAAGTTATTAAGAACTTAGTATAAATCATGGAAATGAAAACCGCTATTAAAATGATTAAAAGATAAATAAATACAGTGATCTCGCAGAAACGTGAACTAATTTTTACCGAGGGTGTTCACGTTTTCGATTTTGTTCACGTTTTAGATTGCATTTTTTCTATAACATATTTTAGTCTCTTTTTATCTTTTATTTAATTTAAAATAAAGTACGTTATTTTTCACCTATGAGACAGGTTTTGATTCTACTTTTTGTAAGTTCCTGCCATATTTTAATATATTTACTATGCTACTATAGGTTGCAAAAGTGTTTCTAAGATACTAATTTCGAAATTAGTACAGAGATCTTTTCATTTTTGGAAGCTCCGAAGAATGCAGTGTTTTCCGTTTTCCAGGACTGGAAAATGTATTATTAACACATTTCAAAATTGCATCTTTTTTGTTTCTTATTGAACAAATCGTCGATTTGACGGCATTATACTTTTTCGGCAAACCAGTTATAGGTGAACCTTTTCATAAAAGCTCTAAAATATCTGACTTTTCTTGAAGAGTTAACACTTTTGGTTTTTTATTAGACATATTTTCAATAAAAATATTTTTAGAGATCACTTGTTTATATTATTTATGTATATGCATAGCCAGCACAGAGACATGCTTCCAGTAGAACTGTCACGGTAATACCATAACTACTTATCCTGCAACAGAAGTTGTTTACAACAAACAAACTACGAGATTCTTCTGCGGGGTATCCCAAAATGTTTAACGTTCGATAAAAAGTTGACGTTTTAGAGCCTTTAGCCTTTGTTCACGTTTTAGAGTAGTCAATGTAAGAAAAAAAATGTTCATGTTTTTGGATGTTCATGTTAGTGTATGTTCACGTTTCTGCGAGTTCACTGTAAAATTATTAAAAGTTTTTTTTGTTAAAGGGATCAGGATTAATACAGAAAACCAAACAAAGCTTTAAATCATTATCTGGAGAACGAATCTAAACAAGCCAATAACAGATTATCAGTTAAACACAATTGCATATGGGGCACAGGCTATACCATATTTGACTACAAACTAATTGGAAACAACAGCAAAAAAATACATGTTACCGTATCCGTACGAAGCTCAGTTCCTTCTGGACAACTTCTACATAGATGATGGAATTAGTATAGCTGATAGTCAATACCCAGCACTGGCAATTTAATTTTCAAATTACAGAAGTGGAGCGCAAACCATCCTCAACTGCTTCAAAAGGCCATAGAAGATATTGACTTCAAACAAAGTCAAGCACCCTTACCTTGACATAGATGTTAAGGCATGAGGAAATCTGTAAATTGCATATGGGACACGGACTGCACCATATTTGACTACATAATGCTTGGAAACAATAGCCAAAAAAATACATGTCACCGTATCCGAACGAAGCTCAGTTTCTTCTGGACAAATTCTACATAGATGATGAAATTAATGGAGCTGATAGTCAAAACACAACACTGGCAATTTAATTTTGAAACTACAGAAGTGGAGCGCAAAGTCAAAGTTAGACAAAATTTAAGAGTGGCAAAATAAAATTCTATGAATTAATATATTGCTACAAAGTATGGGAGTCTGTTAGCAGGTTACACCATATGATATAAAAGGAATTTGATATATAAAGGAAGTAATTTTTTTACCATTAAAATTATTGTTTGTTTAACTTAGGACATGAATAGCATATAAACTTTGTAAGTTATGCCATTAGAAATTTTATAAATAATAGTCATAAGAAATAACCCAGAAAATAATATAAAAAAATTATATCGTTAGTCACCCAAGATTTTATTGGAACCTTAATTATAAAATGCTTATGATGCTATTTTGAAATTATTTATAAGCGTAATTAGGACCTATTTTAACTTATTTAAAAATATTATTAAGCTTTAACGAAAAATTTTACTGTGACAAATGAGTGGAGGGATATCTCAAATAAAAAATCAAATTAATATATTTCAACTTAAGAATCATTTAATATTAATTTCCTCACGTGTGTAAAAGGTATTGTTTACACCAACTCGAAATAGTTTAACAATATTATAGTTTCTAAGAACCATCAGGTGGCGCCTTTAATGAAATGTTTGCAGACATTTATTTAGTTAAAAAAATAAAAACTAAAAAAATTTACAAAAACTTGGAATGAAAAACGGAAACCTGCAAAGTTGTTGAAATTTTATATCCCACAGAGTATCAAGAAGAAAAACGAAAATAAAACTAACTTCCAACTACAGCTCTATAACTTCTTAATACACCTGTAACAAACTAAAAAATAAAACAAAAATTAAATAAAAGTAGTATTTCACGTGTGCGGTCTTAAATCATAGCGAAAATATAAACCACTATTTAAAACCAAACAAAAAAAAAAAAGGAAAAAATGCTTAATAAAAACGAAGAAGGCCATGTCTAACAACAGCAACAATGCTGACAGTTGGAAAATTGAAAAATTAACAAGTATGAAATGTATAATTAAAAGCTAAAAATGTTTGTTTGCCTTAGATTGTCACGCCAAACCACCCAAACGACAAAAAATAAATAAATACATTCAAATACACACCGACAATTGCACATATGCAGTGTTTTAAAAGAATGTAAAATTATATATAGAAAGTTATCATTGTTATTTATTTTTTAACAAGAAATATTTAATTTATGTAAACAGGTATTCGAAAAAATATTCTTTAAAAAATATAAAATTCATATTTCCTAAGCAAAATTGAATTGTGTTAATCTGACCACAAGAAGAAATAATTTGATACGTGCGTATATTGTCGGACGGGATTGGATTTAATTGGGTATGATTTTAGGTCATCTCGCGTCAAATTTGGTTTGTAAACAGACCGGTTTCGGTATAGAGAGAAGAGAACACCGAAGATGGCTTACAGCTGAAATCGGTCTCTTTACAAACCAAATTTGATGCGGGTTGACGTAAAGTCATACCCAACAAGAAGATATAGTTTGATGCCTTAGAGATTACAATTAGTTACTACAAAGGATCATTTTTAAATAAACACTCGGTAGATATTGTTATTTTATTATTTTTCATAAACATTTTGTTATTTTGAGTTATTTTATTGCAAAATAATAGCACAGGATTTTAGTGTTTTAAATTAAGTTAAACGAGTTATTTATTCCAATACACCCAAAATAAACACGATGGTAACTTTGTTGCCTTTACTCACTCAATTGGAATTAAGTAGCAAGTAGTGCTTATATAGCTATTTTAAACGGTTCTCGTATATACAAGAATATTCTACTTAAACATTGCATCATATTGTTGTTGTTATTATCATTCAGTTTAAGTGCCATGTTGGCTGTGCGTTAGTTAGTTGTTTTTGATTTTGTGTTGTTTATCTTATTTGGTAGAAGTTTTTTTTAAACACGTTGTTGCCTTGTGTGTATAAGAATTCTTAGAAAGCAAAGCAGTTTATAACATGCACAGTGGGTCGTTTCGTTTACTTTTTTACTAATAATTATTTTCTTTTAAAACTTAATAAATCACCTTCGTAACAATATAATATTAAAAAAAAATATCAACATTTCTTTTATTTTTATCATATCTGGATAAAAATGAATTCGATATTACAATTCCTTTAGATCTCAATTTGATATCAGCAGGAAAAGTTTTAACATGTTTTCTTGTTTATGGTTGCTATTTTGAAGTTTTTTTTTTAATTTTTTGTTTTTATTTTTATTTTCTTCTAAAAGGCCCCCCAATGAAGATCGATTGCTTAAAAATTGTGGCGACAAGCTGTAAAAGTAGCCTTGTTTGGTCCTACAGCAATATCATCTACAATACTTCACGATCACGAACAGCATTGACTGACTGACTCTGCAGTTGTAATTTTAAATACACAAACATTTCAATGTACCACCAACAATAAGCGTGGCTAATTAATCTCATTTTAATTGTTGGTTCAAAATACAAGTGATTTTTGCCTTTTTTCCAACTAGATTCTCATAAAAAGAGGCGTTGTTTTCAATGCATACAAATACAAACATAAATTGCAGTGCATTTTTAAAAATTTTATAACAAATCACCACCTTCTTGTGCTTCTTGTATATTTGAAATCGTTAAGCCCTGAGGCCTTAAATATTTATTATAAAGTCAGTGGCTTAGAAGTGGCAGACCCGTTTTCTAAAGGTTGTAAAAATAATATATTTGTATATTCATATATGTATGTATGTGCATATATGTGATATATGTATGAATAGTGAATGCCTTGTTAGGAATAAATATTTTTATTTTCTTTTATTTGTTTCCTTTTAATATTGAATAATTATTTAATATTGCACAATTAATGTCTTGTTGATATTTTAGTTGCCACTAAAGTTGCAGGTTATTAATTACATTTATATTGTTGAAATCTATACAATCGTTATGAATGGAAGAGCAATATAGACTTTTTAATTTATATAGAATTATTAATGCTGAATTATTTATTAATAATAATAAAAATTTTTAAATTTTTAAAACAATTTTTGACTTCAACTTAAACTTGCACTACATATAATAAAAATTTAAAAAGATTCCTTGTTGGCATATTTTTTTTTTAACCTAAAACAAGGTATAACATTTACTGAATGCTAAAAATGTTATTTATTGTCTTTACCAACAGTGATCAAATTTGAATGATACTGTTAAATTTTAATTACAATTCGGGAAAAATTAAAAATTTATCAATAGTTGTCAATGAGGAAGGTGCAAAGCTTGTCTTATCTGACCTAGCACGCGTAGCTATAACTTGAATAAAATCAAAAAAGATCCTATAGTGTCTCGCTTTTCTTCATTTCATATATCGGGTTTTTCAACAAGAAGTTTGTTTTTCAATTGTGGCAACAACATAATAGTTTTGACATTTAGTTTTTTGACGTATTCGTACTACGTACTACGAAAATTGTGGTTCTATTAAAGTTGCATTTCGTAAAATTCGTGATATTTTCAGATAACCTTAGATTTAAGACGACAGGCTCGATACGCAGCCATGAGCCACAGTGTTAAAACAGATCCAAATTAGTCAATTCCTCAACGTTCTCAACAATTTTGGTTATCCAAAACCACACATGGCGAATTTTGCGAAAGGAGTTGACTTTGAAACCTTAAAAGGTTCTATTTCTGCAGGAATTGTAGCCGACCGACCACTCACAAAGCCATAGATTCGCTAAATTCATTCAGGAACAACCAGCTGGTTTTATTGAAAAATTCATTTTTTCAAACGAAGCCCATTTTCACTCATCAGGGTAGGTCAACAAGAAAAATGGCCGCATTCTGAAAATCCTAGAGCGATTATTGAAAAACCTTGGCATGCTCAACGTGTCAGTGCATGGTGTGCTATGTGATCTGAAAACGTGATTGCGGTATTTTTTTTTCGAAAGCGATGATGCTATCGCGAGATGCTAACAACTCAATTTTGGGTTTTTATTGACGACGTGGATTCACTGACATGTGGTTTCAACAGAAACGTGATTTGATTTACATCCGCACCTGGCCATGAAGCCTTTATCAGATGGTGCTTAAGCCACTATGCATAATTTGGAACGTCATGCTTGTCCTAGGAAGCCGAAGCCATAATTCTATGCAACAGAACTTTCTAGTTGCAACTTCGATGATTCCAGAGCAGGGCTGCAAATCATCACTCCTTGCTTAAGAGTTGTAGACTTTCAAACTCCTGTCCAGAACACATGTCTAGCATGCTCACTGGACTGGATCATTCACCTAGCGTGTCATTAACGGCGAAATGATCCTGGCCACCATAATAACCTTTATACTTATATGGTGCCGCGAAACCACAACCACCACGATACTCCCGAAGGGCCAACCTCAATAATCAGTCAGAAAAACAGCTAAATGTCTAAAGAGACAAATAATGAACTCTGCGGGCATTACTGATTCCCGTGGAAATAAAGTGGAGTTTCCAGTTGTACCCCTGCTGACTTCAGGGGACTGGGCTCCCTTTTTCCCCCAGTTGCACTGTGTCTAGATAGTCGAAGTTCTATAAAGATCATATATATGTGCCCCCGGGGGGTATGTTGTTTCAACAGGACGGTGACAATGAAACGCTCAATTTATTGCAAACCAAATTTTCAGAACGCAAAATTTCACGACAATTAACAATTAAGTGGCCAGCCAGATTATGTGATTTAACAAAACTGGAAAATTTGTTGTGGGGCTATGTTAAGGACAGAGTCTATACGGAGCCAACCGAATTAATTTCAGATTTAAAACTCAAAATCCGTGATGTGATTAACAAAATAAGACTTCCATTTGCCAAAAAGTGATTAAAAACTTTGATGAAATAATCAACATCTGTCAGCGTGGTTGTGGTGTCTGTTTGCTCGGTGGTTTTAATTAAAATTCTCATTTAATCAATTTGGCTTGAGATATAAGACTCTTGCATTTTCTATACCAAATTTAGGGTAACATCCACTGATAAGTCATATAGTAGTAAAATGCCATATGGATATGCTTTTCCCCACAATAGTATATATAAAATATGTTTTGAATAATAAATATTTTATGAGAATTATATAATGTAGATTATAATATTTTATTTTATCTTCAGAGTTTCAATAAGTTCTCATATCTTCAATATAAATTAAATTAAATCCCCGGCAGTGCGAGACAATAAAATTGTATGTTATACGGTTGCTAATATTATATGAGAGCTATTCTTGTGCTGCTCGGCTAATAGAAGCAAGATTTCTCCTTGTTAGCCGAATATAACCACTATCGTTTAGGATGTTTCGAGTTGGCGGATTTGGATACGTTTCTAACTTTTTCAGATACGATGATGCAGGTCTGCTATTTTATCAGAAATTAATGGAATGTTTAAATCTTTATAAATATTGGAGTTTTTTATATACCAGGATGCCATTTATATCATCCATAAAATCTTATTTTGGAGCCTTTGATTTTTTTTTAAATTCGAAGCTGAGGCAGTTCTCCATAATTGAATCCCATAACAACATATAGGCTTGAGAATTGAATCGTATAATAAAGGCTTACAATCTAAGCTAAGGGTACAAACAAAGCTAAGGGCAGAATTTCACTGCTTGTAGGTTCATCTGTGCCAATTTCGCTTGGATGTGAATTTTACAGGTTAAGTATCACGATCTATGTCAATGTATAATTTAGTTATTTATACGAATGGAAGGGCATGAGTCTCTACTTAGTATGAATGTAATGTAGGTACATTTTTGTTCATTTATTTTAATTTTTCATTCTTTCAATCACATCTCCAAATGATGTATATGATCCTAAAGGTAACTGGATGCTATTTGGGGGCTTTTGTGAATGCTAAAAGAAGCCGTGTTATTGGCAAATGTCAATGTGTGGACACGGTTGCTTGTAAACATATCCGAAATGTACAACAAGTAAAAAAAGGGTCCCATATTAATATCCTGGAGGACTCCTGCTTTAATTGGCCCAGATGGGCTTAAAAAATCTCCTTTTTTAAGAATAAACTAAAGCTATTTAGCTGGTGGCAAGCTTTCAGAAGTTTTTGGATAAAAAAAAACTTAAACTTTAACCCTTCATGTCATACTTTGTCAAAAGCCTGGGAAACTCTGCTGTCTTCTGAATCCGAATTAATGGTTCGGTATATATCCTTTTCTGCTCGAAATTAGGTGCAGCTTAGTAATTAAACAGTTTTCAGTTTTGATATATTTGATACCAAATTAATTGGTCTATATGGACTAATCGTTTTACTAGCTTAGGTATCATTGTTATTAAGGAGAGCTTCCAGACTTAAGGAAAGGACTTAAAGGTAAAATGGCTTTAAAGATGATATTATTCTAACTACTATGCGGGGAAGATCTACAATCATTTTGTTGCTTATTTTATAAAAACCATACGATTTTTTATGTTCACACCAGCATTTATCCTTTTAATATCGCAAAGGTTAAATCTTAGTGCTGAAGCTGATTCACCATCGATTGTGATTTAACAAAATATCAATGAATTTAAAAATAATAATGCTAGAAAGCAGCATTATTTATTATTCAATGCTAATGACAATTAACAATTATTAGCTCAATCTAATTGACTACTCTGATATCCGAAAAGTTGCATTAAAAATTAGATGAGCAACAGCTCCTGACAACTTTTAAAATAAAATATAATTTTTTATAACTTGGTTGGGAGATATGCCCTATTCCTATTAATTTTTTTATAATTTTTTTCATGCATTTGTAATTTGTAGGTCACTAAGGATTTAACAGAATGCTTAGAAGTTGTGCAGTTAATACCAAGAAAAATTTTATGTAATAAAAAATGCCACAACCAAATCTTGCTCATTTCTCAACCAGTTCTTAAACCGATTTTTTTGGCCTAATAGGTCTCAATTTTAATATTATAATTTGATTCGCGTTACGAATTGACAGATTTTTTCATTACAGAAGTCAAACTTTTGAATTATTTTTAAATTTGTGTGATTAAAAAAACAACAAATAAAACAAAATAAGTAGAAGCTAAGCTACGCAGTCGCCTGCTCTATAACAAATAGATTCCTCAAAAGGTGTTTAGGAGTTTGAATACGTCTCGAAATTAACTATTCAGCAAAATAAGATCTAATGCAATATATTCGATTCATTTTTTTTAACCCCGACATTGCTAAAAAGTTGTATAAGATCACAACATAGCGTGATAACAAATATCACGTAACAACCGTGATATTTAGAGCACCCTCTTAAACATTATTTCATTTTAACACATTGACCGCCCTAAAATGTTAACAAAATAATTCTTTTAAAAATTTTCCACTTGTGAGTTGCAACAGTTTTTTTGTTAATTTTCTTAATTTTTCGTTAACAAAGTGAATGGCATTAAAAAATGTTTAGGTCGCATGTTAAACATAGTAAACATTAAACCATTCAATATGCATCAAATTCATCTAAAACAGTTCCAAATAAAATACAAAAATAAAATAAAAAACGTCACCGTAGAAAAGCACATGACTTTAATTTATTCAATTTAATTAGAAAAACAAAAACATTTTTAAACCTAAAATGTCTACAATCAATTTATGCTCAAATAAATTCAATTAAAACCAATCAAAGTCTTTTTGGGATATAGAGTTTTTTTTACATTTTTGCCAAACTTTATTTCAAATTGATGCACGCCATGTCAATGAATGATTTGACAGTTAAGACTAATGGTTGACACAAGTTAAACAACATTTTAACGGTTTGTTTGTCTGTTTGTTTTTTACTTATTTTTATTTTATTTAAATGTATGTTGGTTATTTTTGTTGTTGTACATTTTTTGTTTTGTAGGTTAACTGGAAAACATTTCTCTTAACTGGCGTATGAAGTATGAGCTCCTGCAACATTGTCAATGGCCAGCGGTATGACTGTCGAATGCAACTTGCATTGAAATAAAATAAAATAAACAACAAGAATTTTAGTTTGTTATTTTAAGATCAAAAAGGTTACAGGTACCATGCAAAAATTAAGAAAAAAAGGATACTTGCTTTGTAAGGGTTTTGTTACTAAGTGTTGATGGGAAAAGTTCAACAAAATGGGAATTTAATATTGTAAATATTGTATTGGTTGAATAATACTAGACTTCTACTTAATTTTTCCTTTATAGAGAATTGTAAATTATTTTTTTATAATTTAAAATAATATCGATATTAATTGAAATAATATCGGGATATTTTAATGTAACTTTAGTAAACTAAAATATTAACAATGCTTGTCACTCTCTGAATTCCTAGTTTTATTTGCCTGGTTTAGAATTTGTTATTAAAATTCGACAGCAGGAACGTCATTTTTTACCGTTCAACGCAAGCTCGCAGTTGGCAATTTTCAAATCAGAAACTGGTGAAGAGGGAAGGAAGCTCTTTGCACAATGTCGAAAAAAAACTTGTTATAATTGAGAAAATTGATTTTACGTAGGCTCAAGAAGATATGACTACAATATTTTTTAGGGACACCTAAAGCAATTTAATCACATCAAAACGACATTAGTTCTGTTACCGATGCAGTTGGTGTCGTCAATATTGTTACGAAGATGATTTGTTTAAGTTTTCAAAAAAAATAATTACTAGTAAAAAGTAAACGAAATGGCCTATTGTGTGTTTAACAAACTGTGTAGTTTTCTAAGAAATCTTACACACACAAGACAACAACAACAACATGATTTTAAGAAATTCCAAGAAATAAGCTAAACAACAGAAAACACAAACAACGAACATAGAACAAAAATAAAATACACAGCCAAACAAGCGCCTACACTGAATGATAATAACAGTATATTAAGTTCTTTCATGCAAAATAATAACACACCATATTAGAGCTTTCAATCAATTTAATCACTTTATTTACTTTCAATACATACAAAACAAACACGATGGTAACTTTATTGTCTTCACTCAGCGATGATGCAGCAAGGGGTGCTTATATAATTGCTTTAATCGGTTTTGGCATATACAAGAATTTTTTATTTTAACTTCACGCCATATTGTTGTTGTTATTACCCCCCGGGGGCACATTTATGGTCTTTACGGTACGTAACAGCTGTCTAGATCTGTGCAACTGGGGGAAAAAGGGAGCCCAGTCCCCTGAAGACAGGCAGGTGGTCAACTGGAAGCTCCACTTTATTTCCACGGGAACAGTGGCCCGCGGAGTTCATTATTTGTCTCTTTAGACTTATAATAGTTCTCTGGCTGATCATTGAGGTTGGCCCCTATATGGGAGTATCGTGGTGGTTGTGGTTTTGCGGCACCATATCAGTCTATGGTTCTATGGTGGCCAGGATCATCTCGCTGTTAATGACCCCCTAAGTGAATGATCCAGTCCAGTGAGCATGCTTGACATGTGTTAGAAAGTCTCCAACTCTTTAGCAAGGTGTGATAGTTTGCAGACCTGCCCTGGAATTATTCAAGTTGCAACTAGGTGGTTCTGTTGCTTAGAATTATGTCTTCGGCTATCTAGGACGTATGTATAACGTTCCAAATTATACAAAGTGGTTTGTCCACCATCTGATTAAGACTACATAGTCAGGCGCGGATGTAAAACAAATCACACTCTGTTGTTGTTATTATCATCTAGATCATCTAGCCTGCTTGGGCTATGTGTTTTGTTTTTGTTCTGTGTTAGGTTTTTTTGTTTTCTGTTGTTTTGCTTATTTCGTGGAATTTCTTAAAAGTATTGCATGTATAAGATTTCTTAGAAAACTACAAAGTTTATAAAACACACAATAGATCATTTCGTTTACTTTTTTACTCATAATTATTTTCGTTGAAAACTTAAACAAATTATCGTCGTAACAAGGATTTAGTTTACTTAAAAATTATATTCCAATAAAAAGAAAATTGTTGAAGTGGGTTAATGCAACATCGAGTGTGTGTTAATTTTAGTCCCTTATTTTTTCTCGGGTTTAGTTATTTTATACTTAAAAGGATCAATTTTCTTTATTTTGAATAAAAAATAATAACGAGAATAAATTAAAAACACTATTGTTTAATTAAAAGTTTATGAAAAGAGATACCATATAATATTTGTTTCATAAACCTTAAAACAAACGCAATACCAACTACCCTATTCGCGCTGGTATCATATAATTTGATATAGGAAGTCCTTTTTGTTCAAGATACACTAAAAGCTTAAGCAATTTTTTTTGTGTGTTTTTGTTTGGTATAAAGACAAGTAGAAACAGTCACGCTGTTTGTATATTGAGATGATAAAGTGATTTTATTTTCAATTTTTGTTTGCCTACATTGACGTAAAATAAATTCATTTCATTTACAATTTGTTAAACTATTTCTTTTGCTTTACTTTTATTTTAGTTTCTTCTTTTTTCGTTTTTTATTTCAACTGACTGTTCATTCAAATTTAAACTTGAAATCAAACGTAGCGCTTTACTTAGTTTAGTTTTAATTCGGCTCTTTTTTTAATACTTATACAATGGTTTCCTTTATATTTTGTTAAGCACGCGTTCCCGTCAGTCTTTGAGATGAAAAACCGTAAGGTTGAGAAAAAAAGATTTAGTTGAAGAAAAAGACAAATAACAGAAGACACCACAATAAAAAATTTTAAATGTTGAAGAAAAAGAAAGAATTGTTGTAACACTATACCACCTCCACCTTTTGATACTCCTGCTTCTTTCAACAAAAACAAAACAAAAAATTTAAAGAAGACAAAAAAAAACAAAGGTGACAAAGTCACGAAATTCTTGTCAATTTTTAACTATAGACCAATTTGTTTGTCTCTTTTCGCGTTGTTGTCCTTTTTTTTGGTTCTTTCTTTTTTTCGGTGCTTAAAAAAAATTTTCTGCTATTTTTTCTCCAATTTCGTGACAAATAATGCTACCAAAATCGGAGAAAATATTTTCTTTTTTTATTTCATTCTTTACTTTTTATATAATTTATCTACTTATTTATTTCATGAATTTGTTTTCCATTATAAATGTGTAACAATATTGGAGGCTAAAGCTAAACAACGTTATGTTGTTATTTTTTTTTATATAATTACATTTTAAATCATTAACAGTTATACACAAAAATTTAATAACTTGAGGTGATGTTTATAAGAAGCTGGCAATCAATAAGATTATTTACTGAGTGTTCCAGGGAAATGCTTGTCAGAATTCGTAAGCTAACAAATAAAATAAAAAAAAATTTTTTTTGTTAACTGGTGATTACACTGTGCGATAATTAAAGACAGGGAAAATTTAAGATTGCGCTGAAAATCGACAGGACATTAACTCGTATTTAAAAATGTTCTTCTCAAACACGAAGCCGAAATTAAATAAACTGGAAAATTCAAATTTAATATACAAAATACCTTATAATGAAGACGGTTCTAATATATATAACAAAATAAATAGTGAGTAACGAGGCACAATTGGTTAGGTGTGCAATTTGGTCAGGAGGAATCATTAGACCTTATTTCTTTGAAAATGAAAACAACTTAACGGTAACTGTGAATGGGAAGCGATATCGTAAAAGGTTTGAAAACTTTTAAACCTTTGGGCTTGATTAACATGTGCTATCAACAAAATGGTGCCACATCGCATACAGCCAGGATTACAATGGAATTACTGCGATACCCTTTTCCACAACAAGTTATTTCATGAAATGGTGATATTGATTGGCCTCCACGGTCGCCTGATACCACTGCTGTAAAATTCTTTTTGTGGGAATATCTGAAAAGAAAGGTTTATGCAGACAAACCAGAAAAGCTTGAGCAACTCAAACAAAATATTCCTGAAGAAATTAATGAAATAGCCCGTGAAATGTGTGAGAATGTAATGAAAAATGTGCTCAAAAGGGCTCGCACAGAGTTGGACATTTATCAGATATTGTATTCCATACCTAATTGCCGACATTAAATAAAACATTTATCAATATAAGAGCCAATCTTTTTCATTTAATCAAAAATTATAAACAAACAAAGTAGTATACCTTCCCAGCGGACACCCTGTATATGTTGAAACGACTAAATCAAAATTACGAACAAGATTAACTACACATAAGTCAGACTATAAAACACTAAAAGGTATCACGGAACAAAAAACAGCATTGCCAGCCCACTGTGCAAGGCTCCGTTTTTTCTCCTACCCTATTTCTTATTTTTCTAAATGACCTTTGTCAAACTATCACAGCTGACAGCACCATTTGTCATTCGATTTTCTACAACGGTGTAAGAGATATTTTACTCCATCCGATCCACGTATTGTTTATACTACCTATATCCGTCCAAAAATGAAGTACAACTCTCATATGTGGGCCGGCATCCCAAAGTCCATTTTGGAGTTGCTCGATCGCGTTCCGGAAAGGACCAAGAGGTTTATTGGGCACAGTACGGTATCCAACCCTATTGACTCGCTAGAGCATCGGCGCAATGTAGGCTACATTTCACTGTTTTATCGTTACTACAATGGTAAGTGCTCTAATTAAATTAAGGAACTTGTTCCCGTTACTCGCATGTTTTTGTGTTTTATTCGATTTTCGTTGAGAGCGCATCCATTTGGCCAGTGAATTGCACCACACATTATAGAGAAAATTCGTTTTTAGCAGAACAGTTCGTATGTGGAATAATCTCCCTCCAGAGGTCTTACCTGTTACTTTTAGTTTAGGAAAATTCAAACACTACTCCCTCTTTCCCCCTCCCCATAACGTAATTTCCTTGTTCTGGCATCAGTGGCAAAAAATATTATGCAGGTTTTATACTCTTAAGTAAATGAATGAATTCTTTTCTTGGCTTTATGGACCAAAGTAAATCAATTAGTTTGTCCTGATTGATAAATAAGTTCCGGATACTGTCAGCAAAACTTGTGAAAAGATGCTATATATTTGTTAAAACTTTTTAGTAGTTAATTATAAAGCACTATGTCACTACTTAATAAAAAATTTTTAAATACTTTTATTTTTTATTATTTTTTCGATATTTCGCCACACCGTTGGTTGGCATCATCAGGAAAAACAAAAATAATAAACAAACAAATTGAAAAAAATTTTTTAATTAGTGACCTAGTGCTTTATAATTAACTACTAAAAAATATTAAAAAGGACAAAAAACTATAACTATTATATTTGTTAAAATAAATTTGTGGTTTGCTAAGGTTTTTTGGCGCATATAACTTTGTATAGACTTTGTAAAGAATATCCATTATTTAATTGCAAAAATATACACTGATCCATTAATTTTAAAGCATCAGAAAACCAAAGTTTTTATAACATTTTGGCAGTAAATAAATACTTAAGAAATTATTATTTATTTTACTAGAGGACCGATATGCTGCTGTAGAAGCACTTTCCCAAAAAAACGCCGATGGCGGCTCCAACTTCAAGAATTTGAATATGATACTGGACACGAAATGCTACGTGTTAAGCTGCAACCCAGATAAAGACGTACAGCAAGTTGAAACCGTAGCTGATGTTGTGCCCTATACAACGGATTAAGTGATACAGATTAGTTGACGCTAAAGCAACAAATAGACCCTGCTGTTATAGAGATTGATAAATCATATAAAACAGTTGATTTAGATGACTTCGACAAAAATATTAAGTTTACGTATGCTAAAATAGTGTTGTGTTTCGAAAAGTTTGTGGAGAAAAGAAGTTTTACGTTGCTCGAAAAACAAAATGGAAGGTTGTTAACAATTATCATATAATAAATATAATAATAATAATAATAATAATAATATTAATAATAATAATAAAAAAGTCCTATTGATTTCCAAGAATGAGAAACTATGTAAAATATTATATTGGCGCATGTTCTGAATGTTTGTGTCATAAACAACCGGAAGGGAAGAAATAAGGTATGCTACAACCAATAGACAAAATTGGAATTCCGTTTGACACCGTGCACTTAGACCACTTGGGACTTTTTGTTAGAAGTGCGAAAGGTAATTTCTATATTCTTGCAGCCATTGGTGGTTTTGTTAAATTCTGTTTACTAAAACAACCCCTGCATAGCGCTTCACATCACTGATCACATCATCCACATTAAGAACGCGACAGCTACTATGACGGCAAACAGACCTATGAAAGCTAATATAAGTAAACACCCAGAAGACAAAGACTGGGATTATTTCGTGGCTGTCACTCAATATAGTGTAAACAACATATACCACTGTGCGATTAGCACTACCCTGCTTAAGCTGCTCTTTAATTACTCGCCAAAAAATGCTTTTTTATACAGCAAAATAATGCAGTAAAAAACATTGAAGAAAAACGTGAACGGGCATTAAAAAAAAAATTGAACAACAAAAGAAACAGAATGCTGCAATGTATCTCCCAGGAGACTACGTTATAATCAAAAGAGTTACAAGACCAGAAGGAAGTCATGTAAACTCTTACTACACTACAAAGGCCCATATGTAATAGTATGATTCGTTTTACATCTATGTAGCCTTAATCAGATGGTGGACAAACGACTATTGTATAATTTGGAATTTCATACAGCGTCCTAGGAAGCCGAAGACACAATTCTAAGCAACAGAACCACCTAGTTGCAACTTTAGTGATTCCAGGGCAGGGCTGCAAACCATCACACCTTGCTAAAGAGTTAGAGACTTTCAAACTCCTGTCCAGAACACATGTCCAGCATGCTCACTGGACTGGATCATTCACTTTGCGTGTCATTATCAGTAAGATGATCCTGGCCACCATAATAACCATTATACTGTTATGTGGCCGCGAAGCCACAACCACCACGATACTCCCATATAGGGGCCAACCTCAATGATCAGTCAGAGAACTATTAAATGTTTAAAGAGACAAATAATGAACTCTGCGGATTCACTGATCCCCGTGGAAATAAAGTGGAGCTTCCAGTTAACTCCCTGCCTGTCTTCAGGGGACTGGACTCCCTTTATACCCCCAGTTGCACAGATCTAGATAGCTGTTACGTACTATAAAGACCATAAATGTGCCCCCGGGGGGGCCCATATGTAATAACGGAAGTTCTGCCAAATGATCGTTATAGAGTTACTGATATTCCTAGCATACAAAGTACTCAGAAATTTTATGAGGGTGTACTCTCAGTAGACCAACTTAAAGGCGTAGTGATTCCTGATGACGACAGTAACGGCTCGCCGCAATCAGATGACGGTACGTGTGTAATTCAAAGAAGCAAACGTTTGTTAGAACAGTCGTAGACATAAAAGTAAAGCGAGAACGATTTTTCTAAAGGATGGCCGACTGTAGACAGTTTTCTTGTTGCAAATATAGTTAAAGTTTTACATTTTAGCGTCGGCCTTCTCTACCACAATTATATTGACAGAAAAACTGAAAAGTTTTCATCACTAATGCTTCATGAGTAATTCTAAATATTAGACAGAAAATGAATGGCATATATAAAAGTACCACTTTTCATTACTAATGAAGATTTAAATTTAAAACAAAAATTGTTTAACAAATAAAATAGAAAATATCTGTTTTACTTTAGTTGATTTTTCTTTATAAATATTTCTTCAATTCCTTACAAATCCTATTATTTACTATTAATTTATTTTTTTACTAACACTATCATTAAATTGCCTCGTAAATATTAACAACTCGTTGGCCATAAAATTAGTATCCATCTCACATAATTTTTGTTTTAAACAAGCTGCCTGCTCGCTCTAGTTCAATATTGCAAACCTATATTTATTCACATTAACCATACATACATACAAATGGCAGTGGATGGCATTCGTTAGCGGCTTGATTTCAGTTTAATAGCCACCAATAAACAAATAGTAACCATCAATTACGCAGCAAATTAAAATCAAATAATTTAGAGTGAAAATCATATGGAAAAACTAGTTAAAACCATTTAATGTTATAAAAAATTGCATACAAATTATAGGGATTATATTACTTTTCTGACACCATCCGCGTTAGCAGAGAGAAACAAGTTGTTATATTTTTAATAAGTCAATTCGAATAGATTTTACTCTATAGCTAAAATAATTTTTATTTCATCTTTTTGACATCAACTTTTTTATTAAGCAGTCATTTATTTCTTTTTTACCTCAACTCACTTTAAGAACCGTCTTAGGTAATTCCGGAATAGATATCTTTTTATTCGCCTCGTCCACCCTGTGATTCCACAACAAATATAGCGAACAGAATATTTAAAATAGTAAAAGTTATTTCACATGCAAAATATCTGAAATCTCGTAAATGGTGCTGCCCGTCAGGTGTAAAGTATCTACAACCAAATTTCTTACAGACTCCGTGCTATTCTGTTGCATAGGCCTTTTGGTTATGACTTAATACCTTAAGCCTAAATATAAATGCACCTCTCATATTTCTCAATATTTGGTATTTTTCAGGTGTTCGCGACAAGGTTGTGGAAATCTTCTTAAGATACTGTTATGGAGTCCTCGATTTCGGGAATAACCTACGAAGAACCCACACCCTGCACACCTCAATCACTCTCCCTCGGAACTATCATTAGATACCACTTCACAGTGCTGGTAAGCAATAATTATGCTGTATTCAAGGAGGCCCATAAAGGGCCCTTCTTTGTGTTTATGTTCTTCGTATGATGATATCCTACCATTTTCCCTCCGAAGCTGTCGTGAAATATATAACACCCACTGGTTCTAGCATACTGTCTTTCTTCTGAGAAGCGTCTTCAGTAAAAAACTACGTGTTCCGCATCCTCGTTCACATGTCGGGTAAAGGGGAGAGCTATCGTGTCGGAATTTGTGACGGTATTGAAGATAGCCTCAATGATCGGATAAGAACTGCGTAACGTGGTAACTACAGTATCCTATCAGCCACGATTTCAGGGATTAGCCTTTATGTCCATCTACCTTTCGTGGAATTGTTCCACCTAGTCTGCCATAGAGCCATTGATGTAGCTCTTTCTTCCCCTTTTACACTTTTCATTTGTCCGCGATCCGTGGTTTCCGTTGGTAACACATTTTAGAACTCATCTGTCATGATATCAACAGTTATCATTCCGGCCAAGACGCAATGGGCATGTGTATGTGTGTGTGCGTGTGTGGGGTTGTCCCAGTTTTTAATTTTCTTCATTTAATAAAAATACTCTCATATCATATGATACATTTTTAGATATTGATTATCGAAAATATTTCTAAGTAAAGTTATGTTACCAGCGAAAGTAACTGCTCACAAATTGAAACAATTTTCAAAATATAAATAACTATTTCATGTAACTTCTACAATATCCAAAGGATACAGTGCTGCGCTAAGAATATTACTACGATTTCTATCCTAATAACAGCAAAATATTTTTAATAACACGTTTTGTTATTATTAGTATTTTGTCCGAAATTCTACAAAACAGGAAGCAACATAGAGTCTTAGCAGCCTCATCATGCCTCAGGTGAAATTTGTGGAGTGTGGCGTAAGCGTTGAATTTTTAGTAGAATTTTAAAAGCTTGACGTGAAGCATCAAGTTGTTTTAACAAAACTAATTTTCTAATGAAATTAAATTTTTTGCCCATTTTATGTTTCAAAATTTAAAATTTTTCGTTGTCATTAAGATTCTGTAAGATAATTTCAAAATTATAAAATTAATTTTACAAGAAGCTGGTGAAAATATAAAACGAAAAAAAAAACTTACTTTATAGATAGTTATGAGAGTGCAGGCGTTAATAATTAAGAACCTTTTTTAACACTTTCCATCAGTAGCCGATTCGAATTTCTATTTGAATACTGATTTGAAAAAAAAACGATATATAAATATTCCATTTTAAAGATGTGTTTGTTACCAATTAAACAATTTAAGAAAATTCTGCAAAACGAACTATGTTAAAGTCTGTTATTTCTTTCTTTAATATTAAATATTAAAATTTACTGCCAGACTAAATGCACCAACAACAATAAAGAAAAAATAACTTAATCTTGCAAATTGAAATATTTCCAAGCAGGCCCTTCCTACCAGTACCTGAGTGAATAAGTGCTCATGCATTTACTGTGTTTGCCTTTTTAAGAGGGATGAACAATTTTAAATGAAGTCATTCTACATGAAAGCAATTATAATTATATCTTTGGGTGAGTATGATTATGGAATTTTTAAATTGTTGGTAATTTTGAAATTTATTGATTTTAGTTTTTCCTTTAAATTTGTAAGCAAAAGAAGACGGTGTAATAAAAATTACAAAAAGTTTGAACCAAATACAACTGAATTTATTATTCAAGAAAATTACAGAGGATTTGATAGATTTTTTCTTTGCAATAAAATTACACTACAAATAAATATTTAAACCTTTCACTGATTTATTAAGCCAGTCAAATATTTTAACTTCAATTTAAGCACGCACTCTAATGAACAGAAATTGTTGCACCCACTCGTAGCGAAGAAAAAAAGAAATTTCTACCAAATAAAAGGCATATTTAAAGAAAATTAAATGACAACATAAATTTCTGTACATTAAATACACTTGATTACACCTACAATTGACATAAAACGCCTGAAAAGACTATAAAAATTACAAGTTTTGTTGCAAAACAAAAACGAAAAAATAAAAACTTTAAAGATACAACAATTATAGCTTAAGATGAAAAGAGGAAGATTAGGGTTTGTAAAAACGCACGCTCCTTAAATGAATTAATTTTTTCACCACGCATTATAGTCATCAAGATCATCAAGAAGCTGGAGATGAAGATGGCGATAGTGCCTAATCGCACCAAAGCCTTTAATAAAACAAAATTAATAAAAAGCCCACAAAATCAAATTTTCTCTGTATCTAAATTCATAATGATTCTCCTTGCTGATTTATTTTAACTTTTACTTTTTAAAAATAAACCTTTAAATCGGCTTTAATTTCACTTTAAAAGGCTTTGGGTTTTAATAAGTTTAATACCCGTTAATAAAAAAAATAGTGTTAATGTAAGTTTGCGATTTCTACTATTTGGGAATGTATATTTAGAAAAAAAGCCCATTATAAATTTATTAAACTTTTATGATATCAAATAATCATATAAATATTTTAAGTATAACTCTAAATATATTTGACAATGTTATTATTACCATTAGATATCAATATTGCTCCAACAACAATAATATTTTTAGGAAGATTTTTTGTTTAAGTTTTCAAAGAAAATAATTATCAGTAAAAAAAGTAAACGAAATGACCTATTGTGTGTTTTAAAGACTGCTTAGTTTTCTAAGAAATCATATACATACAAAACAACAACAACATGCTTATAAGAAATTTCACGAAATAAGCTAAACAGAAATCAAAAACAACTAACACAGAACAAGAAGCACAACACACCGTCACGCAGGTGCAGGAGTGATATTAAAGTATTATTATTTTGCAATAAAAGAACTCAATATAACAAAACCTTTATTAAAAGGAATGAACATAAAAATATTATTAAAATTATTGGGTATAATAATTAAATAATTTGCTATTACCATGCGATTCACTTACTGTATGATGCGTTTGGATTATAGGTATCTCAAACATATCTTTTCTTTGCGTTAAATTAAGTAACATAAGAGAATAAAAAGTAAAAGCTTTCTTTTATACGCTCAAATAATGTTTTATTATATATAATATCCGCTGGATGTTGTATCTTCGACTTAAGTCCATTTAATTCTTCTCTATTTTTGTTTTATATTCGTTATTAGCATTCCTCGTTTCTATTTATGCTATTTATATGAGCTTCCCCAGTAATGCACTCCTTTTCAATTGATTTTCGACAACATTTTAAAAATATTATTTTTTTATTCGGCTATGGAATTCTGTTATATTTATTTAATACAGATTGTAAACCCCTAGAACCGAATTAATCTACTTTGAATATATATAGCAAATATATTTAATCCCTCCGATTAAAAACAAAACCCTCCTACGAGATTTTCTAATAAGATTATCCTGAAATTTTAAACAGAGTAAGAAAAATGTCAATGGTCGCAGGGTACAAATTCTAACTAAAAACGACTAGACACAATTAAGGAAGCATGCCTAGGTATTATTATTAAAATGTCAGTTCTTAAGGAATAATCAAAATTAAATTTATTTATCAGACACGCAGACTTTCCATATTTGAGAAGTTAATAATACACGCAAAGTCGAATTGCAGAATTTTAATAGTGTACGAAGTCATATGTATAAGTAATTTATATTTAAGTCCAAAGATGTAATATAGAAACACTTTTTTAACATGCTTAAAGTGGTCTGTGATACACCGGAATAAATCTCTAAGCCATACCATAATGTATAAATACATAATGACATGGCAACACACTTTTTTACTTTGCTTGGTAAATACAAAGCTATAATGTTGTATAATTTCCTAAGACCAAATCTCCTCTTAGAGATAACATAATTTACTTGAAAATCAAAGATCAGGTTTGTTGTCCTAATATCTAACAATGTGATACACATTCAATTTTTTCATTGCCTAATGTCAAGTTAGGTTTAGCAGAAACCTGCAAAAACCACATGCATCGAGTTTTAAAGGATTCAGGTTACGAAAGTTTTCTTCTCACCATTTCATTATTTGTTGTATGTGTTTGCTAACTTTCAGTTTCAAAACGATAGTTGAAACGATTAAAATTCTGTTTTCATAGTTTTTAGTATTTCTTAGGCATCCGAGTATAATTCAGAACGATTTTGGCTCTTTCCGCTATACTTAAATATTTTTTCTTACCCATTTTCACTGAGATTTATGTGTATTATTTTTAATAAACGTTTTGTTATATTGAGTTCCTTTGTTGAAAAATAATATCACAGCACTTTAGAGTTTTAAATTAAATTTAAGAATTTATTCACTTTCAATACATAAAAAATAAACACGATAGCAACTTCACCACTATAACGCCTTAAAAGATGCTTCATTACTTTCTTGTTTCTTCTCAACGATGTCGCAACTTGAATTCATTCATTTGCCCAGCAGTTGGTGCTTATATATCTGCTTTAATCTGCCTTATTTTAGCATCATCCCATATCGTTGTTGCTATCATCATTCTTGTAGGGGCCTGTTTTTTTTTTGGCTGTGTTTTTTTTATTTTGTGTTATTTTTGTTTTCTGTTGTTTAAGTTATGTCGTGGAATTTCTTTTCAGCATGTTATTGTTGTCTTATGGGTATAAGGTTTTTTAGAAAACTACGCAGTTTGTAAAATACACCAAAGGTCATTTCGTTTTCTTTTTATTGATAATTGTTTTCTTTTGAAACATAAATAAAAAAGTCTGCAATATAAACAAATGGGAATTTAAAACACTGAAGAATACTTTTTTGCTATAATAAGAAAGTGCTCTTATCGATATTATAATATTTTAGCCGTCAGCAAAAATTAAAATAGATGGCCTACTGGATCATGAAAATTTTATAGGTTTAATTACTTTACCAAGGATGTAAAACTATAAGAAATGAGAATTAGTTCACCTTTCAGCGTGCTAACAACGTATTAATTAAAAAAAATCACTAAAATTGATTATTGGTGGTAAAAATAAATCTTATGGATATTCTTTTATTGCTCAACTTAAACTGATTAGGGAACCTTTAACCACATTTTAGCTAAACCTTAAGTTGCTTATTATATACAATTTTTTTTTTAACAACTAAAAAGTGGATAAAAATGATTTAACTAAAGCATTGAAGCTTAAACAAAATAAAATACCAATTATTATTAGTGTACTTAGTTTTGCCTACATTTCTTCATACATCTGGTTAGTTATTTTTTAAATCTATGTGTAGGTATTTTATTTATTGTTTTACTTTGCCGATCTTAGCAGATTTTTATAGAATTTTATATACACTATGACCGTGTTTTATTATTTATCGTTACGTAAGTACAATTTAAGGGTTATTGAAAAGTAGATTTTTGATAATCACTTTGAGCTAATTTTATGCTTATGCTAATTATACTTCTAGACGGTATAAGTAAAATAACTTCATATCAGGGTAACCCGACGACATTGTTCCAAATTCTTAGCGGAACAACTAAAAAATATTTATTCGGAGTATAGAGAATATACTTCCTCTTACCTTTGATTAGGCTTCGAACAAATACATGATTTAAATAAACAATCAACTCGTTATCGAATAAACACACAGGTTATAAGATGTGCTAAAAACTGTATTCTTTTCTCAAATACCTTTTTGCTAATTTAGTTCGAGTCGATGGTTTTCAAATAAAGTGGACCAGACATATGCCGTAGAAGGCTACAGCAAGTTAGACACATATTAAGAATAGTAGTTAAATTTTTAGGCCCATCAATAGGACATTAATTCAAATGAAAAATTGCAAGCTTCACGGTAAAAAAATAAAAAGTTATACATTTTTTGAAATTCTAACTCTTCAATTCAGTCGGTTAAATAGAATAATGTTTACAAAGATAACTAACCAATCGTGAAGAGAAATGCAGCGACCTTTAAAATTTATTACATTCTGCTAGTATTTTCTGAATAGCTTATTGGATATAAATACAACTTATGTGTGACCTAAGATTTTAAACTTGTTTAATGAGGTCGTGTGAATAGAGTCGGTTTTAATGCCCGTAAAATGCAATTTTGCATGCTCTGTTACTACGGGTGATATAGGTATTACGGAATGGGAAACTCTTGATGTTCTTGGCATGAAAATTCAGTGTGACGTTCGATGGACTAAGCACATTTTTCAGGTTTCTAAAGAAGCTTTCAAGTGCCTCCGTTGTCTAAAACGGCGTAAGAGATACTTCACTTCATCCGATCTTCGTACTAAATATTTATACCACCTACATTCGTTCAAAGATGGAATACTACTCTCATGTATTTTGGAGTTGCTCGACCGCGTTCGACGCAATGTATGTTGTATTTCACTGTTTTATCACTGTTATATTTGGAAACTTGTTCCCAGAACTCATACGTTTTTGCGTTTAATTCGATTTTCGTTGAGAGCTCATTCATTTGTGGTCGATTGGCCAATGAATTGCACTATGCATTACAGGAAGGATTCGTTTTTTAGCAGAACAGTTCATTTGTGGAGGGAGTTTATCCCTCCAGAGGTCTTTCCTGTCACTTTCAATGTACGAAAATTCAAATCGAATGTCCACAAACACTACTTCCTATTTCCTTCTCCCCATTTCCTAGTTCTAGTGCAATGCATTGCAAGATTAGGGGTCCATCCCCTGAGTACAAACAAAAAAATAAATTATATAGTTCGTAAATAATAAAACCTTGAATATAAGGTGCTTCGAAAGTATGTTAGGTCAAAGTGTTGCTTATCTACAAGAAGATAAAAATAAGCGCATAAAAGCGATTGCAATTTGCATTCATTCAAATGTTTTTTTTTGTTGATGCCACTAAATAATTAATATACAAAAATGTGACATAAAACCCCTTAAATGTAATAAATTTCTTTTCATAATTTCCTTTTTACTTAATTTGTGCTGTTTCAATGTTTTTTTGAAGATTATTTAAATTTAAAAATTCTCTACTGCCACCCAAGACAGCATGAATTAGCAGCCTACTGTATGAAAGGGCTCAAAAACCTTGCGGTATGCAGGAATGTTAAGGCACTGAAAAAATTAATTTTTATTTAACAGTTTGGAGCATGATGACTAAATCTTTCCAAGTAAGTTTAAGCTTTAGTGAGTTTTAACAATGTTGAATTATTTTACAGTTTTTGTTATTTTATTAAAAAAATAAATTTAAATATAGTTACAATAAATAACTAAGCCATTTATAGGTTTTAAGTAAAACGTTCACCATGTTATGTTTTAAATGGAAATGTTTTATAATAATTTTTTTCCCAGTGTATTCTCTGGCAAATTTGTGCGTAAACTCATATTTTGTCATCTGTCTTCATTTTCAATGTTTTCTTTTTTTACTCGTATGGATTTGCGTTTATTTTTTTTTTGTTTTGCATTTTTGTTTCTTTCTAGTCCTGCTGCAACCTTAAAATTTTTCTTAAGACCAAACATCGTTTTTACCCTGCACGATGGTGGCACGGTACCTGTTGCTATTAATTTTCTGGGTGTGTACGTTTAAAATTTCAACTGAAAACAGATTACAAGTCAATGAAATCAACTGTATGTATGAATGTATATGAATTGGCTTTTTATGCGATTAATATATTTTTGTTCGTGTATATTTAGTATACGTTCGTTGCACCTACGCCCACAGTATTTGACAATATTGTAGTTATGAAGAAGAATTCAACGCCTGTGTCTGACTCTAAAGATCTTTTTTTGAACAATGTTTCGTATGGTTTTGTTCTGTATTATGAGTTCAATATATCATTTAAAAAATGTTTGTTGATTTTGTATTATTTTAATGCTTGACTTTGTCAGGTTTCTTAAGATGTTAGTTTCATTTTTTGTCCTTCTTATAATTCTGTGCTTTCAAGGACCGATTATATTATTTGGCATAAATATTGTTTTTCCCTATGATCTATATATTTTGTTTAATACATATTACAGTCTCTCAATTTAATAACCGGACAGTTGCCATTTTTTAAGTGACATGCTTTTTAAATATTAAAAAACAAAACATCTATTATCTATCTAATCATTTTACTTAAAACTGTACCTCAATAATACGCACTAAAAATTGTATAAGCAAAATATTGGGAGTCAAGTACATCTTTTCCATGTATCCCCATTTCAATAACATCAAAGAACTTTTGCACACTGCGTTATACGTAAAATCTGCAACATCTAAATGTGTTTTGTCTAAATGTTGCTACTTTGCTACTTTAAATTTCTCAGTAAACCAGTGTTTTTGATCCTGTTCGCCAACAAACGTCACAAAATTATCCAATTTTGGATACTTGTTGTTTTCCATATTGAAATTGTCAATGTTCTTTTGATTCTACAATGTAATTGGCTGTTTATTCCACAACTACTAAATTATTAATACAGCCAACTTGCCAAACGAATGTTGAAGAAGATCTAATTCCTGAGGCTACTTTTAGGTGCAATTCTCACAAGTGAGTTCCAAATCAATGAGCTTAAATATGTTGTATTGTATAATTGAAAGCTTTCACTCAATTAACGAAACTTAATTATCTGTTTTATAAATTAACGTTTAATTTAATAATTTTTTTTTACTTTAATATGTATATAACAGCATTAAGATGGCGATAGGATGGACCACACGGATATTCTGCTCTTAAGATTGAAAAAGAGGGAAAACCATTATTTTTCGTAGATGATATTTAATGGTCGTCAAATTGTGCCACTTGATTACGATAGACATATCTTCATAGAGTTTTCTGAATTAATCTCATAAGATCGGTGGGTGGTCATTGGAGTAGAATACTAAAAAATCAAAATAAATTTAGGTTATTAGAGGTGCAACAACTACCATATTTAAGAGCAACTTTATATGCGCGCTTTCCCATAAAAGTTAATTGTCCATTACCTAAGAGTCTACAAATCATAAAGAGATATTTTTTACAAATACCGAAAAATGGTGATACGTGCCAGAACGCTTAAAAATATATATCCGGTTTTTCAAAAAGAAGTTTGTTTTTCAATTGTGGTAACACCAACAACATGATAGTTTTGACATTTTTTTTGCGTATTCGTAGTAGATGCTTTGGCAATTGTTACAATAAATTCAATATCGCACTGCAAAATTTCATTAAAATAATTAAAATCCACTATAAAGATGGTTGTTCTGTTAAAGTTACATTTCGTAAAATTCGTGGTATTTTCGGACAACATAATCGTCCTTCTCAGGCCGCTATTGAGAATTTTTCGATAAATTTAAGTCCACAGGCTCGATACAAAATGTGCGTATGCCAGCGCAAGTTCGACTGGGTCTTTCAACTAAAAACATCACAGCTGTAAGCCACATTGTTGAAGCAGATCCAAATTTGTCAATTATTGTGGTTATCCAAAACCACCATATGGTGAAATTTCCGGCTGGTTTCTCTGAAAAAAAATATTTTTTCGGCATCATTTTCACTTGTCATGGTACATACAAAAGCAATTTGCGGCATATGGGCTTCTTAAAGCCCTAGAACGAGCTCAACGTATCACTGTATGGTGCACTATGTGTTCTGGAGGCGTGATTGGTGATTCTGCAGTTTTTTGAACATGAGGCTGGAAATGCGGTAACGGTTAATAGATCACGCTATTGCGAGATGCTAATAACTCAATTTATAGACGGCGTGGATATCACTGACACGTGGTTTCAACAGGACGGTGTCACAAATCACATAATCAATGAAACAATAAATGCATTGTAAACCAAATTTCCCGAATACATAATTTCACGACGGTTAGCATTTAAGTAGCCAGCCAGATCGTGTGATTTAATGCCACTGGGTTATGTTAAGGACAGATTCTATACGGAACGAATCGAATATATTTCAGCCTTAAAAATCAAAATGATTAACGAAATAGGACCGCCTATTTGCCAAAAATTGATTAAAATCTTTTATGAAAGAATCGGCCTCTGTCAGCAGTGGTGGACATTTGCCAGATATCATTTTTCATTCATAATAACCGATCTTATCTCTTTGTAATATGTACAATAAAAATTTTAATGATCTTAATGTAAATTTTTTGTTTTACAAAACAAACTTCTTGTTGAAAAACCCTTTACTAACCATTCAACTTGTAAAAATAGCACATTTGCAAGTAAGAAATCATAAAATTTATGTTCTTCGTGAGGGAAACACTATGCTTTTCATATAAAAAAAATTAGACATTTCGTCAAACGGTCCAATAAACAGAACACCTAATACACCTAATAAAGTACTTTATGATTATTTTATAATTGTTCTCATGTTCTGGAAATGCTTAGAGAGAGCTACTTACATAGCATTAGGTTGAAAAAAATTTAATTACTTTTTAGCATTTTGTGATTCATTCGCTTATTAATGCGATCACATTTTGAACTTTTAATTTTTATGGTGTTTCTCTTAGAATCAAACATTTTAGTTTGAACGGAAGAATTTATAAATGAATTAACACTGTGTCTCCAACTTAATATAGCCATACCTTTTATATCCACCTTTAATAGAGCATTTCATACTAAATTCGAAACAGAATATCATGCTTAAGCTGATTTTTTTTTAATTTTAATGGGATTTGATAAATTTTATGTGATAAACTAGTTCTCTAGTTCGTGTTGTTATCAGGATTCTTAGAACACTTCCTTCCCCTTTATAATTAAAATTAAGCGAAATAAAAATGTGCCCTTATTCACGGACATTATAGGCCGGATTGGTAAAATTCAACAGCAATATATTTCAAGCATTTGCATTTGTTTCCATATAAGATTCAGTAGATACAAGAACAAGATCATTTACGCCGCCGTACATATACCAGTAGGATGTTATAGCTCGCCTACGACAATTCCGATTTTCATGACAAAATCATAATGAATGGATATGTGAATAAGCAGAATAGTCGGTTCTGGGGAATGAAAACCTTCACCTTTGCATTCATTAAAAGTGACAGTCTGATGTACAATTTGGTACGAAGGAATCATTGGACCTTACTCCTTACGGCGTAACGGTAACTGTGAATGGAGAGCGATATCGTGGTATGAATGAAGACTTTTAACGCCACAACTGCTTGCTTTGGTCTTGATTAACATGTGCTATTAACAAGCAAGACGGATTACAGTGAAATTACTGCGAGACCTCTTTCCACAACAAGTTATTTCAAGAAATGGTAATGTTGATTGGCCTCCACGGCCGCCTGTTTTGACGGCACCGAACTTCTTTTTGTGGAGAAATCTGAAAAGCAAGGTTTATGCAAACAAACGCTTAAGCAACTAAAACAAAATATTCGTTAATTAATTAATGAAATATCACGTAGAACGTGTGAGAATGGAATGAAAAATGTGCCCAAAAGGGCTCGCATTTGTGAAGCTAACAGAAGTGGACATTTATCTGATATTGTATTCCATACCTAATTGCCGACATTAAATAAAACATTTATCAATATAAGATCCATTCCTTTTCGTTTAATCAAAAATTATAAGCAAACAAAGTAGTATACCTTTCCAGCGGACACCCTGTACGTTAATGCTCTATATTCTTGGATGTATTTGTACTTGTAGCAGTATTATTATTCCCCATTGCCCAACAAGTTCAACTCATTCTTGAATCGCTCTTTATGTTTAAAACGATCAAAAAAAATATTTAATATTCATTTTGACAAATGGAGAAATTGAATTTCTTTTAAGAAACTTTTGCATTTTCTACAAACATATAATTATAACGTTTCAACAAAATTTAAGGAATTTTTAATTTTTTTTATTAAATATAAAATGGATATTAATTAGTATATGTATGTACATTGAAAAATGTTTTGTTAAATTTTGGGGCAAATAAAATTGAGTGATTCTTTATTCATGAACTTTTAGCTTAAAACAATAATTATTTTGCTTTTATTTTATATTTTTGGAGGATATATTGGGCGTATTTGTGTTGACGTGAGTACAAACATTTAATTTTTCAAGTATTTCGGCCTGAGTGTCTGCCATGTCAGTGTTTCAAGGAGTTAAATAGTTAAATTTATATATTGAATTTGAAGATTTTTTCAGTAAAAATTCTTATCTTAATATAATTTAATTAATGAAGAAATTTAGAACACACTTTTACATCGCTGCTTAAAAACTTTATAAAAAAAATTCAAGTGAATATTGAATAACTAACTGTAAAGTAAATGTTGAAACTGTACTGTTATTTTGTTACTCACTTCGCCTTAAAAGTTTAATCCAGCACTTCAGTTTGTGTATCTCTAATTAAACCATATATATATACATATATATATATATAGCTGGCTAGAAAGAAAGTTTCTTTTAAGCCATCTTTTTTGTATGTGTGTTTAATACGAGCATAAACGTTTGGTAGATTTTGCTTAAAGTATGACCCGAATTTTTATATTTTTTGATAGGATGACTTGAGAGGAGTGTATATAATGTTACAAAAAATTAAGAAGTGAAAAACTTAATTATGGGTTTGAGTGAAATATAGCAATTATTTGTTAATATAAATGCAAAACATAATTGAGACATGGTGACTTTTTTGCAAAGAATGCAACATGAATAAAGCAAATAATTTATCTGTTTTAACGTATGAAATTTTATAATATATTCATTAATCAAATTTAATATTAAGCGATAAATTAAATATATAAAATTTAATTTCTATATATATACATGATTTATTACTTGCCATGTCTCTCAATAAATCTGTACATAATAGAAAAAAAACTTTAAAAAAAACGTAATTATGTTCAAAGGAAATTCTTATGCTGATTATATCCAGTAACTGGCTGAAATAACATTTTTTCATTCATTTGATTAGCAGAGATAATTTTTAATTAAGTTTTCCATTTGTTTATTTATTACGCTGCTAGTAAAAGAGCGCTATTACTTTCTTCTAAATCTCAGTGAAAATGGATGAGAAAAATATTTAAGTATATCGGAAAGAGTCTTAGTCGAACTGTTTAATTAATATGTTATTCTCGAATACCTAAAAAATATAAAAAACTATGAAAACAGGATTCTAATCGTTTCAACACCATTTTAGAGCAAAAAGTTAACAAAGACTTACATCAAATAATAAAATGGTCACAAGAAAATTTTCTTGACTTAAAACCTGCAAAGACTCGATGCAGATGGTTTTCGCATGCGTTAAACCTAACATGACATAATACAATGAAAACATTGAATTTGTATCATAATAGGATTACACTTGGATAATAACTTGAGCATTGATTTTCAAGTAAATTATGTTATCTCTAAGATTAATTTTGTTCTGAGGAAATTATACAACATAAATTTGTATTAACCAAGCCAAGTAAAGAAGAGTGTTGCCATGTTATTATGTCTTTCTATATTATTGCACGGCTTAAAGATATATTCAGGCATTTCACAGACCACTAAAAACAGATTAAAACAGAGTTTCTGTAGAATTGCTCGTTACATTTTTGGACTTAAATTTAAACTACGTATATACATGACTTCGTATGCTACTAAACTTTTGCAATATGACTTTTTCCTAAATTGAGACCAATACTTCAATTTTATAATGTTTTCGAATGTGAAAAGTCTCAGTATCTTGTAAATATATTTAATTTTGGTCACTCATTAACAACTAACATTTTAATAATACCTAGTCACCTTTACCTAATCATGTCTAGGTCATTTGCAGTTAGAGTTTCAAGACTATGGAATTTGTTTGTATCCGCGACCAACGACATTTTCAGGAAAATCTTATTAGAAAATCTCTTGTAGTTGGGGTTTTTTAAATCTGCTTTAACAAAACCTCTAACGAAAATGTCATCATTTATATTTTTTTATTTATTATATGTCAACATTTGTAAAGTAGGGGAATTTGATCTTTTTTAAATTATTTTTTATACTTGCCACATATTTAAACTGGACTAACTCGACCCTAAGGTCTTACAATCTATATTAAATAAATAAATAAAAAATTAATAAAGTTGTTGAATATATTTTTCAATGAAAGTGATTTAAGAATTGTAATAAAGTTTATCTAGGAATAACAAATATTGAACTTGAACTTGTAAAGAAATCTGTATATAAATATTATACAGATCCTGGCAATAAATTTACCAAGCAATTTGTTATTTGAAGGAAATAGGTACGCACGAAGATCTCCATATATTAATGTCAATTCATAATATTTGTAGTAGCTTCAACAAGACATTCTTTTGATATGTTTGGCCTTCGACAGCATTGAGGACATTTGCTTTTGGCGAGATGAAAGTATTTGTAGTTTTTAACTCTTTTAAGAGTTATAATTGTAAACAAGCATATCGCACTAGAGGAAGATCTTAAAGGTGATTCATATATCTAGAATTTAGGTTAGTTTCTGGGCTAACGTTCAGAGCCCAATTCAGATATGGTGCAACAAATGTATCTCAAAGAACAGATTTTCTCATCAGAATAATGGCAAACATCAGAGGGCCATACTACAGTAAAAGAAAGTTGATGGCAACAACCCAATCGCTATTATTACATGAGTGTAGAATCTGGGTCGGTGCCTTATGGGCTGCAGTATAACGTACTGCTGCTCTAAAAGTTGCCTCAGCATACGGAACCATATTGAAGCCCACAGTCTTCGTCGTAAGTGGGACTATCCAATTGGGATGTTAGCTGAAGAACATAAAGCATTTTATACCACACCGAGAAAAATCGAAAGAACAAATGGGGAAACAGCAACATGGGAAGCACGAGCGCACAGCATGCAAAGCTGGTAAGATAACTGGAACAGCTAATCACGTAACAGATGGACAGCAAAACTAATGACTGATAAGTGTGTGAATATAATATAATATAATAGAATAAACAGCTGCTTTCTGAACATGGTTGCTTCTTAAAATACCAACATCGGAAACATTCACAGAAAAGTGTAATGTGACAAAAAGCGGGACCTAGACCTACTATTAGCGATGGCTGTTCGATAACAACAAAAAAGTAAGCAATGCGAAATTGGTCCCAGGTTGGAGAAATATCTTCAAAAAAGAGGTCGTTTTAACTCCAAACTCTACATACTAGTGCTATGACGATAGCATCTGAGATGCGTTGGAAATTTTTTTTTCCTTCCTACCTGAAAAAATTCATCTAAATAATTAAAAGTGAAACAAATTTTTGTGTAAAGTTAACGTCTATCTAGTTAGAATAGTTTATTACACTATATTGTAACGGATGTGTCTTGCTTAAGTTTTAAAAGAAAATAATTAAGCAATAGAGTAAACTACTGGGTATTTTGTTTACTAACTAGGTGGCTTGCTAAGAAAACTTATGGTACAACAACAAAATATCTAATTACAAACTGCGTAGAAATTGTATATACGCAAACAACAACAATTTGATATGCTGTTTACTAACTGCGTGGTGTTCTGATAAAACTTATCTACACAAGACAACAACAAATATTTTAAAATAAATCCCAAGAAGAAACTTTATCAGCATAAAAACATAAATACACACAGACATACAGTCGCCTATATATTGAATGGACAACATACAACAACAAAATGTGATACAAAGGGAGTAGAAGATTTTTCATTTTTCTAGACTTTTAGTGGACAAATATAAAATGGCAGCGTCTAAGTGGATAGTTAGTCAGTGTAAAAATAAACCTCGTGAAGTAAAGACGTGCATCTTAAGCAAATTGTTCTATAGTGTCAACTTTGTGTAGTTAAAATAAATAAACTTGTTATTAATTTAAAAACTGGTATTATTTATTTTGCAATAAAGAACTTAGCAACAATAAAACGTTTATAAAAGGTATAAATGTAACAATATAAATCAAAAAACGACCAGAAATACGAAGAACTATAACGTTATCTGATGCCAACTCGAATATTTTGAAATTTAAATGCAAAAACTGTAGAAGAATATCCTGTAGTTAACCAAATGCAACAGCTTTTAAATACAGAAATTTAATATTTAAAATAGACAACCGTTTTTGCAAAAACTTTCACCAAAATAGCAACCAAACTACCTGCACTAATGTTATTAAATTTATGATCAGCTAGTACAAGAAAATTTATGTTCAGTAAGATTCTTTCAATAAGATGTGTTATAGTAGTGAAATATTGAATAAAATATTAAATTAATTATTTAGAGTCAAAATATGAAAATATGTTCTAAGAAAATAATCAACAAAAACAAATTATCTCGGCCTGTTATCAGTCACATTTTTACTTATTTTGGCATCTTGCTAAGTATTTGAACTCTTATACTTCTATTATCTTTTAAGTATTTTTTTAAACTTGTATATGTATTCTGTTGCACAGAATACCAATTGTTGGGCCATATATTTATTACTTTAATTCTGTTTCTAAATGGTGAGCGGTAAGGAATTTGTCAAAAAAAAAAAAAATTTCTTCATAAATATTTTATCAGTCATCATTCTATTCATCGCAAATTAAATTTTTCATAACACTTTTTATTATCTGTTCTGCAAGCATCGAGGAACTTTTGATCTCAATATGCAGAATAATAGGATTTAACTGCACTTTATATTGGAAGCACGAGCAGCACATATGCGCTTTTACGAAGTTATAGCACTTATTTAATAAAAACTATCTAGACTTACCATCTAATTATATATACCTATTTCTACAAAAACTAGACAAAATGGCTGCTGTATAAGAAGAATACTTGTTGTGACTTCCAGTCTTTATTCACTATTAAAAAAGGTAAAAAAATGTTAAACAATATTAATTGCAATAGGTAAATAAATTTACAGACATTGTCAAATAACAACACACTCAGTTGTTTACAGTTTTTCAGCCACAATTTCTACATAAGTAAATTTTACTGTGTGTAAACTTTACGCATAAACATTGGTTTATATTGTATATATTTGCAGCCTTTTTGTAATTACAATATCCCATGTGACACCATTTGTGTACAGAAACCATGTCACTTGCAGTTAGTACATTAGATTTAAATGATTTTTACCTTGTTTCTTTGACATACACGAGGTAAATCTGCATCTGGCCTTCGTTGGAAAAAGTTGCTCATACATGGTAATTAAGATTTGCAGGAATTTTGACTATTTTCAATAAATTTATCCCAAACTGCTGAGACTAAAGTAAATTTCCCTATTTGTAATCTGATATCTTTTGTCGAAACAAAAGTATCGCAGAATCTTAGTAATATCAGTATTTATTAGTATTTCCTTAGTAAACTTCATGTGTAATATTGCAAGAAAAACCTTAAACTTTGCTAGCGCAATTGTCCAATTTTTCCCTGAAACTCGAGAAGCTTCTAACTCTATATAAATTTGTATATGTTCCAAAATATGGTTATCAATCAAAAATAGGAACGCCCGGCTTAGGTTCCCATTCATAATGTATCTTTAAGCATATGTTGTTGGCCGGTGTACATCTTTGAAAGCACTCTGAACTGGTAATTTACCAGCAACACCTCCTTCTACAATTCTTGTCCAATTATTTCCGTTTGAAGTAATTTCAGTTTGCTGATTTAGTACGTTATTTCCACCTTCGTCTTCAGAACTGTGTAGTGTACCACAGAAGTCAGCAAATGGATGGCACTATGCATAAAACAATATGTTGTTCTTGTTTATTATTAAGGAAGGAATTCGCATGCATTGTCTCGCACGTTTGTTTGCAATATTTTTGCAATCACTATCACTTGACTGATCTATATTGTCTACATAAAGAAATTTCCTCCTAACTACTCTCGATAATAGTACTATTATCATCACTACCTTGTGGATCCATTTGCCTGTTTTAAGATTCACCGTCACTTTCATATAGTTCACTTTCTACATTTAAACATGCCAGAGGTATGCTGGTTATATTTTCTAAATATGTAGAAACTTTTGATCTTTTTGACACTTTACATTGAAAATGATAGTTAGGACCTCTGAAGGGAGTTTATTCCACATATAAACTGTTCTGCTAAAAAACATGTTAAACGCAAAAACGTGCGAGTAACGGAAACACATTGCCTAATTTCATTAGAACACCTACCCATGTAGTATCGATAAAACAGTGATATACAATCCACATTGCGTCGAAGCTCTAGAGAATCAATACAGTTAGACTTATTGTACCCAATGAGCCTTTTGGCCCTGTCTGGTATGCGGTCGAGCAACTTCAAAATATACTTTATGGCGCCGGCCCATACATGATATTTGTATTCTTTTTTATGACGAATATAGGTGCTATAAATAGTACGAAGATCGGATAGAATGAAGTATCTTTTTACAAATTGCAATTGCGTGGTATTTTTCAGGGTTGTTAGCCTCACTCTGTTTGTGGATCTAAAAAGTTGGAACTCACCGACATGGTAGAATGTCCTGAAAAGAGCTGCTAACGGATGCGCTAATGTCGAAGAGCACTTTTGCGAGACCAGTAATGGCATCCCATCCGGTAAGGGAGACTTGTTGATGTTCAGATCTGCTAAAACCTTTTCTATAAGGTTTAATTTTTTTAATACTAAGTATTTATTTTCTAATAACTAAATATTTATATTTTATAAAAAGTATGGATATATGAGTACAAAATTATACATTGTTAGTGTCTGTGGGGATAAATAATATAAGGTAGATGCTAGCGACATTTCGAAATAAAACTGTCACATAATAAAATTTTTAGCATTTATTTCATTTGAAATTCTGAAAGATTAATCAAATTATTTTTATAATTCTATATCAGTATACTTCGTTACTTTATTAATCTTTTTATAGCTGTTCAATTGAATATATCAACACAAGTTTTAAACGCCAATGAAAGTCTTAAGTGGCTCTTATCATTTATTTTTGGAAGAGTAAATAAATAATACCCTCTAGGTGAAAACATAAACAGCATTTAAGGTAAAAAAAACTACTGTGGTGAGTTCGTCACGAAAGCAGGAGAGAAGAGGGAAAATTTAATAGGAGGCATGATATGAATTAACACTGATAAGAAAGAAACTCATTAATAAAATAAATAACAAAAAAGCACAAAGCAACAGAATAACAAATAACAAAAAGACAGAAATGCCAAAGAATTTAATCGTTGGAGTCGTTTTTATTTTTGCGCCGACGTTACCATGAGAAACAGGCACGCAACTCAAGCAAAGGCATTGGTTATTATATATTAAAATAATTAAAATCCACTATGAAAAAGATGGTTCTGTTAAAGTTCCATTTCGTAAAATTCGAGATATTTAGTCGTTAAATTTTAATCGATAGGCTCGATGTGCGAACACCATCGCATGTTCGACCCGCACTTTCAGCTGAAAACATTGCAGCCGTGAGCCACAGTTTTGAAGCAGATCCAAATTTGTCAACTCTTAGACGTTCTCAACAATTGGAGTTATCCAAATCCACCACATGGTGAATTTCGCGTAAGGATTTGTCTTTGAAGCCTTACAAGCTTCAACTGGTGCAGGCATTAAAGCCGACCGACCAATCGTAGATTCGCTCACTTGAATCAAGAAAAAATTATTTTTTCAGACGAAACCCATTTTCACTTATCGGGATATGTCAACAAGCAAAATTGACGCATTTGGACTACTGAAAACCCTAGAGCGATTATTGAGAAGCCATTACATACCTAACGTGTCACTGTATGGTGCGTGATTGAGCCGTGTTTTTTCGAATATGAGGCTGGAAATGCGGTAGCGGTCAATGGATTACACTATCGCGAGATGCTAACAACTAAACTTTTGCCAATTATTGACGACATGGATATCACTGACATGTGATTTCAACAGGACGGTGTTCCATGTCACATAGCTAATGAAATGATCCATTTATTGCAAACCAAATTTCCCGAATGCATAATTTTACGACAATCAGCAGTCGGTGGCCACCCTGGTCGTGTGATTTGACACCATTGGTTTATTTTTTGTGGGACTATTTGTTGTGCCTATACGGATCCAATTGAATCGATTTCAGCATTAAAAATCAATATTCGTGATGTGACTAACGAAATAGGACCACCATTTTGCCAAAAAGAGATTAAAAACTGTGATGAAAGAATCGATATCTGTGAGCGTGGTTGTGGTGGACGTTAGTCAGATATAAGTTTTTATTCATTATTGTCCAACTTTTCTTTTCGTAATAGAATACAATTTTGAATCATCTTAATCTAAGTTTTTTGCTTTATTTTGTTTTAGAAAACAAAGTTCTTGTTGAAAACTTTTTTATAATTCTACTGTACGTTTGTTTGTCACTAAACTAGGTTTGACCGATTTAAACGAATTTTTTATGCGTTTAGGTGGCGCCCTGTATGGTTCACAAATCAGCCCGACAGAAGAATTTTCGAGTATGCATTCATTCATTCATTAGTCTTAATTTATACAATGTTTTTAAGGAAAGAAGGTGAATCAAGAAGCATATATAATATATATGTGCTGTACCCTGTAACTGCGCCGAATACTGCAGCTTTTATTAAAAGTCAGTTATAAGTCAGGCTTCTATAGCATTATAGATTTTATTAATAAATTTGAAATGAACACATACTCTAATTGATCTTATGTTAGAACTGATATGTTCCATTATAACATTTTTTTTTTATATTGAAAACTCAATAACAGGCAGTTCAATAATTTAAATTAATTTTCGCATTTAAGTAAATTTTTACCAATTTACAGGATATATTTATCTGCTAACATTTTTTTGGAAATTTAGCAAAGTTTAGCTGTGTTAAATATTAAATTATTATTATATTAAAAGTTTAAATGAATTCATTCTTTTGATTTAAGCTTAGCAAAAATACTGGCGTACAAATAAACAACATAGTAATATAATATTTAAGAGAGTGAGATACACAAAGCCGGCGCACATATAAAACTGAAGATACTTAAGCAACTCAACACCCAGTTGAGCGGCAACATTTGACAAGTGCAGAACTATTTTTCTTTGCCTGCGGCTTAAAATTACTCTCTATTGAAATGGCAGCTTTGATTAGAAAATTGATTAACACTAGCAATGCACCTAAGCCGGTAGCTCCTTACAAGTAAGTAGACTTTTTCACTTGCAGTGTAAAGCAAGGTTTGCAAAAGAAATACAAAAAAATATCTTGGATTAAAGAAAGGGAAAAGTTTCAAAGTACAATATTGAAATTCAATGCGTGGAAATGAATGGTCACATTGCTATTTTATGATTTGTAAAAATTATACTTTAAAAGAAAGATCATTTATTAGTAAACACATGTTTTATCTTGTCTCTTTTCATGGTGTTTTGTCATTATTCTTATTTTATGCTTGGACGGTCTGTCTATTGCTCACAAATGTAATAAAATTCCATTTTGCATTGTACTTTGTTCCTATTCCTGCCCTTACCTACAATACCATCCCATCATAACATTATATTCATTTTAATACAATTTTAATAATGTAAAGCCAAGCTGTTGTGGCAGATCGTACCGTATACGTTTCTGGTTGTTTAGGTATGGATAAGACAACCATGAAATTGGTGCCGGGTGGTGCTGTCGAACAAGCTGAAGTGGCCTTGAAAAATCTAGAATCTGTACTTGTTGCTGCTGATTCTGGCATTGATAAAGTTATAAAAAATACCATTTTCTTGAAGGATCTTAATGACTTTGCTGCTGTTAATGAGGCGTACAAAAAGGGTATGTTGAACAAAATATAAATTATTTTGGACTTGTTATTTATTGAAATGAGTGTAAATTTAGCCATTAGAAATATCTTTGTATTATTTTGCTTTTCACTACGCTTTTTTTCATTCTCGATAGACCTATACCCATTAGGTCATTGATGAACAGCCATAAAACAATTATTTTAGCTTAAGTCACAAAGATTCTTACGCTTTTATTTTTGTTAAGTCCTTGAATAGAGTAGAATTTGTGCGAATTTCCTTAAGGTGCACAAAATTTAACGACAGTACAGAAAAAGGTTTTCAAGTATTAGATATTTGTATATTAGAAAAGTTTTTTTTAGATTAACAACTAAAATTAATTTACTCAAGTTTGCCTTTAACTTCCCTCTCTCCTTTGTATTTTTTCAGTTTTCAGCAAAGACTTTCCCGCTCGTAGCTGTTTTCAGGTTGCTGGGCTACCATTGAATGCCTTGGTAGAAATTGAATGCATTGCTTTAACTGGCGATGTCAAGACTGTGTCTTCGAATTGACTGGAGGACTTAAAAAACAAATCAATCTCAAAATTGTAATTTAGTTTTTGCAATAAAATAATTCAATTAACGGCTTTTATTTAGTTTATTTACAAAAATATTATTATTAATTTTGCTGTACAAGGAATATGTTAAAAAATGTTTGTTGAAGTTTTTCAGTATGCTACACATACACAAATAGAACAGAATAGTAACTATTTTATCTATATACAGTTTGGGTTATACTTTTGCTAAAAGCGCCATCCACAGGCAAAATTAAGTTCGATTAAAATAAATAAATAGATAAATAATTATATAGAAGAATACTGACTATAACAAATTAAGTGAATAACAACAGCAACTTTTCCACTGTTCTGTTTAATTATCTTAATAATGCAAGACATAGACATTACTACGATTATAAATAACAAGGTTAGAGCTCTCTTCTCTAGAGCATTCTAGAAGAATATTTCCTACTACATTGATTTAAAAACAATAGCTATTTTTAAATACAATAAAATTTTATAAATAATTTGCTATTCAAGCACAAGGTTTTTATATAAAAATTAAGTAAATTTTATATTCGTTTTGGATATTTCACTACACCATTGGGTGGCATCTTAAGGAAAAGAAAAGTGTTTAAACAATTAAAAAATTAATCAATAAATGAAAAGATAAAGATGTCAACAAATGGCGTGGCGTAGTGTAAAAAAAATAAAATTTACTTAATTTTTGTATAAAGACCTTGTGCTTGAAGGAAAAATTATTTATAAAATATTCAAAAGCTCAATTAACTATAATTATTCTTTATACTAGAACATGTCTGGACTGAAAATACAAATATTGTTCTTATGATTTGAACTTATTTTCTTATTTCGCTTTAAAAAGGCTTAATATTGTTACGTTTAATCCTTTTTATAAAAGTTTTGTTATATTGAGGTCTATTGTTCTAAAATAATAAAAGAACACTTCCAAACTTTTAAATTAAATTATACGATTTATTCCCTTTAAATACGCACACAATAAACACGGTGGCAACTCTACCACCGTAACGCCTAAAAGACAATAATTCTGTCGTCTTTACTCAACAATGTTTCAACTTGAATTCTACTCAATTGCCAGCAAGGTCCGCCAAATAACTTTTTGTTTGTTTTAGATGCTATAAACAAAACTACTGAATATTTTCTGAAATTTCTTTTTTTATTTGAAAGTACAATCCTTCCGGTTAATAATGGAAAATAATATTATTTAAATGTCTGCCTTGACTGGCCATGTAGTAGCCTACACGATCGGTCTAATTTTTAAGCACATTATCGATTGTGTGCAACTGTATTTCACCAATGGCTTTACGAATATTGTCCTTTAAAGCGACAATTGTCTCTGGCTTGTCGGCGTAAGACTAGTTTTTGAGAGCACCCCACAATTAATAGTCCAACGGATCAAATCGCAGATCCGAGGTGGCCAAATGACATCAGCTCTGCGGCTGATAATGCGATCTTCAAAAATAGGGGGCAAAACATCGAGTGTAGCTTCGGCTGTGTGGCACGTAGCACCATCCTGTTGAAACGAAATGTTGCTAATATCCTCTCCTTCAATTTTTTTGAACAAAAATTCGTTCAACATGGCCTGACAACGATCGCGATTGACTGTAACGGCCACTCCTTGCTCATTTTCGAAGAAAAACGGCTCAATTATGCCTTTGGACCAAAATACGCACCAAACAATGACCCGTTTTGGGTGCGTCGGCTTATCAATGTAGGCGTGCGGGTTTTCTGTGCCCCAAATATGACAATTTATCTTGTTTGCATACCTGCCAAGATCAAAATGAGCTTAATCTGACAATGATTTTTTTTTTTTACAAAATCGGCATCTTCTGTAAGTCGATCGCTGGCCCACTTAGCGAATTGAAAACGCATTCAACTCCTGATCCAATTATGCAAAATTCGTCTCAATGATGTCTCTGAAATGTTCAATTGTTGAGAACGAATGTGAATTGATATTGATGGCGCTTCACGCACACTTTTGCCACAGCAGCAATATTCTCGGGTGTACGCACTGTTTTTGGCTTTTCACTCTTTGGTTTATCGATAAGGATGTCAGTTTCTTTCACTTTTTCCACAAGATAACGAACATACGGGGCTGACAGTGCTTCTCTTCTTCCAAAATCCGTACCAATTTTCACACACATTCTGCAACATTACCATGATTTTCAAAATAATCTCGCAATATTTCCCAGCGTTGCTCAAGCGTATACACAACTATATTCGTTCAGCGAAAGAATAAAACTAATTATCTCTCAAATCAAACATGAGGTAAGTGTTACAATTTACGAAATAAGCACTAGTTGAAAAAAAAAAAGTTAGATGGCGGACCCTTTAATTGAACTTTTATTAAGACAATATTATAGATAAAAAACAACATCAATATTTCATCAAAATTTAAAATTCATAAGAGCATAATAAAAAAATCTTCACTTCACTTACAACAGGATTGACTATGATAGTAAAGAAGTAAGTAATAAGAAGTAATCTTAAAACTGCATTTTTGGACATAAAAACTTCCTACTAGCCCCTTAGATTCCTTACCCTTAAAGAGTACAGGGTATATTGAAACCATCGTACTGTCCCTTTTAATACACGTTTTGTTATTTTGAGATCTTTTATTGCAAAATAATAACACAGTATTTTAGAATTTTAAATTAAACGATTCATTTACTTTCAATACACAAAAAATGAACACAACACAATGGTAACTTTGTTGTCTTTACTCACTGATGACTCGACTTAAAGTACATCATTTGCCCAGCAAGTGGAGCTTGTATAGTTGTTTTAAGAGGTTCTCGCATATACAAAAACATTCTACTTCAACATAACCCCATGTTGTAGTTGTTGTTATTATCATTCAGCTTAGACGCCGCTTGGATGTGTGAATTGTTCTGGGTTAGTTTTTGTTGGCTGTTTTGTTTTCTCTTGTTTATGTTATTTCGTAGAATTTCTTACAAGCATATTGCTCTTGTCTTATGTGTAAAAGATTTCTTATAAAATTACTCAGTTTGTGAAATACACAGCGGGTTTTCTCGTATACTTTTTTACTGAAAATGATTTTTTTTTTAAACTTAATAAATCATCTTCGTAATAGTATAGCATGTACGTTTTTTTCCGTAAGATGTACAAATTAATCGTTTTATTTAATAATAGTTATTCACATTAAAACAAATTTGACATTTAAAAATTTCAAAATTAATGAGAAATCACCCACATTTCTAAAACCTAAAATTAAGTCAAATTACAAAACCGCATAGACAAACCAGCCGTTGTTAACTTTGCCCATGAATGAATTTCGTTACATACCAACCTGTCGTCTAAACGCTAAAATAAAAATCCAAAGTCAAATGAAAAAGGAAACAGAAAAATTAAAATAATAAGAAATTAAATAGCAATCCCCGAACTGTTTAAATAAAAAAATTCAAATAACAATAAACTATAATTTTCTTGAATTATAGAAGACCTAATATTACTCTACTCTTTTATTAATAATATTTATCCTATAGAATACAACACAACTCATGCAAAATATTTAATATATTCAAATCAAAATGAGAAGGTTCCAGGACAATTTTTACATTCTAATGGTCATTGTGGATCAATAGAAATAATGATTATAAAAGGTGAAAATAAGAAAAAGACCTGCTATCTTCTCCCTTCTTAATCATTTCACTGGCAAACGACAAATTTACATAGGCAAAAATGTTAAATGGAAATTCACATTAAGAGAAAGTCCCCATATCTTCGGCTCGATTTATATAGCTCGACGCAGGTTACATACTAGTTTTATAATACTACTTTTCTTCTTTCAAAGTATATTAAGGTTTGCATCTCGATTTTCTATATATAAACGCCTTAACCACTTCATCTGCAGTCAACTAACTAACTCATCCAGCCCGCGTCCTATGTAACAATTCATTTTTTTCTTCTCTAATCGCAACTCCAGAATATATAAAGTGGTTTTTGCTAATTACTGGCTGGCAGCAGCTTAACAACATTTATTTTTCGTTATACTTAAATACAAGTCTCTGCTGTGAATTGAACTCATAACCGTCTGTTTAACAAATCAGGAGATACCTTTACCAGGGAAGTCACCTTAACTTTTTAACTCGTCTAGCCCAACTATGTAACAATGGATTTATTTTTCTTCTCTAATTGAAACTCCAGAAAATTTGAAATTGTGATTTCTACTTATTCGCCGCAGCTACGTAACAATAATTATTTTTTTAACTTAAATCTCTGCTGCGAATTGAACTCTTGAGTTTCTGTTTAGCAAACCAGAAGACACCTTTACCAACGAAGTTACCTTGACTTTTTCTTTCGACGTATACGCTTGCACCACACTTGTGAAAGGTACCAATTTAATCCATTCAAAATTTTATAGCTTTGCTGTTTTATATAAGCAAAGTTTTTTAATTAGATTATCGTAACAAAGTTTTTAATTTATAACATAACCCACTTAATGTAGGGTATCATTTAAAATAATTTATGTAGCAGGTTACTTTAGTAGTACCAACTTAAATAACAAGATAGTACGTTACAAAATCACCAGCAAATTGTTGTCGAAATAAAAATGCTAACATAGATTTTGTACAAGTTAAGTTAAAATTTGTTGTCTACTTCTTTTTGCGATTTGCGGTTGCTATTTCTTATTTGGCTTAAATCTCCACAACAATTGCTCTGTCATTGTAATTATCAAATTGTTGTGGCAAGTTGCAATGCGTTGCTTCAAACCCAACCACCTTCAATAAAAGACAAGGAACTAACGATTATAAACAAGTCGACGAAAAACAACACATTTTCTCATGATAAGAAAATAATTGTAAATAGCGAAAGCCAAACTAAATATAAATAGAGGAAAAAGTAAATTTGTATACATCAAAAAAGCTTTAACTTTAGCCATCATAACACACTCAAAAAATTAAGCAAGTACAAATAAAATATTCGCTCATAGTCAGAGTTATAAATTAAGTATATTTTACGAGTTTTAAACTACAGTTTACTTTAAAATATACTTTTTGTATACTTTAAACATGTATAAGTATATTATTTTTTTTTATTTATTCTTTTCTTTTTAATAATTTGTTAATAATGTTGACTTTTTTGCTTGAAAATGCAGTTATTATGATAACAAAATGAGTTGATACATTACTCAATATATTGTCCATCGTTAACCACTATTTTTTCCCAACCTTCCGGTAGCAAATGGATTTCGCGCCAAAACAACTGCTCGGGTTTTAAGGTAAAGAATAAATCAATCCAATTTCAAATACCCTGTTATGCGTTCTGCATCAATCGAAACAGATGCTAGTCAACAGGGGTAAGTTCTGGGCTATAAGGCGGGTGAGTTAAAACTTTCCATCAACTGTTTTCCAAATAGTTTTTGGTCGGTCTCGCTACATATGGCCGGGCATTTTCATGATGAGAAATTATGGCCTTATGTCTTGTGGAATATTCTGTTTGTTTTTCGTTGATTGCTCTCTTCAAACAACAAAATTGTCTGTAGTATACAGAAACCCTGTGATCGTCTGGCCCGATTTCAACGACTCATAATACAAAACACCCATCTAATCCCACCAAATATGGGGCATTGCCTCAGCGCCATGGATTTCGGCTTTGATTTGGCTGGCTGCCGGGCTTTACATTTGACTTTTTGCGTCCGGGTTTATTTTATACCCATTTTTCATCACCAGTAACAATACGATGTAAAAATAATTACTTTTTTTAGAGTTCAAAACCATTTACGACAATTAAAATTGCCTTTCAACGTCTCTCGTCGTCAATTCATATCGAACCCAATTTTATTGCTTTTAAATGAATCGCAATATTTTCAAACGTAGGAAAATGGCTTGTTGTGTGACTATCAATTATAATAAAAGTTCTTCTAATATTGCCATTTTCCGTCCTAACTGGCTGGTTTGTATTCGATGGCGAGCGCTTTCGATGGGAGTGCATCATTCTCAAGCCGCGTTATAGTTTGTACAGGTGAGCCAGTGTTGGCGTTCAGGCAGTTCTGTTGTTAAGTTCGTATCTATTCAGGTAAGCAGCAGAATGCCAGCTATCTGGCATTTGTATGCAAAGTGAATTTATCGATACCCCCGTCTTTTATTGTCCATCTGATGGGTGTTTTTCGTTTACCCGTTTGCATGAGTAATTTTAATGGCGTGAATATTCTGTCTGAGGTCGTGTTTACCTGTTCGTTTATAATGTCATTGAAAGTTTTTGTTTTGTAGATTTCCATGTCTTCGTCCTTTTTTACTAGGATGTAGTATAATCATATTTTTGGATTTACTTCGAATGTGCAACGAACTCGCCAATTTTAAAGCAACATCGAAATGCAGTAGCCATGATCGAAACGGATTTTAGCTCTAAACGATGACTTAAAATTTCATTTACTGGCGGAGGACAAACAAATAACATAATACAAGTTCTTCTCCTTGGTTTGTCAACAATCTTTGTCGAGTAATGCTTCCAATTCCTCATCTTCAACATTTTCGGCTGACCAGGCCTCTCCTTATCTTCTGTGTCGAAATCATGAGTTGTTGCATGTTGACGATAAGCCCAGCCGTTTTCTTCAAATGAAAGAAAGATAGCAAACTTCCCCGTAAAACATTTTTTAGGCACAAAACTCGACATTTAGCCATGACTCAAATGACACAAACAATTTTGTTGTGCATTTAATCATAAATTTTTGCGGGCTTAGCAACATAACGTGTTAACTTTACGTGTTTTTATTTATAAAAAATAATTGAGGGAAAACAAATCTTATTACCCAGCAGCTCAATTGATAGATCCATTTTTCGAAATTGATGTTCCATTTTCTGTTAAGCTGAAAATTAGCTTTATCGCTGAACACAATTTTGTGATAAAATGAATTTCTTACTTATTTTTAAAGTAAATGTGGATAATTTTAAAGGGTTGTTAATCTCCTCATGCTGATTTGCCAAAGTCTACTGACCTAAATACCGAAAATTGAACGCGGTATCACAGCTTATTTAGCAATTAACGCTTTCTATCGAGCTTAAAAAATACGTAATAAAAAACTTACTTAAATAGGAATAACTATTAGGAAACGTAAAGTAATAAATGTCCTAGAATAAAATCACTGTATCTCGCTAAATCTTGCATTAATTGTAATCTTGATTCGAACTTAATTCTTTTTCCGAATTTTATTTATTTGCTGTTGTTACAGACTAACTCATTCGTACATTATCATAGCCATATTAAAGAAAGCCAAAGTCTACCTTTCTAGCTTTCTGAATGAAAAATTATCTTTCTGAATTTTAAATCCCGCAGCTACTGTATTATATTATTATTCGAATAAAACTTAAAAGAGTGATGCGAGCAGGTTAGTGGTTGTTTATTAACTTATGTTTTAATACTGGATTATATATTATATGTTTGAATATTCTAAAATCTAATAAAGATAAGACTAAAAGACTTAAATAACTTTTAAGTTTAATTTTAAAATTAATACAGGGTGCTTAAACTATCATGGGTGTTATTTATTTTTCTCTACAATTTTAAGTTAAAAAAACTAACTCATTTGAGTACGAATAAAAAATGGAAATGTGTTTAGCTTTAAGTAATCGAAATGTTATAAACAAATTTCGTGAAATCGTGAGCTTTTTTATGGTGAAATATCGATTCTTACACAAGCCATGATTTTTGGTGATTTTGAAAATGTTAGCGAAATTTCGGTTTTTCGATTGAACGTTGCGAACAGCTTGGTCGCTGAGTGCTTAGAGAATTTTATATTTTCCAAAATTTAGAATTTTGGAGATATTTTTGGAGATATTTTCGGGAAAATCTTCTCCGAGTTTATTTATCATGCATGTTATATTTCTAACATAATTATTTTTAAGTTAAGCAGTTATATTTAAAAAATAAATGCAAAATACTACTTTTTTTTTAAATTGCGAAACATTTCTCGAATAACATTTTGTCAACCTGCAAAATTATATGAGGTACAATTTATTCCAGGTGGAGTTATTACCAACAGTAACCGATCTGGCATATTTAAGTTATGCAAGCGGAATAAGTATAATTGCTCAACAATTTTTGCATCAGAGCATGAAGCTTTACGTATTCGAGGAAATAGGAAAAATTATACATTTTCTGAATCGCTAAGTCCATCATCAATTGTAAGCTAGTTCTTTAACTACTCTATTTTTTAGACACTTTGTGGTAAAAGAACATTTTTTATTAAATTATCAAATATATATTTTTATTGTAACTTTGGAAAATGTTTTGGTTTCTGGCGGAATGATATAATAAGTTTTCATATAAAATTCTTAAGCAAAACTACTCCTGCCGTTACTCTCACCTATTGAAGAAACCTCTCTGTTCAAAAAAAAACACTTAAGTCTGTTTTAGAACATCTTTATACTTTGTTTTGATTTAAAAAATTCCAATTTTAAATATGTTAAAATGTCTTTATTTCCTTAATTTGACTAACTATTCTCAGTGAGCACATTGGTTTTAAAAAGTTGTTTAGAAAATGGATTATTAGGTTTATTAGATTTAAAATGTTGAAGCAATAAGAGAAGTCGTGAATTTTTGTTTTTGTTTTCTTTTTAGTTAGAGCTAATAAAATAAATTATAAAACAAATTTGGCTTTTTACACAAACGAAAAAGAATGCAACTTGTTTTTATAATAATGAACAATTTCAATTTTATTGGAATTTTTCTGTTAGATGACATATAATTTTAGTATAATTGATGTTGTTGTTATTGTTGATATAGAAAATAGCAGCAGGTTGGTTGGATATAATTGTATAACCTTTATATACATGCACCTTATAAGGCTATTCACTATTATTTACAAATTATATTAAAGTAAAGAATAGTAGACGGAATTTATTTCGTCCTTATGTGTCACACCGAAGAAAATTTTTAAAAGCAACAATTTTAATTAAAACGTTTAAATTCGAATGTGACTCCCCCTAATTTCCACTATAAAATTAAGCAATTATACCTTACAGTCATAAATCATTAATCATGAAGGTTATTGTGACATCTAAAACGGAAGGGTGAAATCAGAGAATTTATTCTTTATTTCACTCTATAGACAATTGACACTACGCTTTAGAAATTAAAAAAGAAACTTGTTTTTCAGCCGAACAATTTTTAAGTGGAACACACTTCCTGAATAGCTTTTGCCTGTGACTTTCAATGTGCAAGATGCATTTCAAATTGGGTATCTAATTTTGTAGCTCTAGCACTAGGCATTGCATTATATTTATGAAATAAGAATTGTTTTTTATGTAATTTTGTGTGAAATTTCAATTTTTAAAAATTTTTTGAAGTTTCGTAACAATTTTTGATTTTAGAATCTTATTCTTTTATTCCACCGCTTATTTAGAAAAAATTGTTTGACCACAATACAATACACAATAGTAAATTTATATTTTCGTTGAATTTCTAATGGTTAAATTTAAACCTAAATCCTATTAAATTTCATCTTCTACAAGATCAGCATTCCTACGACTCCATCACTATTAGAATTCAATCTATGTTTAAGAATATTTTTATATATGTTCACGTAAACAGTATTTTTCTTTATTATCTTTTCTGAGACCATTTAACATTAAAACCATAGTTCTACAAAACAAATTAAACAAAATTATTTGAAGAATAGTTGGTACTTCCTAATATATATTGTTATGGAGATGATTTGTTTAAGTTTTCACAGAAAATAATTATCAGTAAAAAAAAGTAAACGAATTGTATGTTTTACAAATTGTGAAGTTTTCCACGAAATCTTATACACACAAGACAACAACAGCATGGTTTTAAGAAATTCCACGAAATAAACTAAACAACAGAAAACAACTAACACAGAACAAAATCAAAACACACAGCCAAGCAGGCGCCTACACTGAATGATAATAACACTGAATATTAAAGTGAGATATAAGAACCGTTTAAAACCACTATATAAGCAACACTGCTGGGTAAATATATAAGTTCAAGTTGAGTCATCAGTGAGTAAAGACACCAAAGTTACCATCACGTTTCTTTTGTGTGTATTGAAAGTAAATAACTCGTTTAATTTAATTTAAAACTCTAAAGTGCTGTGTTATTTTTTTGCAATAATAACTCAATAATAACTCAATAGAACTCAATATAACAAAACGTTACAAACGTAACAATATTTTTCCTGAAAACCAATTTTTATTTTTTAAATAGTTGTTTTTTACTTTTGTATTCTTGGCCTATAAATATGTTATTACATGAGTGTGTGTGCGTGTATATATATATATATAGTAGTTTCAGCATGAAATAAAACAACAACAATAAAATGAAAAAAAAATTTGCGAAACTTAAGCAACACAAAGTTCTAGTACTTAAGTACAAATTTTAGTTTTGTCTACGAATAATCAATTTTAAGTGTAAACAATGTACACGAATATGAAATTAGTCACCATTTCTGCAGCGCAATCTTGAATAGCGCTATAAAAGCAATATGATGGTTGATAGACAGAACAGCATTACTTTGTAGTATTTATCAATAGTTAAAACAATATAGAAAGCTTGACAGGCAGTAGTAAAATTAACTGCAATTTTATTAAGGAGAAAACAGTCTAAATGTGAGTGTCATCAAGCTTCTGGGAGTATTTAGGTTTTTTCTTCTTCGAAAATAATCGTAGGCCAGCCCTGACTGCTACTGGTGCTTAATATCTCGACATGATATAAAGTTTATTTTACCTAGATTATAACATCATGTGAACAGTATATGGTTTTAAAAAGACGATAGCATATGACACACAATCAGTAAAACAATTCAAATTTATGGCATGAGAAATATCCTCGCGGTGGTCTTACTTATGTTTGTGAATAGATGCGATCAAAGGTTTATTCTAACTTACAACTAACCGTGCGTTGAAAGAGAAATTTCAATCTGGATTAATGAAACACAACCAAAAGTTTATAGGAAATGGTCATAAAATCACTTGACCCGCTGCTAAAACCTATACCGAATAATTTTGAGACACTGTTACATCCTGTTTCGTGTGAAATTGATCATCAGTTACACTCAATTGTAACTGCTATGGAACCATGATTACTGAATTTTTCGTTCATCAATTGAACAACCGTGATGTGCAGAAGCTGTAGTTTCATGTCACACAGCTCATACTATAATTGACTTATTGAAGGAAATGTTTAGGAACCGCATAGTTACATGTTTTGGACGTGTGGTGTAGCCTCCAAGACCGTGCGATTTAACGCTGCTAAATTATTTTCTGTGGGAATATGTAAAGTCGCTAATTCACGCCAACAAGCCCGAAACTATTGATCACTTAAAGAAAAACATTCGTCCTAATTTGAACCTACAGATTAAACTACGCCCGAGCCAGGCGTGGTGGTCATATGCCAGATGTCATATTTAAATTATAATGCCAGAAGATAATCTTTCGAATAAATCTAATATTATATCAATTTAGGTAAACTATCTTTCTTTTATTCTATTTCATTGCTTTATACCTCTATAAAAACACCCTGTACTTACGAAAGCAATTAAAACTTTCATTTTTTTCTTAAAATTTTTTTTTAATATTTAAATTAAATATCAACGCTGAAAAATTTCTCTAACGAATATGGTTTGCTCGTAGTTAAGTTAAAGCGTCTCACAAAAATTTCAATTAATATTCAAAAATATTTATTAACAAAAAATTGCAAGCTTCTTGTAACACCATAATTTAAACGTAAAGCGGTAAAAAAAAATTAAATGTCAACTTTAATTTTTGTATGTACTGAGAATGTTCGAGGTACCTCGTCTACTTAAAACTTTAAATCAAGGTTAAATTTAATTTTTTATCACCTTTAATGCTGTACAAGAATTAATAATTATTTATTTTATTATCAACTTTTTTTAAGTAATTTGTCGCCTGTGTCTTGCCGTTTTAATTGTAATATTATGTATTGTTTCGTTTTTAGTTTTCACTAAAAACCTAAAACTACATAATTTCCATTCATAAATATTTTAATATTTAAAAAATATTTTTTACATACTAACATCCACTTGCATGTACACATACATATGTATGTATATATGTATGTATGTATGTATAGATAATTAAATGATAACCCTTAGGCATGCCACCTACGCATCAGCCAACATGATCTTTTCATTATGTATGACCGAATATCATGCAAATCATGCTGTTTGTTTCTTTGCTTTTTTATTGCAAGCAGCCAGCAAAAGCTTTAAAAGTTCCTTGCTAATAATACGCAGTAAAAATATATGTACGAGTATAATTTTTATAAATGATGATCTTAAGGCTTAACTAATTAATTTCGACATTATGATGACGTATCGCTTGTGGGGGACAGTGTTATCGTAAATATTTTTTTTTGTTAACTACAAAAATAAGGAAAATAAACTTCATATCAGGATGCCCCCTGTGTTTGTTGTACATATGTGATCACCTTCAATATTGTCAGTATTCTTATGTAAAGAAGTTGCTCTCATGCATATATGGGTTATTTATATCTCCAAACAAATAGTAGACATGAATAAATTATGCCAAGTTTTTGGTGAAAGTAGATTTCCCTTGGACAATTTATAGGTTTTTTAAATTTTACAAATAAATTAATTTTGTATTGATTTTAACACAAAATGTTTATTACGGTGTTAACAAAACTACTATTTAAAATAAAATTTATTTTATTTATTATATTAGAATTCAATTCTCTCAAGAATAATGCAAAAAATGGAACTAAATAAACTAAAATATCTTTTAATGTTTCTCTAGAGAATTATTTAAGACCGTTACGTAATTTAAAAAAAAATCTTTTTATGTTCCTTCTTCATATAAAAGTCCATTAATTTCATCGTTTCAAGACCTTTTGATAAGGCTTGGAGTCCAAGAACTTTTTATAGCAGCTTCTATTTTTTCAAATCAAAAGATTTACAGTTAATAAGGAAACAAAGCAGATAAGAGAGTACATGGTTGGCGACCATAGAGTAGTTCTATGGGTGATGAACTTGTCAAAGGGTTTGAAGTAGATCTGCAGGACCCCATTCGGAGATCGCCGCGGAATCATGATTAAGCGTATCAATCATGTTCTGCCTTTTGGAACTCACCTTCAACTGGCCTAGTCTATTACCAAATAAATACGAATGACAAATGGTGCTGTCATCTGCGAAAGAGTATTTAGCGTTGAAAGTTTGACAAAGAAGGTTGTTTAGAAAAATAAGAAATAGAGTAGAAGAAAAAACGGAGCCTTGTGGCACCCCTGAATTAACCCTAAACTCGTCTGATGAAATCCCATCTATAACAACTGGTATAGTGCGATTCCTGAGAAAACTCGATATAAATCTGGAGAAATTATCAACGACACCAAAAGCAGGAAGTTTTGACAAAAGTGCATCATGCCACACACTATCAAATGCCTTGGAAATATTTAGAGTCACCACCTTACTCTTTACGAAATGATGTATGGAGTTGCACCATTGTTCCACCATTGGAAAACCAGCACGTCGCCCGTAGAGCGCCTCTTACGGATACCAAACTGTCGGTTGCTAAGTAAGCCGTTGTATTAAAAATGTATTCCTTTAAGGATTCCACAACTTCTGCCTGTCCAATAGATTCAGATGATTCATTATTACCTTGATTTTGCGGTGAGTTTGATTTGTTCTGGTTTCTAAGACACGTTGCATACAATTTTATTTTTGTAATGAAAGCAATCTTTTCGATTATGGCATTTTTCGTATGAAGGACAGGATTTTAATTTATTTTCATCCCAATTATTGTTCTGCTGCCGAAAGTTTTTTTTTTAAATTTTGAACTTCAAAGGCGTTCACGCCACCTTTCAACTCTGATCACGTGAGAAGCTAACTCAAGAACATCTTCTAACGAAGGATTAGTTTTCGGCAAAGATGCAGAACGAACTTTATCATGTGGTGTGTGAATTTTCAACATATAGCGAGTTTTGTTATCGATATACGACTGTAAATAATCAGTTTCTCGCAGTGAAACATACTTTCTTTTGCCAACCCACTGAGATCAGCCATCCAAAAGTGTGGTACTTTTGATTTGTCTTTATTGTTGTTTTATGCATCCCATATCTAGCTGCTAGAATACACTGCTTTTCAATGAAATTATCATTTAGTTTTTTAACAATAGTCGTGTAGTTTTGAGCCTCTTTAAATTTTTAAAGAATAATTTGAAGAAGTTCGAGCAACTCACAAGCACTTTTTATTACATCCGTTTCTAAGTGGCCAAAAAATGTTCAAGTTGCAAATAATAAATTGATTAAGTTGACTTCGAAAATATTTAAAAAAAAAGAGACACAGCAGATGTCTGAGTTACTGACAATTGTATAAATCTTGGGATTCTTCGTTTATTTTCTAAGAACAATTAATTTACAAATTATTGAACTACGAAAAATATTAAATTTTAAACAAACTGGGGTAAATGTTTGATAAGGAAGATTATAACAAAAATTATAACAAAAAAAAAACTTGGGTAATATTTGTGCCGCCTTTTTTCAAGCATTAAAATTTTATCTTCCTCTGACAGAATATTCGACATCCATGATTGTATAAATTGTATAAAAAATACAAAATTTTAAATTCTAATTCTACTGATTACGGAAGGTACTCTATTTGTCGAGCTGGGTATAATTTACTAAATACCACCCCGTATAAAAATTATAGTAATGGAATGAATTCAAATTTTAAAAATAATCCTAAATCGTTCTTTAATTTTGTAAACTCCAAACTAAAATTTAATGAGTGTTTGCCTGTGATAAAATATGGAAATTTTGAATCTGATGATGACGCTGTTATCGCCAATATGTTTGCGGATTTCTTTGCTACAATGTACTTTGATACCATATATGGTAACACCAGCGGTTATCCTTTTGAAATTTCCTTAAATCTAACCATAGACTTTTCAGAAATTGATTTCACTGAAATCGAAATGGAATAAAAAAAAAACGAAAAACAAATTTTAACCATGAACCTGCTGGTATATCCAACTGTGCACTAAAGTACTATGCTAGATAGTTTGTCGATGGCTTTATCTTTCACTTTTAACTCATTTATTAGATGTGGCTATATTCCTAGTCAATGGAAAAGCTTATATATTCCTTTATTTAAATCTACAGTAAGTTACATGCAAAAAACTATAGAAGTATCGTTCTAAGTTTCTTAAAAAACTCGTCAACAACTTTGTAAGCCACAACATATCACGTTTAAGATCGCGACATCAACATGGATTTAAAAAAAGATGCTAGACAGTTATCAATCTTTTAGAGCTAACGACTTTAGTCAATAAAAGATTTGTGAGAAATCGACAAACTGATGGTATTTATACTGATTTCAACAAGGTTTTTGATGAAGTCAATCACAAACTTTTCCTTAAAAAGCTTCATATGCTGGGCTTCTTTGCTCATATTCTAAAATGAATTAAATGTTTGCATGATAGAAAATAAAAAGTAATTTTTGAAAATAGCATATCTAAACCTATAAATAATATTTCAGGAGTACAGCAAGGTAGCCATCTTGGTCCAATTCTGTTGTCTTCATTTATAAATGATCTGCCAAATGTCATAAAATATTGCAACAGGATGTAAAAATTTTGCTAATGATGTAGAAATTTTTCTCACATTCACTAAATATTCGGATCACTTTTACTAACAACATTTGTTGGCCAGAAATATTGCAACAGGATGTAAAAATTTTGCTAATAATGTAGAAATTTTTCTCACATTCACTAAATATTCAGATCACTTTTACTAACAACATTTGTTGGCCAGACAACACTTGCATTTGGTAAGCTTCTTCTTTGATTTAGGTATATTGCGTGACGTAAAGCTCAGTTTTATTCCACACATTAATATGATGGTTAATAAGGATAGAGGCGTTGTTGCTTTTGTTAAAAGATGGGCAAAGGGATTTGCCCATTTGTAACGAAGCTTTAATATACATCCTTAGTTAGACCTATACTTGAGCTTGGTTAGTTGTTTGGGATCCGTCGTATAATATTCATGGCAATCATATTGAAACTATTCAAAAACAATTCGTTCTATTCTGTCTGAAAAGCTTAAGATAGAATCTAACATTAAATTTACTTTCTTATCATCAAAGTTAAGTTGCCATCTCTTAAAAGCCAGATGACTTTGCATTTTTGTTGGATACTATTCGTGGAGATATCGGGTTTTCAACACGAAGTTTGTTTCAAAATTTTGACAACACTAACAACATGATAGTTTTTACATTTAGTTTTTTAACGTATTCTTTGTACATGCATTGACAATTGTTACAATGCATTAAATTCTGCACAAAACTCGCATTACGATAATTAAAATTCACTACGAAAATGGCGGTTCAATTAAAGTTACATTTCGTAAAAATCGTGATATTTTTGGACAACATAATAGTCCTTCTGAGACCGCTATTAAGAATTTGGTCGTTAAATTTGAGTCGACAGGCTTGATATGAAATATGCGAACGCGTATTCGACCAAGTCGTTCAACTGAAAACATCGCAGCAGTGTTGAAGCGGATCCAAATTTGTCAATTCCTTAACATTCTCAACAATTGGGGTTATCAAATTATGCGAATTTCGCATAAGGATTTGACTTTGAAACCTTACAAAGTTCAACTGGTGCAGGAATTGAAGCCGACTGACCACTCACATCGCCGTAGATTTGCTCAATTCATACAGGAACAACCGACTGGTTTTTCAGACAAAGCCCATTGTCGCATTTGGGCTTCTGAAAATCTAGAGCGATTACTGAGAAGCCTTTGCATGCTCAACGTGTCACTGTATAGTGCGCTATGTCGTCTAGATTGGGCAGTTTATTTTTTTCGAAGATGAGGCTAGAAATGCGGTAACGGTCAATTTTTTTTTCCGTATAAAAATTATTTATTGTATCTTCATATATAATATGAATTATCAACAATTTTTCAAATCTTAAATCTTAATGTACAATCATAAGGCCGGACCAGTGTCAGAAATAATTCTAGTGACAGCAATTAAATAATATCTTAACAAATTCTCACAATCAAAAATAAATATAAAAAAAAATTAAAACTATTTTTAAGAGATTCCATTTCCATTTGGAGGGCTATTGACCAATGCCCCTGTGTCTCTCCTTTTTAATCGGATATGACCTCTATAATTCAAAATATTTCGCGCAAGGGGATTCGGGTGGCACTCGAGCTTAGTTAAATATTTGCCTGCGTATTGAGCAATTTCAGCAGTCACGAGTGGAATAGCCAAATCACGATGTATAATTAAATTTCGCATGTACCATGGAGTTAATGTAATAAATCGTAGTATTTTGTTCTGTCGGCGTTGAATTTTTTCTACATTTGAAGCTGAAGCAGTGCCCCATAGTTGAATTCCATAGCACCATATTGGTTTCAGAATCGACTTATACAATAGAAGTTTACAGTCCAGACTAAGAGTTGAGTTCCTGCCAATTAGCCACTATATTTGAGATAACTTGATTTTCATTTGGATTAGCTTTGTGTCGATGTGGTGTTTCCATGTAAGCCTACGATCAAGGATTATGCCAAGATATTTAGCGTGCAAGTGGTGAGGAATAATCTGCCCGTTCATACGAATAGGGGAGCAAGTTTCCCTTTTTAAAGTAAAAGTTAAGTGGACACACTTTTGCTCGTTTACTTTTATTCTCTAATAAATTCAACCACAATTCCAGATGCGTAATATGTTCGTGAAGAACCTGAGATGCCATACGGGGGTCTTCGTGAGAACTAAGGCAGGCCGTATCATCGGCAAATGTTGAAGTATGGATGCTACTGCTCACAGGCATATCACAAGTATAAAGCAGGTATAAAACTGGACCCAGTATACTCCCCTGCGGCACACCGGAAGCTATCGATGCGGGTTCACTGATGAAGTCTCCTTCGGCTACTGTAAACCTTCTCTCTACAATGTAACTTTCCAGAAACTTCACCAACTTATGTAATAGTCCCTTATGCCATACTTTGTCAAATGCTTGCGAAACATCTAGAAAGAGGGGAGAACAATATTTCCTTTCCTCAAATGCCTTTCTCACTACTTGAACTAATTTATGAGTCTGGTCAATGGTGCCATGGTGGCTCCTGAAACCAAATTGATGGTCTGGAATGCACCCTCTAACACTTAAAATTGGTGACAGCTTAGTCATAAACAACTTCTCGAAAAGCTTTGATGAGGTTGATAATAAGCTTATGGGCCTATATGATTCGGCCCTGGTAAGATCCTTGCCCGGCTTCGGAATCATTCTAACTTTGGCTATTTTCCAGACGCTTGGATAATACTCTAATCTTAAAATGGCATTAAATATAAATAGCAAAATTCGAATACAAATACTGGGCAACTACATTAACATTCTGTTGCTGATATCATCTATGCCTGGGGCTTTCTTCGGATTGAGTCTGTCAATTTGTCCTTGAACGTCACGCAACTTGAATTTTATGGGTAGAGGGGGTAAAGCCACTACATCTGGCAATTCAGCCTCCCCAGTAGACGCGTTCGGGGTGAAAACGGATTTCAGGTGCTCAACAAATATATCACGCTTTTCAGAATCACTTCTTGCCCAGTCTCCAGTTGAAGTACGCAGAGGTGGTTTAAATTCAACAGGTCTTTTAAGGTTTTAGTTTTAAGGTTTTTGGCCTTTTTTGACGAACATGGATATCACTGACAGGTTGTTTCAATACAAGGGTGCTATATGACACACAGCCAATAAAACGATCAATTTATTGCAAACCAAATTTCCTCATCGCATAATTTCACGACAATCAGCAGTTAAGTAGCCAGTCATATCGTGTGATTTAACACCACTGGATTAATTTTTGTGAGGCTATGTTAAGAACAGAGTCTATACGGAGTCAATCAGTAATGTGAAATAGGACCGTCATTTGTGATTAAAAACTTTGATGAAAGAATCGACATCTGTCAGCCAGACATCATGTTTCATTGGTGATTGTCGAACATTTCTCTTCGTAATACAATAAAAATTTGAAGCTGAATGTTGCGTTTTCGTTAAGTATTATTAATAGAGATATTAATTTTGAATTCATTCATCAATGTGCCACAGCGAGCGACACGTTACTTTCATCTTCCGACAACTAAAAGTTTCCATATGAACTATGCCTATGCTGATCCGCTAACAAGAATGTTATTAAATATATTTGTAAATTAAAACAAAATTAATTTATTAAGAAGACTTTTATATACAAATATAAAAAAAAATAGCAAAATCCAAATCTTTACATTTACACTTTCCAATTAGAAAAACCTGTAGGTAAATTTTAAGGCGGCTCATCATTCTGCATCTTATAAATGAAACGATTTTAAAATAATATTATTCCATTAAGCAACAAGAAATTTGATAACCTCTTATACCACCATCTTTAAAGAGGATTAAAATATTATTCACTTTTATCTTTATTGTGACATTAAAGTCACACAGTCAGAAAAATAACATCGTATATTTTTCGTATTTTTAAATATCAGGTTAGTTGTCATAATTAAAATTATTATTTATAAACATGTTGTGATTAAAATGAAGGTTTTTTGAATGGTCAGCTATTAACTATACTTACAGTCGTAAAGATACAACTAAACTGCTTGCTGCTACTAAATTCAGGTGTACGCTCTCAACATGCCATCCGATCCATTTCATATAAATAAATTGCAACAACAAGCGACAAGAAAAAATAAAAAGAAAATAATAAAAAATAAAAAATAATAATACGCAGAAAAGTAAAAGCCATGTAAAATATTCTTAAGGACTTGACAGTGAAATATTGTACACATGTAAACACTCATTCATTACATATTTGTAACTTGTCTTTATTATGATTGTTTTTCATTATTTTTATTTGTCTCATTTTATGTTTCCTTTTCACTCCTTTTCTTATTACTAATCCAATGCATCCTTGGAGCGTAAGACACAGTTTTATTTAGTAAGTTAACAAAATGCTGCAAATATTAATTAGCTGACATCTAAGTTACACCCGTATTGGTTTTAAACATTACAGTACTGGTAAACAGCCAGATTAAACCAAACCATCATATTAATCATCAATATGAAACAGCCATTTGCTTAATATGGAACTGTGGAGGCACAGAATTTCGTGAATATAAATTGTGTGCTTTTATTTTTGTTACAAAAGCAACTAAATCTAATAAAGAGCTCACTCGTCACAACTTTAAGTTCTGCGTGATTCAAATACTTCAATCAAAAATACTACGTAACTGGCGTATCGAAATTAACTTTTCGCTATTTGGCGAAATAACAATATTGTTACGTTTATTCCTTTAATAAACGTTTATTCTATTGAGTTCTTTTATTAAATAATTATACACAGTACTTTTGAGTTATAAATTAAATTACACGATTTATTTAGACGAGTTATTCACTTAATACAAAAGTACACGATGGTAACTTTACCACTTTAACGCCTAAAAGCTACTATATTATCTGCAAGTCTTTACTTGACGACGTTCACAGTTCAACTGGCTTTATTGTCCAACAGGTGAGGCTAATATTTCTGTTTTTTTTTTGTCGGACCAGCACTCAGAGTTTGGCCCCTACTCATGCGATGCATTGTGCCAGAACTAGGAAATTAGGTTATAGGGAGGAGCAAAGGGGAGTAGCTGGAACGACCTCTGGAGGGAGTTTATTCCACATACAAACTGTTCTACAAAAAAAAAACGAATTTTCCCTATAATGCATAGTGCGATTCACCGGCCAATCAACCACAAATGGATAGGCCCTCAATAATATCTTGTTAAACGCAAAAATGTGCGAGTAACGGGAACAAGTTTCCTAATTTCATTAAAGCCCTTACCATTGTAGCAACGTTAAAACAGTGAAATACAACCCACACTGCGTCGATGCCCTAGCGAATCAATAGAGTTGGATACCCTACTGTCCCCAATGAGACTCTTGGCCCTCTCTTTTATGCGATCGAGCATCTCCGAAATAGACTTTGAACGGATATACTTAGGTTGTATAAATAGTAAGAAATTTGGATGGAGGCACTTGAAACCTTCGTTAGAAGCTTAGTCCATCGAACATCACACTGGATTTTCATGTCAAAAACATCAAGAGCTTTCGAATCTTTAATACTTATATCACCCATAATAACAGATGCAGCATCATTTCCGAACACACATCTATGCAGAAGCATGCAACCTTGAGTCTTACACAACCCTATTTGTAGATTGTTTCTGGAACCTACCTCCAACTGGTTTAGTCTATTACTGAATGAGTACGAAAGACAAATGGTGCTGTCATTTGCGAAAGAGTGTATACGATTGAAAGATTGACAAAGAATGTCATTTAGAAAAATAAGAAATAGGGTAGGAGAAAGAACGGATCCTTGCGGTACCCCTAAATTATTCTTAAACTCCTTTAATACCACCTATAACAAAATTTGATATAAATCTGGTGAAATTATCAACGACACCAAAAACAACAAGTTTTGACATAAGTGCATCATGCCAGATTCTAACGTCTTGGTAATTTCTTGACCCACCATTTTACTTTCTCCGAATTGATGTAAAATCTGTTTTGAGTCGTTCCTACATATACAAGCAAATTCCCCTTCAACATGATCACATATAATTGTTGTTATCATTATTTAGTGTGCGTACCTGTTTGGCTATGTGTCTGTTTTGTTCTGTGTTAGTTGTTTTTATTTTCTGATTGTTTATTTTATTTCATGGAATATTACTCTAGCATAGTGTTGTTGTTTGTGTTTATAAGAATTTAGATATTTTCTTTTATAACTTAAACTAAACATCTATGTTCGTAACACTACCACCCACGTAACCCTTTTCCTCCCAAACAGGCTTAATGGCACCTCGGCCATATTTCGCAAGCCGTTCGAGTTAAACCACTTTTATTTTAGACCTTGGATTATCATATCTTCGTATTCGAAAAACCACATTATTCTATTTACCGATCACCTTGTATGATACCTCCCAGCGGGATTGCAATTCAGGGAACAATCCTTTCTTGCGTTCTGGGTTAAATAGAAGAACCCTTTCTTCGTGTTTGCTGCTCGATCATACCTGGCTTTCATATTATAGCTGGATATTTTAATGCGGTTGCGGACAAATTTATGAAGTTCGCAAAAAAATTTCTACTCTTAAAGATTACCGAATATTTTTTCATAGGAAAAATAAATAGAAAAAATATTTGCAATAATTTTTAATAAGAAATCGATTTTATTTCGCAATATTGATTTCATAAGAAACTTCAAAATATTCGTAATAAACATAATAAACAGCTGTTTTTATTAAGAATCATGTAGTTTAAAATTATATTCCGTTTTAGCTGCTGCATACTTTCAGGCTATAACATTTTAATGCATAAATTAATCAAACTGAAGCACTCTGTTACCAAAATGTACTAACATTTTGATTTCGAATAAAATTCAAAATAGTGGCAATTATTTTTTGTGGTTTCAAATACCTTCTAATCAATTATACTTCATTCATTATTAATATGTGATTTAAGGGACAGCATATTTAGTTCTATTTGTTTATTATAAATGCTTTAAAATGTTAGTTTTACTAAGTGAAAACTATCGAAAATAATTTCAGACCTTCTATAAATTAAAAAACTGTTTTTTTATAGTATAATCAAAATATGCACTATAATTTGCGCTACAAAGCAATGAACTATTGAAAAAATTTGTTAAGTACTAACAGTGGAAAATTTTCGGTTAACAATAAAACTGAATTTTTGTTTTTCCTCAATTTTTGTAAATTTACATTTTCGAAAAGAAGATTACAAAATTGTTTTTTGCATAAATGAATCAGTAATTTAAAAAATTGACAATCAATTAATTCGCCAGGAATATTCTTATTTCGTGATAAGATTTACATCTGCACCTGGCTGTAAGCCTGGTCAAACCACTGGGAATAAAAAGCAACGTCATTCACGCCCTAGGAAGCCAAGAACTAATTCTAGCAACAGGTCTTTCCTAGTTGCAATTTCAGCGGTTTTAAGGCAGGGTTGCAAATCACTACTCCTGGCTGAAGAGCTGGAGACTATCCAACTCCTGGTCCAAAATACATGACTAGCATGCTCACTTGATCCGGATCATTCACCCGTTGGTGTTATTAAAAGCGAGATGGTCCTGGCCCCCATAACTAAATACATGCGAAGGCCGCAAAACCACAACCACAACGATACTCCCGAAGAGCCAAACTCAGAGAACAGCTAAAAGTCTAAAGAGACAATTAGAGGAACTCTGGAGCTTACTGATTCCCGTGGAAATAACGTTACTTGCCTTCAGCAGACTGGGCTCCCTTATACCCCAAGCAGCACAGGTCGAGATGGTTAAGTATTCCATAAAGACCAATAAATGTACCCCCGGGGGGAGGAATATCCTTATATAATTTTGAACTTAGTAATTTTTTGATGATCACAGTATACTGCATAATACTGTGATGATAAATTATGCAACGAAAAAAGACCCGCTTATAAAAAATTAAGTAAAGTTGAACAATATTAAAGTGGAAGAATTTCGCTTTCCTAATCGCCTAGACATTTAAAATGCTCTAGGTCAATTAGCGGGCGTATGTGATATAGAAATTTAAGCTTTAACAGCTGATTGTTCATTATCGATCGTTTTATTTTCGAAAGAAAGAGCAACAAATATGGACAAGCATTTTAATAAATGCATTAAAACACAAATCTGATTATAAGAATTGAGTAGAAATGGAATATTGCAGTTTTGTTGATAAAATAAGTATTTGAAAAATGTATTAAATGAGAATTTATACTTTATTTTGAAATAATAAAATTATTTTTTAATCATTGAGCCAACCAGTTCTGATTATATTTATAGGAATTAAATTGATATTTTATTAATTTTAACTAGCGATTTTAGTATTAAAGCAAAACTACATCTGGTAACTTTATTCGTACTGTCTTTCAACGCACCCAAAAAACAGCTGTTTCGTGTAAATATTTATTAATGCCACAAGCCTACAAACATTAAAAATGTTTGAAGAAATTCTTAAAATAATAAACGTTGCATGTTTGCCAAATAAAAGTACTAATAAAATAATTGTACGTGGAATAAATTGTAGAAAGGCTAAAACATGAAATTGCTTATTTTAAAAAGGAAGAAAATTAAATGACATTGTGCAGTTCCAATTTGGAAGTCACAAGGAAAAGACGCTTTTTGCAATGAAATAAAATGTCGTACGAAGTTTAATTTATACCAAAAAAATTCAATTGCAAAATAGTGAAATAAATGAAAACATAGTTCTAAGGTGTAAGAACACGTATACTGGAAATTACAATAAAAGAAACTCTCGTTCCTAGCAACTAGTGGTTGGCACAAGTTTTTTGTATTATAAGCACATGGTGTTTGCAAAATACTTAAGTGTGTGTGTGAATAATTGCTTTAAATTTCAAGAAAGCACGCCAATTTGTTTAAACTGCAATAACAAACACTAAGAGTGGATTAAAGTCGAAGAATAAATTAGAGAAAAAATGACCGTGTATGCCTGGGTAAGTCTCTTTAATTTTACTATGACACTTATTTTATGTTAAATTTTTTAAAAAAGGTAATATTGATAAACACTAAAGAGACGGTCGCATTAGGCAAATATTTGTCTCAAAATTGTTTTTTGGTATTCAATCAAAATTTCCTTTAAAGAATAATTAGTTTGTTTTGTAAGTACATTTATTTGCTCATTTTTCGTTTTTAACATGTTTGCCCTGTGGTCACACTGAGTAAATATTTCAATAAGAAAAAATGTAATAAAACTGTCGAAAAAATATACTTACATTATATATATGGGGTGGCTGATCAGGCAATAATGCCTATTTAGTCACAACCGTGTTACATTCTTTAGAAAATGGATAGAAAAGAGATAAGACAGGTGGTGAAAGTAAAAGGATTGTCACATTAGCCTTCAAGCTCTTATTTTTTGTAGTGACAACAACCAGCCCTAGATTGATAGGCTAAATACACTACTAACTAGCCTATCGGGGCAGCTTTCACTTCTAGAAGGCCAATGTTATTGGAAATCAACTGTCGAATAAGGCAGCACAGCGACCAGTGACTATGCCTTCATCAGTGAGCGGCTTCATCGACAGTCGATTTTTATTTTTTTTGTAGTGAAAGCAGCCAAGGTCTTTGTTGCGAATTTAACCCACAACATTTTGCTACATTAAGAAACTCAAATAACTTTTTGTAAAGCTTATGTAATTTATTTTTTAGTAATTCATTTGAAAAATAATTAAAAAGATATTCATTACTGCCTGGAGTGTTGCAGCGGGAATTGCCTCAATTACTGTGTGAATGGATTGCTTTAAATCATCCAAATTTGTTGGGTTTGTTTTGTAAACGTCTTCTTTGCAATAACCCCACAAAAAAATCAGGTGCACTGAGGTCATAAGACCTGGGAGGCCAACGGAATGTGGGGTTTCTTGAACTCAGTTTATTGGGGAATTTTTCCGCAATTTTGTCATAACAGGCTATGTGACAAGAAAGGGATTCTCTTTCGACGTAATTCTGTGAAGAAAACTTCTTTCAATATTTTTAAGTAACGGTCTCCATTGACCGTAACAGTAACTGTTTTTTTTTTGTTTTTTTATAAAGAGAAGTAGCACTTCAGGCAACAATGCCTATTTAATCAAGTACCGTGCTACGTTCTTTAAGGAACGAGATAGAGAAGAGATGAAACAGGTGTTGAAAGTAAAAGGATAGCCGGAAATTAACTGCCCTATAAGATAGCGCAGCGACCAGTGACTATGCCTTCATCGCTGAGCAGCCCCGCCGACAGTCAATTTTTATTTTTGTAGTGAAAAAAACCAAGGTATTCGTTGGGAATCGAACCCCCAACCTGACAAGCTAGTACACTACCTACTAGCCTACAGGGGCCCCGCCCGACAATGAACCTTAAAAAAACTGCACACCACACTGTGACGCGAAGTGGATGTAATTGCATCTGATGAAGTGTCTGTGGGATAGAATTATTCCATAATCAACAATTTTGTTTGTTAACATTGCCGCTTAAATCAAAATGTGCCTCGTCAGGCATAAAAATGCAGTTCAAGACATTTTCATTCTCTGGCGCCATTTGAATGATCTTCTCACAAAATTCCAAGCGAATCGGGAAGTCTTTTGAATTCAGTTTATTTGTTAATTGAATCTTATATGGAAATAAGTTTAAATCTTGGTGCAACATTGTCTGCTGACACCTATTTGAGCAGATAAGATTCTTGTCGAAACTCGAGGATTGGATTGTATGTCAGCAGCTACAGCAGCGATAGTTTCCTGCGTCCGAACTGAGGGATCTCGATGATAAGGCCTTCTTGCCATTACGCCACGCTTGGCAAATTTCTTCATGAGGCTCATTAACGTCCATCTGCTAGGAGGAGTTGCCACCAAACGTGCGCCAAATTCTCTTTGGACGGAATTTACGGACTCTAAACCGGGAAAGCGTTGCACTATCTTAATTATTGTTTCGTTGTCGCATTTCTCCATTTTAATTAAATTTAAAGATCAATCCATAAAGTAGCAGCTTTCATCAGCCACCCTGTATATACTATGATTAATAAAAAATATATTACTAATATAAAGAGATATTTCGTGATAAGATTTACATCTGCACCTGGACGTGGGCCTTAATCAGGTGGTGGTCAAACCACTGTGAATGAAAAGCAACGTCATTCACGTCCAAGGAAGCTGAAGACTAATTCTAGCAACAGGTCTTTCTTAGTTGCAATTTCAGCGGTTCCAGAGCAGGGCTGCAAACCACTACTCCTTGCTGAAGAGCTGGAGACTATCCAACTCCTGTCCAGAACACATGACTAGCATGCTCACTGGATCTAGAATCATTCACCAGGTAGGTGTTATTAAAGGTGACATGATCCTGGTCACCATAAAAACAAGCCTGTATGGGGCCGCGAAACCACAGCCACCACGATACTCCTGAAGGGCCAACCTTAATAATCAGTCAAAAAAACAGCTAAATGACAAATAGCTAAAGAGACAAATAGCGGAAACTCTGCGGGCTACTGATTCCCGTGGAGCTTCCAGTTGACCCCTGCTCTCTTCAGGGGACTGGGCTCCCTTATACCCTCAGCAGCACAGGTCTAGATAGTCAAGTATTCTATAAAGACCGATAAATGTGTCCTCGGTGGGTAATATAAAGTGATATGGGCGGAGTGGAGGAATTTTTGTATTAAGCTGTGGAGCAGCATTAGTCCTTTTTTTATATAAAGAAAAACCCCCCTTCCAAGAAAGGAAGGGGGGTTTTGTTCGAAATTATTAAAGGAGCCATGACTGGAAACTTAAATTGTGCTTAAACTTTTTCTACTGATTTTAATCGTAGCTAAAATTGATGGCACCGATGATAAAAAATAAACCATAAAACTTTTGTGACCCAATTTACCGAACGTTTTAAATCCCTGCAGTATATTTTTCACATCCCCTACAACATCAATTCCCGAAGCATGTGATGCTATTTACAATGTTCTACAGACGAATTATTTAAAAGTAAAACTAATAATTGTTGTTCCTTTTTTTTTATTTCAAGATTGTTGTTGGTTACCAGCGAAGGGAACGGAAAGCTATTTCAGAGTCATATTAAAGGTTGTGAAATTTTTCTAATAGTATAGGTTCTTTGGATGGGAAACACATTGTGATGACTTCAACATACCACTCTGGATATATTTATTACAACTACAAAGGCTGATTGGTGCCATATTTAGTTTCGTTTAGTGTATTTCATTGCTTTGAATGTTTTTAGGCACATTCAGTATTTAAATTAACTTCACCAACTTAACTACCATTCAGAATTTTGGCAGTGATGATGCACTCACATTAACACCAAACATAGTAAAAACCTTTTAGTGCACGCAATCTGAACGCTGTGCAAAAAGTATTCAATTACAGATTGTCACGAGCCAGTTTTGGCACACCTCTAACCATTCCGTGATAACTTTTGGTTTGGTATTTATAATAAATTGTGGTCAGACTTCAGCAAACAAGTTTATTTAAATTTAACGATTGTAACCAAATGTTTTAAATTATTATTTCGTTTAAAAAACATCTGAATATGGAATATTTATTCAGTTGGAGTTATTCAAAGTGGAACCAATAAACCATTAAAAACGATAAAAATTATCAAACAAATTGCATACGGTCCCATCTATTTATATGGCTTCCATCTTGCTGCAGAATTTGCTGTCCCTCCTCACAGGAATTACATAAGAGAATCAATAAAAAACCCCTTGCAAGGAATTTTCCTTCAATAAAGCAAAATCAGTCACTGTTTTAAACACAAAAGGATCAGCAAAATGAACAGCTGCCTATTTTAAAAGATAGCATTCCGCGCAAAACTGTCAAAATAGAAATCGAATATATTTTCCATGCAAGTACCTCAGGTTTTTTTTTGCATTTATTAACGGCTGTGTTCCCACACCTACTTAAATACTCTACCTCTGTTTTATGTACATAGTGTAGTGTTGAAAACTCCTCTACACAAATACTTGTTCTCCCCATGCAAAAAACAAAAATTATAAAAACGATAGATTTTCTCGATTCACCGTAACTGCTTGGAAAATATGTGACAACTGATTTATTTAAAACAAAAGTGATTGCTTGAACTACAATTATTTATAACTTTAAGAAAAGAAAACTACAACGCAAATACCCTACAAGAAGAGTAAACGATTACGTTTTTAGCGTGTAACTAGTCTTTGATTTATTTTTTAATTTAACTCAATTTTTTTTATTGTTTTTAATTTTTCATTTTTTTTGTTTGCTAAGGGCGCCAATTCACATGGTCAACTTGGCCTTGGCTATGAATCGGAAATGTGCACAACGCCGCAACAATTAAGAAAGTATTCATTCACACCATCTAGTGTGCGTTCAATTAGCGGTGGAGGTGGTCATGTTTTAATTTTAGATGCCTGTGGACGTGTTCATGCTTGCGGTTGGAATAATCGGGGACAATTGGGCTTAGATTCAATAAGAGATTGCATAAGTGAATTTAAGGCAATACCTGGAAAGTTCTTTCAGGTGAGTGCAATTGAATATATAAAGTTTTCAATACTAACTTTTTTTTTAATTTTTACACAAATAGCAAGATGGAAATTTAATGACAGCAGATAAAGTCTTTGCCAGAAAAGAAAAACAAATTATTTGGAATTTATTTTTTTATTTTTAATATAGTATTTTCCGAACAGGCTGAAGAGCAACTTAAATTCATCTGACAAACCAAGCGATGATATCAATCAAATTTTTGGAAGTCTTTGTCAACATGGGGCTTAGTAATTTTATTTAATTTCAAAACTAATGGAACAATTCCAATTCTTTGTTCCAATTCTATATTTTTGCACAGTTATGAATAACAAAATTATTTGGATGTTGCTTAGTTTGATTAATCATTATAAAAGAATTTTGGAATTTCCGTGGAATAGGTGGAAAGACGACATTGTAGCGATAACAATAAAAATATAAAAGTTTCCCTTAACCAAGCGATTTGTCAAAAAAACAAAATGACAAGTTTCCTCAAAAATTCACATCTCTTGTTTTGTCTTAAATAGCGATATAGTGATACCTTTATCATTTCACAAAAATATATTCTTGTCCTTGTATTTGACTGCAGCTAACGTGCCTACACCACGATTATCTAATTAATACTTTAAATAGAAATGCCATACTAATCATATATTTAAACTCATTTATTTTTTATTATTCCATTTTAGGAAGATACTGTTGACTTTATAGCCTGTGGCTGGGACATATCGGGCTGCATAACAACATCTCGCAAACTTTTTGTCTGGGGTTCAAATGCCTTTCAACAGCTGGGCATTTGTCAACGTGGTTTTACATCGATTCGTAAACCATTTCATATGCAATTGCCACGTAATGATACACCTTTACGTATAAGTTTTGGCATGCGCCATACGGCAGTATTAACGGACGATTCCAAAATTTATATTTACGGACGTTTGAGAACTTCAGATATCTTGCCCGATGAAATAAATATTATTAAAATTAGTCAAAGTTCTATGGTGGTAAAATTAATACCACGTCTAAGTGGCGAGTTGGCAATACAGAATATAGCTAGTGGACAAAATCATCTTATGATGCACTTAGCACCAGCTGAATATGAAACGGAGAATAAAGCCCCTTCAAAACGTGTATTGGTGTTGGGCGACAATAAGTTTGGTCAAGCGAATTCGTTTCAGTTTGATGAAGAGATTGTTGCCATAGCAGCTGGTTGGACTCATAATGCAGTTTTGTTAAAGGATCAACGTATTCTTCTTTGGGGTCGAAATTGTTATGGTCAGTTAGGATTGGGCAGTTATTCAGATAGTCATCCTACTCCCATGGAATTGAATATTTCAAAAGCAATTACGCCTGTGCAAGTATTTTTAGGTTCCGAGCATGGTTTATTTATGTCGAAAGAAGGCGATATTTTTACCTGGGGTTGGAATGAACATGGGAATTGTGGCAATGATTCCACTAATAATATGTAAGTTTGCAATGTGATAAATATGAAATACAAAATAATTTTTTAAATTTCTATTTCCTAATTAGTTGTAAACCAAATATAGTTGATTTACCTACATCTTGCAAATCTGTTGGTACCGGTGCCGGCTTTTGCATTGCAATTTGCGATAGTACAAACTAAAGTTAATTATTTGTTAATTTTTATTTTTATATTATATAAGAAAATGTTATTATTGACTGTTTTGTAATATAAATTTGTCTTAAGATTTTTTTAGCACTAGCTTTATGTTTAACCATATTACACTTGCAAAATATTATCTAAAATATAAATAAAAAGCTAACATGTTTTTTCATCAATACAATAATATGAAAAAACACTCAACCAAATAGTATATTAACATAACAATTGTCAAAGAAAACACAGAACAATAAAGATACGCTTAGGATCCTCTACACGCTGATGGTTTATGTGAGCAGTAGTTAAATGGTCATATGGATATGCTTTTCCTAGAGTAATGCATTTCAATTTTTGTATAATGATATGTTAAAAGGAATCTAACACAATTAGCGTAAATTAGTAAATCTTTGTTTATTTTTTTGTATTAACACGCGAGCCGTTATCTAATTTGTACTAGTGAGTGTTGATCAAAATGTAACCTTGCGCAAGCCTCTTTTTTGTCATTATATTGTATACAGCAACACACTTCTCAATATACATGGAGCTTGACAATCAGATCCATGAAAAAAAAATTTTAAATGATTACTCACTGACAGCTGTCAATGTGTATGTTTATATGGCAAAATCACATATCATGAAAAGTCATAACTCACCATCTACAAACCATCCGATTAGGCAAACCAACTTAAAAATTTAATTGACTTCGCTTTAAACGTTCGTGAGTTCTAAAGTCACAACACACTTGCAACAATTTTATATATATATATGTATATAGATTTAGTTTTATTTAAAACTTCAAAATTACGTTTAAACGACAGTTAGAGAATTTTTGTTTTGTTTATTTTTTACAATTTCTAAATTATTCTATTAAGTTAAAAATAATTGTCCTTATTTTCTTATATAATTAAAATCTCTCTCCGTTGGTAGAAAAATATTATTACATGAACTTGAGTAAAATCTTGATATAATTATAAACGTAACGTAAAGGCATGTCAAAGGAAAATTATGTGAATTTTTTCGTAATGTTCGTTAACAATAATAATCTCTATAATAAATTTGTTTAGCAAACCTTCTATTATTAATCAAAATTTGTTTTTGAATGTATTTTTGCTGTATTTAAATTAAAGTTGTTCCTGGGTAATATTTACTAAGCAGGGTTTGGCTTAGGGCACCAGACTTTTTATAAAAAAAATAAGCAAAACCACAAGATATTCTGTAATCATGCATTTTAAACGACTAGAAAAATGTTTGAAATATTATATTTCCAAATTTCTTTAATCAAAAATAAATTGAGTTAATTATTCTGAGGATTTGAGATCCCAGAAGATCGATTCAGTTTATTTTGATATTATTTTTACTCCATATTAATATTAATAACACATCGTAAAGTATTTGTAAACATTCGGAAATTAACATAAAAAGTTTCCCATAAAATTATCAAAAATTCTCTAAATAAATTAAATACGAGTAAACAGAAGAACACTTACAAGCGAAGGTAGCTTTAGTCCTTCAACACGTGGGAAAGTTATATCATATTATAGGACAATCTACGCAAATGGGAACACGTAACATAATCCAGGTTTTCGACTTACATTGCATCCGAATGCAATAAAAGTTACAAGATTTTTTGCAAAAACTCTCTTTATTTAATTTTCTACACAACAAATTTCGAAATGATAATGCAACTGCCATCATCGAGAGTAGAGACATCGAGGTTATAAGGTGAAAGATGATCGGAGTGATGCACGTTGCAACAAAAATCCGTTATATTCCCCAAATCGATTGAAACACCATTAATAACCTCAAAAAAACCGATGATAATGCGGTTCATGTGATAAAACGCTCGGAATTAGCAAAGAAACAACTATCAACTAAGTATCCAGATGAAAAAAAAATGGTGTTACTGGGTTCAGAACCTAAGTAATTTCTTCCTTCATTAGAATTGAAGATCCACTAAATCTGATGATCTGCTAAATCAGAATGTGCATCACAAAAGATTTTTTGGCACCATCGATATGCTTCCATGCCTTTAAATTGAATTCCAAAATGATACAATCTGTTACCGTTAGACTTTTTTGTTCGGTGATTCGTGGTGTTTATCTATGCATTCCTCTAATTTCGGATGTTTTAAAAATTTTCATCCTTCAAGTTAAGATTAAAGAAGTCATGCTTAAATTAAAAACTATTAAGAGCGTCTGACAACAAATAAAGAAAGCTAAGCTAAAGTATAATGTTTCTAAGTTATAAATATTTTTTTGTGTTTAACTTCGTATCTAGTTTGTGATATTTAACCATTTCCCATCTTTTTAAGCATTTGACGCTTATGAAAAAATTTATAATTAACGACATTGTGTGCTTGTTCTTTAAAAATAATATAACTATAAAAATTATATTAGGAATTTAAATGTTTATATAATATATTATTAAATTATAACTAGAGACTAGTCCTGCCTTGATTAGTCAGGTTATCCAGTCCGAATTAATTTATACAAAGTTCTGTTTTAATAAGTGTAAACTGCACATTAGCATTTATATGTATATAATTAGTTGTTTGAAGATTTAATAGAATAATTATTTTTTTTTTTAATTACTTCAGTGCTTAGCCGTCGGCCTTGAAGAATATGAGGCAAGTAGAGATGATGTGAGGTCGTCTGTGGCTGAGATTATATGGGCGAGCTGTGAAAAATGTTCAAATAACTTTATCCTTCTTCAATTGAATGGATTTAAATTGATTAACAGAACTGAGTGACATTGCATCCGGTCGCCTCCGAAATTCTGAAGAATGAATTAACGTGCTGTCTTGGCTCTAGGTCTCTTTTTAATTTATTTGTTAAAGCTAAATTTCTAAATCAACAAACTGTATATCGAACCTATCCGTGGTCGTTATTTTAAAAATTATGTCAAATGCGATAAATCGGACCCGTGTTGGCATCAAGTCTGACGGCGACCAATTAATAGTTATTGTTTTCTTAGACACCGAAAAAATGTGATACAAAAGCAGATCTAAAAATTTTCATTTGAATAACATTTATATCAATATTGTTCCCCCCGGGGGCACATTTATATGTCTTGACGGAATATTACCGTCATTACATGTTTCACCGGCGGTAAAAGGGAGCCCAGTCCCGTAAAGGCTACCAGAGAGCCAACTGGACAATTCCACGTTATTTCCGCGAGAATCAGTAAACCCCAGAGTTCAGCTTTTTGGCTTTTTAGTCTTTTAGCTGATCTCTGACTTATTTTATTGAAGTTGGCCCTTCGGGAGCATCATGGTGGTTGTGGTTTCGCGGCCCTTATAAATTTGATTAAGGGGCCAGAATCATCTCACAAAGAACAAAAGGAGCATGCTTGTCATGTTGGCTAGTCTCCAACTCTTCAGCAAATAGTGGGAGTTGCCGGTCCTGCTGCGAAACTTCCGAAATTGCAACTAGGAATGGCCAGTTGCTAGAATTATGTCTTCGGCTTCCTAGGGCGCGGTTGAACATATCATATCACCCACCGTCGAGTTATGGCATACACAGCTTGGTACCGACGTAAATCTTATCACGCATATCATTATTGTTAATTGTCACTCGGTGCACACAGTTTAGATGGATCTCTTCCCTATCTTGACATGTGCCTTTGGGGGGAAATAGGCAGGCGGCACCAGTCGCCTGGGCTAGAAGGAGCCTCAAACCAGAAAAGATCGATGCTTTGAAGAAAGTATCCAAAAAGATGTTATCGCAGGTTTAACATCCAATGTCTAGCTTGCACATGCAACAGGAGAAGGAGTTGGATAGTCTCCACTCTTCAGCAGGAAGTGGTGGACCGGCCTGCTACCATGCACTCAAAAATTGCATTTAAGGCGTGTATGCGTCTAAGGAGTGTATGCGTTTTAAGGCGCTGGTGGCCGCTCCTCCTGCACCCAGTGATAATATCACCGTCAAATTAGGCTCAAACGGCCAGCCCCAGACGTTAATCCTATTACATATATATATATACCATTGTTAACTGACAGAAAATCATTACATGTATTAATGGAGAATAAATAGATTATAGCCACCTTTATCCAAATTTAAAAACGCACTACCAACAATGACTAGCAATTTATTTCACCGCAGCACTGCTATTAACTGCTACGAAATGCTTTTTAAATACATAAGATTATTAACAGTGAATTTATACTCGCTAAAACTTTACTATGTACAGAAATAATATAAATCAAATCCCTGTTATAACACATTTGTCTGCTATATTCGGTGGCAGCATTCATCTGCAAATAAAACACTTGTTCATTTTAATCAATTCATTTTAAAGTAGTTTTCAAAATGACAAATTCAAAAATGTCCAGAGAAAATTGTAAAAAATGAAATTTGTAATAAAAAAATTATAAAAGTAAACCGAAATTATTGAACAAAAAATACTATATGAACTTCGACTATATAAACAACAACTTTTCGTTAGAAGTCAAAAACAGAAAAACCGTTAAATACAAAAAAAGGAAAGGAGAAGAATAAATAACGTGGAGTTTAATTCGTATTTTAGCATAAATAATGGATCAGCAACAGCAGACGCAACAAACGGAAAAAATAATTGTTGAAATGTTGGAATTTTTAGAATGTAAGAAAATAGGGAAATAAGAAGAAAACTATTATCTTACATTCTTTTAAGTTTTAATATTTTAAAAATTTTTCTTTTTGCTATTTAGCAAGCAGTGAAGAAGAAAATGACATTGATCAATTATCAATGGAGAAGTCAAGTCGTGATGTGATAAATGTGCTTAACAAAGATATTAATGATATTTTAATAGAAAACGACAAAAGTAATATAAAACCTCGAGTTGATGTGAAAAAGGAAACAAAACCCATCTCTATTGCAAATGAATTGAAAAAATTAAAACAACAATTTCAATGGAATAGCCGAGGCGTGGGTAAGTGAAACTAAATAAAGCAAAAGTTACAACAAACATGCTAAAACCATTGTCATTTTAGTTTTCAATAATAAAAAACAGGATTTTTTTCATAAAACTCCAGCAAACAATAATAATAATAATAATGATGCTGCAATTAATTGCAAAACAACTCTAAACATTTTAAATAACACGAGTAATGAAGCTGGTGTCGAAGTACCTATAACTTCAGATTTTTCCGACATAGACTGGCAATATAAATTGGAAAATCAATGTCGTCGTAGTTATAGTAATTCCTATATTCAAGAAATTTATAAGGCTATTTATCAAACTACTGCAGGTCATCCGCCTAGTGGGTCAGCGGACTATTATCAAGCTGCTCAAAACTATGTTTTGTATGGTAAACATTTTTTAGATTTTCCTGAAAATGTTCAAGCAGTGCTGAACGATAAAAATTCCCAAAATTCGGAAGCTGAAAACTCCAATTTGATTACAAACTTTGGCAACTGCCTATATACGGTAAGTTTATATTCTTTAGCCTGGTTAAACGTTAGAAGTGCCAAACATTTGATTTAATTGCATATTTTGTTAATCCGTTTTTTTATAAATGCAAAAGCAAAAGTAACTGCTTCTAGAAATAGCAAACTCCATAGTTTCTGCTAGCAAAGGAAAGTTGAAAAAACAAATCATTCAATTTCGAAATAATTTTCGAAAACATCGTGGACAATCTTTGAAAAGGAGAGTTAGCTACTTGATTACATCTGGCCACCTACAAAGACCTTCTAACTTAATAATTTGAAATTGGTATATAGTAGTAGTAAATTATCATTTCCGTATAAGACCTAATTTAATTTTTATCTCCGCTCCAAAATTTGACAAAGGGATAAACATGCGAAAACAAGAAAAGTTTAAAAAAAAATAAATTGCCAAAATAGAACCAAAAATAGTCCTTTTTATTTTTGAAATTTTAAACAGCAGCGCATATAAAAAATCTCCTTTTTCGGTTTTTTTTTTTTAATTTAAATAAATAACATTTTGTTATTAATTTAGAGCTTAAGCTCGTAGGAGGTTTTTAAAATTTGACTACATTTGCATTCATAATAGCAAAACCTTGACACTAGAGAAAAAATTCTCTAGTTATACTAAAATAACTTAAAATTACAAACAAATAAATCCACAAAAAAAAACGATTTAATGATTTAATTGAGCTCTATTTAGTGAGTCAAATTATAAACGATAAGTTGGCACTACTGTTTCTTACATCATAATGATGCCGTTATTTAAAAGCGACATTTTAACATGGGAGCTAAGTTGTAGATATCGTGATATTTGGCGCACTCCATTAATAATCAATTATTAAATAATCAAATTAATATTTTCCCGTTTCAGAAGCCCAATACAGCAACTTCAAATACTTTAGCTTCGGCGACGGGTGGTCTAACAACAACGGCAACATCCGCTGCCGCTTATTATCATATATGTAATAGTATGCAAGCACAAGCTAGACCGCTATCGGCTACTACTGGTAATTCAACAGCTTATGGTATATTTTTGGGCAATAAAGTGACCTATGTAGCTGGGACACCTACAACGCCTTCATTAATTTATAATCAACACAGTACAACAACAACAAATTTTATATCGAATAGCTTAGCCAATGCCGCTCTAGCAACATCACCCACCATCCTCTATACAAATCCTATGTTGACAACTACCACTCAACAATATTTAACACAATTTTTAAGTACGGCAGCGTTAACTGCAAATTCTATACAATCAGCTACAGTTGCTACAAATGCCAGCGGTGCAGGTGTTTATGAACGTTTAATTTATGCTCAAATGTTGCAACAGCAACTATATCAAACTCAACAAGCTGCAGCTGTGGCAGCAATGTTTCAACATAAGCAACGAGTTGCAGCAGCGGCAGCAGCACGTCAATCTAGCAATGTTATAAATATGAATACAAATAGGTCATCGCCTCAGCATTTACCTGCAGCACCATCAACAACCAACACCAATACTTGTAATCGTCAGGCCAGAAGTAATTCACCCGTTGAATTAGTGGGGATGAAGCCGCAAGCTCCCATAGCAATTGCAGCCACTGAAACTACTAAGGGCTCCAAATTAACTAGTGAATAAACAGACTGACAGACTATGAAATTTTGTTACTTTCATTTCATTTTCATACTATTTGTTGGAAAGATTTAATTATATATCTTGACCCTTTTTCTTTACATTAATCAGTTTTCTTAAGAGATTTTCTTGTACGTATTTGTTGTTTAATAAAAAGAGCTTCTTAACTCTGCAATTAATTTGCTTAAGAAAAATTATATATTAATCTTATACTCTGATAAATTTCTAATGACATGAAAGACTTCAAATGTTATGCCAATTCTTACAAAGCGTGAAAGAGAGTGGGAGAGATACTGAAGGCAAAATGAATATGACTTCTTTTGTATATTCCATAGAATAACTGTTTGGTTTTAAGCTTTGATAAGCATTTAGTCTTTGCCAATTTTATGCAAATGATATACTCAAACACGAACATAGAATCTATTGAATTTTGGATTAAATATACGAGTCTGAATTTTCTGAATCGTTTTTGGGATATTTTTTAACACACCGTTCTTTTTTTAAGTGGTATATGTCCATTCTATGCAAAGAGTTAATAATCAAATTTAATGAAGTTCTCTTTTGAAAAAAAACCATCACAATATTTAATACCGTATTAATATTGTTATTAAGATAATTTGTTGAAGTTTTCAAAGAAAATAATTATCGGCAAAAAAGTAAACGAAATGGTCTATTGTGTGTTTTACAGTGATCTATGATCTCTTAAACACACAAGACAACACATGCTTTAAGAAAACACACAGCCAAGGAGGCGCCCACATTGAATGATAACAACAACAACAATATGACGTGATGTTAAAGTAGAATATTCTTGTATATGCGAGAACCGCTTAAATCAGCTATATAAGCATCACTTGCTTATACCTGATTTCAACTTCCACTAGGTGCCGCCTCCTCTCAATTTGTTGCATTACACAGTACAACATTTTTCAGCTGATTGATTCGCAACTCAATTGTGATAAGGCCCTTTTGTTCAACATAACTCAAGAACCACTAGTCGGAGTTTACTTAAACAAATTTAGAAAAATCAAGAATTACAAGTACTTTCATCTGTTTGTATAACGTTTCGCTACATAAGCAACAGTTTCGAAGTTATAAATAAATGTATGAAGAAAAAAATATTTTTTGCCTAAAAAGTTAAGTTTTTTTTTTAATTCATAAAAAATCCGAAACGGTAAAAAAAAGTGTCAACTCCTATTACTTTCACGTAAAGTCGTCCTATGAACAAAATGAGACATATCTCATGAAAATCGATGAACGCATTTCGCTTTTATGAACAATTAAGTAAAGTTATGAATTTAAAAAATTTGCTCGAGATATGCACAAATTTCTGACTCTCGTTTATATACGACATCAGTTGTACCACTTAAATTATCATTAAGTAATGACATAAATAAATTAGTATGGAACAACAATTAACCTTCTTCCATACAGTATTGTTGAACACTTCAGTTTGCATATGTTAAAGAGACACCTCAAATTACCTGTTAAGTAAGGCTCTGGTACGATAAATTCAGGAAATACGTCATGAAGATTCTTTACGAATCTTGCATTCATTTCTAGATGAAAACATAATCAGGAGGTTTTCAATAATTCTCGAAACTATAACAATCGCCAAGGTGGTAGATCCAAAACAATTTGGTGATTTTTGTTTGGAGACGGCAAAATAGTTTGTTGCACTGTACGAGTGGTAAAATATCCCCCACCTACACTTCAATACACTTTTCTTCATGGCAAGAAAAGTGTATTTTTCCTGCAGGCCTACATTCCGAAGAGGCTCAGAAATGTCATAACAAAGACTATAAAAAATATCGCCTTAGACACTCCAGAAAATGCAGTCGAATTGCAACGAACGAAGATATTATGCACAGAACGATGGTAACATCAGATCCCATGATTTCATTTTTGACGCCTTCATTTAGACAGAAAAAGCATAGTGTTGTAAGCGATGAAGTTAAGGCTCTTTTAGAATAATAAAAAAAAAGCTTTGCAGTGATGCAGTTGCCATCGTGCTTATTTTTTGTGTATTGAAAGTGAATAAATCGTTTAATTTAATTTAAAATTCTACAGTGCTATGTTATTGTTTTGTAATAAAAGATATATCAAAACGTTTACTAAAAGAAATAATCGTAACAGTATAGAAGCAATGAAAATAATTAAAAATAATTTTTAACCAAAAATCAATATAAAATTTGTTGCTCGACTCGATTGATTTTTCAAAATACACCTAACGTAAAAAAGCGGCACCAAAAGTGGCACAAAAGTCATAAAATTGAAAATTTATTATTTAAGTTGCGATAACAGTCTCGCTGTTATAAGGCACGATTGTATAAAAATAGTAGTGGAGTGATTTAAGCAGTAATTTTAGAAACTACGAAAATTTATATTGTTACGTTTATTCCTTTTGATGAACATTTTGTTATATTGAGTTCTTTTATTGTAAAATAATAACGTAGCACTTTAGAGTCTTAAATTACATTGAACGATTTATTTACTTCCAATACACACAAAATAAACACGGTGGTAACTTTGTTGCCTTTACTCAGCCCAGAAAGTTGTGCTTATATATTCTCGCATATAAAAAAATATTCTACTTTAACATCACCCTATATTGTTGTTGTTATTGTCATTCAGTGTAGGCGCTTACTCGGCTGTGTGTTTTCTTTTTGTTCTGTGTTAGTTGTTTTTATTTTCTGTTGTTTAATTTATTTCGTAGAATTTATAACAAGCATATCGTTGTTGTCTTGTGTATAAAAGATTTCTTATAAAAGTACGCAGTTCGCAAAAGACACAATAAGTAATTTCGTTTACTTTTTTACTGATAATTACTTTCTTTTAAAACTTAAAACATCTTGGTAACAGTATTTTGTAGTTATATCATCGGCTGGAATATATACAAAATTTTTTCCACTCTGTTGAAGAAATGTTAACTTACTAACATAGTTCTCTTTTCTAATCTAAATACATATTTAACCATGCAAATTTCCCATTGCAAAAGTGAGCTGCTGACTTAAAGCCGTTAATGTTTAGAAAACCAAATTATTTTCTTCGAGAAATCTGTTCTAAATTAAAAAGAAAATACGTCTTTATAAAATTAAAAAGGCAGAGCCACACGCCTTCGCATTCATCTTCAGTCATTTCATCCTCACAGATGAAGAGTTTAAGGATTTGGGAAAGCAGGATCCTGGACCTGACGAAGCCAATCGCAGGTCCTCTTGCGGGTCTATATATAGGGCAATAGGCTTTGATAGAATCGATGCTTACATGATGGGATCATGTAAGCATTGAAAACAGACTCGTCTGATATTGATTTGATAAAGCTGATATTATACGCCAAACGCCACAGTTTACAGTCTACAGTTTCTTTGATCCATTTTTTCGAATAGTAAAAAATCGAAGAGCACACCAAAACACGACAAACCTTTTTATCTACCAAAAACAAAGTGACAATCCAAAATGGCTGACATTGTCAACACATATGTATAACAAACATGTGTAATTGCCAGAAACTCGGCAATTAAAAAAAATAGAGGTGCCGAAATGTCGAACAATGTAGAGAAATGTGGCTACCAACCACCACATGAACAATGTCGACGTAAATTTTGTGTGAACTGCCAAACTAAAAACCACAGCTATAATGATCCTTGTTCCCCAATGTTTTGGAAGCACAAGTCCGTCAACTATCTACGAATTTCTCGTAAATATGCAACAAGAGAAGCTTGGCCATCTACAACAACAATCCGTCTATCGACACATTTAAACCGCCAAAAAGGAAAAATGTGTTAACATAACACGTGATAAAAAACAATGCTGAATACCAGCATGATGAACAAACAGAATCGGCAAAAGCTGATTTTTTAACAACGAAAAAGCAACATCATCATCAAACTCAACCGTAATACCTAATACTATCACATATGTTCTAAAGAACAACATGGCCGAACATAAGCCAATATGAACTCAAACACCAATGATGTGACAACAAGTAGATTGGCAAACGCAAGCTAGAAAGCAAATACTAATGGAAAAATCTCTTATGGAGAAAACACGCCTGCCAACTGAATTCTACAAGAAAATAATAAATCTCCAAAAAAATTCAACATAAAACAAATATAAAAAAGCAGAATTTCTCAAACTCTGAAGACTTACTCAGCTCATCTGAATAGCTCTATTTTAATATAGAACAAAAAACCGCTCAGAAGAAGTTTTTCAAGTGATGACAGCGAACTATTTTTTGAAAACAATTTAACAATCAAGCTGAAACAATAACGATGTTTGATGGTAACCTTATGGATGAAATGATCAAAAATGACATAAAAGATGGCCTGGGACTCAATCCCGCTACAAAAAATGTTTCTCCGAATGTCAGCAAAATGTCTCCTTGTCCTCGGCTCTGTGAAAGTTTAATAACACCTAAGACTTACAAACTTACTTTGCCGAAGGACAACAAGAAAAAATAAATATTTATGGATAGCGGTTTTAACATTAGCATATTACAGTGGAATGAATATTCAAGGATTTTTGGTACACAAATTTGCCTTGGAATTGCTCATCACTAGACACAGACCCAACATTATAGCTCTTTAAGAAACACACATTACAGGAAATACTTTGGATCTCTTACATATACCGGGTTGTAAAACCTAAAAACGGGTTATAAAACCTAAAACCGCCTACGCTAAATCTGGCATCGTTAAAAACAGCATTAATATTACGCAGACGCATATTTCAACTGGCGATCTTTTATATCAATCTCTGGTAGTAAGATGTGGTATAAATTTGCAAATTACAAACATTTATAAAGAATGCGACCTTGTGCTTACTCATTCAATGTTAAGCGACATGTCTACACCTAGAAATTGTTACCATATAGTGCTTGGGGACCTTAACTCCCAGCACTCTCTATGGGGATCTGCAAATAATTCTGCTACTGGTTGCATCTGGGAGAATTTTGTTGATGATCAAGATCTGGTTATACTCAACGATGGATCTCCTACGCTTTTTAACACACGAAACACCCTAACATCAGTTGATGTGACAATATACAGCAATGAAATTGCACATGACTTGATATGGCACTGGCTTCCTTTGCGAAAGGTTAGTGACCATTTCCCCTTGATGATAAATAATATCAACAACACTCAACCGGTTAGCATATTTATTCTTGACTGCTCAACCGAAAAAAACCTTCCCAAAATACGGAATTCCCGGGGACGTCATGGCATTCGGGATATTTGAAACCACTGTCTAGAAACATTTTTATTATAGAGATTTTGAATACATAAAATTTTTCTGTTTTTATTGAATTATTCTGGCCCTACTGGTTTTTCAGTTTTATACTATTTAATTTGTTTTTGTTGTAAATTATGTTTTATATTCGTGCGCAAATGGTATTGTTACCCGGCGCCTGTTAATAATATTCTGTAAATTTACTTTTTAGAATATTTAGTAATATATAAATATATAAAATAAATAAATACTAACGGCTGTATGCATAAAAAACGCTTATTTGAGCTTTGAACTACACGTTAGTTAACAAACACTTTAAGGCTAACAGATGTTTGTTAAAAAATGGTATTCATAAACAGTACTTTAGCTAATGTATGCTTTAGTAAAATTCGTATTTTGATTCTGGCAATGCCACTATTTTCAGTTGTTACGTTGCAGTTAACGATGTATAAAAATGAATATTATTTATCCGGGTAGTCAGATCCATAAAACATGTTTTTTATTGTTTTTCATTTTTTTCAGCAAAATCAATATATTTTTGTTTTTTTTTATATTAATCTTTTTAATAAAAAGCACAGCACCCAAAAAAGGTTAATTTGCAAGGCTTACGAAGAACTTACAAAGAATTTGTTCATATTAAAAAAATAATTATTCGGATAACGAGCTTTGTTTTGATTATATGTACATCAATAAAACTTTTGTTTAAAATAATTAATTGTAATTATATTTTTGTAAAATATAAAATAAAGATGTAAAAATGTTTTATATTGAACGACATGTTATGTTTTAGTTTTTATTATTATTTGTATACTACAATTTGTTTTAATAAATATTTTTTAACATTTTTGGAATAACAAAGTATAATTGTCAATTGAACCGTTTGCATTAAAAGTGGCATAAGTCACAACTGAACAGTTTTTTTTTTTTCATTTTTAATAAATTTGAAATTAAGAAGTATTGAGATTTGTTAAGAGTTAAGAAGTATTGAGATTTGCTTGAGAGGAGTGTTGATAAATAACGGTGCAACAAAAATGCTTATTTTGAAAGTGGCGTTAGTCGTTGTACTTAGGAAATTAATTACGGAGCTTGGTGTGAAAGAAATGGAAACATGTAATAAGGGTGTATGAAGTATTGTTGTGATTAATGGACTTATTTTTATTAGTACGAAAGAATAGTGCAGTTTACTAAACTATATTATAGTGATATCAATATACTACACATAATTAGCATTATTTTTTTATTCTCAGGAGGATGTTTCGTGTTGTATAAAATATCTAAGAATGTCACAACTCAAAAGCATATTACTGCACATAGTGACTTACACATGTAAAGGACAAAATAGTAATAGTAGTAATAGCCCCCTGTCGAAAATATCCTTCATAGTACACAACATGGAGAAAAAAGATTTTATTTCAACACAATCATTAGAAAAATCCGTTTCAGAAAGAAAACTAAATACAGACTAGTTGAAATGGCTAAAAATTAAAATGTTTTATAAACTAATTTAATTAAAAAGATGACTATAACAAAGTAACTTATGCCACTTTAAAAAAAAACGGCTCAGTTTATTGTAAACACAATTTGTTTGGTTTTTGAACTTTCAATAATAAACTGTCAATTTATTGTAGGTTTAACGTAAGTTTTTCCTACTTTAAAGTTAACAAAGGTATTTTAAGGTAAAAGTGTTTTATGAATAAAACTTTAGGAAATTGTGCTAACAACGGCAGTTAAACCTACTTTAAGTTTTTATGCTTACAGCCGTAAGTGGTTTTGAAATTTAGTACACATTCTATTCTACACAACAGAAGATGGCACGTTAATACATTTATACGGAGACAAAAGCTTGCCATATTGTTTTCTGAATGCCTAAAACTCGGCAACAAGAACTAAGTACAAATTGCTCGGAACACACACAGCGAGTATGCAGTAGGTTGGTATGGTCACATAGGACCCAACTAAAATGCCAAAGCCAATGAAAGTATAAAAATACTTGTATAAATTTTAATTACTAAAAAAATGTCAATGATTAGAAAAGAATAAAACGGATGGTTTATGATGCTTCAAAAATATCTTTATTTTGATGAAAACAGACGTAACAAATAATGAAGAGGTGACATTTAAAATATCCTGAGAGGCGAATAAAATGTTGTAATTGTTTTTGTCATTATAGATAAATATTGACAAAGCATGAAATTAAATTACCCTTAAGTAGAGGTGTTAAATTAAAGGATCAAATAATTGCTCCTATTACCGAAATTATAAAGTGGTCGATAAGGAAATGTTTTAAGCATAAAAATAGTTGTTGTTTTTGTAATTAATAAAAGGTACAAAGTGTTTTCTTGCTTAGGAAGATTGAGGTCGAAAAGTAGCCAAAATTTTATAGTTTATTAAATATTGATCAACAGTAAGTGACCCTATTTTGGTACATTTTTATTGCTCAAAAATGGCGGCTGTCATTTTTTTAGCCTTAGATAAAAAGGTACTCAAGTACTCGTAGTGAAGCGAAATTTAAATACAGTGAACTCGCAGTAACATGAACATCCAAAAACATGAACAATTTTTTTCTTACATTGACTACTCTAAAACGTGAATAAAGGCTGAAGGCCCTAAAACGTGAACTTTTTATCGAACGTTAAAATTCAATTTTGTAAGCTTATTTAACATTTTGGGATTCCCCGCAGAAGAATCTCGTAGTTTGGTATTACCGCGGCAGTTCTACTGGAACCATCTCTCTGTACTGACTATGCATATATATTATTTATACAAGTGATCTCTAAAAATATTTTTATTGAAAATATCTATATATATAAAAGAGGATGTGTGTATGTATGTAAGAAATGGACTCGAAAACGGCTGGGCCGATTTTGATGAAATTTTCAGAGAATCTTCAGAATATTCAGGCGGGTGACACTGTGAAGTCAGATTTTTGATTTTCGGTCTGTGGGCGGAGGGGCGTGGCAATACCCACCAATGACATATACATATACATATTTATTATTTTTTTTTCTTTTTTATTTTATTTTTTAAAGCCATTGTTATGCTTTTCAAAACGAGATATCAATCTCTTAAATCGGTTATGTAGTTCCGAAGATATTTACAAAAAAAAAACTCACTAATATATAATAAAATATCAAAATTTTAAAACTTCCGAAATGTTGAATTCGCTTGAGTTATCTGTGCTACCGCCCCACCGCCAATTATTTTGCTTAGAAATATCTGCCAGCCACGACTTTGCAATGGGACACGTTTAGTAGTCAAAAAAGTCATGAAAAATGTGATTGAAGCAAAAATTTTAAAAGAAAAATATAAGGGCGATGTGTTGAAACCACGCATTCCTATGATTCCTCCAGATTTACCGTTTGATTTTAAATGGCTTCAGTTCCCCATACCTGTTGCTTTTCAATGATCCCTGTTTTTTGCACGGTCAGTTATATGTATCACGTTCACGTGCTTTGTTTTTCAATACCGCGAACCAAAATCGATCAAAAAATGTCGAAGAAATGACTTGCAAAGCAGTCACGGGCACGCTAGTATCTAATAAAAAACCAAAAGTATTAACTCTTCAAGAAAATTCAGATATTTTAGAGCTTTTATGGAAAGGTTCACCTGTAACTGGTTTGACGAAAAAGTATAATGTCGTTAAATCGACGATTTGTTCAATAAAAAAAAAAGATGCAATTTCAAAATGTGTCCTGGAAAACGGAAAACACTGCATTCTTCAGACCTTCCAAAAATGGAAAGATCTCTGTACTAATTTAGAAATTAGTATTTTAGAAACCCTTTTGCAACGTACTTTATTTTAAATCAAATAAAAGATAAAAAGAGACTAAAATATGAAAACGTGAACACCCTCGGTAAAAATTAGTTCACGTTTCTGCGAGATCACTGTAATGCGCAAATGCAGGGAAATTTACTCTTTATCAACTCTTTCGAATTAAAAGTAAATAATTGCTGACTTAATTTAATATTTACATTAATTGTCTTGATCTTGATTTATCTTCACTCAATTATTTATATGCGAGTATACTGAGTAAAATGAAATTAAATAATGTTGGATTTACAATATAAAAGATACGAATAATAGTGTCGTAATGAATTAAAATCAATTTTAAAATTTAATTTCCAAGAAATTGACAAAACTTGGCAATTTTGTTTTCCCCCAGTATGAAAATACGATTTGGCAACTTATTTTAATGGGACTACAAGCCAGTTATCAATTAATGGTTGTATATTTTTAAAAACTTATAAACTAAATAATTCCAATGCTAAAATAAATACCACACACACGTTTAGGAATTGCTATAATGATTAAGGAAAAATTTTATTACTCTTTTTAAAGCTCACAATAGATCAACACAAATACATCAACAGCTGCGTTGCGAAAACTATTTCTGTTTTGATTTGAATAATAAGACAAATAGGACAAAGTTTTTCAAAAGATATTTTTAAAATTGTTTATAATTTTAAAAAATGTAAATGAAAAACGCCAGGTTTCTTCTTTTTCGTAGCTTAGTTGGCAAGAGCAAAACCAACACGGTTATTGGCCAAATCGAAGACCGAATAATATTTTCCAATGAAAATATCACCCAAAATCCATAAATTACTATTCATGCTTTCAAATGCAGGACTGCATACACCATCCGATTGTAGAATATAGTCTTCGGCTTCAATGGTGAAAGTGGTACCGCCAATGCTCATTGTCAAAGGAGGCAAGCTATCGATGGAAGAGCAATCAATTGTGAAGGTGTAGTAATCGTAATTGAAGACGGCACCAATAGCGTCCAGAACATTTTCGTATTGCGAGTCGGGAACAACAATTAGAGAGGTACCTGTATCGGCAATAGCTTGGCAGCTATCGCATACATTGACACCATTTAAATCGGCAGAGTCCATTTGGAATTGCCAATAGCTTTCGGATGATAATGGAACGTAGGTTATTTCGCCGGAATAGTGATTGGAATCAATACCTCCCAAAACAAGAACACCACCATCAAGTGATGTACCCTGACGGGCCAAATAGAAGGAGAACAAATTGTTATCAACCAATCCTTGAGAGTATATATTGTAAAATGGTGGTACAACATTATCTTGCGAGATGGTCTGGTAGGCCATACCCATAATACCATCAAAGGGTGAATAAGTAAAAGCGTTACCTGGTTCGTTAGTAGCAGCAGCGAAAACTTGATTTTCTATTGACAAACCTTCCACAGTAACTGTATCTTGAACCAAATAGCCAGTCAAGCTACCAGTACCATATTGAATGGAGAAAGGTTCGTTATTTTCAACAAACGTGGATGAAGCACTGGGATCGTAAGTATTATGATTTTCACAAGCAGCATCATCAGAAGCACAAGGAGCTACAGGTACCCACAAGTTGGAAGAACCGGTATCAAATAGAACTAAGAACTCTTGACCTGGAGTACCAATAGTAATTTTTCCATAGTAGGAGTCATCTTCAAAATTCATCAAGCTTTCACGGACAGCCCCTCTTGGTTGGATATTGAGCAAATTACTATATTTACTTTTTAATTTGTAAAGCTCATTAGCCTTGCTTTTATTCTCCTTTGACTTGTGCAAAGGCACAACTATGGCTGCCTCAGAGAAAAGTGCCAAACTCAAAAGTGTTACCACAAACTTCAACATGTTGTTAAATTATGAACAGTTTGCGAAAGTCGATCGTCTTTTATAGTCAACGAAATCGTTAGCAAAGTATTTAAATTTAAACTACACTATCTTGTATAATCCACTTGTTCAGTAATAAGTGCCATCGAATTATTTTAGACAGATTAGTTATCATGCCATGAAGTCTTACAACCAAATACTTTGTATGTTTATTTTATTATTAAAACTACAAAAAAATTATCAGCGTGATAACTTCAAATAAAAGCTTAGCGACGTAACGACATGACGAGACCGCGAAAACAGCATGGCTGAGTGGCTAATGAGATAGGCATCGACTGTCAATGATGGATGAACTTATGCGCTGATACCATATAAAAGCGTGTTATGGTAGCCAGCATGGTTAGCTAAGCTTTTACCTTGCACCATTTCTATCGGTTATTTTCGATCGTATATATTTTGTGCCCCGGGAGCACATGTATATGGTCTTTATAGAACTTCGACTATCTTCACCTGTACAACTGGGGGAAAAATGGAGCCCAGTCCCCTGAAGTCAGCAGGGGTACAACTGGAAACTGCACTTTATTTCCACGGGAATCAGTAAGCTTGCAGAGTTCCGTTATTTCTCTCTTTAGACATTTAACTGTTCTCTGGCTGATTATTGAGGTTGGCCCCTATATGGGAGTATCGTGGTGGTTGTGGTTTCGCGTCCCCATATCAGGTCTGTTGTTTAATATGGTGGCCTGGATCATTTCGCCGTTAATGACACGCTAGGTGAATGATCCAGTCCAGTGAGCATGCTAGACATGTGTTCTGGACAGTAGTTGGAAAGTCTCCAACTCTTAAGCAAGGAGTGATGATTTGCAGCCCTGCTCTGGAATCATCGAAGTTGCAACTAGAGAGTTCTGTTGCATAGAATTATAGCTTCGGCTTCCTAGGACGAGCATGACGTTCCAAATTATGCAGTGGTTTGGCCCACCATCTGATTAAGGCTTCATGGCCAGGCGCGGATGTAAATTGAATCACACAGTTTTTCACGCATTGTGATCAGCATATAGGACATGTGTTTTGTATTTGTCTACGTTTTCCATCAGAGTCCGCGAATCTGAAAAACTTATTGGGAAGAAGTATTTGTATGTAGGGAACATAGTACAGATTATGTTGTCATGATTACTGGCATTATGTTTGTTAACAGATTAGGATTATTCTTTTGGAAATTCGACGGCAGGAGAAATCAAAGTTAGTCGTGGTTTTAAATCTACTCTTAACTGCGAGGAAGTACTTATGCGTAGGGACTAGGGGATAGTGAAACGACGTTGTTTTAGCATGATAAATTCTCTTACTCCTGGGTCTACCAGAGTCTTTCGAAGATTTTTCATCGTAGTATATATAAATAAAAAAGCCTTTATAAGCTACCGGTGGTATGCTTGCTAATATGTTAGGGTTGTTCTTTTGGAACTTGGACAACAAAAAGAGATCCGTAGGGGAAAGCAAAGTTTTAAATCTTGTCTCACCTGCAAGGAAATATTTTTGCGGTGGTACCGTAGGGTCTAGGTTGTTTTAGCATGTTAAAGTCTCACACTTGGGTCTACCAAGGTCTTCCAAAGATTTTTCCTCGTATTATAAACAAACAGAAAGCCTTTCTATTCAATGTTTCATGGTTGAAGTTTGAGGTGTAATGCCCTCAGACACAAAAGATAACGTTAAAAAGTATTTTAAAAGTTTTATAAAGATTGTTAAGCTATATTTCATTTTTTCAAGTGCCATTGAATTTATATGAACACAATTAACTAAATCTCTGCAAATATCAAATAAATAATAATTTTGAAAGTTCTTGATATCAGGTAACAAAGGAAAAAGTATCAAAAAGTGAATACAATAACAAATTTTATTAAAAATCAAATTATTTTATATTTAAAATAATTACTTCAAGAGCTTGTAAGTACGTTTGGCGTATCAGTGAATTTTATTGTTGCGTCAATAGAATATTAAATTGTTGAATTAAAGAAAATTATTATTTTACAAATGCAAGTATAAATTATCTTTTATCTTTTTATTGTCTGTAATTAATGAGCTAATAATCACACGCGACTAAGGGTTTTTGTTATGAATTGTTATTGTAAGTTTTCTTTGTGATACATTATTTTTTAAATAAATAAAAAGTAAATACATATCTGAAGCCAAAAAGTGTTATAAGTACAGCACAATTCTAAAGGATCTATAATATTTAATAACTTCAAAGAATTTTATGTCTAGACCAAGTACTCCAAAATGTGATCATTAAATTGTTGCTGAACATAGAGAGATAAGATCATCATCAGGAGAGAGTAATATGCCATAGTTAAGGTTTTAAAACAAACAGTAGTTTAATATTTTAGAAAAGAAAGAGAAATTCAAAGTCACTTAAAATCAAAACATCTGCTACGGTGCTTAACATTAAAAATAATTGATAACATTCACAATACAGTTGTACAGTTTTAAGTGAATGACAAGTTAAAGTGAGTGCACATTGAATTTAGAAATACAAATTTTATATGAAATATTTTAACCGATAGAGTTATTGGTCATGATAGATGACCCGTTTTTTTCATAATAAAGAATCATTAAAATTTTTTAGAAAATAGTTAGAAAGCCCAATAATAAATTAAAACCATTTACATGAATTAAATAAGACTTGGGCTCAGTCAAATAATTTAATTTTAAATTTTCTTTAAAATATTTAAATTAATCCTGTTACAAATATTGCCTCAAATGCCAAATAAAAAGAACATTATCCCTGAGCATCAAACTTGGCACTCCTGAAAAGTTTCATTAATGCCAGCAATATTGCTATGTACCCTGTATAATATTCCATACTTTCTGTTTATATTTGTTGCCAAATCAAGAAAATTCCAATGCTAATCTGCCCTTAACAATCTACTTAGGTTGCTTAGTTTTTTTTTCCAATATAACCATAATATATTGAAATATGTATATTTCAAAATAATCCTTATATATAGAATGATCTTAAAGGAAAGCTTTTTTTTGTGAAGTTTTGCACATTGGGTTTAAGGATATAAATATTCTATGAAAAATTTGTAACGACAGAGTTGTCTACATGATAGTTGCTCCGTTTTTTCACAATCAAGAATCTTTTAAATTGTTTAGTGAATAGTTAGGCATCCCAATGACGAAACATAAATAATAAATGAAAAATATTTATTTGACTTAAATTAGCCTTGGATTTAATCGAATAGTTTTATTTTCAGTTTTCTTGAAAAAATGTTACGAACTGTAAGACAATAAAAAGAACACAATTCTTGAACAGCAAACTTAGCGCTCCCAATAAGGTTTATCAGTGCCTTAGAAGCATTGCAATATTTCTATGTACTCTGTATAATATTCCATTTTTCCTGTTTATATTTGTTGCCAAATCAAAAGTTATACTTGGAAATAATGTTACTGCATCAAGAGAAATCAAATTATAATGTGCTCTTAATAATGTAATGTAATGTTAGTGTGATCAGTTACTTTTTCAATATCAATAAATTTTAAATATTAAAATAAAGTTATCCTTATAAATAAATAAAAGGATCTTTAACAAAAGGATCTTAAAGGAAATTCTTCTTTGTAAATATTTAATTGTCCATGTCCGTTATTGTTTCTAAAAAATTATTTAAATTTTCTGCAGTTTAATTGTGGGATCTGCTGTTAACATAATATTTAGCGCACTGAGGAAATGAAGACTAATCCATAATATTTACGTATGCATTTGGAATAAATATAAAAAAATTGAATAGGGCACTAAATTCCTTGAAAAAATATGAACAACTTTTGTGTGTTTTAATTTCTCTTAATGGATAAAACAAAATTAATATGTTATTTCTGTGTTATCTACGAAAACGAAACGAAATTAATCAAAAAATATTTAATCAATGCATTTTAACTTGAAACAAATTATCATACATAATTTTTGAATTTTTTACCCGTAATATAATATCGCATAGTAAGTACCCTACGTGTCACTTAAACTGATTACAAGGGAATGCCAAAAAGTCTTTAAAACAATAAATATTTTTTTGATTTATTTTCATATGTTTTCAAATCAATCTCTCTTTAGCTCAGTATTATTTTATTAAACGACTTCTTTTAATCTAAAACCGTGAAAAGTCACTAGAAACTAAATTTAATCAAATAAGTTTGACAAAGTAAATACAGCAGTATGAACCTTGGCAGTAAATTTTGCACTCAAGCATTATCTTTATAGAAGAACACTTCGTTTCAAATCTTCATCTTATAACAATCAATTACCTCTATTAAACGTACCCAGACAGGTAGCGATTGACGACAAAAAATTATTCGTGGGCTTGAAGCACTGTGCGGCGACGTTAGTTCCCACAAATGCTACCTTAAGTAGATTCAAACGACTCTAGAAATGACTCCAGAAAGATGAGAGTCAAGAAAAAGTGTTGAGGTAAATGTCCACTTACAGAGACTAAAAGCAGTAGGTGGTTTGCCTATATTTTTGGCAGCTTCGGAATTCGACTGGAACTAAAATGTTTTCATTTAATATCTTGAATAAGTTGGTGTCCTTTAATTCAAAACGGTACACTGATGGGTTATGCAGCTTTAAGTCGGAAAGTTGCAATGGTAGATGACGATACTGGTTAATGAGCACGGTAATTTTAAATATATTTCCTGATAAACACGATAATCGATTTTTTTGCAGGCGCTTAGAAGAGGCTGAGATGCCAATTTAGGTTTTGCAGAAATTTTTTGCAGTGGTTGCAAATGTAATGCGGGATAAGATTTACGTCCATACCTAGCGTGTCTATGCAATAACTCGATGGTGAATCAAACCACTTGGGTGATGTCGTGATAAGATTTACATCTGCACCTGACCGTAAGCCTTAAATCAGATGGTGGTCAAATCACTGGGAATGAAAAGCAACGTCATTCACGCCCTAGAAAGCCGAGGACTAATTTTAGCAACAGGTCTTTCCTAGTTGCAATTTCAGCGGTTTCAAAGTAGGGTTGCAAACCACTACTCCTTGCTGAAGAGCTGGAGACTATCCAACTCCTGTCCAGAACACATGACTAGCATGCTCACTGTATCTAGGATCATTCAACAGGTAGGTGTTATTAAAGGTGAGATGATCCTGACCCCCATAATCAAATACATGCGAGGGCCGCAAAACCACAACCACCACGATACTCCCGAAGGGCCAACCTCAATAATCAGTCAGAGAAACAGCTAAAAGTCTAAAGAGACAATTAGCGAAACTCTGGGGCTTACTGATTCCCTTGGAAATAACGTGGAGCTTCAAGTTGACCCCTGCTGTCTTCAGGGGACAGGGCTCCCTTATACCACTAGCAGCATAGGTCTAGATAAGTAATCCATAAAGACTGATAAGTGTGCCCCCGGAGGCGACCACGCCCTAAGAAGACATAATTCTAGCAACAGGTCACTCCTTGTTGCAATTTCGGAAGTTTCGGAGCAAGGCCGCCAACACCCACTACTTGCTGAAGAGGTGGAGATTAATCAACTCCTGGTCCAGAACACAGGACAAATATGCTCACTGGATCCGGATCTTTCACCATTTGCTCTAGATAGAGTTGAGATGATCCTGGTCCTTTATCAAATTTATAAGGGCCGCGAAACCGCAACCACCATGGTGCTCCCGAAGGGCCAACCTAAATAACCAGTCAGAGAATAGCTAAAAGACTAAAAAACCAAAAAGCTGAACTCTGGGTCATACTGATTCGCGTGGAAATAAAGTGGAGTTTCCAAGTGACTCCTTGCTAGCCTTTATGAGACTGGGCTTATTTTTACCCCCGGTGACACATGTAACGACGGTGAGATTCTGTTAAGACATATAAATGTGCTCCCTTGAGGGGTGGGGGGCTTTACGAATGCAATAATGCACTAGCTAAAGATAAAATAGGCCGACAAGCAGAAATCACCTTGCAAAGCAGTTGGGAGTGTTAAATCGGTTTTAAAAAGTGATAAAGATCTCGCCATAAAAGCTTTCAACAAGCATGAAAACACTACGATTTGATAATGAGCTATCACGATATTTATCATTTCTAAAGCTTTTCTTTATAGTTTTTAATGGAAAATTTAAGTTAATAAAATATTTTGTATGACCATGTCAAGAGTTTATCGCAGCTTTGATAGCTTTACAATGAAGTAACTGCAGTAACTAAAATTTCCGAGCAAGTATCATTATATCAATTTACCCTGATAACCTTAACCTAATTTTATAAAGATTTGTCCACTTTCTCTCTTATATACACACAAACACGCACACACACACACATATATAATAAACTTGTGATTATATTAAGAATTTATTAATACAACTATCAGATATTTAAGAATTAATAATGAAATAAAACAAAAACTCACTTACGCATAAGATTGTGCGTTGCAATATGTCCATTGTGGAAACGTAAATTGTCTTCAAATAAACAATAATCTATAGTGATGATACAAGAATTGACATGTTTTATAGAATACGTATATTTAAAGTTTGTTCATTTCAAGGCAATAAAATGAAACTGTGACTACGCTTCATTACTTAAATATTCACCTTATGAATATTAGTTAAAATCGGCTTTCGACTTAACATCGTCCCCATAAAAATGTTGTCCAAAAGAAGGTTTTCAAAACTTTTAATTCCCTTTAATATTTGATGACGTAAAGAACAGTATCAACAATAATCGCCTCTTATTTTTTTAAATAAATCCATACATGATCATAACTCCTATACAATGAATCTAGTGCCAAAATATCTCCTTTACACTCATAATATTTTTGTTAATTTAAATGTTTTGATTAAAATGTCTTATCATTTAAGATGTTAAGATGTTCAAGGTTTTTGATTAATGTGTTATTGTCTAATGCACATGCACAGCTAATGCACAGCTCTTATTTCGAGTTATCACACTGATAATTTCCTTTTGTGTTAATAATAAAATATACAGAATAGCACTATGTACCTGTCTTTGCGCGTATATACAAAAAATTTGGTTGTAAGACTTTTTTCTTCTTTAAAAAAAAATCGATGGCACTTATCACTGAACAAGTGGATTTTTTAAGATATGATATATTTAAATTAAAATATTTTGCTACTAGCGATTATATTGTATCGATATCAATGACTATAAAAGACGATCGACTTTTGCAAACTTTTTAGAATTTAACAACATGTTGAAGTTTGTGGTAACAATTTTAAGTTTGGCGCTTTTCTCTGAGGCAGCCATAGTTGTGCCTTTGCAGAAGACCAAGGAGACTAAAAGCAAGGCTAACGAGCTTTACAAATTAAAAAGCAAATATTTTAATTTGCTCAATATCCAACCAAGAGGTGCTGTCCGTGAAAGCTTGATGAATTTTGTAGATGACTCCTATTATGGAAAAATTACTATTGGTACTCCAGGTCAAGAGTTTTTCGTTCTATTTGATACCGGTTCTTCCAACTTGTGGGTACCTGTAGCTCCTTGTGCTTCTGATGATGCTGCTTGTGAAAATCACAATACTTATGATCCCAGTGCTTCATCCACGTTTGTTGAAAATAACGAACCTTTTTCCATTCAATATGGTACTGGTAGCTTGACTGGCTATTTGGTTCAAGATACTGTTACTGTAGAAGGTTTGTCAATACACAATCAAGTTTTTGCTGCTGCTACTAATGAACCAGGTAACGCTTTTACGTATTCGCCTTTTGATGGTATTATGGGTATGGCCTACCAGACCATCTCGCAAGATAATGTTGTACCACCATTTTACAATATATACTCTCAAGGATTGGTTGATAACAATTTGTTCTCCTTCTATTTGGCTCGTCAGGGTACATCACTTGATGGTGGTGTTCTTGTTTTGGGTGGTATTGATTCCAATCACTATTCCGGCGAAATAACCTACGTTCCATTATCATCTGAAGGCTATTGGCAATTCCAAATGGACTCTGCCGATTTAAATGGTGTCAATGTATGCGATAGCTGCCAAGCTATTGCCGATACAGGTACCTCTCTAATTGTTGTACCCGACTCGCAATACGAAAATGTTCTGGACGCTATTGGTGCCGTCTTCAATCACGATTATAATACCTACACAGTTGATTGCTCTTCCATCGATAGCTTGCCTCCTTTGACAATGAGCATTGGCGGTACTACTTTCACCATTGAAGCCGAAGACTATATTCTACAATCGGATGGTGTATGCAGTCCTGCATTTGAAAACATATGCAGTACATTATGGATTTTGGGTGATATTTTCATTGGAAAATATTACTCGGTCTTCGATTTGGCGAATAACCGTGTTGGTTTTGCTCTCGCCAACTAAGCTACGAAAACATCTTGTCGAAAACTTTGTCTTATTTGCCGTATTGAATTAAAACAGAAATAGTTTTCGCAACGCAGTTGTTGATGTATTTATGCAGATCTATTCTGAGCTTTAAAAAGAGTAATAAAATAAATCCTTAATCATTTTAGCAATTCCTAAACGTGTGTGTTTTTTATTTTAGCATTTGTTGTGTGGAATGAGGTTTTTTACGAAGAATTATTATTAAGAAATTTAATAAAATTGTACAACCATTAATTGGTAACAGATTTGTAGTCTTACTAAAATAAGCTGACTGATCGTATTTCCAAACAAACAAAATTGTCAAGTTTGACAATTTCTTGGAAATTAAATTTTAAAATTGATTTTAATTCATTACGACACTATTATTCATATCTTTTATATGCAGTACATTATGGATTTTGGGTGATATTTTCATTGGAAAATATTACTCGGTCTTCGATTTGGCGAATAACCGTGTTGGTTTTGCTCTCGCCAACTAAGCTACGAAAACATCTTGTCGAAAACTTTGTCTTATTTGCCGTATTGAATTAAAACAGAAATAGTTTTCGCAACGCAGTTGTTGATGTATTTATGCAGATCTATTCTGAGCTTTAAAAAGAGTAATAAAATAAATCCTTAATCATTTTAGCAATTCCTAAACGTGTGTGTTTTTTATTTTAGCATTTGTTGTGTGGAATGAGGTTTTTTACGAAGAATTATTATTAAGAAATTTAATAAAATTGTACAACCATTAATTGGTAACAGATTTGTAGTCTTACTAAAATAAGCTGACTGATCGTATTTCCAAACAAACAAAATTGTCAAGTTTGACAATTTCTTGGAAATTAAATTTTAAAATTGATTTTAATTCATTACGACACTATTATTCATATCTTTTATATTGTAAATCAAACATTATTAAATTTCATTTTACTCAGTATACTCGCATAGAAATAATTGAGTAATGATAAATCAAGATCAAGACAATTAATGTAAATATTAAATTAAGTCAGCAATTATTTACTTTTAATTCGAAAGAGCAAATTTCCTTGCATTTGCGCATTATTTAAATTTCGCTTCACTACGAGTACTTGAGTAACATTTTTTCTAAGTACTAAAAAAATTACAGACGCCATTTTGGGGCAGAAAAAATGTACCAAGACGGGGTCATTCACTGTTGAGCAATATTTAATAAACGATAAAATTTTGACATTTCGATCTGGATCTATCTAAGTAATAAAGCTTATTTTTACCTTTTAGTGATCACATTTAGAACATTTAGGAAAAATCAAATAGATCCCCGGGGTGCCTAAAGATGTTATTGGATTACGTTCTTTTTTAAATACAACAACTGCTTTTATACGTAAAATATTTACTAACCAACTACATTATCGTGTGGGTGATGAAAGCGGTTAGTTTATCTTGTGACACAACCAATTACTCAAATTTGATATTCTCTTATTTTGAATTTCTAGTTGGGCAATTATGTGACCCTTACACTATGTTCACACCTAGCGTGTTTAACATCTCAATCATGTTTGAGCAGTAAACACGTAGATTTTTAGATGTTTAACTATACATAGACATGTTTTGTTAAACATCTCAAATGAGTTGTTTTAGATTTAAAGGCGTCGTTAAATACGTAAATGGCAAATGTAACTCTGAATTTCATTTAATTTTTAGATGTGCTAAATGCGTTTTTGCCCTTGTAGGCTAGTAGGTAGTGTACTTTGCTAATCAGTCTGGGGCTTTGGTTTGATTGCCAACTAAAACGGCTGTTTTCATTACAAAAAATCATTTTTAAGGTAAAAAAAAAGTAGATAAAACGTCAGCCTTAAACATCTCAATTATAGTGTGAACGGCTGTGTTTAAATTTTAAAACATTTTGCTTAACCGCGTTCAAAAACACAAGTGTGAACTTAGTATAACGATCAACTGCAAATTCATTGCGTTCCCTATTACAATTGTGGTTGCTACTTAGATCAGCCAATTTTACGATACATAACTTATTTGGAGTTTCCTTTTTTGGCGCTTTTTTACCTTTAATTTAATTTTAATTAAAAAAAAGGTATGGTAAGCTTCTATCCTCTTTAGCCTCTCCCAAGACTTTTGTATATAGCCGTATACCTATTATTTCGTTAACATCTTATGGTGTTTGAAATAACTGCGAAATTATCAAGTCAAATTTCGTGTGCTTTTTAATAAAGTTTCTGTCAAAAAAGCAAAGGCTAGTGTTACCTGACTGTTTTTTAATTATTTCTATTAGCATTGGGAAATATGGCATTGTCAAACACAAATAGTAATAAAATCTAATTTAAGAGTTCTCTTAAATCGTGTTGCTTGGTTAAGTAAAAAAAAATTCAAGACAACAACCCTAAACTGGTATAAAAACTAAAACAGCATTGCCAATATATTTAATAAAATTATTGTTGTGAAATTCATTATCAATGTTTTGATTATTTCACAACTTCCATAAGTGGTGGAATTATTTGTTTATTAAATCGAATTTGTTAACTTGAGTCTCTGCTCAAAGCGAATTGTTTATATCGTAGACTTTGTTGTAATGAAAGTATCTATTAGGCGGTGATTTTAATGGTAGAAATAGCTTTTGGGATAGTTTAAAGGCAAATTGCTGGGGAAATATTCTATACTACGAAAAATTGAAATCAAACAATATAGAAATCATATACTCTTGTCATAACACTCACATGCCGCCAAGCACTAATAGACAGGGCTTTAATAGACTGTAGCAGTCTAAAGCGTTGATACCTTTGCTGTGGTTTTGTAGATTCTAAGACTCATAAAATCAATAACGATTCTTCTCCTTTCTACTCTAAATAGCGTTTAGAATGCTTGCCTAAAAATATACACACTGACAGAAAATGACATGCGTGTTCATTGTTTATTATTTTCCTTCAAATTTAGGATCAAAGAAATCTGCAATGTTTAGATTTTAAAAGCCTTTAAAATCCTTATCTTACAGTTTCAAGCTCCTGCAAACCCAGGCGGCTACCATCAAATATCGGGTGTTTCTTATAGACGCATAGAACCTTAAGTTGGCAGCACATTTTTAACTAGCGGCCATTTTGTCAGCTGTCAAGTGGTGTTTTGACTAATGATTTGATCTTAGATCATTTGCCTGTAAAAATTTAATTGGATGGTAGTTACAATGAAGCAGTCTTATCACAGGGAAAATCGAAAGCATTTCTTCAAATTCTTAACAGTGATCTTAAATTTATTCGATATTAATAATATTTGAAATTGTGATCAAATTGATCAGAATATTACAGATTTTTCTAAATGATGCAATTGTAGTGTACCAAAGTTATATTCCACGTGGAGGAGTAAATCTTTGCCCCACTTTATCGAAAACATGATACAACAGAGAAATGGTTTTAGACGTGATTGGCAAAGATACAGGGATCTTGATGATTTTTATTGAGCGAGGATACTGATTATTAAAATTCGTGAAGAAATAATTTTTTTAGAAGCAAATCTTGGAATTCTTTATTGTCAACGTTGGATAAGGGCTCTCCGCCTTTCTGCAACTTGACAAAAATTCTAAGGAAGATGACTGGCATTATTCCTATTTTAAAGAGCAGCGGTTATCGTTGCACAACCAATCGGAAGAAATGTGAGGATTTGGCGCAAAAATTTGCTTCAAATCATTCTATTTCATGTCACTAAGGCGACCCAACTACTAATTCGTTTGTTAATGATACTCTGGGGTCGTATAGATCACTAAGAATTAATCCTTAAGATGATTAATAATAATAATAATAATGAATAATTTAGAGATTTCCGATATATTGAAAACTTTTAGAAGTAAGAAAGCACCTGATATTGGGTGAATTAATAAAAGATGTCTTAAGGCACTTCCTTAATAGTGGCGTTTAATTTTTGATAATCATTATTTACTCGTGCTATGTCCCTAACAAGATTAAGGTTATCCCAATGGAAAAGCCTGGTACGACATCCGATTGTCGATCTTCATATCGCTCTATCAGCTTATTGTCAAGTGTAAGTAAAGTATTGGAAGAAGTCATTAAAATTATTTTGACTAATTTTAGGGAAGCGAATAACATTATTCCGTTATATCAATTTGGGTTTCGCAGAGAATATAGTACGGTCTATCCACTAATAAGAATTTGGAATTTTAAAGAAATTAAAATGAACTTTAACCCACAAAAATCTACTGGCATGATACTTTTGGATGTCAAAGTCGCTGCATTTGATTCATAATGAATTAAAATTTTTCAATTGTACTGACGAAAATAATTCACCGCTCGTACTTTTAAAGTTCATAATTGTTTCCACCAATCTGGAAGCTATTCCATAGTGGCAGGTTGTCCGCAAGGTTCATGTCTACCTCCTGTTCTTTATAATTTTTACACATATCCATATTTGCATATGACAGAGCGATATTAAGCTACGAAATCCTGGCTATTGATATAATAGCAAACTTAGACAGAGCGTTATCGGAGGTTTTATTGTATTTCAGTAAATGAAAAATTGCTCTAAATTGCAATTAAACTCAAGCTGGAAAACGAAAGGAAAAATTTTACTATAAACAACAATTCTATACAATGAGGACAGAAGGTAAGTAAAATAGAAAGAAATAACTGGAGATAAGTATTGTATAATGTATCGAATGTTGTTATACAAATGGTCGATCGTTTCGGACTTATCGTGGTAGACTAGAAACTTTACATTTCCCCGCAGAAAATAATCTAGCGGCGTTAAATCACACAATCTTAGAGGCCAAATTACGAGTACGAAACGTGATACTGTTTGGTTACGAAACGTTTTGTTCAATAAATCCTGCCATAGTTGATGAGATAGTGCTGTATGAGATGTTGTGCCGTTTTGTTGAAACCATATCTATCTCATGCACTTCGTCGTTGTTCAGTTGGTGAACAAAAAAAATGGCTATATAGCGGTCAGCATTGACAGTAACGTTCTGACAGTTTTTCTGGATGTAACGATGCCTCAACATACACTTAAGGATTATCATCACCATCTTTTTTGTTTTTTGAAGTATCTATTTAAAGAAAAGGGAGCTTCATCGTTAAGTAAAATCACTTGTAGTAAAAAGGGGTTCAATGACAATTTTTGCTAAATCAAATTAAACATAAATCATTTGATAGCTGGCAAAATGGCCACTAGTTAAAAAATGTTACGAACTTGAAGTTCTTTACGTCTTTATTTTTTGAGACGGTTTTTATAAAAGAGTAATTGTTTCAGTTATTTCGCATGTTGTTGTCTTGTGTGTATAAGATTTTTTAGAAACGTATGCAATAGGTTATTTCGTTTACTTTTTTACTGACAATTATTTTCTTTTACAACTTAAACAAAACATCTTCGTAACAGTATTAATAAAGTAACAATATAGTAAACAATTGTATATATATTTGCTTTAAAATTTGATTATCGATGAAGTGTGATTTAATAGAGCTCTGAGAAGGGTTCCCACTGTCCTTGTTTTCAATTATAAGTTTCAAAGACTCCTAGCGTAAATTGTATTAATAATGCCAGGTTTCACTGATCTAATTTCTGTATTGTAATTAGGTCAATTCTGAAATTTGGTTTACCTGCATACAACCTTTCAGATATAGATATAGACATATTTACATTATTCTTAAAATTAAATGATATATGTCTTAATATGTTCGTAATATTTTTAAATATAATTGTTTTTGCCACTTATTTATGAATAAATCAGAGAATCTTGTGTTGAGATAACTTTTTTCTATTTTATCTTATTCGGAGAAACAAATTTCGAGTTATATATAGTTATAGTTAGTTATTTTAATGTGGGCTCTTAATATGGTAGGAAAAACGAAAAGCAGATAGATTTCACTGCAGAACAGTGTTATTAGATAATCTACAGAACGTACTCGTCACAGAAAACATTTACGCATTAAAATTCCACCTGTTAATTTTTTAAAAATCATGATAAAAATAAAATAATTTGGCAAGTGACGACTTGTCTTACAAATTGCTAATCAGTTTGAAGTTGAAAAGTGAAGTGCTGAAAAGACTTTTTTAATTAAAAAAAAAAAAAAAACTAATCGAAAATGTAATTGATTAAGAACAAAATAAAAAACTAATGAAAACTCAAATGTATTAAATCATATCTATTGCTTAATACCTTTCAATGTCAGCATTTAATTTCAAAAATGCAGGTCAAGGGTTAAATTTAAAAATTTTTAACTTTTATTATTTTGTCATAAAAGAATGTTTTATAAAATAAATTTCTTTGTTTAAAATGTATGTAAAGGATGTTTTTATAGAGGTATAGAAATTTGAAATGGAATTAACCAAAGATTAATTTGTTTAAATTGATATGAATTTTACTTTATTCCAAATATAATGTTCTGCCATATGACCGTCTCGGCTGTCTTGGATGTAGTCTAATCTAGAAGTTCAACTTTCGATGACCTTTTCCAATATTTGCGGAGGTATATCGGTAATAACGCAATGAATGTTGTTCTCCAAGTGATCAATAGTTTCAGGCTTATCGTCGTAGACTAGCACTAGTAGACTTCACATATCCCAAACCTTTCTTTTAATAAATTAATTGTGGTACGAGATGCTTCAAATGTTGCGCCGTCTTGTTGAAGCCACATCTCCTGGCCATCATAGTTGTTTAATTGGTGAACAAACCTTTAATAATCACGACTCTAAATCGGTTAACATTGACTGTATCGTTTTTAAAGAAGTACAGACCAATGAATTCTCCTTCCTATAAAGCAAACCAAAAATATAGTTTTGTGGATGCAATGTTATCTCAACAAAGATTTCTGCATTATCATTACTTCATATACGGCAGTTTTGTTCATTGAGGTGTTCGCTCACAGAATATTGAGAATTTTGTTTAGTTGAAATTCGCTAATGAAAATCAGAATTAAGGAGCGAAGTCAGTCTATTCATGTTGAAATGCTAAAACAAACTTAAATATAAATCATTTGACAACTGCCCAAATGGCCACCACTTAAAAAGGTGCAGCAATATATATATATAAAAAACACCCGACATGTTATTTTGATTAAAATATTCATTTTGTGAATTAATATTTTTATGACAATTTGTCATCCTAACACAAATCCTATAACAAATCCACATCCTAATTAATTGTTGTATTGAAAATTTCTTCTTGAATTTTGTTGTTTTTAGTACCGAATAAAGGCTAAAGCAACAACAGGTATTTTTTTTGTCCTAAAATTATGATTTCTCTCAGAAGGCAGCTGATTATAATCTAAGTATACTACTACATTTCCATTAAATTAAATTTTCAAAAATAATTTAGTAAATAATAATTATAACCACCAACTTATTTTCATTAAAATTAACATAAATTAAGTGAATTGCGTAAGAATTCTTAAAAAGTGTGTACAAAATTAAAAAAATCGAAAAAACTTAATACCAAATATATTCATTTTTTAAAATTTCGCTTATCATCTCTGATGGCGCAAAACGGGAAATATCGCTATTAAATACTTTGGTAAAATCACTATTTTTTGTTGACATTTTTAAAAATTTTTAAACTTTATTTACATTTATTTTGTTTATTTACATCGACATCGCTTTTTTAATCCGCTTCCACATTGTTTGTGAAATAAAAATTCTTTAGTCTCTTCTCGTGACTCCAGAAAAGTGAAAATCCTGCTTGTCGGCCTAAACATAAAATTTGACTGAAAATTGAATTTTAAGTTTTAAAAACCAAATCAGATGGCAGCTGGTAGTAAAACAAAAACAAATTGTTAGTTTCTCGACTAAATTAGCACTACTAACAAATTAGCACTAGCAACAAATTTTTAAAATGACCTCAATCAGCTAGTTTTTGTGATATTTTAAATCTTCTTTTTTTTTTTTGTTAAAATCTAATGACTTAAGCAAAATTTGATTAGGTTATAATAGATCATGGCAGTATATTAACAGCTTTGTAGCTAAAAATATTTTTGATCTGCAGAAGGTAAATGTTAAATTTTTGCACAACATTTCTAAATATTTTTTGTGTGATTACGGCAACTAAGTAAAGTATTTCGTAGTATTTTTAGCAAAAAATATAGAAGAGGTAGTGGCAATTTCTAGCTTCATTGCTTCGCATACATTGATGTCCTTCAAATAAGCAAGATCCATTTGGAATTGATAAGAGCAATTGGAAAATACTGGAGCGTTGGTAATTTTGTTGGAATAATAATTTAGATCATTACCACCCTGATAGGCTACGAAGTATGAGATCTAATTTTTATCAAACAATTGTTGGAGGAATGAGAGATACGTAAAAAAGTCACCAAGTTAATTAGTAGCAACATAACTTGAACCAACAAGTTTCATAAACTACCACTTCCATACTAAAGACCTATCTTGGTTTGTTTTTTTTTAATAAACCTGTATGAAGCATTTGGATCATAAGTGTTGTGATTTTATAAAATTAATTAAGCTATTTTCAATAAGTTATCTTAAACATGCGATGACACCTTCATTCAACAAGTGGCTTATTCCAGATAATGTAACTTGAAATAATTTTTTCAATACTGTGATAACAGTTACTATATTGAATTGATTTCGTTGACTATAAAAGACCATCGGCTATTGCAAACTTTTCATAATTTAATAACATGTTGAAGTTTGTGGTAACACTTTTAAGTTTGGCTCTTTTCTGTGAGGCAGCCATAGTTGTCCCTTTGCACAAGTCAAAGGAGACTAAAAGCAAGGCCAACGAGCTTTACAAATTAAGAAGTAAATATAGCAGTTTTCTCAATATCCAACCAAGAAGTGCTGTCCGTGAAAGCTTGATGAATTTTGAAGATGACTCCTACTTTGGGAAAATTACTATTGGTACTCCAGGTCAAGAATTCTTAGTTTTATTTGATACTGGTTCTTCAAACTTGTGGGTACCTGTAGCTCCTTGTGCTTCTGATGATGCTGCTTGTGAAAATCATAATACTTACGATCCCAGTGCTTCATCCACGTTTGTTGAAAATAACGAACCTTTTTCCATTCAATATGGTACTGGTAGCTTGTCCGGCTATTTGGTTCAAGATACTGTTACCGTGGAAGGTTTGTCAATAGAAAATCAAGTTTTTGGAGTTGCTACCAACGAACCGGGTAGTAACTTTGTGGATGCACCTTTTGATGGTATATTTGGTATGGGCTATCAGAACATTTCGGAGGATAATGTTGTACCACCGTTTTATAATATGTACACCCAAGGATTGGTTGACAGCAATTTGTTTTCCTTCTACTTGGCCCGCGAGGGTTCATCAAGCGATGGAGGTGTTCTTGTCTTAGGCGGTATTGATTCCAATCATTATTCCGGTGAAATTACCTACGTTCCAATATCTTATGAAGGCTATTGGCAATTCGTAATGGACTATGCCTATTTAAATGGCGTTACTTTATGCGAAAGCTGCCAAGCTATAGCCGATACAGGTACCTCTATTATCGTTGTTCCCGACTCGCAATACGAAAATGTTCTATACGCTGTTGGTGCCTATTACAATTACGATTACAATACCTACGAAGTTGATTGCTCATCCATCGATAGCTTGCCTCCTTTGACCTTGAGCATTGGCGGTACTACTTTTACCATTGAAGCCCAAGACTATATTCTACAATCCGAAGGTATATGCACTCCTGCATTTGAGAAGATGAATGCTAATTTATGGATTTTGGGTGATACTTTTATTGGAAAATATTATTCTGTTTTTGATTTGGAAAATAACCGTGTTGGTTTTGCTGTTGCTAAGTAAAATGCGAAACAGAAAATAGCTGCTGTATCACCACGATATTTCTGAACTAAAAAAAGTTTTGATTAAACCTTTTTTGTTCATTATTCATTATTTGATATTTGATGTTGCTAATAAAATAATATACATAATTAGAAATTTTTTTATAGATATGTTTGTTTAGGAGAGAGGGTAGGTAAATGCTGTGACGACCAAAAGTCGGCAGGCTCGTTTTTGGATCACATAGCAATTCAATAACAAGCAATTAGACTCTATATATATGTTTTTCAAATTTTGTAATTTTTCTTTGAATTTCACAAATTTTTACACTTTTTACATTTCTGAATATTTATTGTTTAATTAATTTCATAATTTCTTTTAAAAGAGAACATTATTATTATATACTTTTCATTTTATATAATTCATAATTATATTTAATACTTACATTTATTATTTGTTAATGAAATATTTGAATTTATAATATCCGTTAAAAAGCGCCACCTATTAACACGAGGATACATCCGTGAGAAGAACATACCATTAAACACAACCCTAAACAGTAGCAATCAGCTGTAGTTTAGTGGTATGGGTGTGTATGTGTGCCTGGCAGAAACATATAAAAGCGAGATAACTACGTATTGAAGTGGAGTTGGCCACGGGCAAGCAACCGGGCAAGACTTTTTTTAAGTGAGTTAGAATTTTATTCAACTTAATTAAAATAGTCTTGCAAATAGGTTTCGCTCGCTCAATCAAAGCCAGAATCTTATTCGACATTGAATTAAGCGAGACTCGCTAAGGTCTCCGGCTCAGTAAGTGCTGTCGTTACTTCACCTGGAACAGAATTTTATTCGCCCAGGTGACGGAGCCCAGAACCAGGCCGCGCTTTGTTCAGCAAGGCCAGAATTTTATTCGCCCTAGCTGAACAAGACGGACGAGATCGTCAATAGGCCACGTAGAGGTTGATCGTCATCGGCAGGCCCAGTAAGTGCTGTCGCTGCTTCACCTGGCCAGAATTTTATTCGCCCAGGTGACGGAGCCCAGAACCAGGCCGCGCTTTGTTCAGCAAGGCCAGAATTTTATTCGCCCTAGCTGAACAAGAGGGACGAGGTCGTCAATAGGCCACGGAGAGGTTGATCGTCATCGGCAGGCCCAGTAAGTGCTGTCGCTACTTCACCTGGCCAGAATTTTATTCGCCCAGGTGACGGAGCCCAAAGCCAGGCCGCGTTTTGGTCAGCAAGGCCAGAATTTTATTCGCCCTAGCTGAACAAGACGGACAAGATCGTCAATAGGCTAACACCAATTTCGACGTGGAAAGGTTGTCTCAGAATCTTATTCGTGACAACCGCGACAGGTCAAAGATTGGTGGACAGGCCAACTGTTCTGCTCAGACTGGACCAGAATTTTATTCGCTCCAGTGTGAGAAGCAGTAGGCTAGCCGACGGAAAGTGGAGACGAAAGCTCTTGAAGGCCACGAAGCGGATGATCATCGTTGGCGTGCTCCGTTGTGGTGCAGTTAATTTATAACTTATTTTAAGAGTGAATTATAAATAAAAGAATTTCTTTTAAAACAAAAGTGTCTCTTGTAATTAATTAAAAAACATTTTTTTGTAACGAACCCTGGACGCCGCGAGCTTTATCCCAGCATAACGCGAAAACGTGTCGTTACAATGGCGCCCGAGCAGGGACAGTGTGGAAGTCCCAATGAAAAAAAAAAAATAAATAAATAAAACTTTAACAAAAAAAAAAATAATAATAAACTCTTAAAGAAAAAAAAAAAGAGATAATCAACTAAAAAAAAAAAAAAAAAAAAAAAGAAAACAAAACCCTTTCAAGAAAGAAAAAAAATATCTACTACATAACCAATATTTATATTTCTTAAAACTTTAAAAAAAAAAAAAAAAAAAAAAAAAAACTTATTTTCTCCATTTTTGTTATCAACAAATAAAAGTGTTTATTGAAAAAAAAAAAAATAAACAAAAAAAGAATTTTATTTCTCATTATTTATTATTTGTATACACCATAAAAAAAAAAAAAAAGAAAATTTAAATAAAGAAAAAAAAAACCAATATAAATTAATTACAGAAAGAAAAAAAAAAAGTTAAAAAAAAAAAAAAAACAAAAATGTTAAAATCATCCTGGGCTTATTCCCTTAAACGGGACGATTTAGTATCCTATTTAAATGAATTTCAACTGGATACAACTGGCACCGTCGAAGAACTTAGAAGACGATGGGCTAAATTCCTAGCTGGTGAACACGAGGAGGACCAAGTAAAACGGCTACTAAATATCCAGTCAAGATATGAAACCACCGGTTCTGCACTAAATGTGACAGAAGCTACCCATACGATGTCAAAGTCACCCGCAAAAGAAGAAGCAGAACGTGAAACTCGTACGGATCCAGAAATAATTGCGCTCAGAATCAACATTATCGAGACAGTGCGAAAGTGGGGGTTACGATACAATGGCACGCGTGACCCGCTTGAATTTGTGGAGAGGGTAGAGGAGCTAGCGCAAATGTATTGTGTCTCACTCAACCATTTACCACAAATTATGCCAGAATTTTTCAAAGACCGCGCACTAGTCTGGTTTCGTAACAACAACAAATCTTGGTCTACTTGGGTCACCTTCAGAAGAGACTTTTGTACATTCTTTCTGCCACCAAGATACTACGAAAGGTTGGAAGATGAGATAAAGAAACGAAGACAAGGAATCCAGGAACCCTTTAAAGATTACGTACTAGCCCTACAAGACTTAATGCGATATTCAGATTTAAAGGAAGACCAAAAATTAGAAAGAATTTTTAACAACGCACAGTCAGATTTCAAATGGTACATCCGGCGCAAGGATTTCACTTCACTGGGCGAACTAATTGCACTTGCAGAAGATCTGGAGAGCATAAAGGATTCATCCCCCCAGGACAATAGACAACATCCAATGACGTTACGATCCATAAGAGCTAATAATATCCAGCGCGACACTTGCAAGTCTTGTGGAGTCAAAGGTCCTCAAGGGGATAATGGCCCAAATAATTCGCACCGTGCGAGGAAACGCAAGCAGAGGGCGGCAAGACTGAGGCTCGACGTACCTCCAAGCAGACTACCCTCGGGAAATAAGACGAAATTGAATTGTGAAGCAACACGTTTAAGAGCAACCATAATAATAGGCGGAGAAGTAATAACCGCTACTATTGACTCCGGTGCGTCCCGAAATTTCATCAAACCATCTCTATTCGCTAAACTGAAGGCCACTTCAAAACCTGTTACAGAGGATCGGGAAATAACCCTAGCCGATGGTACAATCAAACGACTCACGCAAAGTGTCGAATACACTGTTTCTTTCGGAACCAAAACTAAAAAGTGTACTTTTCTGATTATGCCAGGCTGTTGTGAAGAGATGCTGTTGGGTTTGGAGTTTTTACGAAATTTCGAAGCTACCATCAGCTGCGCAGGGTTGAACACCGATTTAAAAAACCAAAACCCGAATATTGAATATGCAACCTCCGCCAAGTCCGTCTCAAATCAAAGGACAAGCGCACCAAGGTTCAAACGGCACCGTACTATAACGAATCACGGTTCAGACGAACGAAATGAAAGAAAGTATCGGAAAAGAAAGCAAAATATAGCGGCTGACGCCCTATCACGGCAACCACGAGTAACCGCAAATGTGGCCAATACACCTACGGCAACCGAAGAATGCTCATGGTTGAAGAAACGGAGGAAACAGATTCTACAACATCCAGAAAAATATCCTAATTACAGTGAAGTAAACGGTCAATTATATCGGCATTTTTCTCGGCCGTTACATGGAGGTGATCGAAATCCCTGGAAACTATGTGTGCCTGATACACTACGGCAACGAGTATTGGAGGAAAATCACGACAGTGTGACAGCCGGCCATCCCGGTATAAGGAAAACAAGCAGTAGAATAGCCACACGCTATTATTGGCCTGGAATGTTTCGAGAGATCAGTAGATATGTGCGTAATTGTGAATCCTGCCAGCGGCATAAGATCACACAACAACTACCTGCGGGTAAAATTCCTTCCAGAAAACGGGCGGAACAAATGATTTTTGATATCATCAGAAGACAGAAAGCCAAGGCGGCAACGGAACAACAACATCAATATAATTTACGTCGTCGGAAATGGAAACCGAAAATTGACGAATTGGAACTTGCTAGACAACATCCGTTATCGAAAGCAAGCGAGAATTTTGCGGCCAAGCTAGCTCCTAAATTCGGAGGTCCGTACTCAATAGCCAGTGATATTTCTCCCGTTATTGTCAAACTCAAGAATCGAGCAGATAACGAATCACGTACGGCACATGTCGGCGATTTAAAACCATTTTTTTATTGATACAATTTTATTTATTCCAAGCTTGAATTGAAAGGAAAGAAAACCCCTGACACTTTTTATTGAATTTTTTTATTTCTTTTTCTGGCGGAGAGGGGAGGCAATGTGACGACCAAAAGTCGGCAGGCTCGTTTTTGGATCACATAGCAATTCAATAACAAGCAATTAGACTCTATATATATGTTTTTCAAATTTTGTAATTTTTCTTTGAATTTCACAAATTTTTACACTTTTTACATTTCTGAATATTTATTGTTTAATTAATTTCATAATTTCTTTTAAAAGAGAACATTATTATTATATACTTTTCATTTTATATAATTCATAATTATATTTAATACTTACATTTATTATTTGTTAATGAAATATTTGAATTTATAATATCCGTTAAAAAGCGCCACCTATTAACACGAGGATACATCCGTGAGAAGAACATACCATTAAACACAACCCTAAACAGTAGCAATCAGCTGTAGTTTAGTGGTATGGGTGTGTATGTGTGCCTGGCAGAAACATATAAAAGCGAGATAACTACGTATTGAAGTGGAGTTGGCCACGGGCAAGCAACCGGGCAAGACTTCTTTTAAGTGAGTTAGAATTTTATTCAACTTAATTAAAATAGTCTTGCAAATAGGTTTCGCTCGCTCAATCAAAGCCAGAATCTTATTCGACTTTGAATTAAGCGAGACTCGCTAAGGTCTCCGGCTCAGTAAGTGCTGTCGTTACTTCACCTGGAACAGAATTTTATTCGCCCAGGTGACGGAGCCCAGAACCAGGCCGCGCTTTGTTCAGCAAGGCCAGAATTTTATTCGCCCTAGCTGAACAAGACGGACGAGATCGTCAATAGGCCACGTAGAGGTTGATCGTCATCGGCAGGCCCAGTAAGTGCTGTCGCTGCTTCACCTGGCCAGAATTTTATTCGCCCAGGTGACGGAGCCCAGAACCAGGCCGCGCTTTGTTCAGCAAGGCCAGAATTTTATTCGCCCTAGCTGAACAAGAGGGACGAGGTCGTCAATAGGCCACGGAGAGGTTGATCGTCATCGGCAGGCCCAGTAAGTGCTGTCGCTACTTCACCTGGCCAGAATTTTATTCGCCCAGGTGACGGAGCCCAAAGCCAGGCCGCGTTTTGGTCAGCAAGGCCAGAATTTTATTCGCCCTAGCTGAACAAGACGGACAAGATCGTCAATAGGCTAACACCAATTTCGACGTGGAAAGGTTGTCTCAGAATCTTATTCGTGACAACCGCGACAGGTCAAAGATTGGTGGACAGGCCAACTGTTCTGCTCAGACTGGACCAGAATTTTATTCGCTCCAGTGTGAGAAGCAGTAGGCTAGCCGACGGAAAGTGGAGACGAAAGCTCTTGAAGGCCACGAAGCGGATGATCATCGTTGGCGTGCTCCGTTGTGGTGCAGTTAATTTATAACTTATTTTAAGAGTGAATTATAAATAAAAGAATTTCTTTTAAAACAAAAGTGTCTCTTGTAATTAATTAAAAAACATTTTTTTGTAACGAACCCTGGACGCCACGAGCTTTACCCCAGCATAACGCGAAAACGTGTCGTTACAATGCTTAAAAATTATGTTAAAAATAGATGGAATTGGATAAATCAATTTGAAGATACAAATAATGATAGTCGCTCAGAAACCTCAGTTACTTGGTAATATATCGAATAGGCCGAGTCAAAGTTATGATTTATTTGAGCTTATGGTCATGAGAAAAAAACATTTTATTGTATTAAATTTTGAATTTAAATCTATAAAAATACTTTAAAAATAACTAATGCGACTTATTCAGGAGCTTACTGAGAGCTTTTAAGGCAAGATTTTAATGAGTTTATATCGGCTTAACACTGGACGAGACATATGCCAAGAAGAAAAAAAAGAAGGCAGAAGAGAGTGCTATATCTTCAAGCTTACCTTTGATTTGATGTGAAAAATTTATTGCTGAGGTTCGTATTGCTGTATTTACTTTTGTCAAATTTGTCAAATTTGCAGAATATAAGCAATATAATGGATATTAATGATGAACGTGATCGAGTAAAGATGCGGGAGTTGATACAGTAGCTTCTAGGCGTTAAAGTGAAAAAGTTATTATCGTGTGTTTTAAGGATAAATAGTTTATCTAATTAAATCGTGTAATTTAATTTAAAACTCTGAAGGTTATGTGCAATTATTTTGCAATAAAAGAGCTCAATAAACCATAAGTTTAATGAAGAAAAATTACAACTAAGTCTACTTCAAGAGTAACGTAAGGAGAGTATATTTCCGTAAACCGAATCTTATATAAGGTTTATTCATACATTCTTTGTTTGTGACATTTTAGTTTAGCATTTAGTTTAGCTTTTACATGACCCTTTCGTCTAACTGCAAATTTACTACCTGCACTATTATAATTGTGGCTGCCACAAACAATTGCCAAATGCCAAATTTACGATACATTAACATGTTTTGATTTACTTATTTTACGCGCCATTTTTTCATTTCATTCCATTTTAATTTAAAAGAAGGTATGGTAAACCTTTTCGACAATTCTGTTGTATATAGCCGTATATCTAATATTAAGTATCTGGTGTGTGGAATAGCTGCGGAATTATCAACAAAAATTCTGTTTTGGTTTTTGATCAAGTTTCTTTCAATTAAGTAAAGGGCAGTGTGGCAGAACTGTTTGTCAACCAGTTTTGTCAAACACAAATGAAGCAATGAAGCAATTCTCTTAAATATTGTTGTTTGGTTAAGTAATTTTTCAATTAAAATTTGAGACAACAACCGTAAACTGGTATAAAATATTGCAACAGCATTGCCAACATACTTATTAAAATGAATGGGTTTTGAAATACAATAATTAATTAATAATTAATAATAATTTTTCACCAACAACTACTTTTATAAAATGAGTTGTAATTGTACAATGTCTATTTTAATCTCTCACTTAAATTATGACCAAAACTGCATTAAATTTTTTGTTTAAAAAAAGTAGAGTTTATGAAAGAAAAAAATTGTTACGAAGATGCTTAGTTTAAGTTATAAAAAGACAATTATTACTAACAAAATTAAACTGAAATGAGCTATTGTGTCTGTTAACAAGCGAAGAATTTTAAGAAATCTTAAGAGCACAAAACAACAAGTTGGTATATTTTAATTCCACGAACTAAGTTTAAGAATCGGGAAATAAAGGCAACTAACACAGAATAATGATAACGACGTCATCAACATTCGATGTAATGAATTAAAGTTCATGGTCAAGTCAGTTCAGTTTAGTTGTAAACAGCAATTAACAATTATTTCACAACAGCTTCCGGCCTTCTTCGTTCTACACCTTTGGGACTATTGAGAGTCGAAGCAGATTTTGCTGAATTTAAATCACTTCCAGAGAAGCGATCAGTAGTGATGGCTTCAAGATCAATTACCATTACCAGCGATGGGCTCCATAACACATTTTGGAACAACCTGGAGAAACCATTATCATCTGGAAGTGCTATTGGGGAAATAATATCTATTTTAAATCGTGCAGAGATTTTAACTGCCCGCAGGCCTAGGCAGCCACTCATCACAAACAAAATATTGGTAATCGATGACAGTCTTGCCTTTTTTAATAAAAATACAACTAATCCTGACGTTTTCAAAAAATGTATGACTGAGAAAATCAATTGCGTTTCACCTAATTTTTTTTATTAACGGATGGCTCTTATGATAATAGTATATTATCTTATTCTGTAGTTGAAAGTTTGGACAACAAAATTTTCATTGTTGTTTTGGAGGATCGTTTGCCAGATTTCGTTGGGATTTTTGTAGCTGAATTAAATGCAACAAAGAACGCCATCCACTATGCTTTACGTAAACAAGCAAAAGCCGATAGTTTAAGTGCTATTAAAGCCATTAAGATAAATCATAAAGGGCTATATGATAATATTATATATCTTCCAAGTACTAGTGATCATTTGTTACTGGTGTGGATTCCATTACATATTGGGATAGAGGGGAACAATGCAGCGGATAGAGCCGTAAAAAACTTTTTAACTTTGGGCGGTATTTCCGAAACACCATGTTTCCTAAAGCTTTGATAGGAACAGATAAACCAGGTTCATAGAAGAAATAAGTAAAACAGAAGCCTTACACGCAGCGAATGCATCGACCTTGCGCGACTAAGAGTGGGAAAAACAGGGTCGAGCCGGCCGCTCGCAATTTTTGTAATGTTACGCTTACTGTTCCACACATCTTAATTAATTGTCCTGAATCAAAAATGGATTTACCTCTTGACGAAGTTCTCAACTGTGCAACTTTGAAGAATCTTTCCAGTATATGGAAATCGCTAAAGTGTCATGGAATGCAGAATATTTAAGCCTTTCATTAATATTATCCCTTTTAATTATTTTGAAGAAAACATATACACATAAATATACAAATTGTATTGTAACATTTTTTTGTAAATGGTCTTGTTACCCGGCGCCTTTAAAGTATTTCCTATAAATTTATTTATAGTAAATTAAGGCTAAATAAATAAATAATTATAAATAAAAAACCATACAACCAAAACATTATTTCACAACTATTATAAAATTTGTGAAGTAAGCAAGTTCAGATTTGGTTGTGAACTGAACTAAAATATTTTAGCCAAAACATTAAACAATATCCAGGAAATGTTTCCAAATTGCTTTGCACTAGTCTTATTGTTCTATGCTTGAGTTTCCCAAAAATATAATTTGTTTCTCTCTGCTTATCTTTTGTACGATTGAATTAAAGGATTTTTAATAATTTTTGCAATTCTGAAGATAGATTTACCTGACTACAGTACGTAAAAGAATCAGATATAGATACACATATTTAAAAAATTGTTTACCACCTCTTTCTGCCTAATTCAGAAACTCTTGGGTTAGAGATAATTTTGACCTTTTCTAGTATTTCTTTTACCTTACTCCTATAAACAATTCTCGAGTTATAATTATATATAACAATGCAGAGGTATCAAGTTTTTACACAAGAAGTTTGTTTTTCAATTGTGGCAACACCAACAACATAATAATTTTGACATTTAGTTTTTTGACGCATTCGTAGTAGATGCACTGGCAATTGTTACAATGAATTCAACTTCGCACGAAAATCGCATTAAAATAATTAAAATCCACTATGAAAATGGTAGTTCTGTCAAAGTTATATTTCGTAAAATTCGTCATATTTTCGGACAACGTAATTATTTGGTCCTTAAATTTGAGTCGTCAGGCTCGATACAAAATGTGCAAACACTAACGCGTGTTCGACGCGTTAACTCCTCGAATTTTAATTTTGCTTGTTGTTATGACAGGGCAGCTCAAAATAGATTTTTCCAATATACGCGGGTTAGGGACGAATTTTTTCCCTGCATATGCTCACATTTGTCTCCATCGGATGTTTTAGCCTTATGTGAAACTCAGGTGTCTGTTAATGCTGATCCACAGGGTTTTCACTTACCATGGTATCACCTACCGTCGCTTTTTAATTTCTATCGGGGCCTTGGATTGTATATACCCAATAAAGTTGTGTACCAGTGTCAGCAACCACTGGGTTAAATTTTAGGATCAGGTCACATCTCTTGCATTTCGTGTTTCTGTACAGAAGTTCAAACGCGTGAAGAGATAAACCCTTGGCTGGTTTCGATTCTCCATATCGACCATATCGAAGATTATCGGCAGTTGCCGGAAAGTGCAATTGTTGCAGCTGGAGATTTCAATGTCCACAATTATTCTTGGCTTCGCCATTCAAGCCATACAACTAAAGAAGGCCAGTATGTTGAGTTTTTTAGCGCGCACAACCACCTTGTGCAATAAATGATTGAGCCAACATACATTTCTTATGTTGAAGAGTACCACGGTAATACGCTTGACCTTTTTCTAACTTCCCATCTCCAAAAGGATGAAGTTAGTGTTTGTGTAGCTCTCGGCAATTTCAATCACTGCAACATCTCCGCCTCCTTTTCATATTCAGCACTTCACAGCGTTTCAAAATCAGCTACTAAAAGTTTAAAATATATTTATGAGGAAGCTCGTTGGGATGAGCTCAATTAATTTTTTAGGTAACTTAATTGGAAACTTTGTTTCTCAGATAATAATGTCGATGCCATGGCAGGTATGGTTGCAAACATTATTTTGTTTGGAATGAAAACGTTTACTTAATCAAAACAAATTTCGATTAAAACCAGTTCGCAGGTTTAATCAGACGTGCAAAAATGCAATCAGATCAAGGGTGGTGACATTCAATATCTGGCGTGGGAACAAAAACGCAAAGCAATCAACCACCGTCGGAGCTCGACAGAGTATTCGTTACTATGCCAAAGATATTTTTTCGAGCTCGAGTGGTTAAAAAGGTTTTAGCAGATCTCAACATTAAAAGTCTTCTGGGACGGATGGGATTCCAGCATTGGTCGTGAAACAGTGCTCTTCGACTCTAGCGCATCCGTTAGCAACCCTTTTCAGTACGATGTGTCATGCCGGCGAGTTTGCAATATGTTGGAAGGTTGCTAATATAACACTGATCCCCGAAAAAGATAAGGCTAATAACCCTGAAAATTACCGCTCAATTGAAATTTGTTCTGCACTTTCCAAAGTGATAGAAATTATGATTAATTTTCATCTTGTGAGGTACTTGGGGTCCAACAGCTTACTTTGCAACCAATGACAGTATGGTCATTTCGGAGAAAGTAAGGTGGTGCCTCCAGAAATTTCCAAGGCCTTTGGTAGAATGTGGCATGATGCACATTTGACAAAGATAGTTGCTTTTGGAGTGATTTAATGATTTCCGTAGGAGTCGCTCTACGGACGACTTGCTGGCTTTCCTATCTGAATAATGGTGCAACTTAATACATCATTTCGGAGAGAGTAAGGTGGTGGCTCTAGATATTTCCAAGGCATTTGATAGAGTGTGGCATGATGCACTTCTATTAGAACTTGCTGCTTTTGGTGTCGGTGATAATTTCTCTACATTTATGTCGAGTTTTCTCAGGAATCGTGCTATACGAGTTTTTATAGACGGGATTTCATCAGACGAGCTCAAGATTAATTCAGGGGTACCGCATGGCTCCGTTTTTTCTCCTACCCTATTTCTTATTTTTTTAAATGACCTTCTTTGTCAAATTTTTAACTATATTTACTCGTTAGCAGATGACAGCACCGTTTGTCATTCGTATCCATTTGGCAATAGACCGAACCAGTTGGAGGTGAGTTCCAAAAGGTGGAACATGAATGGTACGCTTAATCACGATCTCGCGATAATCTTGGAATGGGTTCGTGTAAATAGATTCGATTTTAATGCTCGCAAGACGCAATGTTGCATGCTTACGGGAATGGTTCTACATCTGTTACTATTAAAGGTATACATAGATATTACGAAATCGGACGCTCTTGATGTTCTTGGCATGAAAATTCAGCGTGATGTTCGATGAACTAAACACATTTTTTAAGTTTCTGAAGAAGCTTTCAAGGACTTCGTTTTTCTAAAACGGTGTAAGAGATACTTAACTCCATCCGATCTTCGTACTATTTATATCATTTATATTCTTCCGGAAATGTAATACAATTCTCATGTATGGGCCGGCGACCCTAAGTCTATTTTGGAGTTACTTGACCGTGTACAGAAGAGGGCCAAGAGGCTCATTGGGGACAGTAGGGTATCCAACTATGATTGATTCTCTTGAGCATCGACGCAATGTAGGTTGTATTTCACTATTTTATCGTTACTACAATCGTAAGTGCTCTAACGAAATTAGGGAACTTGTTCCCGTTACTCGCACGCTTTTGCGTTTGCCTCGATTTTCGTTGAGAGCGCATTCACTTGTGATCAATAAGCCGGTGAATCGCACTACGTATTATAGGGAAAATTCCAGAGGTCTTTCCAGTCAAATTCAAATCGAATGTCTACAAACACTACCCCTCTTTCCTCCTCTTGATAACCTAATTTTCTAGTTCTGGTATAATGCAATTGCATTAGCAGCGGTCATCCCCTAAGTGCTGGTCCGAACGAAAAAAATATTCCGATTGCATAATTTTACGACAGTCAGTAATTAAGTGACCTGTCAGATCGTGTGTTTTAACACCAACAGTTTATTTTCGTAGGGCTATGATAAGGACATAGTCTATACGGAGCCAATCAAATCGATTTCAACGTTAAAACTCAAAATCCGTGATGTGATTAATGAAATGGGATCACCGACTTGCCAAAAAGTGACTAAAAGCCTTGGTGAAAGAATCGACATCTATCGCGTGGTCTTGGTGAATATTTGCTAAATATAATTCTGCACCCGTAATTGCCGAACTTTGCTCTTCGTAATACAATAAAAATTTTAATCATGTTAATCTCAATTTGTTGTTTTATTTTGTTTTAGGTAATAAACTTCTTGACGAAAAACCCTTTAGTTAAGAACATACATTTTATAACCCATTTCAATAGAATTGCTTTAACATATTTTCTAAACATAAAATGAATGAAGCAATTTTTTACCTTCTATGTTCGAATCACACTTCATGGAGAATGAATGAAAAAACAATTTTTGAAACAAATTTGTGCTTCTTTCAGGAAGGTGACAGAAAAAGAAGCTGAACAAAAATCACCAAAAATTTACCAATTTTAAAACACCTAAAACATTAAATAAAATTTTAAAACATACTCAATAACCAATTAAATTAAAGAATTGCGTAAGAATTCGCGAACATTGTGTTATGTGCAATTAGGCACTGAAGAACTAATTTTGCAAATTTTACTTACCATCTCTGATGTCACAAAATTAAAAATATCGCTATAAAAGGCGTCTACAAAATTTGACATATATCATGATAATAACACAAATCGAAAAACAGATGAGCTTTTGCATGGAATTGATAAGATGTACTTGTACCTTGGTAAAATCACTATTTTATGTTAACATTTTGATAACATTAAACTGTAAATGCTTGTTGACGTCGATATCGTTTTTTTAATCAGCTAAGATTTTTTTTGTGAAATAAAAGTTCTTTAGTTTTTCCTGGTGACTACAGAAATGCCAAAATCCTACAATGAAACTGTAAATAACTCAAAGCATAGAAAGCCAAAGTGTGTGTTTGTTACCCTAAGCCTAGAATTTTACTAAAAATTGTACTTTCGATTTTAAATCATATGGCAGCTGGTAGCTATTTTGAAACAGAAACAAAATTATTTACATTGGCTCTGTTACAGTAAAGAAAATTGTTAGTTTTTCGACTAAATTCGCACCGTGCCTCATTTTTAAAATTACCTAAATCAGTTAGTTTTTGTGATATTTGAAATCTTTTTTTGTTAAAATCTGAGGGCTATAGAAATTACTTAAGCAAAATTTGGTAACACTCTTTAACGATTATAATTGATCTGTAGCTAAAACTATTTTTGATCTGCAAACATTTTTATAGATAATTCAAAATATTTGATTACAGCTACTATTTCGTTTTTCGTAGCTTACTTGGAATAAAACATAGAAGCGGTAACAAATTATCGGTAAAAGCTTCATAGCCATCGCATATATTAGGTAGGATAGGTAGGATCCATTTGGAATTGATAATAGCAATTGGAAGATACTGGAACGTTGGTAATTTCGCCGGAATATCAATTGCGATCATTACGACTCTGACGGGCTAAGAAGAATGAGGTCTAGTTGTTTTCAACCAACTGTTAGGTGAATGGGAAATACCTTTAAAAGTCCCTAGGTTCGTTAGTAGCAACGTAACTTGAACCAACAACTTGCATAAACTACCACTTCCATACTAAAGAAGATATGTTTGTTATTTTCGATAAACGTCTATGAAGCATTGAAATCGTAAGTGTTGTGATTTTATAAAATTAATTAAGCTATTTGCAACAACTTATCTTAAAAATGCGATGGCACTTTCATTCAACAAGTGGCTTTTTCAAGATAACGCAACTTGAAATTAGTTTTTATAACCTTTTAACAGTTATTGCGTTGACTATAAAAGACCATCGGCTATCGCAAACTTTTCATAATTTAATAACATGTTGAAGTTTGTGGTAACACTTTTAAGTTTGGCTCTTTTCTGTGAGGCAGCCATAGTTGTGCCTTTGCACAAGTCAAAGGAGACTAAAAGCAAAGCTAACGAGCTCTACAAATTAAGAAGTAAATATAGCAATTTTCTCACTATCCAGCCAAGAAGTGCTGTCCGTGAAAGCTTGATGAATTTTGAAGATGACTCCTACTTTGGGAAAATTACTATTGGTACTCCAGGTCAAGAATTCTTAGTTTTATTTGATACTGGTTCTTCCAATTTGTGGGTACCTGTAGCTCCTTGTGCTTCTGATGACGCTGCTTGCGAAGATCATAATACTTACGATCCCAGTGCTTCATCCACGTTTGTTAAAAATAACGAACCTTTTTCCATTAAATATGGTAGTGGTAGCTTGTCCGGCTATTTGGTTCAAGATACTGTTACTGTGGAAGGTTTGTCAATAGAAAATCAAGTTTTTGGAGTTGCTACCAACCAACCGGGTAGTAATTTTGTGGATGCACCTTTTGATGGCATATTTGGTATGGGCTATCAGAACATTTCGGAGGATAATGTTGTACCACCTTTTTATAATATATACTCCCAAGGATTGGTTGATACCAATTTGTTTTCCTTCTACTTGGCCCGCGAAGGTTCATCAAGCGATGGCGGTGTTCTTGTCTTGGGTGGTATTGATTCCAATCATTATTCTGGCGAAATTACCTACGTTCCAATATCTTATGAGGGCTACTGGCAATTCGAAATGGACTATGCCTATTTAAATGGCGTTACTTTATGCGAAAGCTGCCAAGCTATAGCCGATACAGGTACCTCTCTAATTATTGTTCCCGGCTCGCAATACGAAAATGTTCTATACGCTATTGGTGCCTATTACAATTACGATTACAATACCTACGAAGTTGATTGTTCTTCCATCGATAGCTTGCCTCCTTTGACCTTGAGCATTGGCGGTACTACTTTCACAATTGAAGCCCAAGACTATATTCTGCAATCTGAAGGTCTATGTACTCCTGCACTTGAGAAGATGAATGCTAATTTATGGATTTTGGGTGATATTTTTATTGGAAAATATTATTCTGTTTTCGATTTGGAAAACAACCGTGTTGGTTTTGCTGCTGCTAAGTAAGATGCGGCACAGAATATAGTTGCCATACCACCAAGATATTTCGGGACTATAAAAAATTTTGGTTTAACCTTTTTTGTTCATTATTTGTTATTTACTAATAAAATAATATAATTAGAAATTTGTTTATATGTATATTTGTTTATTAAAAATAGATGGAATTGGGTAAAACAATTTGAGATACAAATAATGATACTCGCTCAGAAAACTTGGGAGTATATTGAATAGACTGATCTAAACTTATAATTTATTTGAGCTCATAGTCATATATAATATTTCACTCCACTCAATTTTCAATTAAAATCTATAAAAATACTTTAAAAATAACTAAAGTGAGTTAGTTAAGGCCTGATATTTATCAAGAAGAGGATGAGGAAGAAGAAGAAGCAAAAGTAAGTAAGTTGGACAACATTTATTGCTGATGTTCGTGTTGCTGTATACTTTGATCAAATTTTGTGTTATCAAATTTAGCTCCTAGTGACTTTAAAACATTTCAGATTAAAAGAATTAGTTGACTTTCTGTTTATAATCTTTGATTAAACGATAGAGAATGGGTCTTATATTGGTAACTGTGTTATATATTGTCGGCAATTATGTATGGAATATAATAGCTGATAAATGTCCGCCTCTGTTAGGCTCACAAATGCGACCACTTTTGAACACATTTTTTATTACATGCTCACACATTTCACGCGGTATTTCATTAATTTCATCACGAATATTTTGTTTGAGTTGCTCAAGTGTTTCTAGTTTGTTTGCATAAGCCTTGCTTTTCAGATATCTTCACAAAAGTAAGTCCGGAGTAATCAAATCAGGCGACCGGGGAGGCCAAACAATATCAGCAGCGGAAAATGTTTTTTTAATTAAGCCTTCATTTTACGTAAATTATATAATATATTGACATTACATAAATAATTTTAATTACAGGCAAAATATCGAGAAATGTCTTCAAATTTATCAATATAAAGCAAATAGAAATATAGTACATAAATATTTGCTGTATTTACGCTTCAATATTATAAATTTGTTCGTTAATTTAGTTTTTGTGTTAATCAAAGTTGTAATATTATTTAACGTTAACATTATTTTGTAAAATATAGCAATAAATTTTGTATTGCGTTGTATATTTGACAGCTGGCAATAAAAAAAAAACTTAGGTGCTTTATCCTCTAAAAAGTTTGAGTTAAGTAAATAAGTCAAACCATTTATTAGAAATTAGAAGGTTAATTAATTTAAAATTTTAGTTTAATGTTTTCAATATCATCAATTTATCAAAACATATTTGGGAAACTAGAGTCTGCTATATATACTGCTAAAATAAAACGCGTTAAGCAACTTGAACAAACTACATATAAAATAACTGTTTCATTATTTAGGTAATTGAAAAGTTGATATGATAAAATAAACAAAAGTATATAATTTCACAAAAAAAGACAAGTTGAAGTAGCTTTTTTTTTTAATTATTGTTTTTGTGAAAAAGAATGTTTTTACTTAAATATCATAATTGATTAAGATCACTAAGAACAAATATACTACGGCTCTTAACTATGTAAGACTAGTTCGCCTTAGAGCGCACGATACAGTTAATGTTTCGCATTTACTTTACTACTCGTATTATTATTTTTTAGTTTCTTTTAGTGATTAGCTTTTAACATTTTCTTTTCATTTTGCCCTCTATAACCTGAGTAATATACATCACATAAAATCTACATTTTTGTACTTATAAAAATTCAAAGAAAAAAAGTCTTAAAGGTAAATTCACTTATTAAATTATAAAATAAAACTTTTATTATCTTGCATTTTTGTAATCAACTTTGTATTGTCACAAAAATTTAACGTTAAGGGGAATCGATTATAGAATATTTTATTCAGTTCACTAAAATGCCCGAGGTGTAAATTTAGCTAATTTTGATCACTGGATCACTGCTGAAGTTTTAAAAATTTAAAGGAAAATGCAGCGATAATACTTCCAACTTCAATTCCGTGAAGCTTGTAAGAGAACCACCATAGTTCACAACGAAAATACTTTCAAGATTTATAATGATCATATCACCACTGGGATTCTGGTTCTATTTAATACTGGTTCCTCGAATTTTTGGGTGCCATGTAGACCATTTTACAATTTGGCTTGCCATCCATGATCGCTATAATGGAAATTTATCAATAACTTGGGAAATTAGAAATGAACTATTCAAACTTTAGAACCTAATGACAATGTTCTAGTATCTGGTGACCAATTTTCATTAGCTGTCGATAAATATGTATTGTCTTTAATTTGCAGATTGTAGATAGCATTTTATAAGGAAATACTACACAAATTTCAAATTGGAAAATAACCATTAAGTTTTTCGGTTTTTCACCGAAACTGCCCCTTATTTCATTCGTGACAGTATTGTCATTATAATTATGGACACCTTCGTTTGATATATAAGAGAGATGAGATTAAATGCCAAACATAATTAACTAAAACTTTTAATAGAAGAAAATTAATCAGGTAACGAAAAAGTGCAACACTCGAAAAGTTAAACAAAAGTGCCCATAGGAATTGAATTATAATCAAGCAATTTGTGCTTAGGTTGATGTAATATGTTATTTTCCCAAAATATTTTGTTTTAGAAATTAGTGGAAGGCTGTTCTGACAAATGAAAAACGATAACTACACTATGATCAATATATAATTTTTCGTAGGAGTACTACTTATCAGGATGTGCTGTATGGTGACTAATTTAAAAGAAAATTTGCTGATGTTGATTTACACAAACGCACTTATCAATCGGCTCTCGATTATCACAAATCTTCTAAGAACAAAAAAAATATAAATTCTGCAAGAAATTTGAACAAAACCTCAGTTAACTTGTGTATTATTTTTTTTTCACACAACTTTTCATTAAAACGCCTTTATGTAAATTGAAATTATTAATATTTAATAAATCATTTGTAATCTATAAGTAATTTTTAATTTTTAAAACAAATTAACTCAAAACCGATCAATTACCACATTTACTTGCCTTTTATCTATTTAATGATATTGTTATCTATTTGCAATTGAAGCAAACTTTTATTTAAAACGACACCCATCGCAGTTAAGTTCTTCAAAGTTATTACAATGGTTAAGTTGTTAATTTTGCTAACAAGTATTTTTCTCCTAACCGAAGCTACTTTGGTCAGTGTACCATTACACAAGGTGCAAGAATTGAAGCGAAAATCTGATGAATTAATAAGGTTAAAGTCCAAATATAAAGTGAAAGTAGACTACAAAGTTCACAGGGAGAAGCTATTCAATTTTTTAGACGATTCGTATTATGGAATAATTAATATTGGCACACCACCGCAAGAGTTTTTCGTGGTGTTTGATACCGGTTCCTCGAATTTGTGGGTACCAACTGTTCCATGTGCTACCAACAATTTGGCCTGCCAATTTCATAATCGCTATAATGGAAATTTGTCGTCAACTTATAAATATATGGGCAAACCAATGTCTATCCTTTATGGAGCTGGCGCTGCGTCTGGTTACTTAGTACAAGATACCGTTAATATTGCAGGTTTGACTATAAAAAATCAAGTATTTTCAGCTATTACTAATGAACCCGGAGAAACTTTTGTAAACACTCGCTTTGATGGCATTTTGGGTATGGCTTTTTCAAACATCGCCGAAGATGACGTTGTACCACCCTTCTATAATATGATCTTGCAAAACTTAATAAAAAATCCAGTTTTCTCCTTTTATTTGGCACGTAACGGTACATCTGCTGAAGGTGGTGTCATGGTTTTAGGCGGAAGTGATCCCAATCATTATATTGGTGAAATAACCTATGTTCCTGTTTCCGTTGAAGGTTATTGGCAATTTGAAGTGAAATCCGCCCACATTAAGGACACTAGCGTATGTGAACATTGTCAAGCCATCGCTGATACTGGCACTTCTTTAATTGGTGTTCCTGACGATATATATTTAGCTATTCATAAAACACTTGGTGCTACTTTTAATAACATAACTAATGACTTCATGTTCAACTGCTCTGCAATAAATGAGCTGCCTGATGTTTCCTTCCACATTGGTAGCGGTATATTTACCTTAGAACCAAGTGATTATGTTCTAGTATACTCCGACCAATGCGCTTCTGCTTTCGTAAAAATAGGCTCAAATCTATGGATCTTGGGCGATATATTTATTGGAAAATATTACACAACATTCGATGTGAAACATAAACGTGTAGGTTTTGCTAAAGCAATTTAAATAACATTGAGTATGTTTATAATAACATTTTCACTACGCTGCTATTTATAATAAAGCACAATATTTATGTCTTTTGTTTTTTTTTTTGTTTTTTTTTCACTGGCAACTGAGAGTCATCCAATACCAGTGTGTATTTTTAAGTGGTTTTTAATGCGATATAACCAGGATTTCATTATGAGCTGACAATAACCGAGAATAATAATCACGCACACATTTTCAAAGTTTTCTTCACAACAGAAAACTCGATTAAAAACTAGATATTCGGTTTTATTTTAATAAACAGTATACAAAAATGTTTCATGCAAGCCCTCAAGGTCACTGCTTGGTTGTCACCAATTTAAAACCGATTTAATACAGGAGCATTTTCAACACTTATTTTAGATTTAAATTCAGATATGGCAAAGTACAATTATTAAAAATAAATAAAAGTAAATAATATATGCGTATCCAGATATTTCATATCAATTATATTTTAAAGGAAATTTAATCTGACTGCATATGACTACTATGGCCTTTTTTTATTTAACTATTATCTGTTATTCAATTTTTTTTACAAATGCACAGTAGAAAATTTTAAAATATAAAGTTAAAGTAAATCTGTAGTTTCTTATCGATTACGGTAGAAGTATCGGGTTTTTCAGCAAGAAGTTTATTTTTTAATTGTGGCAACGCAAACAATATGACATTTAGTTTTTTGATATATTCGTAGTAGATGCTCTGGAAGTTGTTACAATGAATTCAATTTCGCATGAAAATCGCATTAAAATAATTAAAATCCACTATGAAAGTAGTGGTTCTGTTAAAGTTACATTTCGTGAAAATCTTGATATTTTCGGACAACATAATCGTCCTTCACAGACCGCCATTGAAAATTTTTCGTTAAATTTGAGTCGACAGGCGCGATACAAAATATGCGAAACCAACGTGCGTTCGACCGTGTCGTTAAACTAAAAACATCCCAGCCGTGAGCCACAGTGTGGAAGCAGATCCAAATTTGTCAATTTCTCGACGTTCTCAACAATCTGGGTTATCCCAATCACCACATGGCGAATTTTGTGTAAGGAGTTGACTTTGAAGCCTTACAAGGTTCTACTTCTGCAGGAATTGTAGACCGATCACTCACAACGCCATAAATTCGCTCAATTCATTCAGAGTCCACTTTGACTTGTCAGGGTATGTCAATTGTCGCATTTGGGCTTCTGAAAATCCTAGAGCAATTATTGAGAAGCCTTTGTATGCTCAATGTGTCAGTGTATGGTGCGCTATATAATCTGGAGGCGTGATTAGGCCTCCTCCTCTTCCTACTCGAAGATGAGACTGGAAGTGCGGTATCGGTCAATGGATCACGCTATCGCAAGATGTTAACAACTCAGGTCTGGCCTATTATTGACGACGTGGATATCACTGACATATGGTTGCAACAGGACGGTGCCACAGCCAATGAAACATTAACTTATTTCAAGCCAAATTCCCGAACGCATAACTTCACGACTATCAGCATTTAAGTGGCCAGCCAGATCGTATGATTTAACACCACTGGATTTTTTTTCTGTGGGGATATGTTATGGACGAGGCTAATCGAATCAATTTCAGCCTTAAAACTCAAAATTCGTACTGTGAGTAACAAATAGGATCGTCATTTTGCAAAATAGAGATTAAAAACTTTGATGAAAGAAACAACATCTATCAGCACAGTCTTGGTAGACATTTGTCAGATATCATTTTTCTTATAATTGCCGAACTTTTCTCTTCGCAATACAGTAAAAATTTTAATTATCTTAATCTTTATAGGATTTTTGATAGTATGCAAAACCAAAAAATTAGTGATGGAATTGAGCATTAAAAATACTTGTACCATGTCTAGATTGACCAGTTATGTCTTTCAACCTATTTTAAACTCGGTTTGTACTATCTTACACCTATCAATTATTTTTATTTGTTGATTTTAAGATTTTAATTTAGCGGTTGTTGTTGCTTATTTAAGAAAACCGAATTATTTAGAATGTATGTATTTTTCAATAAAGTTGTTAAAATTTCTTTCAAAAATTAAATCAAAGTATTTACAGAAAATTTCTCAGATAATGTTCTTATTTTTGAGGACGACGAATGAGAGAAAAGTCTCGAAAACCAAACCTTTTTATTGATTTCATATAATTAATAATAAATAAATGCCACAAATGTTAAAAGGCTCGCTCAGACATTGCATAATAAGTTTTTACAGTCATATGCTAAACAGAATCTAAGCCCAGTTGCAGCTTTTTTGGAAGATTGTAATAAAATTTGCCAGGATTCTGCAAAGTGCTTTATTATTCAATGTAGGAAAAACAAATGTTTTCAAATATCTGCGAAACCAAATATCAAATATCGTTTTGTTTACAACACAATTTGGAACATTCAGAATTCATTTGAAGTGAGCATTAAAAACAATAGCCTAGCATCGGTTTTAACTTCTTCAATTCACGAAGTGAAAAAGTTGACGGTCTCTGCCGGAGCTTTCAACCTTATAGTTAATTGAATCTTTTCTATAGTAGGATGAAACTTTTAGAAGCCGTAATTTATTTTACCTTCTTTTTTTAACTACCAATTTTAATTTATTTAAATAAAATTTTGTTTCAATTGCAAATATATAACAATATCATTAAAGAAATCGAATTATATATATATATATATATATATATATATATATATATATATATATATATATATATATATTTATATACAAATAATTTATTATTATTATAGTATTAATAAATAAATATACAAATGATTTATTAACCTGTAATAATTTTAATTCTGATACTTTTCATTGTATTCATAATTGGTAAATAATACAAGAAATATTAAAATGCAACTAAACTGTGGTTGTGTTCCAACTTTTTGTTGAAGTCGCTTTTGGTTCTTAGAAGTCTCATAATGTTAAAAAAATGTAAGTTTGTTTGCTAAGTAGAGATATTTTTAATTTGAGGATTTTTTAAAGTGTAAAAAATAAGGCAACATAATCTTTTTTTAAAAAAATTTCGGCCACCGCAGTTATTACTGACGACTTACATGCTATATGTCATGAAGAATACAAGCAATGATGTGAGTTGTTGTTGGTTCATTAGCATTAATCAGAGATTTCACATGGCCTCCGTAAAAAAGTAAACGAAATGATCTATTGTGTTATTAAAGGAATAAAGGTACCAATGCATTCAAGAAAAAAAAACTAAACCATTGATCATGATACATTAACCATCTTTACGGTGTAGTTTTCGTTTTTATTAATTCAACTTAACCGAAAACATTAGCGCGATCAACTTCCTTCCTTGCTTAGAGTTCAATTCAAATGTGTTATTTTAAAACTTTACCACTTTTAGTTTTAACTATTTATTGTTTAACTATGTATATTGTTTAATTTACTGCTTTCGTTACCTGATTAATAAATTTTTTTCTATTAAAAGTTTCTCATTAAAGTTTCGCTATACATCAAACAAAGCTCTCCATAATCATAATTTCTATATAGATTGAAATTCGTGTAGTTTGCATAGAAAACAAAAAAAATTTCTTTAGCATTAAAATCTCAACGATATTAGCCAATATTTTTGAAATCTTAAGAATATTGATCACCAGATATTTGAACATAATAACTGGCTTCCAGGGTGTGTTTAAATCAAATAACTAGAACTATAAAATTAGAAGAACTGCTCATTGCTAGTTTCCTAAGGTAATAACAAATTGCCCATATAGCAACGATGGATAGCAAGCCAAATTGTAAGTGGCACAATGTCTAGTTGGCATCCAAAAATTTGAGGAACCGATATCACACCAGTGGTAGTGTGATCACATAAAAGTTGAAAAAATTTTCTTTGTAAACTATAGCTGTTCGCTAACAAACCTTAAAGTTTTATTAAATCGTTAGATTTTTATTTAAATTTTCGAAACTCATTAATCAGCATGACAATTAATCAGATTAATTAATCCAAAAAAAAAAACGATCTATAATCGATTTTCCTTAGCATTAAATATGGTGTCAACACAAAATTGATAACCAAATTGCGAGATAACAAAAGTTGTTTTAATTATTTTATTTAGTAAAAGAACACGTGCGTCAACCTCTTAAGTTTTTGTTTTTTGAACTTTGATAACTACAAAGACCTGTTAAATATTTTGTGATAATAAATAATGGAAAAAAAATGAATAATGGAGATTTAATGATATTCCAGAAATTCTATTACTTCCAGATTATAGAGGGCAAAATGGATCAGTCAAAGGCATCATTAACTATTTGAAAAAATGGGAGTAGCGGAGCTAACCTCAAAAATAAAAAAACCTAATAATATTACAATAAATGTGAAATATCCATTATTGAAATAAAAATATTCCTTTTCACAAAAACAATAATTAAAAAATAGTACTTAAATTGGTCTTTTTTGTCAAAATGCGTAAGTATGTACTTCTGTTTATTTTTATCATATCAACTTTTCAATTAGCTAAATAATGAAATAGTTATTTTAGCTGTAGTTTGTTCCAGTTGCTTAACACGTTTTATATTAGCAGTATATATAGTAGACTACAGTTTCCCAAATATCTTTGGATAAATTTGAAGATACTAAAAATATTGAATTAAAATTTTAAATTAAGTGAAATTGTGGTATATTATTAACCTCTGAATTTTTAATAAATGTTTTAAGTATTTTATTTAACCCAAGTTTATTGGAGGGCAAAGAACGTTACGATTAATAATTATTATAGTTTTCATTTATTATAATTTAATTTCTAATCATTATTTACAATATCTCGAGCAGCTTCCCTTTTTATATTTAGCTGTCAACTAACGCAATAAAAAACCTATTACCATATTTAACCAAATAATTTTAAAGTCAAATAAAATTACATTTTTGAACTAAACAAGAATGAAATTAACAAACAAAGTTATAATATTGGTGGATACATTTTATATGAGAAATATTTATCCACTATATTTCTATCTACTTTATATATATTATTTGGAATTTAGAACTTTACCTAAAATAATACATTCACCTAGATTTTTCTCCTTTATCAAAACAATTGTATGCCGTTTTGGTATGTCGGAAATCTCGGCGGTTCCTTTATGCAAACAGTAACACAGCACTTTAGAGTTTTAAATTAAATTAAACGTTTTATTTACTTTTAACACACACACACAAAATAAACACCATGGTAACTTTGTTGTTTTTATTCAACGATGACTTATTTCGAATTAATTCATTTGCCCAGCAAGTGGTGCTTATATAGTTGTTTTAAGCGGTTCTTGCGTATACAGGGTGTCCGCCGGGAAGATATGATGCTACATTGTTTGTTTATAATTTTTGCTTAAATGAAAGAGAATGGATCTCATATTGATAACTGTTTTAAATATTGTCGGCAATTATGTATGGAATATAATATCAGCTAAATGTCCGCCTCTATTAGCCTTACAAAGGCGTACATTTTTCATTACATAATTTCATCACGAATGTTTTGTTGGAGTTATTCAAGCGTTTCTATTTTGTTTGCATAAAACTTGCTTTTTAGATATCCCCACAAAAAGAAGTCAGGAACAGTCAAACCAGGCGACCGTGGATGTCAGTCAACATCACCATTTCTCTAAATAACTTGTTGTGGAAACAGGTTCCGCATTAATTCGATTGTAATTCTGGCTGTATGCGTACACCAGACTATCATTTTTAATGAAAGCAACGGTGACTGTTGAATAATTTGAGGGCTTTGCATTCTCCAGAACCGACTATGCCGCTTATTAACATATTCATTTAAATGAAAATGGTCTTGTGGAAGAACCTCTGTGTCAACTGAATATTATATGAAAACAAATTCAAATCCTTGTGCAAAATTGTTCCCAAAGTTGTTCTTTGACGACCAAGCTCCTGAGCACAGCGACGAATTGAGGTTGATGGATTGTCTTGAGCAACAGTAATATTTTCCGTCGATCTTGCAGTACGTTGTTGTCTATACTTGGGTCTACAGACTCTATTTCTTCGAAATCATTCACTACACGATAAATAGTTCGTTTTGTTGGCACGTCGTTTCTCTTAAAAATTTGTCGGAACTTTCTCCTTGTCACAGCAATCTATGATTGATTTTGATAAAATATTATTTTAACGATTAAAAAACGTTGGTTAATGAGTATTTTTCCATAATAAACATTCCACGTGTCTGCTTCACGATTGCCAAATATGAACTGTCAAGACTAATGCTTACCAAATTGGAGGCAAAACAAAGTAGTAGTATTCCCGACGGACACCCTCTACTTTAGCTTATTGTTGTTGTTATTATCATTAATTTGGAAGCCTGCTTGTCTATTTTGTTTTATTTTTATTGTTTTCTGTTGTTTTGTTTATTTCGTGGAGTTTCTTTAAAGCATGTTGTTATCTTGTGTGTATTAGATTTCTTAGAAAACTACGCAGTTTGTAAATAATAGGTTATTTCGTGTACTTTTTACTGATAATTATTTTCTTTGAAAGCTTAAACAAATCATCTTCGTAGCCATGTTATCATTCTCTGCCATCGATTGCAGATTACCATTACCATTATTTATTTATGTTTTGCAGCACTTTACGGTTGCTTAGTTTGGATATAGTATATTTTGTAAATGATACGATCACTGTTATTTCAATGTCCATCAAAAATACATTTTCATCAAATAAAACACCTAAATATTATTTTCATACATTAAATAGCTAAATATCTTAAAATAGTTATAGATGTTCAGTTTTTTAATAACAATGATTAAAAGCAAAATATTCCCTGTTTTTTTAATGAAAATCTTTGTTTCTCTTCAATTGCAGAAATTTGCAAACCCTCCCTTCTTTGTCATTCACTTATCCGTTCATCACTTTTTCTACAATAATATTTATTTATTTATTTCCTGATATATTTTGCAATTTCACTGGGGAAGTGTAAAATAAAGCAATTTTTGTCATACAAATTAATATCCGTTTTTAAAGAACATTTTATTAACAGAAATGTAAAAATCTATTAACTGTAAAATAATAGATTTACAACGAAATTTATTTCACAAAATTTTTATTTAATTAAATAAATAATAAATTTGCTCTTCAATTAATATTTAAATGATTTTAAACACCCTGCCAAAATATTTAACATTTCTTAACAATTTTGTCATCTTTTCTAATTGAATCACCATCAATGTTTCATGAGGAAAATTTAATAAACATTTTATTTTATCCTTTTATCCTTTCTAATTTAAAATACATGTCATTATATTTTATATTCTTGTGTCAATAAAAAAGATAAGGAAATTTTTAATAAAAAAGATGGCACAACACGTTTATAAAAAAATTATTTGCTTGTTCCACCGTAAGCCACTTGGCTCAAAATCATATGACTGTACACTACTTTAGTTGTCAACTATTTTAAGTTTAAATTTTTATTTTATTTTGATTAAAACAATTATTGTTTTTTAATATCTTTAGATTTTTAGTAGTTAAGTGTTGGTGTGTGATTAAGTAAAAAAATTTTAATTTTTTATACACATCGAGGAAGAGATAATTTTTCTAATAAACAAATCAAACTCAAGCTTTTCTTTATTACTTAAAGAGAATTTCTACTAAATTTGTAATATGAAGGATCACAATGCAATAAATATTAAATAATGAATTAAAAATTTTCGGCTGGTAATGGGTGGGGTCAACTTAAAAAAAAACATTCATTTGCACAATAGTTATTACATTTTCTAGAGAAAATAAAATTTTGCAACTCTTTACATATCGATAACAACACAAGCTACTGTTGTTGCCATTTTAGCTATAAAGAAATGGTTAATTAATATCTAGTCCGAAAATTCAGCCATTCAGCCATTCAGCCCGTTCATAGCAATGTTGTTAATGGGGAACAATTAATTTTTTTTGGCAGTGCAGTCTTAAGCATCAAACTTTATTTTTAAAGAGCAGTTAAAAAAATAGTTTAATGAATTCTGTTTATTTATGGGAAGTGAACAGTGATAAAGATGATATCCAAGAAAGAGTTGAAAAAAATTACTAGAGATAATTCCAATTTTATGAAACTAAGTAAAGTATTAGACTACGACGACGCTGACGAATGTCGATTCTTTCATCAAAGTTCTTAATCACTTTTTGGCAAAATGGCGATTCTATTTCGTTCATCACATCACGGATTTTGAATGTTAAGGCTAATATCGATTCGAGTCGTTCCGTATAGATTTTATCCTTAACATAGTCCCCGAAAACATAAATCGTTACATCCAACGATTTGGCGGCCACTTAACTGAAATGAGTTTTTCAGAAAAACCTAAATGAATCCTTACACAAAATTCGCCATGTGGTGGTTTTGCATAACCCCAATCGTTGAGCTGCTGCAACACTGTGGCTAGGGTTTGCAATACCGGGATACCGAATACCGGGATCCCGGGATACCGGACATTTTCAATACCGTGCAATACCGGTATTACACGAAACTTAAATACCGGTTTCCGGTATTACAATAAAATTAAATTCTAACAAAGTTAAAAATTTCTAAATGATTCAATAATATAAAACTTATAATAACTTCAATAAAACTTCAAATGATGCCAACAGATGGGGTTAAGATACCTTATATTTTAGTTGGCAGCACTACACATAGCTGTCAGCTGTTATTGCATAAAAGTTTTTTGTGATTCCCCAAAGTTATTGTGAAATTGTGTTATTTGTTTGTTGGATATTTAAAACTTAAAATAAATCGTAGTCATAAAAACAGATTTTAATATTAATAAGTAAGTATTAAAATTAAATATTTATATGTATTTATTTTATGGATAATTTTATCATCGCTTGTTTTCTTAAGACTATGGAAAATTATGACTTTGAAGAGAAATCGGCTGATGAAAATTCAGTGTGGTTTTATTTCCTTCGTGAAAAAAAGTACAAATTGGAAAGTGTAAGAAATGCAAGTGGTCTACATACCCATCTGAAGACATTGCATCAAATTAATTTAAAAAAAGGAATGTTCCTAGCTCCAATACTTTGAGTATTAGAAGTGGGCCAGAACCATCAACCTCTAAACTAAAAAAGAGTACAAGTGCAAAAATATCATAATTTTTTGTTTCTGATATGGACAATTCTTTGGCTGCAGTTTTAGCTCGAATGACGGCATGTGATGGTTTATCCTTTAACATTTTTCGCTCTTCGATTGATATCAGGAAAGGTTTAGCTGCCAGAGGATACGAAAATATACCAAAATCTGTAAATTCGATAAAAAAATTAGTTATGGAGTATAGTGGAAAAATTCGTGACCATATAATTAAAGAATTAGCGTCACAAATGCTTTCGGGTCAGAGATTAGTCTGACATGTGATGAATGGACATCAGTAAAGAATCGACATTACTTAAATGTAAATGTTCATTCTAGTAACAAGAAATTTTGGAACTTAGGATTAATTCGTGTGCATGGATCCTTGCCTGCAGAAAAGTGCGTCGAGCTGATTGAAGAAAAACTTAAAATGTTTGGACTTTCTTTAAATAAACACATTGTGTGCATTACTACAGATTGTGCATCTGTTATGGTCAAAGTTGGAAAATTGATTTCTCCAAGTCAACAACTTTGCTTAGTTCACGGGATACAATTGGCTGTAATTAAGGTTCTTTATACGATTCGCCAAAAGTTAGAAAATGAAGATGAGGTCACAAATGAATCTAATTCCGAGAAGTCTGATCCTGAGGAAGACTATAACATGGACACAAGAGATAAAATTGAGAATAATTTTGATGACATTGACAATGGTTTAACTTTAATTCAAGATAACAATAAAGGTAATTCTTTGCTTAGTCATGAAGAGATAGCTCCTTTGATTCAAAAAGTTAGAAAAATTGTAAAGTTATTTAGACGTTCGCCAACTAAAAATGATAGAACTTTACAGAAACATGTTAAAGAACAGTTTGGAAAAGAAATGAATTTACTTCTAGATTCTAGAACGCGCTGGAATAGCTTAGTTGCTATGCTAGAACGCTTTGTCCTATTAAAGACTTTCATTCAAAAGGCTCTCATTGATTTAAATTTAAATGCCGTTTTCGGAAAATGAATTTATTTTGACATCAAGAGTTACTTCAGTACTTTTTCCAATTAAATTAACTGTGAAGGCTCTTTGTCGTCAAGATGCCACTCTTATAACTGCAGATGCCGCGTTACAATTCATGTTTACTCAATTGACAGAACAGAATACTTCCTTGAGTAATGTATTCAAGGAAGAACTCATTATTCGTGTACAACAAAGACGTACTGATTTATCAAGTCTCTTGCAATACCTGCATAATTCAAGCGAAATTGAAATTAACCAAAGCAGCGACATTTTTTCCCGAATTAATAAGACAACAATCATAAGGAAAATTTTATACTTACTGCAACGCTTGTATTGCACCAATGATAATGATAGTGACAACGTAGCAGCCTCTTCTATTCAAGATGAAATAAATAAAGATATGTCTTCAGATTCAGAGCCAGAAATATTAATGACAATGAAGGAAAAACTGGATATGGCTATTTCTAAGAAAGTCAACATTAAAATAAAGAAAACTACAAGTGGTGTTGGTGTATCAACAAAGGAAAATTCGGAAACATTAAATAAAATTATTAAACAGGAAATAGCCTATTTCGAAGCTGAAAATATAAGGGGAAAATATCTCCAACTTGCATATGAATAAATTATGTGTATACCACCAACCAGCGTCGAGTCTGAGCGAGCCTTTTCAGCAGCAGGGCTGCTATGTACCAAAATTCGTTCTAGACTAAACGATACAACTCTGGACAAATTAACATTTTTGCGGGCATATTTTCTTTCAAAAAAATAAACAAATTATTATTAATTAACTTTTATAACATATTTATGTTTAATTTTTAATCAATCCAAAATTTACGTTATTTTTTTTATAATTGAATTTTGTGTTTTTGTGAATTAAATAATTTTTATTTGTTTTTTAATTGAATTTATTTTTATATTAACAGCTTTTTTTGTCCTCGATTAATTTCTTTAACTATACCGGTATTAATACCGGAATCCCGGTATCAATAAAATCAAATACCGAAATACCGGTTTTAGAAATTCGGTCCGGTATTGCAAACCCTAACTGTGGCTTACGGCTGCAATATTTTCAGTTGAACGACCTGAACTTCGACAATGAAAAGAAAAGCAGTTTTTATTGAAAGACAGCAAATAATTTCATTTCATATTAAAATAGCAGATGAGATGATAAATGCATGATTAAAACCTAAGCGGGGCAATACCAATTCTTTCTGAATTAGTTAAAAAAGGACTTTATTGTAGTGTTGGTGGTTGCGCGGGCTACAGAGAAGTTTAAGTCCAAGGCATTGCCAATTGTTATGTTCAACGGCATGATAATTGATACAAATTTTAAAATCATCATGCAAAATTCCATTCACATATTTCATTTTTAAAATAGCAACCTGTTAAAGTTACAATTTATATTACTTAAGCGAAATAAACTGAGAATAATTTTATTTGAAAAACTCTTTTTTGTTGTTGTTTATTTTTCTTTATATAAAAAAAAATTATTTTAAAATACAAAAAAATTAAAATACTTTTAGCAATTAGCAAAAATAATTTAAAATGTTGACAATAAAGAAATTTGTTTGCAGAAAGTTCTTCTTATATCTTGCTCTGCTTATTAAGGACAATCATATTTTTTTTACACTTCTCTTTTGTTTCTTTTCAATTCATTGAATCATTACTTATCTTTTTCTTTGATGTATATAAAAACACAAAAAGTTAAGGATATCCTTATGGTCATACAGAGATTTTCACATCAAATTTCTTTGTAACATTTTTAACACTTTTCCCGTTGCGATGGTTGTGTTACATGCTTATTAATAAGTTATTGAAGAATATCAGAATTTCTTAATATTATTTATTTACAATCATTTTTTCCATTTAAGGAGCAAATGTCTTTAAAAAACAAATACTGAACTTGTTTGTGTTAACCCTGTTACTTCAATTAAGCTTAAGAATTTGTATAAATACAGTTTAACATAAAATTTCAGATTTTTTAAATGTAAGAAAAATACATAGCAAAATAGCTGTTTTTGATTTTGTATGTTTTCGAAAGTCCTTGTTTTTAAATCACTTTTCCAGTTGTTAAAGTTAAGTATTTAAAGGATAATAAATTGTAAAATGTAACTGAAAATCTGTGTTTGTAAAACTCTCCTAAAAGAATACAATTCTATTGTCGGAAGAATGAACACTTTAATACAGGTTATATAAAATAACCATAAATACACACACATCACTTGGATTGAATAAACAAAGAGTAACAAGAATGACAATTATTATACAAATAACACAGATTAGTTTAACTTTAAATTTATCGCTTTAATCCCTTACAACCCTGTAAAGAAGGAAAAAGAAAAATGAATTCAAAAAGACGGAAGTCGTGTTTCCCTTAGGAAAAATAATTTTTTTTTTATATTCTAAAGAAAAAAATTCTTGCAAACAATAGAATTCTTAAATTCTTGTTATTGCAACGTTATTAACACATTCCATACAAAAAATACTAGACTAAAGACCTAAACTAAAAAATTGTATTTCAATAAGAATTAATTATGAAGAATCGTTAATAAATACTCATTAAATATCACTATAAAAATGGATGCTATTAAGTTCCGCCAGTAAACGAAATACTGCTGTCATTCCCCTCGGCAAAAACCGCAGTTACTAGCTGTTTGTTAGGTATAATCAGCGAGCATTTTCAATGCGATGACATCATTTTCAAGCCGCATTTCTAGATAGTATTGGAAAGTTAGTATAATGTCTATAAGTATAACAATAACGAACAAATAGCCAGTAACGACGGTTTTTACCGAGCCGAATGACAACAATAAAAGTAAATGGTTACACCGAACTTTGCACAAGCATAGAATAAACATATAGCGGGTATCATATGACAGGTAAAATAACCGGCACTTTTCTGGTATACTATACTTGATTATTCTGATCGCAAATATTTAATTTTGAAGAAGGGGAAACATCCATAGAAGATGGTCAATCTGTCTGTCTTCATATGGCTTATATGATGTAGATGCTCTATTTCCAAAATCACCTGCTCATTTAAAACTATTTAAGCTTCCAGATATACACCCAATTATACCACTTAGCCTTATTTAGTTTTTATTTCTATAATATCAGTTAAAGATATAGAAATATAAGAAGCGAAAAATTTATATAATTAAATTATTATTCATGACAATATTAAATAGTTTTGCTGTTTTATAAAACGTTCAAACTCGGTTGGAAACGGAATACTATTTATTCGCTTATACTAACAAATTTTAATAACTATAAGCAGGCATTTTTAAAATCTAATTTGTTAAAAAAGTATAACAATTCTACAAGGAGACGATAACTGTTATCTTAATAAGCTTATATATTCTGTTTTGAGGGATTCTCGCATTCAAAAGAGAATTCTATTTTAACATCATCATATATAGTTGTTGTTATCATTATTCAGTGTAGGCGCCTGTTTGGCTGTGTGTCTTCTTGTACTGCTGCTTCTTTTATGGCATTTCTTCAAAGCACGGTTCCTTGGAGGAATACAGTGGTTTAAATAATTTTAATGTTTATGAAGAATTTTTTTTTTTATAATTTAGTTTCACTTTCTAAGTGATTTATAATAATTTTTATTTTAATTAAATATGTATTAATCTTTTAAACGGTAATTTTAATTAAATTTTAACACATTAAATAAATTATTTAGCAGTATGAAAGATAAAATAGGAAAAATGGAAACATCTGATGAAGTATACAGGATACCATATGGAGGAAATAACCGAGTGAACTGTGACAAAGTTTATATTGGGACAACAAAGAATAAACTTAAAACAAGATTAGCTGGTCATAGATGTGACCAAAAATATAGGAATATTTCAACACAGAAGACATCCTTATCTTCACATTGTAAGAAATATAATCATTATCCAAAGTTCGATGAAGCATCAATATTAGATATAGAAAAAAACTATAAGAGACGTTATAGACGTTAGAAATGTGAGAAATTGTTAATGTACCAAATGTAAGGAGAATAAATTCCAAAACAGACACAGACAATTTAGCGTAGAATTATAGGTACTTAATTTAAAAGACACATAATTTGTTATAATTATTTCATAACAGAGAATTTGTTAATTAATTTCCGTTTCCTTGTTTTTGAATGCTTAAATATTTGAAATTTTTAATTTTATATGTATGTATGTATGAAGAAAAATATTTTATATGTTTTGTCAATGTTTTCAAAAAATTTTTTCTTTTCAAATCGTTATATATTTTTTGTTTTTGTAAAATATAAAAAAGAATTTCCTGAAGAAGCTTTCTACAGGAAAGCGAAATATCGAAAAAAATATATATTGTTAATTAAAAAAGACCGTTGGAAAGAATAACAAATATTTATTTAATAATTATAATTTTAATATAAGTTAAGAAAAAATTATATTATTTACGGATGTATATTATACAAACATATTAAAGAGCCTTATTTGAATTATCAAAATACTGAAATTAAATGTGTATTTTATCACAAAAAAATTAAAAAATTTAACTCTTTTTGAAAGGCGAATTACATTATTTTAAAATCTTGTGACAAGAATTAATAACACTACCATTATCTCGAAACTAATATAAACTAGTTGTATTTAGACATATGATACAATTACTCCAACACTAAAAACAGGACTAAGAAGAGAAAGAAACAATTGATACAACATGACGACGTACGTTTACGCAGGACCAGAATATATATAGATTAAATAACCTTTTTCACAAAGAGGGTTGGTTTACTTATAGCATTAAAAACCAGCAATACTCTCTCAAGGCATTGTGAGAAGCAGCTGGTAAATTAATTTCACAAACTTACTTGCAGCTGTAAACATACTTATATAAGACAAACTTGACGAACACTAAAACTACGATTTACCGAACACATGCGCTCGTACAAATGAAACAGCGAAGGCTCTAACTTTGCATTACACCTTGACACTCAAAGATACGCACCAAGAGAAATAGATGAATGGATGGCAGTAAGAAATCTTGGCAAAAGAAGAAGATTAGACATTCTTGAAAATATGGAAATCTATAAAATGGGAACTTTTAACAGTGACATTATAAGCAAACAAGCAAACACGACCTAAGACACAATTTTACACCAATTAAACTACTCATGCACTCTAACAAACGAAAAACACTCTCAGACAGGTACATTTACCTAACAAATAATAAAAGACGGAAATATTAAATTAGCCCCGCATAAATTCCAAGTAGCAATACGACACTAATGAAAAAACGATCGAAAACCAACACTATTTATACTAACAGACCAAATATTAACACACGTCACAAAGCCAATGAAACGATCAATTTATTGCAAACCAAATTTCCCAATCGCACGGCAATCAGCAGTTAAGTGGCCACACAGATCGTGTGATTTAATACCACGGAATTATTTTGTGTGAGGCAATATGAACAGATTCTATAAGGGACCAATAGAATCAGTTTCAGTCTTAAAACAAACTGAAAATCCGTGATTTGATTAACGAAATAGGACCGGAATTTTTCAAAAAAGTGATTAAGTGATTTCCTGAAGAAGCTTTCCACAGGAAATATCGAAATATCGAAAAAATAAAATCGTTAAATTATTTAAAAGACCGTTAAAATATTAGTTCATATTTAATTAAATTAAAAAAGGTCGAATAAAAATAAAAGTAGTGATTAAGAACTTTAATGAAAGAATCGACATCTGTCAGCGTGGTTGTGGTGGACATACGCCAGATATTATTTTTCATTCATAATAGCCGAACTCTTTCTTTGTAATACAATACTAATTTGAATCATCTTAATGTAAATTTTTGGTTTTGTTTTAGAAAACAAACTTCTTGTTGAAAAACCCTTTATTATTGGATATTTTACATTAGGTTATTTTTTTCAATTATGGCTTTGATTGTGAAAATTATGTCAATAATGATATTAGTATAATATTTAAGTATGCAGTTACAAACAGACATTGGTATTATAAGCTTATTTAATTTAATTTATTTATTTATATTATTTCTTTAGTGCTATAGTATTTAAATAGTTAATTATTCCAAACGCATTTGATTGTTGTCTCTTCTTTGGTTATGGTTTCTATTTGTAATTTAATCATATTTAAATTATTTTACTTTTTAGAGTGTCAATTTTAAATAAAAATATAAAAATATAAAAATCTTAAAAAATTAAATGATAATAAATATAAGATAAGATAAATTTAAATGCACAAATAGAAATACTGAATACTGAAAAACGAAACTTATGTTTAATTACTTTCAATGTTAATCATTCGTTTCCCCGATTTCGTATTAAGTATTATATAACTTGTGATATTTAATTTCTTTTTATCACGCAGCAACAATTAATATTTAATGCCATCAGTGTTGCAAATTAATTTTTAGCAACACTACACATGTAGTGCAGACAATATTATAACGCAAAAAATAAATTCTTCATTTGGGATTTGTTAAAAACTAAAGCTAAAATACATGGCAAATAATTTATTTGCAATTAGATTGAATGACGATGACAATTTAAAATAAAGTTTTAGTTTTTTCCCTTCGCAATTTTATTACCAATGATGCATTTAATATATCAGTGGAGTGGCAGAAAATTGTTTCGAAAATAAGTTGAAAATAAGTTGCGAAGGTAGAAAGATAAGAAAAGTCATTTTGTATGTTGCCGTAAAAGGAAATTTACAACATGCAAAGTTAAATTTAGAAAGTTTTAGATGTGTTGATGAATTAACCGTTTAACAGTTATTCATTGTCAAATTCATTAAAAATAATTCAGTTTTAATTATTATTTATATGAAATATGCATTTTAAGTTATAATTATCTATTAGGACGATGCTATGTGCTATGCTGCAAACACTATAATGGACAATCTAAATTAACAGTTTAATGGTGTGGTTATCGCTTGCAAATTACGCTCAAGCGGTATTATGCGTTGAATTCTTTCTTGTGAAATTTTCGGCATCACAGGTTTTATTCAATTGCTAATATTGGCCTGTTTGATTTGGCCATTCTTTAACTGCGAATGGTTTATGTTATACAGCTGGAAATACACATTCTCTCGGATTAATTTCAACTTATGTTTTAAGAGTTACTTTAGATCACTTTTGAGTTTAACACTTTTTGCTCCTGAGATAGACATAAGTTTAACGAATAATATTGAACAGCAAGTAATTCGTGGCCAATGAAAGATTAATGCCAGCCTCGATTTGCATTACGTTGAGATCCAGTGAAGATGAGATTACACATTTTGTTCAATCTCCAAGATATGTTCTTTCAGCTTTTTCTAGATACATTCATTTTGTTGAGATGATTTTTCGCATTAGTAATTTTGTAGTTCAGAATACCTTGATTTGAAGTTCTGTTTTAAGCTTTCTGTCCAAGTGCTACAATAGTTTTTTTTTCTTACATGGGTATTCTTACTGCGAAAACAGTGATTTTACGTGGCATTTTCGTTAGTGGCGCTATTAACTCTAGTTTTAATTATTATTTAAATGGGATATGCATTTCTTGTTATATTTATCTATTGGGACGATCATGTTCTATGCAGCAAACTCTGTAAGGAACGGTCTATATTAACATTTTTTTATTTATTTAAAAGAGAAGTAGCACTTTAGGCAACAATGCCTATTTAGTCAAATACCGTGCTGTATTCTTTAGGAAAGGGATAGAGAAGAGATGAAATAGGTGGTGAAAGCAGAAGGATAGTCGGAAATTAACTGCCGCATAAGACAGCACGGTGACCAGTGACGATACCTTCATTACTGAGCAGCCCCAACGACAGTCAATTTTTATTTTTGCAGTGAAAAAACCAAGGTCTTCGTTGGGAATCGAATCCACAACCCACTAGCCTACAGGGGCACATTTAATGGTGTCTTAGTTTTCTGCTGAAATGTTAAATAGTTCCTTTTTGCATTGGCATTCTTACAGCGTTAACGGCTTTGTAGTTTAAGGTGTTCTTTCTTGATATTACATGGTGCGGGATTTTCGATGGTGGTACTATTAATTTGTGCTACTTCGCAAAGTGAGGTCTAATTATGGCAAGGATCCACAAAAGTGGCCGTTATTATATTTTTTCAGAGTTGTGCTTCGCTGAAAGTCTGATAGATGTATGAAGAAAAGTAATGATAAATAAATATCCTAAAACCCCATTCTTTTTAAAAAACTTCTTACTAAACAAACCTGAAATTTTATTTTAATTTGATACATTCGAACTGATCTTAGTTTGAGAATTTTGTTAAATGTTCCAATTCCATGTGTAAATGATTCCGAGAATTAAGGAGAACATTTGCAAACTATTATTCTTTTACACTAATATCTTATTACGGATGCGTCTTGCTTAAGTTTTAAAAGAAAATAATTAAGTTATAAAGTAAACGCAATAACTGAATATGCTGTTTGCTAACTGCGTAGTTTTCTAAGAAAACTTATGCATACAAGACAACAACAACAATCTTAAAATAAATTTCAGAATGAAACTTTAACAGCATAAAAACAAAAATACACACAGACCAACAGGCGCCCATATATTGAATGAATAACATAACAACAAAATGTTATATAAAGTAAGTAGAAAATTCTTTATTTTTCTAGACCTCTAGCAGACAAATATAAAAGACAGCATCTGAGTGGTTATTTAGTTGGTTAAAGCATAAACCTCGTGGAGTAAAAACTTGAATCTTTAGTAAATCTGTAGTGGCAACGTACAAATCTTACTTTGTGTGTCGGTAAAGTAAATAAATTTGTAATTTAATTGAAAACTGTAAAATCTGGTGTAATTTTTTTTTGCAATAAACGTAACGATATTTATTCTCTTTCATTTTATTTTGATCAAGTTAAACTTTTAGGACAAAACGTCCTAACAACAAGTGATTAACATTGTTCTTTTTTTGTTTTTCTTTTGGATGCATTTTATACTTGCAGATCTATTTCAGAAAGGCAGATACAATACTAATAATTAAAAATAGGAGGAAGCTTTTTAATAAATTTACAATAACATTTTGTATTTATCACGAAATGGCATACTATGAGGAAAACATATAAAATATAAATTTCAATGTAAAAAATCATTCTAAAACACTCTATTGCATATTTATTTTAACCTAAAAGTTTGGATGTAATTTCTTTTCTGTAAAAGTTTTAACTTTAAAAATCAAACTATTTGTTATCTAAAATAAAAGATTAAATATAAGTTATAAGCTTCTGCCTTTTCAAAAGATAAGCACATGCAATTTTTTATTCAAACATACTTAACACATTGACTTTGTTGGTTTAATATGGATGTTTGTGTGTACAATTTCTCTAATAGAAAGCGAAAGTTAATGCCAAATCTATAAAGAAGAAACAAAAAGAAAGCAAACAAACGGCATTTAACTAAATAGAAAATAGAAGTGAATTAAAGACTAATGGAATTTAATCGGCTTTAAAATAAGAATGTAAAATTAAGCATTCAATTTGTTGTAAATTATTTTGTCATTATTTTTATAATTCCGCGGGGAGGTGACATAAGAAACCAGGGTTAATAGGGACTTATGGAGGTTGTTCGCTCTAGATTTATTTCACGATTATTAAGATTAGCTTGGTTTGTTAACGATATTTTTAATAATATTTCCCTTTTATCCCTTGATGAAGCTTCAAAATATATTTCATCATTAAAAAAGATATATAATTTTGCGTCATAAAATATTGAAGCATACAAAAGTTAGGTCAAAAATAAATGTCTTTAAGAATACAACATTCAATATTTTGCCTTTTAACACCTTTTCATTAAGAAAGGAGAAGCCACAATAAGCCTTTACACTTGTCACAATCAAAAAGTAAATTTGGTGCAAATTACCAGTTAAGATATTACACTATGAATAAAATTAATACCAAAAAGACTGCATGTTACTGTTGACTGTTTCAATTTACAATGTAAAATATAAATGTTGCTGATGCAGCAAAAACCTACATTTTTAAATACCGTAATAAATGAATTAATTTTCAACATTTACTTAGCAAAAATACTGCAGCGAAAAAGTTTTGAGTTTTTGGCTAACAAAATATTAATTTTCCTAATGTTTATTTGGTTTTATGCGAGGTTTTTTACTTCTATTTTTCTACTTTATTAGATTATAGTTTCATGCTTTTGTATTTCATTTTCAAATCTAAATGTTTTATTAGTTTGTTTTTACTGCATGGCTGATGCCAACAGACACACACACATTAAATGCTGCCAATAAATAAGGAAAGGCTTTGCCAGAAAATCATATTTTTTCGGTGTTACAAAAATTAAAGATAAAAAATTTTAAATTTAAAATAAAAATCTTTCAAAATTTCTTTACAAAGCATTAAAGAAAAATTTTCGGGTTAAACATTATCCTATAAGAAGAGTTGTTAGGGAATCGTTAAAAAGGCGTTTAAAAAAGTTTTTTAATATGCGACTTAAAACGTCTAGATGTAGAAAAACCTGACAGATTGTTTTAATATAAATTCTGAGTTAAAAAAAAAAAAACTTGCAGTTTTTGTGTTTTTTACTAAGTTTTAAGAAATCTCCTTTCGCAATAATATAATATAGGTTCTTTCAACAAGAAGATTAGATGATTCATATTTACGAAGAAAAAAGTTCGGCAATTATGAATGTCCACCAGGACCAAGTTGACAGATGCCGATTCTTTCATCAAAGTTTTTAATCACTTTTTGGCAAAATGGCGTTTCTATTTCTTTAATCACATTACGGATTTTTAGTTTTAAGGCTGAAATCGATTCGATTGTCTCTGTATAGACTCTGCCCTTAACATAAACGCACAAAAAATAATCCAGTGTTCTTAAATCACACGATGTGGCTGGTTGTCGTAAAATTATGCGATCGGGAAATTTTGTTTTCAATAAATTGATCGTTTGATGGGCTGTATGTCATGTGGCATGATTCTGTTGAAACCACATGTCAGGGATATCCACGTCGTCAGTAATAGCCAGCTTGCGATGGTGTTATCCGGCTCAAACACGCCTCCACACTACATAGCGCACCACATATGGATACATGGGCTTCTCAATAATCGCTCTAGGATTTTCAAAAGACCAAATGCGGCAATTTTGCTTGTTGAGATAAACTGACAAGTGAAAAAGGGCTTCGTTTGAAAAAATGATTTTTTCAGATAAACCAGGCGGTTGTTTCTGAATGAATTGAGCGATTCTACGGCAATGTGAATGGTTGATCGGCTTTAATTCCTGCACTAGTTGAACCTAGCAAGGCTTCAAAGTCAAATTCTTACGCAAAATTCGCCATGTGGTAGTTTTAGATGACCCCAATGGTTGAGAACGTCGAGGAATTGACAAATTTGGAGCTGCTTCAACACTGAATCACGGCTACGATTGTTTCAGTTCAACGACCCAAACGAATACGCGTTGGTTTTCGCACATTTTGTATCGAGCCTGTCGACTCAAATTTAACGGTCAAATTCTTCATAGTGGTCTCAGACGTTATTGAATTCGTTGTAACAATTGCCAATGCTTCTACTACGAATACATCAAAAAACTAAATATCAAAACTATCATGTTGTTGGTGTTGCCATAATTGAAAATAAACTTCTTTACTTTTGGGTTTCTTCTTATGAAAGTTTTGATATCAGTTTTAATCCTAAACAAATTTATTCTTTAAAATTTAAAACACAAATCTTTTCCAGTACTTTTTTTGTGAGTTTCGCTTTTCATAAGGAGTTAATAATGCCGAATTTTGCATGAAAAATGCATTTTTTATAATAAGAAAATGAGTTATACATTATTTAAAAGATTATTCATCATTAGCCACTACTTTTTCCAATGTTTGTGGTAGCATATGGTTTCCATGGAAAAAAAATTTATTCGGTTTTAAGGTAAAAAATTAATAAAGTCAATTTCTAATACCGTATCTTGAATTGAAGGGTATTCCATTTGTTTCTATATCAATCGAAACAAATGGTAGCTAAAAGGGCAAATTCTTAGCTATGTGGGATCATTTTCGACATGCAAAATTGCTTTTCAATGTCCCTCTGACCTACATAATTTTCTACGACTCCTAATGAATGAAATGAAATGACAATGAAAGTTTTTTCTGTTGTGTTTGACAACGGTATTCGCCGAATAATACTTTGAATTGCTCATCTTTAAACTTTTTCGGCTAATCAGGCCCCACTTTTGAATCTCGCAAACCATTGTTTACAAATCTTTTAAGTTGGTGCATGCTGACCGTAAGCTTCTATCGACAATCGAAGACTTTCAGCAGCCGTTTTCTTCAAATAAAAGAAGATTAACAGACTTCCCCGGAAAGCAATTTTTAAGGCACAAAATTCTACCATATTATAGCGTGTTTACACTTTAGCGTCTATCGACAACTGAATTATAATGACAGGTTTTCGCTACAAAATACAATATTTGTTATACAAATGGACATTGTTGTATACCTCGACATTATAACCTTGTATACCTGTAGCTATTGAAAGGGAGTGTGATCTTTTCTTTTCGCTATATTTATACTGATATATTTTTACCTTTTAAATAATTTGCTGTTGTTTAAACAATTTGTGTTTGTCAGAAGTTTAAAATAATAATAAGTAAAAAATTGTATTTAATTTTTTAAATAGTTTAAACTAATTTTAGAATCAAGTGTAATAAAAATACACAAATTATGTAGGACAGTAAAAAAGTCCTACATAATTTGTGTATTTTTATTACACTTGATTTTCTATATATAATTTGTCATTATGTACGACTTGGTGTTAATAGCTATCATTATGTCTTTATCTTTATTTAAAGCTGGTAAGCTAAATTTTAGTTAACCTGCTGTGCTGCAACGTATTAATAGTTTGGAATTCAATTTATTTCTAAAAAAAATTTTCTTTTTCAAAATTTGTTTTTCAACATGAATATACTTATCAACTATCCTAGACTTTCAACATTTTCTAGACGGTCCTTCTAATACGAAACGGAGCTGAGCCATTTACAGGATTAGAAACTTTTACTACTACCAAATAGAGGCAACTCAGGAGAAAATTTTTTTGAGCCTAAAAAATAAATTTTTCAAAAATTTTTAAGTGATCACAGGATATTGTTATTAAAGCTCTAGGATACTTAGTTTACGAGCAAATTGAGTTTAAAGATTTTCCTTAAAAAAATTTTGTTTGACCCTAAAAAATAAATTTTTCAAATTTTTTGAAGTGGTCGCAGGATTTTGTTATTTAAGCTGTAGGACACTTAGTTTACCAGTATAATTAGTTTAAAGATTTTAATTGAAGAAATTAATTTTTTAACCTAAAAAAACATTTTTCAGAATTATGTATTTAAGTGATCACATTATTTTGTTATGTAAGCTCTAGTTTACGATTGACTGTGAAAACTTTAAGTTTACGAGTAAATTCCGTTTCAAAACTTTTACTTAATTTTCACATAAAAATCGGTTTGTTATAAAATATATATGTGATCATAAAATACGCTAATTTTCTTGAAATTCTTTCTATTTACGGTGAGCCGAAATTCTTATTATTTACGCAGATACGGCTAATTATTTTCCTGAGAGTATTATAAATTTTGTTGTAAAGTGTACTAATAAACAGATAAATTTCAGAAAATTTTATTTCATAAAAAAAAGAGACTGTGTCTATACCGATAACATTAAGCCATTTTACTATTTCCAGAAGTCCGAAGAAATAATGCTGCTTAATAATTCAATCAATGATGAAAAAGAGTTTTTTTAAGGCGTAAAAGTTATTTTTTATTTTACAAAAGGAAAAAATTTTTTACTTTCTGTTTTCTAGTACCTACCAAAACAACTTGTAATTTTTTTCGGTTGTGCTTTGAGTGTTACTGGTCCTGCGTTCATGTTCATGTATTTGTATACTTTTCCGTCAGTTAACGTTTTACAGCGTTTTAATAGGCTGCATGTTTCGTTTTGGAAAGAGTTAGTTGAGTCATTTTTAAAGTCAGTGCAGCTGATTTGCCGTATAAATTGTTGTGTTTTGTCTATTGTATCTTCCTATAGTCGTGTTTTCTTTGTCCGATTTTATATTTAGTAGGTCATTGTCCCGTAGCTTTGCCCTTATTTGTTTAGCAGTTTTTTGTTCGTTGGGATTTGTGTTTGTTTTATTGTGTTCTTTTATCCATTTTTCGAGTACGTTGGCTTCTTTGTGTCCCATGTGTTCTTGTCGGTTGGCTGCTAGGTAGAAATTATATTTTGTTTTCTTTTGAGGAGAAAAATGCATCTGTTTTTAAGGGTATTCTACAAAGGCATAATATTCAATAAAATAAATGTAATCAGTGGCGCAGTTATAGGAAGGTTAAAATTTATATTATATCGCTTTTCTTTCACCTTCACCTTTATTAAATCTAATTCTATTTAAATTTAATGTTTTCAAATCTTCTGCTTGCTATCAACAAAATTTTCTCAAAGAAACATTATTATCAAAATGTCTAAACTTTTTTAGGTCGTTAACGTTTGTTATATTATTTTATTTTTTTAAGATTTTTTCTCCATCTGTCACTTCTCTTTAATGCGAGTAGGAGTTTGCAAAAGTTTTATGGTTTTGCAAAAACTTTTCTTTTAAATAAATCAAATGTGGTCTTTATTTTGAATAAAACATTCGTAAATAGTGAAAATTTCCCAAGACAAATGTTTGATAATTTGAATGTATTTGAAGTTCTGACAGATTTTTTTGCCATCATTTATTATTTTGAAGCCCAATTCCTATTGTCTGCTGTAGTTTTATACATGTGTAACCACAAAGAAAATAAAAATAATGAAAAAAATAAATGTAAATAGTAAGAATAATAACAGAACTTTATTTTAAATCTTAATCTTTGTTGTTAGATTTCTAACGTACTGCAAAAAAACTTAACGAAATAAAAACAAAATAAATGGGAAAAGGAAACAAAACACATTTTTTCTTTGAAAAAAACAATTTCAATCACAATCATGGTAAAAAACGATGTTAACGCCAATTTCAGGTACGTAATTTATCAAGTTTTATTTATATCTATTCATGTTGTTTTTGGGTATATTTGCAAGCTTTGAGAATTTCAGGATTTTAAATGTGTGACGTGAGTTTTTTTCATTAAAAAATGTTTTCAGGAAAGTTTATCATTTTATATTAACAATTATCATTCCCCTCGGTGATGTTTGTTCGTTATGATTCGCGAGCGGTTTCGATGCGATGGCATCATTTTTAAACCGCATTTGTAGATAGTACTGAAGAGTTGCGTGATAAGATTAACGTCAGCACCTAGCTGTGTAAGCTATAACCTGATGGCTGATCATACCACTGTAGATGAAATGTAACGTCATCCCTGTCACTGCTAATAGAAACTTCGAGAGTTCGGCACAGGCTGACTCTCGCACTCCTTGCTAAAGAGAAGACTATCCAACTCCTGGTCCAAAACGCATGGAGCTTAATAAAATTTAAGGACACAACCACAATCATGCTCACTGGACCTGTACCATTCATTGTGTTCATTGTGAATGATCCGATCTACACAACTAAAAGGCTCATAAGACAAAATGCCGAATTCTGGGGCTTTACTGATTACCGTGGAAATAAAGTGGAATTGTCCAGTTGGCTTCTGCTAGCCTTGTGGGGAACTGGGGCTACCTTTTACCTCCGTTGACACATGTAATGATGGTGAGATTCCGTCAAAACATATCCATGTACCTCCGGGGGGAGTATTATGTCTGTTAGCATAAATAGTGTTGGGTTATGTCGTTCTTTTATTAGGGTCGTATGGGATTTAATGTTTCCGTCTTTTTATTTGCTGGCCATGTCCGTATGAGGGTTATTTTATTTTGTTAGAGTATATGAATAGTTTCAGTGATCTGAAAATTGTGTCTCAGTTTTTGTTTACTTGTTCGTTTACACTGTCACTGTTGACAGTTCTTGTTTTGTAGGTTTCCATGTTTTCAAGAATGTCTAGTCTTCGTCCTTTTTTACTACGATGTAGTAATGTCATACATTCATGTATTTCTCTTGGTGGTGTCAAGGTGTTGGAGTCTTCTGTTTTTCGTTTGTACGAGCGTATGTGCTTTGTAAATTCTGTTTTATTAACAGTGCTATTCTCTATCGAATGGGTGGCATATTTGTAATTGTAATAATTTGACAAATTAATAAATACCTTTTCTAGGATTCAAATAAAAGCTGATTATGTTCTAGTTCACAAAGAGACTTGTTAATGATTGACAATTGTCAAAACAATAATGATGCTTTTTAATTAGAATTAGATAATTGTTACTATTCATATTCAATTGGATATATTTACAAATTTATTCATATCAAAGCAAGAACCAAAAAACACTGTTTGTATCTGGTTTAACTTGGTTACATAGATTTAATTTTTAAATAACCAGACAGAACTAAGCAAGTACACTTAGATATCTATTAATTCGAGTTTTTTATTAATCACAAATAATTAAGCTGTAAATTAGTTAAGTCTAAATTTGTAAAAATTGATGCCTTCCTTTTCTACAAAAATAGCGATTATTTTGTCTTGTAAATTAATTTCTTTTTAACTTTCAGAAATCTCTTTATTTACCAAAGTAATTAGTACAGATTAATGCAAGCACATCAAAACGAGAGGAGAATAAACACATGCAAAACAAGTGTGATTCCATGCAGCTATGTTGCTGAAAAATAAAATCAAAGTATTTTGTTATTACTACCAATGTTGAAACCGTATAGATTTAAAAGAGTGAAATCATAATATTTTCAATAAAATAATATGTTTATAAATTATAAAGTAAATGAATTTTTACTAAAAAAATGTTTGATCTCACTCTGAATGAAAGGACATATTGAGTTTATGATGCAACAAGTTGAACAGCTGCTTTGTATTGTAAACGACTATTCGGGTGGAAAATATGTTGCCTGTAAAGGTGTTTAGTTGTGTGTATATATATATATATATTAACGGCAACTACATCAAACATATAACAGAACTACCTAGTATGGCGGCTCACATTGTTTGTGAACATGCAGTTCTTGCTACCACGCAGCATATTAAAAATGGAAATCATAACGATATCAAATCCTTACGCAAAATACGCCCCCCCCCCCCAATTGTTGAGAACGTCAAAGAATTGATAAAATTGGATCTGCTTCTACACTATGGCTCATGGGTCCGGTTCTTTCAGTTGAACGACAGGGTCGAACACGCGTTGGTGTATCGTTGTATAAATTCTTAATAGGGATAGCAAAAGGAGGATTATGTTGTCCAAAATATAGTGAATTTTACGAAACTTTAACGGAACCACAATTTTCCTATTGGATTTTAATTATTTTAAAACGATTTTCGTGCGAAATTCAATTCATTGTAACAATTGTAAATGCGTCTACTACAAATATTTCAAAAAACTAAATGTCAAAACTGTCATGTTGTTGGTATTTCCACAAATGAAAAACAAACTTCTTGTTGAAAAACTCGATAGATGCCATTGCATAATTTTGATTTTACGAAAAAATGTCAGATAATTTGAATTTAAGTTTAATTTGAATTAAAAAAGTTAATTATTTTAAAAGTTAAATTTATATAATCTATGAAATTTAGATCAGTAAAAGAAATTAAAGTTCGTTAGCTTTAAAAATTAAAGAAAATTTGGAACGGCTGATTAAATTTATATATTATTAAAATATGTGCTTGACTAAAAATAAATAATGTGTCCTTTAGAAATTATACAATATTACAGTGTTGTAAATAAAATTGATACGAATAAACAGTGTAGTTTATATAGATTTTTTCTGCTTGTGCAAAAAATCACCAACCAAAATTAATCAGCAAAATGTGATCAATTTAAATGACACATTATGTTCACCAGCGCAAACAATAAAAGCTCAATAACATTTGTTACACAAGTTTTGTAAAAGAAAAATTATTTTACATTAGCTAAATTGACCGCCAACAGATTGAAAATGTTTGCACCCAATGAAGTGGCAATTGAATAGTTTATGTTGCTGAATTCGTTTTCACTTAATGTAACTAATGTTCTTAATCAATAAAATAAGATTCGTTTTAGTAAAAAAAAAATATTGCCGCTATTAATTTAACAAAAAAAAAAATTAAATTAATAATAATAATACGCCGAACAGTTAAAAATATTATCAAGATCAAAATAAATTTTATTGTTACCCTTAAGTTCTCCATCAGATGATTACAACCACATAAATTTCCAGAAAAAATTGAAATTAAATCGAAATTTTGGAAACCAAAATACTTGGCTGCAGTATTGCAAGAGTAAAAGTTCAGTACTTTTTTTAAATTTGATTCTGTTTTTGATTTAACTAATTTTAATTTATTTTATTTTTTTATTTTAACATTAAGGACTTCGCTTCGGTTGTGATATAATTTAATTCGTAGACTAAAAATGTTATATTATAAAAAGTCTCAAAAGCATGTCTAAAAATTATCTTCAACTCAGTTTTATGTATTGTTACAAAGATGATTTGTTAAGTTCGAAAAGAAAAACATTATCAGTAAAAAAGTAAACGAAACGACCCATTGTATATTTACACACTGCCTGGTTTTCTAAGAAATCTTATACCCACACAAGACAACAACATCTTATAAGAAATTCTACGAAATAAGACAGAAAACAAAAACAACTAACACAGAACAAAAACACAATACACAGCCAAGTAGGCATCTATACTGAGTAATAATAACAACAACAATATGGGGCGATATTAAAGTAAAATATTCTTGTATATGGAGAACCAATCCCTTAAAACAGTTATATAAGCATCATTGCTGGGCAAATTAATTAACTCAAGGTGAATCATCGTTGAGTAAAGACAACAAAGTTACCATCGTGTTTATTTTGTGTGTATTGGAAGTAAATAATCGTTTTATGTAATTTAAAACTATAATGTGCTGTGTTATTGTTTTGCAATAAAAGTACACAATATAACAAAACGTTTATTAAGAGGAATAAACGTAACAATTTATACGCCTGCAGAAGTCGAAAAAAAATATTGACGTAATTTTTTTAGAGCTTTATAATTAAGGCAATGACTACTAATATTTTATTTTTGATAATATTTTATTGGTAAATAAAATATCTTTAAATATGTTGTTATTTATCTAATTCAGTAGTTTATAATAGACTTAAAAAGTGATGATTTATCTTTGAATTATCCTCTTCATACACTTAGCGAAAACAGTAACTTTAATTTATAAATAGGAAATTGTATCGTGAAACGAAGAACAAATTCAAGCTCGCTTGAAGTATATTGAAATTCAGCTTCTATAAAAAACGGGTTTTCGAGCAGCCTATTCGAAGGTAACAATCGAAGTAAAATCTTATATTTCTGGATTACAAGGTCCTTGTATGTTTACTTTTTAATAAAAAAGGAAAAAAAAATTAAATCGGTGATCCAAAAAAAATTTGTGTTGAAGGGTTTTGGCCGCCTTCTAGTCAAATGTGCGGCCACTGTGCGGCGTACTGATTACAGAGTCGCTATCATGATGCTATTAAATAACATATCCTGGGTATATTTGTACATATCTGTCATTGCTTTGTAAATGATTCATAATGATGCGTAGCCATAAAAAAATACTGATCCGTCCTGATTTTTTGCTACAAGCGATGACTTATGATCTGGTTGAGGAGCATTTAGCTTTCTTAAAAAGAAGTATCAATACAATATCTAACATTTTTTAAACTTTGATTTGAAGGTTTGAAAACAATATTTTTTCCAGAACAGCAAAATTAAGCTATTGTCTGGAGCGAATTTTGCATATCATTTTAAAATGTCCTTTCTGCTTCCTTTATCTTGTAAATCGTAGTAGGGAGACATATTAAAGCTTAAACAGTTATTATCAATGACAAACAATTTAAAACTATAGGCAGGGCACTTAATTGACATGAAATGGTTTGCGACTAAGTTTAATTTGTACTTGGCTAAGTTGTTTTAATCCTTTGCGCTCTGTGCCTTTTTGCGCCTGTCAACTTGAAAAAAAAATGCTGCAGTTTTTGGAAAAATGATTTTTTAACCTTCTCTTTTGACAACGCAAATGTTTTTACGCAGACTTGAACTCATATATTTGCTTCTTCATATTATAAAGGGTTTTTCGACAAGAAGTTTGTTTTCTAAAACAAAATAAAACAAAAAATTTTTATTGGGCTACGAAGAGAGAAATTCAGTAATTATGAATGAAAAATGATATCTGGTAAATGTCCACCAAGACCTCGCTGACAGATGTTCTTTGTTCAAAGTTTTTAAACACTTTTTGGCAAAATGGCGGTCCGATTTCATTAATTACATCACGGATTTGAGTTCAGTTTTAAGGTTGAAATCGATTCGATAGGCTCCGTATAGACTCTGTTAAGCCATAGCCCCATAAAAATGATACAGTGGTATTAAATCACAGGATCTAGCTGACTACTTATCTGCTAATTGTCGTGAAATTATGGCGATCGGGAAATTTGGTTTGCAATATATTGATCGTTTTATCGTGGTATGTGTGGTATGTGTCACCACATATCAGTAGTATCCACTTCATCAATTATATTGCAAAATTGAGTTGTTATCACCTCGAGATAGCAGTAATCCCTTGACCCATACCGCATTTCCAGCGTCATCTTCAGCTGTTCTGCTGAACACATTTTTACTGAAAAACTGTTCTCAAGTATAAAAAATGCTATTAAACAAATTAAAATAAAAACAAAAACAAAAGCTCTTTTGAGTACAATAAAATGTTATGATATTCTATAACAAATGCAGAACGTGCATTATTTAGTTGCAGCATTTTGTGGTTTGAAATTGAGAAAGTCTTAATAGAAAAAATATTTTTAACTTAAAAAAGCATTATAAAGTTCTTGTATTTTTATTTTTTTAATGTTCTTGTATTATTTTTTAATTTTTGTTTGTTGTTGCACAAGAAGTACCTTAAAAGCTTTCATTTATTCATGTTTGTTATGGAGAAATGTTTTTATATCATACGAGACTTTTGTGTTTTGTTTCTTTTCTTTCTTCTCTTTTTTCATTTTTGTAATGAGTTTTACAAAAAATTTTTTACTGCTGATTCATCTAGGGTTGTTTGTTTATACTTCTTTAAATTCCTTCACACTTTTAACAATGACTTCTTGATTATTTGACATTTTTGTTTTTGTCTACTCCAGTTTAAGACACTTGTACTTGTTTCTTAGTTTCTGTGTTAGCCTTACTTGCTCACGTATGAGTTGTATGCAATTTGTTTTTGTTGTGGATGATGATGATGTTGTTTAAAGCAAAGAAAATTGGCTTTTGAAGTGCAGCCTAGCGCCTGCTGGTTTCTGGAAGTGTTACTTCATGTGTCACAACATAATAAATGCATCTTCCGTTGAAGGTAGGGATTTATTCATTTGTTGTTTTTGTCACACGTAAATGCTTTTTTTAGAACTCATGCGATTGTAGGCAAAAGCCAGCGGGCTTAAGTAAACAAACAAATTGTATACGAACGTGTAATTCACAAACAAATTTGTTAAAAATGAAAAATACAGCTTTTGAATATAATGCAATATTTGAGTCCTGCAATTTTCCGAAGTAATTTATGATGCATTTCTTTTTCATTTATAAAGACTTATCCAGCATCTGTAGCAGCGAGGATACCATAGTCAGTACCTTGAGCAATAAAAGATTTTTAATATTTTCGAACCTAAAATTTATCATTTGAATGAAGTGCAGCTTTAAAATTTAAAATAAAAGTAGAAACCCTAGATCTTTATATTCTGTGAAGGTTCATTGTGCAAAAGCTAGTAATATGTAAGAAATATGTGTTCTCTTTTAGATTTCGGTGCTAATGTAACCAAATAGCGTTATATGGAACGTAAGCTACGATGGAATATTGATAATGGAGATGACTGAGGACCCTTTTTAATTCAGATACGCTGACGATATTGCGGCAGCTATCCAGGCAAGGACCACAGAGGGCACTGAACGTAAGCTGCGACAACTCATATTGAGGACCAAGACATGGCTTGACTTGCTGCGTATAAGACGGAGCTTCTGCTTCTCACAAGTTCCTGTCGAGATAGATGTCCCGATGAATGAAGTAGTGCAGCGCACTCGGAGGATGTTGAATTACTTCGGGGTAAGATTGGACCGAAAACTGATATACTGGAATCAAATCCAATACTCAACATCAAAAGCGGCGATTATAACGGCACAACTCGGCCGACTAATGGAGAATACCGAAGGACGCAGCCCAAGTAGGCAAAGGTTACTACAGCATCTACTATACGGGAGTGATTCCCCCGGGGGCACATGATAGTCTTTTTGGAGCCTACTATTCCCTCTAGACTGGTGTCTTGCGTGGTAAAAGGGAGCCCAGGCCCCTTAAAGGCTAGTAGGAGCCATCTGGACAATCCACTATATTTCCACGGGAATCAGTGAGTCCCAGAGTTCCGCCATTTGTCTCTTTAGACAATTAGCTGTTCCCTGGCTGATAATTGAGGTTGGCCCCTATATGGGAGTATCGTTGTGGTTGTGGTTTCGAGGCCCTCGTTTGAGTTTGTGGGTCGGATCATTCAAAATGAACACAATGAATGGTGCAGGTCCAGTGAGTATGAATACCGTCGTGTTCTTAATTACATTAAGCTTCATGCGTTCTAGACCAGAAGTTCGATAGTCTCCATCTCTTCAGCAAGGAGTGAAGGCTGCGGCCTACTCCGGGCGTTTGAAGTTGCAACTAGGAGTGACCGGAGGATATACGTATCCGAAGGCCTTCTAGGGCGAGGATGACGCTACATATTACCCACAGTGGTAATAATCCTCCATCTGATTAAGGCCCTCGACCTGATGCAGATGTAAATCTTATCACGTCATACGAGAGTGAGATATGGGCGCAGAAATTAAGCGTCAAAAGCAGGGCAAAGGCTTTACTGTCGGTGTAGAGAACAGCGGCATTGCGGGTCGCATCTGCTTACCGCACTGTATCGGTACCTGCTGTTTTTGTAATAGCCGGAATGCGGCCAATAGATTTACTGGCGATAGACCGAAGGAGAATGTACTACGCTAGACAGCATAACTCCCTAGCACCACCCGAAGTAGCTGCCTTAAAAAGAGAAACCATGGAGAAATGGTACTTGCGATGAAAGAGTAAGTACTATAGGAGATGGACGTACCAAATGATCCCGGTTTTTGATAAATGGATCTACAGGGAGAACGGAGAAGTAAATTTCTACTTAACACAGAAGCTGTCTGAACACGGCTACTTTACTAAATACCTATATGATATGGGGAAATGCAGCACTTGCTTCTGCCTTTACGAGGAGGATGATGTAGTGGAAGACGCTGACCACACCTTCTTCAAGTGCCACCGTTGGTCTGAATACCACGGGGAAATGAAGGCACAAACTGCATGAACGACAACAGCGAATGTAGTACACAAAAATGTTAGCAGTCGCGAAAACTGGACTGTTGTGACAAAATATGTGGAACGTGTACTCCGCACGAAGGAACGTGACCTGGATATGGGGACGATAAACCAGCACTGATTTGATGCTTAAAGTGGGTACCTGGACGCAGACGTAGTGGAATAGGGCCATACCGGCCAAATAGGGAGAATAGAGGTCATGTGAAAGCGGTGCTAGGGAGGACAATATATTGCGAACTTAAGGTGGGTTTTTAGCCGGTAGCCGAAACGAAGTCCGGCATACGATTCTCGCTAGATACGTAATCCATTTTCCCATCTTAAACTCAAAAAAGAAAGAAAAAACAACAACATAGCAACAAACTTAACTCTTGAAATATTGAAAAATATGTATTAAATTACACCCTTAGTGTAATAAGGTTAAAAGCATAAAATGAAGACCATGCAGCTATTGTTCGGCAATATAACTTCACTTCACATCTTAATTTTTTAATACTAGGACGAGTCAATAAGTGACTTTTTCAATTTTCCGCCTCAGTTGAAATGACAGTACTGCTAGTGTCATCAGGGAACTAAAATTTCTTTTCTCTCTAAATTTGAAGAAGCTGCGTCATTTAATTTGTATTTGGCAGCCGTTAATGTCAGATTACCTCGCGTTTTGAGAACAAAATTAAAAAATAACTGAATTTTGTGCTATATGGTGCTGTTTTTTCCTTTGTAGTGTGTTTGTGAGAATGGTGTTAAAACTTGTCCATATTGCGTGGATCGACGACCCCACACCTTACACCAAACAGCATCAACATCCTTCGTAAGATTAAATTTTTCAAATTATTCTGGTTCTCTGCCCATTTCTATCTAGTCAATCAGGAGTAATCAATTAAGAAAAATAACATTTAGCTCTTAACTTACATAGATGTATTTCTAACATTGTATCTCATCATCTCTTATAACAATATTTCTAATCTCTAAAAATTAATACATCAAATTATATTTGAAATTTAATTTAAAATATAATTCAAGATTTTTGCATAATATTGTTTAAACAAAAATTTGTTTTTGTTTTCTAGAAATGGTTTTAGTTGATGTAACAGTACAACATATAACGAGAATAAGCCGTAGATATTTAATACTTTAGTTAATGGATTCAGTAAAACCTCTCAATGTATGGAAAAATAGTTTTTTTGTTTCAACGCTAAAATAAACTTTATGACATTGATGATATGATATGAATATGAGTTTTTAATAGATCAATGTATGCTATGTAAAGGTTTGTTCAATATGAAAATTGTTATAAAAAATGTTTTAACAAATTAGGTTAAAAGCATAAAATGAAGACCATGTAGCTGATGTTCGGCATTATAACCTCATGTCCAATGATGAGTTTATTAAAAGAAAAATTAAATACATTTATTTCTTCTAAAGTTTTTACGCAGATATTACAGGCGATATTGTTGTATCGCCTGTAAAAACAGCATATGAGATGTTTATGTTCTGTGTAAGCCTGTAATATTTTATTTAAAATTTTAATTCTCATTTAGTCAAAAAAAAAAAATAATTTGAGCGGTGAGCTGAACAGTTACCCCAACAGACACAGCAATTAGTAAATCTCACTAAAAAGCAGCAAAAGTTAAACTTAAATGTAAGTTATTATATTATTCATTAATATTTCACAAAGATATACGTAAATAGAACATATAACTGCGAAACACAAAATTTCGGAGCGACATATTGTGCTTATATAATAAATTTATACTCATGCCATTATATTATTATTATTATCTTGTACATATACGATTATTGCCCTACATTGTAATATCATTGCTGTATAGCACCACGAAATAAGTTAAGAAGAAGAACATATTCTAATTAGGTATGAAAAATCGAAGAGCTATAATCAATGGTGAAATCAAAATATTATTACGAAGATATCTTGTTTAAGTTTTCAAAGAAAATAATTATCAGTACAAGAAGTAGACGAAATGACCTTCTACGCAGTTTTCTAAGAAATCTTATACACATAAGGCAACAACTTGCTGTTAAGAAATTCCATGAAATAAGCTAAACAATAGAAAACAAAAACAACTAACACAGAACAAAAACAAACCAAGCAGCCACTTACACTGATTGATTATAACAATATAGGGTGATGTTAAAGCAGAATAACCTCGCACCACTTGCTGGGCATATGTATTATTTCAAGTTGAATCATCGTTGAGTAAAGACAAGAAAGTTACCATCGTGTTTATTTTGTGTGTATTGAAAGTAATAAATCGTTTAATTTAATTTAAAACTCTAAAGTGCTGCATTATTAATTTGCATAAAAAAATGCAATATATTAAAACGTTTATTGAAAGGTTCACATTTAAGCTTAATACTGTATTAAGCTTAATACTGTATTAAGCTTAAATGTGAACCCCTAAAAATTAAATTTAAAAAATTTAATGACATATTGTGTTTATATAATAAATTTATACTCCTATCGTTATATTATTAATGTCTTGGGTACTATTATACTACATACATACCACTACAAAATATGCTTAAGCTGAGGCATGATAATGATATAACGAAGCAATTATTATTGACAAATTTTTATTATTTATTATTTGACTTGATTCGAATAATTTATTTAAAAATACTTTTTAATATTATTTTAAAATAATTTTTATACTAAAGGTACGGTCACACTTATGAAATATTTTCATGAAAACATGAAATATTTGTTTGCTGTAATGTGACCATAAAATATTTTGAGGGTGAAAACATGTTTTTGAGAAAACAAATTTATTTCTCAACAAATAAAAGTTTCTGTAATGTGACCACCCTATGTGAAATATTTTCCAATGTTTTGAACAAACAATTGTTTGCTCGTACAAAGTTTTTGTACGAACAAACACTGGCAAACATTTAAAAATAATTTAATAAATAGAATAATAATAGAAGTAATAATAGAATAAATAGAATAGAATATTAAATAGAATATTGAGTCCAGCGTAGAAGGTGATTTAATGGATGTGACTATGGAGGTAAGTAAATAAATATAATAAGAAGTAATGCAGAATTCTAGAGACAACGGGGATCATTCAACTTCTAAAACATTAAAAAAAAACAAAAATCGTGATGGACTGGGGGGATGAAGACATATACAAGCTTCTTGCACTTGTTGAAGCAGAGAGGTGTTTGTGGGATGCTTCAGATGAAACATATCACAACAAAACTGCAAGGGATTCCGCATGGCGATGCATTCAATCCCAATTCAAGGAAAAGTTTGCGGTTGCAGACTTCAATGCCAAGTGGACAAACTTACGGATTCAATACCGTGGATATTCAGCCAAGGCCAAAACTAAATCTGGGCAAGGCGTTGTAGGCACTCCTAAATGGAGGTTTTACAACGCATTGACTTTTATGGGACGTGCTGAGCAGAAGCACACACAGCAGACTGTCTCAAACATTGTTTTCAATGTGGATGAGGAAAATAGTTGCAAGTATATTGATAAATATATGTAAATAATAATGATTTTTAAGTATTTTAATACTTGTATCATTTAAAAGCACCAAAGTCCTCAGAAAATGGTTATAAATCATCATCATCAGCCAAAGGGAAGCAGCCTACAACACCAGCCACGTAGATAGCTGAAAGTATGCGGGAGGCTGTCAATGCAATGAAGCAGCAAAAGTAAAGGGTTTTAGACCCCAATGTTGCTTTCGGGAATTACATTGGTAGCGAGCTGAATACACTTAAGACGGAGTCTGTGGCAGAGGTGCGCAAGCGTGTCACAATGTGTTTTTTAGAATGTTTGGAAGAAGAACGCATGAAGGAACATCCGTAGGTTTGTCCATTTGGCATTTAAAGCTGCAATCATATATTTTTCCTTAAATTGACATTTAATACCTCGCCAGCGCAATCCGTTAAAGTTTTGTTGTGCTATGCTTTTTTTCTCTCTGCTTCAACAAGTGCAAGAAGCTTGTGTATGTCCTCATCCCCCCAATTCATCAGGTTTTTTGTTTTTTTTACGTTTTAGGAGTTGAATGCTCCCCGTTGTCTTTAGAATAATTTTTAAATGACTACAATTTTTAAATGTTTTACTTATTATTTGGATGTTATCCTTATGTTTTTATTGAAGTAAGGTTATTTTGTTTTGTTTTATTGTTATTATTTTTGTTGATGAAAACGAATTAATAAACAATTTTTAAACTTAACATGACGTGAATAGTATTTTATTATATGTGTTTATATTGGAAATTAACTTCCCCCTCTTCTACAAAAAATCTTGAAAATTCATTTCTTGCTGCTAAAGTCTCATTTGATGTATATGAAAGACATTTTTGTACATTTTGCAAGCCTTTTGCGTCATTACCATTGCGCCACTCGCCTGGAACTAATGTACCGTCTGCAGTATAGTGGTCAACTAAGTTTTTGGTGTAATATAATGAGCTTTTGCGGCTCATTAAATAATTGTGCAGCACGCAGCATGCAAGTGTTACTTGCCTTGTTTTTGTTGGATTAAGCTTCATTGGGCTGCGCATTACACGGAAACGTGCAGACAAAATTCCAAAAGCGTTTTTTATTACTCGCCTTGCTCTTGAGAGGCGATAATTGAAAACTCTTTGAATGGCATTTAAATTTCTATTGCCATAAGGCTTCATAATATTGTTACTTAATGCAAACGCATCATCCGCAACATGAAAATACGGCACTGGTGCTTTTGTGGGTGAAAGTGGTTTTGCACTAGGCAAATGTAATTTATTATTGGTAAGAGCTTCATAAAAGCTACACTTTTTGAAGACACTACCATCAGATATACGGCCGTTAGAACCAACGTCGATATATAAAAACTTATAAGATGCACTTGCGATAGCCATGAGCACAATGCTATGCAGTCCTACAAAAATGTTCAATGAAGGAAATTTTTAACAAATTATATCCAACATATTTATCACTTGAGTTTATCCTTAAGAAGTTTCTGTACAACTGTGGATTTTCACAACGTAGCTCCAACAGTAATTTTGCACAACATCCCTCCTCATTTTGGCGTTGAACCCACTTACGCACCCATTGCCTTTTCTGTTTCTTATTTTTTTCCTCTTTCTCCACATCTAATAAAGCAGCTGCTCCACAACTCAATAGAAATAATGTTTCGCAATCCTCCATATCAATTTTGTATTATAACACAAACTATTTTTTTTTACAGAAATTTATAGTTATTAATGTTTTTGTTTTTAAGAAAACAAAAGTATACACATTGACTGTTTGCTGAAACAAATTACTATAGAAAATATTTGTTTAAGTGTGACCGCAAGAAAAACATGTTTGCTCGTATTTTGTTTCAAACTGTTTCACAGCTGTTTCATAAAACAAATTTTGTGAAATATTTTGTTCTAATGTGACCATGAAACAAAAATAGAAAAATTTTAAGGCAAATATGAGCAAACATGTTTCATGAAAATATTTCATAAGTGTGACCGTACCTTAATTATAGTTATTTGAGCTTTTCAATATTTGATTAGTAATTTATTATTTATTATTTTTTCAATATTTCGTTAAACCATTGGGTGGCATCTTCATCTTCTAAAGTTTAATAATTTTTTATAAAATAAAGACGTAGTGCTTAATAATAAATTAGTAAATAAAATAATTTTTTGTTGTTCTTCTTTTAAAAGAACAAATACTATTTTATCTTTTGACATTTACGTATTTAAATAGATTCGATGGATTACTGAACAAATGGAAAAGTTATTATTAATAATGAAACCAAAATACCTTAAGGCCAAACATTGCTTGCTTCAGCTATATTTTGAATATATTTTGGGATAGTTATATTGGTTTCGTTCTGCTTAAGGATTTACCAAAAAATTATAAATCGTTCTTTAAGCCTAATAACCATTAAATAATCACATGTCTATAAAAATTTGTACAAAGATTATAAACTATTATTTATAATAACTAACTAATTTCTTCACTGCCAGCCTATATTTTTTCTGAGAATATAATGCAGTCCTTGATTCCTTGTTATTTTCACAAACAAGTCTTTTTCGCCTAGAATTACTTAAAATAAATTATTAAATTAAAAAAATATTTAAACGTTTACCCGTAACTAACCACTTTAGATCTCGAAATGTCTACTATTTTTGCTAAAATATTTTAGAAATTTATCTTAATCAAATGCTAAACTTAATACCAAAATCAATCTTTTAACAATATGGCCAACTGTAGTAAAATCCACTTTAAAATTGTATTATTGCTTTTCATTAAGCTCAAAGTATGTTTTCTACATCATGACACAAAATGTACTTGAATGCATTGTAGATATTGTATACTTTATTAAATAGCTTTGGCAGACCTCCTCATTGTTATTCAATGGTAAAATTGATTACTTTAAAGCCAATGCTAAGTTTATGACACTGATGGCATGCAATCATATGAGATGAGCTTCTGATTGATCCATGTGTGTAACGTTATAAACGTGAGTAGAAAATACAGTAACTAATGCTCGTGCATATGCTCAGCTTATTCTCTATTTGATATAAAAAACAAGTAATAAAAATGTTTAAACAAATTAGGTTAAAAGCTTATTTATATTGACGACAATGTGGCTGTTGTTTTGATGCAACCATAATAATGTTACTGCTTTTTAGATTTCATTTTGTGTTGATTGCTGGTCTTCATAATCTAATAATGTGGTTTTGCAAAAATATTTTCATTTAAAATTTGTTAAAAATAAAATATATGGGATTGATGAAAAAGTTTTTATATATTTGTAATGAAATTATTATATAGATTATGTTGGAGTAGCATGTAGTAGTTATTTATTGAAAATGTTGGTATCAACAATTCCTTGATAAAAAACTAATAATTGTTTATACAGCAGTCAGATTTGGTACTAAATACAATTGAATTAAATAAATGTAATTATACTCATTAACAAGTATATTTAAATATATAATTTTTAACTGTTAATTGTGTAAGTGCACAATCTGAGTTTTTTTCCACAAACATATCACATGAATAGTTAAACATCGTTTATTATTTGTCAAGTCAAAGTTGTAGTCCGTTAAAGGCGGCAAGTTGTATGTATGTGTGGTAAAGAGAGCTAAAAAACTGATTACGATCTACGCTTAACAAGTATGTTTAATCAAAACGAAGAGGAAAGTTATCAGCCATCGGCGGTTAACCATAGTAATTGTATATTGAATACGAGATCGCAAATTGAAATCTCAAACAATCCTTAATTATTACAAGAAAAATCTCTTCCCCACTTTGAAATGTGTTTTCGAAAGTAAAAGGCGGCTCCAGTCGCTGTGCTAGCAAGAGCCCCAATTCGGAAGAGAAATAATTAAGGGGTTTTAAAGTCCAACTAGTGACTTTACACCCACAATGGTACCACGGAAACCTTTTGGTCCCAGGGATATGGTCCTCTTTTGCTTACTGGTGCGTTCCCATGGAAAGTAACTTGGTGGATATAGTTTAATATCGAATGCTTTTTAAAATCCACCGAAGAGAGATGTTACCGCATGGCAACATCCAATATCTAATATTTGTGCATGCAACAAGGCAAGGAGTTGAATAGTATATACTTAGATATATATGCGCCCTAGGGCGCGGGTAAGCTTTAGACAAATCAACCAGTGGTAAGACCACCGTCAGATTAGGGAAAAATGGCCAGGTGCTAACGTAATTCTGTTATAAGGCCGATATGTTTAAAAGGGGAGCAAATACAAAACAGCAGTTTAAACTGTTCAAAGTGAAGCTTAGAAGAGGAAAACAGATTATTCTTGAAGTAACACTTAGACCATAATTTCTGCTTATTTATTGTGTGTTCTTTCAAAAGAGCTAGAATAGAGGTTTCATTGGTTGAAGATTATTAATAGTTAACAACAAAACTGCAGTTTTTTCTTAGTTGATTGAAAGGTCTATTTAGAAGACTTTCTTTAGTGAGCTGTAATAATTCTGAAACCTCAAAATATGTTCTCTGCTCATTTGCTAAATAAGATATTTTAAGTTTGAGTTATCCGGGAGTTATAAAGCGTTGTGAGTGGTTAAATGTAAAAGTTTGATAAAGTTTATGCTAAGTAATAGAAATAATTGGAATAAATCTAGGTGCAGCCAATGAATAACAGGGCTGGCTAAAGGTGCATGTTTATGTTTATTAAATGAACAGCTGCCTTTTTTAACCACCTTTTTGGGGCATTCTCACTCCATAAGAAATTTTTTTTCTTTATTTTATAGTAAAACAATTGCGATTGAATATCGTCAAATGCAACGTTTCAAATTAAAGGGCGAAATTAATCTGCAGATGATGGAGTTTCTGCTAGTAATGAAAAAAATAGCAGTTTCTTACTCGTAACAGTTTTAACAGTTTTGCTTAAACAATGATTAATCGAGGTAAATGGAGAGGTATAGTAAACGAGATATTCTATAGTTCAGATCAAAAATATCTGCCATTTATAGTAAAATCATAGGTTAAATATACTATATATATGCTACTGCATATAAAGGTTATTTTCAATAGCAGTTGCCCGCAAATTTAACTTTTTCTGAAACAGATAAACACTCAAAACTTCTGCCCACAAACGATTCAATTAGTATTTCTAATAAGGAATAGTAATAATGTCTTATGTTCTTTCAATTATCTGAAAAATTCACCAGATTTATCATAAAAAGCCTATGCCCGTAACTTCGTCTAAATCGCTAGAATTGCGATTCTGAGAAATCTGATATATGCTCGTTTAAAAAATCTCCTTTTACAATATTTTATTAAAATCCAGTAGTTTTTATGGTTTCTTACACAGACAGGCAGACAAAAATGTCAAATTTGTATTTCGCTCCATTTCATATCAGAGACATCAGCACACATTCTTATTATTTAAACTGGACATTTTTTTATTCAAAGCACTGTTATGATATTAACAACTTGTTATGAAATAGATTTGTAAAATTATGTTTTCTTTAATGTTTAGGAAAACAGCTACGGCAATAATACACAATATTAATTGATATGTTTTTCTTAAATTAGCAGACTCAAATCTTAACAAATCCAAAGCTTTTTTTATTTTAACACTTATACCTTTGAGGTTAAAAAATATTATTGTCTTTTAAATTGCTATTTAAGACATATCTTTTTTCAGTTATGCGCTTGTTAGTTAATAATTTCTTTTGATTATAAATCATTAACTAGACGCATTCTTATTCAATATTAAATCATATGCTGAGCATAAGATAACTTTGAAATTTTTTAGAAAGATTTTTAAGTGTGCGGTGATGGAAAGAATAAATGTGGAAAGGTATCGAAGATCTTAATCTTAAGTTAGTTTCTACTTTATCCACCAGTTGTATACGACAAATACAATTATGTCACAGCAAGAAGGACTTGGAAAAAATTGTAATTATTATTTCTTACACAATATGAAAATGCAAATCGTTTGTGTTGATTAAAATAACAGGAAAAATAAGACATCTACCGGCATTATTAACATCTATCTACCTTAGGTTGTATAGATTGTAAACATTATCTATTTAATGAAATAAATATGTAAATAATAGAATTAGAAATAATCATATTCAATCAAAATTAATTTACATGGACTAAGTCCATATATAATCCAAACCTTCTTCGTTGTTCTCTTTATTATTCATTACACATATATTTCTTCTGTCAATTTCTGTACTATCAGTTTAGTGGCAAATTTGATTTTGATTATTGTGAGGAAATTATTAAAGCACGGTGCTTTTTATTTATTAAGTTAGTAATTTTAATTAAATCGCATAATGGATTAGCAAAACTTACAAATTGATTGATAAACCGTGAAATATAGTGACATTTGGCAACAACACTCGCCTTTCTAAATTTTTTGTAAAATATTGTTGTTGACCTTTCTAACAAAAAAGGTCGATTTTAGAAAACCTGACTGTTATTCAACAAATAATAACACATACATTAAGTTTATATCAAAGAAATTTTTGACACTGTTAAGCAAAAAATTTACTAATTTTTTAGTCTGTCTAGAATTTATTTATAATCTTGTGCCTTGGCTTACTCTTCTCCATATCTCGTGTGTAAAAAGGATTATTTAATTCAACGAGTTGCTGTAATACTACACATTTACCCCACTTCATACGTATCAACAAGAGGCATACATGGAAGTTACATATTGGATGACTTATGTAATGGCAAATGTTAAAATTATTATAATCGCCCATGAGATCTCTAGTATGTCGCCTTTAAAAATAGCACCAGCTGAGACAATTAATAAGAAGTGTACCTATATATAAGAAGAATATTAAATGTCTATTAATATTTTAAAAATAATATTAATATTAGTGTTGTTAATATAGTAAAGTAAATTTAAAATAAAATAATAAAAATATAAGAATTGATGCTTTAATTTTCTTTAAAATTTTGCTTATTTTATAGAAGAAAACTTGTATTATGATATTAGCAAAGTTTTTCATTTCTTATCAGCAGTTTTCAGGCTTTGTGTTTCACAAATCATTATTTTATGTTTAATAACATTTAAATATTTAGTAAGTTGAGTCGATAAAAGCAGCCTTCTAATGGATTTTAATTATTAACGATTTCCGCAGAAAAAGTATTTTTGAACTAGAGAGTAAATAACTTTTCATTTTTGTTTTTGTGTTTTCTTTGCTATTTTCAAAAGGGCCGCGTTTGAGATTAAGATTCTCGAGTTGATATAATTTTATAAACACAAAACAAATAAAAAACAGAACTTTAGAGCGAATTTTAAAATGGTTTTTTGCTATAAAATTGTAAACATTTATAAGTCAATTTAAATGTTTGATTCGAAACAGTCTGGTAAATTTTTTATGTGAAGTGAATAATGACAATGAAGGCAAGAAAAAAAAATTTTAAAAAAGATAAGAATATACAAAAAGTTTTTCGCTGTAAATCGAATCAATGGTAATGCAAAGTGATTTCATAGCAATAACAACTAGAACTTATCTTTCAATATTTTTGAAAAAGTCCTCATGCAGTAATATGCCCTCGATGTTCCCACAAACTGACATGTTCTTTAAGATAATTCTGCAAGCTGTTCAATAAGAAAGGTGACAAGCTGATAAATACTTGTTAATTTGAACGCATATCGATGATGTATTTTACATTACGAGAGATTTTTAAAAAATTTTTAAATTGTTTATTCTTTTGTAAGTGATCGATGGAGAAGGTGCGACTTAGTATTTAAACCATCAGATTCTAAAGGGGTATTTACAAGAAGTATGTTTTCTAAAACAAAATAAAACAAAAAAATTAAGGTTAAGATGATTTAAATTTTTATTGTATAAGGAAGAGAAAAGTGTGGCAATTATAAATGAAAAATGAGATCTGGAAAATGACGATTCTTACATCAAAGTTTTTAATTACTTTTTGGCAAAGTGACGGTCCTATTTTGTCAATCATATCACGGATTTTTAGTTTTAAGGATGAAATCGATTCGATTGACTCCGTATAAACTTTTTCGTTAACATAGTCCCATAAAAACTAACCCAGAGAAATTATGCGACCGGGAAATATGCAATAAATTGATCCTGTTAAAACCACATGTCTGTGATATCCACATCATCAATAATAGGACAAAATTGAGTTGTTAGCATCGACCGATAGCGTGATCCATTGACCGATACAGCATTTCCAGCTTCATCGTCGAAAAAAAAGAACGGGCCAATTACGCCTCCAGTCCACATAGAGCACCGTACAATGACATATTTAGCATACTATTTTTAGAAGCCCAAATGCGTCTCTTTTGTATATTGATATATCCTGACAAGTAAAAATGGGCTTCGTCTGAAAAAATGATTTTTTTAGAAGAAACCATCCGGTTGTTTCTGAATGAATTGAGCGAATTTACGGCGATGTGAATGGTCGGTCGACTCCAACTCCTGCGCCAGTTGAACCTTGTGAGGCATAAAATTCAAATCCTTATGCAAAATTCGCCATGTGGTGGTTTTGGATAACCCCAATTGTTGAGATCGTCGAGGAATTGAATTTTTTGCTGCTATGAAGTCACCACCGATAATGTGTTATAATTTACACGAAAAAAAATAAACTAATGCATAAACGGTAAAAAGTACAAGAGACTTTTGTTTAAAATTGAAAAATAAACATTATAACGTAGAAAAGCAAATATCGGTTAAAGTTGTATGGGAATAACCTCTCAAATAAAATTTTTCAATGTATTTAACAATATTTCAAATGCTTTCAGCTAATTTCACACAGTAAATATTTTATTCTCTAAAGATAAGATACTTAAGATAATCCATAAAATGTTCTCACACAAAGGATTCTATTTGCTTGTCCAAAATTTAAGTTGTTGTGTAATCAAGTGATAGATGATGTTTTGAGCTACTTAAATCAAAAATACAAATAAGACTACATATATACTCTATTTATACTCTACATATATATATGGTTTATACTTGCAGTAATACTAAATGATTTTGTCACTAAAGTCAATAATCGGCATCATGCATTAGAATGGTCATTAAGTATGATGACTTATCATTTGCAATATAGAATTCAATGTTCACACATACATATTGAAGAAATAAGCAGTCGATGTATCACCCTTTTCTCAAATATAAACTGATCCTTTGTAAATGTCATTACAATAAATGTTTCAGACATACTGAAGTTAAGCTACTATTATAGTTAATGTTAGACGATGTATGCAAACATTCGAGTACACAAAACCGTCATGTAAATTGCAACATGATAGTTGAACTATAATGTTTTTAGGATAATAATTCAATATTTTTTTTTTTGAAAATTCTACAAATTCAAGACTGTTGTGCGTGTGCAAATTGTTTTGTTTGTTACTATCCAAAAATGTTTCTCTGTTATATTGAGAATATTGTGCACAATCAGTTTTCAGTATTTGTGTATTTGTATTTGGCTTTATAGACGTTGTGCCGTTTTGCATTGGTGCATGTATTTACTTAAGCACTTTAACAAATGTTGAATGTTGGATTAGAAAAATGCAACTTCTTAGTTGTGTGAGTTATTTATTATATCAATTTCTTTATTTAAAAATATTTTTTGCTTTTAAAATTAGTTTTTAGCACATTACGAAGACATTTATGGAATAATTTTTGAAAACCATTTTTTATTATGATGTAAACATATTTGAAAGTGACCCTCGCATAGATGTTGTGTATGATCAAATTCTGCTTCTATATAACTCGTTCAAACTTATTTCTTATATCTGAAAAAATTAGCAACTAGTAAAGATTGTGAAATATCGCTTCTTTTTTGACATCCTTATGTAAATAACAGAATCAATCATTCAAATTGGACCATTATCCAGTTAAACCAGCATATTTATTTATTATAGCAATAAAAGTTTCTAAGATCGTACGGAGTTGTTAAAAGAAACTAATCTTTTCAGTGAATCTAATTTTTTCAAGATTTAAGAAATAAAATATTGTTTATTGTTGTTAACCATGCACAGATAAGTTACGTCTATCAGACCTATGACTTTTTAATTTTGTACTCCATATCTGTGGCTTGTAGTGAAAGAGAATGTATATGCTCAGTATTCTCAGTTGATCTCAGTAGCTTGCTAATGGTTATCAAAGAGAAAATTCAATAAATACATGATCTCAATAACTCCTATGCCAATTTTTTTTTTTTAAGTCCTTAAAAGGATGTTAGAAACTATACGTGTTTCATACGTAACTATATATTTAGCGTACTAAAATATAACGTTATCTTTCTAGGGATAATGATTGCTGCAACCCAATAAAATTTTATATCAATCAATAATTTTAAAATTAGTCTAAGTGTGTTAAATTACTAGAATAAGTAGAGTAGTTCAATAGAAGTGTTACAATGCAATATAAAAGAAACGGGCAGAAGCCCCTTACTTTAACTTGAACCACTGTATCCCATATAGGATCATGAGTGTGAAAGCAAATGATATTTAACTGGATGTAATGTTATAATTAAAAAAGAAGTTGAAAAACAGTGAAATACAACCTACACTGCATCGATGCTCTAGTGAATCAATAGAGTTGGATATCCTTACGTCTCCAATGAGCCTCTTGGCCCTCTCCTGTATGCGGTCGAATAACTCCAAAATAAACTTTGGGGTGCCGGCCCATACATAAGAGTTGTATTTCGTCTTTGGATAGATATAAATGGTATAAATAGTATGAAGATCGGATAGAGTAAAGCATCTCCTACACCGTTTTAAAAAATCGAGCCACTTGAAAGCTTCTTTAGAAACCTGAAAAATGTGTTTAACCCATCGAACCCCACACTGAATTTTCATGCCAAGAATATCAAGAGCTTCCAATTCTGTAACATCTTTATCACCCATAGTAATAGATGCAGCACCATTTTCGAACACAGATACAAGCGTAAACATGCAACATTGCGTCTTAGGAGCATTAAAGTCGACTCTATTCACACGACCCCATTCGGAAATCGTTGCGAGATCGTGATTGAGTGTGTCATTCATGTTCCGTCTTTCGGAACTCCCCTCCAACTGGTTCGGTGTATTAGCAAATGAATACGAATGCCAAATGCTGTTGTCATCTGTGAAAGATTAAATAAAGTTGAAAGTTTGACAAAGAAGGTGATTTAGAAAAATAAGAAAGAGAGCAGGAGAAAGAATGAAGCCTTGTGGTACTTCTGAATTAATCTTGAACTAATCGGATGAAATCCTATCTATAACACCCCGTATAGTTTTAAGAAATTATCACCGGTACCAAAATCAACTAGCTTTGACAAAAGTGCATCATGTCACACTCTACCAAACGCCTTGGAAATTTCTGGAGGCACCAACTTACTTTCTCCGAAATAATATATGGAGTTGCACTACCATACTGTTGGTCGCAAAGTAAGCCGTTTGACTCCAGGTACCTCACAAGATGAAAATTAATCATATTTACCATTACTTTAGAACGTGCAGAACAAATTGCAGTCGGGCGGTAATTTTCAGGGATTGGCATTACATTAGCCCAATAACAGTAGTTTGAGCCATTAAAGCTTTAGCGAAATTTTTAAAATAATAATCCACCTGAAAATTATTTTTACTTATTAATTCATATTTTATTCATAATATTATACAAAGTTCTGTAGTTTGTTTTCATTCCTAAATAATAAAGTACAAAAAAAAATGTTTAATCATAATTTAGCAAAAACATAGGTATGTGTATTTAAGTATTTTTTCGACATTATAACGAATAATAACAAGCGTAGCTTTTAAATAACTCAAACTTTCTCATAGTGGTACCTAATTATTCTTACAAATATAACTAAACATGAAGATTTGTGCAATACTATGTTGCGTTTAATAATCCTGCAGCATATTACTAGCAACAATTTGTTTATAAACACGTTACAAAGACGTCATGTGCAATATCGTTCCACCAGCTGGCAACACATTATGTTTTGCACATGTTTGTATTAAATGGAATAAAATTTAGTTGTAATAAAAAACAATTCTATAAGATTCTATAAAATATGTATCAGCAAAAACTAAAGTAAAATATCTATAAGATACATATAAAAATAAAAAGAATTACATAGAATAAAATCCACCACATGTTCAGGATAATAAACAAAAAGCGAACAGTGGGAAATAAGTTGGAATTAATGGAATGGAATACTTCTTATAGTCTCTATGTTTGAATAATAAAAAAAAAACAATGAAAAACATGTTTCGATTATAAATATTTATGAAATTTAATTTAGTTACTTGCTGCATGTATTTCTTTAATGACATCTAGAGAGATGATATTTGAACAACTTGAAAATAGTTTTTTATTCAAAGACGTTGATTGTGTAATAGAATGGTAACTGGGATAAATTGTAAAATTTCCATAACAATTTCTGTTATTTCTAGCATCCTTAAAATAATTGATTACAAATTGTTATAGAAATGAATGCTTAACATTTAATCTTTAATTTATAATTCGTGTTTTTGAAGTTAGGCCATTGCTTGGCCGTCTTTTTATGTTTGTATTTTAGGATAAAAACGATAACGATGTTAGTCCAAACAATTAGAAAATTATTATAATAAACAAAAGAAAACAGAAAATAAATAAAAACGCTTACAAATTTTTTTATTACGAGATTTATTTATTCGCACGTAAATCATATTCAAAAAATTGAAATCCACCCTGAAAATTAGGATCCTGTTAAAGTTACATTCCGTAAAATTCGCGATATTTTCGGACGATTATGTTATCCTTTTGAGATTGCTATTAAGAATTTTGTCGTTAAATTTTAGCTGACAGGCTCGATACACCAACGCGTGTTCGACCGGGTCGTTCAACTGAAAACATCGCAGCCGTGGGCCACGGTGTTGAAGTAGATCCAAATTTGTGAATTCCTCGACGTTCCCAAAAATTGAAGTTATCCAAAATCACCATATGATGAATTTTGCGTAAGAATCCAACTTTGAAGCCTTACAAAGTTCAAAGCCGGCCGTCCATTCACATCGCCGTAGATTCACCCAATTCATTCAGGAACAAACGGCGGGTTTTTCTGAAAAAAAATATTATTTCCGACGAAGCTCGTTTTTCGTTGTGAGGGTATGTCAACAAGCAAAATTTCCACATTTGGGCTTCTGAAATTTTGCATGCTCAACGTGTCACTACATGGTGCGCTATGTGATCTGAAGGCGTGATTGGGCCGTTTTTCGCAGATAAGGCTGGAAATGCGGTAACGGTCAATAGATTACGCTATCGCGAGATACTAACAACTCAATTTTGGCCTATTATTGACCATGTGGATATCACTGACTTGTGATTTCAACAGCACGGTGCAACAATTAACACAGCCTATGAAACAATCAATTTGTTGCAAACAAAATTTCGCGATAGTATAATTTCACTATAATCAGCGAGCCAGATCGCTGTATTATTATTTGTGGGGCTATGTTAAGGACAGACTCTATACGAAGCCAATCGAACAAATTAAAGTGATTGAAATCTTTGATAAAAGAATCGACATTTGTCAGCGTGATCGTGGTAGACATTTGCCAGATATCATTTTTTATTCGTAATGGCCGAACTTTTCTCTTCGTAATAAAATAAAAATTTTAATCATCTTAATCTAAATTTTTTATTTTCTTTTTAAAAAATCCTTCATTTTAAGAACGGCATCGATTAAACTAATCGAGCATAAAAAACATAATACTTTTGGTTGCGATGCATTCGTGATGTTCCTTGAATGAGTATAAGTATAATTCGAAGACATTGATTTGATCGGTTAAAAGTGTTTCACACTCACACCTACAATATGACATTAATTTTGTAGCACCAGCTATTACAATGTGGTTTAATTTTTATAACTTTCAACAAATGTTTTTCCTCTTCCTTCAGGAAAAGAATGAAAAAAACTTTTCCCAAAACATCCAAACAAAAGTTTAATGCAACTTAAGTAGCCAAATATTAAATTTATAAAACTTTTGTGATTGTTGGCTTATTTGGTGCAAAAACCATTAAAAAAATGCCCCATCTTGTCGCGACGCATGTCAAAGATATTTGCAGTTCTTACAAAGTCTTATTTTTTACTATTTTATTTTATAATGCAATTACTAGCCAACAATAAGTTTCCTTATGGAAATGCATACAAATAACAAAAATGCAATGTTAAATTATATTTGCAATCTGCACAGATACGACATTACGCCAATCTCAAATATATGCAAACACTTACCGTAAATAATATTCATTTAAATACTTTGGCCAAAAGCCAAGGTAATAATAACACGAAAAAAAGAGGGGCAAAACGAAGCAAGAGTTTATTGTTCTTTTAATATGAAACGATTAATTTTGTTTGTTGTAAAAAGTTTTAGGCTGATTTTATTATTTTATGCAATTTTACTTAAAAAATAAAATAAATTTTTTAGTATTTAAATGGAAAATAGTATTGAGCAAAAAATTATCTTTAAAAAAAATTAATTATTTTTTAATGATAACAGTAAAACTGTATTAATTTGTTTATTCTATAGTCATAAACATCAGCATTTTATTTTTAGTTAGGCTTTAGTTCGTTCTTGCATGGTAGCTTATCCTAAAGAGACAACTGAAATTATGAAATAAAAAAACGACATAAGATTCATAAAATTAAAATTTCACAATAAATTGATTTCATAAATTTAAAAAATTTATATATAAAACCGCCGCAGTTAATTTCCTCTTTTTATTCTTTTTTTTTGAAAAATTTTTAACATAGGGAATATTTTCAGAAAATAAAAAGTATACTGCGAAATTAAAAATTTTAAAGTCTAAAATAATAACAACAAATAAATTTCAGAAAAAAGTTTCGTAAGAAAGCAATTTTATTTCGTGCTTGATTCCTTTGAATAAATATTTCGTGATATTCTTACAAAATATTTATTACAAAAATTTTTATTAAAAAATAAACATCTTATGATATTCTTATAAAACATTTAATCAAATAAAAATAAAAATATTTGAAATGCTCAAGTAGCTCATCAATCAATTTTACCCCAATATTGTATAGAAAAACCTAAGAGTCTTATATCCAAAGCCAAACTGATTCTGTGAGAATTTTTCATAAAATCCACATAGCATAGACAGCAAGACTCAAAGACACTTCCATTCAAACACTACAAAACATTTCCAAACAATAAAAAATATTGTTTATTTTCAATCATTTCTTATGTAGAAGACTCAAAGACACTTCCATACAAACACTACAAAACATTTCAAAACAACAAAAAACATTGTTTATTTTCAATCATTTCTTATGTCTTGCTGTCTATGCTTGTTGATTTTATGAAAAATTCTCATAGAATCAGTTTGGCTTTGGATATAAGACTCTTAGGTTTTTCTATACAATATTGGGGTAAAATTCACTGCTATTACCTAATGCAACGCTTATGAGTGAGCTGGCGCCCAAAAGTCTATTTTGGAGTTCCTCCACCGCATGCAAGAGGGGATCAGGAGGCTCATTAGAGATAGTAGAGCATCGAACACTATTGATTCTCTAGAGCATCGAGGCAATGTGGGTTGTATTTCACCTTTTTATCGTTATTACGGTGGCAAGACCTCTAATGAAATTAGGGAATCTGCCCCCTTTATTTGTACGCTTTTGTGTTTAACACGCTTTTCATTGGGAGCCCATCAATTTGTGGTTAAGTGGCCAGTGAATTGCACCACGCATTACAGGGAAATTCATTTTTTAGCGGAATTGTTCGTATATAGAATAAACTCTCTCCAGAGGTCTTTCCTGCCGCTCTCAATGTAGGAAAATTCATATCGAATATCCACAAACCCTACTCCCTCTTTACTTCTCCCCGTAACCTAATATTCTAGTTCTGCACAATGCATTGCATGAGTAGAGGTCATCCCTGAGTACTACTCCGAAAAAAAATATAAATAAAATAAAATTTTTTTAATTTTTTTCAATTAGTTCTTAGTCGAATTATTCTTATTACTTGTAGAATAACCAAATGAATAATTCTAATTCGATTTCAGTTTACGGTATTTTTACTTTTAAATTTATTAGAAAAATTTGAAATACTAAAATCGAACGCAAGGTAATGCGTATTCGTGCCTCATTCAAAACAGTATGATAGCAGAGCAACATCTACTGCAAAGAGATAAAAAAGTTCGGGTAAAATATATAAAAATAAATTTCTTTTCTTTAAGTGTACCGAACTTAATAATTTTTGTTGTCATACCTTCCAGTTAAAACCGTCGTTACTGGCTGTATTGGTACGATTGGCAAGCACTTTCGATGAAATAAGATCATTATTAAGCCGCATTTCAGATAGTACTGGACAGTTAGTATTAGGTGTGTCAGTATTAAAAATGCTGGGTTTAAATAGTTTTTTCACTAGGGACGTATCTATTTATGTAGGTAAATTGCCTGTTACTCGGTGTTTTTTGAGGGGCTAATTTAATATTTTCATCTTTTATTAATATTTACTTAAGTGTGTTTTAGTGGTCTGAAAAATGTGTCTGAGGTCGTATTCGTTTATAATGTCACTTTTAAGAGTTCTGGCTTTGTAGTTTTCCATGTTTCTAAGAATGCCTTGTCTTCCTTATTTTTGTTAGGATGTAGTAATAAATTTCATTTATTTATTTTGCTTAATGCATGCCCGTAAATGTCAAGCTGTAATGCAAAATTGGAGTCTTCTTCCTTTCATTTGTAAGAGCATAAATCTTGTTTTTACTGGTCGTCCAGTTTGTCCTTTATAAATATTTTATAGGTACAAGTAAATTTGTATACTCGGCTGGAACTAAATTTGTCAGTTGTTTCCGTCGATATTTGGAGATTATGTCTCAGAGTATTGCTGGTTTACCAACCCTACAATTAATTTGTCAAAAAGGTCAGCTAATTTATATATTTTTGGTACTGTATAAGCAAGCGTGTATCGTTGTGTTGTATTAATTGTCTTTTTGTTCTCTTTATTTCTGTTTTTAGTGTTGTATTTTGCAAGCAGTTTATCGATAGTAGCAGGTTGGTTTGTAGCCATTGTTTTTAGCTATCGGCTAAATTCTGTCGAGGTATTTGTTGTACTTTTTCTGGGATAAGTGGAATTATCTTAAGTCTGTGTATCATATGGCTAAATGCTGCCATTTTATGTTGGGTAGGGTGGTTCGAGGTAGTGGAGATGGTAGTGTCCATCGTAGCTGGTTTTCTATAAATATTTTCTATAAACCTAGTATTGTGATGCAAGTTTCTAGCTTGTTCTTTTTCCACTGCATATGTAATGTTATTGTGGATCCTTATTAAGTTTAATGAAAATCTTGGGCGTTGTCTTGCTCGAGAATGCATATGATGCGAAAGCGTTTTACAATCACATCGAACAAACAGTTAGTAACGACACTTTAACGAAAGTTATCACAACAGTATTTCAGGTTACTGGTGGAACATATCCAAATAACTAAATACCATACTAATTCTTCTTCTTATTCCGCATTTTACTTTTGTTAAGAACAACTATTATTTTTTCTACTTGAATTTAAAGTTTTACTTTGTAACCCTTCAACAGTTTTAGATTTTTTAAGGTTAGAAGTTTTTGTCAGAAGCACATCAGCCCATTTGTACACTAAATTGGAATATGCATTAGGTGCATTTTATTTTGGTTTTGAAACTTAAAGAATTAATTCTAAGAATTAGGACACCCCATCTAACACCATTGAAGCGAACAACAAAAAAGCTTTTCTACATTCCTTTTTCTGAAATCGGTTGCTTTAAATAGATAGATAAAAAGAATAGTCATGATAGTGTACTGATCCAAAATATCTATATTTCCTTAAGTATGTGTCATTTTGTCATTTTTTAGAAATTAACAAAAACCTTTGTAAATAATTTATTTTTATTAATATATTTAGAAGTTAACGAAAACGTGAATTTAAAGGATTTATTTGGTCGCAATAAAAAAGGCAGATTATTTTAAATCTCAAAAAAATAAAAACCGTTTATCGGTTTAATTGAGTGACAGAATGCTATCTTATCATTTCTTCGTTAATGCTTACGTATTTAAGTATGCAAAAGTTGACTCTATTGAAATTTATTAAATAAATTTTTTATAAATGAAAAATATTTTTTTTTTTATTACACGTATCAATGTACAAAATGAAGTGTAATAAAATTTTTGTGTAAAGTATAACCACAACTATAAATCTGTTTTCAAGCAAACTCTACAATGATGATACTTTAAGAGATTATTATAAGTTTTATTGTATTGTATTTTTAATCAATGCAGTTTTCTCTGCCCAGTTGTGCAGTACAATCAAACATTATAATAATTAATTAAATGGATAATTGCAAACAATTTTACATGTAATTATTTTATTTTTCTTTAATGTTTATAAAAACAACAGCGTAAAAACAGTTATACGTTTTAATCTTTCAGTTTATGCTTTATATGTCGAAAATAATGTAGAAATAATAAATTATTATCAATTAAATCACGTGATTTATTTCTGTAAAGTTGTACACAATTTTTCGTTAAAAAAAATAAATTTAAATTAATATAAAGTATTACGACCCACTGAACGATGTACGTGTAGCCTTAATCTTCACTATACAAGGTTTAAGGTTTGAATGAAATCTATTAATAACGAGATTTCACTCACATCTGTGTATGTATGTAAATGAAGTACTTTTAGAAAGTTTTATAAATAAAAAAGTCCTAAATAAAAAAATTAAAAATTGTGCATATTTCTGCTGAAAATTGATAAGATAACGAATGTGCTGATGCGTCACTTGAAGCATATCGGCTTGTGGACTGATAAATTACATTAGTTTCAACTGCAACTCCCATCCAGTGCCAGTTAAAACCGTGCAGAAGAAAATGAAGGCACAGTTTGGGAATTTGTTCATAAGATTCAATCTATATTTGGCATGAGCAGAAACCTAAACTAAACGTTAACAGTTTAGTTTCACTCATTTGAATAGACAGAGGAAAAAGTGAGATACTACATAGTGTAAGACATCAGCTAAAAAATGTAAGCGCTTTCAGGATTAATAAAGTAGGTCGTAAACTACTACTCGATATTGGAAACTTCTAAAGAACCGAATGTTTGTAGTCTCACAAGGATATCTCACTTAAGTACACTAAATAAAATAAAAAAACAATTTTTAATAGTTTGAGTGTGATTTTACGTCAATTTTTAATAAATCTAAACTTTAAATATTTCTGATAGATTTTTTAATTACTGTTTCCTTCTAAATATTTTTACTTCTTAAAATAATCATTCCACAACAAATCTTTCTTTTCTTTGTATTACGTCAAAATATTTTCCGCTTGTATTTAATAAAACATTTAAAGTGAAAAGAAAAAAATAAAAGCAGAAATATTTTTTTATGTTTATTTGTTTTATTTAAATGTTTGTTTAATATACACCACAAATTGCTGTTGATTTACTTATTTAATTTCAGTATTTCAATCAACCGACAACAAACCGGATGAAAATGAATCTCAGCAACATCAAAGATTTCAATTCTTAAATATTTTAAATAAATAAACATTGCAGTATTTTGTAAATATTCCTACCAGATAATCTGAACTACAAGAACATATACTTTTTAGCTTTTAGTATAAACTTAACAAGACAAAAACAGAAAAGATAAAAGGTGTGTTGCAATTGATAAACAATTTAATGATGAAATAACATTAAATTACAAATAATTCGCAAATATGCGTAGATATGCGTGATAAAGATATTAAGCTATCGGCAGGCCTTGATAATTTTTGGTTAAAAATTTATAATGATATTCGGTGAAACAAGCACACATATTTTCCAGTTCGGTAAATATGTATTTAAGGTACTTAGTTTATGGAAAGGGTGCAAGACATATATCAATCTTAATAATATCAATGCTGCCTTTATTAGATCGAAAATTGAATTAATCCCTTCACCAGAGCTTGCACAAATTTTTTAAATCAAATCCACTTACTAAAATTTGTATATCCAAAATTCCTATGAAGATTTTATGTTCTTAATTTGAAAACATTAAGCCTTAACCTCCTTTTATTTTATAATTTATAATTTGATTTACAAAATCAGAAAGATTTGATCTTTACGCAATCGTATTCCGTAGGTGTTCAAAGTCGAGTCGTCAACAGTTTTATCGGGGCTGCAGATGGCCAGCAGTTGTTTGGGTCAAACAAATCTGTTCTACCAAATGAGATTCTAAAGTAAACGTTTTAATTTTTTCCTCACAATCCTAGCCAACTTCTATTGAAATTAATGACAAGTAAAATTAATTAATTTTATTGCGAAATCATTTTTTTTTACAATTTTGTTTTAAGCGATATTTTCGCTCTCATACTGAAATACTTGTAGATGAAAGACTTAAGCAATTCGAACTGTAATAAAGTTGCAATACTGTTATAATTAATGCTAAATAGAAATCACTGAAATATTTCTTAAACATTTTAAAATTCGCCAAAAAAATGCTGTATCTCTAAAAAGGAATTTCTATCCCTGGTTCTTAACAAAATTCTTCATTTTATCGATAAAACCACTAATGTGAGAACACTCTACATGATCGTTGTTTTATTTTGGTTAAAGAAAATCACAATATCTTGATATTAATACGTTATTTATCAAGAGTTCATTCCTTGCGGTCAATTGGCCAGCTAATCGTGTCATGCATTGCAGGAAGAACTAAAACAGCTCATATGAAGAGTAAAGTACCTATTACTTTTAATACGATTTGTACTCTTGCTATCTCTCTCTCAATTCTATCTACTTTCGCGAAATCTAATTAGGGATCATGCCCTATATGCCAGCTACATTTAAAAAGTTGTACGTAAATGCAATGATCCCCCTCTTCGGCTTATAATATTGCTAAAAATTGTAAGTACTATCATACATGATATTAAAGTTAAGACTTCATGGCCTTGAGCATTAAGCAAATAATATATTTTGTTCATTTATTTAAGTATATAACACGGTTTGATTGGTAACACATGAAATTTGAATCCCTCAAACTGAACACGTCATCGAGTAGTTCGGAGCCACAAAATATTGGTGTGTGAAATGCTGCCAGAGTTTGTTAAAATGTATATTTTTTATGAATTCTTCGGTTTTTCGGTTACAAATTATTGCATTTCTACGATTCTACTATTTGTTTTATAAAACTGGCACAGGGTCTGTATAGTCTGTCAAACGCTTTTTATTCAATTATTTTCAATTTTTGTTTTTTCGGACTTTAATGATTTTAATTTGACTGTAGTTAACATAAATTTCATTAAGAGAGAAATATATATTTTTAAAAGTGTTAATCACAATAAAAAAAATTAAACACTAGCTAAATATAATACAATATTTTATGTTCTACCATCAGCATTCTTCGCATATCACGCATACCTATGAGAAGAATAGGTTGAGAACTATGTAAGTAATTTAATTTAATAAATAATAATCCGTGAAATAATTAATAATCAATAAATTTTTAATGGGAGTAAGTCTACAAAGTCTAGCAAAGGATGCAATTTTAATTTTTCATACTTTTCCCATCACATCAATATCATACTGATTGTTGTGAAAGAAGTGCGAATGCGCGATGCCTTTGATTAATTGAGGCCGAATAGAAAATTATTTATTTGGTTACAATACTTCAAATAATTTGACTAATGATTTTAAAAATTACTAACTTTAAAAATTTTTAAGCATTTCTTAGTTAAAGCAAACTAAGCTTTTGCCCCACGTGGTATAACTGCTATAAATTCGGCTTAATTTCGGACTAGGTTTATAGAACAGTTTGATATTCTAGAAGCCATGAGGCATTCAAACTAACTTATTTCAAAGCTTAAGCATACTTGTTCATAATGTGATAGTAGATACTGATTGTGCGGTGCCTTTGGTTAATGTAAGCCGAATAGAAAGTTATATATTTGATTATAATGCTTTTAATAATTTAAATATTAATTTTAAATGTTCCAGATAAAACTAAATTTTGGCCCACTGCTATAAATTCGCCTTGATTTTGCGGTAGGCTAATATGAAATAATCTGATTTTACAAAACCAAAACCATTTTAATTTATTTTTGGTTAAGTCTATTGTTTTATGCTGCAGCATCCTACTTACATACTGCTGAGTTCCGCTTTGTTCTCTTGATAAAAGTTTAATATTTATAATATTATTATCGAATGGTTGCTGTCCAAATACTGATTACTTAAATTCATAAATCTAAGATGATCCCTTTTTAACAAGATAAAAGCAAACAGACATAATAGAAATCGAACGGCTAAATAGCAGAATTAAATTTCTTATTTTCAAAGAATCCACATTGATGTCAAATCAAGCTGTGGAAGTAGTAAGCACATCACGGGGGCGTAAAATTTAGTACAAAATAATTTGCTTTGATAATTATATGACCCATTGTTATATGAGTGCAATGCATTAATAAAGATTATTTCAAAATATATTTGTAGTTATAGTACGTTTCTTGCAATGTACATGTTTATATAACAATAAATGAGTGTATCAGGGTGTGTAGTGAAATGTTAGCAATATGTATGTCATGCCATGAAATGGAATTTTGTGTTGTGCTATTAAGTTCCAATCAATCAGATTTTATTGCTGTTATTTATAGTGGTCAGGTTAGCAATATTAAATGAAAATAAAAGGCATTGAAATTTTGTTTATTCTAACTAAACTTTAAGATGTTTTCTAATGAATGCTTGATTTATTTAAGTCTTCAAGACAGTTTTTATTTTATGCTTATGTTACTGATATAATTTGATTATTTTTATTCGTTTCAAGGATTATGAAATAACTGCATTTGTGTCTTTTTCCGAGTGAAAAAATATTTAGGAATATTTATTACAAATCTTCGGGGATTTGTATAGCAAATTAAATTAGCTTTTGATTATCGCAATTGATTATGTTTGTACTACTTTTATCATTTTACTTCTTAAATTGTTGAAACTATTTATTATAAGAAAACAAATATATGGATCTTAATATTAAATTTGTATTAATAATTTGTGCTGTAATTAGGTTATATTGGTTATTTACTATTGAGTGAATTATAGTTAGTTATGGAAGAAACTTGATAAGTTGACAGAAACACTACCATTCGATATCAAATTTTGCTTTTCAAAAATGGAAATACTAAAAATTAAATAACTGCTACTTTTTGACTAATAATGCCAATTGTGATTGTTTTTTAGGGACCCAGACTTTTAAAAAAGTGAACTGGAATCGACAAAAATTGTCGGCATCTAAAAAACTCCAAAATTCCCAGAATTTCGAGGTTCTACAGGACTTCTAAATCTACATATTTTTTTTAATGTACGATATTTATTTAGGGAACCAGAGTTTTGAAATATTGAACTGGGATCGCGTAATTTTGTTGTTAGCTCGAGATCTCCAAAATTCCTGAATTTTCGTGGCTCTAGCGGATTTCTAAATTAACATATTTTTTAATTTACGATATTTATCGCTAATGAAAAATAACTTCAATAAATAAATAATTTGGTGATTTAAAAATCGAACAATTAAGTATGGTATTAAGTAGTTCAATATTAAAATATGGAAATCAAATCTTAAAAAATATTGCAAAATTGCTATTTGAAGTAAAAATCAATACTTTTATTTAGGAACGATTTTCCGTCGACCCTCGTCAAATTCGGTTTGTGAACAAACCGGCTTCGGCTGTTTGCCATCTTCAGTGTTCTTTAAAACTCAATACACTAATTGATTGTAAATTCAAAAGTGAATAACATACAACATATTATGAATTCTTTTAATATATTGAAATTCTGTTAATATTGTTACGTTTATACCCTTTTATTCTTTATTGCAAAAAAAAAAAAATAACACCAGTTTTAAGAATTTAAATTTATAACAATTTTATTTACTTTAACTACACAAAGTTGACACTTCAGAACAATTTTCTTAAAATGCACGTCTTTACTGGATGAGGTTTAATTTTACACTGATTGATTATCCACTCAGACGCTTCCCCTATTTATACTTGTCCGTTTAAAGTCTAGAAGATTTAAGAATCTTCTACTCTCTTTGTATCGCATTTTGTTGTTGTATGTTGTTTATTCGATATATAGGCGCCTGTATGCCTGTGTGTATAGTTGTTTTTGTTTTTATGCTGATAAGGTTTCTGTTTGGGATTTATTTAAATACATTTGCTGTTGCTTTTGTAAAAAAGGGTTTCTTAGAAAACCACGCAGATGGTAAACAACATGTATGTTTGTTGTTGTAAAATTAGTTTTTGTCTTGTGCGTTTAAATGATAAACATCTTTTTTTTTGCATGACAAGAAGTTAGCAAACAGCATATCAAATTGTAGTTGTGTGTGTATAAACTGCTAAGTAGTTTGTAACCAGTAGTTTGCTTTATTGCTTAATTATTTTATTTTAAAACTTAAGCAAGACATATTCGTAACAATATTTTGAAATGACAAAACAACCCGTCAAATATCTGAATGATTTGAAGTTTTATTGATGAATAACTTAAACTATAAATTACAGAAAAATTTGTTTGTATTGTAAAAAACAAAGTATGCTATGAGAAGTTTAAATACAAAAGTAAAGCATACTATGGGTGTATAAAAAAATCAACATAGGCATTGGTTTACTGAGAATACTTAATATAATACTAATTCAAATACTATTATGAAATTAATACAATTTATTTACTACATATTTGGTAATTCATTTAATTATTTCAACATATTCAAAAGCTTACTTCGTTTTTTATCACACAGGTTAATTGTAATTTCTGTACTACTAACAATTTATTTTAGAGTGGTATTAAATCAATGCTCTACACTAGCGGTTGTCATATTTATTTTCAACGTAACTTTTATTAAATTTTATACTTTTTGATATCTTTAATATTTCTGAAATTATCAGTAAAATAAATAAAATAGTTTTATTCAAAATCAACAATAAGTCCTTTATTTTTACTTTGATGGCCTACATACCAATAAAGTCGATGTTAATTTTATTCTTTTCAAACTGGCAGATTTTAAACAATGACAGACATAAAGTGATATAAGCTCATGTGCATGTGATGCTCTAGATAAACTTTAAACATAAAAGTGTCACAAAAACTCATTCATATACAACATACAAGATCTTTAATTTTGCATATAGCCAAGAAAAAAAAAAAAGACAGAAAAAATAGAAAATAAAAATAAGGAAAACAAAAGATATTGAATATAAAACCTCAATGACATGTGTCAAGTATTGATGAAAATCTTAAACATGACAAGGAAGTGATAGTGTGACTATGGGAAACCAAAAAAACAAACACACACACAACAACTAGAAGAATATTTTTTTGTGAACATCAACACATATGTAATGTCTTGTTGTATATGTAATTCTGTGAATGTGAGTCAATTTAAGATTGATAAATTGAAGAAGGGAATGTTTTGACAGTAAAACAAAAGCTAAAGAAATTGCTGCAGTTTGTCAATGCACTAAAGAATATTAAACTTTTAAGAATTTGTTTGAGCTTTTCGTTTTTAGTCTTTTTTTATTGCTTACGACTATCAAAATTATAAAAAGTGTAGATGGAAAACTTACAATTCGTACGTTTTGGAAAATTTAAATAAAAAGTAATAAAAATGGTTGTATATTTCAAGAGTTGGCAATGTGTCTGTTGGCACAATGAGTTTAGTCAGAGTCACACAGTAAATCATACAGAAGGGTAAAATAATTTATTGATGTCCTAGTATTTTCATTCGAAAATAACACTTAAGTTTTTAAAATAATTAAAATTAGCTTGACTTTGTTAAAAGTAACATTGTTTGAAAGATTCATTTCAACTTACTATATTCGTAATTATAAGAATACTGCAGGTGTTTACTGTTCGAAAATCTTTTTGGCCAGAGAGATAAAGTTTAGAAAATGGCTTTCAAAACCTAAAACTTTATTTTCTTTCCTAGCTTTTACTTCTAGCAAAGCTGAAAACCTTTCGGTTGTAATTTAAAGTGCCAAAGATCATTTCTTGGAATATCCGCGAAATTAATATTAAATTTATTTTATGAGGTAACACGATTGCAGCTCAAGTTATATTTAACTAATTTTTGAAATAGGTGACATAGAACATATATCATATTCAAAATAGTTTAACACCAGATATACCAGATCAGTTATTTTGACTGGTCGTGTAGTTTCAATTCAAAATTCCTACTACATATATCATTTACATTTAGAAATGATGTTATGACTTTTGTAGCTGAATATATATATTAAGTTGTTTGGACACAATATAAACTGACTATATACTATATACACAATATACAACGACTACAAACCCCCTACTATCCACAAACTGCTTAGGTAATACAACATTAAAATCAGGAATAAAGAAGACAAAGCCACAAATGACGTTTACTTATACAGGATCAGAAATATAAAGATTAACTAACCTTTTTCACAAGATAAAGAGCATTAATAACCAGTAACACTCTGAGAAACAATCTCAAGATATTGACAGAAATTTAATTCCAGCGAAGTATGCAGAATTATAGCTGTAAACATACATACCTATATAAGGCAACAGCTTTGTTCAACATGTGACATTGTGAATCGTTAGTCAACAAGAGCAAAAGTTACTACATATTTAGAATGTGCAACCGGTATACCACTGGAATGTTGAGATATAATTAGTAAGTGAATTATGTGAGAGTGGGGGTGAATTTTTAGATAGACAAATTGATCAACAGTGCTATTATCGAGTGTAGTGATGTGACAGTGATTGCAAAAATATTTCAAACAAACCTACAAAATGATGCGTGCAATTGCCTTCCAGTTCTGAAAACGAAATCATTAAAAGGCGTTTTGTAAAAGGGGTAAACATATATTTTTAATCCAGTATATTTTAACTCAGTGGGCAAAAGAGTTAATTCCCAGAAAAGTTCTAAATATTTCCAAAATCAGAATATTCGTTTTTTTTCTGTATTTACCATAAAACGAACTTGGAAGAAAGGACATATTAGAACATTAATCATTAACATTAATCATTCATTCATTTAGTCCTCGCATTGGTATGTTATCAAATTGAATTATTTATTTATTTTATGTTTAACTTGGCTTTTAAAATAGTTTAGCTTGTATTTTTTATTACAAGAATTTTAATCAGTAGCAAAGAATAAATGAATTTTTTCAAGAATAAAAAATAAAATGCAAAATAGGATTTTATAATTTAATTTGTATTACTTTTGACGTAACAAAAATATTCCACTATTAATACAAAATCAATATTAGAAAGTTTATTGTCAATTTAAAAAGGTGTAAATTAAAAACGGATTTGACTTCACTGGACAGTGGTAGATCGAAATAGAATTTCTATTTCAAAAACCGAATATCTTCTAAACTATAAAAGATAATTCATAGCTATCTAAAGCTATAAAAATTAGAGCAAAAATACAATTTGATAACCGTTTCAACGCTCGAAAATATCTAATAAAAAACTTAATGGAGCGGTCATTACTTAACCACTCTAGTATTCATGTTAAGTTTAATACTAGTGAAGTATTTCAATTATTTGGGAAAAACCCTCACTGTGCATTAGAAACTTAAGATAACTTTAAGCAAAAATATCAAGTTTATAACAAACAAAGTTTATAAATGGATTTCTTATTTTATTTCTATAAAAAAATTATAATTATAATTTCTGATAAGATAATATTACAGAATTCAGATTTATAAAAATTGTTTCACTAAAGTATTATTAAGAGTTTAAAATCTTCAAATTTTAATTTAACATTAAAAAATGTCTCTTGAATCGCTTGCACAATTAAGGCACAGAGTTGAACAAAAAAATACTTCACAGGCTTCAAACCGCAGACGCCTGCAAGGTTCTGATAAAAATTAACACTTTCAATGAACAACACAAAAGGAACAACACAAAAGTATTGAGAAAAAACATACAAATACACAATTCAAATTATAATGTGCACTTGCATATGCGTGAGTGCTAGAAAGGCATAATGATGTTAATAATAATTATTAACATTTTTCTATAGAAATAAAACTTATTTAATTTATGAACATTAAATTTACAATTATAAAACAAATGACAATAAACCATACACTATACCTAATTTAAAATGCTAGAGTATTATTCGTCAACATACAGGGATACATTCAGTTTTGCCCCATTAAGATTTTTTTTATAAAACTGCATAATAAACTATAAACCAGCAGTAATGTACAATAGGTGAATATTTTTATTTTTGGTATTGAAATAATATATAAAAAGCATTCATTTGAATATAAAATTCAATAATGAGGAAAATATAAATATAAAATTTTTCTATCAGATTTTTCTGAAATGAAAAATTTTTTTCAAAAATCTACATAAAGCTATTGAAAATAGTAAAGCTTTTTACATGCTAATTACGTAAATATTTAGTTGAGTGCTAATATAAAACAGTGGTTTTAAAAGTAGGATATGATGGAAATTTTCTTGAAACAATTTTAGGTTTGCTATACATTATTATCTGGCTAAACAACAATGAGGGTAGAAATGGATGGTAGTAATAAATAACATGCTAAAGTCAGGCATGTCTTTTAATTGTCGCACATCACTTACCGATTAGGTAAAGCACATTAACACCAGCATTATGGCACTCTTGGGAATGAGTTGTACAGTCTTATATTATAAGTAGGCGCATGATTTCTTTGTAATTGAACACAAAGGCAACCCTTTACATATTTACAAGTCCCTTTTGAGAAAAAAACAAAGCCGAGTAAGTTGTCACTTCCACCAATAACTGTTTTGTGGGAGCCGAATAAAATAAAAAATTAGCCAAAACATGTTGAGTTACCATTATGTTTGAACTGGTTTGGTTGGTTTGGTTTTGTTAAACGGAATGTTGAATATGTTGGCATGTTGATTTCACCCCTACCAAAAAGTTAATTAATTGCTGTTAACTAGCCATGGCAAATGAAAATCTTGAGAACATTAAAACCTGTAAAAGTATTATAATTGGCAAGAGAAGACATTTGTTGTGTAGCCCCGTAGTAGGGCCAAGGTATCTGTGCATTAAAATATCCGAAGGGAAGGTTACAACATAAAACAGTGTGGCGGTCTTAGCTGAACGGAATACAGAAGATTGCGAGGTTGTCTTTATAGGAGCTATAGTGTTATGCACTTGCTTAACTTCAGACTATGAATTGTTCGAGTTCCGAAGGAGTAATATAGTGATTTTATGGTGCTCCTGTAGGTAGTGTACTAGCTTGTAAGTATAGAGGTTGTGGGTTCGATTGCCAACGAAGACCTTGTTTTTTTCACTACAAAAATAAAAATTGACTGTCGGTAGAGCTGCTCAGCGATGAAGGCATAGTCACTGGTCGCTGTTGCTGTCTTTATACGGCAGTTCATAAAAAATATCTAGAAATAAAATCTTCAAGAAAAATTAAACAAAAATCCAGTAACATGCACAATAGAACGGCCCCAATTATTAAATACACATAACATATTTTAAACATAAACATACGTAGGTTAAATATTTATTGTTTATATATAGTTATTTGATATACAAGTAGTAATAGTTGCCGATCCGTTTATTATTGTACTTGTATCAAGACGAAAGAAGACAAATAAGGAGTTTACGTTAAAAATTACACACTATAAGTCAAATATTAACAGAAGTAATATAGGTAACATTATGTACATACATGCTTACCTGCGTGTATGTTGAATAACAACAATTATTTTATCATACAGTTGGGATTCAATAACTAGCACGATATTGAATCACTGTACTCTTCTTAATTATATATCCCAATTGATTCTTAATAAAGCTTAAAAATATTTGATATTATTTATTTATTTATTATTGAACTAGCACAACAAGATGAAGACCTCAGCGATGAAGGCATAGTCACTGATCGCTGTGCTATCTTTATACGGCAGTTAATTTCCGACTATCCTTCTAATTTCACCACCTGTTTCATCTCTTCTCTATCCCTTTCCTAAAGAATACAGCACGATACTTGACTAAATAGGCATTATTGCCTGAAGTGTTACTTCTCTTTAAAAAAAAAATGTGGATGGCTGCGTGAATCTGTTAATGCTTATATTTAGTAAACAACAGATCATGAACAAATCTAGCCATAGTATGAAATGAAAGAAAAAGATCATAATACGAGTATCTTTAGCCAAATAAAAACGCTATAATTAGCACAAAAGACAATTTTATTATTGTTTTAATTACATTTTCAATTAATACACAACACTTAATGGAAAAACATTTAAAGATTTCTTTTTGTCTATTTTTGATTTTCCATTTGAGAAAACGATATATTGAATGCATTTCGCGATAGGCATAGCATTTAAAACCAGGGTAACTTTAATTAAGTTGTAGTTACTTAACTATAAGAAGAAGAAACATAAACACCGAGGCAGATTAATATCGCAGATTACATTAAAATCGAATTAGAAACCTTTCGTTTCACCAAAGCTAATGACATTCTGTATATCACAGTGCACTATGTATGATGATTAAATTGCTATGGCAACTTGTGCTTTGTTGTACGCACAATAGACATTAGTAAATTCGTATAAGGATTTACTGTTCTATGTATTTTACAATAGTTGATCCTATTGAGGCAGGAGACAATACTTTTTCGTGGAATATGTTATTGAAGATAATGAAAATCTTTAAAAATAAATTAGTACAGCAGGCACACATACATTAAGTGCTACTGCCACGAAGAACTAATATATATATATATGCTTGTACACACATACATATATACACAAATATAATTCATGTTGTCTAACAAAATTTTCATCTCCACGGCATTCACAGTGCTATTTCAATATACAGGAATTCCATTGAATTCAATATTGCTGTTAAAAGCTTGAATTACAAATATTTAATCTTATCAACATATGCAGAAATAATACATTCAGATTTAAATGCACTAGATGCATATCGGGGTTGCCTTGTAACCAGATTAAATAAGAAGAAAAAAATTTGTTGTTTAACTGTTTTATTTGCCAAAAAAAAAAAAAAAATATTTATTCTTAATACTTAAAAGTATTTAAAAACTCTCACGATTATTTTTGAACCAATTTACAATGTTAAATTAATTTTATTTATTGAATATATAATGCCTTATATGTCAATATACGATATATGTATTTCTTGATAACGTCTATTAAATTTACGTATATAAGGTTCGTTAAAATAAATATTGAAAAGGGAGGGCGTGCACATCTACTATTGTCCTTTGGCTACATTTTTATTAGATTGTGCACAAAATCAGTTGAGGATCCTGACACATCTCACTGCATTTGTTAAGGTAAATTTGTTAAGCGTGTTTTGTTATGAGTACAGATTTTAATATTCTCCCAGCTTAACCACCTGCTTGAGTAAGAAATTTAATATCAAACTTGTTACGTGGCTACTTCCTTCAACGTAGTTAGCGATTATAGGTTTAATACATGACATAGTTATTAGAGGGAACCAATTTATATGCAGTTAGTCTTCGACCACAACGAAAGGTGGGGTGTTAGTAAAATCAATCTTTTCAGCATTCACGAGAATAGCATTCTGTACTAATTCTACTACCACAAAACCGGAACTGTTGTAAAATTTAATTTAAATATTTATTTTTATTTTAACAGAAATTACAATATTAACAATGAGTTATTTTTAAGTTTTTTACTTAACAAGATTTGACATTTTGTTTAAAAATAATGAGAAAATTGAAAGAAAATATGAAGACGAAAAGTCTATGTGAAATCAAGAATTATTAACTAAATAATGCCATCCATAGAATAAATCAGGACTTTCGCTAAGTATTTCTTATACTGAGAAGGGTAGGTGAATTTGTGTAGGAATTGTAATTCACAAGTGCAATAATTAAAAATAGACATTAGGAACGAAGTTAAAATTTGTCTTACGTTGTACGTGTGAATGATTGGGAATATTAAATGTTTAATTTTCAAAATAGTTTTTTGGGAGTTATTTTTTATATTAGCTGATAACGCCAAATTTATTTAATGTAAAATCACTAAATTGATAATTGGTAGTAAAGCTATTTCATGTGGCCATTTCATTGATTGCTCCACTCAAATCGTCTGTAACCGTATTTTAAGTGTTTAAACAATTTAGTCTACTTTAGCTCTAGAAATGACTATCTTGCCCCGCTGATGGGTATGCTGTCATATTTTTAAATTATGTTTGAAAAACAGTGTTTGGTGCTATAGCACAATTCTTGTGCGAGATAACAGTGGTATGACGCTACGTCCATTGGATTATGCCTGAATGCCTCTAAGTTCGTATCCAAGCTGGACTACGTGATTTGATTTACATCTGCGCCTGGCTATGGAGCCTTAATCAGATGGTGGTCGAACCACTATGCATAAATAGGAACGTCATGCTCGTCCTAGGAAGCCGAAGACTAATTCTAGCAACACGTTTTTTCTAGTTGCAACTTTAATGATTCCAGAGCAGGGCTGCAGAACACATGTCTAGCATGCTCACTGGATTTGGGAACATTTCAACAGGTAGGTGTCATTAAAGGTGAAATGAACCCGGCCATAATATAAAAACTGAGCTGTCTGTTATGGGACCGCGAAAGCACAACCACCACGATACTCCCATATAGTGGCCAACCTCAATAATCAGCCAGAGAACAGTTAAATGTCTAAAGAGACAGATAACGGATCCAAGCTGGACTGCAATAATAAAAATCGGGCAATTGCATTGTATTGCTCTTAAATCCTTTAGAGTTTATCTTTGGTAAACGACAATGGATTTGTGATGCCAATGTTATTTGTTACATAGCAAGTGCAGGAAGATGTTATCACCTGTAAGCCACGCTAGTTGCTTATAAAACGTTATTTAATATAATGTCAATGCTTAAAATCAATTGTGAATGACTTTTGTAAAGGGAAAAACTTAGAACACAGCGCTCTTTTTTCAGGCTTTCGTTCAACCAGGGTTATGTAAAGTCCTGCAGCGCTTTAATAACAATTTGATAGCATGATCTGTGAACAATTTTACCATCAGTGAAAAAACTACCTCGTACTTTATCCGAATTTTAGTTCGCTAGCTGTAAAGAATTGTCTTTAATAAGCTCGACCGTGTATGGTACTTTACAAAAAAATCAATTTCGATTACCCAACTCGCTTTAGCAAGAAACCACTAAATATATAGAGCTTTTTTACACATTATTTAAACACTTGGTTTATTTATTGTCTCTTGTGGTTTATTATTCTCTTAGCTGATATGATAACATAAAAAATTAATTCAAGCAATTGCATTTTTGCACTATTTGTTTTGTTCTTAAATAAACGCATACATATATACATATATATATATATATATATATATATATTCTCTGGCACAGATTTCCTTAAATTCTTCATGCACACGATAGCGCGTGCGATAAAAACAATATTTATCATCTATTCTTAGGTGGCCAACCATGAAAGGGTGTCCATGTTATTATAAATATTTCTTTATGTAGGAAGATTTTTCAATGGTGACAGCATAAATATTAGAACATAATCAAAAGATCAAAAGAATTGGCAAACGTTTTGTTGGTAGCGTTATCCAATAAAATTAAAGTCGTTTTTAGTCATGTGGCATGCGTTTTGATTATTTAAGGTTATGCATTTGGTCAATGTATTTTAATTTATTACACTTAAGTTTCTCTATTGACTGTATGTATTTTATGGCCTACATAATGCCTCTAGTCATAATCTAATGTTATACACGTGCGCCAAAATACAGCAGTAAAATAAAATTTTTACAATCAGCTCACGCTGATGATGTTTTGGTGGGTGATGAAGTGTAATGCTGTTAGATATATTTTTCTTTAATTTGAAGCAGTGACTGTGCTCGTGTTAAATTGTTTTTGTGTGCACAAAAATGAAAATATACAAAAAAAATCATTATAATATAAAATAATATACTAAAAAGTTTATGTGGAAAATTTTATAAGAAATTTGTTAAAAAGACAAATTAGAGTTAGAGTTCTGTTTACTAAGCTTCTGCAAAATAAAAGTTTAGTTGCGCAATACTATAAGGCCGGTTTACAAAACAAAAGCAAATATACAGTCAATCACGTTAATAACTAACTTAAAGGCAGACCATAATTTTGAATTTATTATACACGTAGTTGTTTATATTAAAACTAAATATTTCTTGTTGACTTTTTCAAAGGGATTTCGTCTACATTTGATGAAAAACAATATTATTTTACAATCATACATACATAAGCAACAATAACAGAGCTCACAAAAAACTAATAATAGTCACCTTTATATTAAAACAACTACAAAAATTTATGCATAACAAACAGTTAAAAAATTTAATGGCACCATTAAGTATCTGAAATCATTTGGACATTATTTTTGGGAAACACTATAGCTCGTGCTTATATTATCAATACCCTCTTTATGATTTTGAATTATGAAACGTTTTACCAATAATTTATCTTTGTCCTTAATTTTGTATTTTAAATTTATCAAAGTCAGCTGTGTGTTTTCTTTCCATTCTATGTTGAGCTAATGCAGTGTATCTCTTCTCTCTCTAGATGTCCACTATATGTTCATTCACTATTGAATGTAAATAAATAAAAAGTAATAAATTATAATAGTCAACCTTTCTTTGTGTTAAATATTCCATATTTTTGTTAAATAAAATCACTAAATTGATTTAAGGTGATAAAGTTAGTTTCTATGGTCACTCCACTGATTTTTCAGTTCATATCGTTGGGGAACCTTTAACCATATTTTTAAGTTTTCAAACTGCGTAGTTTTTTGAGAAATCTTATAGACACAAAACACCAGTAACATCCTTTTAACAAATTCTACGAAATAAGCTAAACAACGGAAAACAAAAGCAACTAATACAGAACAAAAATAAAACACACAGCCAAGCAGGTGCCTACACTGAATGATAATAACAACAATATGGGGTGATGTAAAGGTAGAATATTCTTGTATATGTCAGAAACGCTTAAAACAAATATATATGCAACCCTTGCTGGGTAAATGAATGACTTAATGTCATTCAAATATCATTGAGTAAAGACAACAAGGAGTTACAGTTGTGAAGTTGCCATCGTGTTTATATTGTATTGTATTGAAAGCAGGGTTCAGAATTTTTCATTTATGAACATTCAAAAATCAACATTCATGATATTTTTCATAAATGAGAATTCTAAAATTTTATATTTATTTTTCACGCGTATAAACGAACAAGAAAAAATGTTCTGCTTATGTTCATACATGAATGCGCACAACAAGAATTATTAGTCTTATTCATATGTGATAAATGATAAATCAGCTTCTTCTCATTAATGTTATTTTTCATAAATGTACATGTTCATTTATGAATGTTGAAATTTTATAAAATTTCTCATAAATGAACGTGAAAAAATTTTCTACCTACGATCGCAGTTTACCGTAAAATGTAGTAAAAACACATGGGTACATATTAACTCAAAACACAATATTGCAATATATTCTAAAAGAAATAAAAAAAAAACATTTTTTTCCTGCATACGCCGACAATTGCGCATTATCAAATATGTGCGTTCATGTACGCGAATGCTTAACGCACATATTTTTACGACCTTTTCATTTATGAAAAATTATCAAAATTGTACATATTCAAAAATGAACACTTGTGTGTTCCTCATTTTTTCACTTATGAATAGAAAGAAAAAAATAGATCGTCGCATTCACAAATGAGAAAACGCAAAATATTTTTCAGTCTCTCACACATGTATGAGAAGAAGCGGCTAAAAAATGAAATGTACATATTCATACATGCATGAACAGTGAGTGAACACTTCGCTACTCTGATTGAAAGTGAATAAATCGTTTAATTTAATTCCAAACTCTAAAGCGCTGTTGTTGTTTTGAAAATATTTTAGTAAAACTAAAGCAGCTTATTAATATTAATTTTATTTGACCTACTGAGAAGTATACAAAAAATTTGTAAACATACCTGGCAAATTATTTATGCTAGAGTGCAATTTTAATTAAATAATGCAACTGAACAAAATATTAAATAGAAGACGAATGATTTCATTTAAGAAAAAAAACGGGAATATAAATCATATCTTTGACATCATCAACAGCTTAGCAGCTCTAAAATATGTGAATTAAAAAAATTTTACATTAAAGGAAGAAACAAAGGAATAGCTATTTGAAAAATTGCTTTAAATTTTTATCATCAATATAAGCGAAATCTTTAAATAAAAAACAAAGCAAATAGGAAACCCTACAATTATGGTACATTAAAGAACACAAGTCCAGGCAAACGTTCAAGCAAACAAAAAGAAAAAAAAACAAATCAAATTGATAAGCAACGAGTAAAAACAAGAAAATTTTACAATTTATTTATATGTGTCAACGCAGCACAAAAAAAATATCTATTTAAAATTAAAATAAAAAAGTGATTAACTCGAAAATAGCACCCTCAAAAATTTCAGCAAAATTCAATGAAGCAACTTCAATCACATTAACAATAAAATATTAATGATGAGAAAATATTTGCTTTGAATCGTTCGTTTTATTCTATTGTGGCTTGAATAGATTTAAGAAGACCGGATATTATATAGGCAGCAAAATTATGAGTGTGTTCCGCTTCCGTTTAAGCTTCTGTCGTGCCAAAGATACCTAAAGTTGGGTATTTCAATTTCTTTACGAGTGTGCTTAATGTAAAATTATTTAAGACTTAATTGATTTTAAGTATATATCGCATTTAATATTGCAATTTCTAAGAAAAGAAAACGCATATTGTGAAGTTACTAGAAATTTAGAAACATTTTATGATTTCGTTCTGTTTGCTTCTTATTATACTTTATACTTTACCTGATTATTTAGAATTTTTTAACCTACGCTGAAAATATAAGAAATGAATACAAATAAATTTTAATTTTAAATTATGTTTTCAATTTTTCTTTTTAACGTCTTTCATTATCAAGCCACGTTCTCTTACGTACTGTACGAGTACGTACGAGTAACAAATATTAAAATTGTTTGAGTTTGTTCCGCCGGTGAATGAACTAATGTTTATAAGTCTTCTTCTTAACGTTCTTCGCGGTATTTGTTCGCAAATTGCGATTGCTTTCGATGTGAATACATCATTATCAAGCCACGTTCTACTACGTACTCGAACAGTAATTTCATTCACCGGCAGAACAAACCCAAACAATTTTAATATTGCTTGAGTAAAAAATACTGCATGCTATAGTTTAATATATTAATAAAAAATAATATATGAACTTAAACCTGAATGAAAGCACTGTTTGAACTTACATTTTCAATTATTTTCTGTTGAATAGATCTAAATGTTAGCATAATGACTTTGAGCACTAAGAAAAAAGCGATTTTACTAGAGATGTAGGCTAAATATATACTTCAAGCTTAAAAATAATATAAAATTGTGTCTTGCTTAAGTTTTAAAAGAAAATAATTAAGTAATAAAGTTCAAAACTGAGTATGTTGTTTACTAACCCCGTAGTTTGCTTAGAAAACTTATGCACGCAAGACAACGACAACTTTCTAGTTAAAAACTGCGTGGAAATTTTATACACGCAAAACAACAATAATTGGGTAAGCTGTTTACTAACTGCGTAGTTTTCTAAGAAAACTTATGTACACAAGACAACAACAACTATCTTAAAATAAATTCCAAAAAGAAACTTTATCAGCATAAAAACAAAAACAAATATACACACCTATTATTTGAATGAAAAAGATAGCAACATCAAAACGTGATGGAAAGGGAGTAAAAGATTCTTAATTTTTCTAGACCTCTAGTGGACAAATAGTAAAGGCGGCATCTAAGTGGATAGTTAGTTAGTTGAAAAATAAACCTCGTAAAATAAAGACGTGCGTCTTATGTTAATTGTTATGTAGTGCCAACTTTGTGTAGTTAAAGTAAATAAACCTGTAATTAATTTAAAAATTGTAAAACGTGGTGTTATATATTTTACAAGAAAGAATTACAATAAAACGTTTAAAAAAGGTATAAATGTAACAATATAATGTAATAAAAGACGGAAATATTAAATTACCGCAGCATAAAATGACAGCTGCCCGGACAATTTACATGACCCTAATAAGAAAACAACATAACCCAACTATTTAATAATACCATGTTCAGCCAAATTCACCGTTTCAAGTGAAATACAATTTTACATTAAAAAAGCTACCCCTATTTTTACTTACTCATTATAGTTATATTATATTAATATAAATATTTCCAATCCTTCTGATTATTATCGGATTCACAAATGTAGTGACATTATTTCATATAAAAGAAAATAGACAGCGCCCTTTAATGTTATCTGACCTTCAAATTTTTTATTTTGTCTTGCTTTTTAACAAAGTTTTCTAGAACTATTTGCTGCGATTATTCTTTATCATTCATCAGAAATATCCAAAATTTTTCAAAAAGTCTAGGGTTTCATCACAATAATACAGTAGATTTGCGTTATGTGATAATTTGTTCAATGATCAATCAATCATTATCATAAATAGGGTGGTGTACTAAATAACGTACAACAACAACAAAGTGATAAATGAAGTAAAAATTTCTTTTTTATATTTTATATTTTTATTTAGGCTGCAATTTCTTTAAACATAAATTATTCCACTTTTTTGAAGCAGATGAATTTTGTGATGTAAATATTTATATTTAAAAGTCAAAAAAAGTACATTATGCTTTTATATTTGTAAAATATAAATATAGTTTTGATCTTAGATGTGAAAATAGTTCAAATGAATTTATCTAGATTCCCGGATCATTTGTGAAGTCATGTGGTAATGGTTCACTAACGAGATTAATCAGTGTTACCAAAATTATATTCCAGCAGGTTCATCAAAAACAGTTAAGAGTTGATATTTTCAGCAAAGATTTAACGTTTGCATATTACAGTTATTTTAAAGCCTAAAATTTATAAAGTGAATTTTTAATATAATATTTTATATCATAATTTCGTGTTAAATTTTACAAGAATCTTCTGTAAGTAAAAATAAGATTGTTTTACTAAACCACTACTATTTAGAAGTATAAACGACATTTAAGTAATCTAAAACTCGCTTTTATTTTGTCTTAGCTTTATTTTATAATTCGCTGGAAATTTTCTTATTTTGACTGTTATCAAGATACCGCTGGTAGCACTTGCAAATGAACTAATTTGTTCACATGACTATTTGCTTGGAGTTAACTTGGAAACTTTATTATGATACTAATTCTTTTTATTTATATTTTTAGTTTTTCTTGAATATTAAAAATAATTGAAATTTAAAAAATTTTAAATATTAACAACTAATAAAATGTATTGGAATAACAAGAAAAATAATAGTGTAGAAAACTTAACAGAAATACACTGGCTGCAGTTTAAGCTTCGTACATAAAATAAAATAATTAATGTTACTGCAGGGAATATATGTTTTGTACATTTGCACAGAACAATAAAAACTTTCATTTTACTCAGAGGCCAGTCAACATAAAAATTATGTTAAAAGTAAATAAAAATAAATTGTGGGTTGGCAAAAGGAACGCGTTTCGAAACAGAATAAAATATTTAGTAAAATATATATTTTTTTTGTTTTTTTTTAAGAGAACTATCACTTCAGGGAACAATGCCTACTTAGTCAAGTACCGTGCTACATTCCTTAGGAAAGGCATAGAGAAGAGATGAGACAGATGGTGAAAGTAGAAGGATAGTTACGAAAATTATGAGATGAGACAGATGGTGAAAGTAGAAGGATAGTTACGAAAATTAACTATCGTATAAGACAGCACAGGGACCATGCCTTCATCAGTGAGCAGCCCCACCGACAGTCAATTTATTTATTTGTAGTGAAAAATCGAACCCACAATCCCCAATCTTGTGCACTAGTACACTACCTACTAGACTACAGAGTACCTGGCGGTCCTGTCCCTCTTGTGACCTGGTTGTTCACAACCCGTAATTGTGGAAGTCTCTTACAAAACTATAAAGCTATAAACCGTAAATTTTTGAATCGTAAGAAAATTTTTATTAAAAAATATTTTGTAACTTAAATAATGAGGCAAATATTTATAATAGATAATAAATCGATATAATTGTTGTTATTCAAAATGAACTCAGGAGAATTATTGCATGTTCATCGGTTCTGTGTAGTCGATGAGCTGGAGCGTAAAATATAAATTGTTTGAGTGAGGACTGCCGATTAATGTAAATAATTTCTTACTTCATGTTGCCCAAAATGAGAGCTGTCATATTGAAACTATCGAAAAAAATATATAAATGAATGTTCCGCTTAGGAAGTTTCTCTGAAGTAATAAGTATTTTTTGTCCAGTAAAACTTATTCAACGAATTACCTTCCAAACGAATTAAGTTCACTTTTTGATATTTATAATAATGATTTTTATTATTTTGGCATTTTATCATTAAAAGATTCATGATGGAACAGCGCTGTTAGTTTATTCAGACTTATTTTGAAAACCGGATTTACTCTTAAATAAAAAAAAAATTGCAGTAATTTAAACCCATAAATAACAGACTCTATAGATACTAGTACATCTAAAAACCATCACTGTTTAGTGCGGCTTACAAGCCGATTGATGACTGATATGCTAATTTAACGGTAGGAACGTCGATTGGACACTTTTCAATTGATTCTGGCATACCATCATTGTTTCATGATGATAAACATTGTTCGTATTTTCCGTGAGAATTGTTGAAAAAGAGTCAACAAGAAGTTCTGTAGTGGCCGTATGCTCGAAAATATTTTCAAATTTGATTTGAAGATCATGTATGCATTGATCTTTAAAAAAAATCCTTAAACCTTAATCTTAATCTTTTAAACGGTCTTTAAAATTATAACGATTAATTTTTTTAATATTTCGCTTTCCTGTGGAAAGCTTCTTCAGGAAATAATTTTTATATTTTACAAAAACAAAAAATTTAACAATTTGTTTTTTCAAATTGTTATAATTTTGCTTTCCACAGGAAAGCGAAATATTGAAAAAATAAATCGTTATAATTTAAAAGACCGTTTAAAAGATTAAGACTAAGATTTAATAAAAATAAAAAAAGGTCGAATAAAACTGAAAATAAAAATCCTTAAAATTTAAATAATCCATTATACAAGAGCGAAAAATACTAAGCTCAATAAGTAGCTACTTTCCGCAATTACATATATAGTGAATATAAAGAAAAGATAAAAGAAAATCTTAGCCAGCATATGCTGATCAACCGCGTTGGTAGTCGCGAGCTCAAATCATATTATCACCCAAAATTTGGAGAGAAACAGATGTTCTTAAGTCGAAAATTAGTAGTCCAAATCTCAGAGGTCTCGACTAAAAAATGTAAATTTTTAGGATAATTGCACCTGCGTATTCCAACAACAGATAACATAGTTTAGGTCTGCGTATATTGAAACAATAGCATGTGTATGAAAAGACAAGTAAACTAGAAAAGGAGAAAAGCAGCCGCTAAAAATGAATCGACGAAGGCATTTGAACTTTAGTAGTAGTAGTAATAGTAGGTGATAAAGCTAAAATTTATAAATCGAAGTATTGATAAGTTAGGAAAGTAATTACATATCATATAGTATGTTACAGTGATAAGATGTGGGGCTGACTACAAAACTTTTATCAAGAGCTGCAGTTAATTTATCGCCACTGATTTATGCAGTGATGAACCTTTGCATCAAGAATTTTTATTTCGAACAATAAAACCCTACTAAGATAACACACAATAACGAGTAAGGAGAATAATTTATAATAGCATAGAGGATTTTAGGTGCACAGCACAAAACGTCCATAAGTAAAAGCGAATTAGGTTAGAAAATTTCTTTAAATATTTGTATAAATAGAATTTAAAATGTCGAATGTTTTTATAGTATTATAGGAATAGATTCATTCTGATCCACAGTGTATCGTATTTTTTTAATTATACCATCTTTTATGCGCTGTAAAATATTCTTATACCAAAAACAAGAAAACATTTAAATGTTTAATGACTAAATCGCTACCAAATGTCTACATATAATTCGTTACTCCTTTCTCAATAAACATTTAAAATGCAAAAATTTAATTTATACTTTAAGTGTATTTTCAAATTTAATATTCTTTAAATCCTATAAAATTTTACGATCTTTGTTTAACAAACACTTAAACAAACTTCTTGAATAATTTAATGCTGTTAATAAAGAAAATATAAACGTTGAAGTTAATGTATATTTAAAAAAGGGCGTAGCGCAAATTAGCTATTAAACTTCTTGCATAGAGTTTCGACAGAATACTCAGTGTTAATATTACACTTGAAAGTAATTTTATGTCTGAAAAAAATTTGACAGTAGTAGGCCAGCAAACTTTAGAAAAACTTGAGAAAATTCTCGTTTCATACCTCCCGTTTAGAAAAATTCATTGCATTAAAATTTTATTATAATTTTAATTAGAATAATTTAAATTTTGATTTACTTTCGAAACAATAATAAATTTTTAAAATAATTTTTTTTAGTTCACTTTTTTGTTGTCTTCTTGCGGAATTGGTTCAATAAAAACTCTCATTTAATCAATTTGGCTTGAGATATAAGACTTTTGAATTTTCCATAAAAAATTTGTGGTAAAATCCACTGATGGATATGCTTTCCCCCACAGTAACACACTTCAAATATATTTTTGAATAATAAATATTTTATGAGAATATCATAAAGTATTTATTTAAAGAATGTGGCACAAATTAACGTAGACTAATTAAAATTTCTACCTTTTTATGCACGGATGATCCGATTGAGGACTAATTATTTTCTTAAATTCCTAATTTCTAAAAATCCCCTATAAAAATGATCAGATATTTAATGGTGAAAATAATAATAATAATAATAATAATATTTTTGCTTGTTTTCATTAATTTCCCTAAGAAGTTTATGCAACAGAATTTATAGAACTAGAACAACCGAAATAAATCTTTTACTTAAAATTTATTAATATTCTAAAAACTTGATGCTTATTAAATCCCTAGCGGGACGAATCTATTAATTACTTAATCATGTTTTAATTTCCATTAATAAAACATAAACATGATGTTTTATTACAAAACTAAAACCATAAGAAAAAGAAAACCATTGATAACATAATTAAATTGATTTTAAATTCTTCGACTTATACTTAAAAAAAACACAGGAATTATGTTATTTAAAGCTCATGAGATATTTCTTTGCCTTTGTGCACTTTCAACATGCCGTCAAAATACAACAAGAACTCTTAAAGTACATCAAATTGTTTCGTCATGCTGAGCAACTTATTAAGTGATTTTCATTTCAAATCATTTGAGTGTATAAACAGGAGGACAGCAGACAAACTATTGGGTAGAAGTTTTTACTTTAAGTTAAAAAAGTTGTTGTTGCATGTTATTCCAGCTGCATTAGGCTGGAGTTGATAGTGAGCGAAAGCCCTCCTTATTATGTGTCGATCCATGTTACTTGACATCAAGTTTAAAGAAATAATAAACCGCTTTCAATAAAGAGAGGCTTTTTATAAAAGTACGAGTAGTTTAAATAACAGACTATGATGAAGTTGTTAGTTAATTGATAGTTAAAAGATTAATAATTGTCTATGTTAAACAAGCCCTGCGAGAAATTTTATTATAATAAATAGTCTTCTTTAGTAAATTAAAACATCTCACGTTATTACCCAAATTAGTCACATCTAAGCATTTCTATTACATTTTTCAAATTATTATTTAATAGTTTTTTTTAAGTATTTTCTCACTAATTTTGTATATATACAGTTCTGAGGAATTCTATAAATGCATACAAATTAAAAGATTTTATGGTAAGAAAAGAAACAAAGAATTTTTAGTTTAAAAGTGATGTTTGTTACCATCACCGACATCTGCATGATTTTGTATATTTAACGTACATATTTACTTTAAAACTGATGCGCTTGTTTAACTTTTGATGTTTTGCAGTAGACGCTAAAAGCTGTTGCAATTACTATTACTAAACCTTTTGGAACAAAATTTAATTTTTTCCTATGAAAAGATTTTAATTTTTAGAAGCAAAGAATACTTTTAACAAATATTATTTCATTATAATTTTTCATTATACTGGCATAATGTTATTATATATAAATTTTTTCAAAGGGTTAACCGTTAACGAAGAATAGACTGAAACCTGTATAACTCTACTAAATTATCCAGATTTACTTTCTAAGTCAGTCATTGGAGTTAATTGTAGACAACTTGTAGACGTATGTGAGAGTCCTTTATTCTTAAAAAATTGGATTTATGGTTGCTGTAGCTCGTTACCGTACCATCTTCAATATCAATATTTTTTTTTTCGGACCAGCACTCAGGGGATGACCCCTACTCATGCAACACATTGTACCAGAACTAGGAAGTTAGGTTATGGGGTGAAGGAAAGAGGGAGTAGTGTTTGTGGACATTCGATTTGAATTTTCCCACATTGAAAGCAGCAGGAAAGACCTCTGGAGAGAGTTGATTCCACATACGAACTGTTCTGCTAAAAAACGAACTCTCCCTGTAATACGCAGTGCCTATCGATCACAAATGGATGCGCGAGTAACGGGAATAAGTTCCCTAATTTCGTTAGAGCACTTACCATTGTAGTAACAATAAAACAGTGAAATACAAGAGAGATGCTCAAGAGAATTAACAGAGTTGGATACCCTACTGTCCCCAATGAGTCTCTTAGCCCACTCCTGTTCTCGGTCGAGCAACTCCAAAATATATTTTGGGGCGCCGGTCTATACATGAGAGTTGTATTCCATCTTTGGACGAATATAGGTGATATAAATAGTACGAAGATCAGATGGAGTGAGGTATCTCTTACACCGTTTTAGAAAACTGAGGCACTTGAAAGCTTCTTTAGAGACTTGAATGTGTTTATTACATTGAACAGCATACTGAATTTTCATGCCAAGAACATCAAGAGCATCCGATTCCCTAATACTTATATCACCCATAGTAAGATATAGCACCATTCCCGAACGCAGATCTATGCGTAAGCATGCGAGATTGCGTCTTACGGGCATTAAAATCAACTCTATTTACATGACTCCATTCCAAGATTATCGCGAGATCGTGATTGAGCGTATCATTCATGTTCCACCTTTTCGAACCCAACTCCAACTGGTTCGGCCTATTGCTAAATGAATAGGAATGACAAATGGTGCTGTCATCTGCGAAAGAATAAATAGGGTTGAAAGTATGACAAAGAAGGCCAGTTAGAAAAATAAGAAATAGGGTAGGCGAAAGAAGAATGACAGAATGTAGACAATATTGATACAACTTAATGTGGTAATAGGTGTCACTGCGTGTCATATGCTGAACACAACTATCAAAAGATTAAGAAAAGTAGACCAAGGTCGAGCCATTTTAAATGATTATTTTGCGTTAAGCTGCATTATACAAATAATCAATTTAGAAATTTTATTTAAAATAAATTTGGAGTTAATAGCATACTGAAAAGTTAACTAATATAATAACATTGTGTTTTTCTTTGAGCAGACAGTATATAGTATTTTCTCCTTCGTTCTTTTATTATAACTTATCCGATCAATTATAAAATTTCCCAAAAGCTTTTAAAAAATTTTATAAATAAATGAAATAAATAAGCAGTTTGTGCAATTGAAATTAGATTAATTAGAATTAGAAAAATTAACTCTTTTAAAAAATTGTGTTCCGTAAACCTTTCCTGCTGTGGCAACATTGTTCTTGTGCATAAAACAATCGTTGTTCACGGTCGCTATTTGAAAGATCGCAGTTTTAAAAATCATATTTTTGTTATAATGTTTTACTTTAAACATTTTATTGCACGTAGGCTCAATAATGGTGAAATAATAGATTAGATTAGTTAATAAAGTCGATTTATTTGCTTGAGAAATGCAGTTATTACAATAACAATGTAAGTTGATACATTATTAAAAGTATTGTCCACCGTTAGTGGCTTATTTTTTCCCATCTTTCTGGCGGCATATGGATCTCGCACCAGAAAAACTGCTCCGGTTTTGTAGTAAAAGGTGAATCAAGCCTATTTCTGATAGCCTATTCTTAATGAATCGTAGTCCAGTAAGGGCGTTCTACATCGATAGAAACAAATGATAGACTGAAGAGCTATGGTCTTGGCTACAAAGCGGGTGAGCCAAAACTTCCTGTTTTTCCAAATACTTTTTTACCAACAACAATTGACGCCATGAACGCCAACAATAGTTGTGATTTTCGCGACAGGCGGCCACAAAAGTAGCACAAATTCAAAAGTTTAAAATTTGTTCTTCGAGTTCAGCCGTTGTCGCTGATCTAATTTCCAAATGATTAAATGCTGAATTGATCTTTCTATTAGAACAAATTTTTAATACATATTCAATTTTTTGTATAACTATTTAACAATTAAAAGCTCTATTAAACTTAAACAACACAAAGTAATAAATAAAGTTTTATTGAGACTTTCATTTATTTTCTTTCTTTTATAAATTTATTAAAAAAAAATATATCATATATCATCATATATATCAGGGAAGATTACACAGTAGTTAAGTCTAATCGCTACATCCTCCAACAGCATTCACCTTATCTTGGAAGATGACGCAGTAAAAAACATCTATTTAATTATCTATTTAAATACATAATATTTGGCTTGCAGTTATTTTTCATAATTCTTGTTAAACAATTTAAGACAATGTTTTTTTCCTATTTTAATGCTAAAAAATTAAAATTGTAAGATAAGACTTTTTAAAAATTATCTTTCAGTTGTATTACTGACTCATAATTATGAACGATTTTAATTAATACTATAACAACAACCACTTTACAATAACAACTCTTTTACAATATAACAAATCATACAAAATATATGATGTGCCTGTGGCATTAGTGATGAAAAATCACTTTAACAAAAGTTGTTGAACAGAAGAACATGATGCAAATCATGGGGAATAACAACCGGCAATGTTCATAGAAAAAAAGAAGATAATCAAAATCAGCAAGCAAAATTATGCGCACATATTTTTATTAAAATCATCAATGTCACTATCAAGTAAGTCTTATTCTTGTGGAGAGGACAGCAACAGAATTATCATCGTCATACTGTTTGTTAATGCATCGTGGACAGTAAATATTATAAATATCGAGAGATTACAGAAGTTTGTTAACCAAGATCATGCTGTTGTGCTGACAATTTTGTGAATTTGATTAAAAACAAAAAGTATGGGTAGCAACGAATACCATGTTGCAAGAATTGCAAGCGACTGCAGAAATATCAACTCAAGTTGACGGATGAGGTCAGTTGGGTTTTTTTTTTATAAAAATTGCATATCAATTATGCCTTACCATACTGGTCATACAAGTTGCCACTACGTTCAATAAAAAATTCGCAAAAGAACTTTGAAGAAGATTTTTGGTATCGACTAGATGTGGAATTCTGTTGGCACTCCTTAAGGTGAAAACCGTTGTTACTGGCTGTTTGTGTGGTATGATCGGCGAGCGCTTTCGTTGCGATGACATAATTTTCAGGCTGCGTTTTTAGATAGAACTGGAGAGTTAGTATAAATAGTGTTGGGTTTCGGTCGTTCTTTTGTTAGGGTAGTAACTATTCATGCAGATAAAATGCCACCTAGCATTTTATGCAAAGCTAATTTAAATTTACGTGTTTTATTATTTGATGAGTAAGAGTGTCCATCTGAGGGTGACTTTTACTTGTTAGGCTGTATGAGTAGTTCGTGTTTACCTAGTTTATAATATCACTGTTACAAGTTCCTGTTTAGTAGTTCCTGTCTTCAGAAATGACTAGTCTTCGCCTTTTTTTACTAGGATACATCCTACATTCATCTATTTCTCTTGGGGCATGTCCGTTAGTGTCAAGGTGTAATGCAAAGTTAGAGGTTTTTCTTTTTCGTTTGTAAGAGCTTGAGTGTTTTGTAAATCTTGTTTTTCGCGTTCGTCCAGTTTGTTCTATATAAGTTTACATTTATAATTATGGTTGTATACTCCGCTGGAATTAAATTTATTAATTGTTTCTTTCGATGTTTTCGATTTTGTCTCAGAGTGTGCTGGTCTTTAATGCTGTGAGTAAACCTTCTTTGTGAAAAAGGTTAGTTAATTTATATATTTCTGTATCTTTGTCGTCTTTATTTCTGTTTTTAATGTTGTATTGTCTTAGCAGTTTGTCGATAGTAGTGGGTTTGTAGCCGTTGTTTTTAGCCATGGTGTAAATTGTGTCGAATTCGTTGCTATACTTATCTGGAGAAAGTGGGATTATCTTAAGTCTGTATGTCATATGTCTAAATTCTGCTAGTTTATGTTGCGTGGGGTAGTTCGATGTGATGTGGATGATAGTCGAAGTTGGTTTTCTATAAATCTCAAAGGTTAGACAGTCAGTTCCTCGTGTTATATCAAGATGATGCTAGTTTCTGTCTTGTTCTTTTTCAATTGCATATGTAATATTATTGTGGATTGTGTTTAAGTCAGTTAGAATTTGTTAGGCTTTGCCTTGTTCGAGGACGCACATCAAGTTATCATCCATTAAGAAGTTATTTTGTGTTCTTCCTTCAATATCTCTAGATGTTACATGGAAATTTCAATGAAGATTGTGGAAGACGTGGTTATTAAAGTAGTTTTTTTATGATCGTCTTTTTGGTCGGTGATGTCTTCGTTGTAGTGTAAATTGTCTAGTGTGTTGCGGATAACTAAGGTTTCTTGATATTAAAGAAAGGTACGGTTTTGCGTCTATCCTCGTCAAATGTGAGTTGTGAACAAACCGGTTTCGGCCGTTTGTCGTCTTCAGTGTTCTTTTCGTACTAGTTGCGTTCTATTTTCAGCTGTGTTTATATAGTTCGTCTTGTTCGTGTTTCCCTTCGTGTTATTGCATTCGGCACTTTCTGTCCTTTTTGCCTATTACGAGTCTAGTTGGCGTAATTGTAAGTTGTAACAATCAGTTTATAAAACAAGAATTTTTTGTAGACAATTCCAACCAGCGTCTACCAAGCTGTCGTTACTCTCTGTTTTTCATGTTGACGTTACTATCACTTGATTTGTTATTCACTTTTTATTTCTTTTAGAAATGTCCAGTTTTGATATATTTAGTTTGTCAATAAATTTGTGTGCGATAAGACAACAGAAATGCAAAGTAAGAAAACAGATCCGTCAAAGTAATGATTAAGTATTACCGTTTTTACTAGCACATAGTTTTTTGCTATTTCGCTACATAAATTATAAACTATACCAATCAATTTTCTTAAATCTCTTATGGTCATTAGTGCAATTGTATGGTAATATCTTTTAATCTATCAAATAGTTTTTGTTTTCCTTTGAATATTAAATGATTCCAATAATTAATGTATTGATATTTTTTTCTCAATTTTCGTCTTATTTGAAATAATTTCTTTACTCTTGCAGAGCAGCTGGGAATAGCGCTTCTAAATTAACTAAGTTTTAGTTAATGTAAGCTAATAAATTTTAAGTTACTCATGCTTCGATGCTGCTGTCCAGCTGAAACTGCAACTTCTGTGTTTTTTATTTTTAAATATATAAATGAAAGAAGCTTTTAAATAAGTAATCCTTATATAATAAAGATATAATAACGTATCAAAAATTTAATTTAATTTAAATCTTCAAAACTGTTTTCAAAATTTTCTATGACATGGCAACTTTGATAATACTAAATAGAAAAAGAAGTCTTGACTTTAGTTATTTTTTATACTGCATCTTTCTTAGTTTAGAGAAAAAATCTAACTTACTTTTGTTACGTTATTCAAGGTATCTTATTTGTTCAAAGATTTCTTTAGACGTCAGCATTCATCTTAACATTCATGTAACTGTTTAGCATAAAATAAATTGCGTAGGTTATGTTAAACAAGTTGTAAACGATTAATTATTTAAAATGTTGATGGATATGAACAAATGCAAAGACAGCACAAACTAGATTGTTAATATTGTCTCCTTTTATTAAATGTTGCTTATTATATTAAAACTTTTAATAGATTTAATGATGTTGTTAAACATTATCAAATGATTTTTTTTTTATTTTGCTTTCTTTACTTTTCTGAAGATCATTCCTTTTTAGTATTGAATTTCATAAAGAAACACGACATGCTTTTCTCCAGTTTGCAGTTAGGGCGCCCTTAAATAATTTCTAGTTTTTACACTTCACTACCTGTCATTAATAGTTTTTTTATAAAACGATGAATGATGATTTCAACATTATAAAGATTTATGGGAAGAGAAGTTAAATTCGATTTTATTTCATACGCATTTATGTAGTACTTAAGCTTGGGCTTGTGAATTTGTAATTGCTGTTTTGATGCTGATGCTTTGCAGCCAGCTGATGCTTTGCTGATTATATCAAAATCACAGAGGAACATAAGATCCTAGAAAATGAGCAATTTTAATCCAGAAACCAAGTTATTTTCAAAATATCTTGTTTGCTACGAGGGATGATGAGCGATATTTCAGTACATGAAATTTAATCACTACTATAGCTCCTATTCTTTTAAGCATGACAATATAAGCTTTAAACTAGATCTCTGGGCGTAATTACTTTATATTAGTTAGCGTTTTCAATTTTATTTTCTATAAAATCACTAGCTTTACCATTAATAAATTAGTTAGATATTTCATTTAAAATAAATTTGTCTTTCTTTGAGCACACATCTCCATGTATATTGTCTGTTCTTGTTTCTCTTAATTATTTCTGAACTACACACGCTCTTATATTATTAAAACGCTTATATATTTTGCTGTAGAACTGGACTAGGAAGTGTAAGTTTTATTTGTATTATAATGTAAAAAATACGGAAACAAATTACAAAATTTCCTAAAGGGTTTTAAAAAATCTTATATATAAATAAAATAAATATGCAGTTTATATCGGGATTTTCAACGAGAAGTTTGTTTTTCAATTGTGAACAATTTTATAGTTTTGACACTTAGTTTTTTGACGTATCCGTTGTAGATACATTGGCAATTGTTACAATGAATTCAATTTTGCGCGAAAATCGTATTAAAATAACTTAAATGATAGTTCTGTTAAAGTTACATTTCGTAAAATTCGTGATATTTTCGGACAACATAATCGTCCTTCTAAGGCCGCTATTTAGGATTTGGTAGTTAAATTTGATTTGACAGGTTTAATTAAAAACATCCCAACCGTCAGTCACAGTGTTGAAGCAGATCCAAATTTGTCAATTCCTCGATGATATTAGGGTCATTCAAAACCACCACATGGCGAATTTTACATAAGGATTTGACTTTGAAGCCTTACAAGAAGCCTTACTGGTACAGAAATTGTAACCACCCGATCATTTATATCGCTGTAAATTCGTTCAATTCTTTCAGGAACAAGTGGTTGGTTTTTCTGAAAAAAAAATTTTTTTCAGGCGGAGCCCGTTTTCACTTGCCAGGATACGTCAACAAGCAAAGTTGCCACATTGGGGCTTTTGAAAATCCTAGAGCCATTGTTCAGCAGTCTTTGCATGCTCAACGTGTCACTGTATGATTGGCTATGTGGTCTGGAGTTGCGATTGACCCGTTTTTTTATTCGCAGATGAGGCTGGAAATGGATCACGCTATCCCGTGACGCTAACAACTCAATTTGACCAATTATTGATGACGTGGATATTGCTGACATCTGGTTTCAACAGGACGGTGCCATATGTCACACTGCAAATGAAACGATCAAGGTATTGCAAACAAAATTTCCCGATCGCATAATTTTACAGCAATTAGCAGTTAAGTGGCCAGCCAGATCGTGTGATTTAACACCACTGGATTATTTTTTGTGGGCCTTTGTTAAAGACAGAGTCTAATCGAGTTCAGGCTTAAAACTCAAAATCCGTGATGTGATTAACGAAATGAGACCGTCACTTTGCCAAAAATTTTATTAAAAACGTTGATGAAAGAATCGACATCTTTCAGCGTGGTTGTGGTGGACATATATTGGATATCATTTTTCATTCATAATCACCGAACTTTTCTCTTCGTAATACAATAAAAATTTCAATCATCTTAATCTAAATTTTTTGTTTTATTTTGTTTTAAAAAACAAACTTCTTGCTGAAAACTCTTTATAATTAAAATTAGATTTTTATTTTTCTTGTGAATGAAATTTTTCCACAAATTGTTTTCCGTAAGCATTTTCTGTTATGGGAACATTCTTGTGCATATGACAATCTTTGTTCTCGATAGCTATTTAAAAGAACAGAGTTTTAAAAATCAAATATTTGTTAGAGAGTTTTACTTGCTCAATATTTGCGAAAATAATAGTTATACACGTTAATAAAGTAAATTTATTTGCTTGAAAAATGCATTTATTATAATAACAATGTAAGTTGATTATTAGAAATATCGTCCATATGTCAGCATATGGATTCCACGCCAAAACAACTACTTCGGTTTTGCGGTAAAGAATGGATTAAGCCAATTTCTGATAAGGCGTTCTGTATCGATCGTAACAAATGGTAGTCAGAAGAGACAAGGTCTGGGCTATAAAGCGGGTGAGCCAAAACTTCCTATCCACTGTTTTGCAAGTAGTTCTTAACCGGTCTTGCAACATGCGGCCGAGCACGATGGAAAGTTATGCTCTTATGTCTGAGCGATTATTCTGGTCGTGTTTCGTTTCTCTCCTGTGACCGTCTGACTATTTGAGAAGCTTATAATACAAAAGACCGTTCTGATCCGACCAAATAAAGAGCATTACGTTGGCGTCGTGAATATTCGGAATTGATTTGGCCGATTGTTCGGGCTCTACATATATCTTTTTTCACTTATGGTTATCGTATTGTATCTATTTTTCATCACCAGTAAAACTACAGTTAAAAAATAACTCTCAAGTATTATTTTTTCCGACATAAAAAATTGCTTTCAACGTTTTTCTTATACAATTCATTTGTGAGCTAATTTTCTTGTTTTTGAATGAATCCCAACGATTTATAAACGGAAATGCCTTGTTACGTGGCACCCAATGATAATGTAACTTCTTCTTGTTTCATAACAATCTTCATCGAGTACTGTATCCAATTCGCCATCTTGAAACTTTTTCGGCTAAATAGGCAAGCAATCGTTCACAAGTTTTATTTTGAGTTTGTGCATATTGACTGTAAACTTCTACCAACAATCGATAACTTTTAGTAGCCGTTTTCTTCAAATGAAAGAAGCCTATCAGACTGCCCCGCAAAATATTTTTTTTAGTCACAAAATTCGATGTTTTAACAACTTGTAATATAAAATTCATATACGAAGAGATGACTTGAAACTCACCTGAGTCATGCAATGAAAGTACTCAAAAACATAGAGTATATAAAAAATAAACTAGATAACAAAAGGGAATGTGTCGAAATAAAATATTTAATATGAAAATCCTAAGGAAATGATTGTAAAAAATTGTGTCTATCAAACACTGAATTATAATGACAGATGTTTACCCTCCAAAATACCATATTTGCTATTATTGACATATGTTGTCTAAATCGACATATTAACTTGTATACCCAAGAGTAAAAGTAGTGGCGACCAGAGCCTCTCTTAAATATCAGTAGCTAATATTTCTAATAATAACTCCAAAATGTGGATTTCTTCAATTGTCGTCATGTTATAGTAAATATTTATACATCACGGTCTCTAATATAGTTGAAAGCTCTAAAATGCTTATCTGAAACAATTCTGTATCTGCTTTATTTGCTGTTACAAAACTTATGCGAAAAGTTATAAGTGATGATCTGGCCCTAAATCAACATAAGAAGTTAAATTTTTCGTAATAAATTACAGTAGATACCATTTGGTATTTTCATTTCAAAACTTTATCTTAAAAATTGTATTTATTTTTTATCTTAAGTTTTGTTGGATACAAAGTAAAGTTGCTGCAAAACTATTGCCATTAATAATAAAAACACCTTGCAAAAGATAGAAAACCGTCCAGAAAATATTCCTTTATACTAATAAACTGCAATAACTCATACTAGTTATACTCGTACTTTTTCGTTTTCTTTTGCTTTTACTTACTGTTCTATTTTTTGTGCATTTAATTTAAGCGATATTTTTTTTAAACTCATATTTTCATTTTTTTTTTTTTTTGATAAAATAACAACACAAATGTTATTTCGTTTAGCTGCTTAAGCTTTCAAGTACACATTTAGTTAAATAAGTCGATGCTGCCAGAGCTCAAATAATGAATTGAGTAATAAACATTGTTGGATGAACAAGGCCCAAGGAGTGGCATGATAGAAACTTAAAATAACAAATGCTGCTTGTTAACTACAATATATTTTATTTATACATTCTTGAATACAGGGGATCTCAGTTTAGTAATAAAAAAAGATTTTTGGATTCGTTTTAATTTTTAAATAGTTAAAAATATGAAACTTTTTCTGTTGGGGGCGTTACATGTAAATTTATATTTAAGAAGACTTTTGCTAGTTTCATGCAAAATCTTATGCAGGAGTACTATTGTCTGTTGTTTCTTTGTTTATGAAAATATTCAGTTGTTTTCATAATACAATTCTTTGTATAACTACATTTCCTTAGGATTTTAATATTAAATATTTTGTTTCAACACATTCTCTTTTGTTATCTATTTTATTTTTTATAAATTCTACGTTTATGAGTACTTTCGTTGCATGACCCAGGTGAGTTTAAAGTTATCTCTTCGTATATGAATTTTATATTACAAGTTGTTAAAACGGACATCAGATTATTATGCAACTAAAATTTCCGGTGTAGCATTAAAATTGATGGCTGTGTTGCTGTTTATTTGAAAAAAGTGAATGATTACAAGTTGTAGATTTTTATAATTTATGAATTACTAAAGTATCCTTACATAGTTTCATAGCAAATAAATTAGTAAGTAATTTATTCGTATTTAACGTTTACATCGTGCTTAATTCAATCACAATTTAAGCAAAACCTTAAAGTAATTTTTATTTAAAATATTTTTTTAATATACATATATTTATTTATTTAAAATATTTATCATTTTTAGATTTTTAAAATTTAATAATTTCACATTTCATCTGTATTTTTCATTTGTAACTTCTGCCGATGACTATTAAGTTTTTCTGCGCCTTCTATAGCAGATGGTCCATTTTCATTTTGGTTAGAAACACATAGATAAAACGTAACTATTGCTTCAAATACCACTTTTCTAAATTAAAAATTTAACTAACGCCAAAAGAGCTCCCGGTCTCAAGTATCATAATACGACACAAAACTTTTAATTACTAGCAAGGTCATTTTCGTTTAGAACATACACTAAAAAAATTTTACTCTTCTGCCTACAATGGTTTAAGTCACACCACTATAAGTAAGACCTTACGTAGTTTTGTTATTAAGTATTTGTTCCAATAGCTGAAAAAAAATATTTAGATTTGAATTGTCTAACTATCGCGTTTAAAAATTAAGGCTACATACATGAAGGACGCGTCACAGTCTTTAATTAAAATTTTTGAAATTTTATTTTTCGTATTTCTTTTGATTTTTTACCAAAATAATATTTGAAACGATCAGGTGAAGTGTGAATTGCTTACGATACATTTTAGAAAAGATATTGAGCATATATTTTTATTCAAAACCTTATTTTTCGAAAATTTTCCAACTTCTTACGAAAGAAATATTATTAAAACTTTTGTTAGCGTTGTTAAATATGTGTTAGCAGTCAGGAAAAACTAGCTTGTGAAATTGATATTGTTACGAAGATAGTTAGGTTAAGTTTTAAAAGAAAATGATTACCCCTAAAAAAATAAACGAAAGGGCCTATTGTGTGTTTTACAAACTGCGTAGTGTTTTTAAAAAAAAATCTTACAGTCACAAAAAAACACATTGGTAACTTTACCACTGTAATGCCTAAAAGCAGCTGTATAAAGTTTATATCTTCACTCGACAACGTTCACACTTATTTTAGTCCTGCAGCCGCTATACACTTAAATATTTCATCCAGGTTTTTGACGTGTTCATCAAATATTTTTCCCTTTGCTATTATGTCATCAAGATACACCATTCACGTGTTCAAGGCACGTTCTTTGTTGTGGGATATTTTGAACTAGGAAGAGTTTTATTTCTGTTATAATGCAAAAAATATGTAAAGAAATTTTAGCTTAAATATTATGTGATCAATCACAAAATCTATAAAAAGGTTTAAGGAAGTTTCAAAATTAAATGCTAGTTTTCGTAATTAAAATTAGATTTGCTTTTGGATCTCGGAAAAAATAAACTCTTTTTTTTAAACGCTCAAAAGTAGCGGGAGCGTTGCATCACATTGAACTGGCTTAAACCATCGCTTGCGTTAAATGTAATATTCTCCTTGCCCTTATCGGCTATTTCTACTTGGCAGTATCCACTCTGCAAGTCCAAGGTAGAGAACCATTTCGTTTCGGTCAACGTGTTTAAGATATCCTCAATTCTCGGCAGTTGATAAATGTCTTTCTTGGTGATGTCATATCATATAGTTTTTCCTGATAAATATTTTCTTTTAAAACTTAAACAAAATCATCTTCGTAACAATGTCATATCATCTTATTCAGATTTGAATCCTACATTAATGCTTTAATCGATTGTATGATATTGAAATTACTATTCCCACTTTGAAAAAAAAATTAACACCGTCATTTGTAGAAAAATCTTTAAGAAGTATAAAATCCTTATAAATATTTTCATAAATTTATAGCTAAGCATGAAGCAAAATTAAAGTTAATATACTTACGAATTTCTAATTAAATATTTGTAAGTTTAATTGTTTTTTTAAGTTTTGTTTCATTTTAAATAAATCTTTTCATAATTCATTAGCTACTTAATTTTTAACAACTTTATAATCCTCTATTTGGATATTAATACTATAATAAAAGATTATTATACAAGAAATAATTTGAATGTATAAAATTTTGTCCATGATTGTATTAAAAATTTTGTTTTATTCTGTTTTTCTAATATATTTTGCATAAAAATATTTGCACATATTTTAAGAGGTTTTCGTTTTGTATTTTTTATTAGCTGCTTTTTGGTAATCCCTTCTGTCTGTTTTCTGCAAATATTATCATTTATGCATATAATTTACTATTCCGTATTTAAGGGGTTTAACTTTAGAAATCTTAAATAACTTTGAATAAGTATAAAATAAATATATTAAATGAGCATCTTTTTACATAAAAAGACAAATAAATTAAATATCATAAATTGAAGTAAAGTTTCTTTAAATAAATTTATATTTCATTTGTAATTTAAAAGAACTTGATAATGATACATAACTTCGAATAAAATATGACTCTTAGTATAACCGCTTTTCTAAAGCATTTCAGCGTTTTTTACTTTAAAGACATCAAACCCATTTAAATATAGAACTCATAATCGATTATAATTATTTCATTAGGACATTAAACACCTAAATTTTTCCAAATAATAAAGCGCGTTGCAAAGTTTCTACTCTAAAAATAAACTAAAACAACTTTTTCAAATAACTTAATTTAACATGAAATTAATTCAGGATGTCACAGCTAAACAACAATTTACAAAACACTTGAGATGCTATATATTAAATTATTTAAATAATTAATAAAGTTAGCAAAAAGTTTCTAAATAAATAATGTTAAATATATTTTATTATTTATTGGTATTTTTTACATCCTTTGGGAAATGAAATTCTAATTCCTTAACTGATTTGTATACACAATTTTCCATAAAGGATATTTTCATTTTTTTTATTATTTTATTTGGGTACGGTTTTCCGTCGACCCTCGTCATATTTGGTTTGTGAACAAACCGGTTTCGGCCGTTTGCCATCTTCAATGTTCTTTTCGTACACACATAAACACAAACGGACAACAAGCATGATCGTAAAAGGATTTAGTTAGGAAGAGAGACGAATGAAAAGTGAGAGACAAATTAGGAAAAAACAGACAAACGAAAAGGGGAGAGAGATAGAGACAAAAAGGAGAGAAAGTGACGAATGCAATAACACGAAGGGAAACACGAACAAGACGAACTATATAAACACAGCTGACAATAGAACGTAACTAGTACGAAAATAACACTGAAGATGGCAAACTGCTGAATCCGAATTGTTCACAAACCAAATTTGACGAGGGTCGACGGAAAACCTTACCCAAATAAAAGAAAAATCAACCCCGTCGGAAAATCTAAGCACATTTCAATATTTTCATTCTTTTTTTGGAAATTATCAGTTGCACTTTTGTTATTCTTTAAATATTTATTTATTTAATTTAATTGTTATTTGAGTTCTTAAGTGAGGCCATAAAAATATTTCTGTAGTCATAGGAAGCCTCAGCTGTCGATGTTTTGTATTCCGGCAAAGCTGATACGCCATCACATCCTCACCTAGATATTAGCGATAAATAGTAGTTCCTCTCTTCAATCGATTGGCTCTCCGTAATGCTGATACAAGCCTTAAAACTGTATTTTAAAGAATTCACGGTAGCTCTGTAAATGTACCTTTCTTGCTTATTTCACTCAGCTATTGTATTATTTCTTTATTCTTTTCCAATACTTCATTGTATGCAAGAAATATAGTGCACTCCTTCAAATATCGTCCTTAATTCTACGTTCTTATTTCATTGAAGTCCTCGTTGTTGCATTAATGCTATAGACTCTTCTTCGGAAAATGCAATATGCATTGCACCACCATCATGGTGGTGCACGTATACTTTTTACTATTCGTTGTAATTCTAATTCCCGTTTTAAAAGTGTTAGTTGTTTGTAGCTTTCAAGAAAATTCACCATTTTGTTTTAACTTTTCTTTTCTCCAGTAATTCGGGGTTTTTCAAAGAACACAGCTCTAAATTTCATGGTCCGGTGATAACATCATAGTAAAAAACCTAATAATACATTTATCCCTTAATTATTATGCAATGTAAAAAATAAAAATAGAAAAATATTTAGATATGTTAAAATATAGGTAAAAATAAAAATGTTTGGCTTACCTAACCTTTGCTTACAAAAACCCAAATGGTTCCAAGATCCACAGGTAGAAAATAGTTTTTCGAGTCCGTTTGGCAACCAATATTCCTTTTTTAAGTTTAACATAAAATGTGTTTATACACATTTTGCATTTTTATATATAAAAAGAGAAATGGCGAGGTTTGCGAAACTCCTACAACTTAAAAATATGCCCTTTATACAAATAAATGGAATCTAAGGAAATCTTATGACTTCTTAATTAACAATTTATTAACACTTTTTACTCGTCACATTTTTTAGATGCCCTTTACCTTTAAAATGGTAAATTGCATGTTAAAGTAATTGTTTGAAAAATAAAATATTTTTATGAAGATGATTTATTAAGTTTTAAAGATAAATTAATTATCCGTAAAAATGTAAAAGAAACGAGGCACGGTACATTTTACAAACTATGTAGTTTACTTAGAAATTTTATACACACAAGACAACAGCAACATGCTTATAAGAAATTCTAGCAAATAAGATATACAACAGAAAACAAAAACAACTAACGCAGAGCAAAACAAAACACAACCAAGCAGGAATCTAAATCGTGATGTTAAATTAGAATACTCTTGTATATGAAAGAACCGCTTGAAATAACTATATGAGGACCACTAGCTGAGCAAAATCAAGTTGAATCATGGTTGAGTAAATACAGCAAAGCTACCATCACCGTTAACTTATTTTAACACTCTAAAGTACTGTGTTATTATTTTGCAATAAAATAACTCAAAATAACAAAATGTTTATTAAAAGGAATAAACCTTACAATATGAAATTTGAAAATCTAAACAGATCGAAATATTCTAAAAAAATTTTTAAGCAATATATATATAAGAGAGCTTTAAATTAACGATAAAATAAAATTTTTTGTTTTAACACAAACACTTTTTAAACGGTGAAACTTGCTTCAAAGTATTTTTTATTTATAAAACTGGTCACCCCGGATTTGTTGCTAATGAAACTGCCAAATCCTTTTCAGGCTATGTAGCCAAGAGATGGGGCTTTAATAATCTGTTTACTTTTTTTAATCGTTGCTTTGCTCTCTGAAGAGTTTGTAGAAACAATTAGAGCAATAATAAACTTAAAGCAAATTTTAAACAAATTTTTGTTAAAATAGAAAATTTGCGTAGTTTTCCCTGCGTATTTAAAGTTAAACCACAATCATATAAACATAAGGGACAGACGACTTACATAGTGTTTAGTTGCAATACATCATTTTTAAACTTCTCGACTTGCACATCTAAAACTAAATCAAGGAAGTGTCAAAATAGAATAATAGTTACATGCACGTAGGAAGCAGTTACAACAACAAAAACAAAAAAAATTAAAACGGAAAAATGACGGAAGCTTTTTCAAAAAGTAAAGAAGCTGTAAAAATAACACAAAAAGTAACTTTATAAGATAAACAATTGTTCCACAGAGAAGATAAAACGAGAACTAAGTATAACAACAAAGATAAACATTGTTGTAAATTAGTATTATATTCTATACATTGGCTTAAATATATATATATATATATATATATATATATATATATAACTCTATATAATACATACATATCTATAAAAAAAATATACATAAACGTGAACAGGTTCAAAAGTCATTTGAAAAAGGGCTTTTCTTTAAATTTATTTAATAATCGAAATATAATCACGTTTAAATGAAATAAATTAAATATTTAAAAGGTAAAAAAACGTGTTATCTGGGCAAAGTAGGTAACAAATGGTAGTTCTTTAATAACAACAGAAAAACATGTAGATTTAAGAATTAAAATATGAAAGCTTTTCTTTACAAAGAAAGGATAAGAAATTATTTTTCCTACCATTTTTCAAGCACGTTCTATTAACAAACAAAGTAATGTTTTATATATTTTAAATCAATTTTGAAATTTCCAATTTGTAATTCGTACCATGATGTAGCAATTCCACTTCACATTTACACTGGCTCTGCCTCTTGCTACAATTTTGCAATATTTTTTCATGATTATTAGGAGCGTTACAATTTCAAGATAATATAAATAAGATAAATTGAATTGCTGACCAGTAGAGCAGAAATTAAAATTTTTCTAAATTTTGCGAAAATTTTTTTAAAATTGTTCTTTTGAGTAGCAGTTTTATGCTTTTATTAGATTAAATGTGTTACAATAATTTTATATTATGCTATGTTATGTAATATTTGTTTATTATAAAAAAAATTATATTTAGGAATATATATAAATAATCTAAATTTGTTTTTTTTTTTTTTTTTTTTTATTTATTTAGTTATTTTATTTATTTAGTTATTAAAATTAAGTTTAATATATATTTCAATTAATTTAATTTTTTCTTCATTTATTTAGTTATTTTATTTATATAGTTATTAAAATTAAATTTAATATATATTTCAATTATTTCCATTAATTAAAATTTGTTTTTTCTCTTTTCTTATTTACTTAGTTCAACTTTAGTTTTCCTCTTTTTCTTTTAATCAACTTAGTTCAACTTCAGTTTTTTCTTTTAAACAACTTTAACATATATATTTCAATTAATTTAAATTTATTTTTTCTCTTTTCTTATTTACTTAGTTCAACTCCAGTTTTTTCTTTTTCTTTTAAGCAACTTTAACAACAGAACTCGCTAATAATGCCGGTCCGCCACGGTCAACAACTTAATTGCAAGTATCCAAGTAATGTAATATAATAATGTCAGATAATAATGTAGTGACGCCTATCTATGCAACTGAGCTGTTTCCTCTCTTCGTCTCCTCTCTTCCACTTTACATGTTATATAATGTTAATGTTTTATTATATTTGTAAATAAGTTATAAGTTATTAATCATAGGTTCAAAATAGGACCAAAAGTATTTCATTTTAAAATCTATATAATAAACATTTTATTTGTAATTTCTTAGAAATTAAAATTATTCTTTTTTAAGTTTAAGTTAAATCCCAGTATTGGGAAATGTTTATCCTAAACAAGACTATTTTACGTTTGCGATTTAAATAATGATTTTAATTAATATAAAAAATAAATATCATCATACGTATACGTTGCCTACAACTTTATATCTGTAAAAAATTTTGGCCAAATTAGAACTATCTGTCCTTCTTTTTGTATACGCTGAAATACATTTTTTTTCTTTTATTTGGGTACGATTTTCCGTCGGCCCTCGTCAAATTTGGTTTGTGAACATTTTTTTTCATTAGAAATAGGACATTATTACAACATCACGGTTTGGCTTTCAGTCAAACAAGATTTACTTAAGTCAAGGTACTCTTAGGATTTTGCAAATAAAATTGTTCTAGTATTAGGGTTACCGATTAAATAAAAATAATTGTTTTCTCGATGCGTAACTAATATCACATAAAAACGTCAGAAAGAAACGGATTCAATCGAAATTCCTAAATCCAGCAATTTCCCAAAAAATATATATTTCGTCTACATCATATTTGGAATTTATTTATGTATCATCGCTTCCTGATGCTTAGCAAGCAAGTGGAAATCAAAAGTTCTTTCGGAAACATATCCCATGAAAAAATCTCAAACTTGTTACATATTTTACCCAAAATTTTGTGTAGGGTAAGTAATTAAGCTACACTTTACTTACGCTTTAGTGTTATTATATTAGCTTTTTTCGAGTTAAGTTTAGCTCGAAATATTACCTTTTTATCTTTATCGGTTGTTCGCTTTTATTGCAAAATAATAATATACCACTTTAGAGTTTTAATTTAAATTAAACGATTTATTCAATTTCACTACACACAAAATAAACGCGATGGTAACTTCACCACTGTAACACCTAAAAATTGCTTTATTATTTTGTTGCCTTTACTCAAAGATGTTTCAACTTGAATTCAACTTTTTTGCTAAGCACTTGATGCTTATATATCTCTATTAAACGTTTCTCGCATATACAAAAATGCTCTACTCAAAATCATCACATATGGTTGTTCTTATCATTAATCAGTGAAGGCACCTGTTCGTCTGTGTATTTTTGTTCTGTGTTAGTTGCTTCTATTTTCTGTTGTTTATGTTATTTCGTGGAATTTTTCATAAGCATATTGTTGTTTTCTTGTGTGCATTAGAGATCTTAGAAAACTACAGAAACACAATAGCTCATTTCGATTACTTTTTTGTTGATAATTATTTTCTTTTAAAACTAAACAAACATCTACGTAACAATGTTGACAATATCTGGTTGTATATCTAGTATTATTTTGGCAACGTTGACATTTTATGTACAAAGTGATTTTTATAAAATTCTAAACAGAGTCTTTGTCGTTCTACAAATTAATTAAATTGTTATAATAGGCTAAAGGGTTAAGTATCACAATTTTTCTACATACTACTAAAGCTATGTGCTTAGATTTACTTCCATAATTTTATAACCTGGAAAGATTTACGTTCTGATTCTTTGGTTAATAAGTGGAATAATAGCTTAACTTTAAAGACTATCAATAGATCTTCCTATATTTTGTATCGTATTACACGCAGCAATCGTTTTTTAACCGGAAGTGTATTGAAAATGATGAATGGTCAAGTAACTTTACGTTTGCTTTACGAAAATTCAAAATAATTTAAGATTAAAGGAAGCAATAAAAGCAAAATTAGCAAGAATTGAATTCTTGGACTAGTGGATTTTATATAAATTAAGATCTGGCAATGGAAAAGATCCTACAGTTGAATACATTACTGATATAATGTCCTGTACAGCAACAGGTTTATTTGATCCTTTCTTATTAAATTGGTCGCCATTGATTCAATTAGTTTTTGATATTGATGTAAGTACCAATTTAAAAGCAAATATTACACAACTTATACAACTCACAAAGTTTTTTTAACCAAAAAATTTTTTAATTAAAAAACATTTTAATGAAAAAGTTTTTTTTTTAATCAAATCAAAATCATTATTTTTAATCGAAACAAATTATTAATTATTTTAACTTGTTTGTCAACAAATTTTCGTTTATTGTCTATTTAAAAATATGTTTATACACTTTTCTTTTCCTAAAAATGCCACCAAATGGTGTGGCATTATTAAATTTTTATATAAAAATCTTGTGCTTTAAAAACCAGGCTTTGTGATTAACAAAATTTATATATTTCTTTTTTTTTTATTTCAGAATTCACTACTGCCTAAAATTGTCAATAATTCCTACAAGCATTTCGGACACATCAATCCAGTGGACTTTGGACCTGAATGACAAAATAGCAATATACCTGTTACTAGAGCTCTCCACCCTGACAATGTGAATAAATCATGTAATTTAATTTAAAAACTCTAAAGTGTTGTGTTATGATTTTGCAATAAAATAACTCAATATAACAATACCTTTACTAAAGGAATAAATGTAAATGTATTCCTGTTTAAAAATACCGTTAATCTTTGTCACCTATTGATAACATTGGGAATTGCCGGGTTAACGTTTTCCATTGTTTTTTCAAAATATTTATTTATTTATTTTTATTTTTTTTTATAATGAATTTGTGAAAACAGAAATAGAATAAATATTATAATTTTTGTTAAAAATATAACAAAATTTATTTAAAAAATATTTTCTGTATTTAAAAAACTGAAAGTATGAATTTTAAATAAACTTAGAAATTCTAGGAATAATTAAAAAAAATAAAAATATTACAAATTTTACAAAATAAATATTTTTTTTGCTTTGAAGATAAATAAACTAAAAACATTTTATGTTTTTCTAATTGATTTATTTTTAAGTTATTTCAAATTTTTCTGGCAAATTTATTTTTTGCTGGTGGTGGGTTGCCAGGCAAAGTTATGGATGGGAACTTATGTTAAGCTGATTATCAACTACACAAAGCAAAAGGAAAAATAATTTGTGACGGGGTTGGGGTCCTTATTTGTTAAATGTTTTTCTTTTATTTGAGAAGTTATCAAAGGTTACAGCTGGTGTAAATTTGTTGCCACTAACTGTTACATTTGCAAAGATATTATTGCGAAAGTGTGAGTATTTTTCGAATATTACGAAAAATCAAATTATACATTAGAAACTACACATCATTTCAGTTTCTTTATTTTATTCTAACTTGCTGTGTCTGTATTTTCCTGCCATAAAGAGGATAAAGAGGGTAAATATATATTGCAGCCTTCAGAAGTCACATGTGCTGTTGACAAACAATTTTTTGTTTCCTTTCTTATCGATAAATTCTTTATCATAAGTTTTATTTTTCTCTAACAACTGCTAGAAAATTTTTCATATTTTCTTTCGATAAATTGCAGTGCTTATTTTCTGATGTTAGCAAGGCATCTTTCTGTTTGCAAACTGAATGTGAATGTTTGTTAACTAGGATTTTAACACGTAATCTACCAAGGAACATTTCATAATTTATGATGCTTTTTTTTAAAATTTTTTATTTGTTTGGCTACTTATTTGCTTTAATATATACATATATGTATATATGTATTATGTGTTTTTGATAAATGTTGAAGATTGGCGAGTTCAGTGTTGGCTTAAGCGGCATTTTATTTTAGTAAGAAACCAGCTGTTAGTAGTATTTCATTTTTATTAATAAAACATATTTGGCATCTAGTCGGAACATGTGTTATTTTCCTAGTAATTTTACAAAAAGTTCAAAGTTTGTTAATCATGCTATTGTACAGGAGAAAATAATGGAATAAAACAATAAAACAGTATTTACAAGCTATCTATATTTGTCATTTTTTAAATTTACAAATTAATTTATCTTAAATCTTTAAGTTAAATGCCAAAATAAGAATGATTAGAAGAAAATAATTGGTAATAAAGCTATTTTTAATTTTAATACTTGCTGTAGCTATGATGTCTTAAGCTGTTTTGTGCTACTTGGTTATCAGCTTTATAACTTTTTCTGGTTAAACATTCCCAAACAGGGACTACTGGAGTTAATGCTAAAGGTTCCGTGACCTGTATGATGAGATCTCGGAACACGCATGCCCTGAATTAGGATTTCGCTTAGAGAACCTTTACTTTTCCCTATATGGTAATTAGCCTGCATTGAATAGCGGTGAGGTTTGTTATTAGCTTCAGAGGAAGGTAATTTTTCTGTCATAATACAGGCCAGGACATTGTGTTCCTTTTGTAGAGGTACTAATTTGCTTCGGGCCTTCTTTAATTATTCCCTTTTTAAACCTTTTGGTTTAGCTCCCATCATTATTTTTTTTGTTTGCTTTGTAGCTGCAAAATATAACGGGATAGGTTGGCAAGTACCAGTCTAAGATGGCGAGCAGTGCAGCCAGCTTGGAACTTACTCATGTGAATGTGAGCATAAAGGCTGCAAAAAACATTTTATAGTATGTGAAACTATTCTATGAATAGAATAAAATAATTGATTAGAAAAGCTACATATTCATAATTTTAATTGAAACCTACTTTAAACACCGAATAGCAACTTTTTTCAATGCAAATTTCTATGGTTCTACTGTATAACGCGAGGTCATGTAAACACACGCAATTTTTTATCTCTAAAGCAGGTTTTATTTCTTAACTAAAAACGCAACGGATTAACATTGCTTTATACACTTCCAGTGCTGGAAAACGCAGTATAATCGCGATTTTTATATTTATATTTTATAACTCATATATTTTATGATAAATTACACGGAGGAAAATAGTGTAATTTATAATTTTCTATTTTCTTTTAGACAAGAAGTAGTGTTGAGGTTGGTGTTGTAAATGTAGTGCAATAAATTTGTAAAGGTTTGGATGACGGATTAAGTGGGACTGCAGGCATTTTCTTTGAAATATATATGGAGTTAACAATAATTAATTGTAGCTGTTAAAATTTTTTTTTCAAACACAAACCAATATCAGTCACTGGTGCTGTTAACTAAGGGGTGCTTCCTCAAGGAAGTTGGCTAGGTCAACTGTTATTTTCTGTATAAGTATATATCAGTATATATAAATTTATATAAAAGAAAATCTTTATTTTTGCGGATAATGTATGCTTGTTCTAACCACACAAGCAAAATTTCACTTTAACAGCGCACGTTGAACGGTTTATAACAATGGTATTTGGATATGCGCTCATAAATCGCCTTGCACTCAATCCAGGTAAGGCAAAACTTATATATCGGTACAAATTGATGGCACAAACTTATTCAGTTAAGTATCTCGGAATTACTTTGCAAAGTAATCTTTCTTTGCACATAATAAATATTAAAAACAAAATTGCTTCAGGGATCGGCCTGTTATATAAGTTCTAAAATACATTTAGCGCAAAAACTAAACTGTTTTATATATCAGTCTCTGATACATATATTAGTTATTTGACAGCCCTATAAGAATATAATAAGAACAGTGTTATGTTGAAATCTCTTCAACGTATGCAAATAAGGTTCTAAAAATAGTTTATAATTTAGCAATGTTTTATCCTACAATTAGCTTATATAAGTACGTTTCTAAATAGTTTTGCCCGTTTTTGGGATTCAAAAATACCAGGTTTTGAAACATGTCTTTACATAACATCGGTCATCCAGTTATAAGCTTTACAAATAATCGGCATCATGTTAATACGAGAAATACGGATAATTTAAGAACTCCAAGATGTAGAATTGAAGAAAATTAAACAACGTGTATATTTTATGAGACATATGGACTTTAATTTCTTACCTGCTGAATTGAAAATAATAAATAGAATATCAATATTTAAACGGTCTTGTAAGGAATACTTACTAAATAATTAGAAATGTTAGAGTAGCAAAAAAATTGATATCACCTAGGATTAATATTAAATTATTATTAATAAATCTGCGTTAATTTAAATTAATTAAAAATGATTCCAAAAATTTAAAATTAGTTATTAATAAATTAGAAATATTAAATAATTATAGGTTAAATTTTGTACTAACTAGTTTTTAAGCCTGCCGACCTCTCCAATAATGCATACAGGGCTGTGAGGCGATTATTAGAATGAAATTTATATATTGTACTTGGTTTTTTGTATTTAAAAAATAAGTAAAGAGATTTAAAAACATTGTCGACTTTCGCCTTGCAAAATATTATTTATTTGATTCGATATTAGGTAACACTAAGTTCATAAAATAAAGCTAAAGACTAGATTTAAATTGGAAAATATTCGTAGCTTTGTTGCTTTTTATTTTCCATTCAATTTTACCAACAAATTACAAACCAATAAACAATGAATTATCAGGATTTCCGTATTGCATGATGTGATGCAGTTGTACTAACAAGAAAGAACCGGAAAAAGAAAAGTAAATCAAAATAAAGGGAAGAACACGCGACTACTTTAACATGCATTTTGTAATCAAAATTAAAAACAAATCTGCTAACAATTGACCACTTTGAATCATAATCTTGCTGCATGCATTAGATTTGCTCTTGTTCAGAAAAAAGTACCGATGAGATTTTAATTCAATGTGTTGATGGTGGTATTATTTTAAATCACAGCACCATATTATGGTTATTAAAGCCATTGAAGTACATACTTGAAATCAATACAATGACATATTATAAACCATTTAAAAAAGAAATCATAGTATTATACAAGAAGAATTTTAAATATTTATGTTCCTACTTTAAATGAAATGTTAAAAAATCTTTAATTTGGCAATTATTTTATCAATATTAAAAAAATATAATAAATTATGGTTTAAGACTTTAAATCTAAGGCTTTTGTAAAAATTCTTTGCAGTCAAATGTCAGGATTTCATCGAAAATACGTCTGTGTTTCTGTTCTATTGGATGTAACTGAGAATGTATCATGTAAAAAATAAATTCCCTGGTACTTCTTGATCATCCTAAGGCAGCTTTTGTACTGCAAAATCCATATGTACGCAGACGATGTGCAGCTGTATTTAGGCAGTCTAGTTAACTCAGTTGCTGAAAATATTTTAAGACTGAATGAGTATTTGAATAAAATTTTTTGCTGGGTAATGGATTTTGTTTAAACCCTCATAAGTTAAAGCGTATTATAATTCGTAACAAAACTATTAATAATATATGGATAAAAATAGTTATTGTAAATTCTACCAAAAACCTTGGAATAATAATCAATAAGAGTCTTACTTGAACAAACCAAGTTACTCACTGTTGGGTAAGACTTACACTAAGCTGAGGTGTCACCTTTACACCTTTTAATACAAGGCAACTTCCTGCGTTAATCTTGAGTTTTGAACTTTTTGCAGGATGTGACTAATAAAAGAAAGTTAAACGTCTTATACAACAGTATTATTAGATTTGTTTACGGATTGAGATGATATGACTCTGTTTCTTAATTTTCTTCTAAATGGGAGTTCCATTCAACAGCCTCCTTTGTACTTTTATTTCTTAATAAAATCATTTTTCAGAAATGCCACAATATCTTTTTAAAAAATCACAGCAATGTTTGGCAGTCAAACTAACTTAGTTGCTTGGTTACCACAACAGCAAATATTTAAAACAAGAAAATATGAAAAGTTTTACAGTTCTAAGCTATCTACTAGAAACATAATAATGTTGGAAATTTACAGGTGTCTCTAACAAGAGCTCCTTTACTTGTAAATATAGACAATTGAAACCATCTTAGCATGTGAAGTTATATAGGTGCTTCAACAGCAAGTACTAAGAAAAATAAATCAAGCACTAAGTGATGCCCGCACAATGTCAAAATAATCATTGCAGTCAGTAACTTACTACAGTAAATGTGTGAAATAACTAACACCTAGGAACCCTTGCCAGCATGAAGTTTTAACGACACGCTTTTCCTTGCTGCTGGAGTATACTCAGCGGCATCCAGGATTGTGTAGTGTCGTTGGGATAAATAAAAGACATCGGTTGAATTGTTTATAACTTAGCCTATATTCGCCACTTATCCTCCGCTTGACAGCAGCGCGCTTCTCGGCTCCGTCTACTGTACACTGGTGTGTGAGAGTGCGGCGGTTTCCGTTGTCTTGGTTCTACGTATACCGGTCAGTGTCGGAGGGAAACAACCAAAACAATGTTAGTTAGGCTGGGTTAAAACTTCCGCTCAACTGTCCACTGCTTTGGTCACCCACTATGGTGATGGTAGATACAAATTCCGCTGGGTTAAGACCTCCGCTTCGTTTGTGACCAAACCACAGTTAGTAAACCGAGTGTCGAAGGGAAATAACCAAACCAATGTAAGTCGGGCTGGATTAAGACCTCTGCTCAACTGTCCAATGCTTTGGCCACCCACTTATTAAAAGAAAAATATTAATTGTTATAAAAAATAATAGCGATTCAAATAAATACCAACGTTAGACACAAAACAGAAATAAATAGGAGCATGTCCCGCCGACGATCAGTCGTTTGTTTTGCCAAAAACGACCTTGAACTGTTGGCGTTGCAAAGTGTGATTTTATTGTCCCTTCTTCTTCTTCTACTTCTTCTTCGTCTTTCAGGATAAATAATCACTATTTAGACATGGTGTTATGTTGTTTATTTCTCCTCCGCCAGTAAATAAAATAATATTGCCATTTTCCGTCCTTACTGGCTGGTTCGTATTCGATGGCGAGCGCTTTAATACTGTTTCGACATAATTTATAGTATTCAAGTAAAAGGCACTCGTGACATTTTTAAGTCATTTTTAGTAAAATCAACTTCATGTTACTTTTTCAACACAATCCCAGTCATCTCCAGAACCGCGATTGCGATTTGTTTCGAATTTAATGCATATAATCGTCTAATATTCCTACAATGTCTTTTACAAATAAATGTTTTACTCATACTTTGACAACCGCTTTTGTAAAGCGTGTGTGTAACTTAACAAATTTCATGTAAGTTTTAACCACCACCACTGGTCGCGTAGCGGCCAAATTAAAGTTATTAATTATCATTTTATAAGTTGATTGCACTATCTTTCTACTGCTTCACATAAACAATATCTTATCCGAAGTATTTTCCTTTTATAACCGAAAAATGTCAAAAAATCTCAACTTAGGCGTTGAAAAATCGAAGAATCTGCGGTTGAGGCGTGATGTATGATGTCCTAAAATTGAAGGAAAAGGACAATAAATCTTTTAAGGGAGTCTTTAAATAATAGATTAGTAAAACAAACCCTATGTGGCTGATCAATCTTGCAGAAGCTAAAGCATTAACTTTTAGGCAAAGGCTCAGCACAAAATTTTCACCTATAGATCACAATCTGAATTTTATTTGCACAACATGATATGAATATGATGAAAGTTATAAGTTATTTTTTACGTATACAACAGATATTAATTTACTGTAAGAGAATCTATATATATAAAAGAAAGTGATGTTAGTTACTACGCTTATAACTCGAGAATGCCTGGACCGATTTCGGTGATTAGCACCAATTCGGACAGGTCTCCGGCCAAATAAGAAGAATACACAAGAAAATTTTGGAAAATTTCCCAAAAAAAAAAAAAAATTATGAAGAAAATTCATTTTCACATACATTTTTTTTACAACGCTATCTTAACTCAAGAACCCATAAAAAAACATGATTGTAAATGCTATATTGCCAGTAGATGGCGTTGTATGCACACTTGGCAGATGCAATGACATATGTGACTGGAGTTTTAGTAACATAAATATTGGAATTTTCTTCAGTTTTTATCAGCTTTCCTTATTTATATAAATTAAATTTGATTTAATACAATATTTTGAAGAAAATTTTGGAAAATTTCCCAAAAAAAAAAATTATGAAGAAAATTCATTTTCACATACATTTTTTTTACAACGCTATCTTAACTCAATAACCCATAAAAAAACATGATTGTAAATGCTATATTGCCAGTAGATGGCGTTCTATGCACACTTGGCAGATGCAATGACATATGTTAGTAGTCAAAAAAGTCATGAAAAATGTGATTGAAGCAAAAATTTTAAAAGAAAAATATAAGGGCGATGTGTTGAAACCACGCATTCCTATGATTCCTCCAGATTTGCCGTTTGATTTTAAATGGCTTCAGTTCCCCATACCTGTTGCTTTTCAATGATCCCTGTTTTTTGCACTTTCAGTTATATGTATCACGTTCACGTGCTTTGTTTTTCAATACCGCGAAGCAAAATCGATCAAAAAATGTCGAAGAAATGACTTGCAAAGCAGTCACGGGCACGCTAGTTATCACTAAAAATATTTATTTGGCCATTCAATAAATTTTATAATTCATAAGAATAATAATATTAGAAAATAGCTATTATTATAGCGTGTATGTGGAAATAAATGAATCCAGCCAGTTTGTTGATATTCCTTAAAATAATTTTTTTATGAAACTCATCACCGTTAGTTTTTAATATACAAAACACAAACTCACAGATATTCTGATAGCACATATGTGTGTAGGATATTTTTGTCGCCTTCATATTACAGTATTTTATTTATTTATTTATTTATTATTGTTTTACAAGTACACATAAAAAAATCTCTAACAAGCACCCATGTACTCTACGAATTTACATCAGTATGCCAGTGATAGAAAGAACAAATTTATTTCTGCATGTTTTATATTTACTAGCGGCATTTGTTGATGCTGTTCTATCTTTCATAAGTATTAAAAAAAATGTGCGCATATAATCACACATGCAACTTATATAGAGTATGTCCTTGGTATCCTTTGAGGCCAATATATTTCACAATATAATCTGTTGCCATATTCTGTCATTTACAAGTTTTCTGTATTCAAAACGCCTTTAGATCTTTTTGTAAATAAAACATATTAAGAAGAACACCAGGAACAACATTATTATAGAATTATATAAACATAATATATGAATAATGAACCATATGTAACCCATATGTAAACTATAATAAAAAAACAATTGCAAGTTTACGAGAATAAATACATGAATAAATATGCATAAAACCTTATAAAGGAACATTGTATTAAAATTATATCAAGCATAGTGTAGCAAGTTAGGATAGCCGAAATTTAAGAACCTACAAAATAATTGTTAAATGCTGAACAACTTTTAAATATGGCTTATTCTAGAAATAAAAAAAGAATGTTAAATTTATTTTCCATTATGGTTTTTTATTGTATCTCATACATTTTCCTTTGCAAAATTTCCTATTTTATCTTAAAACTTAAATACCTTCAGTAGGGTATTCTCCTATTCAACTATAAATTTATGTTGAAAATAAAACATATTTGAACATAAAAATATATTCATGTACAACAACATTACAATCTCTTGTTTATTATTGTATATGTGGCTTAGCACCACCAGGGCACCACATTAAAGAAAGGTACGTTAAAAATCTGGACGCAATCCATTTTGAGCTATAATATTTTTACTATGTAACGCAAAGAACTGCCATTATCGTATAAAATTCTATGAACAAAACAATTATTTTGGTTTAAAAGCTGTTGTGAAAAATAAATCTGTCATGAATCTGCGAGAAGCTAAGCTTAAATAAAGATGATAACAGTGTACTAAAGTCAGGCTCTCAGTACATTGTAAGCATAAAGGCAAATCAGACATAAATTAAATAAAATTAGCCCACGGCAATGCAAAATGCCAGTATTATAATTTAACTTTTATTATTCTTAAAATATATTGACATAGTTATTATATTAAAAACCAGAGTTGTAAATGAATCATTCTTTTTTTGATTTTAATTCGTTATGACTTAGCTAAATTTTTAATTAAATGTTTCAGAACAAAGGAGATTTAAATAAAATTGAATCGAAGCAAATGAATTAGGTAGTAATAAATTTCAATTCGTTTTCAATACAAATGAATTTGTAAAATGAATTACAGTTCGTTAAATTTGCTAAATTCTTTTGCAATTCATTTCCAATTCCTTTGAATTGAATTGATTTTGAATTCATTCAAATAAATTAGAACAATGAATTAAAGTTCAAATGAATGAAATGAATATGAATATGAAATTTAAGGGCAGATTCTAGGGAGAATGAGAAATGGTCATTTTTTGTACCAAAAATTAAATATTCATTACAAATATTGAAATACTTTGGGATGAGGAAATTTTTTCCTGAAGAAGCTTTCCAAAGGAAAGCGAAATATCGAAAAGAAAAAAATATATAAAAAAGAAAAAAAAGATATTTATTATGATTTTTATAAATAAAATAGTGAATTACGTATATTTTATTTTTGTCAAAAAAAAAGTGAATTGTTTTTACGTTTATTATTTTTATAAACCAAGAAAAATTATATATTATCATTTACATATATTATTTTAATTGTAAACAAATTTGATAATAAATTTGCGATCATCCTCCTTTTATTTTTTCCAGCTTCTGTATTTCTTGCTGTTTGTTGTCCGATATCATTTCCTAATTGCCATACATCATTATTGTTGTAATCGTCATTGATACCAATGTAATCGTCTTTTAAAAATTTAGCTATGTTGTGCAAAACGAAACAACTGGCTATTGCGTGGGGTGCTAACTCTGTCGATACACGAATTTTGTATTGAAGTATCGAAAATCGTTGCTTCAATTGCCCAAAACACCGTTCTATAATGACACGTTCCCTTCTAAACACTTTGTTGAATGTTTTTTCTATGTCAGTTGTAGGGTTCCGGAATGGTGTCATTAGCCATGGGCATATTCCATAGCCTTCATCCCCGAGAAGTAATGCATCGTTTGTTGCATTTTGCATAATTCTACATACCTCGCTGTTTCGTAAGATGCGTGCGTCATGAACTGAACCAGGCCAGGATATGTCAACGCTTGTAAAAAGTTCTTTTCCATCACAAGTTGCCTGTACATTTATAGAGTGGAAACCCTTTCTACAAATATACTCATCGCTTTGATTTGTGGGTTTTTTTAATTTTTATATGAGTACAATCAATCACTCCAATTGCAAATGGAAAGCAATAATTTGCTTACCATTTCATTTGAGCATCTTTTATTTCATCTGGATCTTTCGGGAATTTTATCCACTCGCTTGCTTTGGAAGATATAAGTTTCGCAACTTCCGCAATAGTTCGCGCATCTTGGAATCCAGGATCTGCACAAAATCTTAAATATATACGAATTTTATCAATGTTGCTGAGGGCACCACCACGTGTTTCTTCTGACTCCTCAAAAAAATAACTAGCCAACCAGCAGATGCTACTATCATCAAACCTATGTATTTATCATTTTATTATGAAGTATATATATAAAAAAAATTAATAATTCAAAATACAAACCTGTATAATTTTTTATCCTCACTTGCTAAATTTATTTTACGATGTTGATAACATTTTGTATATCTTTGTGGCACAAAATATTCAGACATCCTTCCTTTTTGGTGCACGCGAGTCAACTGTAATGCAGGCTCAACAAAATTTGAGCAAGAGCTCACAAAAGAAAGCAAAAGCTTGTTTTTATGCATATGCAAATGAGCATAAGCTCATCTAACTTATTTCGAACTGAGCAAGACGAGATCAAACGTGAGCAGTGAGTAAAAGCGAATACATCAAATTTTATTTTGCATTCAACAAGCACCTTTTACTCAAAGAATCGAGTCCGAGCTCAAGCTCACTTTTTATGCATGAGACCCATTGAGTATTTGAAGCTAACTGCAAGGCAAATATTAGAATGGCAGTAGAGTATATTTGATGAGAATATCAAGGTTTAATGCTGAATTAAAATATAAATATGAGAAAGTCATATTTATATGGCGCTACTGCTCATATAGCTAATCAGTGTATAAGCTATACGAAAGAAAGGCCAAGATTCTACGTCTCAAACTACATCGATTAAATGAGAATTTTATATAAGTAATTAAAAAAGTTAACAGAATTAAAAATATTTTTTTTATTTTTCGTAAAAAAAGTTAATAAGTTATACTCTTGTATTATGTAAACAGAACTATTAAAACTTTAAATTTGTCTGTATTTCAAATGAACTGTTTCTTATAAGAAAGTGGAACAACTAGTTCATAACAAATAATTCATAACTTATAATGTTCGTTTTGCTGTTTATAACTTTTTTTTTTAAAATGAAACCATAACAATTTATTTTTATAAGTTCGAGAATATTAATTTTTTTCGTACGTTGCTCTGTTTATTGTCTATTGTTTTTTGTTTTATTAATAAAGCAACAAACAAATGTATTTAGTAAAACTCTGATAAGTGTATTTAAAAAAATATTTAAAAAATATTAAAAGGGTAGGATGTTTATTTATAATGTTATGCGATGAGGCCGAAAACTCATTTATCATTTACACCGTTTAATTATCACACTCTATGTGATTTAAAATTCAGTTCATTTTAACAATATTATTTTGTAACGCTGCCGCTATCAGAAGTTTTTTCATATTTCTTGCTGCTTCCTTCAAAACTCTGCTGTAAAAATGCACCATTTCTCGTTTTTGACATCTCGCTAAGACGTAAGGACGTTGTTGAAAAAATATTAATCTACCGGATATAGATTAAGATTATAGGACCCCTTGTTTTTTCACCGAAATATAACTTTAACAGAACTACTGTCATTGTAATAGTTGTCTATCCATCTATTACGAATACCTCAAAAAACTAAATGTCAAAATTATCTTGTTATTGGTGTTGCGACAGTTGAAAAACAAACTTCTTGTTGAAAAATCCGACAGTTGACTACAAATTTAATAGCTAGTTGAATAGGGCACGGGTTTTGTCAAAAGATTTTATTTAAGTATCACATAACGCAAGATATTTTTTTTTCTTTATTATTGACTAACAACAACATTCAGAAAAATCTTTGCAATAAAAATTAATTTCCTGTTTTATTGTTTATAATTTCATTTCCCAACAAATTCCCAGCAAATGCTGTTTCTCTTTAAAATAGCTGGTCTTAAAAACGTTAAAACACATTTAGAAATATTGCACACAAACACACAGTCACACTTTTAGGAAAATTTCATTGAGATTACAGTTATGTTTAAGTTGATCCTTTATTTGCTCGAAGTTATGTGGCATCAAGCAGCGTCAGACAGTCGTACGACTTTGGATTAAAAATATGACTATTCATATGCACTTGATTGCATTTGCTAAGAGAAAAAGAAAGTGCAAAACATAATTAAATTTTTGTTTCTTGTTATTCTAGTGCTTATTGTTGTTATTACTATTGTAAACTTTATGCACTTGATGTATGTAATGTTTGCATGTATATTTGTGTTGTATAAAACAAAGAGTATGTGGTTTCGGATAAACAGCAGGAAACAAAATTAAAGGCGGTTTATTATTTATTATAGAAAGGAAGAGAAAACAAAACAACGAAACAACTAAACAACTAAACAAATTTAAATTGCCAAGTGGTATTAATGTAAAGGGAATTGTTTTCTAGTAGATTCTCAACACACACAGGAATTCCTTGTTTACCTTTGAAACAATAAAGGAAGTAAATAAACAGCTATGTTTTTTTTAATTAGTCCTTAATACTGGATTCACAAAATAAAGTAATATTTCTGAAGAGAACTTAGTTCATATTAGCATACACATTTTTAAATGGTGACTTGGTTTTCTTACTGATGTCTACCAACTCAAAATGAAGTTTCTGCATTAGGAGTAGGGTCTGAAATTTAAATGATACTAAACGTTAATATACATATATTAATATTTTTAATTTTTGAAGTATATAAATATGAATATAATGAAAAAGATAAATAAATATAATAATAATTTTTTGCAGCAATTATGTACACACACAGAAACAGAACTATATATATACTTCGGAGACCCAAATCTTGGCGTTTAGAACCAGTGTTTGAAAATAGTAGTACGCGAACGAACTAAATTTTATTTTTTCGTTTGAATATGAAGTAAATAACATATACAATATTGGCGTAGCAAGAAAAAGTCGCTTTTTTACGAATACTGGTCCTTAACAAACTTAATAGTGATCCTTAGTATTCATTACAGAGCTAGTTTATTGAAACTTAGAGGTTTTAAATCAGTACCCAATACAGTAATTTATTTGCGGTCCATCTATACAAATAATACAAAAATTTTTGGGTACTCTTTGTAGGAAATAATTTTATGTTCTGATCCCAAAAAGTTCATTTACGTATAGTTTCTGAGTGTTTTTTTTAAACATATTATTTGAAACCATTAAAATCAAATTAAAATTAATAATTTTTAGTTGAGAAATAACATTATAAAAAAATGTTCTCGAATATGGTTGAAATTGTTAAATAAAAAATGTTTTAAAAGAGAATTGAAATGGACCCTATTTTAAAAGAATTTACTAAGTTCGCAATGACAAAAGGTGCGCGATGCTAAGGTAAGGGTTGGAGTCATTAAAATCAATATTTTTCTTATCGTTTTATATTAAGAAAACTTAAAACGAATTTGGAATCTCACCATTAAGATATGTGTCATCTAGGAGTAAAAGGGAGTCCAGTCCGCTAAAGGCTAGCAGGAGCCAATTGGGCAACTTCCATTGTATTTCAGCTTCTGCTGTTCTCTGACTGATTATTGAGGTTGGCCCTTCGGGAAGTATTGTGGCGGTTGTCGTTTCGCAGTCCCTCATGAAATCTTATCACGTTCTTATCCGTCACAATCAAGCTTAGGAACTGCAAGAAGTAGACTGTTGAACTTTTCACAGCTACTAAAAAAAAAAACAAATAAAAATAGAGGGTGTTCTAAAACCCACGTGCTATTTTTAAACTTATTACTGTGTTTTGAACTGTGATAAGCAGAGGCCTTAAATTTCGATAATGTCTTTAAGAGTATGTGCCCTATAACAATAACTATAAAAGTTTTTTTGAATTAGAGACATTTTAAGTTCACATATTGTTACGAAGTTTTTAAAGTAAATAATTATCAGTTAAAAAGTAAACGAAATGTCCTATCGTGTGTTTTACAAACGTAGTGCGTAGTGAAGTGAAATTTCAAAATAAAACAATTAAATGAAGTTCGACGCACTAAAAGTTGAGCAGCTAGAAAAAGAGCTGAATAAGTTCGATCTGCCGAACGAGAAATAAAAAAGAATTGCAAAAAAGAGTAATTTGAAGAAAAACACCTAATGTGTTTAGGTGCCCCTGTCGGCTAGTAGATAGTGTACTAGCTTGTCAGTATGGGGGTTGTGGGTTCGATTCCCAACGAAGACCTTGGTGTTTATCACTTCGCTGTGCTGTCTTATACGGTAGTTAATTTCCGACTATCCTTCTACTTTCACCACCTGTTTCATCTCTTCTCTATCCTATCCCTTTCCATTGTTGACTGAAGTGCTACTTCTCTTTTATAAAAAAAAAGTTGCAATTTTAAACAATAGCCAGCAAAAATAGATGGGGCAATGCAGAAAAACTTTAGAGCAAATTCTGACCTTAAAGTGTGCAGCGGCCGAGATCCGACTTCTAAAGCTTACAAGCTGTTTGCTGAAATATGAAAGGTAGATAAGATTTATAGGCCTCGGTATAATAAAATATGGTAACCTATTCCAAATTTTGACACTGTTGTTTACCTAACAAGACATCAAGTAGTTTAAGTTTCGCCTTGACATATAACGCTGCGTAAGAAGCAAGTAAGAAGCACTGACAAGATTAAAAATTAAATAAAACAAACAAACGAAATGAAGCCCCTTAACACTTCTATACTCTTGTTTTTATTTAATTTTAGATTGCCTTTTTAGGATGTTCATTCCATTCATTACTTTTTCATACATACATTAAATATATATTTGTTTTTATCTCTTTCAACATAATCTGTGCTGCTTTTGGCCATTATCCAATTTAAAAACTAAATATATTTTTAGCGTGAATGTCTACAAGTTAATATGGCTTTGAGAAATTTACTTTTCTGTAGCTTTACCTCATCCTTTTTGTTCATTTTATATGATTTGTTTTTGAAAATTTTCTAATTGTAATGGTTGGAATAAAAAAGAAATGGCATCTTGCAGACAGTTTAAAGATTTGTTTAACTAGCGAATAAAATTGCAATTATTTAATTTAGAAATTTTAAAGAAAAGCAAGAATACAAAACGGCAAAATATTTGGGAAAGTGTAAATAGCATCTTTTTTATTTTTTAAGTAGCCGCCTCCCAGCTCTAGGAGGAGACTAGGAACAAATTTATTTGTGCAATAAATACTTACGTAGGAAACTAAAAAAACTTGTTTTGTTCCACAAAAATTTCTGTTTCATTTAAAATAGAACAATATTTTGTAATAAGAAAAAGTAATCTTAGAATACTAATAATGAATGCGCTCAAGCAACTCTTTTAGTTTTACTTTATTTATTTATATTCAAAACCTGCACAACAAGAAACAGTCCTGTATTTAGAGTGCAGAAAAGTGCTATTGATAAATTAAATTAAGACAGCAAATAGCGAGACTATACATATTTAAAAAAAAAAGCTGTAAATTATAATGATACGATATAATTCATTGTTGCGAATAAAAATTAAATAGAAATTGTTGAAAGCTTTTTGCTTCCTATTAAATTGTTATGGTTGAGGATGGATATTTCGGAGACTCGATGCATGTATGAGAAATTGCCATTTAGATACAAAAGAACGGTGTAAAGGAATTATACTCCCTTCTCCCCTAACTGATCTGGGAAACATGATTTTATCAATAAGAAGTGACATTTCTGAAAAAAATGATTTGTGAAGAAATAAAAGCACACAAATATTAAGGAGGTTGTTTAATGAAAATCTATTTAGCTTCGCAGAAAATTGGGCGACATGATAATATCTTCTAAATCCGTAAAAATATCTAATGATATTGTTGTATAAGACATTTAGCTTTCTTTTGCTAGTAGAGTAACATCCTGCAAGAAGTTCACAACCGTAGATTAACCCAGAAACAAGATAAGATTTTGCAAGAAGTTGCCTTATATTAAAAAGTGTATAGTGTTCTGAAAACCAAAGATACCTCAGCTTAGTGTAAATCTGATCCAGAAGTGAGTTAACATTGTTTGTCCAAGTAAGACTTTCATTAATTATTATTCTGAGGTTCCTGGATCATTTACAATTATTATTTTTTATCATTTATCAAAACATTAACATCGGTAGTATGATTTTAATAGTTTTCTTACGAATACTAATGACTTATGAGGGCTTAAACAAAGTTCATTGGCAGTTGCTTAGCAATAAATTTTATTCCATTCCTGATTCCGAAATATTTTCCCGAATGGAGACGACTGAACTGCTCAAATACAGCTCGTACATATGGATCTTGCAGTGCAAAAACTGCGTAGGTAAATCATTAGCATAAATACAAAAAAATTAGTGGTCCAAGAATTAATCCTAGAGGAACTCAACTAGATAAATGTAACACCGCAGATTGCAGATTGTTTGACAACACAAACTGCAAACGGCAACATAGATAGCAGTCTTGTGAAAGTTAAAGAGAAGTTAAAAAATATCGAAGTTTCATGCAGCGAGTGCCATTATCAAAAGTGTCAAAGGCCTTAAAATGGTCAAGAAGTACTACAAATTTTACTTTTCCTTTATCAAGTTTACATCGAATGTTCTCTGTTACATCCAATAGAACAAAAACACAGCCGTGATTCCTGACTGCCTGTTAAAGAACAAAGCGTTATTTTCAATAATACATGACATTTGATTGTGAAAACTTTTTTCAAAAGCCTTAGATAAATAGCACAAGATGGCAATTGGCCTGAATTTGGGATTATTTTTAGGAATTGGAACTATTTTGGCACACTTCCATTTTGTTTTCATGTTTTATTTGGTGCAAAATATTTGAAAAAATAAACACGATCTTCATCTCTTGTTACGCTGCCACGTTTATTATTTTAAATGTCAAATACCTCTATTGTAAACTTAATGCTAAAGTACTTTAGAAAACGACATTCTCTTCGGGGGTTGAGGTGTTCAATTTGCAGTGGAAAGCTACTCATTCTTCTGTGTTTAGTTTAGTTCAAAGTTATATAGAACGCGTCAACATTACTTCAAGATTTGAATTTGTAATTTAAGTTAAAAAATAAAATTAATTAAATTCTAGTACCCCAAGGGATAAAACACAATAAAGTGCATTTAAAGGGTTTCTGTATCAAAAATGTAATGAGTACTTAAAAAATCAAAATGTTAATTCATCTAATAAGTTTTAAGTTCATAATTTAAACCTTTAGCTGCTGCAGTGTACTTACAAGAAAAGTTTTAAAATGTACCAGGCTGAATTCGGAAAGTAGAAAGAGTTTTTCAGCAAGAAGTTTGTTTTCTAAAACAAAATGCAACAACAAATTTAGATTAGTATAAATCAAATTTTTATTGTAATATGAAGAAAAAAATTTGGTAACTATGTACAAAAAATGATATATGGCAAATGACACCATGACGACCTTTACATATGTTGATTCTTTCATCAAAGTTTTTAATCACTTTTTGGCAAAATGACGTTCCAATTTCGTTAATCACATCACGAATTTTGAGTTTTAAAGCTGAAATCGTATAGACCTGTCCTTAACATAGCCCCACAAAAAATAATTTAGTGATGTTAAATCACACGATCCGGCTGGCCGCTTAACTGCTGATTGTCGTGAAATTACGTGATCTAGGAATTTGGTTTGTAATAATTTAATCGTTTCATAGGCTGTGTGACTTGAGGCACCATCCTGTTGAAACCACACGTCACTGATATCCACGTGGTCAATAATAGACAAAAATTGAGTTGTTAGCATATCGTATTTTCAGCCTCATCTTCGAAAAAAAACTGCCCAATCACGCCTCCAGATTGCCAATAATCGCTTTAGGATTTTCAGAAGCCCAAATGTGGTAATTTTGCTTATTGACATACCCTGACAAGTAAATATGGGCTACGTCTGAAAAAATGATTTTTTACTGAAGGAATCGAGCTTCAAAATGAAATCTATACGCAAAATTCGCCATGTAGTGGTTTTGGATCTGCTTCAACACTGTGACTCACTGCTGCGATGTTTTCAGTTGAACAACCCGGTCGACAACGCGTTGGTGTTAGCACATTTTGTTTGAGCTTTTCGACTCAAATTTAATGATCAAATTGTCAATAGCGGTCTTAGGAGAACGATTATGTTGTTCGAAAATATTAAGCATTTTTCGAAAAGTAACTTTAACAGAACTACCATTTTCATAGTGGATTTTAATTATTTTAATGCGATTTTCATGCGACATTGAATTCACTGTAACAATTGCCAATGTATCTACTACGAATACGTCAAAAAATTAAATGTTAAAACGTTGTAGATGTTGCAAATAGTAAAAAAACTTATTTTTAAAAACCCGATAAATGCCAATACCCTTATAGTCTATAAAACTGACGGCACAAAGTACAATTTCTTTTAACTTTTTGATGGAAAAAATGGTCAGCTTTCTGGCATCATAGAAGCTTTCTTTCTTTGATTTAATTAACGTCGTACACATATTAGAAATAAGTTGCTCTTTTGTATGTAAATAATTAGATTTTACGAAAAATTACGACTCTATAACCATTTTTGGAAAATGTTACCACAAAGGTATTAAATAATCATTTTGCAACCAAACTTTCTTTTCATTATAATAACAGGGTATAAGCACAATGTGGCTAGAAAAATATTTGTGTATACATTGCAAGCAAAAGGCTAAATATATAAAAACTCTCAAAACTATATAAGCTGATTAAGTATAAAAAAATAAAAATGCCATAGAAAAAATTAAAATGATTGACATTTTTACGATTTAAATCAAAAAATATTTAAAACATTAAAAATGCCAATATTCTGCAATTTTATATCGGTATTTACTTTATCATAATCGATCAAATGCAAAATTGATCAATAATGTAAAAGAATTAGAATTTAGAAACTATAATATTAATGAAATAAAGTACTAAAAAGAGAATAGATTTGTTTGTGTGTTAATGTTGCTTATGCTATGATATCTATTGCCATTATCTTATACATTTAATATAAAATATCAAATTTTGTACAAAATAACAACATTTTCACTTTATGAAAATCAATATCTCATTTATTTGATTTCTTCTCCTCTTTGTTTTTCAATTTATTCCAACGAATCAAATAAGTTAAGCTAATCAAATTTGATTTAACATTAATCTAAGCAATAGCTGGAATATGAACTACATAAATACCGCCACAAATAAAGAAACAATAGACCACTATATGCATAATGACACAAGTTTAATCAAAGTATGAAAGGGAATTGAAGAATTTGTTATTTCTTTGTTTGTTTTATCTGTTAAGCCGATGACATTAGAATCAAGATTGGAAAAAATAATACTTTCCGTTACAATTTGTTTTCACAGGAAATAAGGTATGGAAATTTCAGCTTACATTTTTATTATTTTCTTTGATAGATATTTGTATGTATGTGTGACCGCCCACATTTTGATATCGATTTTTTCTTACAATAATGTAGAATGGAAAATGAAAGTTATTACTAAAAATTCTAAAGACGCCACTTGTAAAAGAATTATTTTCAATAATAAAACGTCATATATGTATGCGTATGTACTTATGTTTAAAATATATGCATGAGTTACTCTATTCATTAATGAATCTAACCACCAGTTCAATAAATGCTTGTTGGCTTCAATGTGATCCAAATTTCAAGAAATATTATACTAAATTAACGGTAAATAATTTCAACAGGTAAGTATAGTAGTTGGTCCTGACCTAAAAATACTTAATACTAGTATTTAGTTTGACATCTAAGAAAAAAAATCAAAGTGTCAAATGTGGTAAATTTTTTTTGTAAAATCATTTTAAAAAATGTAGGACAAAATTTTGTGTGTTATTAAAAAAATTTGCTGTCGCCTATTAAGAAAACCTCAAGTGATAAACGCAAAGTTTTATGCTAAATTAAAATAAATTTGAAAATATAGCGCTAAAGAACACACTGTTTGGTATTAAAATTTACAATTTTTTTTGGAAAAAAATAATCATATATATGTAAATACATATATGTTGTTGTTTCATACTAACCGTTAGTCCGGTACAAGAGAGCGCGTAGATGTTCATTGGGGGCAGTAGAGATACCCTACTCCAAAATAAACTTTGGGGCACTGGCCCATACATGAGAGTTGTATTAAATGAATATATGTGAAATAAATAGTATGAAGATCGGATGGAGTGAAGTATTTTTTATACCGTTTTAGAAAACCGAGGCACTTGAAGCTTCTTTAGAAACCTGAAAATTATGTTTAGTCCATCGAATATCACACTGGATTTTCATGCCAAGAACATCAAGAGCTTCCTCACCCTTAATACTTATATCGGCCGTAATAACAGATTCAGCATCAACAATTAGATTTGCTTTATTTGGGTATTATTTTACGTCAATCCGCGTTTCGGCCATTTGCCATCTTCAGTGTTCTCTCCATATGGAGAGAATATACGCACATAGAAATTAGTTTTCCGTTATAACCCGTAATATTGAGGTAAAAATAGTGTGTGGATAATTTTATAATGAATAAACTTTAATTAAGTAATGTGACGTACGCTACATATTTATTTTCTTATAGAAGATATTCTGTTTTTTGAGCAAACTTGCGACCGAATTAATATACTTGATGCGTTAATCTTTTCTCTTGCCCTTATTTCTGTATTTTTTTTCTTTTCCAGTATTGTATTCTATAATGAAATTGGTAAAAGTATCTAAAATTAGTGATTTTCTAAATTAATTTAAACCGTTGTTTTTACTCTTAAATAATAAAGAGAGTGTAGCTTCATTTCACATGATATGTTTTTAGTCTTTAATTTATTTTGAAAAGAATCACTTCTTTTCAGAGATAGATGTATATCCGTGAAATTGTTTATATGCAGAAAGTACCATATTATTTAAATTTTGGGAAAAATGGTCTTGTGATAAGAGCAACGAATTAAATTGTTTAATAAATACATTAATATTTAAAGCTTTAACAAAAATTTTCATCCATATATAAATAAATGTTCTAAGGGACTGCTTTATCTAAAATTTATTTGACCTTAATATGGATGTGTGTAGCTATATTAAGATGTCAAACAAAGTATGCAAATGAAATACCTGTAGAAATTTGATATGCATATGATTTTAAACATGAGTAGTTTATTTAAATTTATAACAATTTGATTTTGTCCATATCACATTATATTCCATGTGAAAAACTTAAACGAGCATAAATTTATTTTCATAACATTTCAGTGTTATTAAGAAAACAGATAAATTAAGAAAAGGGTTAGAAATAAAAATTTCATTTAAAGTAAATGGTAATTCGTATTTGAATAGACAGATTTAGTTTAAATATTTTAAAAGATTTTTGTGGGGAAATTAAATTTTAATTTAGAAATGAGAAGAATTGTTTTATTTACGAATTCAAGATATTAATTTACTAACCCACAAAGTTTGAAATGGTTTCCTTGTGATGCTTAAGCCCTAGACTTTACATGTTGTTGCAATTATATCTTTAATGATCAGGTTTGCCGAAAATAAAAACTAACAATAAATTTTCCGATATGTGCGTATATTGTCCGAAGAGATTTGATTTATTTGGGTATGATTTTATGGCAACCCGCGTCAAATGTTCCAATCTAAAGTCTAAACATTATACTCATTTAAATGCAAAGTGTCAAATGTAACACTAACTAATTTTAAAATGTTCCGCTATTCTATTCTTCGAGAAAATAATATAACTCCACCATGGTCTAACGTAATCACAAAGATTCAAGTCAAGTCAGATTTAAGAGCTAAAATTTATTTCAAGCATTATATTTATATTTATTTAACTTTCGCTAATTTTGTTATAACTAGTAGAACTTCCAGATGTTTTTCTAAAATATTACATCTTTTGACTTTTTTACACTCATAAATGTTTTAGTGACACTTTTAAATTTTGTCTAACGTACAAGACAGATCAGTGCTTAAACGATCTATATTACAAAAAAATATATTTTTAATGTTATCTTGGTTTTGCATTATATTGGGCTTGCTTTAGACCACGACCGTTGTTTTATTATTTCTAATTTGGTTTGGACTAATTTAAATTTCGCAATTAATATAGACTAAAAATTTATGGTTTGTTCTTAACAACTCAATTTATGTCGTATAAGTGAGGTTATGAAGTAACATGAAGCCGCCTGTAATTAACGTTTACTAATTAGGAAAACATATCAAATTTGGGTATTAAAATATTTTTCATATGCACTACAAGCTTTCAACAATCGTGATGATTTTTATGGTACGAAAGATGATGACAATGAGGACCATGATGAGATTATTTATGATGTTAAGTATTGGCAATTATTACTGTGATATAATCTTCTCTTTAATTCACACAACTGTAGACAATTTTGTTTGTTTATTTTACAAGTTTGTGGTGTTACCTTAACTAATTGTAAAACAACATATTTTTTTATTGCCATAAAAAACCTGTTTTTGTATTTTTGTCTAAACTATTAATACCAAGCATTTATCTGTTGCTCTTTCATCGCTTTCGTTAAAAATTTTAAAAAGGAAGTCAATCCAAAAGTATGAAGAGGCACAAAACATTTCCACTAGCCCTCATACTAATAATTTTATTATAATCAAGTATTTTCCTATTAGCTTATGCATACTTTATGTCTTTATTGGAGAGGCTACTTTAATGTGTTTTGCAAAATTTAGTGAAAAGTTTGGTTGTGTTATTTCTCCACGATTAGAAAATAAGTTGAATTGTAATTTTATCAAAAACTGCAAGTTCGAAGTATAAAAAATGTAATATTCCACACTGTGTTCTTTTGAGAGTAAAAATTAGTGCTATTTTAGAACATTGGTATACAATCATAGCACAATTTTGTTAGCTAAAGGCACATATGTAGATATGTGCGTATATTGTCTTACGGAGTTTAATTTGATATGATTTTACGTCATCCAGCGTCAAAAAAGACCGATTTCATGCCATCTTTAGTGTTCTTTTTTCTCTATACTATACTATACTATACTATACTATACTATACTATACTAAACTATACTATACTATACTATACTATACTATACTATACTATACTATACTATACTATACTATACTATACTATACTATACTATACTATACTATACTATACTATACTATACTATACTATACTATACTATACTATACTATACTATACTATACTATACTATACTATACTATACTATACTATACTATACTATACTATACTAAACAGTATATAGTAAGTATTTTCCTTATTGCTAACCGCGTATTTAACGTAGAACCAAGCTCATTGTTTCGAAAGCAGAAAGACATTGGTTACCATATACTAAAACATAATTACTTGGTTCTAAGTTAAATATAACTTGAGCGATATATTCATAGCTAAATTTTATACTAAAGCAATTTAATTAAAATTGAGTATGGTTATAATAATATTTTCATTATGCTGCTGTTTATAATAAAGCACAACATTTATTTCTTTTGTTTTTTTCGTGGCAAGACCAAGAAGGTAATCCTTGGGTTACTTCTGTACTAAGAGTCGACAGACGTTTATACGCTAACGATTTTTTTTTTGGCAGGACATATTGACAGGTTCTGCTGTAGTAAAAAAAATAGAATTGAGGATTTAAATACAGGAATTGGATACGAATTTCCAATTGAATTGCTTTGTAATAAAGTTTATGCCAATCGGAAAATTTCAACATTTTTTTTAAATATTAATATTTGCTAAGAAATATTGTAATAGAATTAAAAATTTGATTTGTGACTTTCTAAGTTCCCATGACAGTCCCACACCAATATTTAGCTTGGGCCCTCCCTTATCTACAAGCAATATTTATAGAGTATATGAATAAAGTATTGTAAAACTGATCAAGCTTTGTTTTTTGTTATTCAGTTGTGCAAAGGCAAAAACCAAAAAAGCTATAAGTTTTTACAATAGAATATCGTAACCACTGTCCATATTTTTTCATTTACATTTCGCATAATAGCTGGAGGTTGTAATACTACTAAAACTGTCGTAATATCTTCTTATATTTCGTGTCTGCTCATAATACAGGAAAGATATGAAATAAATTAATTCTGCAGGTGCTAAAATGTTATTGTACCTACGCCTGCCAACTGACTTAAAAAAAAACTTTTGTTAATAGAAGCACTAGCATGCTAATCAAGAATCACATTGAAAGAAGTTAGAAGAAAAACTAAATCCCTGTTAGATTTTACATTTTTAGTCTGCTGTCTCAAAATAATGAAAACAATTATGTAGCCGTAGATAAAGTTACAACAAGTCTTGAGATCATAGAGTGTATGTTTAACGATCGAAAAATCTAAAAACAACAACAATGTTGTTAGTTTAAACAACAGTCATATTATGCAATGTAAAAATTATGACAAGCTGTTACATGTTGTTGCACAACGTAGCATGCAAATGAGGCATAAAAACAAAATTTTTGTGTTATTGCATAAACTTGAATTAAATTTAATTTAATGAATTGTTAAACAATCTGCTTTAAATTTCTGTTTAGAAAAGGAAGCTGTGAGTATTTTTGCAAATTAAAAACTATGTGTTGCGACAGAAAATGGGATGAATATGAAAAGAGGAAAAAAAAATAAGTATTAAGGCATATATAGTTCAAATTCAATTTCACAATTTAATTTTCCAAGAAATAGATACGACACAACGATTAATATGTAGTAGTGTTACCTGCAAATGCTTAGGAACATATGCAAAAAAATACCAAAAACAAAAACATTAGTAGGAAAATCATACATCACAAAATCAATTTACTTAATACTCTCCCTGGGTCATTTTTTGCTATAAATATTTAACTTATTAAAAACAAAGAAGCCAAATAAAATAAACTAAAATAAATAAATATTTTATTTTATTAAAATATTTTATTTTATTTCTTAAAAATTTTAATTTAAAAATTATTAATTAATTTACTTACCGTGGGAAGTATTCAAATATACGGCGTGACAATTAGTAATCCATTATCTCCGACAATGCCACACATTGTGTTAAATGCATAACTGGACGATGTTATCGAAGAATTAAAATCAAAAATTAAGAGAGATGATTAGAAAATTATTATTAAAACATTGAATTTATAACACAAACAGCTACAGTTTACAGTAGAAGTTAAAAAAGGATGGTGAAATAACATACCTGGGTATGAAAATTATATGGTAAAATAACAAATTAATAAACAATGGGTTTACTAAAAAACTTTTCGACTTATATAACAGATAATTTAATTAACAAATGTTTATGTAAGGATCAAAATAGAAATTAAGATTTTCAAACAATTAACAAAATTTTTCACAGTGTCCCATATGTTACTAAATTAACTGAAAATAAAACATTAAAGCATATGACAAAAATATAATATTCACACATAAATCACACAAAATGCTAATACAGGCTTTTACACAGTCACCAACAAAATTGGACAAGCAGAGATTGTTTTTGGTGGTGATGAAAATAAAAAGTGTAATGAGGTATATCTTGGAACAACAAAACAAATGTTTGGAACAAGAATTTTAGAACATAAAACAGACTTTAATAAAGGAAAAGAGGCAACAGTATTAGCCCAACATATAAAAGAAATGGGACATAACATAAGTTTTGAAGGAGTAAAAATATTACACCGAGAGAAAAAAGTAAACAAAAGATATAATTTTCACTAAAAGGAATGGCAACAGTAAAATATGTGTACTTGAAAGCTTAAGAATACAACAACACATAAATAAATCTAGCAACGATAAAGAGGACAAAGACAAAACCAAACTACAATCTTACATAAAGGGATTTTCGACAAGAAGTTTGTTTTCTGAAATAAAAGAACACAAAAAATTTAGATCAAGATGATTCAAATTAAGCAATTTTATTATTCGTGCTTGATTCCTTTAAATAAATATTTCGTGATATTCTCACGAAATATTTATTACAAAAATTTTTATTAAAAAATAAACATTTTATGATATTCTCATAAAACATTTATTCCAACAAAAATAAAAAATATTTGAAATGTAAAATGTTTATTTTTTAATAAAAATTTTTGCAATAGTGAAATTGCAATATGGATATGCTCTCCCTCGCAGTAATACATTTCAAATATTTTTTATTTTTGTTGGAATAAATGTTTTATGAGAATATCATAAAATGTTTATTTTTTAATAAAAATTTTTGTAATAAATATTTCGTGAGAATATCACGAAATATTTATTTAAAGGAATCAAGCACGAATAATAAAATTGCTTAGATTGAAAATGATTCCGATGAATAAATTACTGATGATTCAAATTTTTATTGTATTACGAAGAGAAAAGTTCGGCAATTGTGATTAAAAATGATATCAGATATCATCACAGTTTCTTAATCACCTTTCGCAAAATGGCAGTACTATTTCGTTAATCACCTCACGGATTTTGAATCTTAAGGCTGAAATCGATACGATTGGCTCCGTATAGACTTCGTCTTTAACACAACCCGACAACAAATAATCCAGTGGTTTGCAATCACATGATTTGGCTGACCACTTAATTGGTGATTGTCGTGCAATTATATCATCAGGAAATTTGGTTTGCAATAAATTGATCGTTTTATGGGCTGTGTGAAATGTAGCACCGTCCTGTTGAAACCCCATGTCAGTAATATCCACGTCATCAATAATAGGCAAAAATTGAGTCGTTAGCATCTCGCATCAGCATGATGCATTGACCGTTACTCTATTTGCAGTCTCATCTTCAAAAAAAACGGCCCAATCACGGCTCCAAACCACAGACATACCCTCACAAGTGAAAATAGGCTTCGTCTGAAAAAATGATTTTTGCAGTAAAACCAGCCGGCTGCTCCTGAATAAATTAAACAAATCTACGGCGATGTGAATGGTCGGTCGTTTTCAATTACTGCATCAGTTGAACCTTGTAGGGCTTTTGGATAACCCCAATTTGGATCTGCTTCAACACTGTGACTCACGCGTTTTTGCGATGTTTTTAGTTGAACGATCCGGTCGAACATGCGTTAGTGTTCGCACACTTTGTATCGATCCTGTCGACTCAAATTTAACGAGTATATTTTTAATAGCGGTCTCAGAAGGAAAATTATGTTGGCCGGAAATATCACAAATGTAACGAAAAGTAACGTTAACAGTACAGCCATTTTTTAATGGAGTTTAATTAGTTTAATAAGATTTCCGCTCGAAATTGCATTCGTTGCAACAATTCGCAATGTATTTACTACGAACACCTCAAAAACTAAATATCAAAACTATCATGTTGTTGGTGTTGCCACGATTAAAAAACAAACTTCTTGTTGAAAAACCCGATAGAAATAAATTGATGAATTAAGTTCTTTTCTCTAAGCTTAGCTGTGATATTTTCCCTTAGCGTTTATTGTATAGATTATACATTTAAGTGTGTGATATTGTACACTTTGTAATAATTTATTTTGTTATGTAAACGGAAATTAGTTGTAAATTGAAATTTAATATTGTTATCGTATTTGCAAAAATAATAAAACGTCTTTTTAAATTGGCGCTGAATCATTAATAAAAAATTAATTCTCCTTATGACGTGGGAAAAATCTGAAGTAACGTTTGGAAAAAGGATGAAATAACGTATTTTATTTAAATCAAAAGTAAAATCTGAAAACGTAAATATAATTTAAAATTTATTTTTTCATTTTTTACTTTCCAAGTAAAAAGAGGAATTTGTATATATCTTTTACCAAAGCTTTGCTATCATGTAGTTTACATAATATATTGTAACTTAAAATTTAAAATATTTTGAATTTATTAAATACCTAATATTCTTAAAGGTCAAAAGGTGTGATAATTAAAAATGAAATCATGTTTGAGACGATTAGATTCTAGGCAAAAGTAGGGTGACACCGCTTTTATTGTTAAAGTAATATAGATCCCCTCAAAATATGATGCAATTTAAAGTGATCTTTATACCTTTAGCATTTGTTTTTATAGAAAATAGTTTGATTTAACTTCTAGAAATGTACAAAGAAAATTGAGTCGTCCCTTAAATAATTTCATTTAAACATTATTTTACAAACTTTCTGTTATTTAATAATTAATCATTTTAATGTTGGACGAAACTGTTGGTGATTAAAAGAATTATCCAAGAACTGCAAAGAAATGTTTAAATGCGCTCATTTTTATTTTTAGTTGACACTAATTATTTTAGTTAACCTTTGCGAGAAAAATAATTCTATTTACCGAAGAATTTCAAAAGAAAAATGTATCTTTGAAGTTGAAAGTGATTAATGAGAAGAATTTTCAACGAAAAGAAATATATCTTACTGTAGTGTTATTCATCTTAAAATAAAATTTTCATAGACAAATAAAGAAATAAATTTAATAGAATTACAACAAAAAAAATCGGTTAAGACTTTGGTGAAAAATTGTAATTAATATAATGACAAAATGCCCTTTAAAAAAGCTGAGGACCTCCTAAAATGTTTTTCAGTGTTTTTTGTTTTAAAGACAGAATTTTGAAAGCAAAAAAAAAAAATAATGTAGTTTATCTAATTTTAAAAGATAATGTAATCTTCTTTAAATTCTTATTAAAAAGAAGTATTTTATGATATTCTTATAAAATATTTATTATTCAAAAAATATATTTGAAATATATTAATGCGGGGAAAAGTATATCCATATGGCCAGCATATACAGCATATTGCTCATCAGTGGATTTTATCCCAAATTTTATATAGAAAATTTCAGAGTATTATATCTCAAGCCAGATTGATTAAATGAGAGTTTTCATTGACCACACGCAGCAAAAAGACAATAACACTCAAAACACATCTATACGAAAACACAGCAAACATTTCGAAACAAAAACACTTTTTATTTTCAATCTTTAATTATTTTACTTATAGTTAATCACTTATGCAAAAAAGAAGAAGATGTTAATAAGTTCACTTTGTCAAAAGTTTTTACTCTCAGTGCTCTAATTTTATTTCTGATTCAAATGAATTTGTACATTGTATTCCCTGGTTTTAGATCGTTTGCTAAAGGATAATACATCTTCACTCTGAAACTTTAAACGGTAATTTTTGCTGAAAATATACACTATAGAAATCGATTATTCTGATTTGATTATGTTTAGTCTTTGATGTCACTTTTTCAGATATATTCTAATAACCTTTAAATATATTTTTATGAAGATGATTTGTTAATTTTTAAAAGGAAATAATTATCAATAAAATAAGTAAAAAAACGATCCACTGTACATTTAAGAAACCACGTAGTTTTTTAAGAAACCTTATACACGTAACACAACAACAACATCCTTGCAAGAAATTCTACCAAATAAGATGAGTAGCAGAAAACAAAAAAAAAAAAACTAACACAGAGCAAAATAAAACACACAGCACACACACTATAGAACATACGGTGCCTAAACTGAATGATAATAACAACAACAATATGAGACGATATTAAATTAGAATATTCTTGCATATGCAAGAAGAGCTTAAAACAACGATGCAAGCACAATTGTATTTATTTTGTGTGTATTGGAAGTAAATAAATCCTTTAGCTTAATTTAAAACTCTAAATTGCTGTGTTAGTATTTTGCATAAAAGAACTCAACGTAACAATTATAATTTTTCAAAAAGTATCTAAATAATTCTTAAAATATTTGAATACAACTTATTGTTGGGAAAGATGTGTTTATGTTACGAAAATTCAGCAACTTTTATTAACAGTAGTCTATAAATTATTTCTTTATTAATCATATTATATTTACATATATGCTTTACGTATTTGAACATGACACATTGAATATGATGACAGTGATGGTTTTGTGTGTTTTTTGTGATGCTCCTTTTATTACCGAGAACAGCAACCTTACCATGATGTTAACTGAAATTATTTTTATTTGCATTTCATTTTATAACCACAGTTTTATCCCCAAGAAATTGGATTAAATGCATATAAAATTCTGCATTTACCTGGTGTGTATGCAGTTATTATTGAATTTGTGGTTCATAAATTAATTTTATGGAAAAGAGGTTTTATATGCATTCGTCAATATGACCTTTTGCACAATAATGCCTTTTAAATTAAATTTATGTATAATTAACAAAAACTTGCACAAAAAAAAATTAAAGTGCACTGGATATTAAACGTTTGCTTTATTTTTTATTATTTTATTAGTTATACTCAAAAATTTCAAATCTGTCTTATTGCTCAATTATAATAAATGGTTTCCATCGCTTTTAATTTTCTACTCCCATTAAAGTTTGATTTATTTTAATTAAAATTCTTATCATAAAACTCTGACTTCAGTGCTTGGATCTTTCAAAATATAACTAAAGCGAAATGAAACATTTATTTACTTGGTCTCTTTTTATGGTCTCTGCTTGATGCAACATTTACAACAATAATTAACAAAGAGTTTAAATTTATTAAGAAATTCATCATAATAAGCCACACAATATATTTATTATTTATTTTACTAATTTACTTGTAAGAATTTATTTCCAAAGAAAACATGTGTTTACTGTCGCCTAAGTTGTCAAAACATTTTATATTATATTTTTAATGGAACACATTAAACACCCGTTTATTAGGAAATTAATACAAAGAAAAAGTGCAAAATATATATGAGATGGCAATGAAGAATCTAGCAAACAGTTGAATTTATGTATACATATATCGGGGTTTTCAACAAGAAGTTTGTTTTTAAATTGTGGAAACATTAACAACACGAGAGTTTTGACAAATGCATTGGCAAGGGTAACAATGAACCCACTATGAAAATGATGGTTCTGTTAAAGTTGCATTACGTTAAATACATGATATTATCGGACAACACAATCGTCCTTCTGAGACCACTATTAAGAATTCGGTAGTTAAATTTGAGTTGACAGGCTGGATACAAAATATGCAAATACCAACGCGTGTTCAACTGGGTCGTTCACCTGAAAATATCGCAGCCGTGAGCCACAATGTTAAAGCAGATCCATACTTGTCAACTCCTCAACGTTCTTAACAATTGGGGCTTAACTGGTAAAGCCGGAGGACCATTCACATCGCCGTAGATTCGCTTACTTCATTCAGGAATAACCGGCTGGTTTTTCTCAAATAATAATTGTTTTTAGTCGAAGCCCATTTTCACATGTCAACAAGCTAAATTGCCGCTTTTGAATAATTGCTGAATATTTTGCATGCTTAACGTGTCACTGTATGGTGTGGTATGTGGTCTGGAGACGTGATTAGGCCGTTTTTTTCGAAGATGAGGCTAAAAATGCGGTAACGGTCAATGGATCACGCAATCGCGAGATGCTAACAATTTTGGCCTATTATTGACGACGTGGGTAGCACTGACATGTGGATATAAGAGATGAATTTAATGCAAATCAAATTTCCCTCTCGCATGATTTCACGACAATCAGCAGTTAAGTGGAGTCAGATCGTGTGATTTAACACCACTAGATTATTTTTTGTGTGGCTATGTTAAGGACGGAGTCTATACGGAGCCAATAGAATCGATTTCAGCATTAAAACTCAATATCCGTGATATGATTGACGAAGTACGACCACCATTTTACCAGCCAGATCATGTGGTTTAACACTACCGGATTATTTGTTAAGGACGGAGTCTATACGAAGCTAATTGAATCGATTTTAGCCTTAAAACTCAAAATCCGTGAAGTGATTAACGAAAAGAAAGAAATTGACATCTGCCAAAGCGGCAATAAAAATTTGAATTATCTTAATCTAAATTTTTTGCTTTATTTTGTTTTAGAAAAAAATTCTTGTTAAAAAACCCTTTAAGTAATTTTCTAAAAATCTAAATATTATGGGAATACTTATTATTAAGAACTCAATATATTTTTCCTATTATAGCCTACGAGGTGGTTGACTGTTGAACGTGCTGCCACGACGCTTAAATAACGCTACCTAACTATTCAGATTAACTTTGAAAACCAATCAATTAACAATAGTGCAAGATTCTGTTAACCGAAAAGTTTCATTTTTGATTTAGACCCTATAGACCATAACTCCCATAAAAGTCTGGAGATATGCAATACAGTGATCTAGTTAAGATATCGTTTCAAGCGGTTATTCTGCTGCGGCCATAATTATTAACTTATTAAAATACAAATTTGTCGATAAATTCCTGTGGGGTCATGTGTGGTAATTGGCTTATGCAAATAAAGTATCAATAACTGTCATCTTGGAGATCAAAATTGTAATTGCTACTAGTGAAATATGCCCACAAATGCTCTAGGTGAAGAATGAGATTCGTCTAAATAATATCAAAGAAACATTTTTACTAAAATTTAAATTGTTGTATTATTTTTTTATAATTTAACGTTGTATCGGTATTAACTGTCACCCATTATATGGAAAACCTATCAAACGATTTCACAAGTTCTAGGGTACTTTTATACAAATGCTTTATTTCAATATAACAAAAGATAAATATTGTTCTGATATTAAAGAAATTAAATTTTTTTTTGAGTTGTCATTTCAGTTGCCACGCAATATGTTAAACGCTGCTTGGTTAAACTGACAGAAAACACATTTATAAGGACAGTTTAAAATAATTTCGTTTTTTATCGCTTTATATTCGAAAATATTAAAAGAATATTTTCAGTTAAAAAATAAAATGATAAAAATCAAAAAAGATGATATTTGTTTGAAGAGCCAGACATATTAAAATTTCACACAAAATTGTTAAGGGATTTTATTTGACGAACACAAACGCATAAAATGTACTGCTGTATTGCTACTGAACACTACTTCCATTGAAAGAAACAGCTTTTCAGAATTTTGTGACATTTATTTATAACAATAAATGTTTTATTCAAGATAAATACACAAGTGTCAAATATCATTTACCACATTTTCAGCCCTTCAACCCTGTGTTGTTCTATTAAAGATTTATGCAGCATACCTGGTATTTTTATAAAAGCTGTAGCTATCAGGTTCTTAACAGTTTTCATTTGTTTTCGTCATAGTAACTGGACATCAATCCTGCACCACGATCAACTAACTGCAGAGACTGCAGGCAACTAAAATGTAAATAAAATATATTATCCGGGTTACATGACTTGTCTCAAAGGAAGTAATACTCGCCAGAAAACATGGAAACCAGTTGGAACGTATTTTCTGCAGCCCGACGCGTAGTTAACTCTTACAGGATAGTAAGAGAAGGGTATTAGGTGATAAGATTTACATCTGCACCTGGCAGTGAGCCTTAATCAGATGGTGGTCATACCACTGGAAATGAAAAGTAACGTCAAGCACGCCCTAGGAAGCCGAAGACTAATTCTAGCAACTGGTCTTTCCTAGTTGCAACTTTGATGATTCCAGGGCAGGACTGCAAACCACCACTCCTTGCTCAAGAGCTGGAGACTATCCAACTCCTGTCCAGAACACATGTCTAGCATGCTCACTAGATCTAGGATCATTCCACCAGGTAGGTGTTATTAAAAGTGAAATGATCCTGGCCACCATATAAAAACTGACCTGTCTGTTATGGGGCCGCGAAATCACAACCACCACGATACTCCCGAAGGGTCAACCTCAATAATCGTTCAGAGAAACAGCTAAATGTCTAAAGAGACAAATAGCGGAAACTCTGCGGGCTACTGATTCCCGTGGAAATAACGTGGAGTTTTCAGTTGACCCTAGCTGCCTTCAGGGGACTGGGCTCCCTTATACCCCCAGTTGCACAGGACTAGATAGTCGAGCGTTCTTTAAAGACCATAAATGTGCCCCCGGAGGGTGGGGGGGAGTAAGAGAAAGGTATAAACTTTGGTAGGGTAAAGCGACAATAACTCTTTGACACGATTACAAATTTTGGTACGTAAAAAAGCCCGCTTCAATTGTTAGTTCTTACTGCTGAGACATCAGGTCAACAACTGTACGTCGAGTAGACAACCACTTTTTTTAGAGTTGTTCTTTAGTTATAGCTACATACAACAATCATACTGTCATATGTGAACAACTTTTTTAGGTAGAGTTGTTTTGTGTTGTAGTAGGCTTCAACTTCAACAAACAGGTGACGTTACTCGGTAACAAAACCTTGAAAACAGATTGCTAATTAATATGAAACTGGAACTTAAAAATAACAAATGCTATATGATATTCGCATATAACTATAAGCAGTAGAGACAACAACGAAATGAATCTCTATATTGCCAACTAATAAATACAATGCAAGAGTTAAAAAGCTAAACGTTTTAAACTAGGTTTGAAAACCTTAATTACTATTCCATAGGTATACGGAAACAAAATGGTCGACCAAGCCACTTTTATGCCTTCAATGAGTTCTTCTTTGGGACTGTATTGCTTTCCAAAAGCATAGATTTTACTAGCTAGCCATCCCACGCATTTTCAATGATTTTCAATGAGTAATAATAATCGAGCACATTAATATTTTGATCGTATACCCACGATTTTACCGCTCGGGCTGTATGAATTGGTGCATTGTCATGCTGGAGCGTCCACTGTAAGCTTCCAAAAATGTTCTGAAAGGGAGGAATGCTTTTTGTAATACTCCAATGTAGCAACTGGCGTTCATGGTTCTAGATTAAAATTTCAGCTCACAGGTGCCATAACAGGATATGGCCCCCTAACATCACAACCCCTTCCACTCTACTATGAAAACGATGCAATTGATACTCCTCTTTTCGAAGATCTTGAAAATAATAATTGAAGGCTGCAGTTTCTTCTAAATTGAGTTCTTTTCATCTGAAAAAACTATATGGTGGCTGTCATCGTTCTACGTCATGTAAATTCTACAAAAATCCAAGCGCATATTTGTGCGAATATCGTTAGGAGGTGGGTTTTTGTTAAGTTTTAGCTGTTTCAGATTTTCAGCCTTCACAATTACACGCCGCAATATTCTTAAACTGTCTAAAACACCAGTTTTAGCTTTAATTTGTGTCGACGAGTTGTAAGAATTTGATTCTGCTTTGAGAATAGCACTTTTAATACGGCCTTTTATATTTTTACCATAGCTGAACTTATTCTGTAAAAATTTAGATACCATATTTCGGCTTTTTTAGATTCGTTCAACACTTTTGTAAATCAATTCTCTATTTTCCTTAAAAATTTTGTTTTTAAGTTTTTCAGCTTCTGTTTTTTTCGAACCATTAAAAAAAATTCACTAAAATTCAATTTTAATTAAAAAAATTTTTTTGGCTGCACTATATAGTTCACTTGCTTCAGAAAACTAAAGTTAATGTGGGGTGGGGTTCTAATAAAGTGACGTTAAAAATCTAGTCAATTTAAGTCAATCCAAAATAAAATATGAAAAAATATTATGACGAGACTTTTGCAGAACACAAGTTTTGTACTTAAAGCAAGTGAAAAGAGACACATTTAAAACAAAAAACAAACCACCGATAATTGAATGCAAATATCGGCGAGAACTGAGGGGTTCTATTCATGTGCGCGGGAGTGTACCTACTTATGATTTGATTCTACATTAAAAAAAAATTTTACCCTTTTTATAAATAAAAGATGTTTCATTGAAAATTATTATTTCACTTATCTTAACCAAATAAACTTTTAGTCTTTTCCGCAAAACAACTTAGAGACATTCTAAAATATTGAAAAAATTAAGTTTTATCGTAATAAAATTTTTTTCTCCTCCGCGTTTTGAACAAGCATTCTAAACCCATTTAGGCTTTTTTAATTGATTTTCTTCTTTAACTAGAGATATGCCAATAATTTTTAATTCATCTTCAATAAGTCACCGGACGTACAAAGGCCGAATTTAAATTACAATCGATACTGAACGGCTTTGACACTGTTGCAGTACAAGTAAGTTTAAATGGACATTTAATTGTACTTTTTATAGAAAGTTTCTTTCTTTGTAATTAATTAGATTCATACAAATTAAGCTGAAAATAATTAAATATAATAATAATTACTAATAAATACTATAACGCATTATCGATCACCGTAATAATAATAGAATTTTATAGCAATTCCTAAAACTTTCTAGTTTGGTTAAATGAGAAATTGTATACTTTCAAATTAAATATTCATCAATTACATTGCGGCTGTCATACTTAATTAAGCTCGTTTTTATTAAACAAAAATAATCAAAAAAGAAAGAAAATATTTGGTTTTCTAAAAAACAAAAATAAGAAATTGATTAATAGTCTTTAACAAAAAGCTAACAATTTTGAATTGAATTAACAGTATTATTTTTATATATCAAACAGATAATATCTCACATTAATCTTAACATGCTCCTGTTCAAACATACAAATGTACGTTGCACAAGAGTAAAAAAGCTGGTAAATCACATAAAAGATTTACAGATTAAATAAAAGCGACAAAAATAACTGAGCATAACACATGACACAAACAACACAAGTAATAATTCACAGATAAAAAAAAAAAAAATAAATTCAGTGGCAAATGACAGAAGTTTGAAAAACAAGAAATAACGAAAATCTAACTCTGAACAATTATAGTCGCTAGTTCACATATTTAGATATTTGAAAAGCATGTACAAAGATACATATTTCAAATATTTCAGGTAGGCTTAACAAAAGATATGATTAATGGGGTTGTGACGATTGTGTATCAATAAACGTGAGGATTGTGATAACAAGACCTTACCAGAACTATAAAAATTGTTTTTTGAACATGTTTTTTGAAGTGTCATTGAATTGGTGTAGTCTAAAGTGCTTTGTTTACTACTGGCATTGGCATTTGAAAGAAATATAGTGAAATATACTATTTTTATGAATGCATAACGATTTTTGAGAGACATTAAAAAATGATTGAATACATAACTATGATTTCTGTAGTGATTCTCCGACAAGGTAAGCTAAGCAATCAATAAAATGTCTATACGAACTGGCTTTAACACCAATAAACAATTTCTATGATTTTTCCTAAAAAAAATATTTTAGTTATTAGCACGCCGAAAAGTTAACTAAGATAACAAAATTGCTTTTACCTAAAGGCCTTGTAGTTCCTTGTTTATTTGCTTTGAAACTGATTCTTATCGAATGTTGGCCAGAGAGCCTAGCTTACTGTGTGATTTGTGGTATTGTCCTTATGAAACCACACCTCAGTCATATCCACGTCGATAATAATAGGCCAAAATTAGGTTGTTAGCATCTCGCGATAGCGTGAACCATTGACCGTTATCGCATTTCCAGCCTCATCTTGGAAAAAAATGCCAAAATCACGCCTCCAGACTATACAGCGCACTATATAGTGACACGTTGAGCATGCAAAGGCTTTTGGATAATCGCTCTAGAATTTTCAGAAGCCCAATTATCAATTATGCTTCTTGCCATACCCTGTCAAGTGAAAATGGGCTTAGTCTGAAGAAATGTTTTTTTCAGAAAAAACAAAAATCAACCGGTTGTTCCTGAACGAATTGAGCGAATCTACGGCGATGTGAATGATCGGCCGACTTCAATTCCTGCACTAGTTGAAACATGTAAGACTTCAAAATCACTTGTTGAGAACGTCGAGGAATTGACAAATTTTGATCTGCTTTAGCACTATGGCTCACGCCTGCGATGTTTTCATTTGAACGACCCGGTAGAACCCGCGTTGGTGTTTGCAGATTTGGTATCGAGCCTGTTGACCACAATTTAAGGAACAAATTCTTAATAGCGGTCTCAGAAGGACAATTATGTTGTCCGAAAATATCACGATTTTTACGAAATGTAATTTTTACTTAACCACCATTTTCGTAGTGGATTTTAGTTATTTTAATGCGACATTTGTATGAAATTGAATTCATTATAACAATTGCTAATGCATGTACTACGAATACGTCAATAAACTAAATGTCAAAACTATTATGTTGTTGGTGTTGCCAGAAATGAAAAACAAACTTATTGTTAAAAAAACTCGATGTATATGAAGTAAAACAAATGCCACTATTTTTTATATTATTATAGACATATAAACTCCAGAATCTCCAGACGATAGCAGCAAAGAAAATCTCGAACAGTACCAACATAAAACCTGGATTTCATTCAAAGTTCACCACAGCCAAAAGAATGTTTGAGCTTAAAACGTTCTGGTGAGGATCATTGCTTAGATATATTGAAACAATGCAAGGGATTTCAATGAATAAAATTGGTGATTCCACGTAACCTTGGCTGTGTCGATTGTGTGATTAGTGTTATATAGAAATTCGAAATGAAGATAAACAAGTTTTCTATTACTGTATGACAAAATTAGTTTTATTGCACTTTTTAATCTAAGATATTTCAAAGTTTGAGATATGAATATTTAATATTTTTTAATATTTGTTTATTAATAAAAAGCTGTCTCAATGCCTTGATTGCTTTTGAAATTTTGGTTTCCGTTTCTGCGTTCTTCTTGGCAGCTTCGGCATCAGCAGCTCCTTTAATGACTTCTACGAGGGTTTTAGTAGATTCGGCCAATTTTTTGTTCTTTTGCTATAGCACCAAACCCACCCTTAGTTCTTTACGGATGAGATATATATGATCATTTGCCGTTTTTCGTTTTTTACGGATAAGCATATACGTATATCATCCTCACTACCAGCGAATTGTTTTGTAACATCTCTACTGCTGGCGGAGGTTCTTTCCTGGCAAAACAACTTCCAGTGGCTGATTGCACATTGGTAGTTAGATCGTCTGTTGTGGAATGATTTGCTCCTCGTGTAGGCTATGTTGTTGCTGTCTAGAAGGTGTTCCTACCGCTACAGCTCCACCCCGGAGGCACATTTATCGGTCTTTATAGAATACTTGACCATCTAGACCTGTGCTGCTGGGGGTGCAAGGGAGCCCAGTCCCCTAAAGGCAGCAGGTGTCAACTGGAAGCTCCACGTTATTTCCACGAGAATCAGTAGCACGCTGAGTTTCCCCTATTTGTCTCTTTAGGCATTTAGCTGTTTCTTTGACTGATTATTGAGGTTGGCCCTTCGGGAGTATAGTGGTGGCTGTGGTTTCGCTGCCCCAGTCAGGTCTGTTTTTATGGTGGCCAGGATCATCTCACCTTTAATAACACATACCTGGTGAATGATCCTAGATCCAGTGAGCATGCTAGTCATGTGTTCTGGACAGGAGTTGGATAGTCTCCAGCCCTGCTATGGGACTGCTGAAATTGCAACTAGGAAAGACCTGTTGCTAGAATTAGTCTTCGGCTTCCTAGGACGTGAAAGACGTTGCTTTTTATTCACAGTGGTTTGGCCCACGACCAGGTGCAGAAGTTAATCTTATCACGAAAATACCGCTACAGCTATGCTGCTTCTTGCTGGTGTGTCTTTTAAAGGAATAAAACATTCATGGATTGAATTAATAACTTTTTATTAGTAGGTGCTGCGGCTTTAGACAAAACTAGTGTTCGATCTATAATTTGTTCTAGTTCTGTTACATGGTGGTAAAGAACACCACCATTTTCACACATACTTTTTTCGTTTTTCCGCAATTTTTTTCTTGCAGCTTTTCAAATCCGCCTAAGACTGCAAACAAAACCATAAATTTACAATTAATGCAAAAAACACAAAAATTATATGCACCTTTAACCACTCAATAGCGGAACGAATAGGGCGCTCTAAAGCATTTAATTTTTTTATAAGCGTTATTCACGTCTCCTCTACAGACATCTTCGTGCTCCCAAACGTAACGCATCCTCTGGAAAACTTAGGATTTTCTTCCATGAATTCAAGTAATGTCTGTAACTGTTTCGTTGTATAAATAAATATTATAAAAGTTTTAACTTACCGTTTCTTTTCCATTTCTATTTTTTAATTTTGTAAATAATTTTCTCTTTTGGATACCTGAACGACAAAGCACCTATGAGTGAGTGATTTTGATATTTCTCTTTGCACAAATGCCAGCGAAAATATTTAGTGCGACGCTAATTTGTAATGTACTGTTTACGTTATCTTTGGCATTAATTATCATTCTACCTGCCGTACTGGTGATTGTTAGTGGGACGCAAATCTACTGATAGTCGTTTAAAAAGCATATGAACGATAACGTTCGACATGGTAGGAATGACTGTAAGATTTAATTTATAAAAACCACAAAAGTTTTTCTTCTTACATTTTGTCCTTCCTTCATTTAAAATAATTTGTATTGCGTACGAGAAAATAGCATCTTATAAAGAGTACGCAAAGGTACTAAAAATTGTTTAGGTTCATAGAGATAATATAGTTTTTAAAAAGGTTTAGAAAATTCTTATTTATTGACAGCCTTTAAAAACCTAATCTCTATCTATTTTTAATTTTTCATTTATTCATTCTTTGCTTTTATTGTGTTTAAAAATCGACAAAATAAATCTTCTTATATTCTTTGACTATGCCATTGTAAAGTCCAAAATTATATTAAGTGACTGCTGCACTGGCCTGAATGATTTGATTATTAAAACGTTCACGCTCATACTCGAAACACTAAAGACCAACTGCATACATTGAGATACATCTATGAAAACACCAAAAGAGATAAGGAAATGAATACATCCGTACTCATATTTTGGTGTGATGAGAAAATGCTATTAAATAATCACAATACAGCTACAACAAGTCTAAAGTAACAGTTTCTGGAAAATTTAATGAAATCATGTTTATTTTGTTACGATGTTCACCATATAAAAGTTTGTTAGGAAGGCAAGCTGACATCCATGTACAAGAAAATCATGATCGTAATGGGCAATTAAATATCGTACTGATATAAGTATGTCTAAATAATGAATTCATATAAGCATGCAAGTAAGAAAAGCTGTCTTGATGACATGAATTAAAATGTGTATAACTTAGTCAACGAAGATAGTAAGTAGAATTATATATAGCATTAGATTAATAAATAGTATTTAATTAATTAATGCTAATTGCAAACTTCCATGGTCCCCAATGCAATTAACTGTGGCTTTACTAATACTCTAGTTGAAAAATTTTCGCAAGTAAATATTAATCTCTGATTGTAGCTTATTTGTTACCGGCTATTAAAAAGGTAAATGTTTTAAATTTGTAACTAAGGAAAATATTTTAATACATTTTAATTAATTTAATTAAACATTTTGCAGGAATACTAGCGAGCAAAACATTTCAAACTTTATCAAATTTCTAATTGTTCTATTTAATGTAAAATAGCACTGTTTAGTATGTGTTAAAAATAAACATGAATTTAAACGCTTTATATAACTTTATTTTAATCCCTGCTAGATATTTTATAAATAATTTATTTGTTGTCTTTTATACATTTTTAAATAGATTGTGAGTTGCTGAGTAATTATATTGTTTAAGTAGAATATTCTTGTATATGCAAGAACCGCTTAAAACAACTACATAAACACCATTTGCCAAGTTTAGTCGTTACTGAGTAAAGACAACAAAGTTACCGTTGTGTTTATTTTGTGTGTATTAAAGGTGAATAAATCGTTTGACCTAATTTAAAACTCTAAAATGCTGTGTTATTAAATTGTAACAAAAGAACTCATTTATTAAAAGGAATAAACTTAACAACTGGTGGCAGAAGTTGAATAGCCTAAAAGTGGTAGATGGCTGCTTATATCTAACTTGGGAAGGTATAAGTGTAACGGTATTAATTCTATTGCCAGGTTTTAAGATAAGAAAGATAATGAGGCAGTTTTATAATGGCTGTCAGGTGTAGGTGTAAGGAAACTGCTGAAAAAGATAAAGTGGCAAGTTTTGTGAGCATACTGCCAGCAGTCTGTAGATGCTTGGATAGCTAATTGCAAACAGTGCTTTGTGGCTAAAGAGTGCAAGAGTGTTCTATAACCATAAGTGCACAATTTGATGATACAAACAGAAAACTGCTAGAAAAAATTGAAAACTCTAGAGCCAACGAAGAAAGGCTTGCATGCGAAGTAAATGAGAAACTTAAAGAAATATCTGAAGTCTTCGGCAAACGAGTGGATACTTAGAACAGAGAGTCACCAAGTTTGACGAAAATTACATGACTACAGGACTAGTGAGAGTCGTATCTAAGAACGCTGACAAGATAAACACCGGGGTTTTGACGGAAGCGCACCTTTTAATATGTTAAAGTTTCAATTTGAAACAGCGGCCAGCAAAAATGAATGGGACAGTGTAGGCGTATTTTTTAGGTATGTATTTGCTTTTAGAAAATTTTATACTTTCAAGTTATAAAATAGTAATATAAGATAAGCAATTTTATTTCGTGCTTGATTCCTTTAAATAAATATATCATGATATTCTCACAAATGACTGATGAGCTACTTGAGCAATAGTGAAATTGCAATATGGATGTGCTCTCCCCCATTACAATACATTTCAAATATTTTTATTTTTATTTAAATAAATATTTTATGAGAATATCATGAAATATTTATTAAAAGAAATCAAGCACGAAATAAAATTGCTTATATTGAAAATGATTCCGAAAAATTATAAATTACTTATAGTAATAGAAGTTATAAAATACTAAAGCTTTTGTGGCGGTGACCATTATTCCTTATACCGGAGCAATAAAACTGTTCAAAAAGCAGACTTTTGATTTTTTAATTTAAAACAATTTTGCGTTACGTATATGCTAATGCCAAATAGTCAATATAAAAATACCACTTTGAAAAAATTAAAGGGTGTAGTTTTTACAATAATCCCATCCATCCATTATTATATCACAATTAACTGGATACTAAATGCGCGCAGCAAAACCAAAATAATGTTCCTAGTGAAGAAAACCCGTTCATATAAGTTTGTTTAGAAATATTCGCCAGGAATCTCAAATAAAGATGTTTATAAAAATAAATAAATAAGGGAAAAACTTACAAAAGAGGGCTTAGTAATATTGTAGTACAAAGACATCAAAAAGCCCCGCTAATGTGCTCAACAAAACTAATTGTAATTTGAAGCTTTTACTTTCAGAAGCAATCGCTACTTATTTAATCGTGCTAGTTAACAGATTATCTTCTAAAGTACTCAGTTGTAATAAAGTTAAAGTAACATTCAAGTTTTCCAGTTATTCATTAGAAGGAATGGTGTGAAAGACTTCAACTAACCAAATTTTTTTAATTTATAAATTTTTAATTATCGTTGTACAGTTTGGAAAAAACAAACATCTTTTGATAATCATGATAACTTAAAAGCCAGTAACGATTTTACTAACTGCTGTTAACAGTATATTAAGCAATTCTATGTTAAGGATGGTGGCTCTTAATGGCTTAATTAACTTTTGTTGGTAATTAGAAAATTGACCCTTCTCGTTACTCTTGTTAATGGCTGGATGTAACTGAAACAAAGAAATATAATAACTTTTTTTCAAGAATTTCTTATAAAAAATATTCAAATTTTTATAACAAACTTATAAAAGAGGTAGCGCTCTTCGAATAACTTCCTTCTTCTGAGATAGTTTTTAGTTTTTTGTAGCTTGTGTTAAAATTTAATTGATAAGCAGATACTTTTTTCAATAAACTGACAATCATTTATAACGAATAATCTTGCTTTTGCAACTAATCCTTTCAATTATAAACTCGTAATTAAAATGGGATAAATAATGGGAATTTTTGCAGTTTCCTTTGCCGTTTAAAAAAAAATAGCGGCATAGTATTGGACAATATTCTTAGTAGATATCCTAGCCGACAATGAGAGTAAATGGTTAGCAAGAAGAATAGAAAATATTAGTGTAGAGTGATATGGAGTCGTAATAAGTGGAAGTAACGGCGCCAGTCTGCGAACTGTCTCACTGTCAACTTATCTCACAATCGCCAAAGGCTTGATATCTTGTCAAACATGCAAAAGAAAACAACTTCGAAAAAATCCCAGCCCACGTAAAGGCCAAAAATTTATCACAAAGTTATCGTTGGCTAAGAAACTCTTGACACCTTGTAAAAGAAAAGATAAGTCTATAATAATGGTTAAATATTTTTTCAAATTTAAATTTTCAATTTTCTTCAGTTGTCAGTGCTTGCGGGTTTTTGAATTCCAAAAATCTAAAAAAACTTAAAATCGATTTGAAATACTCGTAATCTTCTGTTCTGATGATCATCGTTTCGTATAATAAATAGGACTATCTTACATACTCGCTTATATGGCGGTTTTGGGAAATGTCATGCAAAATGCATTTGATGCGTAAAAAGTATAAACGTAAAATGGCTAAAAATATAACTCACAAAATTACCAGAATCACATTTTATTAATATTAATTTTGTGTGCTAGTTAATAACAGTCCACATGAGCAAATAACAACACTCGTACGCTATAATAGTAGTTTTGTAAATTCTCACTTACATACTTCATCTTTTTATATATAAATGTCAAAAATATGAATTTCATAAATTTATTATCCCTGTAATTAACACACATATCCAGAGTTCCATAGATCTCAAAATTAAATAATTTATGTTTTTGTTAAACAAATTCAAGTGGAAATATTAATCTTAATGAAAGGTAATTATTCGTAATAAGAGAAAATGATTATCCTATATTTATGCGAAAGCACACATATTTCATGTTAAATATTTAAACACTATCATACAAATAACTGTAAAAGTCTACGTTTGTACTGACACGTTCATAGAAATAACTATTGTGATCAATCGTTATTGTGTCAAAGTGTAAAAATAATCATGTAAAGTGCATATTTGTAAATCTTATAAACGACTTTTTTATACATAAATGTCGGTTCATATTTAGATTCGATTGAGTTGATTATATAATTAAAATTTAAATGTTATTTATTGCATTTAAATTGTGTAATTGTTTTTAAATTATTAATCAAAAATAAAAACGTTAAATAATGTATAATTTATACAGATTTAGGTATGCTAACAATTTAATTAAATCATTTATATATTAGAATAAAATCAATGTAACTTTCATTAATGAAATAAATTTAAAAAATTAAAGCAAAAGCAAAAATAGTTTTATCTTGTCAGCAATTTTAAGCAGATATGACCAAAAAGTTGAACTCGTTGAACATTTAAGCCTTACAAGTTGCAACTGGTGCAGGAATCGAAGGCAACCGACATTCTCATCGCCGTAGATTCGCTAAATTCATTCAGGAACAACAGACGAAGCCCATTTTTACTTGTCAGGATATCTAGTCAAGCAAAATTGACGCATTTGGGCTTCTGGACGATTCTTCTGGGCGATTATTGAGAAGAGTTTGGATGTTTAACGTGTCAATGAATGGTGGGCTATATGGTCTGGAGGCGTAATTTAGTCGTCCTTTTTTTAAAGATGAGGCTGGATATGCGGTGACGGTCAATGGAAACGCTATCGCGAGATTACGTGATAAGATTTGCATCTGTACCTGGCTATGGAGCCTTAATCAGATGGTGGTCAAACCACTGGGAATCAAAAGAAAACGTCATTCACGCCCTAGGAAGCCGAAGACTAATTCTAGCAACTTGTCTTTCCTAGTTACAACTTTGATGATTCCAGAGCAGGGCTACAAACCACCACTCCTTGCTGAAGAGCTGGAGTCTTTCCACCTCCTGTGCAGAACACATGTCTAGCATGTTCACTGGACTGGATCCTTCACCAGTGGGTGTAATTATTGGCGAGATGATCCTGGCCACCATAATCATTCATGCTTGGGGCCGCGAAACCACAACCACGACGATACTCCCATATAGGGGCCAACCTCAATAATCAGCCAAAAAACAGTTAAATGTCTAAAGAGACAAATAACAGAACTCTGCGAGCCTACTGATTCCCGTGGAAATAACGCGGAGTTTCCAGTTGTACCCCTGCTGACTTCAGGGGATTGGGCTCCCTTTTTCCCCCAGTTTCACAGGTCTAGATAGTCGAGCGTTCTATAAAGACCATAAATGTGTCAACTCAATTTTTGCCTATTATTGAGGACGTGGATATGACTGACATGTAGTTTCAACAGGACGGTGCCATTTCTCATACAGCCAATGAAACGATCAATTTATTGCAAATCAATTTTCCGATCGCACAACTTCACGACAATCAGCAGTTAAGTGTCCAGCCAGATCGTGTGATTTAATACCACTGGATTACTATGTTAAAGACAAAGTGTATGCGGAACCAATCGAATAAATTTCAGCCTTCAAACTTAAAATCGATGATGTGATTTTTGAAATAGGACCGCCATTATTACAAAAAGTGTTTAAAAACTTTGATAAAAGACATGTCATTCATAATTGCCGAATCAAAATTTTTTATTTTATTTTGTTTTAGAAAACAAACTTCATGTTGCAAACACTTTATTTATTTTTGCATTTTTATTTTTTAGTACAAGGATGTATCAATAAGTTGGGAACTTTTTGGAAGAAGCGAGAACTTCCTACTTGAAATGGACACATTGCTCGTAATACAGCAACTCTCTATTGACTTCTGTCTATATGGGAACAAGCAGCGTTAGCTCGTACATACTTACTTACTTTTATTAAAATATAAGGGATTTAATCTATAAAAACAAAACTATTTATATCATACAAAATACATCTAATAAGCTACTCGTACTTGATAAGAAATATAGTTTCAATATTTTCTTTCTCTGTATTAAGTATGCTGCACAAATTTTATTTAAATATTAGAGGTACATCAACTTTGCAGTATGGTGTAACTATTCCTATCGCTATTGTATCTTAACATTAAATTATGTTTAAAATATGTTTCTTTAGAATACAAAACACTGAGATGAGCAAGAAATTCGAATGTTCAGCCTAATTGTAAAAATTCATTGCTAAAAGGTAGTGAAAGAAAGTTTTACCTTGTTCAGTCGATGGAGATTTTTTGGGCAATCGATCTTTTTTGAAGATGGCTCTGATCCTGTCTATAGTCGTTTGTATGTTTTTATTTACTGCGAATTTCTTTAAATTCTTCCATTTAATAAATGATTATTACACGTGGCATATTAACAACTTTAACATTGAAACACATTCTTTTGTCTGGAAATAAAAATGAATTTTATTCTACTCATTATGTAATTTGTCTAAATTTTAAAACATCTTTATAAAAGAAATTGAATTTATGCTATTTTTTGGATGGCGATTAATCTCTTTAAACAACGAGTGTTTTAGTTTTACTTACATTTTACAAAATTTTCTGTTATTTTTTAAATAGAAAATCCGATGAGTCACTGATTTGAATATTTGCCAATAAAATATGTAAAGAAAATTTTATACAAATTCAAGTTAAAGAAAAGATACTACAATTAAATCATTAAACCGCGAAGAACTAAAAGTGAAAGTGTAAAATAACTTCAGCATGCAACAAGTACGAATAGGCAAATAATTACAAGCAAAAATCACTAAAAACAGTTTTTCAATTGTAGAATTCTATTTGGCTTGACAGAAAGAATTGCGTAGCAAATATTCAGAATGACATTTAAATAAAACATGTCACATCAACCACAGGATAAAAATAGTTCAAAAAATGGAAAAAAAATCATATAATTGGCAGCATTTATATAAAAACTTATTTTTCGTACTCATTATCACTAACAATGTGCTTATTCATATATTATATTAGCTGTATTATATATATATATATATATATTTAGCTGTATTCCACTTTAATGTGAATGACCAACTTCAGGGAAGTTGTTCTTTTAAAAAATTTTTTCTAAATAAAACATTCGTTATTCAACAAATATTTTGAAGCCACTTTAATTTAACTTTAATTAAAATATTTAAAATGGTAACATAACGAACCTTTTTTAATCAGGTTTAAGTTCATGATTTTTCCATTAAAAATTTTATAAGAAAAGAATTTTGTATTCAATTGTAGGTTATATATGACAATGGCTGAACGTGTTGCTGCAAAGTTGATTTTCTTAAGTTTTCAAGGAAAATAAGCGAAATGAACTATTGTGTGTTTCTGAGAGATCGTTTAATTTAAATTAAAACTCTAAAGTGCTGTGCTATTTTGCAATAAAATAACTCAATATAGCAAAATATTTATTAAATAATAATAATATTTATATATTTATACATAAGTTTTCCTTGAAAATGAGCAAACAGGTTGTTAGAAATATTCGAAATTAAAAATGTTTTTATAAAACTAACAAAATTGTGTCTTAACTTATTTAAAAGAGGATCATAAAACAAAATGAAGTTATAACAAATATTTATCGCACCAAGGTATACGTTACAATTCTTTATTACATTGTCTTTGTAGTGTCTATGGTCATACCATCTAGTCATCTAATAGAATCATAACATATGATTATAAAAAGCAATAACAACGTTTGAATTTTATGATCATAATATGATACGCAAAATTTTAGTAGTATGTTTTTGCTTGCTTTAACATTTGTTTTAATAATTTAAATTTTTTTATTTCTTTTTTTTCAGCAACTACTGTTGTTTATTTAGCGTTTAAAAAGCATCATTATGTACAACACCAATATTATGATTTCTGTAAAATGTCATTATGTTAATAATAAAAACTGAATAAATAACATATGTATATCACTGCAATTGCGGGAAACAAATATAATGAATAATGCTCATAATCATTTCGAAACGTAACTTAAAAATTACTTAAATATCAGTCAACTAATCATCAAGATTTTAAATAGATATGTTTGGGTTACACCCTTAGTTTTGAGTCTAAAATGAAACAACAAATTTTTGAATTCGCTCAATAATTTTCTGAGAAAGTTATTTGTTCACTGCCATTTTGGTTGAGTATTAAAGCTGTTTTTGATTATTTTATAAATTGTCTTTACTAGGTACATATTACCTTTAGTTCTTCAGTAACTTTCAAAACAACCTCCCTATAACACGCACCATATCGTAAGTTTAAACAGGCTGAAGGGTTTGCTTGTATCCAATATTGACATACAAAAATACAGCCAAGCAAAATCAGTCACAACTCAACTGCCTACTCAAATGGGTTGGGTTATATTTTAAATACGAGCTGAACATATATTTTGTATTTTCTTTTGTTTATAAGTACATAAAAATCTTAATAACTCAATGTTAAACAAGAACAAAATCAATTTAACAAAACTAAATATGTGTAACATATGGGAAGTGTCTAACCTGGCAATTGCAGGTGGGCGACAATGCTACCAAGTTTATCTGAGCATTAATCTGTGGTATAGCTCGCACTTTGCTTATGTCATACAAAGATGGTTGAGATATGTAAGTACGAGTACTTTACCGATATCAGTTTAAGACAAAGGAAAAAGTAAATATGACCGTGACTTGAAATAAAGTAAGAGAGTTAACTTATATACATAGTATCAGTAACAACATATTATTATTGCTATCAAATAGGTAGATACATTAACAACGATACCAAATTATTGGATTTAAATTTACACGAATTGAAAACTGTTTTCAGAGCTCAGGTTTATTTATTTCTGGGTTATATGAATTAAAGCCTAAACAGACTCTATTACATTTACAAAAATTATCCCTTTAGTACAGTTTACATACAAGTGAACCATTTTTTTCATTTTCGAAAAAAAAATTAAGCCGAATTTCCGGTTACGTTTGATGGAGATCATTACAGAATTTGATTCGTTTTACATCCGCACCTGGCTATGTAGCCTTAATCAGATGGTGGACAAACCACTCTTGTATAGTTTGGAACGTCATACAGGCGTCCTAGGAAGCCGAAGACATAATTCTTAGCAACAGAACCACCTAGTTGCAACTTTAATGATTCCAGGGCAGGGCTGAAAATCATCACACCTTGCTAAAGAGTTGGAGACTTTCCTACTCCTGTCCAGAACACATGTCTAGCATGTTCACTGGACTGGATCATTCACTTTGCGTGCCATTATCAGTGAGATGATCCTGGCCACCATAGTAACCATTATACTGTTATGGGGCCACAAAACCACAACCACCACGATACTCCCATATAGGGGCCAACCTCTATGATCAGTCAGAGAACTATTAAATGTCTAAAGAGACAAATAATGAACTCTGCGGCTCACTGATCCCCGTGGAAATAAAGTAGAGCTTCCAGTTGACTCCCTGCCTGTCTTCGGGGGACTGGCCTCCCTTTATACCCCCAGTTGCACAGATCTAGATAGATGTTACGTGCTATAAAGACCATAAATGTGCCCCCAGTGGGGAATGGAGATCATTACAATCATCAATAAGTTTTTGTGTGAAAAATGATAACTTTGATTCAGGCGAAATGTAATCTGTAGCATGATAATGCAATATGCTATACGCCGCCCATAATAACCGACTCACCTTAACAACAATTTGACAAAAAGTTGGTTTCGTAAAATGGGCATGTCAATTGACCTTTAAGAGTGAGAAATCTGACACCTCTTTTGTGTATGTTGCTAAGCCATTAACAACAGGCATCGTGCTAACATAAGCAGGGCGTGTTCTTCATAATTTAAACATCCAGAATACGATTGTGAAGAAAAAATACGATGGTCATTGGTCTGTAATAATTTTAATAATACGATTTTTTGTAAATATAAATTTTTTTGTGCAAATTAAAATTCTACCGCAAAATAACGGGTTTTGAAAAGGATTAATTATTAATTGGAGACATATTTATCTCTAATTAGCAAACAATTATTTAAATTAGCAGAATAATTTAAATTAATTTTAATTTGGTGCTTGGAACTCAATTGCTTTTAAATATTGCTGATGTTAAAACCAGGCATTTAATAATGCGTCAAATAACTTCTAGATTCAATCCTTAACTTCTAAAGCTTATTTATATTGAGGTAAGCCTGATGGCCACCACATCATAAATAATATATGTATAAGAGAATTATTGTTTTTTTTTGCTATTGCTTGTTCCTATTAACTTTTGAAATAAGAGCTGCTAGAAAATGGTGCAAGTCATTTGTAAGGTAATTATTTATTTTGCTCTATTTTTGTATTGGGGATCTACGTACAAGCTTTCATTGCCACAACCTATTAAAAATGTAATAAAGTTTTCCAATATTAAAATTTCTCTTTTCATTTTCCGACCTGTAAAACTACTTATTACAGTTTATTGTTTTTTCAACACTTTCCAGTTCTCTTTGAAACGTTTTCGATTTGAAAGCAAAACACTTCTGTAATCCTCTTATGTACTCGTACATACATATATTAGAAGAGTTTAGTAATATTTATATTTCTCTTGGCGTTTACACCTAGTCATTACTTTACATGGTTTTTAATTGAAAAGATTTTTGACTGACATTTGTAATTAACATGGGTTTAATCGTAGGCACATGACAGCTAAGAGTTTCAAAGTTTCAATTAGGTTTTTGGTTAATACAAGCAATTACAAGCAATTACAAGTGGTTTTGCAGGAAAGTGACAACAAAAAAAAAAAAAAAATAAATAAATAAAATAAAACACAGATTAATATAATGAATTTTAAAGATTTTAGGAAAAAAATAATTTTTCGTAATATATTTAAAGGATAGTACGCGTTATAATTGTTAATATGATTTTAAAATAAAACAAACGTACGTTGTGACGTCGAAAATGTGACTCTATTTAATTGTTCTTTATAACAAAATCAATTTGTGTTACTAAAAAATAATTTAAATAAAAAATTTTACAATGCTGAACGTAACATAACGAATTTACAACTTCTATTAATAAATATAACATTTTAATTACTGCAAAAACAAATTTATATTAATATATTATAGGGTAATAACTTATACAACTATAAAAATAATTCTTTACTTTTAAAACATTATCTGTTTAAACTGAAATTTCAGTTCACTCAGGCTGAATGAGGCTTTACACTTAAGTTTATCGCAATACAAAACTATTTCAGCGATTGAGTTTTATATAAAATTATACCAATAGTTAATATACTTGTTATTGTCACTTGTTATTTTTTTCAAAATTATTTAATTTGTTTACTCAGGATTAAGCTATTTGTGACTGTAAAGTAATGATCTTGGTGATATGTGCATGACGTGATAAGGTTTACATCTGCACCGGCAGTGAACCATAATCAGATGGTGGCCATTACCACTGTGAATTAAAAGCAACGCCATTCACGCCCTAAAAGGCCATCGGATAAGTATATCCTCCGGTCACTCCTAGTAGCAATTTCAAAAGCCCGCCTTTACTCCTTGCTAAGGAGTTGGAGACTATCCAACTTTTAGATAGATAAAAAGAATGCTGACAAAGGTCGAAGCGAATCAGAAAATGTGTTTCATTTTACTGCTTTTAGCTGTTAGAGTTTTTTTACAATTAAAGATAATCAATAACGATGCTAAGTCTTAGCAAAAAATATTTTTTTAGATAACGTTTCAGTTTTTACAAAAGAGTCCACTTCTTAGTTGGTCAAAAAGATTGTTGAATATAATAACCAGCAGTGCAATAGAAACTAGTTTTATCATCAATAATTAATTTAGAAATTTTTTAAAATAAGTGTGGGTTATTAGCACACTGAAACTTAACTAATATAAAATAATTACTTTTAAAAACTAATTAAAAAAACAGTATCTATTTAGTAGCAATAAAATTAAAAATTATTTTCGAATACTAAAAATCTGTCACGGATGCACTAATTCAAATAAGAGAGAAACCATGTATGTGTATAAAGAATTTTTCAACAAAAAGTTTATTTTTTTAAACAAAATAAAACAAAAAATTTAGTTTAAGATGATTAAAATTTTTGTTGTATTAAAAAAAGGAAATTTCGGCAATTATGAATGATAAATGGTAAATGCTCACCATGACCACATTGACAGATGTCGATTCTTTCATCAAAGTTTTTAATCACTTTTTGGCAAAATGGCGTTCATGTTTCGTTAACAACATAACGGATTTTGTGTTTTAAGGCTAAAATCGATGAGATTGGTTTCACATAGACTGTATCCTTAACATAGCCCCCCAAAATTAAATCACACGCTTTGGATAGCCACTCAACTGCTGAAAATTTGGTTTGCAATAAATTGGTCGTTTTATTTGCTATGTGACATGTGGCACCATCCTCTTGAAACAACATTTCAGTGATATCCACGTCGTCAATAATAGGTCAGTGACACGTTGCAAAGGCTTCTCAATAATTTCGCTAGGATTTTCAGCAGCTCAAATGCGGTAATTTTGCTTCCTGATAAGTAAAAATGGGCTTTGGTTTTTCATGAAAGAATTGGACGAATCTACGGCGATGGGAATGGACGATTGGCTTCAATACCTGCACCAGTTGAAGCTTGTAGGCTTCAAAGACAAATTTTTACGCAAAATTCGCCATGTAGTATTTTGGATAACCCCAATTGTTGAGAACGTCGAGGAATTAACAAATTTTAATCCGATTAATACTGCAGCTCACTGCTGTGGTGTTTCTAATTCAACAACCCGATCGAATATGCGTTGGTGTTCGCACATTTCGTATCGAGCTTGTCGACTCAAACTTAACAACCAAATTCTCACTAGCCGTCTCAGAAAGACGATTATGTTTTCCGAAAATATCATGAATTTTACGAAATCTAACTTGAACAGAACCACCATTTTGATGGTGGATATTACATATTTTAATGCGATTTCCATGCGAAATTGAATTCATCCACTACGAATACGTCAAAGAAGCATATGTCATCATGTTGTTAGTGTTGCCACAATTAAAAAACAAACTTCTTGTTGAAAAACAAGTTATATGTAAGCAAAATGAATTCCCTTATTTAATTTTCTGTAATATAAAAACAAATCACTTACAGACATCTGACGTATTTTGTAATAGTGAAACCAGCTATTTGATTGAAAGTTGTTAAATGTTGTGCATAAAGTTTTATTCAAAGAATTAATTACTAATTATATTGAAAGTCATTGCTAAATAGAAATAAACACACTATTAATGAACTTTAAATGTCGTTTCTTGTTTCCAGGTAAATTCTAAACCAATATTCGAATATAATAAAATTTGTTAAATATCTTGTTTCCAGAGGAACACAATTTCGTTTTTTAGTTGGTGTTGCTTCCATAATGAACATTTTACATATATATCTCAATTATATAATCGAATTGTCCTGATTAATAGTTGGATAAGATCTTTTAAATTGATATATGTTTCGAATATAAATCACTTTTTGTTTTAGTTAAATTGACCTTTTGGAAAACTGTTTGGCATTAAACAAGCGATTAACAAAATAAGCAACAAAATATATAAAATATATGTTGATGTTAACAGATAAGCATTTATTTAATTTTTAATTATTTTATTAATATACAAATTTTAAGCAAAAAACACATTTTCGTATAGATTGAAAATATTTATCCTTTTGCCTTACAAATGCAAATTTATATTTTCTTTAAAGATAACCGTTTTAGGCATGTACATCCATAGTACACGTCCCATGCCTACCTTCACATAAATTTGAAGTTTTCCTTTTCCTACCTAAATAATAATTTCATTATAATTCTTATCACTTTTAGTTAAAAAGAATGATAAACTTAAAAGGCAAGCAAAATAATTCTAAAGGATTTCCTTTGTTGACCTTTTCATTTGAAGGACACAAAAGAAAGGAACGAGGAGAAAAATTGAAAATGTAATCTAAGAAAGAGTATGAAGTGATAAACTATAAATAATTTATGCTGGGAAGTTCTAGTTCTAACACCTAATTTTACTTCCTTTTATTCCATAATAAAAGGAAGTAAGAAAGAAAAATGATAAGACCTTGTTGTTTTTTTTAAATTTCAAATCGTATTTCAAAACGTGCAAACCTGCAGCCACACGTACGCTTAGCTGAAATATGTTCATAGCAATATGTCACTTGAATGAATTACTATCAGAAGCAATTTCATTGTATAAGAAGTTCCAACATAGAAGATAAATAACAAAATACTATTCATATTTTATATCAAAATAAAAAAGTTTTAAACATATTAATGTAAAATTATGTTGTGAGATTTAAATTAGTACAACAGGATACAATTCAGGCCTTGCGTAGGATTTCTTCATGCCTCCATACACACAGGATAAAGCTGTAACCCGTCATTTGTTTGTCACAGGTCTCTTTCGTTAATAATGTATTAGACAATTTTAAATTTTCACAAAACATTTATTAGTATGCCTTCTAATAAGCAAATCGGGAATTACTTTGCTTGGCTAAATTCGTTATGAAGTAATCCGCTATGCTCTTGTGAGCACCTCAAAAAAAAGAAATTCGACACATGAATTTATTAAGTGAAATCAGTGTATCCAAAATATATTCTAAGAAAGAATGATAATCTATATGGTTACAATTTTAGCTATTTTCCTGCTAGATTTAGTGATATTTTTTTCGCCCAGCTATAAACAAATAGCTGAATGCTATCCGTAAAGAAGATTTGGCAAATTTTTTCGTTCATAACAAATTTTTGTTGGAAGGAAAAAAAATTTTTCGATAATTAATCATTTTTGCGATATTGTTTTAAATATTTAAAAATAGACTCATATTGTTACGTTTATTCCATTTAATAAACGTTTTGTTATATTGAGTACTTTTGGTGCAAAATAATAACACAACTCTCTAAAATTGTTAATCATATTATATGATTTATTGTATTTAAACACACACAAAATGAACACCATGGTAACTTCACTACTGAAACGCCTCAAATGTGTTTTATTATTTTGTTGTCTTTACTCAACGTTTTTTCAACATGAATTCAACTCATTTGCTTAACAATTGGTGCTCATATATGAGTTTTAAGCGGTTCTTTTATATACAAGAATGTCCTACCTTATCATCATGCATGTTGTTGTTTTTATTAACAATTAGAATAGGCGCCTGCTGGGTTGTGTTTTTTTTTTGTTTGTTCTTTGTTAATTGGTTTTTGTTTTCGGATGTTAAGCTTATTTCGTGGAATTTCTTATAAGCTTTTGTTGGAGGCTTGTGTGTATAAGATTTCTTGAAAACTACGCAATTTGAAGGGACACAATAACTCGCTTACTTTTTTACTGATAATTATTTTCTTTCAAAGCTTGAACAAAACATCTTCGTAATAACATATTACAGAAAAAGGAAAAATATTATTTTTTCCTCGACCTGTGTATATATGTATAATAGAACTAAATTGTGCTCCACCCAAAGCATTTCATTTACCCAAATAGGCAATTGATTTTTAATAGGTAGCATTTAAAATTAAAGATAACCCACTATAACAATAGTCTAGAGTTAAGAGTACACTAAGAGAAAAACTTGAGTTGACCAATGTACACCTTGAACCAAACTCAAAATATGAGTTCTTTTCCCCAACCTTTCGGTATTTATGGAAGTAATCATGGCATAAAGTTTTACTATCAGATAAATTAAAGTTTAGTTTTACAAAGTCTTCTGGAATGAGGACAGTACGCTTTTTGGCAAAAATCTGCAATCTGTCAAGATACTGTTAGCTTGGAGGAAGGGTAGGTTCGTTTGTATGGACAAAGACTTATACAAAATTGGTGGTTAACGGTTCTGTTTCTATATGCGCTATAGGAAATTACAAATTATTATATAATCTGACATGATGATGATCCAAAGTACCTTCCAAGATTGTAACAAAAATTTACTGCTACAGCAAGAGGTCAACGTCCTCAACGTTTTCCAGTAGACAATTTGATTCATTCAATGGCTAAAAGATGCACTTCGGTTATGAAAAGAAAAATATAAGCCACAAAATATAAATGAAAAATTTGTTCGCACGATCTGATGAGCTTCTTGTTTGTTACTACTAAAATGGATGTAAGTTCAAAAATAAAAGTATAAAAGTAAGAATTTTGTTTAGTAAGTGCTGGTCGACACTGTGCTCTATTGTTTTAATATATTTTGAATCCTAGTATATATACACTTCTGATTTCTATTATGATATAATACAAATATAAAGTGAATAATTTTATATCGATAAAACGAAAAAGCCTTTCTTTCATCAAATTTATTGTTGAGACTAAGAAATGAAATTATTTTGTTCTATTCAGAGTTTTTCTAATCAAAGAAACTACGAGTACTGCAATGTCAAAGACTGCTGGGAGCAAATTTCTTATGTGAAAATGTATTATCGCCTTGATGATCTTTAAACATTAACCCACTTGGAGACTGAACAGCATGTAGAGCTATACTTGTTAAAACTTTAGCAGCTACAAATAAAATTAAGAGACTCTTAACCAATGGACATATTCTATGTGAAAAAAATAGTTGTGATCTGTTTTATTAACGATATATTTTATGCTTTCTAAGCTTAAATTACTTAAATATTTTAAGCAACTTATTAGTATGAAAGACGTCGTGTACATTGTTCACATGTTGCGGAACATTAAAAGGTAATTGGGGGTAAATTTCGTTAATTGTGCGAAATATTGCAATATGCTATAGAATTTGCTTTGGGGACACATACGTCAATGAGAATAAAATTGTGCACTGTTTTTCTTTCACAAAAATAAGTCTTAGTACAACAAAAGTTAGCGACAATACTTCACAAAATGTTTAATATTAACATGTTTATAAACATTTACCAGATAATTTTCACAAGTGTTGCAGAGATATGTTACAGTGGTTGAAACATGTACTTTACTTATGTCTCTCTTATATAATTGTAAGCCCAAAGAAAAATTCTCGCTTCTCACAAAGATTTTAAAAGCTGTATATATGTATGTGCTCACCCAATACGGAATCCACCACATGACTAAAATCATATTTCAAATAAACAAAACACATGCAACAGCATGCTGAAAACGAAACAAAATCCACAATTTGAATGTGTATGAAATTTACTAACACTTGAACTACTAAAAACAAAATAAAACATAAAATACTTTGGAGCTTCGTTGGGGTATTATTAGCTTCAGCTGTATTATATTGAATAGTTAGAAATGTATGAACTTAGTTCAAAAACGATTGTTGGATGGTTAAAAGCAACAAGCGTTGAATTTGGTGTTTTCGTTTATAAATATTAATTCATTTACGAACTTAAATTAAAATTTTATTTATTTAAGAACTCACAGTAACAGAAAACCAAACCACAATTAGGTACAAATTGTGTGTTTTTTTAAAGAAAATGTGTTTTCGAAAGTTGCTCTCTAAGCACATTATCTACAAATCCATTTTTAAACATATGGAATTTAGTTTTAACAAAAAAAAAAAAAAAAAGGAAAACAAATCCAAATGTCATTGATTTTAAATCTATAAAGTAAATAAAAATCTTTCAAATAACACTGGGTAAAAACATTTTAATAATTTATGTATTTTTAAACTTTGAAATAGAAAAATAACAATTTAATTTATAGACTTAAACTAATTTTCCAAGAAAGAAGAAAAACAAATATAATATACGAAAATATATTTTCAAATTACACACACACACACAATATGCTTGCCTTAAAGCATTTCTAAGATTTAAAAATACAGAAAAAACTACAACCGCACAAATAAAACTATTGACGCCAACATGTTCAGTACGTTCAGAACAAAACTAACAAAAACACGCATATGGAATAAACCCAACATACAACAACATGGAAGACTTGATATGTTGGCATGATATCGATGCATTTGTTGGTAGCTTTGTTGTTGTCATTTTTATTACCGAATAGTGAATTAAGCGGATTTAAAAATGTTAAAGCTTTAAAGGGTTAGTTTGTATTTTAAACTTAAAGTATTATTGATCATTATTTTCATTAGCCTTTTGTGGTGTTAACGATAAATTTTACCAAATGCAGGCTGCACTATTATTTATAAAATTTCTTATTAACCTTGTGATTAACTTTGAGCACAAGATTAATATATTGTGGGGTGGCATCTGAAGAATTTAAAAAGTTCTTTAAGAGTTTTGGAGGATTCCATTTTAAGAAATAAGATTAAAAGAAAAGGTTAATTTTAAAATATCATAATTTATATGTCATTCAAAGTGATTATTTCTAAAAATTTGGGAATTTATTTAATGCTCTCTCTTGGAAGCACATGATATATATATATATATATATATATATATATATATATATATATATATATTTATATATTAAATACGTTTTACGCTAGATATACACGAGGTAGAATCATATGGGACAGATTTCTTTCTTTCATGTTTCGTTTTTCAGAACAGACGGGGCAGCCAAAGAAGAATTATTTAAACGTCGATACAAACAAACGGACATCGTGTTAGGAAACACAACAAAAATTTGACATTTCCGGCAACGTGAATGGAAACAGCAGCTTTGACAAGAAACATTGCTACACGCGAGGAAACATTAGGTTAATTATTATGTAAATAAGTTTTTAATGGTATATAGAATACCCTTCAATGATGAACTGATTCGATTTATATAATTATTTATCGAAATATATCCTATTGAAAATGTTCAGTAAATTAAAGATAAATAGCAGCTTGAACCAGAAACATTGCTACACACGAGGAACATTATGTAAATAAGTTTTTAACACTATATAGAATGCTATATAGAACTGACTCAAATTATATACATATTTATCGAATTATATCCCACACAATATGCTAAATAAATTAAAGGTAAATATTTATTTTATTACAAGTTTTAGGTTGTGTAATGTCTACTTGCCATAACGTTTCTATTTACATACCTTGTAAGCATTTTAAACTTTTCAAAACAACAATATAATTTAATGGAAAGTTCAAAAATTATAAATACTTTAGATTATAATAGAGTAACTTTCAAGTTTTGTGGTAATTTATGACCACAAACTGGTATATACTTCCACCAGTACTATTTTTGTCATTTTTCAATAATTTCTTACTCTTCTGTGACACTTTGCAAATCCTTTATCTCTTCCATGATAACTTTGTGCACATGCTTAACACGTGTGTAATTTTTAGCGAACGCCTAACTGTGTTTGGACTGTTTTATTTCACGAAATGATGTTCGGGGTAATTTTTGAGCCTTTCTTATGTACTCCACGATTTGATAAAATTCATCGCTAATGAAATATGGAATATGAATACTTTTCATTTCGCAATTTCTAATATTAACAATGTTAAATTACTAATTTTGAAAATAATTTTAAAATTTTGAAAATAATATATATTTTTTTCCGAAACAAAAAGCGAGGAAAGATTTAAAAAATATGTCTAATGTGGTTTTCACATACCGAAAACTGTAGGTACACTTGGCTAAAAAATTACACCCTCTAACAAATGGCTTGGCAGGGAACCTGTTAAGCTAGATTTTGCTTTCATAAATTTGTATCTAACTACTTGACTACTTAACATCATGCGCACTTAATCTATGCACCTCAACTGCACGATTGTCTTATACTGTTGTTACTCTAGTCGCTAACTAAGAGACTCTTTCTTGTTTTAACAAGCAGGTCGCTTGAAAATCTCATCTATTATTCTATAATTATTGTCTTGACATCTGCCACTGTTACATTAATTTATTTTTACTTATTTATGTTTTTAATTCCTAAAGAAGAACATCAAAGGTTTTGGAAATATTGAGAATAAATTTAATAATAACTCTTTACTGTAGATACGTAGATGAGATCATATACATTCTAGAGCAATACAGCGTCGAACAAATTCTAACAGACTTGAACGCAATCCATAATAACATTACATACACAGTAGAAATAGAACAAGACAGAAACTTGCATTATCTTGACATCACAATAACACCAGAAAGTGGCTGTTTAAACCTTGACATCTATAGAAAATCAACTAAGACGGACACTATCATCTACATCATCTCGAACCACCCTATCTATAATAAAGTACTATTTTGGCAAATGATTCACAGATCTAAGATAATTCCACTTACTCAAGCCCAACAACACCGGCACATTTTACACCATAGCAAAAAAACAACGGCTATAAACAAGCTAAACTATTTTCGATAAAACTGCTTAGACAGTACAACACTAAAACAGGAATAGAGAACACAAAGAAGCAATTGATACAACACGACGACACATTTTTTTACAAAAATGGTATAGTCACAGCATTAAAAACCAGCAACACTCTGAGACATAATCTGAAGACATCGACAGAAGACACCGAAAAAGTTAGTTCCAGCCGAGTATACAGACCAACTTGCATTTGCAAACATAGTTATATTAAATACTGCAAATAAGATTTACGGAGTACATAGTCTCCTACAGGCGAAAAAGAGAAGAATACAAATTTGCACTACATCTTGAACCTCACGGACAAGCACCAAGGGAAATATATTAATGTGTGAAATAACTACATACTAACAAAAAAGGACATTCTGGAAAGCATAGATCGGGCCATAGAAATAGCTAGTAACGAAGGTTTTCTCTAGAAGGTATGAGAACAATATTTCATTTACTGGCGGAAAAAATCCAAATAACTTAATATTTTGATTTTTGTACAAATTCAATAATGCAATCATTTCTATCTTCGTCATCTAAGAAAAAACTGGAATATGGTAAAGATGTAAAAAAGAAATCTTTTACTTTACCATAAAATATTTTACATACACGTTTCTGCGTTTAAGCATGCTATATATACAAATATGTTAGCATGCTTAGAACTCATATCTTAAGATCAAGGGATAATAAACCCTCTTAGTGGAGTGGAATAAAAAATAAATAAAATGAAAGAATAGTATTTCTACACATTTTTTACTAATTTCTGGTGTAATTTTACAACATGAAATTGCAAAATATATTAGCGTTTCATCCATGCACATGTGTTGCATGCACATTAAATTTGTTGCAAGTTCTTTCACGCTTAAAAAGGTTCAAGTTATATCAGGACCGTTCTATAAATTATCTCAATATCAAACATAAATATTTTCTAAAAACGAAAATCAACAATTTGTTGTTTTATAAAGCGACATTTTTAATGACCAAGATATAATGTTCGGATAAAATATATAAAAAAGAGTAAATATGTAATCTTTTATTGAGGTAGTAGAATCAGAGTAGTTTTATTTTTAAACATTTTTAAAATGTTTGAATTTTCCAAATCTTTAGAATTTTGAAGTAAATTGACTGAAACTAAAAATTTAAAAACGAAAAACCTTTAATACCATGTTCTTAGGTTGATTAAAACATTAAATATTGTTCAAAAGTTGAGAAAAATTATAACACCACGGACGGTCGTAATTGAATGGATAAATGAACATTAATGTATAATAATGTAATAAATAAAATAAATTAATATCTAATTTATTAATTAATTTAAATAATGGTATTGTAAGCAAGGTTTATGTAAACAAATCAGAAATGCTTGAGCAACTCAACAAAATATTTGGGATGAAATTTATGAAATACCTCGTGAAATGTGTGAAAATGTAATGAAAAATGTGCGCAAAAGGGTTCAAATTAGTGAGGCTAACAGAGGCGGACATTTATCTGATTTGTATTCCACACTGACATTAACTAAAACATTTATTATTATACGATCCACTCTCTTTCATTTAATCAAAAATTATAAACAGACATGGCAGACACCCCGTTTAATATGTCACTGGTCGGACTTCGAGAGTCCTTTGTCTCTTCCAGTCTCGGGCTCCTGAAAAATAACGTGCAGTTTATCTTTCCGGCGTATACCCGTAATAGTGTGTACTACGAAGTCAACTTATAACTTATTTAAAATCACATGAGCAATCATGCTACGAAAGCCTAAAGCCCACAGTTAGAGATACCAAATAACAAAAATATTGTCTCTTTGTCTCGGATTAAAGATTACTAAAGTACATAATTAAAGTTAATGCAGACGGCAACCGATTCCATACTCGGGCTATTTTCATAACATAAGAATTTCAAAAATAGAAGGGTAAATAAATTTGTATATTTCTAGGAGGGTCAATGCAAGTGATGCGCCGAGTTCAGAACGCAGCGATTCCGAATCAAAGTTGAAATAGGAAGCGTACAACTTTAATAATTAAGATCTCTATTAAACTTCCATTGCCAATTGAAGGGTAAGAATAAATTTTTAAACAATATGATGTCTGTAATATTAGTAAGGCATGGGATTCTTTGTATCTGATATGAAAGGCTATTACGTGATCGATGGTGGATTAAACTACTTGTGTGATAAGTAGCGTGTACCCACGTCCTGGGAAGTCCACGGATATCTCTATTCAACAGGTCATTCCTAGTTGCAATTTCGGGAACTCGGAGCAGGGCCACCACTGTTCAACTATTCAACTTCTGGTCCAGAACACATGACAATGCATTTTCACTGGATCCGGATCATTCATCCTGTGTTCTATAACCTAAACATAGTTCTGAAGGAGTCTAATTAACATATAAACTACAACATGGCAGGGAGGGCAAAGAATAAGCTAATAGCTTCATTAATATTTGAAATAATTTATTACGAATTTTAATCTTAAGCAATTTCACTAACTTGTTGGTACTTAACTGATAGTCCGAATTTAGATTTTGTGTAATCTATGTATTAAAATGCTCAAGAGCTCTGTCGACTGACTGAAGTCAGCATTATAATGGCCCTCGAGTCCTTCTTTTAGTTCAACGTAAATAAATAACGCACAGTAGTTTGATAAAATTAAATGTGTGTTTAAAGTATAATGAATGATTGATTTTCGTACTATTATATTACATCTATCCATCAAAAAATTAAATACAACTCTCATGCATGGGCCGGCTCCTCTAAGTCAATTTTGGAGTTGATCGACCATATAGAAGAGAAGTTCATTGGGGACAATAGGGTAGAGCATTAACTGCTTTATCGTTACTACAATGATAACTGCTCTAATGAAGTTAGGGAACTTGTTCGCGTTACTCGCACGTTTTTACGTTTAACACACTCTTCGTTAATTGCCCATCCATTTGTGGTTGATTGGTCGGTGAATCGCACCATGATTTACAGGGAAAATTTGTTTTTTAGTAGAACAGTTCGTATGTGGAATAAACAACCTCCAGAGGCTTTCCTGTGACTTTCTGCTCTCCATAAGTAGGGGTCACCCCTGAGTGCTAATCCAAAGAAAGACAAAAAAGAAATAACAATTTTGAAAAATTTATCATTAGATAGTTCAATTCAAAACAGTTTATTTTAAGTGATTGATAAGATTTATTTAAAAAAAATTCATACAATACAGAGTTTGTTAAGGACTATTGTTTTAACGATCGTTGTATTTGCATTTATCATTCATATTTAAATATTTCAGAGGTATTTTCTATTTAAAGCCATAGAGAAGCAGTGAAATTGAAAATCTATAAAACAATAACTGAATTCTTATGTTATTATAAATGATAATAATCAAAATTATAATTAATCACATGCAATAATCAATACAATTTAACGACAGCACACTACTGGGGTCTGAGAACTTCAGAAAAAAGGCACTTAATATGCGCACAGTGGTTTTAATATTTTTTTATTTTGGAAATAATTAAAAATTCATAGATAAAATCATAGATAAGCTTAAATTTTATTGGCGTACCTAGTAACCTAAATGTTTTAAAGATAAAAATACAAGGTAAAAATATATAAAAGAGATTTTTTTTACAATCTTTTTTTCACTTTAACCTAAAATATGATTTTACACAATTTTCCATTTTTAGATATAAAAAGAGAAAATATTCACTAGAAGGCGAGGCCTGCGAAGTTCTTACAACTTAAGTATATAGTTTTTATACAAGTAGATGGTATCAGAGGAAAGCTTGTAACTTCTAGATTAATAATTTATTATTTATTATATTTTTGACATATAATTTTTCTTTAAAACTGTAAATTTCACTTTAAAGTGATTGTCTGAAAACTAAAATTCAGAAATTTAATTGTTTTAAAATGTAAGCAGATCGAGACATTCTTACAACATTTTGAAACATTATGTACATTAATGAAGCGGTGAAATAAAATTTTAATTTTTTTAATTCTAACACATAAATTCCTTCAACGCGAAGAAAATGACTTTGTTAACTGTGGAGCTGTCAAATGCTTTTTTGGGTATATAGCAAAGAGATGGAGCTTTAATAATCTGCCAATCGATACTTTGCATTCCGAGGAACTATGATCCAATTCATAAATTATTTTCAACATTGGCTATGTTTGGATAGGGCTGGAGGTTGAACCGATACCATTTTTGATGCTATTTTGCTTTTGTTCGCATTTGCTATAGATTGTCTTTAAAATGGTTCAGAAAAAAATTTAGTAGTAACGAAGTAAGGGAAGCTTTTAGGAAAAATCCCAAAAAAATGGTAGTTTTTACATTTTCCCAATTCAGAAACACGATATCAAAATTTTATCGAGAATGCAGCCAATATCTAAGAATAATCCGAATAAAAATAAGTACACCACATAAAAATACATAAATTAAAAAATAAAATTTTCTATTCCGATTGCCTCCCAAACTAAAAGAGTTACCCTAGATACATGCGCACACTTTGTGTAGATATTTTGAAGGTGTATTTAAGTTCAAAAACTCTTAACATTTGAGCAATAATTAAACTTTTTATGACGTTTCAAAAAAATTACATGCCCGAGGAACCCAACTTTGGGGGCATACGTAGAAGCTTCTCTTTACTCTTGGGTGCCGATCATCCGCAACTTCACTCAGAAATACCTCTTTTTGGCCTCAGTAATTTTGTTAGCATATCTTAAGTTCATTAGCTATAGAATTATTTCAAAAATAAATTTTTTCAAGCCACTGTGCAACAGCACATTATTGTATAAGAACTTTAGAAAAAAGGCTCTTAAATTGCGTTAAGATTTAAGATAACCCATCCAGTAATTTACAGCATAAAAAGAATAGAAAAATCATTTGATATCTAAAGAACACTTGGAGAGAAACACTAAAAAGTAAGAAATGCACTTGATGCAAATAAATTTAAAATTAGCCTGATAAGTAGAAATAATAAGAAATAAGTGTTAAATTACTAAAGAGCAAATCATACAACTACATAAAACCAATTTGGCACATAATGATAAAGAAGGGCAAAAAAATCTTTTCTCACTTCAACAGATTTGTGGTAACACTAAACCGAATGCTTTCATGCTCACAGAAGTATAAGAATCAATACATGTTGTTGCTGCTTTTTTATACTATTTAACACTTGATTCTTAAAATGTTAATCGCCGATCTGAAACAAAATGCATAAAAGAAAAAAAAAACGATGAAATCATCTTCAAGTAAAAAACAACATGGTTAAAACAAGCAACAACAATTGCCATTTGCTACAGGTTGACATTTTTTAAGATTTATGGCCAAACTATTTTACAAGATATTTTCAGATAACTAAAAAGCAACCATAACAACAACAAAATCAACATTAATGTAGTGAAGGCCGTATTTAAGCAAAGAAGTTTTTCAAAAAACTGCGAAAAGAAGCAGCAATAGAATGTATACGACAGAGGCAAACGTAAGTAAAATAAGTCGTTTAAGAAGAAGAACAACAATAATTTGTTAAGTAAAACTAGATTTGTGCTGTATATGATTATATACAGTTGAGGTTTAAACTCGAGAAAATAATTGTTTAAAAGAAATTTAAAACAAAAAACTTGCAAGAAATCAACTGTTTTTATCAGTCTTGAGGTGAAAAATATCACAATTTTGGAGCAACGAATGTGATTTTAAAAAGTTTTTTTTGCAATTTTACTATAATTAAGTTCTTTGGCCAAATCAAATCATATTATGGTTGTAAGGAATATAAATATTACTGGTTTTAGAACCATGCCTTTGTTCAACATAGTGGTAGTAAACAAATAATTTAAAAACTTATTGTACTAAAATATAACTATAGAACAAAACAAATTATATTTGTTCGCAATATTATTATAGTTGTAGAAACTATTTTATTTTTGGATATTTACTGAACAAATTTGTATTTAAGGGGGATTATCCAAAATATGAAGAAAAAAACTGGGACTTAATAAAAACTGTATTGTAGTAAGAATGTAAGCAAAAAATAAAAACGTAACCCAATTGTTTTCTCTATAATAACTGTTTACCTCTCCAACTATACTAAAGTGGCAGTCCACCATACCTGCAGCCATAATTGATACATTCTTGATGTTTTTATAGAAGGTATAGTACTAAAGCCTAAGTAAAAAAAGCCTTACTAAAAAAATTAAATTGTGTTCGGAAAGTGACGTGCTGTCTATAGTATCACAAAAGCTTTCAGTTAAAATGTGTCCCAATGTCGATATGGTTTTCATATAAGTTGTCTGCTATAAGAACAATTTTAGAAAATTAAAAAATGAAACTAAAACATAAAAGCTGTTCCAATAATGACGTTATATGGCTTTAACTTTAGAACCCAAATAGGGAAACATTAAGCATTTAAGGCGAATATGAAAAAATATATCCGTCGCGAAACTTAAGTTATAAATTAAAGGGTCTTTCCATAGAAGTCATAAATTTGACGAATATGACCTCATGTTTTGAACAATTTGTATATGTCGAATGTTTTTGTAGGGGTATAGAAGCGGAAGTTAATAGTACTTTTTTAAGTGGTAACCATTTTGTCAGCTATAAAATGATTCATGTTTAGTTTTGTTTAGTATTTGAATATCAATACACTGACGCCTGCAAAACCGCTTCCAAATTGTACAAATTGGGCCCTTGAATCCAATTTTCATGAGCGAATTTTGTTTAGCAATTAAGCTCATTTCCTTTTTGAATGGATAAAGAAAACTGCCGTATCTGGTGTGATGTTACCATCTCAAGTTTATGCTGGGACACCGTTACATCCAGAAAAATTTACTTTTGGGTGTACTTTATAGACTATTGAAATCATTGACTCGTTATTCTTTATAAACGATTCGTTCATAAATGGAACAACCATAAGATGCAGGAGGTATAGCGCAGCATGTGAGAGAGCACAAGTGATTTATTTAAGGAAAGGTTTGGTAACCGCACATTTTTATTTTTCTTACCCGTAAATTGGCAACCAAGATCGCGAAATTTAATACCGCTAAATTATTTTCTGTGGGGATTTGTGAAGTCGGCAGTTTACGTCGATAATTTCGAGAAAATTGTCTACTGGAAACCCAACATTCGGCGCATTGCCGATATACGGTCATATATGTTGGATTAGACTACGTCAGAGCCTTCCGTGGCGGTCATATGACAGAAGAAATATTTAAATTTTAATATCAGATGGTTATCTTTTGAATAAAATTAATTTCATTTCAATTTAAAAAAAACACATTTTTGATTTGCTCCATTTCAAAGTTACATACCTCTGTAAAAACACCCTTTGTGTTTGGAACTTATAATAACTTAATAATGGTCAAGCTAAATATTATATATAATATTATATAATGTATATCAATTATGCTTACGAGTTTCATTCTTTTTTTCACCTATTGACTATTCAAGTTTCAAATTTGAATCACGATGTTTTTAAATGTCACGCTTTTTGAACATTAGTGAATTGATTGGTGTCCGTTTAATTAAATTTTCTAAATGCTTTTTTTATTTTTTAAATATTGCTTTTATTTTATTGTATTAGCACTTACATTTTAAACACTTTTATTGGTATGTTGTTGGTATGATAAATACATACGTGTTTCTTTAGCAGTAGTAGGCGAAGAGAATAACAGATTTCTTTTTCAATCCTTGTTTTATACAAGCACCTTCTGGAGGCATAATTTGTGGTAGTGTTAAGCTAATTGCTCCCTTATCTAGATATTTTCACATTAAAATTTTATTCACAGAACTTGATATTAGTTGTATTTAACAATAATAATAATTTTTAAGCGAACGCAACACACATGCATATTCACTTGACATTCTTTTAAGAACAACATTAAGAAACAAAATTAGAAAGGTATATCGTAATTGCGTTTAGTTCAAGTAACAACAAGATAAGCGTTATTCAAATTAAAACTTTTCACGGAAATTGGTGTTTTAATATTATACACGGAAAAAATTATGTTTTACAAACTAAAAATAATTAAATTGGGTGCCTATGTAAACAGCTGCTAAAGCGAATATCGCAAATACAAATTTCTTGTCAAATTTGTTTTACGAGTAGTATTCTTAAGTGTAGTACTCTTAAATGTTTTTTATTTACTACAGCTATGCTTAAAAATATTAAATTTAGTCTTTAATGCGTAGGTTTTAACCATAATTTATAGGCATAAAATCTTGTTGTTTTAGTATATTTATGCAGATTTTGCTAGCCTTCATTTATGAAAGATTATTTGCGTGTGTTATAAATTTTTCATGTAAATTTTCACGACATCAAGAAAAGAAATAAAATGGTTTAAGATACATGTGTGTTAAATATAATATTGTTATGGTTCAAATAATATGAGAAAAGGAATAAATTTCTTTATTCAATCACCTGAAACATATTCTGTACAATATATAAAAAGAAGTATTATGGAAAACTTGTACAGAAATATTATCTTTTGTAATAATTTTACAGAAATATTCATTGTTCATTAATGCCAAAAATTGTAGCTGCCACTCTTTTCTCTTAAGCTTAAATAAAAATTTTGTTTTATTTGTAAAGCCTTTTATAAGCTTACAAGCACTCTTATTGCACCGCATTAAGAAAATGTGACTGTATCAGATTGCCCTGAACAGTATAAATAGAAGGATTGAAGTGTGTGGCTTGTTGCAATTCGAAATTTTTAATTTGACTACGAAATGAGCTGATATGAGCTTAGGCTCAGAAGGTAAGGGACAACCGCCTGTTGCAAGGTTCTGGCTGAACTCTAACGCTGAAGTTTCAATTATCAGTTACCAACGATAAAAACTTTAAATGATATTCTAAGTTCGAAGCAGTATTGTGTAACTCTAGTTTTCTCCTTCCCCAGATAATAACCAGTATCCCTTATACTCCTTATAATTACTTTCATCCTAGAAAGTTAATTTTTTCTATTTTAAATGCATTTATGAAAGATATTTCTTTCATAAGAGTGTAATATCTCATAACTAAGAGAATATCTGCGTCATATATATAAAAATTTCATTTCCGCAAAAAGGAATATTTACGTCAGTTGTGTGTCAATCCGTCCCCGAAATTTGTTTGCTTTCACAAATTAACAGTTTTTCATAATATTCAAAGACAACTCCGAAAGCACTAGCCTCTGGCCGTATCCATGATATGGTTCATGCATGAAATTAATTTCTCCACAAGCTTATTGAAGTCAAAATTTGATAGAACTCGTTTACTGTGACTCAAAATTAACCTAGCACATGGTTCTTCTATAAGTAGAATAAGTCACAAAAGGAAGTAATATTTACAAAGATGTAAAAGAACTATAAAGTAAAATCTAAAAAAATTCTTGCATAAAAGACAAATCATACCTTTGTTACATCGGTGTTTGCTTATTTCTGCAAAATGTTCGAAGATTAAAATATTCAATTCGTAGAAAATTTGAAATAACTAGAGATTTTAAAGTAAAAACCCAATATACTCTTTCTCAGTTGACAGTACGATTTTTCATTTCTATTCATTTAGTAATAAACCAAACCAGTTGGATGTGGTGGTGAATGATAGGTTCAACCATGATCTCGAAACAATGGCGCCGTGTGAATAGAGTCGATTTAAAAGCCCGTAAGACTCAGTATTGCATGCTTATGTTTAGGTGTGTGTTCGGAAATTTAATGCATCTAATAACAGATAACATAGGTATTAAGAAATCAGGAGCTCTTGATGTTCTTGGCATGAAAATCTAGTATGATGTTCGATGAACTACAACACTCATGTATCAGCCCGCTCCTCAAAGTCTAATTTAGAGTTGCTCGACAGCGTACAAGAGAGTTCGAAGAGCCTCATTGAGGACAGAAGGATATCCAACGCTTTTAATTCTCTAGAGCATCGACGCAATGTGGGTTGTATTTAACTGTTATCATTAGTATAATGGTAAACGCTCTTATGAAATTAAGGAACTTGTTCCCATTACTTGCACGTTTTTACGTTTAATACGCTTTTCGAGTGGTCTTTCCTATAACTTTTAATGTAGGAAAGTTCAAACCGAATGTCCACAAATACTACTACTACCCCTTTCCTCTTCCCCATAATCTAATTTTCTAATTCTGGCATAATATATTGCATTTGGTTCATCACCCGAAGTAAAACATTGCATAAACACAAAACACTGTCATTGAGACGATCACTGAGGCAAAAACAAGCATGTGATTATTGCATCGTCGCAATATGTGGTAGCATGTCCTGATACAGAGGGAATAAGCTTGGAAATCATTTCTCATTTCTATGAAAGATTATGGAGCAGATAGTGGAGTCTGCCGCTTAAAGTTCTATTCAAAACTTACGTTTGTTAAGACTTCCTAAAATGTTTTTCATAATGATTGTTTTCGAGTCCACTTCCAGCTATTTAGTTAGTATGTAGGTTTGCATTTTTCGGTTAATAAAAGAATGTTAAATAAATTAAAAATGTTAGCTCATTTTCATTATGTGTTTACCGACCACTATGTATACAAGTATCTTAACCATTTTTGTTAGTTGTGTTAGTTTTCCTATTCTTTTAAAAAAAATTCTTCCAAAGTTGTTGTTCATTTTTTAGAAATTTCAAATGTATTTGTTATTTATAATAATATCATATTTCAGTTAAAGTAACAAGAATATCTTTTGTTTTAGCCTACAAATGGCAAAGTCATGTTATGATTTTTTAACATACATACCATTAGAAAGAAATAATAAATATTCAATAAGAAAAAAGGCTTTTAGCTACTTTTACTTAAACATTGTAATGGAGTCGAGAATTCAACTAACGACCAACATGGATTCTACTACAAATGTTGCAAACAATTGTATCAATGTCTTTTGTTGAATTCAATGTCTATTAGGAGGCTGTTATAAATAGAAATCAATGCAATTGCTTAACTAAATACTGACCTTAAAAGCATGCAACCCGTTATTTATTTCAGAGAATTGGCATTCAACTTCAGTATGGAAGAAATATAACAGCAACAAACAACAATGTTGCACTTGCTTTATTGTTGTGGACGGGATGATCATTAAAGTATTGCTCGTATACAAACAGCAACAATAACACCCATTTTAGACTATTTTTTCTTTTGCTGTATGAACTTGGAAGCTTCTGTGTATAATTTTTTTTTAGACTGAGCATGATAATTAAAGGAACGAAATCTTTGTTGGTTAAAAAAGAAATTTAAAATTTTTCATCAACAATAAAGTATATCGAAAGTTTGAGTCAGATTGCGTTGATTTCGTAAATTAATCTTTAAAGAGTGATTCAAAAGTGGAAAATGGAATACAAGTGACAAGGAAACAAAGTGGAAGTAATATTGACGTGTAAAAGTAGAAGCATACAAAGATGATCTAAGGCGGTTTTAAACCAAAAAAAAAATATATATATCTGCTATACCAAAGGCTGATGTTGTTGTTCTTCGTCTATACGAGCTGAAGTAAAGATGAATTGAAAAATGTAGTGTATTTTAATAGAATAGATGAAGTAAGGCTCCTGGTTAAGTTACAAAAAAATAAGAGCTTGAAAGAGAAGTGTTTAAAAGACCAGAACTGTAAAAGTATCATTAACTTAAGAACTGATAAAAAAAACTGAACATGGCATTTTAAGCGTTAAAAACTTTGTTTGAATTTGGGATAAAATTGTTTCTAACAAGATAGCAGACAACAGTTATATAGCGACTGCAATCAGTCGAAGTTAGAAGACTTAATAGCCAAAAAAGTTTCAAGAAAATTGTGTATCTACACTTTAAGAAGCTTCAACTCGCACTATCAAACTAATATGCAGAATAGCGAATGTAATAAAGCATAATTTACTTTGGGAAAATGTTGTTCTACGCATTTTAAAGATGTCTCTTTAAAAACTCTGCGCTAAGGTCCAGAAGAGGTGAAACCCAACAGAGCGTTTTAAAATTTTCGCTTTGAAATCAGTTTAAATAATTTGCCACAAAATATTTTATTTTATACAAAAACTAAAGGAAAATATTAAAACTTATGCGACAGTCTTTGCGAACAGATGTGATACAGATACTCGTAAGCAATTTCAAGAGCACAGCAAGCAGGGCCGTGCCCCAACTCTTTGGTCGACAGCTGGAAACTATCTAGATTCTTTGTCGCCCCTGGTTAGCAGCAGTTTGTTACAAATGCAACAATTTGTGTTTAAAACACAGCTACCACGTTACTCCCCAAAGTGCCTTACTAATAACCAGCAGAGGCCCGTAACCCAGTGGCACCACCGTGGACTGTCACTGATCAGAAATAGAGAGGAAAATTCTCTTCCAGTTTCAGGGTACTGCTAGCCTAGGTGGCTGGTGCCGTCTTTTAACCCTGACAGCACAAATTTAGATATAGACTTCCATCGAGGGGATGGCCGAAAAATGTCTATTTCAAGTGATGATGCAGTTTTGTTGTGTCGACAAAATACGCTTTATCCGATGAAAGTCAAACATACCGGCTTCAATACAACTGATTGCCAATGCATTTGAAATCAGTTTTAAAATAACCGAAACATGTGCAATCTCTCGAAAAATTTATTGCATATACATTTAAATAAAATTCTAAAGAAACTAGAAAATATATTTTCCTTACAGTTGCATTCCGCTATCTATTTTGGGCCTAAAGCTTAGCTATTCAAATTTTCATTACTTCAGAATAAAGAAATAGAAATCGCACGAGGCAATTTAAGGAAGAACAATGGCTAAGTAGCAAAAATTTTCTTAAACAGCATTAAGATTGCTCAAATAATCACACCGTTGTTAACGCAAAAATAACAAAGTAATGCTTCAATTATCGGAAATCAAAATCATTTTGACAGGCACTTAACTTATTAAAGACATGTTAAGTTTTAGTTGACTTAAAATCAAAAAAAACCTTCCTCGTTGCCAAAACTTATTCGTTGCATTGGCTTCTTTAAAACTAATATCGAGCAATATGATCTGTAATGGCCCAAGTAAAATTTTAAAATTTAAAGGACAATTCACTAAACCTTACAGGCTAATTCAGAACAAAGAGTTTCAAACATGGAAAAAGATGGCAGTAATCATAAAAATAATTTTGTTTTTACGACTGCCTAGTATTCTATTAAACTATAATTGTTAGATTGAGAACACGAAAAGTTATTATTAATTTAATTTTGATAAAAAATAAAATAACTATTATACCAGAAGAAAAATCTGCCGCGTTAACGGTGCTAGATAAAACAATTCTTTAATTTTTCTTTCAATTTTCAATAACTAAAACACAGTCCGTTTTTAAATAGCTTTTCAATAGAATAGAACAATAGCAAAAAATTATTATTTTACTATATTATTTTTCTTAGTTTAAGCTATTGAAATTTCAGCTGCAACAGGCTTCTAGTAGCTGGCCTCATAAATAACATAACACACAATTCGTATTATGTTTTGAGAATTCGATTATTTTGTGTAAAGTTTTTCGTTCTTTGATCTTGTGTTTGCTGTTATACGAGTATTCGGCATGTTATTTTTTTTTTGTTTCATTTTAAGGTATTCAGTTGAAACTTAGAATTAGGAGACCACCTTTGAGCAATTGTTATTTTTGAAAATAATGTATTCTCAGTTTTTTTTCTTTCTCAAGATGTTGCTTTAGTGGCTATTCGAATCTAAATTCATACACTGAGAATTAGTAAACTTTTTTATTTGCTTAAAAACTAAAAATTTTTAAATCAATAATGGTCTTTTATTTCTTATATATTTATTTATCTTTATGGCTATAGAAAGACTAATCGACAAGTTTCCCAAAAACAAATATAGAAACAAAAATATGTATTCTTGTATTACGCTTGTCTGACTTAAGTAAACTATGACTACGTTTATTTACCTTTATTTGCGCCACGTAAGGGCATTAGTGTCAGCATCAGAGTGTGTGGCAGTATACTGTTTGCTCTTAAACATTTAAAAATGTTTTTTAAATTACTGTCTTACTGCCTTACGGCCTTAAATTTAAACTCTTTAATGGCATATAACCCGGTTATTTTATTTAACATTTTCTTTGTGTGCTTACTGTTTTTCATGTTAAAATTAATTATTTAACTTTAGGTAAAAACTATTGAATTCTTTACTGGACCATTGTACTAAAAACAGCTTCTTGTCCTTTTTACAAGAAAAAAACAACACATAACAATAATTGAGATTTTTATAAATATTTTAGAAGACGCTCTAATTGTTAGTAAAATTTATTTTATTGCTGTTGAATTTATTTTAAATAATTTCAAGCCTGTAGGCTAGCAGCTTATTAGACGTTAGTGAATTAATTCAATTATAAAAGTGTTAAAAATCAGTAACAAAAAATAAGGTATAATCTACGTTAATTTGTGCTGGATTCCTTTAAAAATAAATATTTTATGATTTTCTCATAAAATATTAATATTAAAAAAATATATATATATAATGTATTACTGAATCTCATATAGCTCATCAGTCAATTTTACCCCAATTTTTTTAGAATGATTTTTTTACTAAATAATGTAAGAAATATACAAATATAACCGTTTTCTCCTTTTGTTTTTTGCTTAGGTGAAGAGGTAGAAGCTCTAAAGGATAATAAAAACAGAATAAATTTGAGTATATCGTTTAATAAACATTTAATAAGCGACTTAATAAGCTTTAGTTTTACCTAGGGTGCTTAGCTTAAATTAAAGGAATGACCAATTTTTTTCTACCAATTTGGCGCCGTGCTAAAAATTTACGTACGAGTTACTAAACCTCGTTCATATTTTCTTCAAATCTCTAGATTTTGCTTTATTTTATTTATTTATTTATTTATTTACACTCATTTTTGTTCAGCAGATTAAAGTACATCTAGGCTTCCCTTAATTTTTTAAGAATGACGGGACCTATTTTGCCCACTTACTTTTTGAAGCTATAAATCACTTGAGGTATCTTGCCCCTCAATTAGAACAGCCTCTAAGATGCAGGGTACAACCTCTTAGAGGTCTCATTATTCTGTTAACGCTTACCATACGAGCTGAATTTTTGTAATTTCTATTGGGTAGCACAGATAAAACTGCATCAAAAATTCCTTACCAAAACTAATTGCTGATGCTTTTGGAAAACCCTTAAAATTCAATTCAATTAAAAAATCCATAATGAGCAATGGCCATGTTACTAGTAAAAATTCTAATTTGATCTAATACCAATCGCTGTTTGGTGTTTGAGCGTAAATTGTTGTGTCAAGTTGTAAAAAGGAGAATTACTATAGATAAATATACATGCCAAAGTAATAGCCAAGTGAAATAGCTTTCGATCATATTTTCGTTAAATGCCCCTCTTGAAAATATTGATAAATATCAACACAATATCAAGAAATAACACAAAATCAAAAATTTTTAAAAAACTAAACGAAAACATGAATGTAATTTCAGAGAAGATTATGAATTCTTAGAAAAGAATTTAACACCTACTTAAGAAGTTTTACCTGATATTGGGAATATAAGTTGTCAATAATAACAAATATGGTATCTGTCATTATAATTTAATATTTAATAAACGCCAAAGTATAAACATCCTTTTTTGTCAATCTGTCCTGATAGCTTAAGTCAGGACTGGCGGAAATTACATATTGAAATGTTTTGAATACCATTAAATCGTAAGAATGTATTCTAACTTTTCAATTTTAATGAGCTATTGAAAGACGCAATGCTAAAATAGATTAAGATTTTTAAAATCTAACTTTTCTGTTATAACTTTAATGGTTTGTGGGGTGTACCTCAAAGGATGCTTTAAATCTCTCACATATATTTTATCACATAATTGAGTAATATCCTACTACTACGCAATGACCACCAGTGTTTTTCAAACTCATCTTGGTTAAAACAAACTTTCTCCACTTTATATATGGTTTGCACTATAACATTGAATTTTCAAGTAGAGTTTTAATTAGAATCAAATCCCGCATATAGAGACATGACTGTGCTTATAACAGATGAAAAAGTGCAAAAATAGATACAACGATTCGAACAGTTATTACATTTGATCTGACATCTATATAAAAATAGTAACCCTGAGTCTATATAAAATTTTTTACATTATTTATTAGTGAAAAAAGTAAATTTTTAAATAGGTTATTTTCTTTAATTTGTGCCTATCAAGTGAGTATTTGAAAACAAAACTAATAACAGAAATATTTTGAATGATGCAACTCATCAAGGCCCTTTAGAAACAAATTAAAAATGAAAAATTAATGACAATTATGGAAACAATTTTAAACCAAGTAATGACCATACAGTTTATTAAAAAACATATTTACTTTGCTTTACTAATCATATTTCTTTTTTGGCATTAGACGATTGGCAGCAGACGATTCATGAGCATAGTTGTCAGTTTTTATAGTTAGCTTTTTGTGGAAATGGCTTGTGGAAAATAAATATCGCCAATATATAATAATATTTATTTATAGTTTAATTACTTAATACAATTATTGTAATTAAGAATTAAAATAAAGTTCTAGCACAAAAAGGTGGCTTTCAACCCGAAAACTTAATATACCATTGATTTTGGAGCTTATTTTCTTTCATAAATTTACATACTAACTTAATCTTACTGGTATTAGTATTCTCTAAAAAAACCGCACAATAGGTTAATGATATGTTGCAACGAAAATAGAAGCTGGTGAATTTTTCAATAAATGTCGTGAAGACTTGCAATAGGGAAATCTTAGTGTTGGAAAAATTAAGGCTTTTATAAATAATATTAGTTATAAAAATATTTAAGTTAAAAAGTCAAAATTGTTACGAAGGTATTTTGTTTAAGTTAAAAAAAAAATAATTATCAGTAAAAAAGTAAACGAAATGATCTATTGTGTCACTTAAAAACTGCGTAATTTTCTAAGAAATCTTATACAAACAAAAAAACAGCAACATGCTTACAAGAAATTCTAGGAAATAACTTAAACAACAGAAACCATGAACAACTAACACAGGTTCCTTGTCGAATGATGATACCGAAGACAATATGGGATGATGTTAAAGTAGAATATTCTTGTATATGCAAGAACTTAAGCGGTTTCCAGATAAGTAAGCACTACCTACTGGTAATAAAGTTAGTTCAAGTTGAAACGTCGTTGAGTAAAGCTGTAAAGATACTAAAATAAAGATACTTATTTTGCGTTCATAAACGTGAATGAAAGTGAATTAATGGTATAATTTAATTTAAAAACTTTTAAGTGTCGTGTTTTTATTTGGCAATAAAAGGACCGTCAATACAACAAAACTTTTATTAAATGAATAAACGTAACGTTATAAACGATCTAAGTGAATTTGGAAAATTAGGTGATAACCGCGGGATAAAAATGGTATAACAAATATTTTTAAAAAGTTAACCTTTTAATAATTTTTGAAATTTTTTTAATTGTCCTTTTTTTATCTTTAATAAATATCTCTTATTCTTTCTTACGGTCTTTTTAAATTAAATTAACAATATATATTTTCTCTTTTCAATATTTCGCTTTTCTATGGAAAGCTGTTTTTTTCCTGAAGAAGCTTTCCATAGGAAAGCGAAATATCGAAAAGAAAAAAATATATATTGTTAATTTAATTTAAAAACACCGTAAAAAAGAATGAGATATTTGTTAACCTTTTAATAAATAAAAAAAACGATTCAAGAAGACTTAGCAGTTATTGTATTAAAACCTTAATAATCACAAGTTTCAATATTCTTCTGCCTCAATGCATTCTTAGGGCACTACATTCTAAGGCACATTTGTTATGTATTTATTATGCATTTGTATTTATTATGTATTTATTATTTGCTTATTTATTATGCTATTAACATTCATAAATGCCGTCATGCCAATAAAGAATTGAAAAGTTGGTATTGCCATTAAATTCTCAATTAGGAAATCATCTCTGAAAAAGAACGGCCATCGGATATAGGATATAAGGACCAAAGTCACATTTAGGGTTACCTAAGCTTTTAACATTTTAATTTAACATACCGATTTACAACTTTAAGACGTTTTGTTAAAGTTTGGCAAGCAGTTTGTAGTACATTTTTTAATGCTGAAAACAATTTTCCTTTAAAATCAATGTAACAAGGTTAATCAAATTTATCTAAATTAAGAAAAAACCAGATTGAAAATTACATTTCTTAACCTTTAGATGTTTGTGTAAAGTTTTGATGCATACTTTCTATTGCTCCTTTGATTTGTAACTAGATTTACGGAATTCAGAATAGTTATACTTTTTTGGTACAATTTTCATCTTTTAGAGCCTTTGCTATGTGACACTCAATAAGCAAATTAACATTTATTTTCAAAACAAGACCACCTTATCCTTTCTGTAATTCGTAAAGATATTTTAAAATAACGAAGCCAAAAAAATCGCCATATACTTATATATGTCATTCCTAAATCTTCATCGCATTCGCATTGCCATGTTTGGTGATAAATCGCAAACACTGTGCATGAGCTGAAACTGCAGGGACCTTTGAATCAACACGTGTGTTGAATAATATTTTTTTTTCTAAAAATTTATCTTTGAAAATACCAAGAAAAGCGCATATAAAACAATGCTAAGTTTTAACTGATAACTTCTTACGATCATTTGCAAGTTTCAAAACATTAAGGCTTTTTGAGAAAAAAGAAATGAATTTGTGACATAAAAGCTAGTGTTTATCGAATATTGTTTTAAGAAATAAAACCTTTTCAACATTTTCTCTTGATTTTATTTTAAGCGGTCTTTTAAAGAAACAAGAGAAAGGAATATTTGATTTATTTATGCATTGTTATTAACTAGCAACAACAGTGGCTGTTTGTTGTTCTGGTTTCAGTTGCATTTAACTTTAAGTAGCAGAAATGCAGTTTATTTGCTACAATGTTGTTTAAAACAAAACAGATTCTAATGATTTGGATAATATCCAAATAAAAATATTTGGTGGGACTTTAATGCATTCTATAATAACAGAAATATTAAAAAAAAATGACCTATAAAATAGGAAATTTATACTCCTCCATAAAATAAACAAAGGAAATGCAATTCCTAGACGTATTTACAAAGAAGTCAGTTTTATAGAATAAGAAGTTACTGACATTGAATGTTGAATACTAAAATATTTGTTTTGCAAATAATTTTTCTCTCTTAATATACTTAAAAATTAAACTTTAACTTTACCATACTAAACTAACTGTCGTATTACTAAAATACTAATTGCAAAATTTCAATAATTAAAAATACAAAATTAGTTCTATTAACAAAAAAAAAAAAAAAAAAAAGCAGATCGAAGTTTACGCGTTATGTCAGGCCTACTTATATAATGTTACCAGTCCAATTTAATACACTGCTAAAACTTTACAAAATTAAACATCGTTATACTGCTCCGTTATAAAATTTTAAACTTTTTCTTTTTGCTATTTAAGGATTGGTTACTCATTATGGCAAACATTAATGCCTTTTTTGTTTTCACTACTTTTCTCTTCGCTTTTTATCTTAAAATTGCTATTTGGCATCTTTAGAATGACACTAACACACTTGATTGCTTCACTTATCCGTTTTCAATAAATTTAGCACAAAACTTAATTTCCGCTTAAAACAGTCACTGTACCTAAGGCCACAAAATAATTGTCACTAGTATAAAGAATGAACAAAATTTAAGACACAGAAACTAAAATAAGATAAATGAAATGGCATTTTAAAAAGCAATTAATTCATAACCTCAGTTTCTTGGAATCATTGCCCTTCTATAAAAAATTATTTTCGATTTATTAACTTCAATTTAAATAAATTTATGAGCATTATAAAAGGAATAGAAATTAAATGAAGCTTAAATTCGTAACATTTATGCAACAGCTAAAGAAAAATAGATGCCCTATTAGTACTAAGTTACTACTATAGTAAACATAAATTTTCAAAATGATTAAAGCTGTAAATTAAAAATAATAAATTAACGGACAAGTATCTTACTATCTCAAGTATCGGGCTTTTCAGCATGAAGTTTGTTTTTAAATTGTGGCAGCACTAACAATATGATAGTTTTGACATTTAGTTTAATGACGTGTTCGTAGTAGATGCATTGGCAATAGTTACAATGAATTCAATTTCGCACGAAAATCGTATTAAAATAATAAAAATCTACAGTGAAAATGGTGGTTCTGTTAAAGTTACATTTCGTAAAACTTTTGCTATTTTCGGAAAAGGTACTCGTCCTTCTGAGACTGCTATTGAAGCAGATCCAAATTTGTTAATTCCTCCACGGTAATCCAAAATCACTATATGGAAAATCTGGCGTAGGGATTTGACTTTGAAGCCTTACAGGGTTCCAGTGGCGCGGAAGCTGAACGATCATTCCCATTACCGTAGATTTATTCAAGAACATTTCATTCAGGAACAACTGGCTGGTTTTTCTGAAAAAAATATTTTTTCACTTATCAGGGTTTGTCAACAAGCAAAATTGCCGTATTTGGGCCTCTGAAAAACCTAGAGCGATTATTTAATAGCCCTTGCATGATTAACATGTCACTATATGGTGCGCTATATGGTCTGGAGGCGTGATTGAACCGTTTTTTTTGCGAAAATGAGGCTTAAAATGCGGTCTGTCAATAGATCACGCTATTGCAAGATGCTAACACGACAATCAGCAGTTATGTCGCCCGTCAGATCATGTGATTTAACATTACTGGATAATTTTTTGTCGGGCTATGTTAAGGACAGAGTCTATTTCAGCCTTAAAACTCAAAACCCGTGATGTGATTAACGAAATAGAACCGCCATTTTGCCAAAAAGTGATAAAATACTTTGATGAACGAATCGACATCTATGAGCGAGGTCGTGGTAAATATTTTCCATATTGCCCAACTTTTGTCTTTGTACTGCAATACAAAATCGAGTCATCTTAATCTACATATTTTGTTTTATTTTGTTCTAAAAAAACAAACTACTTATTCAAAAGTCCTGCATTTGTGTTATATAAAGTTGGGGAAAGAAGAAAGATGTACACTTTCCCTGAATATATAGTAAGTCTACTAGAAAATATCGTTACGTTTTGATTGTTAAAACGAAAAACTTTTTCCAGCTAAAACCAACATTTACCATTTTTATTATAGTTGTTCCTCTTTAGGAAATTATACATGCTTTAACAAATAACAATAGATTGCATTATGGGAGTCCTTGACATTATACGAGTTGCTTGATATTATTGATTTCGGGAGCTTTATAGTTACAAAGGAGATGCGGCTCTAGTTATAAATGCAAGAAATACTCAAGGTTAATAACTTAGGCGGGATTTAGCTTAGTTTTTAAATTAACAATTAAAGTTTCCTATTGATTGTACTTGAAGAAGTGAATAAAAATGGATATGAAAATAAGATATTCAGATGACATCTATATGTATGGAATTTGGACATAACAGTAGTGTATGTATATATGTACATACATACACATACAGATACGTACACACATATAGAGAAACAAGAAACCCAATTTTTCTCCTTTATAATTAGAGCAGTATTGGAATTGAACTCAAGATCTTCTGTTTACCAACAAATAAGCAGACACTTCTAATGATGCAGTTACTGCGGTTGCTCAACAATTATTAGCTAATGTTCTTTTGTTCTGTTTTACCACAGTTATTAGTGATGAAAAGTATCAACTTACATGACGTTTATTTTTCACTTTGATCTGTCTGGCGATCAATTTGTGACATCTATAAAAAAAAGAAGAAAATGGAAAGAAGAAAAGAGGTAATAAGAGAACAGAAGAAAAGAGAGAGTGAAGTTAATTTTGACATACTTGGAATAATTATAATGACCAGATAAAATCACATTTTTACTTTCCATATGTTTATGTATATATACATATTAATGTATGTATCTTTGATTGTATCTTTGTATGTTTTGTATTATTGAGGGAAAAAATCACTAAAGCTGGAGTATGGAATGTGTTTCTGCTGGCATATACTATGGCGCTTGTTCAAAATTTTTGAAATCCCTGTACACATAAATAGATTTTTTCGTTGATGCAGTTTTTGTAAAACTTTCTGTACGTAAAATATTATTTAACACTGAGAACATATGGTTCTGTAGTATAAGGCTCGACTTTTAATAATCCTTAAATAGCTGCATATGTGTTGTTTTTTTTTTTTTTTGCTTTCGCCAACACTTTAAAAAGCACCAGCCTTAGTGTAATTCAATACAAATGGTGTTCGAAAACCTAGTAACTTAAAATATGCATAAAAATTGAACGAAAGCAGGATTATGCTGCCAGTATTGCGCATTTGACAGAAAAAGGTATGCACACTGAAATGAGAAATTTTTCTAATTCTTTAACGTAAAAAAAGTTTTTGTTTATTTTTTCCTTTGTTATAAACATCACTTTCAGCTTTCGCAGACAAAGATCTTAGATTATTTTTTAATTGTCTGTATGTTTTTTTATGACTGTTTTCTTATCATTAATTTAGTTGTCGATTTTGGTAATTGAATTTCAAATAAAAAAAAAGGAGAAACTTGCAAAAACGTTTGTAAAAAAAACACCATAAAGTTAAAATGGAAAATCTTTTAATTTCTTTGAAATAGTTGTCTACCACAATTCTTATGTTAAGATAAATTAAGTCAGGTGTGTAGTTGGCAATGTGGGTGCAAAATTTATATTTAAGTAAAAAATTTTTGCCAGTCTGTTGTCTGTGGAAGTGTGATCCTATCTCTAATATATTTGATGATATTTTTTATAGATATTTTAATATATTGAAACAGAAATATTTTCAAATAGTTTTATACAAAGAAATTATATTATTAGTTTATTAAGCACACTTTTAAAATAAGATGTTTCAAAATTTACAACTGACAAAGAAGAGACTCAACTGCTATCACTTTTTCAGCTGTTGATATTGGACTACAGGCAATCCACAGATAAAACTGTGAATTCTGAAGTCTTGTTTTAGAAATCAAACTTCTTGTTAAAAAAACCTTTTGTATATATTGAGTTCTTTATTGCAAAATAAATAACACCAGTTTTTAAAGTTTTTTAAATAATTACAAGTTTATTTACTTTAACTACACAAAATTGACACTACAGAACAATTTACTTAAGATGCACGTCTTTACTACACGCTCAGACGCTGCCCTTTTTTGTCCATTAAAAGTCTAGATAATTTAAGAATCTTCTACTCCCTTTGTATCACATTTTGTTGCTGTATGTTGTTTATTCAATGTTTAGGTGTGTATGTTTGTTTTTATACTGATAAACTTTCGTCTTGGAATTTATTTTAAAATATTTGTTGTTGTCTCGTGTAGATAAGTTTTCTTAGAAAACTATGCAGTTAGTAAACAGCATACTGTTTTCTTGTTGTGTGTAACAAATTTCTACGCAGTTAGCAACCAGAAATTTGTTTTTGTTTTGCGTGTTTAAAATTTCTACGCAGTTTGTAACTAAAAATTTGTTGTTGCGTGCATAAGTTTTTTTGGTAAGCCACGCAGGTAGTAAACAACATACCCAGCAGTTCTCTTTGTTGCTTTTTTTGTGGCTATTAATAATACACTATCCTTTCCAAAATCAAGCGCAAGAGCCTTACCTTCAGGTCAAATATTATCTCCAATATTATATTTAATTTACAGTTCCGATTTTTCTCCACCCTGTCACCTAAAGTTTGTAGACTGTGCAGATAGCACTGCTCTTCGAAAGTCTAGTAAACTTACGAGTTCACTACTTAAGAAAAAAAGGTTTTCAAGCCTCCAAGAAAAATCTTTATAATGAGAAAAGTGCCATACAAAACAATGCCAAATATCTTGGTATGTCGTAATAAAAACTTAGCTTTGCAAAGCATATATTGGCGAAATTTGCCAAAAAAAAAAACTTTAATACTATCAGAGCTCTGTAGCTAATACTAGGGAAATGTTTATCACTCAACTTAAGAAACAAAAATTTTATCTTTACATATGTATAAAACCGCAAAAACACAAATGATCTAGAACAAATGCCAACAAACTCTAGAGATACTCAACTCAGCTTTTCCGCAGCGAAACTGGGTATAGATTAATTACTAAATTCATAAAAAAATCAACAGTAAATATCACAAAACTTGAAAAAGTTCTCCTTAGCGACTGTTAAGAGAATGTATGGAATCAGCATAAAAGCATAATAAAACAACAAATCATCAAATTGAAAATTATATGAATGTAATATATTATTTAAGATTATATTGTTGGGAAGATGATTTGCATAAGTTTCCAAAGAAAATAATTATCAGTAAAAAAGTACCACCAAATGTCCTATTGTGTGTTTTACAAATTGCCTAGTTTTCTAAGAAATCTTATGTAAACAAGACAACAGAAACCTGCTTTTAAAAAATTCCACAAAACAAGCTAAACAACAGAAAACTAAAGCAACTAACACAGACAAAAATAAAACTCACAGCCAATTTGGTGCCTACACAGAATAAGAACAACAACAATATAGGATTATGTTAAAGTAGAATATTCTTCTATATGCCAGAACCGCTTAAAACAACTATAAAAGCACCACCTTTTCGGCAAATGAAGTAATTCAAGTTGAATCATCGTTAAGTAAAGACAACAAAGTTACCATTATGTTAATTTTGTGTGTATTGAAAGTAAATAAATCGTTTAAATGAATTTAAAACTCCAAAGTGCTGTGTTATTATTTTGCAATAAAAGAACTCAATATAACAAAACATTTATTAAAAGGAATTAACATAACAATATAATTATAATCATATATATTTTCTAACTAAATTTCGCTTTTTCTTTTGTCAGATAAAGGATTTTTTTTTTTTTTAAATATTATTGTAAAGTAGCAAAATGGCTGTCTAATTCGTTACACTATCTAGTGATAAAATCTCTAAAAATTATTGATATGTAAATAAAAGCTAAAAATAATAAACAAATAATATAAATAATAAAATTTAGTATATTAATTATATTAAATAAACTGTTCCCTTAAGTAAATAAAATCCACGTCTCTGAAATTAACACAAACACACTATATAAAATCGACAATTTACGAGACATCCTTATTTCTTTTGGCAAAAGACATTATTAGACAAAAAAAGTTTCCACTTTCTTAATAGTGTATGGTGAATATATTTTTTTTATTTTTCGGCAGTACAGGGTCTATGCTAAACTAAAAAAAAAGTCCTTAACCAAAGATTGTAATTTACCATTAAATTTATTTGAAAACATTGTGAACTTAAACACACATATTAAGGTTTTTATTTGTTTAAGAAATTTGTTTCGAAAGAAATTTCAAGTAGCGCACTTGGAAGTTTGTTGCTTTTATGTTAAACCGTTTCTATGAATATGTTCATGATGTCTATTTGTTATTGCTATTTTTAAGATGTCCTTAAGCTTTCCACAAGCACTCATTTGTGGAAGTAGTTCTATTGTTGTTCAATTGTGGCTTTGCAATACATATAAATAGACTTAACTCACACATATTTTAAAATAATATGTGTATTCACACATGTATACATTACATTACCAATTCGTACGTTTGTGTGGTGTTTGTATTCGGCATATCCGTGTATGCAGCCAGGCATTAAATTAGCAAGGATTTTTCTTAATTTTCTGGAGTTTTTTATCGTTTATCTTTGTAGAAAAGAAAATAGAGAAAATTCTTTTTTAATTTGTGAACACTTTACACCTATTTAAAAAAAAGGCAACAAACCCATTAAAAGTTTCATTGTTTAGAGTATTTGAAAAAATAAAGGAAATATTTCAAAGTAGATTTTTAAAATTGATTTAATGAAAAAGTAAAATAGAGATCTGATAAAAGGAAAGGAGCATGTTGAAAATACCGTTTAAGGTTTGAAGAGCTTTAAATTAAGCGTAGAAACTGTGGTTTTTGTGTGAACATTTACAGCCTTATGGGAGTCGTTGGCATTGTATGAGTTGTTTGTTTTATAGGTATAAAGGGGATGCAGTGCTGGCTATAAATGTAAGATATTTTCAAGGTTTAAATCTTTGAAACACTCAGGGTGAACAACTAAAACGACATTTTGCTTAGTTTTTAAATTAACGATTAAAGTTTCTTAACTTCTGTTGTCATTTTTTTCGGTGAAACCAGTCATTACTGGATGTTTATTCGGTACGATCAGCGTGTGCTTTCGGTGCAATGACATCATTATCAAGCCGTGTCTTAGACAGTACTGGAGAGTTAGTATTTGAGCTTAGGTAGTTCCTCCGTTAGGGACTCATATAGGTAAAGTACCCCCCCCCCCCCCCCCCCCAAATTTTATGCGGTGTTAAACTAATATTTTCGACTTTTATTTTTATCCCAAGTGTGTCTAATGACGTTTTACAGTTGTTAGTGTATGAGTAGTTTTCACTGGTGTGAAAATTGTGTCTGAGGTTGTGTTTACCTGTTCTTTTATAATTTCACAATTAAAAGTTCCTGCTTGGTAGATTTCCATGTTTTCAAGAAAATCTAGTTTTCGTTCTTTTTTTCTAGGAAGTAGTAATGTCTTATATTCACCTATTTTCCTCTTTGCGTCTCCGTGAGTGTCAAGGTTTAATTCAAATTTGGTTTCATCTCTATTTCGTTTGTATGAGCAATGTGTTCTGTAAATCTTTTTTTTAGTGTTCGTCCAGTTTGTCCTATATAAGTATGTTTACAGGTGCCAACAAGTCTGTATATCCTGCTGGATTTAAACTAGTCAGTAATTTCTGTCGATATCTTGTGATTATGTCTCAGAGTGTTACTAGTTTTTAATGGAGTGAGTAAACCTTTTTTATGAAAAAGATCAACTGATCTATAAATATCTGGTCCTGTGTGAGTAAAAGTGTATCTTCATGTTGTATCCATTATATCTTTGTCCTCTTTATTTCTGTTTTTAGTATTGTATAGTCTAAGAAGTTTGTCAGTAGTAGTGGGTTTGTAGTCGTTGCTTTTAGCTATGATGTAAATTGGGTCGAGTTCTTTGTTGTACTTATCTGGAGTAAGTGGGATTATCTTAAGTCTGTGTATCATATGTCTAGTTTGTAGTGAATATGGTGGTTCGCGGTAATGTGAATGGTAGTGTCCGTTACAGTTGGTTTTTCATAAATGTCAAAGGTTAAACAATTAGTTCCTCCTGTTATCGTGATGCCGTGATAATGCAAGTTTCTGTCTGGATATTTTTCCATTGTGTATGTAATGTTATTATGGATTGTGTGTAAGTCTGCAAAATTTGTTCTGCGCTGACTTGTTTAAGGATGTAAATGATGTCATTTAGATATTTATAGTAATGAGTTATTTTTCATTAGTGTCTTTACGTGTGTTAATATGAGATGTTGCATGAAAAGTATCCATAAAGATTACGGAAATTGGGTTTGCCATGTCAAGTCCGTCAAGAAATTTGTAAAAGTGATTATTAAATCTAATTTTTTTTTAAGAGAAGTAGCACTTTCAGGCAACAATGCCTGTTTAGTCAAGTACCGCAATATATTCCTTTGGAAAGGGATAGAGAATAGATGAAACAGGTGGTGAAAGTAGAAGGATAGTCGGAAATTAACTGCCGTATATCAGACATCACAGCGACCAGTGACTATGCCTTCATCGCTGAGCAGCCCCACCGACAGTCAATTTTTATTTTTGTAGTGAAAAAAACCAAGGTCTTTGTTGGGAATCGAACCCACAACCCCCATTCTTACAAGCTAGTACACTACCTACTAGCCTACAGGGGCACCTAAATGTTAGTCCTGCTTTATGATCGTCTTTGCAATATCTATAATTTCGGTAATGTACTGGTTGTCGTATAAATTGTCTAGTGTGTTGCATAGGATAACTAAAATTTCTTGTTCTAGTATTGAGGTATTTAAGAACAACACCACACCTTCGTTCCGTAGTTTGAATAGCATTTTTCGCTATTCAAGGCTTAAAGATCATACCTCTCAAAGTTGTACATTTTTAGTTCCACTTTCGGTTAATCACTTTTGACAAAAAAGAGACATAAATTGCACTTTGACAAAAACAACTTTAGGATAATTCTACGAAAAGAGTTTATCACGTGTAAAAACTGCATTTAGCCACACTATGAAAAGACAGCTTCAGAATAGCGTGCATATCGAAGCTTTTTTAAGAGGTCATATCTTTTGTACTCTTCATAAATAAATGGACAATGCGGAAAAAGAAGTATCAAACAATATAATAATATCTTTTACTTTCGAAAGCTAGAAAGAACAGACAAAAATAACAAGAGTATTTCATTTACTGACGGAAAAAATCCGAACAAGTTAATAATATATTTTACATCAATCGTGCCTGATTACTTCAATAAATATTTTTTTTCAAAAAAATAGTAGAACAGGTATGTATAATTGAAAAAGCTATTACTTATTGCTTTTGGTAAATCAATGCACTTGAATAAATGAATAAAAATGGATGTGAAAATGCGAATAAGATTTTCAGATGAGACATAGATTATTGACACACTTGGAATAATTACAATGACCAGGTAAAAATGACATTTTCATATGCCATATGCATATGTATGTACATATTTATTTATATATATATATATATATATATATATATATATATATATATATATATATATATATATATATATATATATATATATATATATATATGTTATGTATGTACCTATGTATGCTTTTCATTAACGGGGTAAAAATGGTTAAAAAGTTATCAATATGCAAGTATACGGTTCTTGCGGAACCACCTAAAAAATATTTCTTCACAAGGTGGAATTATTTTATTTTGTATATCATATAATTTAATTATTTCATTAGATATGTACCTCTGACATTCTAAACATTCTTCGGTGCTGGTGGTAAGGCAACGATAAGCGTCAACCAAAAATACACAAATATAAAATTTAATTATAATTTTCGATGGATGAATACATTAAACCCACAAAGCTTCCTAGCAAACAGACACACATAATTAAGTACAGCCAGACAAACAAAAACTTTATAACATAATTTATAAACAAATTTTGTTTTTTTTTAATAATGACATTGTTTGCAGTATATGTTATACGCGATTAAGCCACAGGTTGTTGGTCAGGGCTTATGATTGCCACAATAATATAACAACATGTCTTAACTAAAATGACAGTTAGGATGGAATGTAATGTTTGCAAACATCCAAACATTAGCAGTAGTATATGTATACATATACATAAACAACCATATACGTACACACATATAAAGAAACAACAAATTGTTTTATGTCTATCGATTAAACGACCAAACAAAATACAAAAAGAACTTAAATAAATAAAGGATTTGCATAAAATTAAAATAAATTTTAAAGGGTTAAATTTTAAAATGAGGGTGAATTATATGAAAAGAATAGAGTTGATAGTTCAAAAAGGGTTCATTTTGTTTTTTCATTTTTAACTTTTCAGCCGCCTTAACCAACCTAGAAAAAATTTTCATGTCTTCGGCTTTTAATAGCGCCTTTATCGCGACTTCTATAAATGCAATTGTTTTCCCTTATATTTAAAGCGCTGTTGAAATTTGAACCTAACCAACAAATAAGTAGACATTTCTAAGGATGCAGGTACTGCTCAACAAATATTAGTTAACTTTTTTTGTTCTGTTTTGCTACCCTTATTGGCGATAAAAATTACAAGACATTAATTTTAATGACGATATTGTTTTCAGCTTGATCTGCCTGGCGATCACTTTGTAACACCTATAAAAGAGAGAAGGGCATGAAAAGAAATAGAGAATAAATGAGAGGAGAGAGGAAGAGGAAAGACCAATCACCTGACTATATCTGAAGACTGGAGTAGAGCCTGTGGCCCGACTTAATCCTGAAAAAGAGCTATCAGCGTGTCTTCCAACTACTGATCAGTAAAAGAGAGCTGATCTTAGCGATCTCTACCGAAGTTCTCAAACATGCTTGCGTAGGACAATATCTGAAAAATTTGCGCTATTGTCTTCTACTACTTTTCATTCAAGCAGCTCTGACAGCTCTGATTGTAAAATTTTAATGGGGACTCATCCATTTGAAGTGTCTTGTGTTAACTGTCACTACATCACTAAATTGTATTCTCGTCTGCCCTAGAGGCCACCATTAGCAAGTTGGTATTTTTTCACCGGTTGTGTAATAAAGTGGTCAATAATATACTTAACGCAGGGCGAAAGAGAGCTAAAATGGTCATTCTGACATGTCAGCACTTCAAACAATTAGTGACTGCAATTTCGAGCCATCTTTGTCAAGGATATACTGACATCTCTCGATATCGTAAACACCTTACTAGAGACTTTGCCACAGCCAATAACTTTACAGCCATCATTAAAAAAAAAGGTTTTGAAAATAATCCTGGAAAATATCTCCTCGCTATCCAAAAACCAACCCATAAATCAATTTCCGTGAGCAATATTTAAAGTGATTGAGGAAACAGCAGGTAAATGAGAAAACTCTTATGTTTTAATATTGTTACAAAAATGATTTGTTTAAGGTTTAAAAGAAAATTGTTATCAGCGAAAAAAGTAAACGAAATGACCTGAACAGAAAACAAAAATAACTAACAGAATAAAAAAAACAGCCAAGAAGGCACCACACTGATTTCAAGTTAAACATCGTAGAGAAAAGACAACGAAATTGTAACGTATGTTCCAGAAGTTACAGTGGTAAAGTTACCATCGTGTTTTTTTTTTGTGTGTATTGAAAGTGAATAAAGCGTTTAATTTAATTTAAAATTCTAAAGTGCTGTGTTATTATTTTTCAATAAAAGAACTCGGTATAACAAAACGTTTATTAAAATGAATAACCGTAACAACAAAAGTTAAAGTTTTGATGCGCAATTAAAATGGATTTAGCAGAATTTGAGAATCTTGTTTTAATTTAATAAATTAAACTTCATATTCTCGAAACAACAGTTTTACTTCGCTTAATATTCTATAATTACTTTTTCTTCTTTTTTAGTCACTAACGTAATAACTTGAAATATTTCGTAATAATACAAATATGTTTGAATTATTTTGTGCGGTTTTCCTAAATATTTTATTATTATTCATCTATCCTTATTGAAGTTATTTTCTTAACAGATTTAAAACAACATTCCTTGTTGTTTACAAATAAAAATCATAAAAATATTTGCTTCTTTAAAGACTTTTCTATTAAAATTGATTCAGAAATGAATCAAGCTGATGAGCAAGTAAAGGAAAGGAGTAAGTAAAATAGTAAAAGTAACAATATTACAACAGATAACAAACAAAAGTTGTGTAAAATATTTTCATATATAATAAATACCTATTGTTTTCATGAAAATGCACAGAAGATTTTGTTAAATATAAGAATTCAAATACGTTTAAATTATTATTGAATAAAGATCGCAAAGACATAGTCTTTTCTTTAAATTTACTTAATGACTAAAAGTTTCAAATGTTATCATTTCCTATTATCCAACAGTTATCAAAAAAAGACGGTATAATATGACTACAATCTGTAATGCACTAAATATTTTTTCAAAATACTTGCCTAAGGCAAATAATAAAAATTACGTTTTATTATCAATAGAAATACAATACATATTTGTGTCAAAGAAACAGAGTTCTTTTCTGTTTCCACATAAAAGCATTAGTGTACATAACACTTTCATCTTTTCAACAATAAGTTTATTTTACAATTATGGCAACACCAACAACATGATCATTTAGACATTTAGTTTTTTGACGTAGTCGCAGTAGATGCATTGGCAATTGCTTCAATAAATTCAATTTTGCACGAAAATCGCATTAAAATAAATAAAATCCATTATGAAAATGGTAGTTTTGTTAAAGTTAGATTTCGTAAGATTCGTGATATTTTCGGACAACATTATTGTCCTTCTGAAACCGCTATTAAGAATTTGAGTCGACAGGCTCGACACAATGGGTGCGATCATCAACGCGTTCGGGTCGTTGAACTAAAAACATTGCAAGCGTGAGCCGCAGTATTGAAGCAGACCCAAATTTGTCAATTTCTCGACTTCGAATTGAAGCCGACCAACCATTCAAATCGCCGTAGATTCCCTCATTTCATTCACGAACAACTGGCTGATTTTTCTGAAAAAAATAATTTTTTTAGATGAAGCCCTTTTTCACTTGCCAGGGTATGTGAACAAGCCAAATTGCCAGATTTGGGCTTCTGAAAATCCTAAAGCGATTACTGAGAAGTTTTTGCTTGCTGAGCGTGTCACTGTGTGGTGCGCTCATGTGGTGGCACATATTCCTAAAACGATCAATTTATTGCAAACCAAATTTCCCGATCGTATAAATTCACTACAATCAGAAGCTGTGACCCGTCAAATCGTGTGATTTAACATCACTGGATTATTTTTTGTGGGACTACGTTAAAGACAGAGTTTAGACGGAGCCAATCCAATAGATTTCAATTTTAAAACTTAAAATCGGTGATGTGATTAACGAAATAGGGCCACCATTTTGTCGAAAAGTGATTAAAAATTTTGGTGAAAGAATTGATATATTTCAGCGTAGTCCTGGCGGAAATTTACTACATATCATTTTCCTTTCTCTTCATAATGTAATAAAAATTTTAATCATTTTCATCTAACTTTTGTTTTAGAAAAAAAACTTCTTGTTGAAAAATCTTTTATAGTTAACTAGTTAGCCAGCATTACAATCGGAGAATATTACCCCGTAATTGGGCTTAAATTTTTACAGACAAGGATAAATAAAAATATGTAAATTAAAGAGTGTATTTTGCTTACAATAGTATGCTTTCAGCGTAAGCAAAAGTTTTTGTAAAATTTCTAGGAAAATACAAAAACAAATAAATGTTCGATGCATTCAAAATACCACTTATGCCTAATAAACCAATTGGGCATTATTTTACGTCATCCCGCGTCTAATTTGGTTTGTAAACATACCGGTTTCAGCTATGTGCTATCTTCAGTTTTGTTTCTATTCTATTCTCTATAGAGAAAAACAACACTGAAGATGGCACATGGCCGAAAGCGGTATGTTCAGAAACCAAAACTTAAATTTTGTTATTTTTTTATAAATTTTAAAAATTTGTTTTTATATTTTGATAGATTGATTTTTAAAGACACTAGAAGAAAATAACGTATTTAACGGACCGCTACATCAATCATCAATAATCTTATATGTGTATACCCTAGTTAGCAGGTGGTATACTGTAAATATCTTTACTTAACCAACACTATATTTAGTAAGTCCCTATTAAGTAGATAAGATGGAATTCATACAGTTTCCTTATATACTTTTCTTATTTTATAATTTTTATTTTAAACATTTTATTTTATTCTTATTGTATTCTTACACCTTATTACAAAAATTCGAATTCTATGTATTAAAATGATTTTTCACCCAAAAAATGAAAATCAAAAGATATTATTGGCAAAGTGGCATTATACGAAAAGTGTAATTTAACAGTGCAAATATCACATTTCTACACGGCAAATACATTAATATCCTGCCTGAAGACAACGTAGAAAAGTGACATAAGCTTAACATTTAACGTGACATGATACCTTAATGGCTTCTAATGTTAAACAAGAGTTTCAAATTTGAAAAAAAAGAATAAAAGTGTGTCTATGCATAAAAATATATAAGAATTAAAGCTTCCATTGCAAATGTTGAAAATATTATAAGACTGGCAGTTAAGCAAAAAGTATTCAAACAAAAAAAATGTACATCAAAATGTATATGCTCGTAAAAAAAGTATAAAATCGTAAGACATAAATATCTAGAACAGGGCAGATTTACATTTAAAATGTTTATATAAAAGTCAAAATATTTTAAGAAATATGTATTATTGATACACCCTGATTATGGGATATTGAATTGAACAGTATTATGAAGAATACTTTTTTATTATGATACATAAATCTATTTAAAGGAATTTATATAAATCTAACTAGATAAATACATTTCAATGTGTTTTTATTTTATGGCAAATATCAAGTAGCTGCTAATCCGATATAAATGTTGATTTAACACCTTCGAATACAATTTTTCCTTCAAATTGTAAAGCACGAACAGGAGAATTATTTTTATTTTATTTTCTTATGGAGAAGAATATTTCAAAAAATACGAGCTAAAATGATATACACCAAGCTATACGCATATGGTTGATTCCAAGAATATATCAATTACGGCTGAAGAATTAAAAAACCATGAAAAGTGGAGAGCCATACTATTTGAGGTATTAACAGATTTTCAGAGGATTAAAGAGCATAAATAAAAGACCAATTGTTAATGACCAACAAAATGAATTAAATCCATGTGGAAAGGAAAAAATATATATTTTTTTATTTATGTTGTGCGTTGCTCTAATATCACATCTAATAATTTTGTAGCTCATAAACCACTTAAGATATCGTTATAACATTTTATAGAGGCCACGCAGAGCTATCTCTAAATGATCTTACAGACGATCAGTCCTCTAGCGTAAAGGGGGCTCCTGGGTGTGCCCCCAAAGTTAGTATCCGAGAGGCTGCTCTAGTTTGTTGAAGAAAAGATATATATTAAGTAATTAAGATATATCTAATAAGAGCAGCAATAAAGGAAATTTAGATTCTCTAGAAAGCCATGAAAGAGCGAAAATAGTCACACCGTTTTTGGAATAGAAGGAATTCTTATATTGGAAAGAGAAAATATACAACAGCAAATGTTTACGTTTCTAATAAATACATTTTATTACAATATTTTAAATGTTTCATGAGCTACAGAATTATTTCCAAACAAAAAAAAACCTTTTTAAGCGCCTTTACATTCGCAGACGGTGATGGTATGATATGGTGTGTGGTCCAGCGGCATCATCGTAGTTATTTTCAAAAAGAGCAAGGAAACACCATCACCCTTATTCTCTGTGCTAGTTAATCATGATAACCAATTTTTTTAAGGTCACAAGAGCAACCTTTGGCATCACGGGCCATCATTTATGACATTAGAAATAATTTCAATTGCCTGGTTCATTTTAGATGTTAATAGCAGCTGGGCTATTTTCTCTGCGGTCTTCGAAAAACCGAGTTTTAACAGCCCACAAAAAACTGACGCTTTGAAAGATGAAATTTGATTTTACTGCAAACGTGCTGAAAAATTATTAGAGGTAGATATTTTTCCGATATTATATTCCATTACTAATTTCCATATTTCCACTTTACATTCGTATCAATAAAACTGAAGTTGTTCAAGAAAGTGTGTGTTTTCAGCCAATTTACGTGCTAATCTAATATTTGCCCACCTATTTTGTGTACCATAGCCAATATATATATATATATATATATATATAGAATCGGTTTGGCTTTGGATATAAGACTTTTTGGTTTTTCTATACAATATTGGGGTAAAATTCACTGATGAGCTACTGGAGCAATAGTGAAATTGCAATATGGATGTGCTCTCCCCCGCAGTATTACATTTCAAATATTTTTATTTTTAGAGGAATAAATGTTTTATGAGAATATCATAAAATGTTTATTTTTTAATAAAAATTTTTGTAATAAATATTTCGTGAGAATATTATGAAATATTTATTTAAAGGAATCAAGCACGAAAATTAAAATTGCTTATATTATAAATATATTATATATATATATACACAATCAGCAAAAAATATATATAATCATTTTAATGTGTTAAGTTCCCATATGAAAGCTCCACATTTAACATCAAAAAACGTTTTACATAAATTATCGCTTCCTAAAACGCAGACCTATAAATTATATTTTGGCAATTTTCTACAAGCTGTGCTCTCAATGCTAATACCATCCACCCAATGCATATTAATAACCAAAAAAAAATATATTTGTATATAAATATGTAAAAATATAGTATGAAAAGCTGCCTTCCATTTGTGAAAGACATATAAACTGACTTGGCTTAAGATTGCACCTGACTAACAACACTTTCCATAATATTCGCCGAATCTTTTTAGATCAAAACAAAAAAAAACTGAAATCAAAGTTATCAACATGTGCTACCAAATAAGCTATTATCCCTATACCTTAAGTTAAAATCTTTTTCAATAAAATTACCACCCACATATCATTTTCAAATAGAAGTGTTAAGCCTGTTTGAATATTTTTTACGTTTTTTGTAAAGCGGCAGATATTCCTCTGCTGTGAGCATATTAATATAATGGAAAGTAATATTATTTTCATATTATGCAAATTAAATTGTTTTCCAATAAAACCTTTAGTTTGATAAGCAAAGTGTACAGTAAAGGTTTGCTTGAATGGTTTTTAAAATTTCAAAATGACTTGTGATAATACTTGTATAGATATATATATATATATATATATATATATATATATATATATATATATATATATGAAGACTAAGTTGTTATTAAATCAATGTATAAATAGCAGTAAAAGTTATTGCAAGTAACAAAATCCAATAAATAACGCATCTTAAGCAACGGTTAAAAGTCAAAAATAATTTAATTTCCTATGGCAAAGACCCAACACAAAAAAAACTTCCATATAATTGGTCTTGGTAGCGTTCATTTAATTAAGATATAAATTTTACTGTTATGCCATATAGCGAAAAATCTAGCTTTTTAAGGTATTAAATTACCTTTGACAATGACGGAGTGAATGGAGTGATTGACACCATTTAAAACATTTTCGATTTCTTAATCACAAGTGGTTAATTGCTTCGAAGAAAAATTTTGGATTTGGTGTAGAGAAAGAGCTAACAAAATTAGAGCACAATAAAATCAATTCAGAATAGGAATATATTAAAACAGTATACGACATAGTTTATAGGAGGCTTTTACGAAACACTATTTATTCAGAATAAAAATTGGTGGTTCTGTTAAAGTTACATTTTGTAAAATTTGTGATATTTACGCAAAACATAATCGTCCTTCTGATACCGCTATTAAGAATTTGATCGCTAAATTTGAGCCCATAGGCTCGATATAAAAAATGCAAATACCAACGCATGTTCCGATGGGTCGTTCAAATCAAAGCATCGTAGCCGTGAGCCACAGTGCTGAAATAGATCCAAATTTGTCAATTCCTAGACGTTCTTTGCTGGCTGCTAGTTCGGTATGAGCGAGCGCTTTCGATGTGATAATATCATTCTTAACCCGTGTTCGAAACTGTATAGCTAGCAAAAACGAAAAAGACAACAGTATATAACATAAATATAATTTTTCTAAATATATTTCATGTTTATAATTTTTTCGCATATGTGTGTATGTATGTTACATTTGCACGTATCTTCTATTATGGTATCACTTAAGTTCAGTGTCGGATAAAACTTACAAAGCAAAGCCTACATTTTAGGTTCTTACCTAAAGAGGCAGAATACTATTTCAATCACAATGGTGTCTATCTACTTAAAATTTCATTAAGGTAAAGTAATATCGTTAGTCCAATTGTAAAACGACGTTTGTTTAAAAGAACGATTGTTAAATTAACGACTAACTTCATTGTGTCATGTAGTTACCAGTTTTACGCTCGACTGTTACGATATCCGACTAGTAAATTAACTTATTTCTTAGTACTTACAGGTGTTAATATTAAAAACTCCTCCTACGTTGTTCTATAACTTTAGTGTTTAGTCGAATGCCAACTAAAGCTGGACGTAGACACACAATCTGGACTACGCTCCTAAGCTTCTGGGCCAAATTTACAGATATAATTTTATTTGATTTTTATCTTGTTATTCAAGTTTTTATGACCTTTCACTGAAGCAATGAATTACTTAAAAATTTATTCAAGCAACTTTCTGTAATACCTACCAACCGGCGACTACATCAGCATTCCGTTAAGAGATTATGCTGCCAACCAAAAGATTAAAAAAGAAAAAATATGAGACGTGATCCATCTCTGTCTAGATTAAGTGATTTTTTTATCTTACCCACTAACAAAAGAGAATTTAAAAACGGTAGAGTGATAAATGAAATATATGCTGGATGGACTGTAAGGTACATGTATGTAGGTAACTATACAGAGTAGACGTGTTTTTCCAAACATATTTGCAATAGCTAAATTACAACATTTATAACCAAATCTATTGCAGCACAATTAAATGGCGCAATACTTTATTTTATTTGTACTCTAAAAACTTTAATATACATTTTAAATTGTTTAATTGTTGTTATAAATTTCATTTATAAATTTCATTCATAAAATCCTTCTGCACTACTAAGGAAATCAAAAATATCTCTCAGAAGGAATAGCCTTTAAGGGGAACAAAAATCATAATTTCAAAAACATAACATCTAAATAATGTGTATTTTTAAGTGAGTATTTTATAGGAAATCTTGTCACACTTAGTGCCCCACTAAAAGCCAAAAAATGTCAATCATTTAAAAAAGAACCATTAAGTGGCCAACAAATTAATATTTTTAATTTACACAAATTAAAATGTAAAGTTTATAAATTTACACGGAAAACAACTTAAAGAAAATACTTTAAACAAAGCCGTTGAGTTTTATTATTTAATGTTTTGCTGGAATCAACGAAGCTTTACAAAAGATTTTGGATGATCAGAAAAATGGCTTCTTAAAACTTGCTAGAATTTGTTGTTGTTTTTTCCAAATATATAAAAGTTTAATAAATACAATAATAAATAATAAAACTTACTATGTATACAGTTGCACAATATACTTTAAGAAGTTTTACTTTAAATTTCATTAAAAATTAATTGAGAAGAAAATTATGTATTCTTCAAATAAAAAAATCAAGGATTTCGGCTTGTTATTTAAGATTTTATTTTCTATAACAATTTTATTCTTATTACTGAAAGTCACAACTTAAATCTTTTGTATTAATAGGGTGGGATTTACAACCTCATTAATAACAATAACAAGTATTTTCAAAAGAAATTTTAATTAACAATTATTTAAACATTAACCCTTTTCTAACTGAGAAGTAACTAATGAGACTTAAAATCTTAATTAATGGTTAAGAAGCTGCTATAAAAATCGTTAATTAAATCATAGTTAATAGTTAACTAAATACTACAAATTAGAGAAAGATATATAGCATAAAACACTTATATAATATATATACTGTTAAAATTAGTTAATTAAATTTAAGGCAATTTTATTCACATATGAATGTTGCATAGCCGATATTCCTTAAATTATTTTCTTTGAGGCTGTAACAATTTTTGCAATGGCAAACAGATAACATTTCTAAATGTGATCTTAAAATCTGTAATAATCTTACAAAATATAGTTTTGATTTAAAGCCTAAACTAATTTGTTTTATTGGTGTACCCTAACTCTTACAAAAGTCAGATTTTTCCATTGTCACTCCCCATTTTGGTGTATTTTTTCCTGACGTTAAATTGTGCTACCAGCCCGCCCAAATTTGAGGAACACCGAAAAACTTTCCTTTTTTACCTTTTCTAATGTGGCCTTAAGGACCATATTGACACAACATCAACAAGCATAGAGTGTATACGGAACATTCGTTATAGTTGAAAACTTTTCACAAAAGTTACCATCTGTACATGTGTACATCATATACACGATGTTATTTTCAGATCAGATAACTCGAGTGTCGCCATTTTTGAAAGATTTCTAAAATGGTTCAAGCTTTGACAAACAAGAGTGGCGAAGAGTATATAAAAAAGAGAACAATTAAAAATCAAGACATTTCGGCCGTTATAAGAATTTGTATTGAGCGATTTTCAAAGTAGCAATAAAGACACAAAACAATCGACTTAACTTTCCTACTGGTATCAGTATGTTAAGAATTAGTTTATTTAGTATAAAAAATATTTTATGATAAATAAAATCTGCTATTTGTATGAACACAAGCCAGTGTAGAGTGTCGAAAGTCTTAAGTAAACGAATAAAAACATTATGGATTAAGGTGAATTGCTGTTTATGTACAGATGTGATACAGATTAAAGTCAGTGTCTAGCCGTTTGTCCTTAATCTGACGGTGGTCTTACCACTTGGTGAATATAATTCGACCACTAACGCACTAAGACGCATGCACACCTAAGAGCATACATGCCTTGGTTGCAATTTTTAAGAGCATAACAATCAGGGTCGTGCCCCCACTTCTTGCTTGAAAGCCGGAGAATATCCAACTCCTTGTCTTGTTACATGTGCAACATCGGACATAGGATGTCCTGGTGCTTTAAAAAAATCTGCCGATTTTTAAACCACAGCCACCACGTTTCTCACCAAGGAACCTCACTAATAACCTGAACAGGTTCTCAGCCCTGCAGTCAACTAGTTACCGTGGTACGAGTGTATCTATGTAATAAGGTTAACGTCAACACTTGGGCGTTTGGTCTTAACCTGATGGTGGTCTTACCACTGGGTGCAGGCAAAGCGGCCTCACGCCCTAAGACATATATTTATATGCACGTATATTTTCCGACGGGGTTTAATTTATTTTTATTTGGGTACGGTTTTACGTCGACCTTCGTCAAATTTGATTTGTGAACAAACCGGTTTCAGAGAACACTGAAGATTGCAACCAGCCGAAATCGGTTTGTTCAAAAACCAAATTTGACGAGGGTCGACGTAAAACCGTACCCAAATAAAAACATATATTTATATTTAGTTTCAACTTTGTGTGCACGGTAGCAGGACCGTACCCCCACTGCTTGTTGATTAGTTGGAGACTATCCAACTCCTTATCCTGTTGCATGCGCAAACTGGGACGTTGGATGGTAAACCTGCGTTATGTATTCTTAAAGTTTAACTTTTTCAATTTTAGCTGACTTACTAGCTTTATGCATAAAAATTACAGTTTTAAAGTTAGGCTAGAATTATTCTAGCTTGCCGTTACCTTTTTGAAATATTGATCAAATTCGTAGTTAAATAAGAATATCTACACAATTATTCTGCCACTAAAAAAAATTAATGCATTTAATTTTCTTCCAATATGGAAATCGTAAAGTTTAGACTTGAGCTTTTTTTTCACAGTGAAATCAATTTTAGAATCCTAGGCTATTAATTATTACTAAATAAATTAATAGAAATTATTTAAATTGCAATGACTGCAAGATGGAACTATTAATATATTTTTTTACATAAATATAATTCATTCTATATATCTTTTTTTCAATACCAGCCAGTATCTGATAGTTTTGTCGAAATTTTAGAAAAATAAAAAATATGAAATTTCCTTCAAACCAACATGATTCATCATGAATAAATTAATATGAAATTGTTCGCACAAATACATACTCACCTAAATTTTATCAATAGCATAAGTACCTCCTAAACATTCGTACCATATTGGTGACAAAAGTCGTTTTAATAAACTACGTGCTTTGACTAATTAAATACCAAATGGGTAAAATGTCAATATAGGCGGCATTTTAAAAGTTATTAAAAATACTGAGAAAGTAGGGAAAAAATATTTGTTCGTAACCTGCATAACAAATTTATGTCCGCCCGTATCTCACTACTTTCGTGGTCAAAATATATGATACTGATAATTATGTTAATGTAATGATGATAATATTTGTTGGGAAAGAGTTTAATAAAAAGTCTTTTCGAAGTTGTTAAATAACTGAAACAAATATACAAAATGTAGGCAGTAATCAACTCTACAAAACGGATATTAAAACAGAAACATGTTAACAAGAATATTAAAAATTCCTTTAAAAAAAATAAAGACATTGAAGTGCCTACTGACTGCTAATATACATAACAAAGTAAAGGAAATAGTATACAGAATGAACGGATGTAACACAAAGAACATACACCGGTGTGGGAAAAATGTTGCTTAACGTATAAGTTTATCAACTTGTTTAATTATAATATTAGTTTAATTAATTTTTTTATTATTAATTTAGAGTGAAGTGAGGTATTTATGAACAAAAGGAATTTCGTAATGTATTAAGTATCGACTTTATTGTCTTTGAAGAGACATAAGACTGCCTCTAAATTAACCTAAAATTTTAAAACGGCAAAATAAGTTAACAACGATTGTACCAGTGATTTTTTTTTGCTTTACTTGTCCTTTGAGATTTCTTTATGGTTAACAACTTATTTTACGCCGCCAACGAAAATAAATTTTAAGAAAGAAATTAGACAATTATTCAATTCATTTTTCGTCATTTTATTGATATTGCTCATTTCGACATTGGTGTGTAAACGCATAAGCCAGAAGATTATCCGACGCGTAAGCAACCTACATAGAGCTGGCCATGTGAGAAGCATGGATTATCCAAATTTTTTGCACTTTGTCATTGTGCTGTTTTGATAGTCATTGCGAAAGTAGGTCGCACTAAGAACTGCAAGCGTTTGAATTCGAATAGCATATCTCTCGGGATCATTAAGATATGTGACAACGTTACATCTTCACCTTTTCCAGTCAAAATTGTTGCTTCGATAATATTGTTTATCATTTATAAATTTCAAAGCAGAATGACGAGCATGCCAATTTTCAATGAAGAAATCTGCGGTGGGGTGCCTGGCAAATCTGGCGAATTCAAAAATTCGGTTGAATAGTTGACAGCTTCCATCTTGATTTACCACATTATCAACAAACGCATATGTTGTCGTTTGGCCGGGTATTCCATTCTGAATGTCAAGTTGATGTTATTGACATCGAAGTTTATGGATGAGTCGCTAATGAATTTTGTAATTCCGTGAAATGTTTGGGAAAACTGCTTTGCAGCAATTCGTTTATGCTTAATTTCGTGATAAGATTTACATCTGCACCTGGCTGTAATCAGATTCCACTGGGAATGAAAAGCAACGTCACTTGCGCCCTAGGAAGCCGATTCCCGTGGAAATAACATGGAGCTTCCAGTTGACTCCCTGCTTGCCTTCAGGGGACTGGGCTCCCTTATACCCCCAGCAGCACAGGTCTAGATAGTCAAGTATTCTATAAAGACCGATAAATGTGCCCCCGGGGGGACGTCTATGCTTTAGATGATCTTACCGAAGTTTGCAAGTTTACTGGCTATTCAAAAACGAATGGAAAAGTTAATATTGATGGTGATCACCAATAATTTCCGCAGTCATTTATACTTGTTACCGTATTGATGTTTTTATATTTTATTTTTATTAACATACAAGTATAACTTAGAACTTAGTTTTTATTAGGTAGATAGATAAATAATTAATTGAATAATTTTTAAAAGCATTTTATTTCTCGTTGAGCTATCAATAACGTTTCTTAATATCTAGCAAGCAAATCTAATTAAGAAATATTTTCAAAAGTTGTAAGTCACTGAAAATGCAGATCATAAAGATCATATTAGAGAAAATGTTGTGACATTATTTTGGAATGAAACAAATAATTTTTATATTGATATATTCTGAAAGCCTGCATAATAGAGAATATTTTAAAATAACAAAACGTTGCGCCACCTTACGACTAACTAACTGGAATAATTTTATTTTACCCACCAGTTCAAGCTGATTTTTGCAAAATTGGCAGAACTGCAACGAAAAACTTCTAAATATTATTTTTATACTTTATACATTTAACTAATCTTACATTTTTTTTTAAATTTTATACATTTTCCTATAAAAAAAATCATTTTTCACATACTTACGTCTATTATTGTTTTTATTAATCGATGTCAGCATAAATATTTGGTGACTTTTTTTAGAATATATTTTCGGCACTAGGGTGGCAATTTAAAAGGATTTTACAAATCATTTAGTTTGTGATATACATGACAGCAAAAATAAAGTGACATATCTGTATAAAAATGATTGTTATGATTTTGTTAACGTTTCATAGCACTTTTTTGATACTTAAATATTCATTGCTGGCTATGTTAATACCGGCAAAAAATGCCTAAAAAACGGATATATTTCTTTATATCATAACCATTTAAGTTGATTGTCATGTTGCCGTTAACTAGTTTGTAAAACATTATATTAAATTTAAAGGGTGTTTAGCTAACACGTTTAATATTATTTTTTCATATAAATTAAAAAGATATCGAAGCCTTTTCTTTGCAAAAATTATGTTTATTTAGTGGTGTTGACGTGTGAACGACACTTAAACGAATAACAATTAATGTACATAGATATTTATACACGAATTCTGAAAGGTGGTGAACTTATACATAAAGTATTATTAGTGTAGGCAAAAATTATTTTGCATTCAAAATACTAGAATGTTATCTCTCTTAAGGTTATACACAATAATAACACATAAATAATATCAATGGAAAACAGTTTCCATTTTTGCAAATATAGCTACTGGACGAGGAGTTACTATCTTGAAAGGATTTTCAATATCAAAAAGCATGATATGTTAAAACTAATGTCCTATGACTATTTATTTAGTAACAGCATATTTTGCGCATGATTGTTTGTTAAACATTTTTTATATTTAAAGTTAAATTAATCATCGCACAGTGGGGCATTTGCTAAAAGTGAGAAATTCTTAGTTTCTAAGAGAATTACTAGCGAATTGTAGGGTCTTTCCGTAGGTTCACCTAAGTAGAAATCTTATTGTTAATAATTTTTTCCAAGCTATAATGAAAATAATATTGTTACGTTTAATCCTTTTAATAAACGTGTTGTTATATTGAATTTTTTTATTGCAAAATAATAACACAGCTCATTTTGAGTTTTAAATTTAATTAAACGATTTATTTACTTCCAATACACATAAAAAAATATGATGGTAACTTTGTTGCCTTTACTCAGCCCAGCAAGTTGTGCTTATATAGTTGTTTGAAGCAGTTCTCGCATATACAAGAATATTTTTACATTAACATCACTCCATATTGCTGTAGTTATTATCATTCAGTTTAGGCGCCTGCTTGGCTGTATGTTGTTTTTTTTTTGTTCTGCGTTAGTTGTTTTTATTTGCTGTTGTTTATCTTATTTCGTAGAATTTCTAATAAGCGTATTGTTGTTATATTGCGTGTTAAGTTTTCTTAGAAAATAATCCAGTTTATAAAAAGTACACTGGGTTGATTGGTTTGCTTTCTTTCTTTTTTCTTTTAAAACTCTACAAATCATCGTCGTAACAATATTCTTTTCTTAGGCGACTTTAAAAGGAAACTCTCAGTACTAGAAAACTGGTTGTTAAATCAAAAGAAGTGAAAAAAATCAGAAGGATTTTGGCACCACTGGAAGTATAAAGCCAGATTAAGGCAGAATAAAAAACAAAAATTTTTTTGTTAAAGCTGAAATGTTTGCTATAATAAATAAGATAATAAATTAAGAAGGTAAAAAGGGCTATCAAAATCAGAGGACAAAACGAATTTGAAAACGCTTTTCATATACCCGAAGTGTTCCGCTTTAAATGCGCGCCATAACACCGTAACGTTGTCTGATTACTATAGTCCTATTAGATTACAATAAAATTGGTTTAACCGCTTAGAAGCAATCGTATTAGTTCCAATATTTTACCCAATCTACATGGCGTAGCCAAAAAAGTCATAGAATAATATTGTATTTAATTAAAGGTAAGGTTAAACCCGTTTTTGTTTACAGATTTAAAGGGTTTTGTATTTTAAACGGTTGTGTAAAAAATTCAAAAGTAAACATTACACCTGTGCCTTTTCTATACAACCAAATATGAAAACTTACTGCCATACTTCTGAATAGCATAAATCAACATATAAAAATTATTGCCTTTTTATGTGAAAACAATTTTAACATAAAATTATTTAATTACCATTAAAGATGCAGCACATATTAAACAGTCACATATAAATTTATTATTAAATTAAAATGAAACGCAGAAACTTTTCCTCTTAAAAATAGCTAACACGAAAAGCAAGGAAAAAAATCTATTCTAGTTTTTACAACTGTAACAAACTAAAAAGTTTCAATTCAATTCCAATAGCATTAAGTTGTTTTCATTGAATTGTTAAACGACTGGCCTGTCTGCCAGTTTGCTTCACTACAATTCAGATATAGTTGTTTGTGTTGCACGACACAACACAAAAAAGGCTATATAACAAGGCAAAGTGTTATATCACCCTAGGGATCGTTTCATTTTACACACAAACATTTTCAAATTCTAAAGCTGTTGTCTAGATATTTTCAAAATCTTTTTTTTTAATTGGTTGCATTCAGTAAATGCTTTTTTTTCTTATTTTGTTAGTGCTATTGTTGCTGTTGTATTTTTATATTTATTGCCAACAAAATCTGTGTTAAAGAAAAACCAACTTAAAAAAATAGGTAAATATTTGAACAGAAAAAAGCACAACACTAAATTGGGGAATTGTTTTCATGATTGCTGCAGTTATGAACACTTATCCATGCACATACATTCATACATATAAATGCATTTATAATAAAATCATGCTAGAAAATAAAATTTTAACATCAGTATGTGGCAACAACAACAACCCACATTATTAAAAACCCTTTGGGAAATGTTAACAACATGATTGTTGAGGGATATTTTATGATTTTATTACTCTACTGTTGGCTTTTCTTCTCCAACTTTATTGAACTTGAAAATTGCTTTCTATTTCAAAAAAATAAGTATAAAGGTAGAGTATATGGAGTTTACAAAACACTTGGCAGCAAGGAAAGGTTGTTTAAAAATATTTTATTTCAATTATGATTTTGTAGGTCACTTAATGCACTGCCGAAAGGATTTTTTTTTAAATAGAGCAATTGTGTTTAAACTTTTAACGAGGTAAATAAAAAGTTTATGAAATAAATTTAATTTAATAAATGATAATACATAGTTATGAAACAAAGATATAATTAATTTTTGCTTTTCGTTCTGTGGCGAATCAGCAGCTATTTTTCATGTAAATTATGTTTTTGCAGTAAGTTTTATTGCTTCGTTTCGTTCCATGATGTTTGGTAGGAATCAGTTTAAATCAGAATACTACATTAAGTGACATTAGTGTATAAAAAATTATTTATTATAAAAATTAAAATTATATATTATTATAAGACAATGAAAAGAGATACATCAATGTAAGCAACAAGAAATTGCTTTAAAATTCTAAATAATTCAGTTTTTCTGTTTTTCAGTTTCAAGAGAAGAAAAAATGAAAAATAGACATAATTTACGTCTTACAGAAAAAATTACTATAGAAATAAATTTTTTGGGGTATGATTTTACGTCAACCCGCGTCAAATTTGGTTTGTCAACAAACCGGTTTCGGCTATTTGTCATCTTCAGTATTCTCTCTATACTAGTTGCATTTTATTGTCAGCTATTTTAAAATAGTTCGTCTTGTTCGTGACTTTCTTCATGTTATTCCTATTGCATTTGAGGGGCGAGTAATAGATGAACAAATAAACCCTGCTTCAGACACAATATTTGAACCACTGAAACATTTTTACAAGAAAACAAACATTGCATTGGCACAAATACGTTACGCAGATGCACAAGACCAAAGCAATAAGGAATCTCATAAAATTGTAATTAATGATTATTGTGTTATAGGAATAAACGCAATAGATTCACTTATAAACATAAACGATTAACAAGCAAGGGCGTAAAACGATTTAGGTAGAAAGAAAGACGAATGAAAAGGGAGAGAGAGACAAAATAGGTAAAAACGAACAATCGAAAAAGGAGAGAGAGATACAGACAAGAAGAGAGAAAGTGACGAAGGCAATAGGAATAACACAGAGTATATAGTATAGGGAGAACACTGAAGACGGCAAATGGCCGAAACCGGTTTGTTCACAAATCAAATTTAACGCGGGTTGACGTAAAATCATACCCAAATAAATTAAACCCCATCGGAGAATATACGCATATATCAATAAAAACTAATTAAATTAAGTTTTTTGGATTAGCTCTGCCAGTAAATGAAATACTCTTGTCATTCGTTTCGGTGTAAACCGTCATTGTTGACTGTTTGTTTGGTATGATCGGCGAGCGCTTTCGATATTATGACATAATTAGCAAGCCGTGTTCTAGACTGTACTGGAACACGGCTTGATCATGACGTCTTGACTGTACTAGAAATCTATTTTCTACTGCTGTCTATAACTTTTGGTGGACGTCAAACATTTTTGTTTTATACTTCATGTTCAATGATGAATGGTTTTAATACCCTTTGGAAGTTATAAAACTTGTATTTTTGAGACTTAAACATATTCTAAAATTTACGCAGACTACAATATTATGAAGTCCTTTTTAAATCATAAAGTGCTCTTCTTAAGTATCAATTAAAATATTTTAAGGATTTTAATAGACTAAAAATTTATTTGCTTGCAAAATCTTTTATGGGAATATTTAACAAAAATGGTGGGATATATGATGATTTGAGCCTAACTCATATTCAGAAAGTATTTTGTTTTATTTATTAGCCTTTTTAACTCCTTCTTTATAAAGCGAGAAAATATACACAAAATATTTATTCAGGACTTAGGAACTATTTTCATTTTATTTCACAACGGATAACGAAAGTTAAACAATACATCCATAGTATATACACATAGTATATATACAGAGATACATGATAATTAGTTAATTTTTTTAATATATAAATTATTACTTCAAGCTTTTCTTATAAAACATCTTCTTGTGCTCTTAACGATATAATTAATATCGTAGAAAGATTATTTTTTTCACCGTTTTATTCAAACAATTAAGAAATCTTTTAACTATAAATTTTAAAAGTGCTTTACACAATTAGTCTTTCACAATTTGCTTAAAACGATGACAGTAATTTAATATAAAGGGCCTGTAACATCTTATGCTTTTTGTTAAAATAAAAAGCATATTTTTTTACACTTCCTTAAAAACCATTTTTGCTATTATTTTATTCTTTTTGTTAACTCTAAGCAACCCTTTACCTTTTTCTTCACTAAAGCTAGTAATGTTTAGTTGCCTTATTTTCTCAGAGTTGCGTTAAAATCCTACCCTCGCTACCTATCAGTGAGTGAGTTCTTATGTCGAAACTTATTGCCTGTAATCTTTGCTCTTTCAATGTCATGGTTGTTGTTATTATTAAGTTTATCAAGATGTTGAAAATGTTCAAGTTTTCTTGAGATTTGCTTTTGCTTCTAGTTCTTGCTGTCAAGTGACTTTAATGGCACTTTAAAAAATTACCAACAACTGCCGTAATTATTTGTATTTTTCCTTACATTTGTAAGCAACATGGGACTTTCTAAAAGGATTCAGATATAATTTCTTTTATTATGAATTAGAATTTTTCTTTAAATATAAGTGGTTTAGTTTTAATGTTAGTGTTGGTATCCTAGCCAAGTGTTATTCGAATTTAAAATATTTAATAAATTGAAGTAAATTCTCATACATTTTCTGTCCACACCAGTAGCTTAAACCGTCATAAACAATAATGCAAAACCAAAGACAAATATATTTTATCAATTCAAAATCTTTATAAGTGCATAGAATTTGTAAAAGAAAACAATCGTTTTTGTTATGGAGCTCAATCTGTGCCAACACTTTTGGAAAAGGAAGCAAATAAAAAATAGTAGAAGTGATTTAATCAGCTATGCCTATTCTAATCTACGCTTTACCACAGGAATTGTATTTTATGAGATAATTTTTGGTGATATTTTTGGCGGACTGTTTGTCAAATTCGAAGTATATTCTAAGCCTTTTAGAATCTGCCTGGGTAATTCTACTGTAATGGTTCTTTATAAAGGATTTTTCAACAAGAAGTTTGTTTTCCAAAACAATTTAAAATAAAAAATTTAGATTAAGATGATTCAAATTTTTATTGTATTACGAAGAGAAAAGTTCAGCAATTATGAGTGATAAAATATTTGACAAATGTCCACTACGACCACGCTGACAGATGTTGATTCTTTATCATAGCTTTTAAGCATTCTTCGGCAAAATGGCGGCCCTATTTCATTAACAACATCACGGCTGAAATCGATTCGATAACATAGCCTCACAAAAACCAGCCTAGTGGTGTTAAATCACACGATGACTGGGGGCACATTGATATGTTTTGACGGAATCTCACCTTCATTACATCTGTCACCGGGGGTAAAAGGGAGCCCAGTCCCCTAAAAGGCTAGCAGGAGCCAACCAGAGAAATCCACTTTTTGTTTTTTTAGCCTTTTAGCTGTTCTCTGATTGATTATTGAGGTTGGCCCTTCGGGAGTATCGTGGTGGTTGTAGTTTCGAGGCCCTCGTTTGAGTTATGTGGGTCGGATCATTCAGTATGAACACAATGAATGGTCCAGGTTCTTAAATTGTATTAAGCTTCATGTGTTCTGGACCAGGAGTTGGATAGTCTCCAACACTTCAGCAAGGAGTGGCGGCGTTGGCCTGCTCCGAGCTCTTAAAGTTGCAACTAGGTGTGTCTGGAGGATATACATATCCGAAGGCTTCTTTGGGCGAAGATGACGCTACATTTCATCCACAATTGTATAATCCATCGTCCGGTTATGGCTTACACAGCTAGGTACTGACGTAAATCTTATCACGCATATCATGATCGGGAATTTCTGACTTGGAATAAATTGATCGTTTCATTGGTTGCGTGACATGAAGTACCGTTCTGTTGAAACCACATGTCAGTGATATCAATCGTCAATAATAGGCGAAAATTGAGTTGTTAGCATCTCGCGACAGCGTGATTCATCGATCGTTATTGCATTTTCAGCCTCAGCTTCGAAAAAACGAGCCATTCACGCCTCCAGACCGCACAGCGCAACATACAGTGATATGTTGAACATGCAAAGGCGTCACAATAATCGCTGTAGGATTTTCAAAGGCCCAAATGTGGCAATTTTATTTGTTGACATACTTTAACAAGGGAAAATGAGCTACGCTTGAAAAAAATGATTACTTCAGAAAAAGCAGCCGGTTGTTCCTGAATAATTTAAGCGAATATACGGCGATGTGAATGGTCGGTTTGTTTCAATTCCTGCACCAATTGAACCTTGTAAGACTTCAAAGTCAAATATTTACGAAAATTCGCCATGTGCTGAATTTGGATAATCCCAATTGTTGAGATCGTCGAGGAATTGACAAATTTTGACCTGCTTCAACACTATGGCTCATGGCTGCAATGTTTTGCGTTAAACGATCCGAGTTGGTGTTCGCACATTTTGTATCGAGACATAAATTTAACAATCAAATTCTTAATAGCTGTCTCAGAAGAATGATTAGGTTTTACGAAAATATCGTACATTTTACGAAATATAACTTTAACATAACCACCATTTTTATAGAGGATTTTAATGCGATTTTCGTGCGAAATTGAATTCATTATAACAACTGCCAATGCATCTACTACGAATACGTCAAAAATCTAAATGACAAAACTATAATGTTCTTGGTGTTGCCACAAATGAAAAAGAAACTTTATGTTGAAAAACCCTATATATACTCTATGGGATCGGTAACGACTTTGGTTGAAATTAAATATGGGATGAGTAAGGCCGTTTATAACCTTATTATTGAGGATGGAAGGTGTCTTTTCTTTAGTAAAGACAGTAAAAATTTGTAAAAACAAACTTTTGTTTCACAGCCAATTCTTAAAGTCAACAAAAAGCATACAAAACTGACAATAGAGAGAAGACATCGAGAAAACAAAATAGTGTGCACGGAAGTTTATACATTTATCTAAATCACAAAAAGAAAAATGATAAATTTATTATAATTTTTCTTATCACAGTTAAGAGCAAACGAACACATATGCTCTTAGCAGAAGTATGCACCAGAGTAAAATAAATAAGAATGAAATTCAGTAGAACTACCGAATCAAAATTTTTCGAATAAACAAAAATATAGGGTGAAATGAAGAACGTGGTTATAGTATTTTTAAAAAGGCTGCTAAAAATTTCTATGCAAATTTGTTTTTATTACAATTGATTTTTATTTTCAATTGCTTGAAAATTAAATTTAATTAATAGGTGGCATTTTGGCAATTCAGCAATAAAAAATATCAGATTTTTATAAGACAAATACTTTCTTTTAACCATATGCTGTTTAGATACCAATACTATATTGGACGGAAAATGCAATATTACTATAATATCTGTGCTTATACTGAAAAGTAGGTCACATTGTTTAATAATTCATATTTCGTTTTATTAACCACGCCTTCTAATGAAGTTTTGATTTTTTTTCTATGTTTAATGTTCCATTTTCAGTCATACTCTAAGATATTGGCTGTATTCCCGACATAAAAATGACGTCATCACATCGAAATGGCTTGCTGGTCACACCGAACAAACAGCCAGCAAGGACGGTTTATATTGAAGGAAATTCAACAGTATTTCATTTACTGGCGGAACAAATCCAAATAACTTAATATTACAATAACGGTACTGGTTTTTTAGCCTAGTTTACTGAAGGTGAACTGATCTTTAAAAATATACAAAAGTTCACTAAACGTGTAAAAAATAGGGTAAAGAAAACAACGCAAACACTAAAAGTACTTTAAAGAACGCAACCAATAAAGTTATCTAGGTAAACAGTAAAAAGATCATTACGTTATTTTAGTGTTTGTGTTCATTAGCTAACAATTTTTGTATTCGTACACATGTATAAACGTAAAAAAAATTGTGTGCATTTTGTATTTCTGCGTAAAAAACTGTCTGTGTACTGATCTCGAAAACTGCAGTACAGAAGAACACTACTGTACGGTACTGTAAGCTTTTTTCGAACACTGGTATGAAGTACTATTTTATTGATGATCTTAAAAAATTATTAATGTTCTTTTAGATGACAGAAGGAGATGTTTTCTAAATCTTTTTGGCGTAAAAGAAATGTGCGAATATAGACGTGTGGTTACAATACTGCACTGCATTATATAATAACAGAAAGATCTAATTAATTTAACGAATGAAAATATCCTAAGGAAGCACTATCGCTTATACTATTATTTTCTACTTTAAGTTAATTTTTTTGCAAAATGTATTATAAAAATATGTAACATTTTCAAAAATGGTCACATGAGTTACATTAGTATTGTTACGGATGCGTCTTGTTTAAATTTTAAAGGAAAATAATTAAGTAATGAAGTAAACAATTGGGTATGATATTTACTAACTGCGTAGCTTGCTAAGGAAACTTATGCACACAGGGCAACTTTCTAGTTACAAACTGCTTAGAAATTTTATACACGCAAAACCACAACAGTTAGGTATGCTGTTTACAAACGGTGTGAAAATTTTCTACACGCAAAATAACAACCATCGGGTATGCTGTTTACTAACTGTGTGGTTTTCTAAGAAAACTTATGTACACAGAAAACAACTACTTAAAATAAATAGCATAATAACAACAAAATATGATACATAGGAAGTAGATGATTCTTAATTTTTCTAGACCTCTAGTGGATAAATATAAAAGGCAGCGTCTGAGCGAATAGTTAGTTAGTTAAAACATAAACTTCGTGAAGTAAAGACCTTAATAAGTTCTTTAGTAGTGCCAACTTTCTGTGTAGTTAAAGTAAATAAACTTATAAATTATTTGAAAACCTTAAAATCTGGTGTTATTTATTTTGAAATAAAAAAGTCACAACAAAACGTCTACATGTGCTCATTTATTTACGTGTAGCAAAGTATCGCATTTTTAAAAAGAATGTTAGAAAATTTTATATAAACACGACTTTGATATTGGCAACTATAAAGAAATTATAATGCGTCCTTTTCGTTTTCATCAATTACGTTGTTAACAAAGAGAACAATAGATTTGTTTCAAAAATCCAAGCATATTGTCAAGAACAAAGAAATACATTTTTTGCTATTTAAGAAGATTAGCGACAAATTCCTTGACTATTACTTTTGTAGCACAAAAAACTTTACTTATTGGCAAAGTTTATTTAATAGGGGTATTTATTTTTCTTTTTTCTATGGTCAATTCAATTTAATGAAGAAAGTTTTTCAAAATTCTTGCAGGGAACAAAAGCATGTGATATGATTAAATGGGAAAGTGACAGTTAACAATGAAAGGATTTTAAAGCTAGGATAACTTATCGATAACTATAAGAGAGATTTTATGACTGGTATATATTAATTACTTGCATTTGTTAAGTTTCCATCTGTTAAAGGTTTCCTGAAATTTTTGTATTGCAAATGAATGCAATAATTCAAGAAAATGTTTGCCTTGAGCATTAGCAATTTGGTAGGGGTGCACATCTTTCATTTTATTTAAGATAAAGTGAAATTGTCATTTGTACGGCAGGTAATTAAAGAGGCTATAACCTAAGGTTAAATAATAATAAATAATTTTAATTCATGTAGTATTTCAAGCAATCAAGTGATGCAAACAATTATTTATAGGTATGCAAGTTATATATCCTCCCTTTATCCTCAAATAAGCAATAATTAAATGTTGACTAGACGCAATTTTTAAGCAAGCACTTTTGTGGAGAGCACAAAATAAAATTTAAATAACATAAATTATTAAACATAAATTAAATAAAAAATAGTTATATATATATATAGCAACAACTTTTAAATTAGGATTTTACCTTATAAATTGTTTGATTGATTTGATTATGTAATTTAGCATCATACATTTTGACTTTTATTTTAAAATACTACCAATATGCTGATGGTTAAATAGAAATTTTTAATTTTATAAGAAAAAATTGATGTTATGATTAATAGGTATCACGAATGGTACATAATTGTAATAAGTTGATTTTCACTTTCCGTTCAAATATTCTTGCATAATTGCACAATATATGTCGGGTTTTTCAACAAGAAATTTGTTTTTCAATTGTGGCAACACTAACAACATTATAGTTTTGACATTTAGTTTTTTGACGTATTCGTAGTACATGCATCAGTAATGTTACAATGAATTCAATTTCACGCGAAAATCACATTAAAATAATTAAAATCCACTATGAAAATGGCGGTTCTGTGAAAGATACACTTTCGTGATATTTTCGGATAACATAATCGTCCTTCTGAGACCGTTATTAAGAATTTGGTAGTTAAATTTATGTCGACAGGCTCAATACCAAATGTGCGAACAACAATGCGTCTTTGACCAGATCCTTAAACTGAAAACATTCCAGCTGTTAGCCACATTGTTGAGGCTCCAAATTTGTCAATTCCTCGACGTTCGCAACATTTGCCCAATTATGCCTAAGGATTTGACTCTGAAGCATTAAGATTCAACTGGTGCAGAAATTGAAGCCGATCGGACATTCACATCGCCGTAGATTCGCTAAATTTTTGTTAAATTTCATATAAAACTCGATTTTTCATAAAATTCAGTGATCACGAAATAGGCTTATTCTCTCGAGACTCCTATTATTTACAGAGTTATAGCCATTTTAAAATTTGTATTATTTAATTTTTAATATGTATAACATGATAAAGAAATATTATCAGTTAACATTTTTTTCCAAGTATATGGTGCACATATATTATATTTGAATGATGCTATAATTTTTGTTTTTAACAAAATGATAAAGAAAAAATAAAAACCTTAAGCTGCAATAATTCTTTTTATTTTATTGTATTTCAATTCATATCAATGCCATTCAATTGGCATTGTTGAAATTTATTTTATTTGACAAATAATGATTATAAATAATTCTCTTCGCAAAAATAATAAAATCGTTTTATAAGCCTTTAACCCACTAATATGTCAATAACACAGAGCTGTAAATGAATCATTAATTTTTATTTTAATTTATGAATCATTCATGCATTGAAATAGCACATTTTGAACTAATTTTTTTCACACAAAAAAAAATTAATTGAGTTTAATTTGAGCCAATTTAAATGAATGTGCTAAAAATGAATTGCATTTCCTTTCGTGTTCAAAGGAATAAAATTCAATTACAATTATATCCAACGCATTTGAATAGAATTAATCCTGAATTAATTCAAGCGAATTAGAAAAAAATAATTAGCAATTCATTGTCAACTCAAATGAATTGATTTTGTCAGTAAATCTGCAGTAAGTATCAGTGTCATTTTGTTATTCAATTAATTTTTTATGTAAAAGATAGTAAGCATTACTTTCGTTTTGTAGTATAATCCAAATATAAAAAATTCAGAGATTTGAAATTCCCATAATATACTGGAATTTTCAGTAGGGGAAGTTTTCTATTTTGCATTCCCCCTAGATCTGGTCTTGATTTTTGTTGTTCGCAACTCATTTTTATTTCATTTATTTGAACTGCCATTCATTATTCTAATTTATTTTAAAACATTCAAAATGAATTCAATTCAAGGAAATTGGAAATAAATTTCAATTCACTTTAATAAATTAATATGAATTAGAAATTACTTGCAATTCACTTTTCAGATTCATCTGAATAGAAATCAAATTCTAACTCATTCTACAAGTTTACTTGAATTTAAAACGAATTGAATTTCTTTGTGCCTAATTCCTTTAAATTGATTTAGATTTGATTTAATTCGTTTTTGCATTCTCAAATAAAGGAACTATCTCTTTCCGCTATACCTTTGATGATTAAAAAATACTGTTCAAATTCCTTATTCATGTACAAACCCCAACTTCGCAACTTTCACTGTTTTTCCCTTTTATGTTTTGCTATACATTTTATTAGTCTACTAAAGTTTGGGTCAAAAGTTTGTCCGAAGGGAGTAAATATTTTGTATATTCAAAGAATTTTACAAACGATATAGTTTACTATTATGTAGGGCTATACACATATTTGATCTTGTTATTGCAACAACACCTTATCCAGCAACGGACATTGTGATGACGAGATCAACAGTAAACTAAAATACACGAATTATCTGGTCAATAATAAGTTTCAGAAAATGATCTTCAAGCTGATTCTATTAAAATGTCTTCGCCAAGCCTATGCTAACTGCCATGTCTTGACCGATATACCAGCAATATTTAATACACATGAGTTAAAATTTATTTCCATATAGACAAATAAATAAATAAACAAAACGCAAAACAAGTTAGATTAATCTATTTTTTGCGCTCAAAAAGAAAAATTGAAACCTCTACCTACGCTACTAAACCCTTTTACAACAGTCAAATAAACTGTAACAGAAAACATGTAAAAGAAACAAGACTGGATTCAATGTGATTAAGTTTGAACTTAAATAATAGATTGATACATTAAACTTATTCAACTATAGCACTATGGGGTATTTATAAATGCCATAAATTTATTAAAATGAATATTCTGTATCAGCGCATAAGTTGTGTGCAGAAATCTATAGATTTTCTTTTTTATTCTTCTCTATTCGACATAGGAATTCAATAACTCGTTTATTTATTTACGTTGCTTTTTCCTTTCGTTAAACAAACAGGATGAAAAAAGCAAACAGGATGAAAAACAAAAATGAAAAACTAAAGGCAAAAAACGTTTCAATTAAACACTTTTTGTCGGCAAAATAAATTTCACTACCATGCACCGCCAAAAGTGTTTTTCATAGTGGGAATTAGATACAAATTTTTGATTTTAAATGAAGTGACGAAATTGTCACACATCCTAAAGCTGAAACATACAAAAACTTTCATATAAATGGAACAAAAATATGAATAAAGAACGAAAATTCATTCCAAAATTTCAATAAGTGACAAAATATTTACCATTTTATTTATGCGATTTTCTTTTTCTGCTAAAGGCAATCAAAACAAAAATAAAAATCATGACATTCCAGAGATACGAATATGAGTAATTATTAATTTCCTGCAAAAGATTAATAATGAAAATTTTTATGAGAAAGTTGTGAAAGCAATTTCGAATTTAATCATACTTTATTTGAAAAACGAAAAATGAAAACTTTTATTTATGTTTACAAAGTCTGGGGGTTTGTGAATGCATTTCATTTGAATTTATATTTTCTCAATTTCCGCCAGCCTAAAAGTTTTAATTTAAGATAAAGTACAAGAGATGAAATAACGTTTAAACAGTTAATTCTGCGAAAAAAAAACAACAGAATCACAAAAATAATGAATAAGCAACAAATATAACAACATGAAATATTTAATTTTATTATAAAAATTTTAAAACTGTTAAAAAAGTTAATGATCATTTGATAGATTTATTAATAGTAAAATTTTTCTTATACTCTTCAGTAAGTAAATTGCGGCATCGATTAAATTAAGTACTATGGAACCAAATATGAGCTATTTAATAATCATAATAAAAAAAAACGAATTTTTACAACAGCTTTAACGACCACTATTTATTTTCCTCAGTACTTAAATGCGAATGGTATCCATGACATTATAAATCACATTGTTAAGGGCACGAACACCCTTTAAAAATGGAATAAAAATAACTCTACTCCATAAAGCTACGTTAGTCAGGGCATGATTCCTTTCGTTTACGAAGAGGTAAGCTCGACTTGTGTCAGCAATCTTTAACTGATACTAAGCATTAACATGCCGGGGTTTTTCGAAATTGTAATACGCAATTTTTGTAGACTGTCAAGGTGACGGGTTTAGGAATGAGCGACAAATCTTCTATTAATTATGGGGCTGACATCTAAGGTATCAAAATCTTAACACTTTAGAATCATAACAATGTCCGTCTATTTAGCCGAGGTCTTTATCTCTGGAAATCTAATAACTTGAACAGACATTTTAAATATGTAGAGCGTATGCAATACAAGGGAGTCCCAATGGAGCAAAATGAAGCTTAGATATTTTAAAAGATTATAGAGAACCATGGTTTTTTATGAACTGAATAATTATCACAATAAAATATTATAGTTTTAACTATAATGTTTTGAAAATAAGATAGATAATTGTTTATATAAGCGCCGAAAGTGTCATACTGCAATCACTTTTTTGAGAGTAGCAATCAACAAACTCTTTTAAATCATTATGAATAGAATTACACTTGCTATTTTCATGCCGCACCTATGTCTCAACGAAAAACCATCTGTTTGTTAGCAAACGATGTTGGAGTGGTAGTCGGAACTAGTTTCGAGTGATTTTAATTTTATATAGCTAAAAGCAGAAAATATCGTTTATATAATGTACTTGATTGTTAATTGAACTTAATATCAAAAAATAATTCACCCATTGAGAGAAAATACGGCTAATTTAAATTTTTTATAATGTTCTGTTAATAAAAAACTTTTAAAGGAATAACATTTAAAACACCTAGAACAAAAATTTCTATGTGGATAAATTTGTTTTGTTCATTCAGTTTAGATGATTTAAAAATTATCAACATAATATAATAATATTAAATAGCGGATTACTTGAAAAGTTACCTTATTCTTGAATCTACTAATATCATTGAATATTCATTAATTTAACTGTTGTGAATTCTGTAGGATTCTCACTTCGATTTTACTGCTTCACTTCTGCACGAAATATAAAACCATTTCTTTCAGTTTTATGGATAAATCGTTATTTGTTTTACCTATTTCTAAAAATTTTTAAATTTTTACAGTCTTGAACATTTAAATTTTCAGAGATTTATGTAAGACACAAAAAAAAAGATTTTTAATTTAAAATTATTTTTGGATTTCACAAGGCTGGTTGCAAACTGATTATTAATGCAGACCAAATTTTTTGATAAATTGTTATGTGTTATCGACTACTATAAATAAAGGCAGGTTATTTTATTTTGTTATCGATCATCTTGTAAAAATTGCTTTGCTATGTATAGCAAATTGCCAAAGATATTGTAACTGTACAATTAAATCGGCTTATATATGTAAGAACGCTTTAATGAGATAAAGAGAAAAGCTTTATGTTTTTCTTTTTATTTATTTATAGATTCAAAATGTTTAAAATAGTAAAAAATATATAAAGCTTAAAATTATTTATTGAAATTAGATAATATTAAATTAGATAAAATTAAATTAGATAATATTTAACACTATTAACACTAATCTATAATCTATAGGCTTATAAAATTTAGTAAAAATTCTTAAAAACGCGTCAAAGCTAGCATAACTTGCTCTGAATACTTCAATTACCAATGGATAAAAATAGTCAATGGAAGGATAGGGAACATTAAAGGAAACTGATCAGACATTCCCTTTTATTAAATTAAAAAAAAGGTTTAAGATTATTCTTCGGCTTTTAAGAGTTAGCAGCTTTATTAGAGCATGTCTACTAGTGTGGAATGGTAGAATTAAGGAATTCCATTGTAGGCCTCGAAGACAAAATAACAAGAACTGTTTTTGTACCGATTCAATTTTATTACTGTGGACTCTATGTATTAGATACCAAGGCCGTATTGCAGATTAGGTTTGACAAGAGAAGTATAAAGATGTTCTATACATAAGGGCAACTTAATCTCTTCGCCCAGCGTTCTATAAATACAAGAACTGCGGGTGCCCTGTTAGTGGTTAACGAAATACAAAATTCAATTTAGCATCCACAGCAAAATACTAATAACTAAAACTACATTCAGTTTGTTAAGTCCGTGACCGTGAAAAATATACGACATGTTTGCAAGATTTCCTCGGAAGAAATAAGGCTTAGCTTCACAAGGACAATGTTATATCAGGCCCCCAAGGCATCTGCGAAAAAATTGTAGGTTTGAAATACCCCTATATGGTGTGCATATAGTAGATCATCAACGGACGGGGAAAATACATAAGGACCCAGATCCCTGCGGCACACCAGATGAAACATAAATTACTTTGAAAGTAAGCGTATTAAAATAAACTTTTTGAGTTCTGTTTGAGCGATATGAATTAATCTACATAAGGAAGTTGTTCGCAAAACCGATATAATCAAGTTTTCTTATTAGAAGTTCATAGTTGATCTTATCAAACGCTTTACTTAAATCGGTGTTAATTCCCATTGAGTAAATCCTCGATTGACCGGCATTGTTAATTCCAAAATATTAGTAACAGTTGAACAACCCCTTCTAAAATCACATCCAATATATATGATACTCGATGTGGGAGACGATTAGTAATTGTCTGCCCAAAAAGTTCAGGTATAGCGCTTAGTTTACTAATACCCCTGTAATTAGCAACAGTATTCCCACAATCAGATCTAAACAATAGAATAATATACGAATTCCTCCATATTTTAGGAAAATAACCAAACTTTAATGATATGTTAAAGATTATTGTAAGAGGTCCTACCAGTGCCAAAGCATATTCGTCAAGAATGCAACGGAATACTATCCAAACCATATTCTCATCAAAATTTTAGCCTTTTCAAATAACCCAGAACTGTTGATTCATCAAGACAGACATTTGATATACCTCATTGTGGCACTTCGAATAGTTGATAAGAGTTGGATTCATCAAAATTATTATCAGGGTAGGTGGCAGAAAAGAAATCTGCAAACAAATTACGTATCATCAGCCCATCATCAGATTCAAACTTCTGATACATCATAACAGCGGAAAATACCACTGACCCCAATCTGGAGTTGTCAAATATATAGAAAGCTCCCGGATGCGGCTTTTAAAGAAATATAGAAAACTTACTTATCTTAAAAATGAAAAACATAATTTTATTCCGGCAACCGAAGTTTCAATTTTTCAAGTACAATTAATATCATCTCCAATATTTAAATTTAGCATAGAATCAAATCATACATTATCATTCTTAATAAAATAAACATTTTAATTTCATTTATAGAAAAGTTGAAAATATATTAACAAAAGCCATTGTGTTAATAAAACTTCAAACGTGAGATAACGCAATTTCAAAACTTTAAATTAAATTTATCAATTGCGAATTACAAAGAAAGTTTTGGAATGTTTTTGGTTCATCGCTTTGGCAAGCACATATACGTGCTGTCAGTAAAAATTTAACAAAATATACAAAAGTATTACAATAAAATATAAAAGTTTTAACATTTTGACCTACTTAATACTGTGCCGTACTACGATGGAGACGAAAATTATGCAAAATATTTATAAAGAAGAAAAAAAGATGTGGAGGATTTTTTCCTTTATTTTATTTCGGTGTGTAGATGCTGTATCTTAAACCCTCATGAGGGATTTTTTGTTTTGTTGTACTTTATAAAACATCCTTAAGATGTGGAAAATATTTGCAAATTATTTTCTTTTATATTGCCAAACCAAAATTACATTTTAATAACAAGATTTGCTGGCATATTTATTTTTTATGTTGTTTTTATTTAAAAGATTTCCGTAAATCCAACTGATGACAATGGGGATTTTCTTTTATTTCGTTTGTGGAACGATTTTATTACTTTGTTTTTTTTTTTTTGTAAAGTCATTCTTAGATATTCTAATGCCAATTTATCTGGGCAGCATATGTTTCAATAGGCCATCAAATATTATTGTATTAATGAAAAAATGTTAAAATATATATTTAGGAAGTACCAAGGAAGAAGTTAATTTAAAATATAAAAAATTTTAAAGAACAGATGCTTATCGTTATTCATTTTCCATGTTAATATTGGTGCAAAGCAAAAAAAGTTAAAGCATTGGAACAGTGAGTGCGAAAGTAAACTAGGAGAAAGTGATAATTAATCATTGTATGTAGAAAAAAATTATCTTTCGGAAGGGTTTTTCAACAAGAAGGTTGTTTTCTAAACAAAATAAAACAAAAGAATTTTGATTTAAATGATTCAAATTGTGTTACGAAGAGAAAATTTCAGCAATTATGAATGGAGTATGATATGTGGCAAATTTCCACCACGACCACGCTGACAGAAGTTGATTCTTTCATCAAGGTTTTTAATCAATTTTTGCAAAATAGTAGTTGAGTGTTTTCTTTGAAAGGTTTGTTCCTTTGAGCTTAATAAGATATTGTATATATTGCTTTCACTTAAATTGGTATGATAAATAGATTTTATTTGCAGCGTATTCTATTTCAATTCACAGATTTCATGAAGTTTTTAAACAGTATTATAATATGAGAATAATTTACTTTCTAAATAAAAAGGAGAAATTTGAAAACAACGAATTTAAGCCTAACACAAATATTTTTTCATTTGACTGTTTAAATTAAAATTAATAATTATTATAGAGTTAAATATTGTTGTATTTTCATTAAATAAGGTAAATAAATACTGATTGTCATTTCTATTGGTGTAGCCTTTATTGATGGCTGTTTGTTCGGTGTGATCGGCAAGCACTTTCGACGTTATGAAATCATTTTCAAGCTGTGTTCTAAACTGTATTGATGAATCAATCTAGGCATTTAGGTAGTTCTCTCATTAGGGTCGCATCTCCCCCCGGGATGGTTGTGGATCACACAACCGTCTAAACTTGTGTCTTGTAAAAGGGAGCCCAGTTCCCTTAGGCTGGTAGGAGCCAACTGGAAAATTCACTATATTTCCACCGAAATCAGTAAAGCCCCAGAGTTCCGCTATTTGTTTCTTTAGGCATTTAGCTGTTCTCTGACTGATCATTGAGGTAGGCCCTTCGGGAGTATCGTGGGGGCTATGTGTTTCGTAGTCCTTCTTTTAATTTGTGGGTCGGATCATTCGCAATGAACACAATGAATGATCCAGGTCCAGTGAGTATGAATGCCGTCGTGTTCTTAATTATATTAAGCGTCATGCGTTCTGGACCAAGAGTTGGATAGTCTCCGACTCTTCAGCAAGGAGTGAAAGCTGCGGCCTACTCCGGGCTTTTGAAGTTGCAACTAGGATTGACCGGAGGATATACGTATCCGAAGGCCTTCTAGGGCGAGGATGGCGCTACATTCCATCACAGTGGTAATGCTCCACCATCTAATTAATAGAAGAAAATTCGAAAATTATTCACAACTTAAAATATTTATAAGAAAGATACTAAAGTGTTCATTTTGTCTTATTATTAAACGTTGATTTTATTGCGGCTCCAATTCTAATAAAAACTTACCAAGAAGTTAGTACTTTACGTCAAAACGTCTGAAGATAAATTCAGTTCCTATTCTATGGGGTTATTTGAAGTCGTGTGAGTGCCAAGCAGCTCACAATCAATCAATCAATTAAGCCACATTAAGCCAAAAATAGGAAATGTTTAGGCAATATCATAGATAAGATTGCTTATTGGCTATTAAAGATGAAGATACTGTTGGATGTCTTTACTTTATGTATAATATGTACAGTCAACAAAAAATAACTTGTACTCTTACCAACTTAGAATAAAGAAAATCAAATTAATAAAAATATGGGAAAAAAGAAAGATTTATTAAACACAAATTAAAACTTGAGATCCATATTATAAATGTTTATCAAAATTGGTTTTGTAAAAATATGTCAATTTTCTTGGACAAAAAAAAACTTGTACACTTTTTATTTTCTTTGCACAAAAAGTCTCGTTACAAATCTTTTACTCGAGAATTAATTAAATCGAGTTTGAAGTTAGGCAATTTAACTAGTTGGTTACGCATTTTCGAATATTGAAAAAGAAAATGGAGAAAAAAACAAATTTCAAAAGATATAAAAGAATCGATTATAAATCTATGGGAGGAAAATAATTCAATACGTGAAATCGGGAAAATAGTTAAAAAAAAACACAGTACCGTATACTACTTAATAAAAACCTGGAAGTAGTCCCCCCAAAAAAATAAATACTCCACAGACGGTATGAAATTTCCTCAATTTGAAAGAATTGTATGGATATGCAGCTCGCAAGGAACCCCAACTTTCCAAATTAAATACCCGTCTAATGTATGCCAATGAGCTTATTGGCAAAGACAATGCTTTCTGGGAAACCGTTATTTTTACAGACGAATCTAAATTCAATATATTTGGCAGCGACGGACGAAAATTTGTATGGAGAAAGAATTTGAATTTAAAGCCACGTAATATAACGTATACTGTTAAAAACGGTGGTAGAAATGTAATGGTTTGGGGTGCTATGAATGAAGGAAAACCTTGTTTTTGTAGAAGAAAACAGGAACAAAATGGATTATTTAACTATTTTAAAAAACAATTTGGCTCAATCTGCTCAAAAAATGGGTTTAGGTGATAGCTTTGCATTCGTTTAAGATAACGATCCAAAGCACTAAGCCCTTGTAGTAAATGAATGGCTACTTTATAATACGAAAAAAGTATTCCCTCATTCTCCACAAAGTCCAGATTTAAACCAGATAATCATTTGTGGTCATATATGAGAACTAAACTAAAGGATTACCACATTTCTAGCGAAAAAACCTTAAATATCGCCTTAAAAGACATATGGAGTTCTATTTTTGGAGATGTTACAAAAAATCTGGTCCATTCAATTACGCAAAGACTCTTTGCCGTTAAAGAAGCTAAATGTCAAAACACAAAATACTAAAATACGTAATATTTTTTTATTTATTGTTATAAGTTGGAAGTTTTATTCTTACTGTACAAGTTTTTTTTTGTCCAAGAATTTTGAACGAGTAACTAAAATAAATTACATTTGACGTAACAATAAAATGTTATATTGATTGAAAATAAAATCTTAAGGAAAGCACAATTTCAAAAAATTTCAACAGATACCTGTTATAAAAGTTTGAAGTAAAATCATCTTTAGCTCTTCAACTTTTTTAAGATACTACTTTTTGCTTATAAATATTTCAGCTTAAATACTAAAAATTAAAATTTTTAAATAATACTACTCCTCATGCGTTGCTCTCTTAGCATAAGTTTTCCTTTTCTGGCTGTTGTATGTACATTAAATTGTTAATTATAATTTCGTCATAGTATAATATCAGATCATAATATACCACTAGTTTCCACTTTCAATTTCTTTAATTCAACTATAAATAAAATGCTTTTTTCGTTGACGTTTTACTGGCAGAGGATAATGCGAAAATAAACAAAAACTTAAAAGGACTTCGCTTAGCAGTGGTATTTAGCTATGATTCAGTGAATATTTTCAGTTGTTAAGTGTCTCAAATATATACATTTTCAAACAGTCCTATTTTGGCATCATTCATGTAAAGTACTGCAAGCTCAACTTGTAATCCTATAATACTCTTCTATGTTCAAGATGATTCGATGTATATTCGGAAATCGATATTTCCATTTATTCCACTTAATTCATCTTTCATATTTTCTAACAAGCACATAAAGAACAGGTAATTGTAGTGTAAGGAATAATTTATGCACGCTTTTCGAACTAGGACAACATAAATTTAAAAAATTGTTTTAATTACTTAATCTGTAAAAAAAAAATTAAATATTATTAACCTAATGCACATATTTAGTTGAGATTAATTTGGATTGAAAACAAGTTTTGTTCAAAAATTTCACATGTATATAAAGCATCTTCGTCTTCAATATTAGCAGAGCAACATTTCAAACAATATCATCATTTAATTTTAAAGCATATGCCATTAATCTTTCAGATAATGTATACAAAACTTGTGATAATGTCTTTTGCTATGCGCCTTTGTATGAGATAAATAGATAGACATTTAATTGGCGCCACAATGATTATGGTGTGGTATTTGCAATTCAATACTTGTAGTTAAGAAATTTAAATAATTTCATTTTTGCTTTAATTGAAAAAGTGTGTTTCTCTCAAACAGGTCTCTGATATTTTTTACTCTAGTATAAGATCATTAAATAATTTGTCATGTTTGTTTAACATATAATAAATTATTATAAACTTTTTGTTACATCTTGCAGCAGTTTTGAATTAATGTGCCATTATTATTAAAAGATGTTTATTGGGGAGTCAAATATAAAAATAATAATGATTTTATCAACAGTGACAATTTTTACAGAAAGGTTACTGAAATATTACAGCCAGTATATTGAGTTAAAAGAAAATAATATTTGAGCGTTTCATATATTAAACTTGAAATTTTTACGTCTCAGGAGTGGAATAATTTTTGCGTTTATAAAAGTATCCGAAAAGTAATAATGACGCAATGCTGCATTCAGAGGATCTTATAGAAATTAAATGCCTTCGATACATTGTGCTTCCAATTAAAGAGCAAAATAAGATATATCGCACGTGCTTTTGAGGTATTGTTTCCTTGGATTTATTATTCTTGTTTTTGGCGTACATTTTGCCTTTTTAATCAAATATATTGAAATAAAAACAGTCTTTACATGATGTGAATAAAATTTCTTATCGTTCCTTACGTACTGCAGGTGCCAGGTGCCAATTGATATGTCTTGATGGAATCTCACCATCATGTGTGTCATCGGAGGTAAAAGGGAGCCCAGTCCCCAAAAGGCTAGCAGGAGCCAACTAGACAACTTCACGTTATTTCTACGTGAAATTGTTTTGTAAATTCGACTAGCAAGGAATCATGGTCGAAATGGTTAACCAAGCAAATTTTATGTCTTCCATGAATTCTTCTTTGGCACTATATTGATTTCCAAAAGCATAGAGTTTACGAGCTAGCCATGCCCACGCAATGATGTTAAGGTCCGGCGAGTAAGGGGGCCAATCGAGCACATTAACATTTTGATCGCGTAGCCATAATTTTATCGCTCGGCCTGTATAAATTGGTGCATTGTCCTACTGGAATGTCCGCTGTAAGCTTGCAAAAATTATTTGAAAATGAGGAAATGCTTCTTATAACGCTCCAATATAGCAACTAGCATTCATGATGCTAGACGAAAATTTCAGTTCACAGGTACTATAGTAGGATATGGCTCCCCAGACCAAAACGTTTCCTACTCTGCTATGACAACGATCCTCTTAATGTTCCTCTTTTTGGAGATCATGAAAGTAATAGTTGAAACCGTCAGGTCCCTCTAAATTTAATTTTTGCTCATCTGGAAAAACTACACAACGCTAAACGGCGTTCTACGTTAAGCGAAATCTACAATAATTCAAGCGTATATTTTTAAGAGCATCGTTAAGTCGTAGTTTTTTTTCTTAAGTTTTAGTTGCTTTAAATGTTCAGCCTTCGAAATTACATACTGAACTGTTTTTGAGCCTGCTGAAACACTAGTTTATACAGACTATTCGTGAGAAATTGATAATGCTGTGAGAGTAGAACATTTATCAGATGTACACTTTTAATACGGCCTATAATATTTTTACCGTAGCTTAACACATTCCGTAAAAATTTAAATACCACATTTCGGCTTTTTTTGATTCGTTCAGCAAGTTTGTGGAACGATATTCTAGATTCCTTATAAATTATGATTTTAATTTTTTCTGCTTCTGTTAAAGCTCTCCTTCGACCCGTTTAAAAATAAATTCCCTAAAATAACTCAATTTTTATTAATTTTAATTGATACTCAAGATAACTAAAGTTAATGCTGGAGTCCTAATAAAATAACACCAAAATTGCAGTCAATTTTGGTAAATCCTGTAGGCTAGTAGGTAGCTTGTAAATATGAGGGTTGTGGGTTCGATTCCCAACGAAGACCTTTGTTTTTTCACTACAAAATTAAAAATTGACTGTCGGTGGGGCTGCTCAGCGATGAAGGCATAGTCACTGGTCGCTGTGCTGTCTTATATACGGCAGTTAATTTCCGACTATCCTTCTACTTTCACCACCTATTTCATCTATTCTCTATCCCTTTCCTAAAGAATGTAGCACGGTACTTGACTAAATAGGCATTGTTGCCTGAAGTGCTATTTCTCTTTAAAAAAAAAAATTATAACGCGACTTTTCCAGAACAAAAATTTGTTTTCACAGCAAGTAAAAAAAAACATCTTTAAAACACAAAACAAATCACCCATAATTGGTGGCAAATATCGAAGAGAATTGCAGTTGTAAAAAATGCACAGGGGGTCCTATTCATGTAGCAAGAAGTGTATATAATATAATGCCAATTACAAATAAGTTGAATTATCGATTTCCTTTCCCCGTGAATCCAGTTTATTGTTGTTGTAACGAAATTTTGAAATATTTATTAAAAATAGTCTTTAATAATTAAATAAGCTGTAATTTTTTGCTATAAACGCATCCACATATTGAATTTATAATAATAATAATAAAACAATGAAAAAAGAACTTGGATATCAACATTTTCCTGTTTTGTCTAGAAAAAAATTATCGGATTAGAACAGTAATCAGGACACCAATCATATAAAGTTTTTTAACTAAAAATTCTTTCTCTTTGGGCCTTAATTAGTTTTGTTAACAATTATGTTTAACCGTTTGCTGACGTTTATTTTAAACTTAATTCTCATAAAGTAATATTAAATATTTTTTTTTTAATTTTCTTTTGTTTACTTTTTCTTGATAAAAACAGCCAATTGCAGCCGTTTGCATGCACCCAAGCACTTAGCACTTCATAAACCACAATCACCGTAGACGGTATATAATTAAATGTTAAATGAAAGCTTTTAGCATCTAACTATAAGTCTTGTAAAGTAATATTATGATGTTATTAAAGCAATTTCTCACGAATACAGCTACGAATGATTATCTTGGTGCAACTCGTTCATTAATTGATTGTGCAGACTTCACTCAATGTTTAAGAAATTTAAAATCAACAAATAACCAATAAAAATTGTTAAAGTATCTATTGATAGGAATTGAACAGCTTATTTTTATGTGATCACTAAACGCATTTTGTATTTTAAGCGGCCATCGTCTTTTACTTACATACCCGGTAAAGAATTATCGAACACTTTGCAATACCATTTTTACTTAAAAATTAATAAATAAATAAATACTTAAATTTTATTATTAATATGTGAAAAGCAAATTAAACAATCCATTTAGTTTTCAAGTACGGTTTACATAGAATTATTGGTACAAAAATCCTTGTTTGAAAAAAAATGGTACGCTAATGTAGCGTATCATTTATAGAACACAAACTATTAATTTGTGTTATCGTTTCTGTACATATACATGGTTTAAATATGAAATATGTGTACGTTATTGTTTTTTTTTTTTTGGTATTTTAATCATGGTCTTAAAAATACCAAATTTAAAAACTTTAGCGTACTTTAGTGTTTACTAAAGAGAGTTAAAAAATTACTAAATTACCTCAAACAATAGAAAACAAAGTTCCCAGGTATTAAACAAACTATATCCGAAATAGTTATTTATTCAAAGTGGACTTATTTTAGTACTTACTCACTTTAGTATTTACTTACTTTAGTACTTACATACTTTAGTACTTAATTACGTTAGTACTTACTTACTTTAGTATTTACTTACTTTAGTATTTACTTACTTTAGTACTTACTTACTTTAGTACTTGCTTACGTTAGTACTTACTTACTTTAGTACTTATTTACTTTAGTACTTACTTACTTACTTTAGTAAGTATTTTAGGACTTAGTTAAGTAAAATTCTGAATATTGAAACATAGTTAATTGTCATCAACATCATAACTTTACTGCATTTGTTATTATGCGTAAATTCTGCTTATACAACAAAATAATTTAATTTATATTTTGTTTTGCATTTTTTTCAAATAGTCAAAAATTGAAAGTTCCCATGCCTGATGCAATTTTATATTATTTACATTAGGTGTGTCTGCGTACTTTTCCAGTAGCCAATTCTTAGTAAATTTTTTTGGGAGAGTAAGAACAATGTTACTCTGTCGGCTGAGAAAATCTGAAAAAGTACGCAGACAGTATCCAGTGAAATTTTGCAAGAAAACAGCTGATCGATGTGTAAACAATTGAAATAATAAAGCAAAAGAATTGTGGCGCATGTGTACGGAACGTTGGAACGTTTCTACCAATAAAAGGTTTTGTTTATTATATTTTATTATAAACATTAAAAACAAACACATTATTAACTACTTACCTCTGCCATTGCTAAATTTCAATTTTTATTTTCACTTCACAACAATTATTTAATTCAAGCATTATATGAAAACAGCTGTTCAAAGTAGTTGCAAAATCTTGCAAGCAGAAATTTCTCCAGTAACATTTTGCAAGTTCTCTGACTTTCAACTATCAAAAAATGATCTTTTTAGCTTTTTTTTTGCAAGAGATTTCGAGTACGCAGAAAACATTTTGCAAGATTTTGCAACATTTTGCACAAAATGATGCAAAATATGTGTACGCAGACAGACCTATTATTTGTTTTTCGAGAATGTGTTTTTCAAAAGTAAAATGCTGTTACGTATCAAAGGTAAGGTAAGTACAGCAAAAACTTAACTATTAATTTTGATTTTAGAGCCTTTTTGAGTAGTGCGAACACTGTGATCTTGAAAATGATTGCAAACCCAATCTTAAGGGATTAGAAAGAGTCCAGGTTTATTTGTAGTGAGTGAATAAAGCGCGAGTGTCTGTTATCGTGTAGAAAACTTGAAAAATAATTAAATCGCTTCTATAACTTAAACCGAGAAAACGATATGTTATTATAAAAAGATATCTTAAAACACCTAGAGATGAATATAGTGAAGCCTGAAGGAAATGAAATAAGGTAAATTTTCATATATATATATTGCATGCGAAGAATTTAATTGCGCTGGATTATAGAAATTAAAATCCAAATGAAAGATTTTCGGAAAATTTTAAAACACAACAAAAAGGTTTTATTTTCATATGATGAGAAACTTTAAAATGTAAAGAAAAGTTAAAATCACCAAATATATAATATGAAATTGTTGGAATCCCAAAAAGAACCTAGTAATTCGATAAGTACACTGACAAAAAAACAAACAATTTCGAGATTTAGTGTATATCAGTCAACGCTTCCACATTATCCTTTTTTAGAATCAATAGAATATGACAAGAATTAAAATTTTTTATTAAAAACTTAATTGTCTGCCCTTAAGTTCTTCAAGTAGAGTTCAATAGAAACTTAAGAACTTATTTGCTTAACGAAAGTTACACTTGCTCGTGGTGTCAGTTAATTAGCAAAATAAAGACCGATTGCTACAATTTAATAAGACCATGAACATCTCTTAAAAGTTAAATATAAATGACTATCAGCTTGTGAATTGAGAAAATTAAAATTTGATTGTTGAAGAAAACTCACCCTTAAATTTTATTTCCCCACTAAACTTTTTCTTAAAAATGATATTTTTGCATATTTTAAAATTTTAAAAAGTCATTTAAACAATAACAACACTTTTTAAATATTATACTTATTGCAAGGGGTAATTTAAAATTTTACTTCAATAACATTTTATTTTGAAACTTTAGCTAAAATAAAGAAATCATACAAATAAGAAAAATTAAAAGCTCTTGTGAGGGTAATGAAATAGCAGAAGAGCAGCAAGTGCATCGTTAAGCTGCATCATTTTGTGGTTTTAAATTGAGAAAGTCTTAATGTTGAAAGCATTTCTTTTTTATCCTTCAGAATAAAGTTTAAGCATTTTTTTCATTTTGTATTATAACAGCTAGTGTTATTTGTTTGTATATTTTCTATCTATTCTATTATTTGTAATAATGTGATTTTTGTTTGATTTTGCAAAACAAAAAAAAAAACGTTTTCGAATAGCTTCCATTTATATATTTTTGGCATGAGGAATGCTTTCTTCCCATACAAGATATTTGTAATGCTTGCTTTGACAAAAAACAAAAACACAATCTCCTTTCTATGATGAGTTTAATAGACCATCTTTCTTGCTGCTATCATGTGTTGATGTTGTTTTTAACTCTTAAAAATTCCTACACATTCTGTTTATAACAATTGCTTTAGCTGTTTTTGTTTTTTGTTTTGAATCGTCTTAATGCACCCGGAGTTGTTTCTGTTTATATTTGGAAGTATTATGAGCTCACGTTTAAATTGTTAGCAACCTTTTGTTGCCGTTGATGATGATGATGTCGTGTAACCAACAAATTGGTTTTTGAAGTGTTGCCTTGTGCCTGCTTCGTACTTGTTTCATGTGTCACAATATAATAAATGCATCTTCCGTTAAAGGTAGAGTTTGTCTGTCATTCATTTTACAAAAACAATTTAAATACATGTTTGCTTTATTAGGATTTCATATATTATTGGCACGAGCTTAAATAAATATGCAGACAGACATTCCATACACAAAAAATATACATAATAAAAATAAAATGTAAACAAAGCAACTCTCAACCAGACACCTATTAAGTTGATATAATATTGATGTGTATACATATATTATTCTTATTACTTAAGAAGACACGCTTTAAACATGATAAGAAAACCTTGATAATAATGATATAACGATGTGAATTTTTTATTCATATTTTGATAACCCTTTAATAAGTTGGATATTTATAGTTTTAAATAAAAGATTAGAGTGTTTATATTATCATATGTGTTAGTCTGGGTTATCCTTTTTCAGTTGCAAAACAGAATATTTATGACAATCATAAGAGTAAATTGAGTCAGAGACGGTCTGGAATATCTATTGCTGTCGCTTTCAATATTTCATACGTCAAAAAGACTTTAGTACTGTTAAAAAAGTACCCGAATGTGGTCATTTAAATTTGCGATGGAACATAATAGCAAGATCAATGATTTAATGAACTTTCAACAGTATTGTCCTATGGATGTGTATTATAGCTAGAGTCCAATATTTCATGATTAAAGTTTTTAAAATTCCGGTCCAATATCAGACCTCAAATGTCTGGTCATTAGAATCTTTTACAGTGTTACGTTATGTATTATAAATATACTTAAGATTATGGGACGCTGTCGACTTCTTCGAGGAAAAGGAGGACGAACTTTTGAACATATTTTGCAAAAGTCATGTTGACCTGCATATAAAAGTGAAGTAGATAATGGTGGAAATGTTTTAGGTGGCTTTGTCTGTCAGTGTCAGTGTCTGTCAGGGGTCTGATGGCGTGATTGGGCCGTTTTTTTTGGAAAGTGAGGCTGGAAATAAGGCACAGGTCAATAGATCACGCTATCGCAGGATGCTAACTACTCAATGTTGCCCTATTATTGACGACGTGGATATCACACAGCCAATAAAACGATCAATTTATTGCATAATTTCACGACAACCAGCAGGTAAGTGGCTACCCAGATCGTATAATTTAACACCACTGGATTAATTTTTGTGGGGCTATGTTAAAGACAGAGTTTATACGCAGCGTGGTTGCGGTGGACATTTGCCAAATATAATTTTCGTAATACAATAAAAATTTGAATCATCTTGATCATGTTTTTTTGTTTTATTTTGTTTCAGAAAACAAAGTTCTTGTTGAAAACCCCTTTATAAGTAAGTTGGTAAGTTGGGCCTAACCTTAGTTTCCCTAGCTAAATTTACATTTAAAAACACGTGTTAGTATTTTGATTTAATACATTTAAAAACCGCCTATTACTCTAAAGGTTTTTAAAAATAACAAGAAAATGTGAATGTTATAATGTTGCAATGATGTTTGTAGAAATGCCATATAATTGAAAATATTGTTTAGACAAGTGTTGCAGCTCGACTACAAAGGGATGTTGCTTTAGCGTGAATAAAAACATCGAATGATGGAAATTTCAAAACACTTTCACAATTGAAAAGCGATTACAAAGCCAAGGACACTAATGCAAATATTTTCATTAAGGCAATGAATGTTAAAGGAATAAGTAAAAAAAAGCATTTTTATAAAGAAAAAGGAGTATATTGAAAATAATTCAAAGGACGTCATCTAAAATAAACATGAAGAGGAAAAGGGATTTCTATAGCTCAAGCATAAAGGCAAAACAAAAAAGTAAATATTTCCAGCAGCTACTTAACGTGTTCATGCGAGGTAATAAAAACAAATCGGCAAATACATTATAAAGAGTAAACGAGATGGTTTTACCACTTTTAATGTCACATATTTTGTTTTAAACACAGATAAAGAGGGAAGAAAAATGTTTGGGTTGTTATCTGCTACAGTGCCTGGAATAGGGTGTTCTACCATTCTTGTTATTACTTTAGCTTATAGTTCGCAATAAAATCTGCTTGATACCTTTTGTCAGTCTACTGTTGGTAAATATAACATAATTCACTCATTCATGATTTAGCTATCATAAGACATCATGTATTTATTTGTTTCGTAACATATAAAATCCCTATTAGTAAATATTGATTTTATGGTCACAATGATAAAATATTAATCATTGTTAGATTCCTGAGATAAGTACAGCTATTTGCTGATGATCAATTGAACTATTTTAAATGAAATAACTTCACTTGTTGCAATATCACTATGTGGCCACTTGAAATGAAATTTTATTTTACACAAGCACCACAGTTCCTTTTAAGCAAATAATGCCAATCACAATATTTATCTTGTAGACTTACTTTCTTTAATTTATTTTTGTTTGCAAATAATAGCAAGAAACATGTTTGAAGTTGCACTTGAGACTTAAAGACCATATTAAACGCGTGTTGGCTCTTAAGTGTCTGAATCAAACGGGTTCTTTAAAGTTTTAAATAAAATGTTTTATCTTAAAAAATTTTCAATTACATTAATTTTGTTGTTGGTTTTATATAATGAGGAAATTTTTATTTTAATTGGCCTCTTTGATATGTCAAATATTTAAACAAGTGTGCTTTTAATCATTTATGTTTGATTACAGAATTATTATGCTTTGGAACAATTCCTTTTAAATTAATTCAGACACTTCCGGCAGTTTTACTCATAATTATAAAATGACAAAATTTTAATAATTTGGATGGTAGAAGATGAGTTTATATAAAACACTATAAGACACTTAAAATTGATTTTAGCTGTTATAGTGTAAAAATATGACAAGTAAATTATGGTATTTGTAAAATATGCCTTTAAAAATGTAACAAACCATCGTTAGTGATTATTTTCGAGTCTAAAGAATATCTAAGGATTTTTTTGAAGTAAATCTACACCATTTTATCGGGTTTTGCAATAAGAAGTTTGTTTTTCAATTATAGCAAGACCAACAACATGATAGTTTTGAGACTGCTATTAAGAACGTGGTCGTTAAATTTGTGCCGACAGGCTCGGCACAAAATGTGTAAATACCAGCATGTCTCCGACCGGGTCGTTCAACTGAAAACGTAGCAGACGTGAGCCACAGTATTGAAGCAGATGCAAATTTGTCAATTCCTCGACGTTTTCAACAATTGGCGTTATCCAAAACCACCACATTGCGAATTTTGTGTAAGGATTTAACTTTGAAGCCTTACAAAGATGAACTGACCGGTCAAAAACCGGCTGGTTTTCTTGAAAAAAATTATTTTTTCAGACGAAGCCCATTTACACCTGTCAAGATATGTCAACAAGCAAAATTGACATATTTAGGCTTCGGAAAACCCTAGAACAATTATTGAAAAGCCTTTGCATGCTTAACGTGTTACTTTGTGGTGCGCTATGTGGCCTAAGGACGTATTTGGGCCGTTTTTTTTTGTGGATGAGGCTGGAAATGCGGTACCGGTCTACGGATCACGTTATCGCAATTTTGGCATATTATTAACGACGTTTATATCACTGACATGTGGATTCAACAGGACGATGCCACATATAACACAGCCAATGCAATGATCAATTTGTTGCAAACCAAATTTCCCGATCGCATAATTTTACGGCAATCAAGAGTTAAGTGGGCAGCCAGATTGTGTGATTTAACACCACTGCATTGATTTTTGTAGGGCTGTATTAAGGATTTTAGCACTCAAACTCAAAACTCAAAGTTCACGGAATAAAACCGACATTTTACCAAGAAGTGAATAAAAACTTTGATGAAAGAATCGACATCTGTCAGCGTGGTCGTGGTGGACATTTGCCAAATATCAATTTTCATTCATTTCATTCATTCAAAATCATCTTAATCTAAATTTGTTGCTTTATATTGTTTCAGAAAACAAACTTCTTATTGAAAAACCATTTATGTCCGCCTAAAATTTGTTATATTCAATCGGCTGGTTCATTTTAGTAAGGCAAGTTCTATTACAGATAAATCGAAAAATCTGCAATTTCAGTTCTAAAATTGATTTCATGATAATCAATTTATGGGAGTAATATACTGGATATTCAGTTTAGTTTGAAATTTAAGGGTGAAAGAAAGTTATAAAAAAAGACCAAAAATTGTCCGAAAACTAGAAAAATGTCATAATTCAGCAAATTGAAATCTACTTCGCCTAATTGGAAAATAATATATTGCTCTAAGAGGCTTTAAGCAAAGTTTTAACGTTTACTGGAAACTAAGGCCGTAATTGACTACTGTCAAACATTTATTTATACAAAAATCAAAGCGAGAAATAAAAGATTAAATGGCACAGGGTATACAATATTAAAAGTTAGCGGATCAATGAAAAAGCCATAAAGGTGAAACACAAGTTGCCACAATAAAAAAACAAACTTTTTGTTGAAAACACTATTACTCTAATCAGTTAATTTTGCATATGTGAAGCGTGGAAATACAATGTGTTCACTTATATATTGTTTCTTTTTACTGCAGTGAATCTCTTTTCATTATACTTAAATTAATACAACATTTGAAAATAATGTTCCTTTTAAAGTTTGGAATTGTTTATGTACATAGTTTTATACTAAACATTTCGAATAGTCATAACATTAAGAATTCTCTTTGTTTTACCATAAAACATCTACTATAATCTGATAACTGAACATAATCCTTAGCTAAAAGTTCTCACATTTATTTACTCTTACCAAACTCAACTTTGCACTGACACCAAATGATAGATGGTGTTTTAAGTCACATAAACCCATAGTCCAAAATGCAAATACATAAACACACATACATATTTATTTGTGTATTAAATGCTAAACCATTTTGAACAAAAGTCAATACCCTGCACAATATTTTAGAGTGGTCATTTAACAAATCGAACATGACAATGTGAGAAATCATTTTGAATATTCTCGCTCAATTTCATGCTCCTTCTTTAACAAGAAAGAAATTGTTTGTATTGCAGCAGACAGCCAGTGAAAATGCAAACCCGATTGTAGCATTCATTTTTCGAAAGATGAAAACTAATCCTTTGTATGTCATTACAATAAATGTTATACAGACGCTGAAATTAAATTAAAGGATTAGAATTGTAGACAACGTTATGTATGGCATGATTTCACAATTGCAAGCAGTTCATAAATACACTGAATAAATTCAAATCATTTAGTACAAATTGTAAAGTTTTGATTTTTATGTCATTTGGGGTATAATGCACATGATCAATTGAAAGTTTGAGTTATACTTATTCACTTTATTCATTTAGAAACTTTGGAATATTTTTTAATGTTTCATTTATGTAACGTTTATGTACTTCTAAATAAAAGAAATTTATTTGCCATTTAAAACCGACCACTTACATCCGAAAATGTGAAATATAACAAATGGAATATTTCGACAAAATAACATGTCTAACAATTTAGAACTTGACATGTTTTTTGCACATTGTATTATTTTTTAAGCAGCATTTAAAATTGCTCTAATTAGTTAATTTGCACGAATAGTTAGAATCAGCTTGCATTATCTGTGAACAAATTTTTAGTGATGCTCTTATTTAAGAAAGTCTAAATTTTTTAAGTTTGTAAATGTAATAATAATAATAATATAATAATCATTTATAACGTATTTTTGCTATTTAGGAGGCCAGTAAAATTTTACTGGTACTACAATACATATTTCAGTATCAATAAAAATTAATTGATCGATGCATTTTGTTGAGAGTTCATGGAAATGATCATATTTATTTCGGTGAAAACCGTCCTTATTAGCTGTTCGTTACGATTGGTGAGCACTTTTGTTGAGATGGCATCATTATAAGGATGCGTTTTAGATCATACTGGAGAGTTAGTATCAGGTATGTTAGTATAAATAGTTTTGGGTTTAGGTAGTGTTTTCATTAGGCTCGTGTCCATTTATGAAGGTTAATTGCCCGTTACACAGCACTTTATGTGGGTTTAATTTAATATTATCCTCTTTCAATATTAGATAGGTAAGAGTGTCCGTATGAGAGTATTTTCCGTTTGGTAAAGTGGTGTAAAACTTGTTGTCTGAGGTCGTGTTTACCTGTTCGCTTATAATGTCACTGTTAAAAGTTCTTGTTTTGTAGATTTTTCGTTCATTTTTGCAAGGATGCAGTAATGTCATACTTTCATCTACTTTCCCTATTGCGTATCGGTGTCATAGCCCATTTTACTCCCCACTGGAAACAAATTTGTCACATGTGTCAGTCGATATCTTAGAGTGTTACTGGTTTTTAATGCGGTGAGTAAATCTTCCTTGTGAAATAGATTAGTTAATGTATATATTTCTGGTCGTGTATAAGTGAAACTGTGTCGTTGTGTTAATTATCTCTTTGTCTTAAATATTCCTGTTTTTAATGTTATATTGTCTAAACGGTTTGTCGATAGTAGTGGATTTACAGCCGTTGTTTTTAGCAATGGTGTAAATTTTGTCAAGTTCTCTGTTGTACTTATCTGAAGTAAGTAGGGTTATCGTAAGTTTGTCTATTATATGTCTAAATGCTGCTAGTTTATCTTAGGTAGAATGATTCGTAGTTGGTTTTCTGTAAAAGTCAAACGTTAAACAGTCAGTCATCGTACTATTGTGATGTCAAGATAATTAAAGTTTCTCTCTTGTTATTTTCCCTTTATATTGTTTTTTTTTACAATTGGGCTTCTGCGAAAACTTCCCAAAGCCTTTCCGTATACAAATTGCGATAAAAGAGTGTTTGAATGAATCATTTTTTTGCAATATGATACAAATACGAACAATTATATGTTTCATACTTGGGAAACTTTACCTAAACTTTAAAAGTTTAAATCCAATAAATTTATCAAATAAATTTAATAGAAATGTAGGAAAGTAGAAAGTGATAGTGTTATTTATTTCTATTATTAATAACTGTATATAATTTTGTTTGATATCTTGTTTTGGATAGAAAGCTTTTGGTCTACAATTAGAAATACAAGTACTTGTTGCTTACTCTCGGTTTAGCCAAAAAGTACGGAATCACATCCAATATGACCGCTTTTGTTATTGCAGTATAACACAAATTCGTTTTAAGTATTTGAGATAAGGTTTTCAGGTGACGGCTTCCGTTTCCAAAAAAATTAAATTTAGAAATGATTTACGACGGCGCACAGTGGCACAGTTAACGAGAATGTGTTGAAAAATATATACAATATATAAAAAGTAAACACACTAGAACCTAGAAATTCAGAAATGTAAGATTTTACTTTAATTATATCTGTTCGAATACAGTGCTCAAAAACGCGTTTTTTAAAAAAAGCTGGAGTTCAATAAATTTTAAAAAGTTGTTGAATTTCTCGTGAGTACACCTATACTCGATGTTAAGTGAAACGCAACTCATGTTTTACGAAAACCTTTTAGTTCAGTTAACGTTACTACGCAATGAAAAACCATTAGATTTCGAAATTAATAATTTTTTGATAGCGATAATATGTATATATTTAAAAATCATTTTTCAAACATACATAACTTTACTTTACAAAGGCTCGATTTTAAAGTTAATACATTAAACTGAAGCTGAAGATGTTTTCTATCTAACGCAAAAAATTCCAATCCAGTCAAAAGTTACAGAATTTTAACCGTCAATTCACAAAATTTGCCACTGTACGGCTTGACAACTTTATAAATAATAAATTCCTTAAGGTATTCAGAAACAAAATTTAAGTAAACCCTTTAAATTCCAAAACTAAAAGTGGCTTTCCAAAAGTGGATATTTATTTAAAATGCTGCATAGGAATGCTTCAATATTTCTTGCTTGATGTAGGGTCCTATGAAAAAATATAAATAATACACTAACGCAGGATCTTATGGAAGTCTTTTAGTGAAGTCACGAGTATAGAACCGATTTTAACGCCCTTAATACCCAAAGTTGTATTTTAATACATTGACACACATGCATAATAACAGACACACAAATATTATGCTTCAGCTAAAATCTTCATCACTATATATATATATCTCCAGAATATAATATTAAATCTAACTGGTCTGCTTACAAGCCAAATTTGACGCGGGATGACATAGAATCAAGGACCAAAGAGTTTAGTGACTAGTATATTACATAACATCTTTATACTTCTCTTATCACACCTATTCTGGAATATTGGATCCATCTTATAAAGTCCATAGTAATAGCATAGAATCGGTGTAAAAGTAGTTTTTCTAATTTGTTTTTGAGGCTTACAATGTGTATCCTTTAATTCTACCATCCTATATTAGTGGAATTACTCTAATAAAGCTGGCAAAACTTTGTCTAATTTTTTAAGTGAATATTATTATTTACTGATTTCAGATCAGCTTTTGAACCATAGTTTCAAAAAAAGATGGTAAAATACACAAAAAAATTCTATTTATTGCTTTTTCTGTTCTCTAACACTGTTTAAGCAGAATGTACGATTTGTTTCTGCTCTTTAATGTCAATGAAATTTTGGGTATTTAAATGAAATAGTTAAAAATTTATTTTAAGAAAAATATTATGTCTACAACACTTTCAGCCTTAATGAAGTGAGATGTAATGGACTTCTTTCTATTGGATATTTAAGACATTTCAACGATGGTTAATAAAAGTCTTGCAGAAAAACGTATAAGTAGCAAGTATTCCTCTCACTTCTCGTATGTCATCTACGGCATTGCTTAAGCAAAAAAATATTATTCACATTTAACAAGTTTCAAAGGAGGTTTAACAGGAAGAGTTTTTTAAATACAATTCTTTTATTACTTTTAACATCTTTGCAGCATTTTCTTCAGCAACCGATCATTCCATAAACTTGTTTTTGCGTATATTTCCACTTTAACAAAAGTGTGTCCGTTCTGTGACAAAACAACTGTAAATTATAAAATTAATACAAACGCGTAGCTGTAACGTTAGCGGCAATTAATTCATAAAATTTATCTTTATGACTACCGGTGCAAATTAATAATGAATTAAATGAAAAAAATATATTAAATTTCGATTTGTTTGTGCAAACTCTTAATGTGTAAACAAATTAATATAATAATCAATGCAGTGTTTAATTAATTTATCCAGTTTGCCAATTAAGATTTAGATTTCTTTTTGCATAATTCACTTTTGTTTGCAAAGCATTCCTTTTAATAAACGTTTTGTTATATTGAACTCTTTTATTGCAAAATCATAATACAGTACTTTAGAGTCTTAAATTTAAATAAATGATTTATCCAATTCCATTACACACAAAAAAAACACTGTGGAACTTCACCACTGTAACGTCTAAAATACGCTAACTATTTTGTTTTCTTCTTTCAACAAATTTATTAATTCGCCCAAAAGTTGGTGCCTATATATCTATTTTATATATATACAGGAATATTTATAACGCCATATTTGTTGTCGGTATCATCATTCAGGTTAGGCGCCTATTTCGCTATGTATTTTTTTCTAAAATAACTAATGTTTTTGTTTTCTGTTGTTAAGTCTACTTCGTGGAAATTCTTAGAAGTAAGTTTTTGATGTCTTGTGTGTGTTTCTCTTAGAAAACTATGCAGTTTTGGGAAATACAAATGGGTCGTATCATATGTTTTTTTACTGATAATTATTTGCTTTTAAAACTTAACAAACAAATCATGCTTGTAACAATGGGTTAATTCGCATATTCAATGATTTTCTTAACCCCAAGAACAAAAAACAACTAAAGACACGCAGTTTCAAGGCAAACCTTATCACTAAAACATAAAACCACACATACGGAATGAATGTTTGTAGGAAAACGTGATAAAAAGAAAATCATTTGTAAAAGTTTTTATGGCTGATCGAACTTCCTCAACTTTGTTATTTTAATTTTGGGCAGAAGCAAACACAATATAAGTTTACATAAGCTCAAAAGCGATCAGATATCAAATCGTTCAGACGTATCAGACATTTTTGGGTATACACAGATTTTTTAAAAGTAATAAACAAATTTTCTACTCTCGAGTTGTGACACTTTTTCACAAATCAAACTATCACCATAGTACAGTCAATACGAAGTAGATTAATCTAATTAAACTTTTATCAGAATGAATACGTCATTGAGTAGCGTTGAATGTAGCTTACGTGGTACAATTACTTGGATCTTCTGCGACAGCTTTGTTAACAAGAAACACATTTTGTTTATATATGGCACTTAACAAATCTGTTGGAAATCAAGTTTATTAAAACATCAACGATTAGAGTAAAGTCAATTTGATTATATATAATATATCTTCTGAAATATCAAGAATCTTCAAATTCAGTTGATTTAGGAGACATCTGTTTTACTAAATGGTTAATATTACGTTGCTTGGATTCGTTCAATAACATTTGGCATTTATAGAAAATTAACTACGATAGACACTACCATCCACACTACCTCGAACCATCCCACCCAGCATGAACTAGTAGCATATGATACACAGACTTAAGAACTCGACGCCATTTACACTGTAGCTAAAAACAACAGCTACAAACCCACTACTGTCGACAAACTGCTTAGACACTATAACAACTACAACTAAAAACAGGAATAAAGAAGACAAAAAGGCATTAATACAATACGATGACACACGTTTACATACACAGGACCAGAAATATATAGATTAACTAACCTTTTTGACAACGAAGGTTTATTCATAGCATTAAAAACCAACAACACCTTGAGCTATAATCTCAAGCTATGGACAAAAAGAACTTACAAATTCAATTTATGGGGAGTCTTATTTGTATTTGTTAACATACTTATATAGGACAAACTGGACGAATATTAAAAACAATACTTACAGCATATATGTATATGCTCGTACAAGCGAAAATGAGAAGAGTCTAACTTTACATTACACCTTGATACTGACGGGCACACACCAAGGAAAATAAATGATTGTATGACATAAACTAATCCTAGCAAAAGCTGTCGAAAGCTAGAGATTCTTGAAAACATGGAACAGTAACATTATAAACAAACAGGTAAACACGACCTTCGGCACAATTTTCAAACCACTAAAACTACTCATACACTCTACCAAATGAAAAATATCCTCAGACGGATACACTTACATAAAAAATAATAAAAAACGGAAATGGGAAAATTTACCTGCATAAATATATGCGGCCTAACAAAATAGCGACTTAAACCCAACACAATTTATACTATCAGGCCTAATACTACCTCTCCAGTGCTATACAAAACCCGTCTTGATAACAATGTCTCGCATAGAAAGTGGTCGCCAAACGTACCAAACAAACAGCCCGTGATGACTGTTTCTGAAGGGAATAACAACAGTGGTAAATAATTCATTGAGCGTATAATGAAGTTGTGAACTTAAATATCTATTACCCGTTTTATGCTATGAAAAAATATAATTTGTCTGAACATATATTAGCTACGACTACTGGATCATTATAGCTGGCGTGTTCTTAGAATTTATAACAAACATTTAAGCCGCATCAAACCAAGCTGAAGTATTTTATGTCGTTTTTTTGCTAAGTCTACAACAGCTTTTAATGATCTTTGTGGTTTTTATTTTCTCACTTATTATACCTGTTTTCTTGCTCAATATTGTATGACTTTAATTTACTAACAAACAAAATCTATCTATGTTAATGTTTTTAGGTGTCTAATAAAGTCTACAAATTTATTTTTTAAAGCGCCAGAAATTTATGAACCAAAATGCATACTTAAGAAAATATCAGATTTGACAAAATTATTTCAGTACATTAGCATAATTGATTGTGTTGAAATAGTTATACAAATATAAAATTTTATTTTTCACAAGTGTACATACACAGGAAAATTTTATTCTCTATATGTGCGTGGATTTTATACAAATTTTACATTTTGTAAAAGAGAGCATATTATAATAATGTTATAAATTGGCAATGTATTTTTATTTAATGAAGAAGAATTAGGAAGAAGAGTAGGAAAAGTAGGAAAAAGTAGGAAAAGAGTAGGAAGAAATATAAATAATACTCTAATTCAATAATTTTTCTTTTGAAAAAATTTGCCGGTTGAAATCAGGACTTCGACGAAAAAGTCATTTGTCTGAACTTACCTTCAGGTTCATTATTTCTAAATGTTGTTGTTTTCTTTATTATGATACATGCGGTATAACTTTTCTTCGAATTCTTTAGAAATTTGTTCTTGTTTTACTTATTTATTTATATTTAATCTATGGATTCAAGATCCCTACAGACATTAAAACAGTAAAAAGTAATAGTACATAAACCTTAAATTTAGTCTTTTAAATATAAAAGTGGATAACATTTAACAGCACTAACATTTAAAGAAAAATCAATACCCTTTAAAATTTATTCAAATCAATAGAAATTCTTAAAAACGGGTCAGATTTAGTATAATTTGATATGAATACTGTAATTACCATTGGATTAAAACAGAGCGTAGGACGAAATGGAACATTAAATGAAAAATTAAATCAAAAAATCTGAACAAACATTTTCTTTTAAAATTTAAAACAAAGGGGACATTTTACATTATTTATTAGAGAATGCTGCAATTAAGGGATTCCAGTTCATACCGTAACGCCAAAAGTCCAATGCCGTTTCGTTTTTGGCAACACAAACGACTAATCATCGGCGGGATATACTCCTATGAATTTCTGTTTTATCTCTTTTATATGAATTTCTATTGTATTTATAATCAGTTATATTTCTATTTTATGAAAATAATGTAATTATTTTTGTACATTAATTGATTTAATCTCAAGTTAAATGAATAATAATTTCAGTTGGTGTGCAGCCGGCTGCAGGACAACAGGTAATATTCTTTTGGTATATTTCGGACTGTTAGTTATGAACTGTGGTTCGGTCACAAACGAAACCGAAGTCTTAACCCTGCAGAATTTGTGTCTACCGTCACCATAGTTGATGATCAGAACATTTGACAGTTGAGCGGAGGTTTTAACTCAGCCCAACTTACATTGTTTTGGTTATTTCCCTTGGACACACGGCCAATTAACTGAACTTTGGTTCGGTCACAAACGAAGCCGCAGTCTTAACCCAGCAGAATTTGTGTCTACCGTCACCATAATGGGTGACCAGAGCATTGGACTGTTAAGCGGAGCGTTTAACCCACCCCCAACCGGTATAAGACTACAGAAACTGCCGCACTCACACACACACGCCAGTACACAGTAGACGAAGCCGAGAAGCGAGCTGTCGTCAAGCAAAGAATTAGTGGCAAATAAAGGCTAAGTTTAAACCTAATCAACCACAGCCTTTTTATATGTCCCAACGACACTACACGATCCTGGACGCCGCTGAGTATACCCCAGCAGCCAGGAAAAGCGTGTTGTTACAATACTATTATGGCACTTTATAAATTAGATTCCAAATTATTGACCCACATATCAAAAAAGGTCTGACTAGAGAAGTACAACGATGTTTTATGATGTATGTACTCGTACTTTGTTAGTGGTTAACGAAATATACCGTAAAAATTTAATTTAGAAAACATTAAAATAACAAGATCTGAAACTTTATTAAGTTTTTGAAGTTCGCAGCCGTTTAATATATATTGCACGTTTGTATGACATTTCCGAAAGAAACAGATCTATTTAAACTTTTTAAGGTTGAACTCCTTAAGGTTAATATTACACTAACTGCAACTAAATGGAACTAAAAGTCATTTTGCAGGAAATATCTTATCTGCAAATAATACAACGTTTCATTATTTAATGGTTTTGAGTAGATTATTAATAAAAAAAGGAAAACAATAAAGTACCCAGATGGCATACCAGATGAAAGTGATTCTGTTAAAACGAACGTTTTGTGTTCTGTTTGCCGGATATGAATTAATACAGATAAGCAAATTATTTGTGAATCCCATAAAGTCAAGTTTCCTTATCAGAAGTTTATCCTTATCCTTAATGGTTTGTGCTTGACCTTATCAAACGCCTTATTAAAATCAGTTTAATTTCATTGAACAAATCGCCTATTGACTAGCGCTGTCAATTCCAAAAGATTAGCAACAGTTTAACAATCCTTTTTAAAACTACGCTGAATCAATATAGACGATACTTGATAGCAAAGGTGATCAGTAACAATTTTCTTAAAAAATTTGATGACAAAACGATATTTGTGTAAGATTTGTATTAAGGACGATAGAAAATTATTTATTCTAAGGTTAGATTCTTTCACAGATTAATACTTAATGTTGGTTTAAAAAAAACTCGCTGACCTTAAAGGGATCGATTTAACTTTACGTATTTAAGATTGTAGGTAAAACTGAACTACACTTCATCGAAAATACCAAATTTTTCAATCAGTGACTCTGTTTAAAAAGTGAGATATTTAAAGTGTGTCATACAGCTTCAGGAAGATAATTTCATATGCCACATAATTTTATAAAATATTCATTCATTAACTGCATGAGATATTTAATGATCTCGAACGAACTGGTTATGTTGCTCAGAACTAGCTTCTTACGTCATTAAATTTCAAACGGTAACAAACCTGAAATCACCCGTTCATTGAAATAAAAATCAAACTCCGCCTAATCTTGTCTGTTTGATATTTAATCTCCATAGAAAATTCTATGACAGGAAGGTAGTGCAGCTCATATTCTTTAATAGTTGACTCAAATTTTATAGTGAGAACCTGGCTGTTTTTAGAAACTGTAAATGATGTGATGAGAGAGAGTAGAATAATTCAGCCTGCTACGGAGTCACTTGGAGGCAATTTCATGCCAAGGAAAAAATATTAATCCAACTAAATGGTTTTATTATAATTCTAAAGATAACCGAAATTTACAGAATTACGTTTTATTATATGCTCTAATAAACTTTAATAAACGAACATGATAACCGTATGATTTTAGTCTAATAAAGCTTAATTAATTAATTAATCAAGTATCTACACACTTTACACTTCTAATTGTTCAACAGTGTTTTAAAAAATCAAAATAGCAGTGAGTTTTAATACAGTAAAACTGTTAAACCTGTTAGAACGAAAAACTATTGACACTCAGTTTGACTTTTACTAAAATTTTCTACAAAAATCTTAATACACACAAACGTCTCTATAAATTTCAGTCATTAGAAAACTTATGCTTCATCAATTTTTCGAACAAATCGTACCATTTTACAGACCACAACCGCAGACGCCTGTTTAATACTGATAAAAGCATTCACATTCAGCAAAGTACATTGAAATATTGACTGTAAGGACACATGCAGAGGACCAATGAAAGCATTAATGTGTATGTCAGTCTTTATGGAATATAAGCTTGATATATATGTATATGTGTGATCTAAAGTATATTGTATAAATGGAAATAAAAGGGTATTATATTTAACTTAATGGAAAATTCAAAGGTTTTTCTAGATTCGTTTAACCATTAAGGATAATAAAACAAATGACAAAACACCATTCATCCATTGCAAAATATTTGTATTCATTTACTCATCCACAATTTCTTAATAAAAAAAAGGATTCCATGCAGCAAAATAAAACAATGACAGTCAATGGCAACACGTAATGAACGAGAGATCTGTTTCTAGGTATATCAGCTAGAATCTCAAAAATGAATAGCGGTGAAATATTGCATTAGACTATGTTTGAAGCTAAATTGTCGTTAGATATAAATGAAATTAAGCCAAATTATTAACAAAATAAGTTTTAAACATGCGATTCACATTTTTGTTTTGGGTTAGATTGCTTCTACTCACTTTTGGCTTTAAGGGGAAAAAATTTAAAAAGAGTGATTATTTTCAAATACTTGACTGAAATTTACCTTTTTGGAAGCACAAGGAAAAAAACATATTTTTAAAATTAAATTAATCTTTAATTAAGTTGAACCTTTTTCAACAATATTTTCAATACCACACATTCTGTACTCCACACGTTGCAAAGTTTGATAGCTAAATTACCATGGCAGTTTTTCCTTTGTTTAATGCATAAAAGAAATTTGTGAATGAAGGAATTATTATTTACGTTACTTGCAATATTAAGTTCTATTGAGAGTGATGTCGAATATCTCTACATAAATAAGCATAGCATTCATAGAGTAATTTTACAGAATGTAAAATATATACATACAAATATTTACATATTATTATGCGTGTATATGATCCATTCATCATTATATTCTCCACGACATTACTGACTTGTATGTAATAAATGGTTTGCATTAAATTCAACATTTAAAATACAAATATTTCATCACTTTTCAAAAAGTATGCATTTTTCGGAAATGAAAATCAAAGACATGATGATTCGGAATGATTCCTGCATTTCCTTTTTAAAATAGCCCCACGTTCTCATACTACTATGTTTCTAAAGGTAAAGTTTGTTGTTTCTCGGTGTTTCCTTATTTTTCTTGTCTACAGAATATGACATTTTGTGGACAATATTGTCGATGCTATGGCGGAGATGGCTGTAAACCTCAAGTTGTTTGGAATGAAAACTTTTATTCCAGCCAAAGAAATTTCGATTAAAACTACATCGAAGTCTTGATTTAATCATATGTGCGAAAATGCAAGAGAGTAGGCTTTCAGTATTTGTTCTAGCAACAGAAACACAGATACTAATTCGCTATGCAAAAGGTGCGACATATTCAATAAGACAATTCATGTTTTTACGATTCATAAATTTACGGTTTTATAGATTTATAGTTTTGTAAGAGACTTCCACAATTGCGGGTTATGAACAATCAGATAACAAGAGAGGTAGGGTGCCCCTGTAGGCTTGGGGGTTGTGGGTTCGATTCACTACAAAAATAAAAATTTACTGTCGGTGAGGCTGCTCTGTGATGAAGACATGGTCACTGGTCGCTCTGCTGTCTTATACGGCAGTTAATTTCCGACTATCCTTTTACTTTCACCACCTATTTCATCTCTTTTTTTCCCTTTCACGGTACTGGACTAAAACAGGCATTGTTGCCTGAAGTGCTACTTCTCTTTAAAAAAAGACGCGAAAAAATCTCCACTAGGAGCGCCTTCGTGCTAAATTGCTACTCCATGGGATAGCAAGAACTTTTGGTCATTTGTTAGGAGACTACGGGATCATGTTAGTTTTTCAATTCTAGCTCTTTTAAAGAATGATAAAATATTCACTGACCCGATTGATAAAGCTACTTCTTTGGCAGGTATATTTGCAAGTAATTCTTATTTGCCGTAAAGCAATCAATCAGTGCCCGTACTCGACATAGTATCCGTTACTATGCCGAATATGTTCTCGCGAGCTTTGGCGGTTAAAAAAGTTTAGCAGATCTCAACGTTAAGAAATTCCTGGATCCTATGGAATTCCAGCTCTGACCTTGGAAACGTGCTCTTCGACGCTAGCTCTAGCATTTCTAAACTGTTACTAATGTAACCCCAGTCCCCAAAAGGCAAGCTACCCAGAAAATTACCGTTTAATTGCAATTTGTTTTCTAAAGTGATGGAATATATGATTAATTTTCAACTTGTTAGGCACCTGGAGTCCAACAGCTTACTAGGCGACCGACAGTATCGTTTCCGTAGGCTGGACTCTACGGATGACTTGCTGGCTTTGCTATCGGCACAATGGTTCAACTCCATACATCATTTCGGAGAAAGTAAGGTGGTGACTCTAGATATTTCCAAGGCGTTTGACAGAGTGTGGAATCGCACTACACGATTTGCTAAAGATGGGATTTAATCAAACAAGTTCAAGAATTATTTAGGGGTACCACAAGGCTTCGTTTTTTCTCCTATCCTATCCTATTTCTTACTTTTCTAAATTACCTTCTTTGTCAAACTTTCGCCCCTATATACTCTTTCACAGATGACAAAACCATTTGTCATTTTTATTTATTCAGTCATAGACTGAACCAGTTGGAGAAGGGTTCCCAAAAGCAGAAGATGAAGCGATCTCGCAACAATCTCTGAATGGAATAGCGTGAATAGAATCGTTTTTAATGCCCGTAAGACTCAATATTACACGTTTACGCATAGATCTACTTTCGAAAATGTTGCTGCATCTGTTACTATGGGTGGGTATTAAGGAATCGGAAGTTTTTTATGTTCTTGGCATAAATATTCAGTGTGATGTTTAATGAACTAAGCATATTTTTCAGATTTCTTAAGAAGCCTTCAAGTGCACAGTAGGGTATCCAACTCTATTGGTTCTCTAGAGCATCGAAGGAATGTCGATTGTATTTCACTGATTTATCATTACTACAATGGTTAGTACTGTACAGAAATTAGGGAACTTGTTCCCGTTACCTGCACGTTTTTGCGTTTAACTCAATTTTCGTTGAGAGCACATCCACTTGTGGTTTATTGGCCAGTGATTTACATTACACAAACAGGGAAAATTCGTTTTTAGGCAGAACAATTGTAGAATGTACTCCCTCCAGAAGTCTTTCCTCTTATTTTCAATGTAGGAAAATTGAAATCGAATGCCAACAAACACTACTCTCTTTTGTCTTCCCCATAACCTAATTTCCTAGTTCTGTTACAAGGCGCTGCTTCAGTAGTGGTCAGTAGGGAGAAAAAATAAGCGTATGACATTAAAAAACCCTGTAATCGGGTAGCTACATAGTTTACAATACGAATTCTGCTGCAGCTTGCAATTTTGTGCTGGCAAATTAAACTTAATTTCTGCCCTTCTGGCCTGCAATTGATTTCTAGACTAAATTAACTTAAACAAAATCCACTTCTTTTGTTCTTAAAAACTAATTTTAAAATTGTGTAACAGAAAAAAAAATAAACAAAAAAATTATAAAATAAAATACGGAACTAAGTGAAGAGTTATATCCCTGGAGGACAAGCAATGATGTGTATGTATACACAGGTTACGTTGAGATAGGTTAAGGTTGCACGTTTACAATAGTATCCCAATTTTTTATAAAAAGTAAAAAATGAAAAAGAAATTTAAATTTTTTCCTCTGTCTAGACAGGTGCAAATACAAAAACAAAATGCAAACGAGTGATTTGAAACAATAATATTCAGTTGCGGATATCACTTGATTTATGTTGTTTATACTGGCATGTGTGTATGCTTGAATGTGAACGCTAGACATGTTATACAATTTAGCACAGTTTAACAGTTTAAACGTTTTGTTTTTTTCTTGTTAGTTGGGAAATTCAATTTATAATGTAATAACTTTTAATTGCCTTTGAAAGTGATGATGATGACGATAAGTTTAAAAAATAGCAAAAAAAAATGTCGAACTTAAAATGCTGAAATAGTGATGTGCGTCTTAAACCTGCAATTAAATGAAAAGTGGAAAAATAAGAAATTATTTGAATGTATTTTAATATTATCAACAATAACTATGAGCCTAAAAAATTAATTATTATTATTTTTATTTTTTATGTTCTTTTTGTTTCAAATTCAACTACTCCTATTTGCAACTTAAAATAAATTATTTCGTGAACAAAATATAACTTTTGTCGAAATATAAGCAATTATTTGTTATTGCTTAAAAGATATAAAATTAAGACTATTTTTATTTCATTTGATTGCCAATACCTTTAAGCTGAATTTATGATAAGATATAAAAGAAACGACAAATAAATTATTATTATATTATGAAAGAACGTGTGTCTTTGATTTTTATGTCTTATTTTTAATAAAATTTATAACAAAAAAAACGAATGGCAATCGAATGTAAAAGAAATGATTTACCGATTGATGGATTAAGCCATGATAAAAATTTTTTATGAAGAATTTTTTTTAGTTTCACATAACAGCTATTAAAGTAACGAAAATGTCACCAAGAAATGGTTGATGGCAAATATTGTTAAGAATATTTCTAAGAATAAAAAAAATACTTAAGGATGCATTTTTGATTGAATTAAAATCTATAAGCGCATCATGGCCATATCTTGTTTAAGTGCTGTTCGGCTTCCAAACGCACTGAGTATCAGGCAATATTCAATGTAAATTTCAAGTAAAAACTATTACTATTGTCAAGCATCAATTCATAAAGCACCCAATCATACAGCTGCCTTACGATCGCATCGTCAGTTATTATGTGCTTGAGACAATCAGCCATAAGTAAATATTCAGGAAAGGTCACCATATCTATTAATATATTACTGCCACTATCTACTGAAATAATTGGCTTAGGGCAATGTTATTTACAAAATCAATGAGTTATGTTGGAGTCTTACCATCCTTAGACTTTTTAGACAATTAACATTTCCTCACAATTGTTAGATTTTTTAAAATAAACACTTAAATCTCATAATAAACAGATTTTGCATTTGATTTGTCAAATAAAACTTGCAGTTTTTTTTATTTAACAAACTATATCTTGTTCTGCAGCCAAAAGGAGCCCTGAGCAGGACTCAGCATATAGTGGCAAGTCTATGTTAAAGTTGGACTTTATTTAATTTTACGTAGGCAAATATGACCTTATAGGTTATGAAATAAAATCGGTACGATTTTAAAAATAATTTATTTTCAGGGTCCGGTGCACGCCACCAAATAGCTATACTTTTAATTTAATTTTCACAGAAATGGTGTTCAAAAGTTCACAAATGCAGTTAATGTATTGTAATAGAAATAAAAACTTGAATTTTAAACTAAAGGGTATTCTAATAGTGACGCGGGATCGACTTACTTTTAGTTAAAGTATTTGCACAGAGTATGTGTTGTTATATCTGCTATAGCACAAATATAATCTTTCAATAGCACTTTGCACTTATTATTGGGTTACAAGCTGTTATAAGTTAAACGGTGACCCATATATAATAAGAAACCCTCCAAGTGAGCTCCACTCGCATTTGGCAGATTTGAATTTTATATTCTTCTAGGTTGCTTTCAATGAAATCATAATGGTAAGAGAGAGAGTGGGAAAGTGTTAAATTTAGATTTCGAAACATAAATGCCCTTTTAATAATGACAAATACATAGATCTCAATAAGGAAGATCATAAACCAGAGAACTTAACACGTCAATTTCAATTTAGTACTCAAAAAATATTTACGGAAAATCCCAGAAAATTAACTTTTAAATATTTTATTATTCTGGAGCGATTTTTATGAACTGAGGTGATCTATATTCATCTAAATAGGTAAGTGTGCCTGTAGCCTTAAAAAGTTTAGCCTGATTCACCAGTTGATGTTGTGTCGTTGGCACAAAAGAAATAAATGCGTGTAACATTTAACAGAAAAAAGATAGCTGCAAATATCGTCGTGTTTTACAGCTTCGTTAAAAGCATTAACCGATACTAAACGTCGACTTGCGCTTACATAATTGCACGGTTATTGTAAATGATTCTATAAATAAATAAATCTAAATTTATTTTTCACATTATTCTCATTGCATATAATGATAACATTAAGAATTATTGCAAGACAATTGTGGATAGACTAAAACAAATAATCAAAATATAAAAATTTATTGCAGACGGTTTGTGAGTGTTATCAAGAAAAATTGAAATCATCTTAAGTCATGTGGCAAAAGTTTTGATAATTCAGGGTTTAATGATGAGGCACGCTGGGTTCAAATGTCGCAAAGTGCATTCTTATGGCTTTAATACTGCCTCTAGTCATAATCTAATGTAAAACACGTGCCAACGACAACTACTATCTATCGGTGAGTATTCTGTTAAATGGTTCGCTAACTTGGGTGAATGGTGGGTGGGTGATAAAGTTTCTTTTTTCCATTGTCTTTCTATGTTATGTTTTGAGTTTTTGTTTTTGATATTACAGCAATGTCCATTATGGTATAATAGTGCTTGTTATTTTGCTTGTAATAAATTTGTGAGGAAGTTTTAAGAACAAATACAAAAGTTTTTTATCCCATGAAAATCAAGCGATTTGTCAATATTTGTTGTTTAATTTGTAGTTTTATAAAAAGTTTTTATCGCTTTTAAGCAGCTAAAATATTGAGGTGACAGCTTAAGTTTGTGCGGTTTTTCTTTCTTGATAACCAGTTTAGAATTAATTTTTTCTTTGGGTAAAGTAATGTTACTTTTAAAACTAAAATCGAGATTGGAATATTAAGTAGTAAATACTTATAGCACGGAAAGGATTATTTTGCAGCTACTACCTTGTTTTCTTCTGAAGTATTTTAGTTATACTCGCATTTTAAGAATATTTTTTTTTTGGCTTAAATTATAAATTTCTGTTAATTTTATTTATTTATAATGATTTAAAACATAACGTAATCCAATAATTATAATGGTTGTCACAAAATTCATTTGGAATTCAATTTTACAGCAAAACATAAACAACTTGACAATCGAAATCGAAGCTTCCGTACAGTGACTGATAATAAAACTTAATCTGACTAGGTGATTATTGAGTTATTCTTCTTCTGAATTAATGAAGACAGCATTTTGTTTCACCAAGATGAAAAATATTAATTAACAACATTACACGCTTTCGATTGTTTGTTATCTTTAATTTTTTTTGGGACAAAAATTGGGCCTTTAGATAGAATCATTTAACATTGGTGAAATTGTTAACGAAAACATTTGATGTAAAATCTATATCAACAACCCATTAACCACGACCACCAGTCACCTAGGTTAGTAGCGGCTTCAAACTAGGAGACTAGGACTTCCGAAATATGATCACTGACATCAAATGGTCTTATGAGAACCGTTAGGCCACAGGGAATCTGACCCCTATACAGGTTGCTGGTGAGGCCATTCGAGGAGCAACGTGGTGGCTAAAATCCAAACCGCCGGAAGGTACGAATTATTCTTATGCGATATACTGTTGCATTCTCTACAGAATGTCGTCAATCGTGCGGCGGGAATTTAGTTTTCGGCTGTAAACCACACAGTTGTGGTGACTACCTTCGACGCATTGACGTTGTAGTTAGTGTGGGTAAAAAGACCAACAACCCATTAACATTACCACCAGTCGCCAAGGGTAGTTGTGGCCTGAAACTGCAAAATTAAGACTTTGAATTTCGACCAGTGACTCACCAATTATTACCAGGGGAATCGGTAGCCCACAGGGACTATGGCCGGTCGTGATGAAGTCCTTCTGGGAGTAATATTCTAGGTGTGGTTTAAACCCAAACCGCGGGAAGATGTGGATTTATCCTATCCGATGTGCTGTTGCATTCTCAACAGAATGTCGCCAATAGTGCGGTGGGAATTTAGGTAATCTTCGACTCTTAAGCTAGAAGTAGGGGCGCGGTCCTGTTTGCTGTATTTGTGAGGTGTCTACTTTGGGTGTCGCTATCCTCACGTAAGTAGACGCAATATCTTACCCAGTGGTAAGACTGCCATCAGGTCATAACCAAAAACGCCTTACTGACAAAGAAAAAGATACAACCATACTTGTATTTGTGTTCACGCAATAAGAGCTAAGGCGACAATGGTTAAGCGAGGAGCTAAAACACAAAATGGTTTATTAATGGGCATAAACTTTGAGAAGTAAGTTTATATAACGTCAGCATTGGATTAGAACTTTTGAAATTCATATGTCTTTTTAAAAGAATCCAGTGCAAATTATTGTAGTTGCCAACATCTTATCAGATATCAGTCAAGTCCATTGACAGACTGTGGCAAAACAAATTTATCAAATCAGCAATTTCTGCAAAGCCATGGTTTCTCTTAATTTAATTAAAATCAATTTTTATATTTACTTGCTATCGATTTCATCTAAACTTAAATTAAACCTACTTCAAAATATAACTTATATTTCTGAGTCAAGCAGACCAGCTAAGTAATAAAGCTGCTTATTTTATATATATTTATCGCATGTTATGATTTTATGCATGTCCACGGACTTATTAATAGCATTTTATAAAAATCATTTCATTGAAGAAAAAAATGTTTCACTCTAGTGTCACACGTTACGAGTGACTTTTCTCTGAACAGATACTCGTATACTTAAACACTTTATAATTAAGTGTTGAACAGTCTCGGTAGTCACACTTTTTCGTGAAATCTCATTTACAATTATTGTTTTAAAAATTTAAAGCTCTTTATATATTTATAATGAATTCCAATCTCTGCCGGTTTAACATTTTATGTATTAAGTCTAGCTTTAGTATAGAATATAATGCAATAAAGATCATACTCGTAAATATATATCTAACAATATTACAGTGTCTTTTTGAAAAAGGATAAGAAACTATTAACTGAATCTTATATACTCCTACAGTTGAATAAATTGGCACTTGTTTAGCTGTTCTATGGAGGGGAAATATGCCAAAGATTTAACATTTTTAACACATCGAGTAAGTCTACAATTAATAACAATTTTTTTTTAGAAATTGTCTTACGTACTGTTGGTATTTACGTTTCTAGTGCTTTTCTAAGTAAAGCAGATGGTTTTAAGGAATTGAGCATAACTAAAAATTAATGTTTTGTTTTTACGATAATAGTAGGAATAACCATAACCATTAGAAGGAATTTAATTTCAATAAATTTACCAAAAAATTTAGTGAATGTAGTGTAGTGTAGATAAATAATACAAAACAAAAATTGCATTTTTGTTACTATTTTAATATTTCATATTATAACTTAAACTCAGTATAAAGTTTTGCTTAAAAAATGTTTGACATAAACAATAAAATATTGCACACGTAGAAGACAGACTGTAACTTACCAAAATTTCCCTAAGTTACTAAATGCAAAAGCACTTTTATATAAAACTGTTGTCTGACAATGAGAGACTTTAGTGCAGGAGTGCTATTGTTTATAAATTTGTGTCTGGTGTAATATTATTTAAGATGAAGAAATGTGTTTTGTATAAAAGTTATATCCTTTAAATTTTATGGATTTTTCTTTTACTATTACATAAACACTTGTATAGTTAAGAGATATTATAACTGGCTTGTTAATTTTTTTAGAAAAATATTGTACTAACATGAGTAAAGTTATGTTGTTCCTTTCGCCAGTGTCACCGAGCTTAATTGGCCTGACATATAGTTTCCGAATTTATATTTTAAAATTTATTTCTTAATATAAAAAATAGAAATATCGATTGCTTGAAGAGGGTGAAGAGATAATTTTTAAATTGCGAAAAGATATCCCCTTAAGTATATAATTAGTAAATAAAAAATGTCCTTAGTATTCTCCCTAAAGATGTTATAAGAAAATTACTTACATAATTTGTTTAAGAAAATAAAGGGAATGCCCTTTCTTCCTTTTAAAAACATTTCTACAATACAAACAATAATGTTTGTTATTTTTAGCTTACTGAAAATGTTTGACGCTTTAAACTTCTATCGCTGTCTGCATTTTGGTGAATATGTTCTTTTGATAAGTAAAAAGTTGTTTGTAAACTAAAGATACTTTTCTTTTATTGGCAAGATTATTGCTAATAAAATAATATTGTATTTGTATGGATTTTGGTTTTATCCTTCGCCAAAAAGTAAAACAAATTTATCTAAGATTATTCTTAGTGTTTTTGTTATTGCACATTTGATGTGTCGATTTGCTTGTTACAATCTATAGTTCCATGGCACTTAAGTAAGAGTCAAAAAATAAAAAGTATTTTATTTTATAAAAACATATTTCTCTTATAAAAATATCAAAAGTTTGTTATATTTTATTGTTATTTTACGAATATTTTATTCTCAATTAACTTGAATTATGTTACTTTTTCTAGATATATTATCGACAGTGATAATATTAGTTAATCTAACTGAATGACTGCGAAACAAAACAATTAATATAAGCTCATTTTAATGTGTTTTTAATAATTTTAAATATTTGTTTCCGTTCATATTATAAAACTCAACCGGCTGAATAATTTGTGGAACAATAAAAATCCAATTATGTTTCAATCAGCACAAAAGATTTACAATTATATTTTTAATTCCCAATGAAAGAATGAAACAAAATTTATTATTTAATCAATTTGATCTGACTTGAAATTTGGGGTAAAAATCATTGATGAGCTATGTGAGCAGTAGTATATTGGCCATATTATGGATATGCTTTCCCCCACAGTAATACATTTCAAATATTTTTTTTTTTTTTGTATAATAAATATTTTATGATATTTTCATATATTTAAAGAAATCTAGCAAAAATTTATGTAGATCAAAACTTAATAAAATTATTTAAAAAAATTTTAATACTTTTGTAAAAAAATTATGTTGCTTTTAAAGTTTTGGCTGTTCCAAACGTTTGGATATAGGTATCCTTCTAATCCGGTTGGGTTCCAAAAAGCAAAATTTGAATATTACGCTCAATCATTGGTCGTGTGAAAAGAGTTGATTTTAATGCCCGTAGATGTGTATTCGGAAATGATGATGCATCGGGTATTATGGGTGATATAAGTATTAAGGGATCGGAAGCTCTTGATGTTCTTGGCATTAAAATAAAGTACGAAGTTCTAGTGCCTTAGTTTTTTAAAATGATGGAAAAAATAATTCAATTTATCCGCACATTTTTCAGATTTCTAAAGAAGCTTTGAAATGCCTCTGTTTTTTAAAACAGTGTTAAAGATACTTTACTCCATCAAATCTTCGTACTATTTATACCACCTATATTCGCCCAAAAAAGGAATACAACTCTCATGTATTGGCCAGCGCCCCAAAGTTTATTTTGGAGTTGCTCACACGCGTATTGTTGATGCCCATTGGGTACAATAGCGTATCCAACCCTATTGATTTTCTAGAGCATCGACGCAATGTGGTTTGTATTAACCTGTTTTATCATTACTACAATGGTAAGTGCTCTAATAAAATTAGGAAACTTGTTCCCGTTACCTGCACGTTTTTGCGGTTAACACGTTTTGCGTTGAAGGCTCATGCATTTGTGGTTGTCCGTATGTGGAATAAACTCTCTCGAGAGGTCTTTCCTCTCTCTTTTAATGTAGGAAAGTTCAAAGAAAAAAAAAACATGTGTACTTGATCATCGATATATATGTAATTTTGGAAAAACCGTGGAAATCAATTTTAGCTGCCACGTTGTAGGAGTCTAAAATATTCTATACTTTATACTATATAACTTATCACATACAACTTACACTCACTCTACTTTTTTGATAGGAGTTTAACATTTATAAGCGAAAAACGCATGACATGGACGTCCAAGTTAAGTCTTTGTTTCTAAATTTACTTAGAAAATAAGAATTTTTTGCGACCAATAAAAGCCTTACAACAATTGACACATAATAATATTTTTCGCTGCAGAGTTATATTTTTTATTTTAATATAAATACGAATAATATCTAGCGATCCTTGATTTAAAGTTTTATCTTAAAAAGTAATCGTAGTCCTTGTGACTATATTCCAGGTTGCATACAATCCATTTAAAATATGTAAAGAAACGCAACTCAATTGTGCCTAATCTTCATTTACGAGCAATGATAATAAATATTTAATTTATTATAATTTTTAATGACCAGATTAAGCTTTTTTATTGCATTTTTAAATATTTATTTTTACAGGTTATCTAAAAATCGAAGCTAAATGATTTCTTACGTTCTCATAAATTCTTGACCTGCTGCATCAGGCTGTGTTTAAAAGCAAATATATTTCAAGAACAAGAATAAAAACCTTTAAAATATTTTTGCTGTTTTATGTTTTGTTCTTCTTTCTTAAAAATTATACATCCATAACTAAAACAGATTAAACAACAACTCTAATATTCACATGTGGTAAACTGCTCAGAAGGACACAAATGTAAAGAAATAAAATTACAGGGAATTTATAAAACTTTTTTATAGATTTTTTTAGTGGTCGTTAAGTAAAATATGATTCCAAGTGGTACTGGAAAAAAATTTAATTAAGACTATAATTAATGGTGCATTAACACAAAAATATTAAAAATACTAATTCCATATATAAACGAAAACCAATAAAATATTTTTAAAACAAGAAATATTTTTAAAGTGAAATGGTGTTGAAAATGAAGCAAAAAAATAGAAGAAGATGAAAATAAATAATATACCTTGTATTACGAAAGTTGAAGTAGAAATAAATATATACTCTATTTCAAAATTTAATATTAATTTGAAAATTCGACGAAAAGTAGATGAATTCTTCTTTTGTACATGTGACTGAAAACAGAATTTTCAAATTTATATTCTTCTAACAAATCTTGATTATTTTTTTATAAAAAAAATCTTTATTCATATAAACACTTTTTGAAGGCTGAAATATATACATGCATTATATATGTATGCATGTATGTATTTTGTTACTGCTAATAAAACAAATATTTTCCGTTTTTAGTAAATTTAAATTAGTTTAATTACTTTAATGTGGTTGATCCTAACAGTAGTTATATGCTTGACAAAATGATTAAGCCATACATGTCAAGTACACAGGAATTAATAGTGAAACCCTAAAAGGCTCATTATATCAGTTATCATTCACCAGATCATTAGCCGTTACCTACATGCACTATTAAACGGACCTTTGATCACTTTTTCAGCACCCCCTGCAATTATCAGGGCACCATCAAAGTCCAGGATTTACTGGTGTTTTTACGATTTATAAATGTTTTTACGGTTTTATAGATTTATAGTTTTATATTGAGGTGGCCCTGTAAGCTAGTAGGTAGTGTACTAGCTTGTCAGTATGGGGGTTGAGGGTTCCATTCCCAACGAATATCTTGGTTTTTTTCACTACAAAAATAAAAATTGACTGTCGGTTGTGCTGCTCAACGATAAAGGCATAGTCACTGGCCGCTGTGCTGTCTTATACGGCAGTTAATTTCCGACTATCCTTCTACTTTCACCACCTGTTTCATCTCTTCTCTATCCCTTTTCTAAAGAATACAGAACGGTACTTGGCTAAGTAGGCATGGTTGCCTGAAGTGCAACTTCTCTTTAAAAAACAAACAAAAAAAAGGTGCGTAAATTACCCACTCCAAGCGCTTGAAGGTAGTGACAAAATACAAGACTTTCGTAAGGAGGTCCGGTAATTAGAATGAGTATACTTTAAGTAATTTAACAAGGACCTATTCCAGGTCAAGCCTAGTGCAGCAGCCACGGTAACTCCAGCTCCAATAGCGTATATTCAAGATGTTACGGTTAAAAAATTCATAGTCGGGCTTATGCTTTATATGGGTAGTACAGCTATAATTGCAGTTTGAACTCTACCTTATGTTCGTAAGCATCTTACCAGTGGAGTTATTATGTGTTCTAAATACTTGTATTTTTCATATATTTCTCCTATCTAACCCTGCTTTAGTACTCTTCATTGAGTGTTCTTGAGGCAGACTTCAAATCCTCGAATATTTTGGAATAATAAAATAAGATTCCCCAGTTTGGGCGCATTAGTATTTAGATGCAAGAAGTGAAATTCTTGGGCCATCGTATGACTATCTTAAGCGAAAACATTTGCCAAAGAAGTTATCGTTAATTAAGAATGAAAGTTATAAGTTCGAAGGCAATCAGATACCGCTCTAGTTCTAACCATAAACGATGCCAGCTAACCATTGAGTGTAGCTACTCTCATGGTTCTTTCAGTCACCTCCCAAAATAGAAATAGAATGTGACGACTTTACATAAGGCTCATAAATCAGCCGGGATGGACTTCCCGCTAAAGTGCTTTATTCGAAAGTCCACTTTTTTCGTGAAAGTTTTTGTTAGATAATTTACTATTTTGCTTTGATTTTTGTTAATTTTTTTTTAAATATTATTTTAATGAATAGAAAATGCGACGTAAAATTCAGTATTTTATTGTAAGTATATTTATAAAATATGCGCTAATTTTTCTAAGATTACACAAAGTTTTTTTATATTTTAAAAGCAGCAAATCACGTTTATAAGTCTATAATTTTTTTAGATTCATCTCCAAGTGTTCCCCCACTTACAATTATATATTTTGAGATTAGTTTTAATATTTAGGAGTTGGCTCACATTTTAAGCAAAACGATAGATTTTTTCTAGAGGTGGCTTAAACCTAAAAGAATAGAACAATGGTGACATTTATTAAAAATTTAATAAAAATAAAAAAATGCTACATTTTTCATGACGATAGCTTAGGCCAATTCCGGTATATCTATGCAATAATGCTCGTAGTTATTAATTTTTCGCTTTTATAACTTATAAAGTAAACAAAAAATCACTTTATTCGCAATAATAAATAAATGGAAGTGCACAAAAAAATTAATACCATAAATGTCAAGAGGTAAAAGAAGGTGTACAATTTTTTAATGTGCGAATATATTTCATAAAGCCACGTGAAGCTTAATTTTATTTTAAGAAAATGATTTACAAAATGTAGTGTCAAGTTGGTTAATAAATGTCATATATTTTACATCATTTATCAACATTTAAATAGATAGGGAAAGAAGTTATGAAGTTAAAATTGCGTTGGAAAAGATATGTGTCAATAGAAGGAAAATATAAAGTCATAAAAATGGTACACAACATATAAATAGATAGCGTTAATTAAGCGACTATATGTTTTATGTGAAATTAAAGCAACAAAGCAACGAAATTTTTAAGATTAAGTTTTTTAAACGCATTCCAATAATAAATGATTTTTTTTACAAGATGTCATTTTTAGTACTAAAGTTCAAATTTAGTTAGTGCTAGGTAGTAATTCGAAAAATTTTAAATAACTTTCAAATTCATGCGAATGACTTTAAAAGTTTAAAATGAATTTTTTGAAAAATTTTAAAATAAATAATCAGTACGATCTGAAATTATTTAATATTTTAATTAATAACAATTTTTCTTGTATCAAATATTAAAATTTTTTATTGTATATTACAAACTTTAATATTTTTAAACAGATTTTCAAACTGAATCAGTTTTAAGTTCTTGCAAAAGGAGTGTAATAGTCTATTTTATTCTAAAACTTATCATAGAAGTCATTATTCCATTATCACTATTATCTGTAAATGCGATTGCAAATTTATTTAAATTATATAATTCCTAGTTTCCCTCGTCGCAAATCTGATCATATACTAAGAATATATACGTAAAATCGACATTGGAGTAAGTTTCGTTAACCCTCTCACGCGCGAATTAAAATAAAATAAAATCTTTTGAGCAGATATATAAGATAAAGTTGACCTCAAAAAAATCAATGTCCTATGTGTCCTGGTTTAAGAGCTACAGGATGTTGCTTATAGGCAACATTGAGCAATGGTGTTATTAATTTAAATACGAGTTGATTTTTTTCCAAATGCTGTTTATTTAATTTTATATATGGTTTTTTTGAGGATTGAAGCACAAGTGCACATTGCGTTTGCTGCATTACGGCTTGAAAACCCTGTATTTTATAGCTTATGTCTGCCGCTTGTTTCCTATTCCAGCCAATGATTTTGCAGGCTCTGCAAAATATGCTTTTTTATATGCATATATGGATTTGATTCAGAACCCATAGAAGTAGCTGGTGTAGGTGATGAAGTTTCTGAATTCAAAAGGAGTGATGATGGACCACCTCTCTTTTTTGCGACAACTGTTTGACTTGCGTTTAAAAGCTCGGTAATAACATCCAATTGGAAATTTATGAGCGGCATATACTTAAATTCACCGTCTGTATGTATGAAATCACTGCGGTACAACAACCAACTGTTTACTAAACTTGAATTTATGTACGGTACACTATACGCGTATACCATTTATTCGAACGGTGGTTGATTTTGTACAATTCAAGCAGCATTTCCGCAAGATCAACCCCTCCCATGTGCTTGTTGTAGCATTGTACCATACCGGAAGGAGGTATAGTTATAAACTTCCTCGCTTTTGAAGTATCTTCTCACTACTTAGAGTACAATCGGTTGATTCTAATTATACCAACGGCTAATATGTCTTTTTTCTTTCAGAGCAATCATCAAGCTTATTGAGGAAAACCTTATTGTCAAAAACAGTTTAAAGTTTTGGTTTACTGGCATATTGGATGATAAAAATAGCACAATGTCTGGATATTCCCAAGCTATAAGAATTGCACATTCCTTCTCAAATATAGAGAGTAAACTCATAAATATTTCCAGATACACCAGCTCTAGTGTATATTTTTAAACCCCACTTGTGGGGCTTCATTGGAAGATATTATTTAAAACTATGTTGACCTAAGAATAGAACACATTTATAACTGTATTATTAAGAAATATATTATTCAACCACAAATAATAAGGTACTTTTACGAGCAACCATTTGCTCATCGATGCCTTGGCATTCTTCCTGTGAAATTTCATTGAATTTCTCTTTTATGGATTTCATAAAAGGCCGAACTTTGTATAACTTGTAGCATTTAGGTGTTTCCTTCTGAGGTTGTTTAATATTATTGTTCAAGGGGAAAAACTGTTTGATTTTTTCGAATCTGTTTCTTGGTATTGCACTTACAACAGCCGTTAGTTTAAAATTGTCGTAATGCAATTTATGGTATAACTTTTTCAAGAGGTGATACTATTAACAGTTAATAAAGCATAAAATTAATAAACTAAATTATATTGTTTTCATGTTTTTTATATTTTTTGCAAATTTATAGATTTTCTCTCAATATGCACCTACTAAACTGGAATAAATTTAATTCACATTTTTCTGCACAAGCAGAACATATTTAATCTAACGCAAATTTTTCGATTTTTATTTGTTTGTACATTTTGTCCCAGCAGTCAAACCTATAAAAAAATACAGCATTACCCTTTTAATGATTTATATTGGGAGCAGCAAGCTTAAATTGATATTTAGAACACTACACCTATTCATGTGAAGTGAAGTGTATGTTTTGTGTTGTGTGAACACAAAAAAAAAAATCGTTTTTAAAGCGATATTACTCGCAAAGTATTGAATCAAAATAACAATAAAGACAATTCCGTTGACGACTACGAATAATTTATTACAGTAATTTATCAAAATGTTTAAGCTTAAATAAAACTCATTTTAGCAGTATTAATAAGGAGGACAATTTGAAGGATGGAAATTTTTAATTAATGTTGATCATCACATAAACGACAATAACAGTAACAAAGTGTTGTACAACAATTTAGTTGAAATTTGAGACGAGTTAGCATTATGTTTTAACACTAATTGACATCTTTTAAATGTCATTTGTAGATAAGCAAAATTTATTGTCATTTAGTCATTAATCTGGCCTAAAGTTAAAATAAAAGTCGAATATTATGTACGGACTGGTTTTGATTTCAAGTGGTTTTTTCTCAAGTGTCTTTGTAAAATTATCTTAAAGGCAATATTTAGTGAGCGAATAAAGCGTTTTATCGTAACGTTAATTACTTCGACGATATGTTGTGCCAGTCATCCATTTCCTGGTTGGCTATACCACTATTCTACTTATCCTGGCTTTCTCCTCTTCTTCTTAAAGACAAACATGTTAAATGACCACACGAATCTTGATGGTATTAAAGAATTTCATATAATTAATCATTGATATTTGTTTTTGGCAATTTTTTGTTTTTAATTTTATTAAAATCATGCTATTTTAAACTAAATTTTAAACAGATAAAAGCTTTATATTGTTGGGTACAAAACGAAAGTAAATTTATAAATTATTATTCTTAATTCTTGCAACTAAATCATATAAGTTGTGATAACAATGATTCGTGTTTTTTTTTCTAGTTGCAAATATTATCTAAGAATTCACCTCGTTTGTGCAATAGACTGTTTATATCGTTTAAATCACACATTTGCATAGTATTTGTAAAAAAAACGAAAACTTCTGTGTAATGAGTTAAAAATAATTAATAATTAAAAAACACAATTAAAAACGGGTACGGGCAAAAATAAATTATTTGCTGTGAAAGTTTGTAAAATGCATATAAAAAAGTTTTTATTGCTATTCATATTAACTTCAATATTCTTTTAGATAGCATAACAGGTATTTCTAATTTAAGTATATTTTGAGAATATAGGAAGTCTGTAGGAAAAGACGTGCGATTGTAACATTGTACTGTGCTTAAGTACTCAGAGCGTGTAAAAAAGTAAGTAATTAATTTTTCCAGCACAAGGTCTTTATATATAAAATTTAGGTTAATTTTTATTTTTGTTTTCAATATTTCACCACACCATTGGGTGGCATCTTCAGGAAAAGAAAAAGTGTATAAACAATTTAACAAATCAGTCAACAATTTTTTATTTATTCACTGATTTGTTAAATTATTATATACTTTTCCTGTTCCTGAGGAGCTTTTAAATATCAAAATGTATGCCTAAAGAAATTTTAAAATATTAGCAGCCTGACAAAAATAGAAAGTGTTTGGCATAAGGAAAGAAATTTAGTGGGCTATCTTTGTATTGCATCGCCCTGTCACTCTACAATGGTAGATTGTTGTCTTGACTAATAGTTACATTTTATGACTAGCTTTTGATTTAAGAGATACATTCTAATTTTTTATTATACCTTTTGGCTTAGGAGTAATAACGGAAAACAAATTAATCTTTCGGTAACATCCTACCTTCCTGTTGACATGTTATAACAGTGCCTTTTAATATATTTGGGAACTATTTCTTTGTTAAAGTTAATAAATCAAAGATTGTATAAAATAAAGTTGAATATAAGAGGCGCTTAACTGGTACCCCGGGAACTAAAAAAGATATTTTCTACCCGTCTATCCAACGGATTTATTTCAAAAAACTTCAAATGTATATTTAAAGGCTCTGATTATGGTTAAAATAAATAAATAATAGAGTTTCATCAACATGTCATTATACACAATTATGTAAAGCCATGTGAACAAAAACATCCGCAATTATGGTAAAAAAGGACATTCCTAAGTCGTAACATTTATTAAACACGAGGTTTTTCATTTACCAGTTCTAAAAATATCAATTAAATAAAAATGTTTCACTCTGGTTAATGAGATAAAACTGTATTTTTTGAAAAATGCAAACACATACAAGAAGTGCTTAAAGGATTATAAAAAGGCTCGTAGAAGTGAGTTTAGTATGAAAATAATAAAGTAGAATTTACTTAGTAAGTAACGAATCACAAGAAAAATTAATTTCCCTAATTTTTAAATAATCCACGTACTATTTAAAGACTTTCTTCAAAATTACATAATATTATATGCATAAACAGTGTTTCTAGTACCAATCATTTCTTCAAAGATAACATTATTTCCTGGTTTTAAATTGCTTTCTCTATTTTCTATGTATTTTCTATTTAATCAATGTGATATGTATAAAGTAAAAACGAGGTATGTACACTATTTTAGCTATACAATACATATCTTTCGTTTAACTTTATTAAAACAGTGCGTTTTCTTTGATTGTTGTAGCAAATAATCCATTTTACTTAATGTTTAGTATGCTATTGCATTGTGTTTCCTAAATTTTAATGGATGGAAACATGTTCAGAATTTATTATTTGCATATTTTACAGACACTCAATATAAAAGAAATGTCAAGGGCCCATGATTTCAATATAATCATACTCATGCAGAGTATACGTAAAATGAGCTTCGTTTTCAAACAATTGTATAATTTTGTCAAATAATTTACTAGATTGTCACAAACATACTTCGAAAATTTCTGGAAAAGGTATCGTAATTTTTAAATAAATGTTGATATTGTTAAAAAAAATCAAGGAAATGTGACTGGTAATAAAAAATAGTCTACAAAACAATTGAAAATTTCGTAAATCATCTGTTTAAAATAAATGACTGTGAGTGATTGCTTTCCAAGTGACATTTTCAAGTTACCTAAATAGACACACACAGGCAACATACATACTCATATTTCTTTCTTGTCTCTTGAAACAAAAATTGCCTAGATTTTTTACTATGGGTGTTAAAAACAGCATTTACTTGCCTACTATATCTTCTATTGTTAACTGGTTAATACGTTGGCTGATGTAATGCTGCAGACCATTCTGGAATGTTTTTGTACTTGTGTGCTCATTATTTCCGCGTAGGTTGACATTTATTTAGATTTATGTTTGATTTAACTTGTCCCCGTTTCAGCTTCTTTGTGCAAAATATGTCAAAATAATTTAATAAAAATACCTGTTTTTATATTTGACAGCTAAGAAATGGAATTTCTAAAAATAATTTATAGTTAAGGAAAAGCAACTAAGATAATAGCTTTTATATGCGTATGCAAACTAAAAGATGACTTAAGTTGTAGCTGTTGTTTACTCTTTGTAAAATCAGTATTTGCACAACAGTTTTTACATTTTTTACTTCTAATATTTACTTCGTCGAAAATTAAATTGTCAATTTAAAAAATGTGTAATTTTAACAAGATTAAATATTATTTAATATATATGTTCATGTCAATATGAATATAGATAAACGGATATCCTTTAATTAAGTTACACTTTTAACAATTTACAATACATAAATATACAATGAATATCATATAATTACTACAAGTGTAAAGTGTATTCTTTACCTTTGCCTTTGAAAAAACTTAAGTTATTTTAATTATTTTCTAAACTTCAATAAGTACAAATAACTACCTTTATTTACACTAAATTAAAGTCTAAAAAATAAAATAGGCGCTTAACATTAGTGATGAAAAATCTTCACTTCATGAACAGACAAACGAGATGTAAATCAATGGTATCAGTTTGTGCAATAACCTTTTTCTGTGAACACATCAATGTCTATAAAACTTTAAGTTTCTTTGTGAAGGAAGCACTCACGTTCAATTTGAACATCAGCAACAGCATCATTATAGTCGTAATAATTGATGTTGCAGCTTTGAATATTATAAACATCGACAGCTCACAGCCATTTTTGGTTAATCCTTCTACTATTGTGCTGTCAAGTTCTCTGAACTTGATCATTGGAAATTAGGCATGTTGAAAGCGAAACATAGTAAGTTACTAAAATTTCAACAAGTTATTGTGTAAATATCAGATAAAAACAAAGAAAAGTGGTTCTCAATATTATAGATTATTTTGATTGACTATCAAGACGGGTTTGAAGTCGATAAGCCTGAATTTGAATAATTAATTCATTTGTAATTTATATATTTTCATTGTGTTATTTATAAAAGTTTTTATTGTAGATCTACAATTTAAAACACATTTTATACCATCAACCATTTTTAAGAATTTGTATTTAATTTTTCTTTGTTCTACTTGGCAACCCTTTTTTGGTTATTCCGAAGTAAATAGACATAAAATATAACATTGTTGATTGCACCACTACGTTTTAGTATTCTCTGTTATCAAGGGCTTCTAGTAATCTAGAACACATTGTCGACTTCCAGATACAATTGTAAGTTTTCGCGGAATGTGACATGGTTATTCGAATTCCATATAACTTCACTCTCAAACATCAATAAGGCAGGATCTCCAATTCAGGTATATGTACTTAGGATTTCCCTTACATATTAATCCGATGGTCTTATAAATGTTAGAGGTGAGCCTCGCATTTTCAGAGAGTCTACAGTTAAGTATTGATTAAGTTGTTTGTTAAAAGTCTTTGCCATAACTCTTAAAGAAGCAGTCAGAACAAATCAAAATATTTGAAATGAAATCTATTATACAAAAAAAGATGTCTAAGTACAGAAGACACACCCGAAATGATCGGCTTTTGGAGGGCTATCAGTCATACGGCAGATTTACGTACCACATCCCACGTTTTTCAGCTTCGTGGTGACTGAAGTCAAAGGCTTAAATTGAATCTAAACATAAAGGTATAGCAGGGCATCTATTTATAGCACTGGGAGATTGTATTTAAGTAGAAGCAGTGTGTGTGTCACCATTAGTTCATGTTAAAACAAAAAAATGTTCAAAGAGTTGTTCAAAGATCGCGAACAAACACATATAGCTTCTGTCTTTGCTGGCTGTTTGTTCGGTATGAACGCCGAGTGCTTTCGATTTGATGACATCATTCTCAAGCCGTATTGTTAACTGCACTGGTGAGTCAGTGTTCGCGTTTCGTGATAAGATTTATAACTGCACCTGGCCGTGGGCCTTAATCAAATGGTGGTCAAACCACTGTGAGTGAAAAGCAGCGCCTTTCATTCCCTCGGAAGCCGAAGACTAATTCTAGCAACATATCTTTCCTACTTGCAATTTCAGCGGTTCCAAAGCAGGGTTGCAAACCACTACTCCTTGCTAAAGAGCTGGAGACTATCCAACTCCTGTCCAGAACACATGAATAGCATGCTCACTGGATCTGGATCATTCATCTGGCCACCATAAATCAGTTCATGCTTGGGGCTGCAAAACCACAACCACCACGATACTCCCGAAGGGCCAACCTCAATAATCAGTCAGAGAAAGAGCTAAAAGCCTAAAGAGACAATTGGCGGAACCTCTGGGGGTTACTGATTCCCGTGGAAATAACGTGGAGCTTTCCAGTTGACCCCTGCTATCTTCAGGGGACTGGGCTCCCTTATATCCCCAGCGGCACAGGTCTAGATATTCAAGTATTCTATAAAGACCGATAAATGTGCCCCCGGGGGGAAATATTCGGGTTTAGGTGATTCACCAGTACAGTACAGTACGGCAACTAACCAGTACAGCTTAGAACATGACTTAAGAATGATGTCTTCACATCATAGGCGCTCGCCGTTCATACCGAACAAACTGCCAGCAAAGACAGAAAGAGATTAAAACAGTATTTTTTTTACTGGCGGAACAAATCTAAACAATTTAATACATATAGATTCTATTCTCGCTAGAATCTGATTTCGGATTTACTATCAAAATCACATAGAGAGTTCTTCATGAATTTTTTGTTCTAATAATATTTTAAAAGCTATTCACTTCAAAAAAGACTTTCAATTGAAACTTTAGTTAAAAAAGTTGTAAACTGTCGAATTTGTCCTTGCCTGACAATAGAGTATACAAAACAAGAAATCTAGTTAAGATTGGTATATCTCCAAGACAACATCAACTTATTCACTTAGTGGACTCTAAACAAATAATGCAGCCATCTTTGCTGTATGTAGCTGTCCATCATTTATTTTAAGATGGTGATGTTAAACACATTATTATTGACTAATTATTTTGAATATACGCACACACATTATAGTCGTAGCCGGTTATTCTATGTACTTTTTTTTTGCTGTGGCTTTTCAATGTGGTATTGAAACCAAAGAAAAAATTGAACTAAATCATTAATGTTGTCTCCTTGCACTGAAAGTAGTTGTTGGCTGTAAAAATAGAGTTAATGATCTTGCAGAACTCCATTGTATGAATATTTCTTTAAATAAAATACATGTTATTGGCAAATTGCGGTCTCAATGGCTCATGAGATGATCCTTGGATTAATATTAATTTCTTAATAGGATTAAATTACCTGGAGAAATACTTAATCTTTGTAGCGTATTTAAAGTGAATTCAAAAATTCCACAAAAGCATTTCAAAGTATTTACGCTTTATTAATCATCGCTAATAGTTTTATTAAAGCGATGATTGATGATTTCATCTTCTTAAGGCGCCATGAAAGATTGCATTCAATCACAATTCAGAAAAAGTTTAAATTGTAGACAATCTCAGAAGATAAAGCAACAATTTTTTATCATAATCATATTACATAGAGTGTATAAGCGGTGGCTTATAAGATGTTTTAAATTATTCCTCAAGCAAAAATTTATATTGATGTTTGTATCAATAACTACAAGTTCCAAGAAATACATATATCAGCAAATTCCGTTAAGAATGTTACGAATAAATATTTTTAGTCATTAATTGTTAATATGGGAAATTAAAAGATTTTATCTTGTTTTAAATTTAATAAAGGGGGTTAAAAATTTCTCTCATTTGTTTGTTTGCTTTGTAGTTTCTAACAAGTTATTCGAAATATTTCGAGAATTTTTTTTCGGTTTTTACGTGGTTTTTATAGCATAATATTGCTTATTTCGGGAGATTTTGTAGTTTTCTATAAAAACCAGTATCATATAATCAATTACTTTTATTTCACTAAAATTTTTATTATTTTATAAAATATTTTTGAAAAAATTTATTACATTAATGGCATAAATAATAAAAAAAAAACTTTTTAATATTATAACACATATAATTTTTAAAATCAAAATATTTTTCAAATAATATCAGACATTTCCTGTAAAAAAATGTCTGCCTCGTTCCCTAATATTTTTTGCGGCAGCGTCTGATGTTTATTTATAAAGCAAAACTTTCAAATATCTTAATATAATAACTTTTATTTATACTGCTCAATAACTGGCTACATTTAAAAGTGCTATTTTTATATTAAATTAATTTTTCTGCTATAAATCAAAAGTTGTAAGTCATCATTTTTGCTACAATTTTGTTGCACAACTGTTTCATATTCATTCCAAAAGTCGACTAAACACTTTCAATTGCATTTGAAAAGAGATAAGATTGAAATAACAAAATGTTTTATATAACCTAAATCATAAATATTAAGATTATTGTAAATTATATATGAGAATAATGCATGTGAAGTACTTGTCATGTAACTAGAGAAAGGATTGTTAACAGCAAGTTAAATTTAAAATCGGTAGAAAACCACTTGCCATTTAAAAGAGCTGAATCATATTAATGGGAAATAAAAATATTTAATAATGAATGGATATTTAAACACTCGTGTCTTAAATCAGGAACAAATTGTAAATAAAAATGGTATATAAAATATCAATTGAATAATGTGTCTACAAAGACTTTCGTGATACAAAAACTAAATTTCATTTTATTTATAAATGCAGTTTTCCTATTTTGTACTTTTATTACGCTGTCCTCCAGGAACAAAAGGGACAACTACTATTCATTAAGGTGCAGTTATTTGAAAAAATATTTTCTCGTTTTTTTACTTTGTTAGTTTTAAGACAACAGAAAATTTCCCAGCTTTAATAATATTAAAAAGAATTTATTTTATTTCTCGTCTATGACATTGAGTTTTTTAATGAAAATCTTAACTTCCCTGTTTTCACTGTAATTGTGCGTTTGTCTGTTTTATGTTTCTTTTGACTGTTCATATGTGAAAATGAAGTAGTTGAAGTAAATTATTGCATTTAGTGGCACATTACGCATCATTAAATGTAATTAAGCCAAACTAAAAGTCTATTGTCACAACACAAGAAATTCTTCTTTAATAAATGACTAGTCAAGAACTTTTTATTTTTGCTGTAACAGACACAACATTTAACGAAAATTGGCAGCTTTTATTTCTCTTTGTTTTAGGCAATAACCCAGTAAAGTTTTTGAAAGATGATGCAAATGAAAGATGTGCTCAAGAAAAGTCGATTAATTGTTAAAGTGGTATGGAAAAGCTAATTTCTCTGCCACGTGAAAATTTCGCGTGGTTTAAAAGCAATAAATTTTGAATATTTTCTTAGCTTTAAATTTTTTATAAATTTTATTACATTTATATTAAACCTAAATAAAAAAAATGTTGGGTTATATTTTTGTACTGAAAAATGTACAACACAATATTAAGGTAGTCTTAAATATCAACTTTTTACTTGCTTCAAGTTTTCTTCAACATTCATATAGTAAAGATTGTTACTGCTCGAAAGAAATGTTTCATATGTAATGACACTTGATGAGCTGTCATAACAATAGATCATCAATTTAAGCATTGTTGTCATTATGACTATAGCAACTGGGCAATCATTGCCTGCCATCATAACAGTTTGTGGTTGTGGTATGGTGGTAATTAAGAATGGCCAAAATATAAATTAGCTAAATATATTAAAAGCCTTCTGTGTAATTAATTCTTATGTCATTAATAAGCTTTTTATTCAGGTTGATATATTTGTGGCTCTTATTCAAAGAAAAGAGAAATTTTCAAGGCAGCAGCTTGGTAATTAAATATGTATAGAGCAAAGTGTTTAGAAAAAGATTTGGTATCTAAGGGAATATAAGTGTTTTTTTTTCAAATGGGCAAATAATGAGTCACTGATCAAGATATGCAAACATATTTGCTGAAAAAATGCAATAAAAAAAACTATCAAGAGTTATATAAATAACGCCTTATCATTTATAATTGTTGTCCAATAAATTCAAAAATATAGTAACTTGCCTCAGCTTTTAAGCAGCGGAACTTGCAATATATAATTGCAAAATATTTTATGGAATAATTATTGCATTTATTTTATGCACTTTTCAGTTGGTCAAAATACTTTTTAATATAATAACAAGCTTTTAAGCTTTTCAAAAAAGCATTAAAAGGTTTCCTGACGAGTTGAATCGAGAGTTCAGCGAAATAAATAGGAGTGAGTTTTCAATCATATCACCATATGATGAAATAGTTAGATGTGAATATGTTCTTTAAATATTTTAATTACTGCTAGAAATACCACCTAGATTTTAGGCTTAGTAATTATAAATATCTATGTCGATTGTGATTATAAAAATTCGCGTCAAAACAGCGTGTATTTTCTAATAAATCTTAAGCCAAGAAAATTAATTCAATTTTGCGTAAATAAAAATCCTAACCCTTAATACTATGAATTACTTTAAAAAGCTGCGGCGGAAGAAAAACCTTCTTTGCAAAGTGTTAACAAAATACCTTGAAGTTTTGAAATAAGTTAAAGGATTTATTGACTTTCAATACACACAAAATAAATACGATGGTAACTTGAATTAATTCATTTGCCCACCAGTTGGTGATTATATATCTTTTTTAATAGGTTTTCCCAGATATAAGAATATTCTGCTTTAACATTACTCCATATTGTTGTTGTTATTATCACTCAGTTTTGGCTGTGTGTTTTGTTTTGTTCTGAATTAGTTAGTTTATGTTTTCTGCTTTTTATCTTATTTGATAAAATTTCTTATAAGCATATTGTCTTTTGTGTACAAGGTTTCTTAGAAAACTACCCAGTTTGTAAAATGCACAATAAAATTGGGTGCATTCCACGCACTACAGGTACTTTATTTTTAATTTATTTTTTATATATAGAAAAGTCTATATAATAACTTAATACAGATTTTAGTAACACAATTAATTTCGTATATGTAATAATAATTTGCAAAACGAAAACATATTTCATTCTAACTTCGAAAAATTACAATATTTGATTTAATAACATAATCAAAAAATTGATATAATTCATTTAATTTGGCACATTATTCTTAGAGGATCATAGAAATATGTAGTTCTTACGGAAAATTTTAGTTGCCAGAGGATGAAAGAACGTATCGGTCGGAGTGGAACATTAAATGATACATTGCATAGAATAAATATCTCCTTTTATAAAACTTATTAAAAAAATAACATTCAACAAAGTCCATCGGCTGTTAAGAGGAATCAATTTAATAAGCTGTTACTTTTGAAGCTTACGCTTCTTAAGCAGAATAGAAGAAACTGCTTTTGAATGTATTCAATATGATAGCTATGAAGATTATATAACGGATCCTAAATAACTGACTAATATTCAAGTATAGGTCTAACTAAGGAGGTATATTAAAGCTTACTTACAAATGGAACGGTAAATCACTTTGCCCATCTTGTAAGCAAGAATGCTTCTAGCCATCATATTAATGTGTGGAATAAAAAGAAAAACAATTTTCGTACTTGAGCTTTTAATTGCAAGTTACCAATAGTTAAATTAGGAAAAACACTGATCATCAACTAATTGATATTTTTTAGATTAAAGTCTAATCAAAAGTTGATTATGTGTTCTATTAAATTTTAATTTTAATTATTGGTAATTTGTGCTACAAAGTGGAGTTATTTATTTTTCGTGTTAGTTAAAAAGTATGAGCAATTAAATTTCACTGCACTGACGCTGGCATCACGCATGTTCTGTTATAAAATAAAATATATATAACTACAAAAAAAATAACTTAAATAAATTAAAGCCATAAATAAAAATTTAAAACCTAAAAAGGATATGAATAAAGAAAATTTCATTAAATATCAAACCAACAATGATTACCTGAAACTACTTGTAAACTTTGATTTACTATCACAATTAAAATCTGTGTACAAAATTGGAAGATAACTTTGGTTTTCAGATTTTTAATACAATAAATAGTATTAAATACAGAGAAAATTGGAATGTCGAAAAATATATTAATATTTTTTCTTATGATTTCAAAAAATTTAATTAAAAAGTTGTCCATCATATACAAGCACTTCACTTTGGATTGATGAAAACAGTTAACCAAATCATCTTGACAAACGATTTTGTTCCACATTATTAGTTACTAAATTCAGGACGTTGATAGTTATCAGAGCTGTTTTCTTCCTATTTTTGTTGGAAAAGTACTTCTAATGTCATGTACCTGGATGAAAACACAACCAACTTTTCGAATAACGAATAAAACTAAATTGTTTTCTAAGTAAATAATAATTAACGTTAAAGAATATTTCCAGACATCCCCAATATGTTTAGTGCCAAAAACAAGTTAAACTAATTTTAAATAACAAAATATGGAGATAATTTTTTTTAATTTCTTTTAACTTAAATAAAACTATTTATTATTGATTCAATTTTCAGCCTGTTAATAATAATATTTTATTATTTTAAAAATTACTCAAATTTATGAAATTGGTAAAGTTAGTTCCTAGGTTCATTGCATTGATTGCTCAGCTTAAATCGTCAGGGAACCTTTAACCATTTTTAAAAAAGCTAAAGCAAAAATTTTTTGACCAACTGATAATTATATGTATATGGTAACCAGACTTATTTATAAAAATCATAGGAAAAAAATATTCTTTTAAGTTATATACAATTTTCAACTTTTTATTCAGATAAAACTTCATTTGCAACAAAAATAGTATTTTAATAACAATTGTTAGAGTGCACTCTATGATCTCTTTTTGTTTTACAAAACGCATCAATGTCTTATATCTTTCCGGTCTGGTGTGAAATTTCTTTAAGTTAGAGGGAGAGGCTTAGGATATGGGAGAAGATAATTTTGGTGCTTGGGAATTCCACAGACCATCATGCAGGTCCATTTATGATGGTGTTGATTTTTGTTGATCGATTTTTTATGATTGGAAATTCGATTAAATACTTGAAAGGTGTGTAATCATCTGACAACGCATTGGTTTGCGATGTTTTACATTAGCGGCTGATTTGGAGACCATTCAGGTTCGATAAAGAATTGAAAAAAGCAGCAAAATCATACTTATTACAAGATTTCAATACTCCAAAATAATAGTTTATTTTCAGGAGCATATTTGGTATTTTGGGAATAAAAACTTTCTGTTAGGGGATTCGACTTGAAAAGAAATCCGGAAAACTTTACTTTTAGCGATATTGTTGGATGAAATCATTACTTTAAACATGGTTTTCATCACCTTAGGTGTTACGTTCGATCTGGCAATACTGGAGGCGCTGAGCTTGGTAGGGCGGCAGATGATGCCTTCAATGCGAAGGCATAACACATTTGGTCGTCAGTAGTGATTTGTTTGTGAAACAGTTTTTTCTGTTGTATTGTAAAAATAAGTAAATCAGTTTCGAACAACGGTGTGCGATCACGTTTTGCTTCAAAATTGGGCACAGTATAACGAAAACTCAGTTTAAACTTCAGCAGGCCTACGGAGATAGTGTTGTGTAAAGAGCTCAGGTTTTACGATGGTTTAAGGCATTTTCAGAAGGAAAAGAATTGACTGAAGATAAAGTAGGAAGCGGAAGGCCATGTTCAAGAACCAGTGAAAATTTTGACAGAATTCCATGATCTTGTGCGTTCAAATCATCGGTTGACACTCAGAATGATCAGATTTTGACCAATGAATTGAGGATGAAATAAACCTGCGCAAAAATGGTTCCACAAAAACTTTTGACCGACTAAAAGGACGTCAGCAAGAAAAGAGCTCTTGATTTTTTGCATCGATTGAAAATTGCTTTCATTTTCTGGAACGTGTCGTTACTGATGATAGTCTTGGGTGTTTGAATGTGACCCAGAAATCAAGCGCCAGAGCATTCAAGTCCCAAAAAAGCAAGAATGGCAAAGTAAAATATCAAATGCATTCTGATTTATTTGTTCATTATCCATGGAATCGTTTACAAATGTATGTATCTAAAGAGCAAACAGTCAATCAGTTAATCAATACTTTTACCGGGAGCTTCCTAAAAGACTTCGAAAAACGGTACTTCATGTGAGACCAAAAATCAATAATAAATAGATGTTATTCCTTGTCACACAGTAATTTTAATTAATGAGATTTTGGCCAGTAAACAACTTCTGCGGTTCCTCAGCTTCCATATTCGCCTGACGTCATTTTTTCCTCTTCACGAAGTATAAAAATCATATCAAGGGAACTTATTTTGGGATAATCGAAAATACTCAGGCGGTTACAGCCGAGTTCTAGCACTGCTATGCAAGAACTATTTCCAGCTGTGGCTTTAGAAGGTAGTTATTTTGAGGGTGACAATATAAAATTGTAATTTAATTTGAATAAAAATAATTTTAATAATCGCTCTTATTACTTAATTTACAGGCCTCGTATATTTCAGTGCAAAACCAACACAGAAAAACCATGTAACCTGAATCTGATAAAAAGCTGTAAATATTTAAATATAAAAATGCAAATAATATATTGTTTTCAAATATACCTCATATGTTTAATATTCATTTAAAATCAGAGATATAACATCACGTTGGGAATCACTTCTAAAAATACTTCATTGAAAACATAAAGAGAAAACATTTCCATATACATAAGTATACCACAATCAGCTAAATATAGAAAAAAATGAATCATTAAATGAAATAGAAATAAATTCTACAAAACCGTTGAAAACAGAAGAACTGTATTACGGCAGCTACTGTTCAGATAAAACACTTCGTGCTTTACCATTTCTAAACACTCTTATTGTACACCTACAGATGCTAAGTGCTACTAAAGTGAAGGGTAAAAGTAAATAAACATGTTTAAGGACATAAAAAGAAAAATGAAAAAATAATAGAACTAGAGGAACAATAAAAAAGACTACCGGAAATAAAGAGGGAAAAAACCAGGAAACATTTTTAAAGCAAATACCAAGAAAAATAAAATCTACTTGTTTAAACCGACAAAAACAAATTCTTCAGCATATAAAACAATCATTTTATTTATACAAGTCGTTGCTTACATTTAATAACATATCTAAAGTCCTTTGCAAACATACAATATGTACCAGTTTGACTTAAATAGCCAATATATTTTTCGAAATTCTGCTTAAATCTTGAAATATTTTTCGCTGATTTCATTCATGGCTTATAAATTTCAAGCAGAAATTAATTTTTGAAAAGTTTCCTGTAGTCTTTTCAAATACTGCCACAATTTTGTTATAATTTCTTTAAAAAAACAATAAATTGTACCTGTAAAGATTTTTTTGTAATAAAGTAATAAAACAAATCTTGGGGAAAAGGTTTCTAATGTAAAAAATTATGCTAAATTGTATCTATTTCTATAATTAACTAAGTTTTTGTCAAACTTACAAAATAATCTAGTTTGACAAGATAATCAAAAAAATAAAGAGAGCATGAAATAATTAGCTGATGATTTTAATCATGTGTAATAAATAATGATTTTTTTAAAATGTGCTGAGAAAATAAATGTCTGAAAGGACACTTTCATCACAAATGATTACAAAATTGGTAACTGTGGCATTTGTAAACGATTATAAAGGATTTTTCCACAAGAAAAAATGACATTCCAAACCAAGTTTTATGTCTCAGTAAAAATGTCTGAGCATCTAAATCTAACAAAGCTAACAATTAATAGATTCAGCATTTAATAAGTTCGCTGTGGAATTACAAAATTTATAATTGATTTCAAAAAGTTGATATCACACAGGTCGGGAATAATTTAAGTCCGTTAAAATTTTCTTAAGTCGCTCGAATTTTCTTAGTATAAATCAATGCAAAGTAAAGTCTACACAGAAAGACAAAAATAAAAGTCAACTATAATAAATTATTCTTAGATTTCGCGATAAAAGTTTTATTTTGAGATATAATTTATTGCGCTGCAAATTAGTAAGTCCGTACCATATTTTCGAAAGTGTTTTCTAGCAGATAACTTAATCAATAGGAAATCAATAAGGCAAAGATATCTATCAAATTTATCCTGAACCCTCTTCGTAGAACGTATTTTATTGAAAATCCAAGTGCTTAAATTATGCCGCGTTGTAGTGGCGATTCAATTGAATAAAGAATGCAACTTGTAGGTCTATTTTGAAGATTTCTAAAGATTCTTTTAAAGTTAACGAGCAACAAAATGCTTAAAAGTGTTAAAAAGGTTTGAGTACTCATAATAATAAAACGGAAATAGTAATTAAACAAATAAATTTTCTCTGATGTTTAACATGGGCACAATTTTTTAATCTTAATAGAATTTTCGCTAGTAAGTAAAAATGAGTTAATTTTTATTAATTTTAAGCTAGCTAGACTTTCATAAATTTTGTAATAATTATTTAATTTCAAAGTTAGTTTTGATAGAGTCAGTGAAGCAGACGTAAATACCGCCATAAGTCAAAGCCAGTTTTATCTTTTCACCAATATTATATCATAAATTAAAACACAAATTTTTAGTCTAAAAGAAAATTACAGTTACAAATATTTTTGATTAATATTTTAGGACTTTAACATCTTCTTTACCATTTCCCATTTCGCAATGTGAAACTACAAAAACTTGTTTTGTTCCTAAGAAGAAAAATCAAATTGATGTCCCAAGTATGTTGACGTTAACACAACTACATAGTGTCGCCCTCTAGATTGCTGTTTTATAAAGACAGCAAATGGGAGGGTAAAACCATATTTTGATCATATATTATATCAAAGTCAACAGTGTGTCTATTAGCACCCTTAAAATTACAATTACTTTTTAGCCTCCTGCCTACAAAAACTGAAGTTCTGACAATGATACATAAATATCATGCATTTCTTTATAAATGAAATAGTCAGTCATCAGTCGTTTAAGTTTTTTTCCCTTTAGCTACACTACTTTAGGGTCTACACATGTATTGTTGTGGTTTTAAAAACTCACGAACTTGGATATCATTATTTTAACCACAGTAATACTTTCGAAGTTTAAAATTCTTAGCAATTCGTAAAATGTTACAAACACAAGTGTTAATTGTTTGCTACAATGTTGTCAATGTTTTTGTTGTTTTGGGACTAAAGACGTTAAAGGAATAAGACAAATTTATTTGAAGTTGTAAAATTTAAATACCAACATATACAGATGTATCAGACAGCATGAAAATATTAATCAGTGTTTAGGTGTATTTAATAACCCGAAAAGAGCATTTGTCATAAGGGTATTGTGTAGAAAATAGCATTACCAATATGACTCTTATATTTAACTGAAAGCAACATGCATTCTTTATTATCAGAAAAAAATTTTAAGGGAGAATAGTAATAATAAAAGTTAATGGGAGCAGTTTCTTATATTTTGAGCCCTACATCTTTACTACAGAGGAAAGTGTTGAAAGCTGTATTTTTAAATTTTTTTAACTTATTTATCTGCGCATTTCATCAAGGCAAATGTTAAATCGAATAAAAATAAATTCGCCAAGTGTGAGTTGGACATAAACATGGAAGTTTTGGCTTAAGCTCATGCTTATTATAAATTATGACTTAAAAAAAAATTAAATACAAAGTTTAGTGTTCATTTTGAAGGAAAACAGGAAATATTAAACACCAGCAGCATTTTATAGAAGAATCCGAGGAATATTCATGTCCATTTAATAATAATATAGCTGGACTAAAGCCACATACAACCTGTTCTCGATACATGTTTTAATTTTTTCTGAATACCGGTTGGAATTTTAATATTTTCATTTATACACTTTTTCCTTCACATCGTAGTAGATAATGTTCTAGTATAATATTGATTGCTCTGCTAGGACCAAGTTTGACAAAAGGAGAGTGCAAAGGGGCTACATATACTGCAGAATATGAATTTTGGATATAAATTAAAAATAAATAAATAAACTCCAGCTTGATACAGGAAATTGAAACTTCTTTCTAAAAAGCTGACTAAAAAACGTAGTATAAAATCGTACCGGCTAAGAAAAATGCAGGAGAATTTGATATCATACCCAATCGGAATAAGAAAAGTACAAGAGTATAATCTTCAATTAGTACTTATCAGAGTAGCGAAGTGTTCACTCACTGTTCATGCATGTGTGAATATGTACATTTCATTTTTTAGCCGCTTCTTCTCATACATGTGACTACAAAATATTTTGTGTTTTCTCTATTGTGAATGCGACGATTTATTTTTTTCTTTCTATTCATAAGTGAAAAAATGAGAAACACACAAGTGTTCATTTTTGAATATTTACAATTTTGATAATTTTCGGAAATGAAAAATCGTAAAAATATGTGCGTTAAGCACTCGCGTACATAAACGCACATATTTGGTAATGTGCAATTGTCCGCGTATGTAGAAATAAAATGTGTTTTTTTTTTATTTCTTTTAGAATATATTGCAAAATTATATTTTGAGTTAATATGTACCCAGATATTTTTACTACATTTTACGGTAAACTGCGATCGTAGGTAGAAAATTTTTTCACGTTTATTTATGAGAAATTTTATAAAATTTCAACGTTCATAAATGAACATATACATTTCTGAAAAAAAAAACATTAATGAGAAGAAGCTAATTTATCATTCATCACATATGAATAAGACTAATAATTCTTGTTGTTCGCGTTCATGTATGAATATAAGCAGAACATTTTTTGTTGTTCGTTTATGAGCGTGAAAAATAAATATAAAATTTTAGATTTCTCATTTATGAAAAATATCATGATTGTTGATTTTTGAATGTCAATAAATAAATGAAAAATTCTGAACCCTGGTACTTACGTTATAAATCTAAAATTGAGATAGGGAAGACAATTATAAAGAAGATAATCTACCGACTTACGAGTATCTCATGTAAGCGTACCTACCAGAAAGCAACTAGGAAACCAGTATATAGTATAACCTCTATTTAAGGATAACAAAAAAGGTGTATACTAGGATGTTATTATGGTTAGATTTTTCAACCAGAATGGCAAAAATATAACACACTCGTTAGTTAATGCCTGTTAAATTAATCGAGACTATGATAAGGAGAACTCTATATTCTTTATTGAGGAAGCTAATTTCTTCCAAATATATATATTTTGCCTCAGTATCTTTTCCATAGTTAATTACTTTGTTTAGGTTTACAAAGCCATCTTTATTCTTAAATCCTCTACATGCACTTGTTTTGTTAGTCCTGCCATCTTCGAAGAACTATTAAATTAACCACAGCATACTCCTGACTTAGATAAGTCATTCAGTGGATATCGTTATTTAGTTTTTCACTGATAGTTCATGTGATTTTAAATTTGTCTTGATATGGACGAGTACAAAAAATTTGGGTCGTTAATATTCTTTTTGCAGTTTTTCAAATCTTTCTTTTGGTGTACTTGGTTTAACTAACGTATTTTCTAACAAAAATGTCCTCTAATTGTAACTTTTACTCTGTGCAAAAGATATTTTGTTGCTTCAAGATGTTGTGCAATTCATTCTAGTTTAATATTTTAAACCTTTTTAGTTTGTGGTTCATTCTCTTGTGCATTTTGTCTTGTAGATGTGGCAAATTTTCTTAAAGTATATCTGAATGAATTTACACATTTGCACAATACAAAAGTATTGCAAATATAAATATTATTCACTTAAACGATTGTTTATCTGTCTGCATGCTTATTTGTCTATTTGTTTATTTATTCATTGTCAAGTTGTACTTGCAATAATTGTATCCCTAGTGGTATTTTATAGTTTTTGTTTTAACCACTGAAATTTAATTTTCTCTGGTAAAATTGGTATGATACTTTTAGCTAAATTTGTTTATTTAGTTTTACTGTTTATGCAAACTCTTAATTGTATGCTTAATAAGTTTTACACATTTGAATCTCCTGAGAGTTAGTGTGTAAAGTAAAGAAGAAAGTGAAGAAATTTCGAAATTGTAACAAATTTTTTAATTAAAGAGTGGCGTACGTTGGAAGTTAAGTTTTGTCATAAAAAATAAAATATTGAAATTGTTTGTCTGTGCTATATTTCTAACAAGATTTTTGTAATGTAAATATTCTATTTCAAAACTTAAATAAAGTCTACGCATCGTACTCACCACAAACCCATGTTAAAAATATTTAGTCTAAGGAATTGTAATTTACGTCCACGTATTTCTGAACGTATAGAACTTCGTGTGTATTAAGACACCGGATCCAATGTTTGCAGCCTTTAGCAGAAAACTAAGAATTTTTTTAAAGTTAAGAAATAAAAATTAAATCATATTTTCAGGGCTATAAATTAAAAAGACATTTTATTCATTAACGCAAAGTATAAAAAAGTTTTATAAAAAATATGGAAATTTGTTTACCATCAACATCTCTCATATTGAGCAGTTCTGTGTTTTAGAAGTGGCAAATTAGCGGTTCTACTTATTCTTATAATTAATTGATAGTCACCAAGAGCATAATAGTTTTGACATTTCGTTATTTAGATGGATCTTATACTGGGAATTGTGGCAATGAATTCAATTTTCGCAAGAAAATCGCATTAAAATAATTAAAAACCCCTATGCAAATGGTGGTTCTGTTGAAGTTATATTTCGAACAATCGCGATATTTTCGGACAACATAATCATCCTTTCGAGACCGCTATTAAAAAATTGGTCGTTAAATTTGAGCCGACAGGTTCGATACAAAGTGTGTGAACACTAACGCGTGTTCGACCTGGTCGTTCAACTGAAAGCATCGCAGCCTTAAGCCAGAGTATTGAAGCAGATCCATATTTGTCAATTCGTCGACTTTCTCAACAATTGGGTTTATCCAAAAACACCATATGGCGAATTTTGCGTAAGGATGTGACTTCGAAGTCGTAAAAGGTTTAACTGGTGCAGGAATTGAAGAAGATCGACTATTCACATCGCCGTAGATTCTCTGGTTTTTTTGAAATAATAATTTTTTAAAACGAAGCCTATTTTCACGCAAAACTGCTGCATTATGGCTTCTGAAAATGCTAGAGCGATTATTGAGAAGCCTCTGCATGCTCAACGTGTCACTGTGTAGAGCATTATGTGGTCTGGAGGCATGATTGGGCCGTTTTTTGTTCACAGATGAGTTTGGAAATGCGGTACCGGTCAATGGATCACGATATTGCTTACAACTCAATTTTTGCCTATTACCGACGACGTCGTATCACTCAATTTATTGCAATCCAAATATACCGATCACAGTAAGGTGGCCCGCCAGATCGTGTGATTTAACACCACTGGATTATTTTCTGTGATGAAAGAATCGACACCTTTTATTAATCATTTATTATTTTCTTTATTCTTTCTATCGAATTCTTTGTCATTTATTCTTTGAATCCTTTCTAATAATAATAATTCCTTTATTTTGCTTTTCATTTTTCTTCTATTATATTGATTGCCAAACAAACAGGAATACTAGGAAATAGCGATGCCACATGAAGGTTTTTAATTTTCTTTTTAAATTCAATTGAATCTTTTGTACATTTTAAATTAAGAATCATCAGTGATTTTTTTTAATATTTTTTGTAATATATTTACACAGTTCATACGACGGATAATTAACAAACGAATAAATTAGTCTCAAAGGAAATGCCTGTTTTTGAATTTTTGTCAGTACGTATAATCTAAGTGCTATAGCGATATTTGTTTTAAGCTTATTTCCTTCTGTAATATTGATCATTTTAGGATTTAAAAGTTCTTCTACTATATCATTATTAGTATTTATCATTTAGTAATAGGGTCCTTATTTACTTGTGTGTAGGCACTTACTAAAAACTTGTAGAAAAAAATTAAATTATAAATATGAAGGAGGTGTATTGTTCCACTAAAATCTTCATAAATAACATTTTCTATGTTGACTATAAATTTAAAATCAACAGCTAAACAAACTATGAGCACCCCCCAATACAAGCAGCATACAATGGTAAATAAAACTCAAGTCTCAATCTTTATTTATTTAATTGGAAATTAATATTTCCATTATTTAAATGACTGCCATTATTGCTTGTCCTTTGTCAATGCGGCCGACATCTAACAAATTAATCATATCATTGCGAAATATTTTAATTGCCTTGATTTGTTGATTTGTAAGCAGTTGTTTCTATGTAAATTAAACGCATAATATTTAAAAAGAATTCATCCGACTTATTCATTCATTCATCACTTAGCGGTGATTTGTATGCTTATTTTTTCCTCCATATGTGATTTTTGAAAGGGTAAGTCTACTACTAACCAAACAAATACTTTTTTTTTAATATTTATTCATCATAAGTTTTCTACGTAGCCCAAGATTTTTATTCAATGATGTATAACGATAGCATGTGCAAGTACGAAATGAGTTTAACAAAAAATTAAGCAATCTTCCGTTGGGAAGTGGTATAAAAATAAAATATAATAAAAATTAAGCTGATGGACTGAATACAAGGAGGAAAATCTAATTGAAAATTTATTTGCGATACGTAAGTAAACTGAAAAGTTTTTATATTTTTATAAAAATTGCTATTAGAAAATATAGCCAGAATGGTGGAACAAAGACCTTGTTTTTTTTCACTATAAAAATAAAAATTGACTGTCGGTGGAGCTGCTCAGTGATGAAGGCATAGTCACTGGTCACTGCGCTGTTGCTATACGACAGTTAATGTCCGTAACTGTCCTTCTACTTTCACCACCTGTCCCATCTCTTCTCTATCCCTAAAGAATGTAGCACGGTACTTGACTAAATAGGCATTGTTGCCTGAAGAGTAACTTCTCTTTAGAACAAAAAAATTTGTAATAAAAATTTTAATTAAATAGACATATAAAAAGAATTGGTGTATCATAAATCTTGATTTAACTGTAGTTTTTGCTCTACCTGGCAGATACATATATGCTAAATCTGTAAATGTTAATTCATATTCAATTCTTCGGAAACTTACAAGTGCACTTATTTATCTTATGGCATCAACTACCTGTTTCGTGATGATTTTCCCGGATCAATAAAAATGTTGTAAAATTGGTATGCTAACTATTCAGTGTTCAAAAATACAGTAATTTATTAAAAGTAATGGAGTCTTAACATTCTATAATATAACAATTTCCTACAAATTTTCCAAGTCAAGGGTGGAGGAACTAATACCCATTTTCTTACAATAGTATTAAAATTAATACTATAATTAAGGGAGTTCAAATTTTGCTCAAAAACAAATATTTGGATTATTATTACGCTTAAAATGGACTATAGCAATACAATAATACAGTTGTGAAAATTATTTGTTTAAGTTTTCAAAGAAAATAATTAGTAATAATCAGTAAAAAAAGTAAACGAAATTACCTATTGTGTATTTTACAAACTGTGTAGATTTCTAAGAAATTTTATGTAGAAAAGACAGCAACTTTTAAGAAATTCCACGAAATAAACAACAGAAAACGAAACAACTAATACAGAACAAAAGTAAAACACACAGCCAAGAATGATAATAACAACAACAATATGGGATGTTAAAATGAAATATTCTTATATATGCGAGAGCTGCTTAAAACAACTGTATAAGCAACACTTGCTGGGCAACTGAATTAATTCAAGTTGAATCATTATTGAGTAAAGACACAAAGTTACCATGTTGTTTATTTTGTGTATATTGAAAGCAAATAAATCGGTTAATTTAATAAAAACTCTGAAGTGCTATGATAATATTTTGCAATAATAGAACTCAATATAACAAAACGTTTATTAAAAGGCATATACGTAATAATATATCTTTTAATTAATTTATGCTATACTGCAATAACTTTTCTAAGTCTCCACGCATTTTCTAAGATCGAGTTATCCCTAAAAATTTTTTATAAATAAAAAAAATTGCTTCTCTTTCAGAGGAAATCAAGCGTAAAACAAAAATAAAATAATAAAACGCATAAGTTATTGGTGGTAAATAAAACAAAATTCTTAATTAGAATTCCAGGCATATATAAGTACAAATAAGCTCTTTTTAAACACTTGAGCAAAATAAGGTAATAATAATTGTGAGAAGCTCATACAGTTAAAGGTAAATTAAACTTAACTAATGAAGAGTTCTAATCAATTAAAATAACGTAAAATAAAGCTAAACTACAAAGTAACGCTCATTCATAATTCCTTTATAACAATCAGTACGATGCTGGCATAGAATTTACTGCGAAAAATAAAAATTGCTTAACCAATTGTTAGGAGAAATCAAGAGTTCTTAATTTTGATTGCTCACGAATATCAAATTAGCTGATTAAATAAATTGCTATTAACAGCTCATACAACTCCAAGTACATCTATATAAAGAATGCTGTTGATGGATATCAAGAAAAAAGCTTCATTAAATTTTTCTTTCCTAATGAATTTTGATTTCAAAATAATATGAACTATAACCGAATTAAAATGATTAGATTGTTATGAGACAAAAAACATTTCAAAGAAAGATTTCAAAAATTCAAAATTTAAAAACTAATATTCAAAAGCTGCCAAGTTTCGCAAGCAAGTATGATGTTTTCTTACTCAACCTAATTGCTTGATTTAGAATTTCTTAACATGAAAAGTGAAATTGTATTCCTACTGCAAATTTCTTTAAATTCCCAGATGTTATAGAAAGAAATGCAATAAATAATAGCTATATGTTAAAGCTAATGAAAAATTTCCAGCATGATAATCCTTGTACTGCTTTTCTTTCCATCCCAGACTGTATTTTTTTACGCCAGAAAACAAAAAAATCAAGGAATGAAAGAAATATCATGATTTCCGTATTGCATGCTGTAATGCATCTACATTAACAATACAAAATTGAAAACAAGCAGCAGAAATAAAGCAAAACAATGGGCAAGGACACGCGACTACTTTTAAATATATGTTGTGATCATAATTTAGAAAAGGTTTTTCCAAATGACCATTTAACTTGAAGCTATGCAGCATTAAGTAGGGTTGTTTACGAAAAATACATTAATATTCTTTTGCAATACGAGTATACATGGTGGTGAAACCCGTCTGGCTATTGTTCCCATTTATACCAACATTAGTACTGTCGTAAGTTAAAATATTTCAAGTATTTGAAAAGAATACAATTAAAATTTTATTACCCATACAGAAATCGAATTTGTTATACCCACTACATAAAAGGTAAGAATATTTAGATGTTATTATTTATTCTATTTTAAAATAATATTTGTTTATACGAAATTCAAAATTATATGCCATTGGCAGGAACTTGCTTTGCTAAAATTTGTATACCTTTTCGCAATAAAAATTTAATTAAAATTAAAAGTTTTATAACTTTTGCATAAATTAAGTTTAACATCAATTAAAATAAAGAAGCTGTATTAGTATTTTAATTAAAAGAATCAGAATAATCAATTACAGTGGTTTGTAAAATTAGTATAATAATTTTAAATTAGAAGGTTTATATCTTTGTAGTTTTCTGTTAAAGGCACAAGTCGTCATTTAGATTCGGCATATTTTTATGTTGCATAATTTTTTATCTTAATCGTTGGTTAAAATTGTGTCTACATATTTCTATTACTTCTTTTATCTGAATTAATAAAGTTAACAGATTTTCGTTTAAAGCACAATAACGCCGCTGAAAAAATTTTACTGAATTAAAAAATTTAGTTAACTTACAAAAGTCGTATTGGTTCCTTTTTAATGTAATTTTCATTCACTGAAAGCAGCAAGAAGCCTTTATGTAATCAAAAATTATATGAATTTTCATATGTGTTTCCAAAAAAAGATTAGGCCCAGGATTGGCAAAGATATAAACATTTTAAAATGCAATCACGAACTAGATGAAATAAAAAGTTCTTGCTTTCCGCCATCATTATTCCCTTACGTTACATACCTGCGACCAATTTTTACAGATCGTATGCATGGTTTATGGTTATGTCATAATTTGCCTTTCAGCAACATCATCATAGTTTTATCCGTAGCCACATCAATACCGACGCTGGCATTCTATTTACAAAAATACGTATGGCCTGGTTACTGTTTCTCTCCAGGCCAATATGAGCTTAACCTTCGTTCAGAATAAGCAGATCATCCGCAAATGCAAACAGTCTAAGTGATATCAACAAGTAATCCATTGCCACAATTCCTGCGGACAACAACGAACGACATTTATTTTTTTTCGTTCGGACCAGTACTCAAATGATGATCCCTACTTATGCAATGTATTGTAGAAAATTAGGTTATATGGAGGAGGAAACAGAGAGCCGCATCGCTGGCGCCTACATCACAAATATTCCTGCCACTAAAGTAACTCTCCTATGAGGCCCGCTGTCGAGAGCCTACAGTATTCTGGACCCCACGAGAAGTATTTAAACGAACCCTTAAAGTCAACAAATAGAGTCAGTCGAGCGCTTACATTAAGATTAATATGCAGTCACGCATCTTCAACAAATCTCCTCTTTCTAAATCTAAATTGGTGCCCACTTTTTTTCAGTCGCGTCACCATCAACCTTTCAAGCATGTATTGGGAGGAGGCAGATGGTCTGTTAAGAACGTGATTTGCTTCGGACCCTATACGGAGACTTCAGGAGTACGATAACACGAGCGCTTTTTAAAAGCTTAGAGAAATAGCTCTTACTTTTTATTATAAACTGCCATCAAATATACCAATACGCCCTTCCAGATGCTTTTATACGGAGTCTTTCTACTCTTAACCAACCAGATAGGTCGACCTCATTCATCATAAGAAGAGGAGAATCGATCCGCATCCGAGAAGAAAGCTCCTAAAAAAGGTCACCGTACAATCCGTCTGGAACGCAGTTCGAAGGAATTTTACACAGTCTTCTGTCCCTAGCTCTGCAGACACATTATATCTCCCCAAAGATCGTCCATATTCTCCTCAACAGAGGTCCTCCATCTCCTGTTGTATACGTCGTTTGTAGAGCTGTTGTAGACAGTTTTACGCCTAGCTAAATCTGGGAGAACGTTCCAAACCACCTGAAGCCTCTTCACGTTATATGCAGTCGCTAGTACACCATTTGTTACAAAATGGTATAACTGTGTCCTTCGACAACGGAACAACCAACATGTCATTGACAGTGGACATCCACTGATTCATCTCCTCCACTTGCTGATTCACCGCCAGTGCCCTAATTGATCTAAAATAGTCTGCATAGCCCAATCAAATTGCACCCGTTAATCAGCCATTTACAGAGAGATGAGGTTGTTAACATGCGTATGTGATAAGAGACCACAATCTCAATCATATTGTATTCACTATTATATACTCACCTTAATACATAAGACAACAATCCGCGTTATTTGCAACCGTAACATATATATTGCTAGCAGCATTTGGCCCGTTACTTTCTTGATTTAGCACCGTATCCATATGCCGAATATAACGGTCCAAAGTACTACTAGGCGGACAATGTGTGATTAGATTTACATCCGCGCCTGGCCATGAAGCCTTATTTAGATGGTGGATCAAACCACTGCATAATTTGGAACGTCATGCTCGTCCTAGGAAGCCGAAGCCATAATTCTATGCAACAGAACTTTCTAGTTGCAACTTCGATGATTCCAGAGCAGGGCTGTAAATCATCACTCCTTGCTTAAGAGTTGGAGACTTTCCAACTCCTGTCCAGAACACATGTCTACCATGCTCACTGGATCTGGGAACATTTCACCAGGTAGGTGTTATTAAAGGTGAAATGCACCCGGCCACCATAGAACCATAGACTGATATGGGGCCGCGAAACCACAACCACTACGATACTCCCATATAGCGGCAAACGTCAATAATCAGTTAGAGAACAGTTAAATGTCTAAAGAGACAAATAACGGAACTCTGCGAGCATTACTGATTCCCGTGGAAATAAAGTGGAGTTTCCGGTTGTACCCCTGCTGACTTCAGAGAACTGGGCTCCCTTTTTTCCCCACCTGCACAGGTCTAAGTTGTTGCTATCTCCAAAGTAGTGCCCCCGGGGGGTACTACTAGGCGTACAGTAGACACTCGATAAAAAACAGACATGCAGGCACACCAACTAGCCCGACTAACCACAGTAATGCCAAAATCTGCGTCATCCACAGCTATTAAGCTTGAATATAATATTCTTAGAATATACCTTAGTTCATTTTAAAATTTTAGCACCATATGCTTTTTTCTTTAATATTAGAATTTTATTTAACAAATGAATCTGCGAGTTTTTAAGCACTACTTACGAAAATATTCGGCGCATACTAATATGATATGATCAAAATCAATACAAATTTATATAAATTTTTTTTGCTAGCCTTGTTAAAACTATAATTTTAAGTCTTTTAATTTTGTACTACAGTAAAATGTCACAATAAATATTTGTTCTACTTGTCGCCTACATTCTTTGCAATTATTTTACTCTTGCTGGCACAATCACATACATAAACATCAGATATTCCAACACGTATCCTGTAACAAGTATGCCTTGCATAAAGAGTTCAAATACATTCTTGCATGCTTTATACTAAATAATATGCAATATATGCTGATGCTGGTCATATTTTTCTTGCTGTTCAACTCAACTGCAATGTTTTATCTTTCACAAGTATTTGTAAAAACAATTGCATTACGGCCCATACTAACTTTTTAGATACACTATATATGTTTGTTATCCTTTGAACCAAATATTTTCATATCGTTATATTTTGCTTTCTTTTGTCTTCAAAGTTTATTGTCTGTAGAAAACGCCTTCAGATTTTTCTTGTCAAAATAAAAAGAAATTTAAAAGCAAAGAAATTATTTTTATTCAATATGTTTTCTAACATAGAAAAAGGGGTTACCAGATTTTTTCCATTTAAATCTGTAATAACTCTTTATTTGATCCCCAAATATCCCATGAATATTTATTTCGAATTTTCAAAGTTCTCATTTTGTTACTTATTTACATTCATTGCTGCTTTCGTGCATTTCTGGCACACTATCGGAAATGGAATTAGTATTAATTCTGTCTGGTCCGAAAATTCTCTTACTTGCGGAGCAACTTCAATTGTACAAATAATTATTTGGAGCTGATTTTATTAAAAGTCGGTTGTAGATTGATTCCAATAAACCTTTTAAGCTTTTCAATAATATCTTTTTATTTTTGCAGATTAATTTCTTCCTTCAACCCTGAATTCAAAGCTTAAGTTGCAAAATTATATATGAAATAGGTAAAGCATTGCAATTGTAATTTAGTAATTTGAAATAGTGTTAAATAAAATTCCCCGAAAAAGCACCAAATTTCCGCAGTGAAATCACCAAACAGAATTTTGTGTCCCCATTTGGGTAATATCACTGTAGAACCCTGTAGTCTGTATAAAAATAACAAAGCCAAAGAAACGGAAGAAAATATTACAATTATAAGTTATTGACATTGGTAACATTTCTGTCCAATCCGAAAATGCTTGATCAGCAATTGATCAATGCATATGCAATCAAACAAGATCGATGAACTCACACGCGCACCCGATCCGATTGCAACTTGCTTGGAATGCATGGGAAAGCTAATTTGCTGGATCAGCGCTTGGCAGTTCAGGTGTGTTGATGCAACGAAGGTGACAACAAAGGAAGTTGATGAGAGGAAAGTGAGTCTTGGCTACGGTGTCGCATTAAGTAGACATTAATACTTTTAGATTAAATTAAAGTGTGATTAGTTAATTATTATAAAATTATTGTGTATTACTAATTAATAAAGTTTAAGTAAAAGAAATCCTTTAAATAAGGCGCAAGTTGGCCTTAGTAAATTTTTTAGTTCATACCGTTTAGGACTCTTTAACTTATACAAGAAGAAACATTAGATTTATTTATATTTGTTTACATAAACGTAATCCAGTACAAGAACGTCGTGTGGCCTCATCACGTGTTGTAGTCAATCACAATATACGTGGTATATAAAACTTATAAAAACAATCGCACATATCTAGAAGTCGATTATAGTCCTTGTACTATGTAAAAATAGAAATTAGATAAAAGCGATTCTTTGGTTAATGTGATATTACATTTGACGTGTGCTTAATACGTAGAATGTAATTATGATTTAAATCTATTTGCAACATTCCGCTGTTTATTTTATGTTATAAGTTAAACTTGTGTATGAAGTATAACTTTTTCTATGCTTAAACATTTTCTTAACATTAACATAAAAAGGCTACAAAATCATTAGTTTTTATTTTAGTGCTAACAGCCATATGACATAATTTATAGTATGATTTAAAATCACAAGAAAAATATTATATCGGGTTTTTCAACAAGAATTTGTTTTTCAATTGTGTGAACACCAACAATATGATAGTTTTGACATTTAGTTTTTTGACGTATTCGTAGCAGATGCATTGGCAATTGTTACAATGAATACAATTTCGCACGGAAATTGAGTTAAAATTATTAAAATTTACTATGTTAAGGTTATATTTCATAAAATTCGTGATATTTTCGGACAACATAATCGCCTTTGTGAGACCGCTATTAAGAATGTGGTCATTATATTTGAGTCTAAAGGCTCGATCCAAAATATGCGAATACCAATGCTTGTTCGACCAGGTCGTTCAAACATCGTAGCCGTGACCACAATGTTGAAGCAGATCAATTCCTCGACGTTCTCAACTATTTGGGGTTATCCAAAATCTCCGCATGGCGAATTTTGCGTAAGATTTGACTTTGAAGCCTTACTAGGTTCAACTGGTGCAGGAATTGAAGCCGACCGACCATTCACATCGCCGTAGATTCGCTCAAATCAATCAGGAACTACTGTATGGTTTTTCTAAAAAAATCATTTTTTCGGACGAAGCGCATTTTCACTTGTCAGGGTATATCAACAAGCAAAATTGCCGCAGCTGCGCTTCTAAAAAACCTACAGCGATAATTCAGAAGCCTTTGCATACTCAACATGCCACTATATGGTGTGCTATGTGGTTTGGAGGCGTATTTTTTTCCCGAAGATGAGGCAGGAAATGCGGTAACGGTCAATGAAGCACGCTATGGCAGAATGCTAAAAACTAAATTTTTAACCTATTATAGACGATGTGGATATCACTGGCATGCAGTTTCAGCAGGACGTTGCCACATGTCACACAGCCAATTAAACGATCAATTTATTGTAAACGAAATTTCCCAATCACACAATTTCACGACAATCAGCAGTTAAGTGGCCAGCCAGATCGTGTGATTTTACATCACTGGATTATTTTTTGTGGGGCTATGTTATGAACAGGAACTGTACGGAGCCAATCGAATCTATTTTTGGCTTAAAACTCAAAATTCATGGTGTGATTAACGTAATAGGATCGTCATTTTGCCAAAAAGTGATTAAGAGCTAAGATGAATAAATCGACATCTGTCTCCGTGGTCATGGTTGACATTTGCCATATATCATTTTTCATTCACAATTGCCGAACTTTTCTTTCTGTAATACAATAAACATTTGAATCATCTTAATCAAAATGCTTTTTTGTTTTTGGCAAACAAACTTCTTGTTCAAAAACCCTTAACTACTCTGTCCTTATTTATACTTATTGCCTTATTGACTATGTTTGTGTTTGATATTATTTACTTACAATAAACTATAACAACTTTGGATTTATAAGATATTCATATATACTACCACATACTTATAAAGAGACATTGCTTCTCCAAAGGATATTTGCTGACTTTTTTTTGAGAATTTAGCACATAATTCCTTTTTTTGGAATGTAATGACGCCAAATATGTTAGTTGCTATGAATGCTGTGTAAAAAATTGACAATTGTCAGACTAAACTTTGAAAAAACTTCTATATAAATCTTATTAGCAGAGGTTTAAAGTTAAATTAGCGATAATTTACACATAACACCATAGGCATAGATAATGCCCTAACCATAACTGTAATTAGTAGTCCTATAAGCATTTCTTAGTTATTTTTTCATATATAAAAAAGAACCAAAAATACAAAAATTCCATTCAACTTCTTTAATGCGAAGTTTTCAGATTTGAATTCTTATAATTATGCAAAATAATTAAATAAAATGTGATTGGATTCGAATGCGTATAATGCGACTATTCTAATTAGGTTGGCTAAGCGCACCAGAAATAGCTAGCTATATATATATATTTGTGTGTGTGTGTGTGTGTGTATATATATACATATATATATGGTACAAAATCAAAACTAAGTTGATGTGCCCATTAATTATTTATGTCTATGGCATTGTGGCATGTCACCAACAATCGAATATAGTAACTTTCATAAGGTTGGCTTATATAAATTAATTAAAACCGCCGCTATCTTAAAAAACGAGACATTTCCCTAAAAAACACTAAAAAGTTTCAAACAACGATTAATTTCATTTAACTATTCCCCTATTCAATTAATTTTTCTTTTTTATTTCTTCCAGCGTTCCGTTCATTTATGAATTAAACCTGATCAAGCTGAATTGTTTTCTACACAACCACGATCAAAAGACAAACTGTATTTGAAATTATAAAAAAAAACACAGAAAATTGCCTTATAGAAGTTATTCTATTCCCATTTAATTAAAATTTATAAAAAAGAAAAACAAATATACCACAATTCTTATAGACGACAAATACATGTGTGCCTAATTAAAACAAGAGTAGGAAGTAAATAATGAAGAACTATTTTCATTGTTTGACTTTTTTAAAAGTTAAAGACGTAGCCCCAAGACTTAAACTGTTATTGACTTAAATTTGTTAAACAAGCAACACTCTTACAAATTGTTAAATCAGGAAATACTAATGTGTAATACAATTAATACACTGGATATACATATGTGACCACCCACATTGTGATAAGATATATTCTCACAAGACAGTTGTCTGTAAAATATTTGTAGACATTAAAAAACTATACTTGCAGCAGACATTACTATTCTATTCTTCTATTTCGAATGGTTTGAATTCAGTTTTTTTTTTTTTTTGTTCTTTTGGCAAATGTAAATAAATACCAAAAATATTTTTTATAACATATCTGTGTTATGTTGGTATTAATCTGAACAGAATAAAGGAAGATGGATTTCTACATCCGTCAATATTTTTGATATCTATCCGGCTTAGGTTATGCACATTGCAATTATCATATGTTTAACTGCAAGGAATTTTCATACTTAATTAACAATAATTTGGTTACAAATAATTATAGTTTTTCTTCAAGCACAAAGTCTTTGTATAAAAATTATATAAATTTTTATTTTTACATATAAACACTTATACACTTTTCTTTTCTTGAAAATGCCACCCAATAGTGTGGCGAAATATCGAAAAAAAATAAAAATTTACTAAATTTTTATATAAAGACATTGTGCTTGAAGAAAACATTATTTAAATCGGTAACACTATATGAAATTGTTAAAAAAATATAAAATCATATTTTTAGTTATTTTATTCCCAGTAAGATTTTCTCATATTTGTTTTGTTAATTGCTAGCTACCAGAGAACAGCATATGTATTCTATGTTTTTTTATACTGGAGTATTTTAAACCGTCAATTTTTTTGCGATGTTTAAAATATTTATCGTTCATTTGCCAAAGTATATTGCGATAATTTCTTTGCAAGTATTTTCTGTTGTATTTTTCTACTGCATAGCAACAAAGAGCAAAAAACGAATTTCTGTAAATACAGCAATCAAAATGAAAAGATTTTTGAGTATATTCCATATTTGTAGACCAGTGTTTTTATTATAGATAGTGTGGTTTTTATACTTCGCCTTACTTAAAAGCAGCCTTGCCATATTTTGTAAAATAGAACACGTATGTACATAAAATTGTTAATTCCAAAAAATGTTATTTCTATTTAAAAAACAAAGGAGCAAAAATAAATCTATTGCTCATAAGTAATAAAATCTGCTGATTTTTTGACATGCTATAGGGTATCTATAATTACTATTATAAGTAAGCTAGGAAAGAGGTGATGAGTAAATTTATTTCCCAAGGTAAATATGCAAAAGAATATGATCAGAAAATCCAAAGTGTATAATATAATAAACACTGTAACTTTAAGCCTCAACTTATTATACAAACTCATTCATTCATATTTAATCGCTTTAAGGAAACTGTAACATAATATAGTAAATAATGCACCTTTCAAGAATTCACTAACGACGTTTATTTTGTTTTTAATATCCTTTTTCGATTTTTGGCGAATTTTACAGATTCTATTTAATTTATATTTTTTAAATGCATATATTAAATAATATATTGTTACGGAGATGATTCCTTTAAGTTTTCAAAGAGAATAATTATCGGTAAAAAAGTAAACGAAATGACCTATTGTGTATTTTACAGACTGCGTAGGAAATCATATGCATACAAGACAACATTAGTCTGATTTTAAGGAATTCCACGGAAAACAAAAAAAACTAGCACAGAGCAAAAATAAAACACAAGCAGGCGCCTAAATGGAATGATAATAACAAAAACAATATGGAGTGATGTTAACCCAGAATATTGTTGTATATGTAAGAACCGCTTAAAACAACTATATAAACACCGCTTGATGGGCAAATGATTAATTCAAGTGTTACGATGAGTAAAGACAACAAAATTACCATCGTGTTTATTTTGTGTGAATTGAAAGTAAATGAATCGTTAAATACAATTCTAAACTCTAAGGAGCTGTGTTATTATTTGCAATGAGTGAACTTATTATAACAAAACGTTTATTAAAGCGAATAACCCTAACAATATGAAACATGTCCAGAGTAAGTGACTATTTATTACAGACTAGTTTTAAAAACAAATGCATCTTTGTTTATCAGTAATACTAAGGATAGTTAATAAATCTGATTAACTGTAGAGAGATCAGTAAAAGTTAGATACTAAAATTTTCAAGTGCATTTTCTATATTCCTACACTCTTCCTCAACATTTTTCACATCGGTAGGGTACAATATAGTTTACAATTGCAAAATTTTCTATTTAATAAATTATTTGTAAAAAGCGCAAAAGGTAAACAATTTTGCATATTTATATTTACTAGAATCATATCATGTTCTCTTTAACAACATATGATTGCAGTATTAAAATTACAGTTATTGGCTAAAATTGTAATCACATTGAAATTTTTACAATAATTTCATAATAATTACAACTAGGTTTTGTGCTTAAGCTATCACGAGTGGCATAATGCTTAATTTGTTTTAAGGCAACCCGCTATTATTAATACTTAAAATAGTAAAAGTTATATATTGAGTATTAAATTGTAATTTATTTTTAATTTTGATTAATTATTTGTTAAATTGTTTTATATAAAAGATGAGTCAATTAATTCCTTTTTAGTTTAATTTCAAATTGTTGTTATTAAAAAAGAAAAATTATATACAAATTTTTGGAGACATTTAAAAAAAACAGTAAAATTTAGTCACCAGTACAATGTAATGCAGCATATTATGGATTACTACACCGGTCATTAATATTATTCGCTTTAATCTATTTTATGTTAGGCACGCTATAAACATCAGCTATTTAACCAACCATTTTGTAACTAAGAACACAAGAGACTAAATCTTTAAATTCGCTAAACGAACATATTTCTGCTATCGCAATATACTGGGATATAGGAGGGAAATCGATTGGATAACTCCATTTTTTGTCTTTCGCCAGATAATTAGACCTGTTTTATCCTATGCCTTCCCAGTCTGGCCCGGAATTTTTTCTTCGCAGATGAAAAGGTTAGGGATTTAGGAGAGGAGAGTTCTGGTCGCTTGCGTTGGCTGAAGCCCTACACACGGCCTTGACGAAACCTATTGCAGGCCCTCTTGTGGGTTGATATTTATGGCAACATGCTTTGATAGAATATGATGGGATCGATTTTCGATGGCATGAAATTTCTAGAGAGAGCTTGTTCTTTTGAAAACAGACTTTTTGGATATTGCTTCGAAAGGCTAACAGTATAGATACCATTCAGGTGTCAAAATAGGTATCTCCAATGGAGCTACCTACCTTAAACGGAGCTGGCCTCCCTTACGAGAATGGAAACTTCCTATATTATCAAAGGAGAATTAACTCTTTGAATATGGATAACACGGTGTTCAACACCGCTTAAGAGATCATATATCAAATAGGGTTTTAAGTTTCTTTTGTGCATAATTCCCTTCCTTATTTTAAGATTATTATATAAAAATTAATATTAAGTACAAGTGTCTCCCTTTCTAATTTTTTTAGAGAAAGTTATAAGAGTTAGCATAAATATTTTGTAAGCGGTCATTCTATACACATATAAATAAAATAACATTCTGCAAGTTCTTGAAGAATAAAATCGTATGTAAGAAATAATTATGTAATCAAAGTTAGTTTTAAGATAACATAATAAGTGCTAATAATACAAGAAATATTCGCAATCAATCAAAATTAATTTGCTTAAACGAAATCCACACATAATTTTTCGTTGGTCTCTTCATTAATCACCACGTTAAATATATGACAAATTTGGTGTTATTGTGAACTAAAAGTTTATATATTTTATTTTTAAACTTAAAATCTATTCTCACCTCAGTAACAAAAACAGTTTAAGAAAATGTAAAAATTAAATTTATTGGAATAGAAATGTACATCGAAAATTTAAATAAAGATAAGCGTAGGTATACACAATCAACTTGAACTGAATGAAATTCAATACGAACATGGCTTCCTATATGTTTAGTTTTGGCCAAATTTGTAACGATGTCATTATGTCAGTCTCAAGTTACAATTGATGTTAAAAACATAAATGATCATATGGTTAAAAATATCAGTATTTTTGAAATGAAAAAAGAAACATCCAGTACATATGTCAGCATGGTGATAGCTTAAAACTTAATGAATATTTTAAATATTTGAATAATATATTGGAAAAACTTTTTGTTATACAAACAATTCCATTAGCCACTATAGTTTATAATTTGTAAATATTAATCATCAAACTGCAGCTAAAAAGGGGAGTAGAAAAGATGTCTGTTTTAGGTGAATTAAATGAAAAAATTTAGTTTATTAACCACAGGACAAGACAATAATTTAACATTTTTAGCTAGTTCCTGGGTTTATTACCTTAGTAAGTAGTTAGGGTTAATCAGATGTTATTGATACATGGTTAGAGGTGTTTTTAATATTTTGTATAGCCAAAATGATTATAGTGTGATAATATAGCATTTGGTTCATCCAAATGCTAAGATTTTCAAACAGATAAAATATCAAGATAATTGCAAGCAGCCAAAATTACCCCAGAAGTAATTGTTTGGCTGAAAAAATAGCAAGAGTTTCTAAAATGATATTAAGTAAATCTGGAATAAAGGAAGATATGTATAATGTATTTTTAGAATATCGAAATACTCCAGTTTAGGATATAAGTTATTCACCAGCATAACTTTTATTACATAGGTGTTTAAAATCTAAAATTCCAAACATAGATAAATTGTTTGAACCTAAGAAAAAATGCATTAAAAAAATTATTAAAAAGAAAACAGGAAAAATATGATTTTTTTCAGAAAAACCTGCCGGTTGTTCCTAAATGATTTGACCGAATCAACGGCGGTATAAATGGTATGTCGGGTTCGCATATTTGTATCGAATCTGTCAACTCAAATTTAACGAATTTGTGCGAAAATATCACAAATATCATGGAATGCAACTTTAACACAACCACCATTTTCATGGTGGACTTTAATTATTTTAAAACGATTGCCAATGGATCTACTACGAATACGTCAAAAAACTAAATGTCAAAACTTTTTGTTGGTATTGCCCAAATCGAAAAACAAGCTTCGTGTTGAAAAACCTTTTATTTTCTTTCCTCCAGCTATACCTAGAACAATATGATCTATTACCATTTCTAATGTAATTTGAAATTTACAGCTCCTTCCATTAATTTATTGAAAAAGTCATCAATTGGTTCATTTTGCTTTTGAGAGCAATTATAGAATACAAATTTTTTCTTTGGCGTAAAATAATTGTTTGGATCTAGTACGGGTATGACTTTTGCTTATTTTCACCTATCATCACTTAAAAAATCGAATGCTCTTATTACTTCTCTACCTTCGAATCCAATGAGATTCCTGAATAAAGTCAATTTTATGTTGACGTTTAGCTTGACATTTTTTGCAATAAATAAATTTCAAAATCACGTAAAAATATTTCCCAGTTTTTCTTAACAATCATGTTAAATCATATTATTAATGAAATTTAATGAAATTTAATGATTAATGAAATTTTAATATTATAAAGTATTAAGTATTTTTTAACTGTTTCTATTTTTTAGATTATGTAAATTTTGTACCAAAAAATAGGTCGTATTTTCGTAATTTATGTATTATATCTTTGTTATATGAATATACTTGGAATTCTTAACACCGAGATAAGTGCATGAGTGTTCATACTTCCATAATCTAAATTCTAAACTAGTGCTGATTATCGTTTTAAACTAACTAAAGACAAATTGTCGAAGAAAACTTCTATCTTTAGAAGTTCTTAATTGGTACAAGCATTTCTGTTGAAAGTTTCTGTTATATTCCGTTAAATTGCGGCCTGTTCCCAGTGACATTATTAGTAATTTATAGTCTGCTTCCTCCTTTATATATATATATATATCTGACTGTGATTTGGATTTCTAAGTAAATACTATTAATCAAAATAGTGTTTTACTATTTCTTCCAAAAAATGTTCTTATACATCTTTGCTGTGCTTATCATACCATAACTATTTTGTAAGTAACAATTTTTAATGATTCGAGCAAGATAAACGAAACATAAGGTTAGTATTGCTTTAATTTCAGTAATTAAATATTCTATTTTGGATTCATTATGAGAACAAAACTTTTGTTTGTCTAAATGAATTTTTAAGAGTACAAAGCAAAAAGTTAATGTCATGCACTTACGACAAGGTGAACAAGATACACTCAACAAAACTGTGCAAATAAAACACTTAAAAAATAAAACATACATTTGAAAATAAACATCATTAACGTAGAAAAAATTAACTATGAAAACGACCTTAACCTTAAAACTGGAATATCAGTTTTAAACTGAAGCGTAACCCTCTTGAATTACATAAAAAAAGCTAGAAATTATTTAGAGACGCTTAAGGCAGTGCAATATATATTCAAATGAGATAAAAATAAATTTTAATAACTTTTTGTGTAAAAATATATAGAGCTGGACGAACTTCACTAATTCAGGCAATCCGCAACCTTCCAAAGTGTTGTAACGGCGATCCCCAAAAAACTTGAGGATAAGAACACCCTGAATATGGCCGCCTAATTGCAATTTGTTCTGCACTTTCTAAAAGGATGGAAACTATGATTAATTTTCATCTTGTGCGCTATCTGAAATCAAACAGCTTACTTAACAACTGACAGTATGGTTTCCATAGGGGGCGTTCCCAGGTGACGTGCTGCCTTTCCTTTCGGAACTATGGTTCACCTCCATAAAACAATTGGGAGAAGTCATTTGATAGAGTGTGGCGATCTCTCAATCGTGTGAACAGAGTCGATTTTAACGCCCGTAGGACTCAATGTTGCATGCTTATGCATAGATGTTTTTTCGAAAATGAAACTGCAAAATATAATTAGATTTCTAGTTCTGAGAGTGGTGAAACAAACGTGGATCTCAAAGTAGCTGGACTTTATAATCCAAATTTAGCGTTAACGCTTATCACACTTAACTATAAAAAATCCAGAGAACAATTTAACAAAAATATAAAGTTCTATTGAGTCTTAAATATCAAATAAGAAACAGATATATTATTTTATGAACTAGCCAATTTAAGCACTTAAACTTTCTTGAATTGCATCTAGAATTTTTTGATTTTATAGCTCTAGAGCTTCTTTTATTTTTGCTGTCACAGGAGCAAGCATTGAATTCAAGCCCATATTAATGTTTGTATTCTTCGAATTCGTTTCTCCCAATGTCAGTATCACGCCACTCGAATTCATCGATTAAACTCCCTACTTATTTAGGCCCTTTTTTAGCTGTTTAACTTTTAGTTCGTCGAACTTCATTATAATTTATTTTTTATTTTATTTTGCAATTTCACTTTTGAAACCAGCAGTTATGCTTTTCCGACCGACCCTGAAAAAATCATTTTATCCGACGAAGCCCACATTCACTTGTAAGGGTATGTCAGCAAGCAAAATTGCCCCATTTGGGCTTCTGAAAATCCTATAGCAATTATTGGGAAGCCTTTGCATGTATAGTGCGCTATGTGGTCTGGAGGCATGATTGGGCCCTTGTTTTCAAAGATGAGGCTGGTAACGGTTAATGGGTCACACTATCGCGAAATGCTAATAAATAAATTTTGGCCTATTATTGATGACGTAGTTATCACTGACATTCAACGGGACAAAATAAATGATCAATTTATTGCAAACGAAATTTTCCAATCGCATCTATTCTATTCCGTTCTTTCTCTTATCCTATTTCTTATCTTTCTAAGTGGCATTCTTTGTGAAACTTACAAATCTATATACTCCTTCGCAGGTGACAGCAGCATTTGTCATTCGTATTCTTTCAGTAACAGACCGAACCAATTGGACGTGGGTTCCAAAATGCAAAACATGGATTTCGCAATAATATGCAATGGGGTCTTGTGAATAGAGTCGATTTTATTGCCCGTAAGACTCAATGTTTCATGCTTACGCATAGATGTGTTTTCGCAAATGATGCTGCATCTTTTGTTACGGGTGAAAAAGTGGTGTAAAAGTTATGTCTTGTTTACTTGTTCGTTTTTGTTTTGTAGATTTTCAAGAATGTCTAGTCTTCGTCCTTTCTTGCTAGGATGTAAGTTTCAAGTTGTAATGCAAAGTTGGAATCTTCGCTTTTTCAGCAGTTAAGTAACCAGCCTGATCGTCTGATATAACACCAATCGAATTGATTTCAACCTTAAAACTCAAAGTCCGTGATGTGATTTACGAAATACGATCACCTTTTTGCCAAAAAGTGATTAAAAACTTTGATGAAAGAATCGACATCTGTCAGCATGTTCGTGGTGGCCATTTGCCAGATATTATTTTTCATTTTCGTGCTAAATTTTTTGTTTTATTTTGTTTTAGAAAACGAACTTCTTGTTGAAAAATGCTTTAGAAGAATATTATAGTTTAACTTCATCACATATTCTTGTTGTTATAATCATTCATATTTTTTGGTTAACCAAACTCAAATCTTGATTATTATTAACTTAATATTTTTAATTTAAAATACTCAATTTTTCTACTTTTCACGTTGGTAGGCTATAAAGTGTTTTATACTTTGCACACATACTTGTCATTTTTTAATAACACTCATTCAACCTTTTTGACAGACGTTTATAACAAGTTTAAGTATACAACGCTTTCAGGTTTAAAGTATTACTTAAGTATGTTATCATTTGAAATAATATAACTATTTAGGAATCTTAAAGAGAAAACGGCTTAAGAGCGAAAATGATTTTAGGAAAAGCTTAATTAATTTTAAATTTGTATTGCGCGATTTGATTTTAAATGTAGATTCAAAAAAGCATTTGAAACTTTATTCTAAGTATTTGGTAAGTAGAGATAACCGATATTAAGTAATAATTTTAAAAATACTTTCCTTTTCTTTTGGAAAAAATCTTCAAAATTCATAAGCCATATCAGCTTAAAGAAAGTATACTTTTTCAGTGAATCATGATTTATATCTCAAAAGAAATTAAATAAATATATAAACATATTAAAACCATGACAAATATGATAATTTGTTAATATATATAAATTAAACTCATAAATTATTACTATTTGTGTATTCAATTAATTAAAAATGCAACAATGTTATTGAATACGCCTACTGAGGAGCATTTATTAAAGCATAAATTAAAAATAAGAAAGATATGAGTAATAAACAGTAAATATAAATGAAAATTAAATCAACACTACATTAAATAAAAGGGCATAAGAGTTATCCAAGCAAACAAAATAAAGAATATATTAATTACAATATGTGACACTCGTAGTGTAAAACAAAAATTTCATATAATTAAATATGTCCATAATTTGCCTTGCAAAAGATACGAAAGAACGCATGTGTATAAACTTTGGGAAAAAATGTTTAGTTGGAGGTTTAAACTGAATAATAAAAACTTTTTGTAGACAAAATTATATGCTTGTAAGCATATATTTTAACCTACCTTTTGACTTCTAGTCCAGACAAGCACTTCATTATTATCATGATTATACTGATGATTTTTGTTATGATGTAAAAATGTTTTACAAAAGTGTTGAAGTGTTAAAAAGTCGTTATCATATGTAAAACTACAAATAAAAAAAAATTTTAAAAAAGCCCAGAGCCAGTAACTAAGACAATAAAACTAAAGAAACTTTATAAAGATTTTTTTCCGCATATCAAGTCTACTAGCGTATCATCATACACACAAATTAGCATATTCCTCTGTCTTTCCTTTGTAGGATGTTTAATATCTTTTTCATATTTATTTTTCTCTCCCATGATTGATGTACGCTATATGTTGCAGTTAAGTTAAGTAGACAACAATTTTTCGAAGGTTAGCATTGGGGGAGTTATTTTAGTTACGATACGGTGGGAATAAAATATTTTATAGCGGACAGAGAGGCTATTCAAAATGAAAAAATAAAAACGGTAATGATAACGGAATATAGGAATCTCTTATTGAAGTCATTAAATTATGAATGTATACAAGAAAATCCCAAGCCTGAACAACTAGTTTAATAGTCAAACAAGAGAGAGGAACACTCCGGTAATCGAATTTTAGTGAGATTTGAACAAGATTAATTGTGCAAAAACTCGACTTATGCAGAACAATTATTGTTTGCTTATAGGTAATTTATATTGATTTAAGGTGGCGGTTCTATGGATAATTTTCAAATTTTAGTTTATGTTCATTACTGATTAAAAGAAGGTAATAATAATATTTGTTATTCCAGTTTTGCAATCTTCCAGCTTGGTTTTGATCTCTAATAAATATGGTGCATATTACTAAAGGGAATTTAAAATTCCTAATTTTACAACTAAATTATTGATTTTAACACGTCTTATCCTCCCATCTGTTAGAGTTTTAAAATTTTATAAAATAAAATTTTTTATGTTATACAGCATTTTCTGCAACTTTACATTCGTTAGCAGCCTCAACTTACATTATTTATTATTAAACATCAGCTATTTAAACAACTAATTTATGAAATTATAAAATGAAAAATAGCACCTAATGAAACACTATTAAGCTGATCTATACACAAGCCAAATCTTATTTCATTGTTCTCTTTACAAGTCGTCACATTCTGTCTATTTAGCATTGAATGCAATTTATTTTTTATTTTTTCATATTCGTTTTTCTCATCATAATAGGCACAACTCCTCTATTACACTGAATATTGTGGATACAGTATGAATGCGCGGTGTCTTACGTGTAATTTTGTATTTTTTTTAATAAAATTTCCTTTTGATACAATTTTAAGATTAAAAGACATATGAAATCAAACAGAATTTTATTGGCATAAGCGTAATTAGAGAATTTGTGAGGAGACTAATACCATTCTACTTGCGTTATGCTTTACGGGATAGCCCTTTCCAGTCATATTTATTACGCAAGTGATTAAATCAAATCACATTACTTTTAATAATTAATTTTTTGAATATGTGTATATACATAAGATTCAGAAATCACAATATATTACAATTCTTAAATAAGCTTAATTTATTTTTCATTTCAAAAATAAGCCCTTTTACTCTTACTCTGTAGTTTTTGAATCCATAAGTTTATTTCAGGAGAAAGAAACTTTAAATTATTGGTCAGAGATTTAATAAGAATATTTTAAGAAGCAGATATTCATTTGTATATATTTTTTAATATTCCTGCCATATAGTTATGGCGTTTTAATCGCTAAGAATGTAAGATACCTAAAGGCCAGTCTAATGTGCCTTTAATTATAATGACGACTCTTATATATCTACTACGTGCTGTCGCTTATGTACATTCACGTCTACATATATACGTATGAGAATAACTTAAGCTTAAGTGTTTTAAATGTTTTATTTTTATTTAAATTCCAAAAATTTACTTTTTGTGTTATTTCGCGCTTCATTTGTGTTTCTGTACAGTACGTTTAGAATTGCATTGAGCTCATATGAAAGCATTTTGGTTTTTTTTATAAAGCAATATCAGGCAGGAAAAAGATAATGAAAACATGGACCTACGAGTACACTTTATCAAACAGATATATCACACACATGCAATAATAAATTCGTATTGTATTGTTATACATAGTTTGTTGTAGATGTTCAAGTTCATCTCTAAGGGCAGACACTTGGGCAGAAAAATCCGAATGTATATTTCCTAACGAAACATTAAGACAATCTATATGCGAGTACTGATATTTAAATACATGTGAAGAGCGGAAGACAAATGTCTTACTAAGTGAATTCATTAAGAATCTGACTATTGTTTGTATATTTTATAATGCGTGTTTGTTTGTTTGTCTCTTCAAATATAAATATTTATGACTACATGAAAGTTTATTTTAATATACGAGTATGTGCGTTATTTTCTTTATTTTGTGGCCTCTAAAAACTCTAAAATAATAAATGCAAAAAATTGTTTACCCGTTTGTACGTTTTTGTTTTTCTCCTTTTTTGTTTTCACGGTGTTTCTTTTATATCTTTACGTTTTTTAAGGCTGTATCTTCAGAGGTGTACTTCATTTGTACTGAATAATGATAAATTTATTTTTAAGAAATTTTTAAGGAGTAGAAACTGCTAGAATCTGAACGATTGTTTTAAAAAACTGTTGGAAACATAGAATATAATCTTAATACTGCTGGTGTTTATAAATACATGCTTCTCTTTTGTTAAATCAAATCAAATCACCCTTTTTACACATTATTTCATAAAGCAATATTTTTAATTTAAAAGACAAAATTAAAACAAAGTTTGAATTTGAACATTTAGTGATAGCAAAAATCAAACATTTTGAACAGTAAGTTATTGTTTTCAAGCAATATTCCCGAAATACACAAAACCTTTCCCTAATACACAAGATCTTGTAGACAAACTTCAAACCGCCAAGATAACCAAAAATACCCAACTCGTTTCCTTTAACATCAAGGATCTATACACATCAATTCCAACACAAAAAATCTTAGTTATCCAATGAAAAATGTTAAACATTTTACACCAGAACCAATACATTACCGTCATTATAGATATCTTAAAGGCGAAAAACAGAACTTTTTTAGGTTTAATAACCACTTTTACAAATTACCTGATGGACTCGTTGGAGAAACCCAACTATTGCAAGCTTCAGGGAAATTTCTAAGCAACATTTCGAAAAACAAAAAAAAACTTATTACAATAAATACGTAGATGATATTATATGCATCCTCGAATAAACGTCGAACAAATTCCAACAGACTTAAAAACAGACCAAGACAGATATTAGTATTATCAGACCACAATAACACGAGGAGCTGACTGTTTATACTTTAATATTTATAGAAAACCAATTACGACGGACAGTACCAACCACATCACCTCGAACCACCCTCCTAAACATAAACTAAGTGCATTTAGACATCTGATATACAGAATTAAGATAATCCCACATACTCCAGATAAGTAAAACAAAGATCTCGCCACAACATTCACCATACGCTCGATAAAAACGAAAAGAGAAGGCTCCGAATTTGCATTATACCTTGACACTCACGGACACGCACAAAGGTAAATAGGCGAATGTATGACATTACTATGACATTACGGAAATCTACAAAACAGTGACAATAAACGAACAGATAAACACGACCTCAGACACAATTTTTACACCACTTTTTTATCCATAATAAAAACTGCAGCATCATTTGCGAACACACATCTATGCGTAAACATGAAACACTGAGTCTTACAGGCATTAAAATCGACTCTATTTACAAGACCCCGTTGAAAATTGGTGCTAAATCCTGATTGTCGTGTCATTCATGTTTTTGGAACTCACGTCTAACTGGATCGGTCTACTACTGAAAGAATATGAATAACAAATAGTGGTGTCATCTGCGAAAGAGTATATAGGTATGAAAGCTTGACAAAAAAGGTCAGTTAGAAAGATAAGAAATAGAGTAACAGAAAGAACGGAATAGATGTGTAGGCATTATAGTAAATATTTGTATTTTCCTCTTTAAATTTTTCTTTAACTATCCCTCGTACCTGATATTTCCCAGCTCTGATATAAGTCAAGTAAATACTTGAGTGAAGTAAAGTGTCATGACATAGTGTATCTTGCTAGTAGTGTTCAGTCAGTTAATTTGATATTCACACTTGAAGCCAGCGATTGTTAAAGTACAATAAAAGCAAAGCTTTGAAGTTTTCATCCATCAAAGTTATTACACATTTGTGTGCACTCGCATTTTTGGAAGAGTTTTACCGTATGCAAAACTATAGAAATATTTATAATAAAATCAAACAAATATATAACTTGAATCTTTATTAATCTTTAAAAGTGAATTAACTCACTTCGTTTGCCAAGAAATAAAATCATCAGACAAAAATTCATTTGGAGACCACCAGGAGGAGATTTAAAAGAAAGACTGCCTTAAATCTTAATAACAATATTTTTTCAATTAAAATGCATTTGGCTCATTAACACTATTCAAAAACTCATATTATCACTTCCATAATGTACTTTTTTTTAATTATACTGATGATGATGAGTTTTTAAATGCTCCAGTGCTTCTTACAAAGTTTGTGTGCATTTTTCCCAAAAAGAACAACTAATAAATGAAATCTTTAGGAAATATTTGTTTATATAAGTTTATGTACGATATATTTTTATTATGGAAAAAAAACATTAATGGCCCCATGTGTTTGCATTTCATTAAGAAATTTATATTTACGACTAAGATGTGGCCTATGATTTTGTTTTCTTAGTATTACGATGATTTAAAAGTGCTCCTTGTTTTGTAGGTGATAACGAAATTGCACTTAATTTTCAAATAAACAGTTTCTTAAAAAAATAAACACATTTGAAAATATTTCGCAAGAGTAACAACATGTGCAAAGTAGTCATTTCAAATAAATTTTGCCTGCAATAAAATTTTTAAAATGGTTAAAGGCTGAAGTTCAAATTTATATTTAGAAAGAAATAAGAAATTTTTACACAGATTATCAGTGGCACACAGCTCTTAGTTTTTAATTACTTTTTTATTGAAAATTCTTATCTCCGCCCAACCCATAAACTAGCTAAAAAAAATACCATAGCTATAACAAAAAATTTTTTCAGGCCTGAAGTTGTTACGCAAAATTAAAAATTAGAAAACAATTTTAAGTTCATTCACTTACACATCAAAAACCTAACAGACATACGATTCAATGCCAGCGATACAAAACTATTGAAGAAAGGATTGAAATATTATCTGCCTTTTGCCAAGCTACAAACAACAATCGAAATACAAATTGTAGACCTGGAAGCAATTATTACACAATTGCCAACGGACCGATAAGAACAAATGAGCCACAAAGTAGCCGACGTATTCGAAAAAGGGATAAAAGGACAGAATAGAACAAAAAAATCCCAACAAACAAAAAATTGCTAAGCAAACATGGACAACGACCTACTTATATTACAAAGTACAACAATTTATACGACAGACCAACTGCACTGATTTTAAAAATTACTTAAAAAAGCTGCGTATTTCCTTTTGGAAATTATAAAAACGCTGCAACACGTTAACTGATGTTATAAATATATCAGCATGAATCCAGGACCACCAGCACTCAAAGTACAACCCAAAATATATAAACAAAACATACTAGTAACACACATTATAAACTACAGACCTGCGCCATTATATTACTTGGCTAAATACCTCGCCACCCTACTTAAAGAAAATATAAATTTGCAAAACAAATATACGATACACAAGACCTTGTCGAAAATTTTAAGAATTCAAGATAACCGAAAACGTGAATTGTTTTCTTTGACATCACAGACTTTTATACCTGAATACCATTACAAAAAAAAATTTGCTATCCTACGCAAAACACTAGACAATTTATACGACAACCAGTACATCACCGAAATTGTAGATATCGTCAGATATCTACAGCGAAGTATACTGACTTACTTCTACCTGTAAACATACTTATATGGGACAAATGGACGAACAGGTTTTTTTGCCGAACAGTCCGTTTGTGGAATAAACTCTCTCCAGAACTCTTTCCTGCCACTTTCAATGTAGGAAAGTTAAAATCAAATGTTCACATATCCTACTCCTTTTTTTGTCGTTCCCATAACTTCATTTGCTAGTTCTTCTAAAGAAGCTTTCAAGAGCCTCAGTTTTCTAAAGCGGTGTAAGAGATACACCACTCCATCTCATCTTCGTACTATTTACACCACCTATATCTGTCCAAAGAAGAAATACAACTCTCATGTATGGCCCGGCGCCCCAAAGTCTATTTTGCAGTTGCTACACTGCGTGGAGGAGATAGTCAAGGGGCTCATTGGGGACGGTAGAGTATCCAACTTTATTGATTCCCTAGACTATCGACGCACTGTAGGTTGTATTTCACTGTTTTATCATTTGTACAATTTACAATTGTAATTGCTCAAAGGAAATTAGGGAACTTGTTCCCGAAACTCACACGTTTTTGGGTTTGACTCAATTTGTTTTGAGAGCACATCCGCACTACCCATTACAGGGAAAATTCGTTTTTTAGAAAAACAGTTCTTATGTGGAAGAAACTCCTTCCGGAGGTGTTTCCTTTCACTTTCAATATAAGAAATTTAAAATCGAGTGTCCACATGCACTACTACCTCGTTCCTCCTACCCATAATCTAATATCCTAGTTGTGGTATAATGCATTGCATGAGTGGGGTCATCCCCTGAGTACTGGTCCCTTGAGCGCTGGTGTAAAAAAAAGGACAGTTGGGAAGATAAGAGAATATCGTTTCTATAAACAAAAGAAAAGAAGATTCAAATTTTTTAGTTTTTTCATCGGTCGCAGGATTTGGAGCAGTGCAGTGCGGTAACAAATTTTACTTATGTTTCTTGGCCTGCATCCATATAAGCTCTAACGGTTGGAGGAATTAAAGCTATGAGAGCGTTAGCCGCATATAACATGAAGAAAATTCACAACTTACCTATTTCGGATGATGGATATCGGTAAATATATATCGTTTAATATGTATCGTTAAATATATATGAATTAAACCACTAATTTCCATATGGCTATGCTTACACATTTGACGATAAGATTAATTTAAAAAATTTACCTGTCAATTCCCCTTCGGGTCCATGTGATTAGAGATCTCTCTAAGACCTCTTTCATTTGAAGTCTCTATTTTAGTAGACAAAAAATCAATAGTCAACTATTAGCGTTCTATATTGTTCGTAGCGAGAAATGCTCGGAAAAGTGGTCCAAGAAAAAGCGTCTAGAATGCACTTTATCAATAACAGCCTCGGTGACTATGGGGCTTATAAACATACGAAGAAATATGTAGGTAAGTACATATATATTATTTGAATAAAGAAATTGTTTTATTAAAAATAACATTTTTGGTATGTTTTCTTTTATAATTAAAAATTCTAACAAGCTTAAAAGCACAATAAATTATAATCATTTGTTACTTCTTTCAGATTTTACTAGAGAAATATAATTTACACAGTGCTAATTGATCAATAAAATACTTTTTAACATCAAATCTATATGCTGTTGAAAAATAAAATTGATGCGTTGGTATTTAATTTAATGATTCATTAAAACAAACTGTCTACAACTTGGATATAAAGCCAACATATTGGCTATGAAAACAACACAAAATACTTATACTATTATAAGAATGATGACAAATGTCTTTTAAGAATTTTCCACCAGGAACATCATTTTTCAATTAAAACCTGTAACACATTTTGTTATTTATGGCGCCAACAATAAGAATTATATAACTTCCATCAAATATAATCAATACAGCTTTTACAACAGGCATGCTCTCATCTGAAGTAAATATTGATGCCAGACTAGATTTTGTAGGGATAACATTCTTTTTTGGTACTATTCATTTATCAAAACGATAATAAGTGTGACATTTGAAGAAGTTCTTATTCTTGAACGTCTATTCGAATTTAATTCATATCATTGTTAAGTTATTTTTAAAATATGGATTCTTTTGAAGTTAATTGTTATCCGTAACGGTTTAAATTAATATCAGTGTGAGTTGTTTTCAAAATTTTTCAGTTAAAAAAGGGGAACATTTTTTCAACAAAAGGGGTAATCGACATTTTTAATAATTTGCTTTTTATTCTTAACTTGTGTCTAATTGTAAATTCTTTGTTTTCGATTTCTTGTTCGTTTCAATGCTTTTAACATTGTATTGTATTTTTTTCTGAGTGTCAATTCCGCCTCTGTGCATTCATTAATTGTCATCATTACAACAACTAAAGTGTGATAAATAATTCTAATGGATAACTAATAATGTTCGATATATTTATCTTTTTAACGTGTGAAGTATGTTACTATGCGTCCGATTTTTTACCTATAAGTTTATTATAATAAGCCGGTTAGAAACATATTTCTACTATTTTTTAGTCACATCACGGATTTTGAGTTTTAAGGCTGAAATCGATTTGTTTGGCTTCGTATAGCATCAGTTCTTAACCTGGTCCCACAAAAAATAATCGTGATGTTAATTGGCTGGCCACTTAACTGCTGAATACCATGAAATTATGTGACCGAGAAATTTGGTTTGCAATAAATTGGACGTTTCATTGGCTATGTAACATGTGGCATCGTCCTGTTCAAAGCACATGTCACTGATATCCACGTCGTCAATAGTAGGCCAAAATTGAGTTGCTAGTATCTCTAAATAGCGTAATCCACTGATCGGTAACTCATTTCCAGCCTCATCTTCGAGGAGGAGCAGGTGGAGGAGGCCTTATTACGGCTCCAGACTACACAGCGCACCATACAGTGACACATTGCTCTAGGATTTTCAGAAGTCCAAATGCAGCAATTGACATACCCTTACAAGTCAAAATAGGCTTCGTCTGAAAAAGTTACTTTTCAGGAAAACCAGGCTGTTGTTTCTGAATGATTTGAGCAAATCTATGGCGTCGTGAATGGTTAGTCGGCTTTTATTCCTGCATCAGTTTAGGTGCCCCTGTTGGCTACCAGGTAGTATACTAGCTTGTCAGTCTGAGGGTTGTGGGTTCGATTCCCAACAAAGATCTTGGCTGTTTGTTCACTAGAAAAATAAAAATTTACTGTCGGTGAGGCTGCTCAGTGATGAAGACATGGTCACTGGTCGCTGTGCTGTCTTATACGACAGTTAATTTCCGAGTATCCTTCTACTTTTACCACCTGTCTCATAACTTTTCTATCCCTTGCCTAAAGAATGTAGCACGGTACTTGACTAAATAGGAATTAATGCCTGAAGTGCTACTTCTCTTTAAAAAAACAAAAAAAGAAGAACCTTGTAAGGTTTTGGATAACCCCAATATCGAGTAATTGGGAAACGTGGATCTGCTTCAATACTGTGGCTCAAGGCAGCGATGTTTTCAGCTGAACGACCCAGTCGAACACGCGTTGGTGTTCGAATATTTTGTATCGAGCTTGTCGACTCAAATTTAACGACAAAATTTTTAACTTTTTCCGAAAATAAAACAAACTTCTTATTGAAAAATCCAATATATCAACAGATTTAGCTTTCGAAGTTTAAATGCCTGGCATCTTCTTATAATATCAGAACCCTGATTTTTGATATTTAAATTTTTGCCACTTTCTTGTAAGTGAAAGTGTCCTTATGTAATTTTAAAAATTTTTGTGCTGTACTATTAAAGAGCTATATCCAACATTCCTTGTATAAAATTGCCACATATTGTACGAAAGTATTTTTATTTTATTGTTTAAAACCAAAAAAAAATATCAACACTTACTGGCCATTTGTTATTCCAATCAGAATTGCATAATTAACCCCGTATGCAATTCATTTTATTAATTTCTGTTATTTTTTCTGATTTTATATTATGCGATAATAAAATTGAAAATAATATTTGTGTTAATTATCTGATAAAAATCTCACTTGTGATACTAATGAAATTGATCATAATGTTGCTGAGGCCAATGATAATAATTATCACTATAAAAAATATTTCTATAATGTCGGCTATTTGCTATATAGCTTTTCCAATAATGTTTAAGTGTCGCATTTATTACGTTATTGGTTTGTTTCTTTCGCGGCATCAAATATCATCAGTCTTGCAGGAAATGAATGTGTGTATTTAGTATATAAAATTAATATGTGGTCATCTTTTAAAATCAATAAATGTTTAAACGAGAGTGTATAAAATTGTTATGCTTTTCTTAGCATGGTTATGGAAAATATTTGAAGAAAATTGTGTGTGTGTTCGTCTCACTTTTTATGTTTTAAGTTATAAACATTCTTTCTTTGAATTTCTCACTAAATAAATTGACTTTCAATTCCACAACAAATTTCCTTTTAGTAGTTGCTAATTGAGCAAGTTAATAAAATTAAAAATGTTGGTATTAAATTTTTTGGATTTTTCTGCCAATAAAAGAAATACTGTTGTCATTACTTTCCATCTTTTAATGGCTGTTTGTTCGGTATGAATGGTAAGTACTTTCGTTCGATGACATCATTCTCAAGTCATGTTCTTAATTGTATTGCTAAGTCAGTGTTCGGGATTAGGTAGTTCTTTAATTAAGGTCGTATTTATTTAATATTTCCCTCTTTTATTACTATACAGGTAAGTGTGTACATCTGAGGCTGTTTTTCGCTTGTTCGAGTATACAAGTAGTTCTAGTGATGTGAAGACTTCGCCTGAAGTCGTGTTTATCTGTTCATTTGTAATATTACTGCTAAAAGTTTTTGCTTTATAGATTTCCATGTTTTCAAGAATGTCTAGTCTTCGTCATATTTTGCTACGTAGGACGTAGTAATGGTATACATTCATCTATTTCGGTTGGTACGTGTTCGTTGGTGTTAAGGGGCAATGCAAAGCTAGAGTCTTGTCTCTTTCGCTTGTATGTGCGTATCTGTTTTGTAAATGTTGTTTTTAGTGTTTGTCCAATTTGTCCCGTATAAATATGTTTGCAGGTAGTAAGTCAGTGGTTTCTGTCGATGTCCTCAGATTATGTCTTTGAGTGTCGCGAGTAAACATTCTTTGTGAAAAAGGTCAACTAATCTATATATTTTGGATCCTGTGTAAGTATAAGTGGGCCGTCGTGTATCGGTTGTCTCTTTGTCTTCTTTATTCCTGTTTTTAGTGTTCTATTGCGTAAGAAATTTGTCGATAGTTGTGGATTTGTAGCCGTTATTTTTAGCTATGCTGTAAATTGCATCGAGTTCTTTGTTGTACCTATCTGGAGTAAGTGGGGTTATTTTAATCCTGTGTATCATATGTGTAAAGGCTGCTAGTTTGTGTTTTTGTAGAGTAGTTCGAGGTAATTTGAACGATAGTGTCCATCGTAGTTGATTTCTATAGATGTCAAATGTTATACAGTCAGTTCCTCGTGTAATTGTAATATCAAGAAAATGCATATTTCGGTCTTGTTCTATTTCCATTGTGTATGTAATGTTATTAGGAATTATGTTTAAGTTTGTTTAAGTGTTTTTCCATTAATGTCTTTATGTGTAGTGATTCCAGGTTTTGCATGCAAATTTCCATAAATAGCTAAATTTGGGTTTTCCAAGCCGAGTCTGTAAGGAAATTTGTAAAAGTGACTGTTAAATCTAAAGTAGTTATATTTTTTGTCGTCTTTGCAATATCTATAATGTCGGTGATGTATAAATTGTCTAGTATGTTGCGTAGGATACCTAAGGTGCCCCTGTAGGCTAGTAGGTAGTGTACTAGTTTACTAGGTGGGGGTTGTGGGTTCGATTCCCAAGAAAGACGTCGGTTTTGTTCTCTACAAATAAAAATTGACTGTTGGTGGGCCTGCTCAGGGATGAAGGCGTGGTCACTGGTCACTGTGCTGTCTTATACGACAGTAAATTTCCGTAACTATCCTTCTGCTTTCACCACCTATCTCCTCTCTGCTCTATCCCTTTCCTAAAAATGTAGCACGGTACTTGACTAAATAGGAATTGTTGCAGAAGTGCTACTTCTCTTTACCAAAAAAAATGGTTTTTTGTGGTGGTACTAAGGCATATAGATCCTTCATATCAAAGGAAATGAGCCGCGTGTTTTCGGTTATCTTGATGTCTTTAAGTTTTTCGATAAGTTCTTGTGTATTAAGTATCGTATATGTATTTTATAAATTTTTCTTTTCTTTAAGTAGGGCGATGATTTGTTTACATAGGTGATATGTAAGTGTAAGTCTGTAGTTTACAATGGGTCTCATTGGTATATTTTCTTTGTGTCTTTTTGGTATTGCTTTAAGTGTTGCTAGTCCTTGGTTCATGTTGATGTATTTATATACTTCTCCGTCAGTATACGTTTTGCAGCATTTTAATAGGCTGCATATTTCCTTTTAGAAAGATTCAATTAGCTAATTTTTCGTTTAGTATAGTTGGACTGTCGTATAAATTGTTATGTTATGCCTGTATAATATTTTTTTACAGTACTACAGTCGTGCTTTCTTTAGTCCATCGATGATCACATTGTGTTTTCATGCCAAGAGCATCAAGAGCTTCCGATTCCTAAATACTTATATCACTCATCTATTTTTACCGGTAACGGTTCCTCGATTTGCAGGGCACGCTTTTGGGACACACCTGCTAAAATATTTTAAAATATTTCGTGTTAAATTTTAATAAATTATTTATTAGTTGATATAAGTAAAAAATACTGCAATAATTTTAATGTTTAAGTTAATATAAATTTGTTTTGGTTTTAAAATATTTTAATGTATCCAATCAATAATAAATTTTGTTTACTGAATTTCCAACAAACAAAAAAAATGGTTGCATGTTTCTGAAAATGCTTAAAGAATTTCCTTGAAAAGAATCAACAAGAAAAAATATAAAGAAGTAAAACTACTGAGAAAAGTTTTTTTTTATTTTTTACTCTAGAATACGAAGATGGATTGAAGACTTAAAAAAATGCAACTGTAATTGCCAATAATAGATTTGAATACATATTTTTTTTCAGTGGCTCTTTTTATTATTTCTTGTGTTTTAAGCCACAAATGACCATGACAACGACTAAAGAATACAGGAATACAGTGAATGCAATAAATATGGGCACTGCGATTAGTCTTTCTACATATATTAAAAAGTAACGAAATCTGTACCATTGTTAGTTAATCCACCTGGAGTCCTGTTTTAATGCTCTGTGGTGTTTATAGATTTATTGTATTTTAATGTAAATACAAGCACTTCCATATTATTTTTCCTTTTGTTTTCAATATTTTTTCTGATCTCTTGTTTATTAAGTTTTAGCACTCGACTGCAAGATATCTTATTAATGTAGCATTATCTGCATCACCGCATTCATCATCGGTATTATTTACCATAGGTTGTGTGCGTTGTAAACATCATACTGTTACGAAGATGATTTAGTAAGCTTTAAAAGAAAATAATTATTTATATTTAGTTTAATCTATGTTAATTTGAGCTAGATTCCTTTAATAAATATTTTATGATATTCTCACAAAATAAATATTTATTATTCAAAAAATTTATATTTGAAATGTATGACTGCGAGCGATAGCATGTCCATATGATCATTTCACTACTGCTCATATAGATCATCAATTGATTTATATTTAAAATAAACAAACTAAACGACCCACTGTGTATTTTACAAACTGTGTAGTTTTCTAAGAAATCTTATTAAAACAAAACAACAACAACATGCTCATAAGAAATTCTACCAAATTAGATAACTAACAAAATTAACTAACACAGAGCAAAACAAAACACACAGCAAAGCTGGCGCCTAAACTTAATGATAACTACAACAACAATGTGGGATGATATTAAAGTACAATAGTCTTTTATATGTCAGAACCGCTTAAAACACTATATAAGCACCACTTGCTGGGTAAATGAATTAATTGTAGTTTCTAATCAGTGAGTGAAGACAAAAAAGTTACCATCGTGTTTATTTTGTATGTATTGAAAGTAAAAAAATCGTTTATCTTAATATAAAACTCTAAAGTACTGTGTTATTATTTTGCAATAAAAGAACTCAAAATAGCAAAACGTTTATTGACAAGATAAATGTGACAATACGTTTGGACAACTAATTTAATCACTATGAATTTGTTATTCTCTTTATTAAGCGTCACAATTTAGGAAATTTGTAAATGGTAATAATAATATATTTATTAATCAAAATACATGTACATGAAAAGAGTTTTACTCATAATCTAGGATATGGCACAGATAGTAACCTAAAGCTAAATCTTGGCGAATGTAAGATATTAGTTTTCCCTCATAGTGTTGTATATCAGTAGAGAGCAGCATCAGTACTAATTGAATTGCCTCCTGCCGATGCGTAGTAATCTGCCTTTTGTTTAAAACAATTCTTTAGAGCCATTGTAGGAAGATGTATTTTTCATTACTAAGAAAGCTGATATATAATGCGTTAACATTGCTTTGAATCGCGAAATAATCCAGATTTGTTTTAAATATGCACACTTTTGCTGTCATGCCTTCCGGTGAAAAGCATCATTGCTGGCTGTTTGTTAAGTACAATTGGCGAGATTTCGACGGTTTTCATCGAAAGGAATGAAAACAGTATTTCATTTACTGATGGAACAAATTCCAACGACATAACGCCCAATTTTTAAGAAGTAAATTTAGAATTCGAAGTTTTTCCTTTGCAGGTTTAAGCTTCTAATTAAAGATTTTTATTGATAATTAAAAACATAAAATAATTAAGCTTGCACATTCATCGACAACAATATAGCTTTAGCATAAGTAATCAATAATCACTTGATATAAAAAACAAGCAGAAGGAGGAGCAACAAATACTATAGGCTTAATATATTCACAACATATAACTAAACTTAGCAGCGTATAATTTTTTCAAGTTGGGCAGAAAGTTGCATTTTGTTACATTTTGCTAAAGTCTCTGCTTAGTATGCTGTAAAAAGTATGAAAGTTTAACTGTTATTTAATCCAGTTCGAAAAAATTAAATGACATTTAAAAAATTACTGGAATTAGTTTTTATTCTTTCTAGTTTTTTTTAAAATTCTGAAAAGTCAAAAATACTCTAGATTATAGTGAGTAACAAATCTCAAATATTTTCACTTTTAAATTTACATCATGTAATAGCTAGCTACTTTAGCTAGACAACCTATTCAGGAGTTCGAATTTCATTTTTCAACAGACTTTAACATATAATAATTAACATGTAAATTTTCTATAGCATATTCACTTCTTATATTTAACATGATGAATAATTACATAACACACTGTCACATAGATTAAGCCGATTCATTTATTTACTGTGGTATTGATTAATTTTCTCTTACTGTAGAATGAGAGCAAAATTATTTTTAAAACTACTGCATAACGCAGGCCACAATAATTCTAGAAACTTGAAAATAAAATCAAGTGATTGCTTATTTGGCTGGATAATCTTCAAGAGCTGCTCTAAAATCTGTAACAAATTTCCAATATGGTAACGAATTGATTTAACCATTTGATCATCATTGAATAGTAGATAAAAATATATTATCTATACGTTTGTGTATCCATTGCTAAAATTGTTAACATTATTGTTGTTTTCTTGCATTGTGGACTATACATATGCTTTAGCATTCAGCAAGTGGAATTTGGGGGGGGAGAGAAAATTAAGAGCTGATATCTGGTCGATGTACATAAATAGAAAAAAGATTTAAAAAAAACTTGATATTTTGCATATGAAATTTTGCGCTTTATTATGGGACTTGTTAAGAGATAAATACAAAAATTTATATTTATTTTAAATCAGTTATAATTAATGTGAGTTCTATACCTGATTACACACAAAAAAGCTGTAGCACCTTTTAATAATTCTTTTTTTATGAAAATATAATTAAAAATTTTTAAATCTTGCAGTTCAGCTGCTATTGTTTCTTAGAACTACGATATTTGTTATTTGCATTGACTATTGCAAATTTGTTACCGAAATAGTTCATAAACTAGCACCAAATGCGTCAAAGAATACCGATCTTAGGAGGCAATAATATGAAAAACAAAATTAGCAAAAAAATAGTGAATGATATAGAGGCCAGAATGTAGATGTGTAGCTTTTTGTTCTTTTTATAGCAGTCTCTTTAGATAATTAATTAATTCTGTGAGAAATTAAGCCGCGGCAACAGTAACAATGTAAATGCTCTAAAGCTTTATAAACTGATTCACATATCTTGCGATTTTGTTTGAATCGATATTGCTTATTGTCAATTGATAAATAAAATGAAAACCTATTTAAACAATTGGATATTAAAATTACTGTATTAAGATGGTTTATTTTAGTACAATGTTAAAGAAATTAGTGTCTTATATACGATCTTATGTATGCTATTAAAAAAATTTATATTACTAAAATTTTGAATACTTTAGTGGCTTTAAATTCGCTATATCATTTATATTCATTGCCTCGTTTAAGCTGACAACATCCTTGTTAAAGTTGGCGATTCCTATGATAAAAAAGCCCAAATTTGTCAATTCTCAACAATTGGTGTTATCCAAAAAGTCTTACAAGGTTCAACTGGAGCAGGATTTGAAGTCAACCGACCATTCACATCATCGTAGATTCGCTCAATTCATTCAGGAACAACCAACTGGTTTTTCTGAGAAAAGCATTTTCAGGGTATGTGAACAAGCAAAATTTCTGCATTTGGGCTTTTGACAAGCCTAGAGCGATTATTGAGATGTATGCTCAACGTGTCTCTGTATGGTGGGCTATGTGGTCTAGACACGTGATTGGGCCGTTTTTTTCGAAGGTGAGGCAGGAAACAAGGTGACGATTAGTAGATCACACTATCGTAAGATGCTAACAACTCAAATTTGGCCTATTATTGATGACGTGGATATCGCTGACATGTGGTTTCAACAGGACGGTGCCACATGTCACACAGTCAATGATACGGACAATTTATTGCACTGCCATCACTTCAATCAGCAACTAAGTGGTCAGCCAAAACGTATGACTTAAAACCAGTGGATTATTTTTTGTAGGGCTATTTTAAAGACAGAGCCAATCGAATTAATTTCAGCCTTAAAACTTGAAATCCGTGATGTGAGTAACGAAATAGGACTGCCAAAATGCCAAAGAGTGATTTAAAGCTTTGATGAAGGAATCTACATCTATCAGTGTGGTCTTGTAGGATATTTGCGAGATATCACTTTTCATTCATAATTGCCGAACTTTTCTCTTCGTAATACAATAAAATTTTGAATTATCTTAATCCAAATTTAAAAAATCTTTACTTACACGATTTACGTGTACTAAATTTTCCACGGTAACAGAAAAATTCTGCTTTGTTTGTTTATCGGTTTTTATCTTTGAAATTTAACGCGATTTAGTAGTTCAGTTTTGTGACTATTTTTTACATAAAAATCATTTATAGTTTTTCTAGATTATAACATACACAATCCGCATTTTAAACAGTAATTTAACTGAATTTATTTTAAATTATTCTTTGCTTTTTGTGTTTGTTGTCTAACACAAGATTATGCGAATGTATAACAGAAGTTTTTAGAAAATACTGCGATTCTTGAATACAATAAGTACATGCTTATTTGTAGTGCCTTTCCCGTCCACTAAATGCATGACAATCGAAGCAAAGCAATACGCTTATGTTATTGTACCTTTACCATTGTACCATTCTTTGGCTTGCAGTTGTAGGATTTTTCCCAACTTATTTGCATTTTTGTTAGCCATGTATTTTTATAGTTCTGCCAACTCGTTTTGAAAAAGCTCTAACTCTAATTGAACATTTTAGCCATAAAAAGATTGATCATCCAACAAGTGGAATTGGATGTGCGTGAATTATTCAAATAAAAAATAAAACAAAGACAACACACTACAAAATAAAATAATTCTTGAGCCCACTCACATGATAAATGAAGTTTATAGAAGGCTTAATGTGATTCAATGGAATATTTTAATTTAAATCGAAAATTTTAATTGAATAAGAAGTAGGCTATTAAACTAATAAGACTTTTATGCATAAAAATCTTGTTAACTAAAAATAATCAGTTTTAACTCATGTGCATAACTGCATGCTATTATGGAAATCTAATTTCGAGATTATAACATGCATATAAAAGTGTTGTAAAAAAACTTTAGAAGTCTTTTTTAAAAACCTTTCTTTCTTATGTTAGCATCTTTAGACAAAGTCAGTTCGAAACTCGCAATTTACTGTAGTTATATTGGTTACCGGGTCATGAAGATCTTTCTTGCAATGATCAATTATTTTTCTCTCCCAGCTTTCCTGATATTAAGACTTGTAACAATTTTTTTCTTTTAAAATGTATATATTTTCAACTTCTATAATGATCCAGTTGAAAAGTTTCATATAGTGTCGAGAGAATTAAAAACTTTTTTCTTTCGACTTACGATTTTTGGTATGAAAATTTATTTTACTTTTTATTTGGTTTCGTATACTTATTTTTCACCTTAGTATATATGTCACTTCGAAATGTGCCTTCATCACAATATCTTAACAGGCTCATAGTCCATCAGTCGGTAAGGTAGTGTTATCAGTTGTTCCAAAAATTGTAGAGATATATGGACACTGGACTTCTACCTGGCACCTCTGGTTATAATCATAATACCTAAAAAATTTCCGTCGATCCACGTTTTATTAATATGGGATTGAATTTATTTAACGAAATAATTTGTAAGTCTATCGTCCAATAACTACAAACGTTGATGATAGGCAATTTTGTAGTTTCTGCTGATTGATTAGATTCGTAGAAGTAAATGTGACCACAAAATAATTGCTCTCTCGAAATGTTGTCAAACGGTTTTCAGCTGATTACAGTTGCCAATGTTCTGCTGTTTCTTTTGAATGGGATAGAATAGTAGAGATAGATAGATAGTAATAAGGGGTGATAGACAAAAACCTACATTATCACACACATCCAATTTTACGTTTTCATTGATTTTTAAATAGTGTTGCAGGACCTCTCGTGCTAAGTAGGAAAACAAAAAGCTAAAGTACTATATATTGAATAAGTATAATAATATAATATATATAATAAGATAATAAATTTGCTTTCAAGTAACTTAACACTATAAGCTTAACATAGCTTTTGGTATTATTTTAAAAACAAATTCTTTTTCTTCTTCTTGCAGTGACACAGCTTCTTATCGTATTCATTTCTATAGATCTAAATATTATCACATTTATTTCCTATAACAAATGTACCCGCTGGGCGCAGCATTCATTTACAGTTAAATAAACAAATAAGGTGTCCCTGTTGGCTAGAAAGTGGTGTACTAGCTTGTCAGTTTGGACGTGGTACGTTTGATTCCCAACGAAGACCTTGGCTTTTTTTCACTATGAAAATAGTGTCCTACTGTCCGTGGGGCTGCTCAGTGATGAAGGCATAGATACTGGTCGCTGTGCTGTTTTATACTACTTTCTACTTTCACCACCTGTTTCATCTCTTCTCTTTCGCTTTCCTAAAGAATGTAGTACGGTACTTGACTAAATAGGCATTGCTGCCTGAAGTGCTACTTTCCTTAAAAAAAATAAATAAATAAACAAATATAGTTACAATCTGCTTGTAAATACTGCGCGTGCAAACGCCGCTGCATAAAATAAAAGATCCAACTTAAAAATTTAAAACTTTATGCTTAAAGATACGCATACAAGTATAAATACTTGTGGCTTTAAGTAACTGTTAAATAATCAATTAAATGTGTAAACATTCTAAAAAGATTCAAAAGATAAGCTTATACTCATCAAATTACATTATCTCTAAGGACCATTTCAAAATGTCTACGTATAATGGGTCATATAGAAAAACTAAGTCACCTATCACCTGCTTTTCACTTTTATTTTCATGTTTTATACTTCCTATTATAACGGGTGCAGAAATAATAATATGGAATAAAACTATTATTTCACTTTTTTCTATAACGTCTTATAACTTCTAGATTAACAATTTATTACTATTTTTTTGCGCCACATTTTTTAAATATAATTTTCCTTAAAAGCTGTAAATTTCACTTTAAAGCGATTGTCTGGAAATTTGCAGAATTCAAATTGCTATAAAATTTAAACAGATCGATATACTGTTACGAAATTTTGAAGTGTTATATAAAAAAGGACCTTTAATGAAACGATGAAATAAATAAATAATTTTTAATTTTTTTAATTCTAACACATAAATTCCTTAAACGGGGAAAAAAGTTCCAAAAATATGCTTTATTTTATAAAACAGTTTACCTTGACTTTGTTAACGGCAGGGCTGTGAAATCCTTTTTGGATAATGCCGACATGAGATTTAATCTTTTTATAATTTTTCAATCGGTGCTTTACACTCCGAGGAATTTTGGAGTTAATCATAAATTTTGTTTAAAAATTGGCTATTTTTGAATAGAGGGAGCCGTTATAATTTTTGACCCAAGTTTTCTTTTATTCGCATATCATAAAAACACGTGTAATTTTACATTTTCCCAATTTAGAGCGTTGTATTAATAATCCGAATATAAACAAGTAAGCCACGTCAAAAATACTAAGTTAAGGTCGGCCAAAAATGAAACACAAAATTTTTCTCCCAAACTAAAAGATGTAAGATAGACATGTAAGCACAAGGTGTACTTGACTTGTGTTATATGAGTAATAAATAAATTTTTAAAATATTTCCAAACAATTTTATGCCCAAGGTACCCAAATTTGGGGGCAGAAGCCCAGATGCCATTTACCCTACAGGGCCTGCCGAACTTAAGTTAACGAGGCAGAGGCATGCCTCGCCTTTATGAAATTCCACTAGGATAACTTATGTGGTTCATGAGATGTCGAATTATTTCCAAAACGGAACGTTTTCAAATCACTGTGATACGACAAATTACATCAGCTGTTAGGACGCTCTTAAATTTTGTGTATTTGTAATTGTACACAAGTTGTACACAGTTTCTTTAAATGTTAAATGGCATATAGGACTGTTCAAAAGATAAGCCTATATAAATAATACAAAAAAAAAATTATTATGGGGGCATCCTCTTACATCGAATTTATTTAACTTGGTAAAGCCGTCTCAACAAAATACTTAATATGTAAATTTTAATTGTCTGTGTATAAGGGTTCAAATCATAATGTCACAAATTTCATTACATCAAAACAGGTTAAAATTATTATTTCTACTTTATGTAATTGGTAACTATGGCGTTGTCAACTTCAATAAAATTTTATATGAGGCAACCTGTGATTTGTACAATAGCAAACATTTTTAAAGTCAATACAGAATTGATTTTCTGTTTTTCTAAAGTCGTTTAAAATGTAAACTTCAACTATACAAATCGTGAATTCCTTTATTACTTAATGCAGTCTTTTTTAATATACTATTATTATGAGTTTATATATTTTAAATATTATTTAATTACCGCATAAGGAAGTCTAGACTTTGTAGGAGTGAAAAAAAATATAGAAAAATTTTACTCATTCATTTACCTTGCAAATATTAATATTGCACATAAAATTGTTGTAAAGTTAATTAAAATATTTTTAATCAACTATTCTTATTATTTTTTGCTTTGTTTTATACTTTTGGTAATATATTATCTGATAAAAGGAATGCAAATTATTTACTTAAAAAATTTTTCATATTAACAAAAAGGCAGCGAACGGCAAGCAGGTGGAAAATGAAGGGTAATAAACATTTTTATAAAAAATGCCGCAGGCATTTAAAATTGTAGACACTTTATTTGGCATTGACAAAGTAAGTATGAATGTAATATGATATTTCAAGCTACATATGAGTAAAATTATTATGTTATTTAAAAAGTAAACTTTAAAGTAAAACTTTGTTAACGGATTTCTTCAGGTGAGTTAATATACTTTTAGAAAACATTTAGGATTTGTTAAAACTTGTATTACAAAAATTTATTTCTAAGTACGACAAACACAAATTTCCGTGTTTTCAAATTATTTTTTAAAAAGACCGATGTTGCTGGAAGCCGGGGAAAGTGTTCAAGAATGTTCTTTAACAATGAGTAAATAATTGATATCAGCATTCCACTATCACTAAAAAAAAATTGCAGCAAAATTTATTACATTATTTTTTGCCACTTATCACCAGAAAGTTTTTTTTTCTCTTTTAATGTGGACGAGGACACTCCTTTCATCATTTTCACCCATGCTATATTTTTAATAAATTGTGTTTTTATAGAAGTATACAAATTAAGGTTAACAACATTTCTTTTAACTGAAGCCATTTTGTCTGTTGTTAAGTGATTTATATTTAGTTTGGTTTGGAATTTTGACATGAATTTAGGAAATTATGGTTCTATTTGAAATATGTATCGCGTACTACGTCCATTTTAGGGTTAATAATCATCCATAAGAACAATTAATTCGATTAACTATGGAACGTTTTCGCACCACAATTACTTTAAATACTAATACGTATTCACAGATTCGCCGTGCAATGCCTACAGAAGAAGTCCATGCCGCTGCAGAATGTATATCATGGTTCTGTTCGAAATAAGTATCGTCCATTTTACGGACAACAAATTCGTTCATCAGAGCAATAAATTTAAATAATAATAAAATAATAAAAAACGGTTTGTTATATCGAGTTCTATTATTGCAAAATAATAACACCGCACTTTAGAGTTTTAAATTAAATAAAACGAATTATTTTCTTTCAATACAACAAAGTTTAATAAAATAAACACAAAAATGTTTAATTCATAATACTTTTGTTTACATTTGACATTATAAAGAAACAAGTTAATTAATAATAATACTTTATCATCTATATTTAGATATAACTGTTTGGAAGCATAGACGGTTTTTTATACAAATGCAGTATGTCGCTAAATCCTCCCACGCATTAATGAAATGTTACTTGTATGCACTTAAGTATCATATTTGTTGCTACGATACTAACTGGTAATCAAGTGGGCGCCTTTCAATAAGATTTTGAGTTTTATGTTCAGTTACAAAAAAGAAAGAGTATATAAAATTTGTATCTGTATTCTTAAGTCCAATTTCTGTTGCCATTTAATGGCAAACAGATTGAGAAGCTTAAAACAAAATAGGCAAACTTTATAATTGTTTTTATATTGGAAATATTAAATCACTCACACAAAAATATAAAAAACAAGATATTATTCCTGCTCATTAGTTTATTAATTATTCATACAATAAAAATTGTGAAGTTGTAATGATCTAAAACATCTAGATCGAATTGTTTTTAATTCTGTAAATTTACTTTTACTTGTGCGACGCACAGTGGTTGCGCCCATATGACAAAAATAAAAAAAAAAATTTAATATATTTGCATTGTAGCGAAATAAATAGTCGCTAATGCCATCAAATTTCTCTATTCTAAATTTGTTTTGATAATTTCTAACGGTAATTTTGAAGTGTAAGCAACTAAAGTGTGAATTCGCATAGAAGTAGAAAGTTGATTAAAAGAACTAGGAAAATAAAGTGACACTTCAATTGCTAAAATACATTTTATAAAAGTGATTTACTAAAATTATAAAAAATGGAAATTAATGTGAATGGTATTGGCATTGTTTTTAAGAAATAATAAGTAAATAAATTGTGTTGTGGTTTTAGTAAAATACAGATTTTGAAGAAGTATTTTTTCCAACATGGTTTGCTAATATACGTAAAAATTATTTAGAGTTTTAGTTGCTTTCCCAATCGAAGCCAATGACCAAATTAGTTTGTAAATGTTAACACATGTATGTAGTTTAAGATTATGTATAATTCCAGTGCATATTTTTGCATATTTTTTATATATATTCAATATACTAACCTAACCTCTATGTTTAATGTGCTTTAGAATTTGTGATGTATGTCGTTTGATTTAATAAGAGTGATATTTTTGTTATTATTAAAAGGTATTTTTGTACTTATTTATATTTTTAATTATATAATTCGATTTCATAGAAACGTCCCGTCAATGCATATTTTCACGCCTGTTCATTTTCGAGATTTGGTGCTATAAAAAAGGTTCAAACTTGGTGAAATCCCAGCAAGTTTTCGATGAAGTAGTACAATACATTGATTTTGAATGCGAGGAAGGTGCGTTTTGTGAATTATTGACATGTGTACAATATTTATGCAAGAGAATTGTTGACATTTGGAAAAAAAAACCATCGCATAAAATCAAACGTTTTACAAATTCATTCTGACTGGCTAGCTACCAAAGAAGTTGTTTCCTTAAGACTTAAAACCATATCTTCGTCACCTAAACATCAAGAACTAAAAGGGAATAAACGTGGTCGCCCCAAAACTGATTTCTCAAATTCCTCCAAGAGAACAAAACAACGCAGACTAGCAAGGTTGGCAGAAACTGATGCGAATGCAGCGGATGCCTTACGTGGTGTATATTCAGAGCCATCACAAACTTGTTCAGAATTAAATGTTGCTGAGGTTCTTGCAATAATAATTGAAACAAATTTAACAAAACATCAGTACTTGCAAATACGAGAATTTATAAACTCTAAGGTTTCCTCTAACATGTTCCCTAGTTACGAAAAGGTGTTGAGAGAAAAGAAAAAAAGTTATCCAAGTGCAGAATCTATCACCGTGAGTGAATCTCAGGCTGAAGTTGATTTACAAAATTTGCTTGACCATACAGCTTCACGTATTTTAGATTTACAATGTGAAGTCTGGAAAGACATATCTGACGTTAATGTAAATAACCTTGTTTTGATTGGAAAATGGGGATTTGATGGTAGCTCTGGTTATAATGAGTATAAACAACGTTTTAGTAGCAACACTCTACATGACAACAGTTTTTTTGTAACATCTTATGTGCCCCTTCAACTAGTGACAAAATCTGCGAAACCTGAAGATGCAAAAATAATATGGAAAAATCCTCGGCCATCGTCAACTCGGTACTGTAGACCAATTCGATTCCAATTTAAAAAAGAAACATCCGAAGTTTGTATTTCAGAGAGAGATTATTTCAAGCAGAAAATTGATATGCTGAAATACACAGAGTATTTTAAATCTGAACAGAAAATTTATGTTGAACACAAATTGCAACTGACTATGGTTGATGGTAAAGTATGCAATGCATTAAGTCAAACTTCATCTGCTAAATTTTACATATGTAAAGCAAAACCGAAAGAGATGAATGATATTGAAACATGTCTACAAAAAGTGGTGCACAAAGAAAATTATGAGTTTGGGTTGTCACCCTTACATTCATATATTCGCTTTTTCGAGTATTTCATTCACGTTGCTTATAGGTTAGGTCTAAATAAATGGCAAATTAGGTCAAAAGATGAAAAGGACAAATTTATGAAAAGAAAAAGAGAAATTCAAAGCAAGTTTAGATCTGAGATGGGTTTGTTAGTAGACAAACCTAAGCCAGGGGGTAGTGGGTCATCAAATGATGGTAACACCGCAAGACGATTTTTTAGTAATCCTGGTTTGGCTGCTCAAATAACGGGCGTTGATGAAGGCCTCATAACCAGATGTGCAACATTACTGCAAGCTATGTCATCAGGCTACAAAATAAACGCTGATAAATTTAGAAAATTCGCGCTTGATACTGCTAAAGGGCTGGTAGAGAAATACCCTTGGTTCTATCTCCCACCTTCAGTACACAAGATCCTACTGCACGCTTCCGAAGTAATTAACCACGCTATATTATCACTTGGAGAGCTTTCTGAGGAAGCTGCAGAAGCCAAAAATAAAGATATTAAAAGGTATAGGCTCCAACACACACGGAAAATTTCTAGAATTGCAACAAACACGGATTTATTAAATATGTTATTGTTGAGTTCGGATTCATTCATTTCAGGTCAACGAAAATTGCCATGTAAAAAGAAGAGTACGTTATTAAAATCTGCAATTGAATTGCTGCAAGAGTAGCAAATTTTAAACATTGTTTTTAAGGTTTGAAACAGTATATTTTTTTAATTTCTTTCAAATTTATTAAATATGAACATATGTAATATCTTGAATTTTCAAACAATAAAGTGCCAAATTGTATGTGGCGAAAAACATACGTTTTCTCATGAAGGGCAAAATTGACTTAAAATAGAGGTATAAGCAAGAGGAAAAATATTGTTAATTATTTTTTTCCACTTTTTCACAAATACATTAATCGAAAGCAAAAGTTTGAAGACAATTCGCGCGAAACTAGAAACTCATTCTGAATATTTCATTAACAGGTATGTAAAAATCGGCGGTAGGGGCAAGTGACCACGCCCATTTTATCAGGATATCATGATTACATTATCAGAATAATACTGTGTAAATTTGAAGATGCTATCTTTATTCTAACTATTTTTGTCACTCTCCTCCATACAAGTGCAACCACTGTGCGACGCTTAGAAATCACACGCATCACAGTCAAAATCGATGTGTACAATCGAAGAAAACATAAACTCTATGAGAAACACATAGAGAACTCATACTAATATTTATACTGGGCGGCAAAAGAATGTCAGGAGCGCGAACCATGGATTCGTGTATAATGAATCCAAATCTGTTCACAGGTTATTGATTTCACGTCTTGTTCTTAAGAAATTTAAATTAAATACTGATATTGAAACATAATTTCATATATTTTGTGATAAAAGTGTATAATCTTACACTTAATTAACTTCTGTTGTATAAATTAAGATCTGAAGTAATAATTTGATATTAATATAACATTAAAAATTATTTATAATTTGTTAGTTCGCTTTTTTTAATAAGTGTTAGCTATTGTTTCACGATTGATTTTTCAGCAGAAGTCAGCTAATATTTCTGGGAACACTTATCGTTATATCTTTTTTCTATGTGCGCAATATCTTGGTGGAATCTTTCACCACTGTCATCAGACACCACGGCAAGATTTTATAGGAACAAATATGAATATTAACAACCTGGTGATATAAACAAATATTTTTGCATCAGTTGTTTGTAATTTGCAACTCTTCTATTTCCAAGAAATTTGTGACATATGTATATTTTTGAAATGCTCCGCTTTCTCTTATCTGAAAACCAGCATATGTGCCTTCCTTCAACTTGGCCTAACTGACACATTTCATTCTAAAGGCTTCTCCATTTCTATTCATAGCTTTTAAAATAATTTGATAATATAGCTGGCAAAGATATTTGCTATTTTTCTACTACTGGAATCTCGTGTAATCTTGAGGGCCAACTTTTTTGCTCAGCTATCCCACTCACATTAAAAGCAATAATATTTTGTGTATATTCCTTGTAATCCCGCCAGTATACCCAGTACTTTTAAAGCGGCACATATATTACAAAATTAGCGATGGTACTTAACTGTGCTGGATAATAGTTTCATGTTTTCGCATGTCTCTTTCGTGCTTACAGCATGAGCTAATGGTATGAATGGATATTGATTTCCATTATGTAGCAACACTACATTGAGGCAGTTTTCCTATCCATTAAAAGTAAATACATATTGTTACGAAGATGATGTATTAATTTTTGAAAGAAAATAATTATCAGTAAAATAGTAAAGGAAACGACCCACTATGCATTTCACAAACTGCATAGTTTTCTGCTTGTAAGAAATTCTATCAAATAATATTCACAAGAGAAAAAAAAACAATTAATACAGCCAAGCAGGCGGCTAAACTAAATGGCAATAACAACAACAAAATTGGGTGATGTTAAATTAGAATATTTTTGTATAAGCGAGAACTGCTTAAAACACCACTTGCTGGGCAAATGAATTAATTCAAGTTGGGTCTGTACGTGATATGCGAAAACTGAAACAGGATTCCACATATTTATGTTCTGAGACTATTTGTTTTGCAGACCAAAGTTACCAATCGCCAAAGAATTCAGATCATTTTAAGCATTTGAATAAAACAGATTTTAAATTTATAAGTATTATTTAATAAATGTATAACGGGAATTTAACTACTATATCCAATATAATATTTTTAACATAGGTATCAATACTCTGGATAAAGATCAAATCAAAAAGATCGATCTCGTAATAACCGCTTAAGAAGAATACCCCAGTGAATCTAGTTTAAAATTATAGCGGTCAATTTTGTTTAAAACTTCGAGACTGCATATGTTTGTAAATAGTATTACACCCCAATTTAATGCCAAATAAAGTAAAATAAGTCAAAAACTCAAAATAAATAGCAAATCATATTGCAGTCAGTGCTAGCCAAACCAACGATTCCGTTAATATAAGATTTTATCCATAATGTTGTAATGTAAAGCTTCCACTTGATATCACGGACGCTTCAGTAATTTTTTCAAAATACACAACCATTCAAATGCAGAATTTTAAGATGAGCAAGTGTACTTTTCGAAAGAAAAATTAAAATAAAATTTTTAAGAGTCATTAATTGCCAAAGAAAGTGATAAATATAATTTCAGTTACTGAATCGGGGCTTTCAAATCCAGAGCATAAAATAGATAATTCAGTCTATCCTAATCTTTACAAAATTATAAATATTTATTATGAATAAATACGATTACCTTCAATATACTATTCTTACCTACAAGAAAACTTGTTGTAACGATTATTTTTCTCATAGTTTAAGCATATGATTTATATAACAGAATATAAATATGTATGTACTTATGACCACATACTTACCTATTACTTACAAACTCTGTTAGCGATTTTCTTACAAAATTTATAACTGACAAATTGCTGCTTATTTCGATGCTCCTAAAATTGAATACGTGACCTCACGGCTGCTGTATACAACACCAGCATAAAAGTAAAAAAAAGTGATGAAGATGTTTTGTTTTTCAATTATTGTTTACAATAAGAAACAACAAACACAAGTGATGCTTGAACAAAGAACTTCTTCAAACAATTGTCTGCTGCAATATAAAGTATGAATTATGATTTGTTATGATACAAACAAAAACATTTTCTTGATTTCGTTTTTATATTTTTTAAAGAAATATTTTATTACATTTCTTTCGTTTAAGACGTCACTTTGGAAAATGATACATTCACGAAAGGCATAACATAAAATCAAACAAAACAAAAAATTCCATATTTTGTTGATATGTGAAAATGATTTTTATACAAACATAAAAAAGAACACATGTGCAAAATATTATATTTTAAATAAATATTTGTATTGAGTATAAAAACGAGCATAGGAATTATTGGCAAATCTCCACCAAGTAAGAAAATACAATGTGAAAACAACAAAATTTAATAACTAAAGTTGTTTATTGACAATTACGTGATTCATGGCTCCTGAAATCTAGACACATGTTGTTGAAAATAATAAAAATTTTAAGAAAAGAAACGCTTCATAAATTCAACTTGATTTTCAAGAATTTATACTTTTTTTAAGATTTTAGTTATAATAGTATAATGTACATATAAAATACAAAATCATTCCGATTTTAAAACTAATAAATTTAAATTTGATTAAATTTGAAATAATTTTACTTCATTTATTTATTGTCAAAATATGAATTTTATGATTTTAAATACCAAAATATACGAGCCATTTGGAGAAAAGTGTATGTATATTAAATTAATTTTTATAAATTTTTAATGCAACAATAAGCATCATCTCTAGTTTTGCTCTCGTGTATTAATGAAATTTTAAATCCCATTATTATAAATAATATCATAAATATATTTTTTAATTCTTGCCATACTCGTTTACTTATGAAAATGCATTTAATGTGGCTGCTTTTTAACAAAAACAACATTTTAATATTCCAGTACAGATATAAATTTATCATTTTATGTTTAATAATAATACATTAAGCACTGTGCAGGGATGGGGACGTCAACAGCACAGAAATGCTCGTCATATATAAAAATCGTAATTAATGCAGAAAAAATTACATTAAAAATATCTAAAATAAAGGATTTTTCTACAAGAAGTTTGTTTTCTAAAACAAAAAATTTAGATTAAGATGATTCAAATTTTTATTGTATTACGAAGTATAAACAAAAACTGATATCTGGCAAATGTCCATCATGACCACGCTCATAGATGTCGATTTCTTCATCAAAGTTTTTAATGACTTTTTGGCAATATGGCAGTCCTATTTCGTTAATCACGTTACCGATTTTGAGTTTTAAGGCTGAAATCGATTTGATTGACTCCGTATAGGCTCTGTCTATACTCTGTCTATATATTAAACCACACCATCTGGCTGGCCACTTAACTGCTGATTGTCGTGAAATTATGCGACCGAGAAATTTGGTTTGCAATAAATTGATCGTTTCATTGGCTGTGTGACATATGGCACCAAAATTAAGTTGTTACCATCTCGCGTGATCCATTGACGGTTACCGCTCTTCGAGCTTTAACATCGAGAAAAAAACGGTCCAATCACGTCTCTCGACGATACAGTGACACGTTAAGCATGTAAAGGCTTCTCAATAATCGTTTTAGAATTTTCAGAAACCCAAATACGGCAATTTTGATTGTTGACGTACCCCGGCAAGTGAAAATGGACTTCGTGTGAAAAAATAATTTTTTCGGAAAAACCAGCAGGTTGTTCCTAAATGAACTGAGTGATCCACGTCGATGTGAAGTGTCGGTGGGCTTCAATTCCTGTACCAGTTGAACCTTGTAAGGCTTCAAAGTCAAATCCTTACGCAAAATTCGACCTGTGATAGTTTTGGATAACCCCAATTGTTGAGAACGTCGAGGAATTGACAAATTTATATCTGTAGTTAATGGCTGCAATGTCTTCAGTTGAAAGACCCGGTCGAACGCGCGTTAGTGTTCGCGCATTTTGTATCAAACCTATAGACTCAAATTTAACGACCAAATTCTTACTAGCGGACTCAGAAGGACGATTATGTTGTCCGAAAATATTACGAATTTTACGAAACCAGTAACCCCATAAGTTTCTTTTTTGTTGTTGTAGACTCATTTTATTGTGTCATTCCAAGATTAACGTTAAACTAGCATGAAGAAGGCAATTAGAATGATCTAATAGCATTTTAAGTTAATAAAATTTAGCCTTTGAGCGAAGTATCGCCTATTTTCAGGAATTTACTGGTTATATAAATTTTATTTACCTAAGTAATACATTATAGATGATTAACTCAGTCCCTAAATTATATTGTTGAAAATATTTTGAAAGATTTTATAATCTTTAAAATGAATATGACATAAATTATGAGAATCCAAGCACATATCGACATAAATTATGTTATTTAAATGGATAATATATAACATTGCATAATATGAAAAGAGTAAAAATTATATTTTAGATCACTGTATAAAAGGCTTATTTATTAGATAATATGAATAAATAATTTTAAAAATATTTTATTGTAACGTATTTAGCCTTTACCAGTCGCCAAATAACTATTCTAAAATTTCATATATTTATTGGGTTATTTTTACTCATGAGATATATCTTTTATGTTAAACACTTGATTACTTTTACTATGACATGTCGCGACATAATAGTCATATTACTGCTGCTCATTATGTTTCCCATTCCAGGCAATTTTTTAATGTTGTGTTGTCATACATTTTTGTATACTTAAAAATAAATATATCCAAGCAAAGTATTAAAACAATTTTACATAGACTCACTCGGCTACTTGAATATGTTATGATGCTGCTCACCATTGCACCTGAAGCAATGGCCATATAGAGAATGATATGCCTGACAATAACTATAGTGTAGATAGATATTTTCAATTTTATTTCATAACCAAAGCTTTAACCCTTTTAAGTTGTATTAAAAGCATATGATATAGCTAATAGTATTCGCAAAAAAAGTGATTTCATTTAGTGCACAACACAGTATGCAGTTATAAATTAATTTGTGGTTTATTAATACAATTTGTGGCAGGAAATTTTAAGAAATAATAAAGCGTCATTGCACTATTATTTTTCAGTTTAATAATATTAAAAAAATAACAGTAGTGCTTTTAAAAATAGTAGAATCCTACACACATATTTAAGTTATGTAAGAATTGGTCGACGTTTCAAGCTTTAATTCTCATTTGGGTGATAATCACTGCGCTTTTTACACAATAGCTAATAGACAGTAATTTTTATATTCTTGTTGCGAGAAATAAATGTTTAGGATTTCAGAGAACAAAATTGTAACTATGTATTTTATAGTTAATTTGTAATATGTTGCTTGGGAATATCCATTGAACAAAATATACATAACTAAAAACCGAAATAAACGGCCCAATCATAAACCAATAGTTCGCGGGAGTTTTCTCACTTTTCTCTTATTATAAATAAATATTTTATTTTTTTAACTGTGGGACGAGAAAAAAAAATCGACGGGAAAAAGTAAGTAAAAGGAATGATAAGAGGGAAATATTCTTATTTCTCAAGTTTTTTTCACCTGCTATATTGAAGGCAATTTATAAAAAAATGTACTGCTGAACAGTGGTTTGAAAACATTTTTTTTTAATTATTTGTTAGCTCATGAGCCACATAAGTTATCTTAAAGCCAAGCAGAGGCACATCTGAGTCAAATTACGGACGATAGGCCCTGTAGGGTAAATGGGGCACCCCAAAGTTGGATACCTCGGGCATAAATTTTTTTGGAAATGTCGTACAAAGTTTATTTATTACTCATATGTTACTTTGAACTTAAGTAGACCTTGAGAAAACCTAAAAAAAATGTACTTGCATGTTTAGGTTCCCATTTTACTCTGGGAGAAAAACATTTTTTTTTTATTTTTGTCCGACCTTAACTTAGTATTTTTGCCTTGGTTTATTTATTTATATTATGATTATTATTATCAAATATTAGCTGCATTTAAGACAAAATTTATTTATTAGTAAGTTTTGACAGCAGGTTTTGTTAAAGAGTTAAATAGGTACCGTTTTTTTAGGATTCTGCCTCAAGAGGAGGTTTTTTTTCTTATATAGTTGAAACTTACTTTGTTACTAGTACCTCTGTACCTCTGCTTGGTCTCTGCTTTTATTTTATTAAGATGACTTATGTGGTTGATAAGCTACAGAATTATTTCCAAACAAAAAAAAAACGTTTTCAGGTAAAAAACAAACTAAACACAAAATTCCTTCTATTTAAGTTTCCAATTTTAGGTGAAGACAAATCAAAAAAATGTTCGGAAGAAAGCTGCCCAGCTATTTACAACCTCGTGAGATTCAAGTCCGAGGCAGAAGGTGTGGCTTATGACTTAACTCAACAAAATAACAAAATCTAAAAACGAATTAAATCTGACAGTCACAGATGTTTGAGAGGTTGCAGTACTGCAGGGACTGAATGAATTAAGAGAGATGAAACCAATAACTGCAGGAATTGTAAGCTTCTTATAAATGTCCAGCGCTATTTCTCATTTTTCTTCCGCTGTTTTCGGCACATTAATCTAAATTGGACAAAGTTGTGTTTCAAATATGCTAAATTCACGTCGCAGTCTTTTCTAATGCCAATTTGATATCCACCTTCGGGAAAAAGACGCAAATATCCGCTAAGCTAGACTATAGGTGAAACACCAAATTGCTTTTGCTGATTTCGAAAATTACATTTTCCCTTTCCCATAGTTTTCCGCGGCAAAGAAATTTCTCGAGAGTGTTTATGATTGGACTGAAAGCCTTTCTTTTTTTCTCTTTTATTGTAAAGAAGGTTTTATCTTCATGCAGCATACTGTTTTTTGGAAATTCTATTTGATAATACATTTTTTGCATCTTGCTCATCATTCGTTGTTTCGTTTTTTAGAACAAATCATAAAAATAACACGCGTTATTCATTAACACCAGAAAAGTCTTTAACATCCATAAAATGCTCTTAGAATCTTTGTGTCATGCAACATTTATTACCATAATTTGCACTAAGTTTATGCCCCCCACATTAAAGCTTCTTGCAAAATTTATAATAATGAATTTGCTTGTAAAATAAAGTGTTTTTTATATTTCTTGAAGACATGTGTTTAGCTTTGCTTTAGTTGTCAACGTTATGAAAGTTATATGATTATTTTATATTAACAAAATTGGTAGCCCAATAGTTTCCAGAATAAAAGTTATTAAACAATAAATGAAAGGGATTGTCTAAAAATTTTGAATATGATGCAGAATACGTTTGCTATGTCAGTAGAATTTAAAGCGTTTCCCCAAATCTGATTTCATTTAATGTATGTACATATATGGATATTATATGTCTTATAAAACTATACATAGATATGGATATTATTTGCTGAAAAAAAGCTTCTAAAATAAGCGTAATTGGTGAAACTTATTCCTTGATCCACTAAACCTCTGCTACTTTCAATGCAAATAACGGTCAATTAAGTAACCGTCGAATTGAGTTATAATATATTTTACTCAAATCAGCCGTCATTCACTTCGTCAATGCTAATTTCAGTATATGCAACATTAGTTACAGTTTTATATAAAAAATTAAACCTGGTTTTAGGTTATTGGTAACTTAATATTTTTATAACACTCCTCAAGACAAAACTGAAAACGTTGTTACGTTTATTCCTTTTTATTAAACGTTTTGTTATATGGAGTTCTTTTATTGCCAAATAATAATAAAGCGCTTTAGTGTTTTAACTTAAATTAAACGATTTATTTACAGTTGTCATTATTTTCTGTCTTTTAAACTTCTGGCAACTTTACCATTGTAACGCCTTAAAAGATGCTTTGTTGTCTATTCTGAAAAACTTTAATTTTAATTCGTTCTTATTGCCAGCATATGGTGCTTATAGATCTCCTTTAAGTGGTTCTCGCCTACACCAGAATTTACTTTAACACCACGCCATATTATTGTTGTTATTACAATTCGGCGTAGACGCCTGCTTGACTGGGTGTTTCGTTCTGTGTTAGTTGTTTCTGTTTTCTGTTGTTTATCTTATTTCCTATAATTTCTTTTAAGCATATTGTCGTTTTGCGTGTATAAGATTTTTTAGAAAACTACGCAGTTTGTAATTTCGTTTACTTTTTTATTGATAATTGTTTTCTTTTAAAATAAATCAACAATATTTTAAAATTTTAAAATATATAAAATGATTGAAATTTAAAAGTTTTACGAACTTAAATAGAGATATTAAAAAGTACCAGACGATTTTACTTACGATAGGAACAAAAGGACAAAAAATAGATGGCAACGCTTCTAACAAGTAAGTATATAGGATACTCCTAAGTATCGAGCGTTAATTTAGAAAACGTGTATGTACGGTAAGAGTATGTTAAGTGCAATATTTGTGTTATTGCAATAAGTAATTGGAATTTAATAATTATTTATAAGTTCTGTAAAGCTAAATAAGTTTAAATCTACCATTAACTACGAATATCCTCAAGTGAAAGTACATTATGTATCAGCGTGAACACAACTTATCACATATTTATTTTCCATTCGTTAAATAATAAAGACAAAATTTTCTTTACAACGGCGGTAAAAAATGCGAAAAATTGAAAATAGTTTCAAAATGTTTGCTGGGTTTTTTTTGTTTCGAAATGTTTGCTGTGTTTTTATATAAAAGTATTTTTGTAAAGTTTAAATAAAATTCTTATTAAATCAATTTGGTTTGAGATATTAGACTCTAGAGTTTAAAAATTTGCGGTAAAATCTACTGATGAACGATATGAGCAGTAGTGAAATGTTTATATGAATATGCTTTTCCCCACAGTAATAGATTTAAAAAATTTTAATAATAAATATTATATAAGAATGTCATAAACTATTTGTGTTCTAAGGAATCTAGCACAAATTAACGTAGATTAACATAAAAATGATTGCAAATAATAAAACTGTTTATCATTGGTTAACCTAATATTCGGCTGCGTGGGGTATACCAAAGGTTATGTACAGTAAATACAACGATAACAAATGCAATGTTGAGGGATAGAAGTCTACAATATCTAAAAAAATATTGAAAACACAGAAAGAAAAATTGTCACAGCACCTGACTTAATTAAATGTTGTTTCGATAGATGATGCATCTTCCCACTATAGAACCGTATCACTTTAGAGAAGTAAAAACTAGTGGCAATTCGTTGATCTCCTTAAAGGATCAATGCAGGAGATATTCAATATTACTTTCACAGCTGTATCAAAGTAATTTAAGGAAAACATTTTTCTCCCTCAAATAAAATTGCAAAATAATTTTTCTTCTTAAAATACTTGTTCATTATACATTATTAAAATGCCATCCATTACATTCACCACGTACAATAAATCATTGTTCAGTTTGTAATTGTAGAGTTGCACTTAAAGTAAATTTTAAAAAAAATTTTATTTTTTATGTATTTTTTTTATTTTTATTTTAACACTTAAGAAAAAGTTTTATTTGAGAATTTGCTTGCAATTTATCCTTTAAAAGGTTTCGCTAACTTAAGAGAATTTTATTCATTTCCCTTTTTTCTTTTACTTTTAAAATTAATCTTTTTATTTAACAAAAAAAAGTCGCGTGGCATTTTACTCAATGTAAAAAAAAGTTGAAGTGGAAAAAAATTATAAATTATTTACGCTTAATGCTGTACAATTATTTATTTAACCATAAAGTTTTCATGAAACAATTTTTTATAGATGTTTTCAATAAATCTTTGGAATAAATTTCAATACCATTAATGATTAATATGTGCGTTGAGTACCTTAATTGAATATGTACATCCATACATATTTTGCTGGAAAGCTATTAATTTAAATTTAACTTTTAAAATGTATTCATGCAGTGGAACAACTTTAACAAAAGCAATAAAAGCAAAGAGCCAGAGAACAAAACATTATTTAAAAATATTTTTAATGGACTTTTATGTTCCTTGACAATTTTCTTATTATTAAATATAAAAATCCTTTCGATTGAGTTCTAAAAATGTAAAAAGTATTTTTAGTATTTAAATTAAATAAATTAATATAATTTGATTAAACAAAATTAGTATGTGCAAAAACAAATATGAAGTAAATCAGGTGAGAGTTTGAATAATGTACGAGGGAGTTTGTACTATGTATGGTTTACTCCTGGTTTAAAAATTTCGTTTTCATTATTGTTTGCGACATTTTTTTGTCTGTACCGTAACAGAAAATAATCAGGTCCTTTGTTGAGAAACTTTTTATTTTGTTTCTTCTTTCTTATTTACTTGATTTCAACAGTAGCATTTACAGGCTAAAATTTAAAATATTTACATATGATGAGTTCAAGAATGTAAAGGATTTTTCAGCAAGAAGTTTGTTTTCTAAAACAGAATAAAATAAAATATTTAGATTAAGATGATTCAAATTTTTATTGTATTACGAAGATATCTGGCAAATGTCCACCATGACCACGCTGTTTGGCAAAATGGCGGCCCTATTTCGTTAATCACATCACGGATTTTGAGTTTTAAAGCCCAAATGGATTCGATTGACTCCGCATAGACACTGTCCTTAATATATCCCCACAAAAAATAATCCAATAGTATTAAATCTAGCATCCAGCTGGCCACTTAACTGCTAATTGTCGTGAAATTATGCGATCGGGAATTTGGTTTGCAATAAATTGATCGTTTCATTGACGGTATGACATATGTCACCGTCCTGTTGAAACCACAAGTCAGTGATATCCACGTCGTTAGTAATAGGCCAAAAATGAGTTTTTAGCATTTCGCTATAGCGTGATCCGTTTACTGTTACCGCATTTCCAGACTCATATTCAAAAAAAAAAACAGCACAATCAAGACTCCAGACCATTTAGCGCACCATACAAATGCTTCTCAATAAACGCTCTAGGATTTGTATAAGCCCATTTTCACTTCGTCTGAAGATACGAATATTTCAGAGAAACCAACCGATTGTTCCTAAGTGAATTGGTTGAATTAATGGCGATGTAAATGGTCGGCTGGCTTTAATTTCTGCTGTAGCTGAACAATGTAAGGCTTCAAAATCAAATCCTTATGCAAAATTTGGCACGCGTTGCATATGGGTAACCCCAATTCTTGAGAATGTCCAGAAATTGACAAATTTTTATCTGCTTCAACATTGTGGCTTGTGACTGCATTAATTTCAGTTGAACGACCCAGTCGAGCTCACGTTGTATCGAGCCTGTCGCCTCAAATTTAATGACTAAATTCTTAATACAAATCGGAGAAGGACGAATTGTACGAAATGTAACTTTAACAGAACCACAATTTTCATAGTGGATTTTAATAATTTTAATGCGATTTTTGTGCGAAATTGAATTCATTGCAACAATTGCCAATGCATGTACTAGGAATATTATATTTATTGCGTATGCCATGTGGTCTTTAAATTTTATCGAAGTATCTAAAATCACACCTAAATATTTTACGTTATTGTCCAACGGAACTGGTCGTTCACGAACGCTTGCTGACCAATCTTCTGAACTTGAAAATGGAGAGCGTAGTTTTCATTAACAGTATTTTTAAAACTGTTGACCACAACCAATAAGAACAAGTTTTGTCTTTGAACTGAAGCATTTCACTTTATTAAAAATGTATCAAATGATAAAGTCACAATTGGCATATTTCTAACGCCAGGGAAGGAAATATTACGATGCTTTCATTTTACGTTAAAAATAAGAAATAAGTAAAAAGTCAAGCAATAACTTTACCTATTTTCCTTCATGCGTATTGAAATGCAAAATAGGAGTTTAAAATATAACAATAAGAGTGGTGTTATAATATAGTTGTTCCTTCTTTTCGTTCTATTTGCTTGACACTCAAAAAAGTTAAAGGTGACAACTTTCATCCTCTAAAGTAAAAGTACTAGTATGTGCGTAGCCATTTGTGTTATATTATTTTAGTAAGGCATTAAATTTATTTATTTGATTTTTAACTTTTTTTGCAACTGTAATATTCATTGCCAGTAAAAATTTTCCGAAGAAATATTAACACAGAATTACCATCCAATGTCCTAGCTTGCGTATGCAACAGGACAAGGAGTAGGGGCACGGCTATGCTACTGTGCACTCAAAAATTGCAACTAAGGCGTGTATGCGTCTTAAGTCGTCGGTGGACGCTTTTTACTACACCCAAGGGTAAGATCATCGTCCGATTAAAGCAGACAAGTTTTAAAACCTTAACGCAGAATTCCAGCTGAATCCCAAAAAGACGTCACTCCTAAGGTAAGATATTCAGCTTTATCATTGAAAAGAGATAACATCGATAACTAATTTCATTGCACTTGGGGTAAAGTTGGCATAAGTGCTTCAAAAATGCCATCAAAATAGAAGGAAAGATAAGATATTACTATACACTATACCTCTACCTAGACTTACGTATCTTCATCAGTAGAAGTTGTTGTAAAAGTTTTTGCTTGTATTCAGATTTCGTTATGGTAGCAGAAGTACTAAAAGCAGCCTTGTATTTATTTGTAGCTCTGAAAAAATTGATCGGCTTTTGAGAATCATATTTCTTTGATTAATTTACTTTTAGTTATTTTTATTTGTTAAGTGCGTTGATTTTAACTGGGTTTCAAAACAATACAAAGCGCTACGAAGTCATTAAGAACTTTACAACAACATTCATTCAACATTTTGAATGTAGTTATATTTTTAACGCATATCACGACAGGATGCCTTTAATTTATCATTTATGATGATAGTACGAAAAACAGGATCTATGTGAAGAAAATACTTCCTGGTTTTCCTACTTATTTATAACAATTTCTTTTATTTACAATTAGACGAACTTGGGTTTTTCTCTATTATCAGATGAAAACTTTTGTAAGAAAACAAAGTTTTCCAAGCATTTTTTTTACTAAAACTAATGATGTTTCGTAGAGAAATTTGTTTTTTGTGTAACAGTTATGAAAGATGAATACAAACAATCAACCGCAGTGACAACTTTAGTAGAATCATTGGTTCATTAGCCCTATGTGACTAATATTCTATGATTTGGGACATCTAGGGTGATATTGAAAGTAGTTTGCCAATAGCATCATCATTATCCCTAACAGCATTATCACCCTATTTGAAAAAAAAGGAATCGTCCCTTATGTCATTTGTTAGCTCGTTGCTACTTGATTGTTAATGTTTTGTTTTTTATTACTTATTTTAAGGGTTGATTAACATGATTTTAGTTGTTCTATATATTATTATTTTTACGCTTGTTCTTATTCCATGGGTTCAGCAGCTGTTGCATTTTTAGTTTTTCTGTATTTTTCAAATATTTCATTATGTGTTCCGTTAAGCGAAACGCAATATTATACAACTCGATGATTAGCTCACTTTGATACTTTTGTTAGTTATGTTATGCCTTTTTATCTTATTTATCCCTTTTTTCTACCTTTGCTTATTACAATGGCTTTATGTCCCACAGAACTTGAGCACGAAGAAACAATGCGACCTCATTTCGTCAAACAATTAAAAAGCAAATGTTAAGAAGTACTGTATGTCCTTTCCCTAAAGGTTCATGTTTACAAGAGCATTAATTGTAAAACTTTGGAAATTTTGGTTTGTATATGAAATCATTTTTCTCTAGAGTTTGATATCATTTAATTGTTAAATAAATCAATGTCATCAATATCGCATGTATGATTATGGAAAAGGAAATGTTATTGAAAGCAATATTATATAACAACTAATAGAATTTAAGGTGATAATTAAAATTTTTACGATGTTCATTCTTGTCTGACTACTAAACAAAATTGAATTACTAATTCACTAGATATAAATGTAGAATAAAAAATAAAAGTATTTAACAAAACTGAGAATTTTATGTTAAATATTACGAGTTTTTCAACAAAAAGTTTGTTTCTCAATTGTGACAACACCAACAACATGATAGTTTTGACATTTAGTTTTTTGACGTATTTGTAGTAGCTGCATTGGCAATGGTTACAATGAATTTAATTTCGCACGAGAATCGCAATAAAATAATTGAAATACACTAGGAAATTGGTTGTTCTGTTAAAATTAAATTTCGTAAATTTCATAAATTTCGTGATATTTTCAGACAACATAATCCTGCTTCTGAGACCTCTATTAAACATTTGGTCGCTAAACATAAGTCGGCATGCTCGTGTTCGACCGGGTCGTTCAACTGAAAACTTTGCAGCCGTGAGCAACAGTGTTGAAGCAGTCCCAAATTTATCAATTCCTCGATGTTCTCAATAATTGGGATTATCCAAAACAACCACCTGGCGAATTTTGCGTAAGAATTTGACTTTGAAGCCTTACAAGTTTCAACTGGTACAGTAATTGAAGCCGACCGACCATTCACATCGCCGTAAATTCGCTCAATTCATTCAGAAACAATCGACTGGAATTTCTGAAAAAATTATTTTTTCAGACGAAGCACATTTTCACTTTTCATGGTATGTCAACAAGCAAAATTGCCGCATTGCGGCTTCTGGAAATCCTAGAGTGATTATTGAAAAGGCTTTGCATGCTTAACGTGTTACTGTATGGTGCGCTATGTGATCTGGAGGCGTGATTGGACCGTTTTAAGGAGGCTGGAAATGCGGTAACGGTTAATCTATCACGCTATCGCGAGATGCCAACAACTCAATTTTGACATATTGTTGGAGTTGTGGATATGACATGTGGTTTTAACAGGACGGTGCCACATATCACACATGTCTTTTATGCACACCACCGTACTTGCGCTGTAGTACCACCATTGAGTCCCCGTAGGTATTCCTGCAAGCAACTGGTAAGCTTTCGGGGGCTACTGATAAATCTACGCCAAAATACGCTCGAAATTCAAAACAACATACCAATTTCTAAAAACTTATAAAATGAACCTTATTTTATACATGGATTTTAATAAAAAACCGTTTATTTATTGTTTACAGATACGGTCGTCTTTTGGTCACATGACACAATTTGTTTCAAATTATTTAAATTTCAGAAACATAAGCATTGATATGGACAAAATATAAGTGAAGACATTTTAAATAAGCTTAAATTGGTCTGATAATCTTTTTGCAGCTCAAATTCATGTATATGCTTGAGGTATTTTAATAATAACCTTATGTAAAAATTACATTTAAAAGTAATTTTGAAGCTATAGTATCTGGAAACTAGTTAAACGTCAGAAAAATTTCATTTATTGCTAAATAACAAATAAGAAGCGATTTAAATTCTTAAATAACAAGAAAGTGCATTACTTTGATGTTCTGAAACATCTATGTAACTTAATCCTATTATGACTCTGATTAAAAAACAGAAATTTTAATTTGTTGGAAAACTTGAATGGTGACAAAAGTAAATTTACAAAGCAATACACGTACATGGGTATAACGCTGAATATTGATTGCTGAAGGAGGCACTGGTGGTCTGTTGTTTAAATAATAAACGAGTCTTTTAAAGTATTTTATAATATTCATAAATCATCTTGTTTAGTCTTTTGGTTTAGCTTAGGGTTCTTAATGTCTTAATTGTTCCCATGATAAATTTCTTAGATCATTATGCTAAATCATAAATAATATATGCTTATTTATCTTTACTAAATCACTTTAAATTTAACCTTATGAACTACTTGAAATCTTGAAAGTAAAAAACAAGATATACTTTATTGAAGTTTTACTTAAACACTCAAATGTTTGGATTATAAATACATGTAATACATATTTTAACATGAATGTAAATTTCTTAATGAAACCATTGTGTATGGAAATAAAGTGGGGTTATGTTTGTGGGTGTGTGTATGGGAAAAATGTATTTAAAAGCCTCATAGCATACATTTTCCACACATGTATCACACTTATGACTAAATTTATGTTTACATTGAGTATTTTTCATATTGTATTTTGCATTTTTATTGCAAGTGTTTTTTTTTTAGTATGAAATTTGAAGCGAAACAATGATTAAATTCATAAATGTAAGGAATTTAATAACTCATATAACAATTAATTGTCCATACAGAATAAATTATTTTAAATAAAAAAATTTACATGTTCATGACAACCTTTTACTTAAATCAAAATACCAATTTTTAATTATGTTCAACAAAAAGTTATAAAAATTTCTTTGGTTCCTAACACGTTCTTCATGTATTAAACAATCCATGATGTAAAAGCTTGCGTACTTGTAACCAAAGTTGTGTTTATATGATGACAACATTTATTTTTAGAAGATTATTTTTTATTTTTACTCCTTTTTTTATAATATGAAATACAAAGCTTATGTTACTTATTTCAAGCTCGATTAATTATTTTAAAATATGTACCATAATAAAGAGGCAAAACTGGCTAAAATTATTCCTACACATAGGGTTTCCCTACAGCAAAACATTTGGCAAGCAATATTTTTTAAATAAGTGTGTATTAGCCTTTCAAATTCTATTTTTCCAGAGTAAAAATAGAGCATTAGGCCAAGGTCCTAATATCTTACAATTAACTTTATGATATTTTATTTAGCTGCAAAAACATCTGTAAAATTTTTTTCAATTAATCTATAGAATAACATATTCCTTCTTCGATGTGGACTGCAGGTTTTAAATAAAAATGAATCAATATACTGGCTGAAAATATATCGACTCATCTTTGTAAATCAAATTTAAGTAATTTTTTTCGATTTTAAACTGGATTAAATTTATTAAACCTGTACACCTGGCTAATTGAAAACAACTCAGTTCTAATTTTTTTGTAATAAAAAATATATAGACTTATACGGTTTAATTAAGGTTTTTATTAATATTATTGTATATAAACATTTATTAATGCCTAACAAAATATTGACCGAAAATTTGCTTCTCTCACATAAAATCGCTCAATTTATAAAATAGTAGTTTTTAAGTTTTTGGTTGTTGGATATCACTTGATTTGATACAGTTACTTATATAAAACAATTTTTTATTTTGAGAGTAAAACACAAGTTTTTTAACAAATACATTTGAGCTCCAAAATTTTCTTCAATTAAATCTTAAAAACAAAAACTATAGTGCACTCTCTCTCTCTCTCTCTCTCTTTCTCTACCATAAGCAAGGCCAGCAGGAAAGCTGAGAAGTATTGGTCAAAATTCAGAGATTAATAATTTATTAAATATAAATTTTAATCTTTTAGTGTTTTACTTTTAAATCATCTCCGTTTAAACGATTAAATACACATTTAACGCTGGTTCAAGAATTTTACTAAGGTTTCTGCTGGAGGCGTTAATGTATATGGGCCGTGGAGACCACTGTCAGCGGAATATAAAATCATATTGTGGACACATTAAATTTATTATATCATAAATAGAAACGAAATACCAAATATATTGCTAATAACAACATTTAACTATATTCATATAAATCAGATTAAATAAAAATCTCCATTTATAGCTGTAAACTTGTTCATGTTTATCAAAGTAACAGAGTTTCTAAGGTTTATCTATTTTTAAGTCATTAAGTTGATGATGCTCTATGAGCATAAAATGGGTTTTTCAACAATAAGTTTGTTTTTCAATTGTGGCAATACCAACAACATAATAGTTTTGACATTTAGTTTTTTTGACGTATTCGTAGAGGGAATGGCAATCGCATTACAATAACTCAAATTAACTATGAAAATATTGATTCATAATCGTCCTTTTGAGACCGCTATTAAGAATTTGGTGGTTTAATTTGAGTCGACAGGCTCGATACAAAATGTGAGAATATCAACGCGTGTTCGACCGAGTCGTTTAACTCAAAACATTGCAGCCGTGAGTGATAGTGTTGAAGCAGATCGAAATTCGGCTACTCTTGGACCTTCTCAGCAATTGCGATTATCCAAAACCCCTACATGGCGAATTTTGCGTAAGGATTTGACTTTGGAGCCTACAAGGTTCAACTGGTGCAGGAATTGAAGTGAGCCGACCATTTACATCGCCATAGATTCGCTCAATTCATTCATTCAGCCGGCTGGTTTTTCTGAAAAAATCCCCTATTCAGACGAAGCCCATTTTCACATTTCAGGGTATGTCAACAAGCCAAATTGCCGTATTTGGACTAAAAATCAGATTAAATTAAAATATCTATTTTCAGCTATGAACTTGATGTCAATCAAAGCATTAAAATTTTTCAGGATTACCTTTTTTATGCCTTCAAGTTAATGATGATGATGATATATCCATACATCAATAGCCAAAGTTAATCTTTCATTTTCATTTCCGAAGTCGTTTTTTCCATTTGTTGTTTCTGCTGCATTTAAGTTTAGTCATAAGGTGGATAAGAATGCCGAGAAAGATACCTAAAGTGGACCCTGGTAGCACAAAGTGCAAATATCTAATTTATTTATTAAAAAAAACATTATATTGACTACATTAAGATTACATGATGCTTGCCGAATAAAGTTCTCTGATGTGTTTATCTGAAAAAGCAATTACCTCTTATTTAGAGTTTGACTGAGTGTACTGAACAACCAAAAATATTATTAGTTACAGTAATTCAGTGTTTCATTTCAAGAAGAATAATTCAAAATGTACAACAATAAAAGAAGTTACAAAGATAATACTAACAAGTACCATAACAGAAATAGCTGCACATTTATGAATATGCAGTACAACTGTATCAACCCACTTTCAGATCATCCATTTTGTTTCTGTAAATAACGCTTCGCTAAAATTTGCTTGAAATACTTTTAGAAAAAAATAGGTGGCGAAGCTTTAAACCACTTTTAGTTTTATATACTTTAATATACAATAAACCAAATCTATAAATTATATGAATCATAAATACCCACTCTTTTCTTTGATTATCCTTTTATTCCTACTGTGTAGATATTGCACGTGCCCTTGTAGACGATTATACATTTTTTTGTAGTTTCTTATTAATTGCTTTTTTAAACGATCACAGTGTTCGTTTAACTTGCATCGTCAAACTTAAACTTTTGTATTTGTAATCCCTGTTGTACATTTTCTCTTGATCCTTTTACGTTGATCCTTAGTACACTATTAAATCATGTCTGGTTTTATGTTGTCACAAGAGATTTGCCTTTTGATATTTCGATTTTTTCACTCTCTGTTGTTTAGTTTTTTTTCACACAGAACACTGTATTAAGGTAAATGGAAGTAAATGTTTTGATAGGGTTTGTTGTTGTTATAGCTAAAAAAAAAATTATAAATGTGAAAAACAAGAAGGAAATATAAATCGCTGTAAGTATTTAAAAAAAAGCAACATAAAATGTAAACATAAATAACTGAAAAGGTCACGAAAATGTTAATTTATTACTGTAATGCCTTTTCTTTATTCCGGATTAAGTTAATACTTTTTTCTAAAACCCTATTTTGCAATGTTTCTGATACTTAAGTAATCCTTCTTAATCGTTGTTTATTTTTGTTTTTCAAATTTTGTAATGTTGTAGTGTACACATATCCTATATATTTATTCTGTAAGAAAATAATTCGGCCTGTTGTTTATGTATGTATGTATATGTTACCAAGCATTTATTCTCCACTGATGTTCTTATCTAAAAACACTATTTGTGTGAACACTTTTTAATCATCGCTTGTTGATAGTTCATTCATATAATTTACAAACTATACAACATGTGACATTTGTGTTTAGGTAATTTTAACCAAAGAGCATGTGCCTGGAACACGGTGTATAACACCGCTTAATAGGCCATAGACCTAATAGATTATTAAGTTTCCACTGGATATATTTTCTTCCTCTTCCTTTTCTTTTGTAAATAATCCCTTCTGTTATTTTAAGATTATTCTAAGATTTAGTATTAAGAACAAATGCCTCCCTTTTTTTAAATTTTTATAGGAAATTATTGACTAAAGTTGTTTACTATAAAATTTAGCTAAAATATCCTTTAAGCATACATTCTGTGGACATTTAAATAAAATAATACATGACAAGTCCTTGAAAAATACAATAGTATGTAAGGAAAAATTATCTAATCAAAATTAGTTTTAAGTGAACATGTAAATATTGAATTTCTGACAGGAAATAAATAAAGTACTCTTGAGTTAATTTCTACAAGCAGACGAAGATCGTATTTGATTAATACGCTTCAATATTTAAACTGCCTGTATATTAGTCATAAAAAAAAATATTTTAACAGTCTCTAATTTTTTAGTTTTCCTTTTAAGAGAAGTTAAAGGTGGATAAGAAAAATAAAATGAATATAAATAAAAGAAAATTATAAATTAATTGTTAATTGGTGTAATAGCCAATATAATAAAGGGGTGTTATTAATACATTTAGGCCATATATAAAAGAATATAGCGTGTTTAAGCACCAATTTGTTAGTCTATCACTAGGAGAGACACCATTGCAAATGCTGATTTGTTGCATTGATCGAAAATTTGATAACAAGACAAATGTGTGCAATTATATATTCCTTACAAAAGTCATTGCTGATAAAGAAATTATGGGTAAGGTAACACCTATAAAGAAACATACGGAGCACTATACCGAAGTTTATAAATTATAAATTTAGTAGAGAATAGAAGCTGGTCTGGTTCATAATTTAACGTTATTTAAAGGGTGAGGTTTATTGGGCTTTAAAGCTGATCAAAGAGGAAATGATCGAAGATATCTATAAGAAGAAATAATAATATTTCCATTGATTAAAAACTACGAAAAGATAGAGTTAGCGCTTAATAAATTAACTCATTTAAATCATGTGAATTAAATCCAAAGTGCACTTAATGATAGCATACAATGCTTTCCGAAAATTTGATAAAAACGATTTTATTTGTAGTCTAACTTTCATAGTGGCAAAGAAGCCAGTACAAAAATGTAGAGAAAAAAAGATCTACTATAGTCCTGTGTAATATGGTCACTAATACAATATCATGTTTTTTGCAAAAATATATTGAGCCAAAAATATTACTGTTGTTTTAGCGTTCAGCGCTTAACACTTAAGAAGAAACATTTTTACCAGGCAGAAAAATGCAATGTGCGTCTTGTGCTGTGAAAGTGTAATTAAAAATCGGTTCATGTATGTGCTCTAAGTGAGAAAATTATAAACTTAAGGTAACGAGCCATCACAAATATAATAACACATACTTACGCCAATAAAAATATATAAGAAATTACTCTTTTAAAGTCATGTTTTTCTCTATTTTCAAAGTAAAAGTTATTCAATTTTTGAGGAAGAATTTTTAAGGGCTTTTTATAAAATATGGGCCATTACATTAAAAGCTTTTCTATCGTCAAAAAAATCATTTTAGTCTTTTTTGTTGTTGCATTATTATGCTAAAGATATGTAACACTTAACAGAATTAAGTGTATGCGGTTGGTTGTTTTATAATGTCGGAAATAAAAAAATAATAATAAACCAACAACCAGGCTGCTATATTTTATTCTTTATCTTATTACCGATGTTTTCATTTTCTTTTAATTTTTTGTTTTTGGTAATATTAAAAGCCTTTTGAGAAATTTAGCTTGTTATTTTGACTGAAAAAACTTTTAAGATTATTTATGATAAAAATTAGCACTTCTATCTATAAAAAATGCCCAAAATATTTTTGTTTATTTTTTCATTAAGAAAGTAAACATTGTTGTGGTGACACTCTCTATGATTTAGAGGGTGATAAGTGGTAACGATAGTGTTTATTTAATGTAAAAAAAACACTTAAAATAGAGCTGATGTATTTAATTTTAATTAAAATTTAAATTTAAAAAAAAATGGTTTTGATAAATATGTTTTACCTACTTCTTAACGAATGTGTTGCCATGATGAAACCTGTAAAATTAAACTATTCACATCCTAGGCATATTTGTTGGTTGTAATATTGTGTATAAAAATTTTTGCATATTTCAATTTTTTTGTCAAAATTCGGACAATTTTCTTGCTTAACAAAATGGATATAATTCCACAATAAAATTTAAAGTCTTAAAACATACTTGATTTAATGTTTTATTTCCTTATTTTGTTGGGAATTAATAAAGATTTTATTTATTTACAACAGCAAATTATAACTCATAGTATCGTATCCTAAACTTTACAAAACTTTTTACATGTAAACAAGTTTGCTTGTTTTTTTGTTGCTTGTCTTTTGTTTTGGTAGCCCAACTTGATGGAGAAATAATAAAATTTATATATTGTTGACTATATAAGTAAAGTTATCTTTAAGAAACTTTGTAGAAGGATCCATAGTAATATAGAGTAACTGCATGTTGCAAATAAATCATGCAAAGTTATAGCAGAGAGCATTGGGCATAGTTTAATGCGAATTCCCAACATCTCATAGAAATAAATAATTTTCTCTTATTTTATACGATCAAGTAAATAAAATCGTTAAGCTCAAGTAAACAAAATCGTGAGAACAACAAAACACAAAATCAATTCAATTGCAAAATTTAACAACGCACAGTGGTTTGAAAATGTGTTATTTTGGGAATAATTTGGAAACTTATTTCAGTACTAATAAATTTTTTTGGACTATTTCAAAAAGAACAATGGGAATAAAGAAAAGGGTTCGTCAAAAACTGTAACGGTTGACCCTCTAGCCTATCCAAACATAGCCAATTTTAACATTAATAAAGATTAAAAAATATTGGCTATATGTAAAATTTTTAATACTAGTAGGCCTGGTAGTTTCCTTATAAACTAAATATTCGTTATCCTATTATTTGAAAACTGCAACAGGTGTAATCATGAAATTCGGCAAGAGCATGCTTATTATTAAAATGCATTACTTAAAACAACATGCTGAGTTCGAATAATAGGCTTCACTTTGTGCCTCCCTTATTATCGTATACCCAAACAGCTATAAAAATTTGAAATTTTGTGGGAGTAGTCTTCTTATTAATGTGGATATCCCAACAAAACATAGTGTCGATTGAATCAGTGGGCAAGATCCAGAAAACACAGTATTGACGGCAAGTCATGTAGATTAGTCTCTTCGTTTAAAAGCATTGGTAAGGTTCGATATCCTGAGTCAAGTATACTCATTAAATTCACTATATATCAGGTTTTTAAGCAAGAAGTTTATTTTTCAATTGTGGCAAAACAACGATTAGATGCATTGATAATAGCTACAATTAATTCAATTTCACACGAAAATTGTATTAAAATAATTAAAATCCATTAAGAAAATGGTTGTTCTGTTAAAGTTACATTTTGTAAAATTCGGACACTTATTTTCGGACAACGTAATCGTAAATCTGAGACTGCTATTAAGAATTTGTCGTTAAATTTGAGTCGAGAGGCTCGATACCAAATGAGTGTCGCAACACGTGTTCGAAGCTGTTAGCCTCGATGTTCATAAAAATTGGAGTTATCCAAAACTACCACATGACGAATTTTGCGTAAGGTTTTGACTTTGAAGGCTTATAAGATTCAACTGGTGCAGGAATTGAAGCTCACCGAATATTCACATCGCCGTAGATTCACTCAATTCATTCAAAAATAAACGGCTGCTTTTTTTTAAAAAATAATTTTCTCAGATAAAGCCCAATTTCCCTTGTCAAAGTATGTCAACAAAAACTTTTCCGCATTTGGGCTTCTGAAATTCTTGGAGCGATATTTGAGAAACCTTTCCATATTCAAGGTGTCACTGTAGATTGGGCCGTTGTTTTTCGAAGATTAGGCTGCAAATTCTGTAACGGTCACGAGACGCTAACAACTCAATTTCGGTCTATTATTGACGACGTAGATACCACTGACATGTGGACGATTCTTCATGTCACACAGCCAATGACATGCAGATCGCCAGCCAGATCGTGGATTATTTTTGTAGAGCTATGTTAAGGACAGAGTCTATACGAAGCCAATCGAATCGATTTCAGCCTTAAAACTCAAAATCTGTGATGTGATTAACGAAATAGGACCGCCATTTTGCAAAAAAGTTATTGGAAACTATGATGAAATAATTGACATCTGTCCGCGTGGTCGTGTTGGACATTTGCCAGATATCACTTTTCATTCATATTTACCGCATTTTTCTCTTCGTAATACAATAAAAATTGGAATCATCTTAATTTAAATTTTTTGTTTTATAAAACAAACTTCTTGTTGAAAAACCTTTTATTTGTTCGAGGTTTAATTTACCTCAAAACTTTTCTTTATAAAATTCCGAAAACATTTACATTTATTTATAGTTTTTTTTGCGTATTTCAAGTACATAAAGGACAACAAATTGCATACAGAAATAGATACAATTCTTGGATCAATTCCCAAAATCAAGAAATTTAAAATCATAATCTACTGTGTTGGCGCCAAGTAATATCTTATCTATGGCGTCAGGCAGTATCAATGAGAAAAACAAAAAAAAATACACAATAAATTATCACGTCACTATTTATTTTCTTCAGGAACATGTTTGTAAATGACAAAATAAATGCACGAGTGTAGCACTTACAAATTAAAGTGCGCATGATTGCCTTATGCCTGAAATAGTTTGTAAGTACGATGAACTACAAATGACCGTTTCACGGATAGTTATGTGTCCTTAAAATATTAATTTTTAAATATTGACAATGTCTATAACAGCAGGCAACAAAAGAAAAAAGTGTTTCAATAAGGATTTTTTTGTTCATGTACCTCACAATATAATAATTTAAATTTGATTTTGTAAAATAAAAATAAAAAAGTTTTACACTGGAAGAAAACTTTTTTAGTTAAAAAAAAGCGATTGATTTTATAATGTTGTTAAAAAAATTTACATAAAATGAAAGCAAAAACTATAGTGTTTTAGTACAGTGTGATAAATAATTCTAATGGACGAGCAAAACATAATTTTTTATTCAAATGAAATACAAAAATATAAAAATCAAAGCAAATTGAAAAAAAAAATTGAATCAGAGAAATATATGTAAACTGAATATTTCCAAAAAATATTTTCGAAACAGTTAAATCTGCTGCATCAACTAAAAATAATAATACGACTATTCAACCATATTTTTCACTGTATCTTTATTGCCTTTTAGTTTAACCAAAGAACTTAATTTCTGTAAAAAATTTATTACTTATTTCAAATTACCAGCATAATAATAAACATCAACTTATATATATTGCTAAGCATTAAATGTTATCAAAATACATCCCCAATGTTCTTGTTAATGTTTAAACAAATACAAGGCGTTGAAAATTATCAAAAGGTATTTTATAATGAAAAGCCTTTCGTGTGCAATATTTAAATTTTGAAAAAGTTCGCTCAAAGTTGCTTTGCAATTTAAATTGCAAAGTAATAATTGTGCCCCTTAAATCGCCAATACCACTTTTGTAATTTTTTTATAAAAATATTTCTTATGTATCTTTAAAGTTAAGTATTAAAAAATGCAAAAACTTGCATTCAAAATCCTCCGAATTATTGCTGTTGCATCAAATATCAGTTTTAGCACAAATGAAATTATTTTTAAAACATTTATTAATTGTAATTTTGTTATATCGGGCATGACTGAGTTCCGTGCAATATTTTCATAAGTACTTACTTGCAACAGCTCTTTGCTCTGTATATATAATTGTACAAAAGGTTGGAAACGAACCAGTTATTTGTTGATTTAATAGGAAACCTTTTTTACAGTTTTGCAAAAAAACTTTAGAAAAATATACAGTTTTAGGCAGCTTCTCGGCGTTGGTAATATTTTGCTCAACGTACTCTTATAAAATGTAGATTTACAGTCATTTGATTCATATAGATAGATACGGTGAAAAACGTTCCGTAAAATTTTTATTGGTTAAAAATTTTTATATGCTCGCGTTTATTGGAACATTCTGTACCAATCCTTGCAGTATTTTTGACTAATAATTTTAAAGATGAAGAAAGGCTGGTAAAAGATTGTCGGTTGTTTCTAAGTTTCTAAGAGTCTTCTTACAACAGATCGGCTAAAAGGAGCTGATGAATTTTGTGTATCCTCTATTCCCAAATAAGGAATGCCATTTATAATAATTCAGTTTCGGCGCCAGATGCTAGCCAGATTTTTATGGCAAATAACGCTAACTCTAATTTTTTTTTGGAAGTCATGACTTTTCTCATTTATTTTATCGTAGCGAATAAAACGTAAAATCTCATTAGTCATCCCTACTCCTCTTTTTGAAAAAAATCAGGTCACACATTTTGTGTCATAAATGTGATAATTTTAAACGTTTTGTTTGGTATGTAAAGGGTGTTTTTTTAAGCACGATAGAACTTGAAATTGTAAAAAATAACACAAAAAATTAAATTGTAATCAAAATTTCTTTTTTATTCGAAGGATCAATACGTGACATTAACATGATTTCGGGCATATGGGCACCGCGGCTGTTCTTGACGAAGCGCATTCTGGACGTCCAATTTTAGGCCACTTTTTCGAGCACTGCTGGGCGTATGTCACGAATAACACGAACAATGCTGTCCTCCAAGGCGTCAATTATTGCTGGTTTATCAGCATAAACCAGTGACTTCACGTAGTCCCACAGGAAATAGTCGAGTGGTGTCAAATCGCACGACCTTGGAGTCCAATTGACAGGTCCATTTCTCGAAATCAACTTATCGCCAAATTTTGATTTCAATAAGTCGATGGTTGCGTTCGCTGTATGGCACGTAGCGCCATCCTGTTGAAACCACATCTCGTCCGGATCAATGTCATCCATATTTTCAAACAAAAAATCATTGATCATGGTGCGGTAACGATCTCCATTGACCGTAACGCGAGCTCCGGCCTCATTTTTGAAGAAAAAAGTCCGATGATGCCACCAGCGTGAAAACCGCACCAAACGGTGCATTTTTCTGGATGTAATGGAGTCTGTAGGGTCTGTTGTGGATTGGTCTCACTCCATATGCGGCAATTTTGCTTATTAATAAACCCGTTAAGCCAAAAATGCGCCTCATCGCTGAACACAATTTTGCGATAAAACAACGGGTCAGTTGCCAACTGCTCTAGAGCCCAATCGGCGAAAGAACGACGCATATAATGGTCTCGTGGCTTCAATTCCTGCACCAGCTGGATCTTATACGGGTGTAGGCCGAGATCTTTGCGCAAAATTTTCCACGTAGTGGACGGAAAGAGCCCCAATTCCTGCGACCGACGACGAATTCATAAATTTGGATCTTCTTCCACACTTTCGTTTACAGCGGCGATATTCTCTTCAGTACGCACATTCCTTCGACGTGTTGGTGTTATTGCATCCTCTAGAGAGTATGTGGTACGAAATCTATCGACAGTTCGACGAATGGCTTGTTCAGATGCACGATTATGTACGCCATAAAAATGACGAAGTCGTCTATAAGTTGCGCGAATCGACGACTGATTTTCAAAGTAAATTTCGATAATTTCGTAGCGTTGTTCAAGCGAGAGTCCATTCATGATGATTTGTCAGAGTATACTGAAACAAATAAAAAAAATGTTTCATCAAAATTTCATTTTTTGTGTTACTTTTTACAATTTAAAGTTCTTAAAAAAACACCTTTTACAACAGCCATACAATTCAGTGCAATTCTCTCTGTGAAAGTGTCCAGTTTTTTTCTGAAAATTGAATCTTCTAATTTTTTATGTGTTGTAATATATGATGATCAATTAAATACAAGAAAGCATTGCTTATCTCCTCTCCAATAATATTCCTTTTAGCATATTCTTTATGCCCACCACCTTCTATAGATAGCACTGTCTCCAGAAACTTTAATTTGTGTATTTTTCTTTTCCTTTTCAGAAATCAAGAAAGTTGCCTAGTCTTCGATTTCGATTCTAAGTATTTTCATCATAATACTCAATATCACTGGTCTGAATGTAAACACTTTTGATATCAATTGTCATCTTTACCACATATGTTTCCCAAACATTCACGTTTAGTATCATAAATATCGTCATCACCTTCAACGTTCACACATTTCTAAAGTATGGTTTGTATCTCAAAATTCAAAATTTTCGTTTTCCGTTTCATTGAATGGAATCAGTATAGAGGGATTTTCCAACTTACCAACTTTTGCGCATTTCGCATGTTCCACAATTTTTCATGATTTCCAATAAGAACTTTTCATTTAAGGAATAATTTCATACATAATTTCACACAGAAACTCGATTTTCGATTTCTCCAATTTTCCGACCTTTCCGGAGGGATTTTTCAAAGTTTCCTTCCGTAAAAACTTTCTCCTGTAGTGTTAAAAATAATCTAAGGAAATGTTAAAAAAATGTTACACTTAAAAAATTCTCATGGCATTCAGTATGCTTAATAACTAGATTTATTAGCCTGATCATACAAACCTCGTATCCACTTGTTAATATTTTTGGTGCATTTCGGATGGATCATATTTCACATTTTCAGGTGTCAACGATAAGAAATCTTCATATTTTAAAAACTACCAGTGCTGAGTTCTTGATTGCATACATGTGCTGTAGCGGCAACAATACAAACCATATTTCTTTTTTCTAAAATAATATTGCTCTATGTTTGTACGGATATTATTCACATAAATATAATAAAGACTATAATTACTATAAAGAAATAAAAAAAGACAGTTTGCGGTATTGTCGGTTTGTATATCGTTTCACTTATTTTGTGTTTGTTAGTCTTCCGTTGTGTTTTTTCTATTTAACAAGTATTTTCTTAATAGTAAAAGATACAATTTATATGAATTATGCTTTGAAGATTATTGCACAAAACTAAGCCAATACACAAGGATATTAAAAGGTAATCGATATCTTTATATTTGGAATATAACATAATTTTGGTTGTTATAAAAATAAAATAAATTAAAATTAATAATTGTTTGTAATGTTAGGTAGAAGCATTCATAGCATTATTACCAAACTACCACTTTCAGTATCTCGGAAATTATTTATTGAATCTTAATTTACTTTATCTTTTAGCAACCATAGATTTATTTATTTTTATATCCTGTATTTTTAATAGTTGAGTGTAATTATAATTTTTTAAGGCTTGGCAAAAAAATCCACTATAGGTAAATATAAAATAAAATGAACTTATTAAAGGATAAGATGCTTTGGGCAGCCAGTCTTAAGAACTGTAACCAACAGAAAAGTCATGTAGGCATTTTTATAACCATAAGAGATTTCAGCTAGATTAAGCGATCACAATAATAATCACCAAAGTAATAAATTATATTACTTCATTTCTGAAGTTGAGATATGCGTGTTATATTCCAATTTATCTATCATATCTAAAGAGGTATCCATGTAACAAATGTGATGGTTATCCAAAATTTGTGATAAACATTCAGCTTAAAAAAGAAAAAGCAATGGAAAGATATAGCTTTCTTCAATCTGATCTCTACAAAACGTTTGTTTAAGAAAAATATATATTGTTTTAAACTAAATACAATTGATAGAATCACAAGAGGATTTCCTAAACAGCTTGGGGTTATGTAACACACCAGGGAAATATGTGTGTAAAATATGTTAAAGATTTTTAAAATAAAATTTAAAATATCCCAAAAATAAAGAGGACAATAGAACAGAATAAAGTGTTTTGAAAATTTGTTATTTTTTCCTATTTAAAAAAATTATTATTTACCTTCACAGAAACATTTATTATTAATTTTTATTTTATCAAATATTATTTTGTGATTAGCCAGCCTTCAGTAGAAGTATTTCAGCTTTTTAATTATTTTAAGGTAAAATGTTTGTAAAATTTTCCATTTCAAAAAAAATATTACGAATCTATTTCAGTAAAGAGAAATTATCTTAAAATAACTGAAAACAAATTTATTAATATTTTGAAATAATTTTAATGTGTAGTTTCTATAATTTACTTTTTTGGCATCAATGGGGTTAAAAACGTATTTATTTTCCAGATTTTTAATCGACATTTAACATTTTTCTTTGAGCCGAAAATCCAAATATATTCTTAATCTCTAGTATGGAGGGATTTTATTCCTATATTTTTATATGATTAATAAAAACGATATATATATATCCTTGTTTTGTACCTCCTTTTAAATAAGCTCAAAAGTTTTAATTTAATCTGGATTAATGGTTTCTGATCTGAAAAGTAACAAATTTTATTACACTGTCTTTTCTTATGTACGTTTGCATTTAGAAACCAAACTAAAAATTATTTGCAAAACTATGTATTATTAATTTGAAAAGTTCTTGGGAAATTTATTCAAGAATATGTTAATATGGCCAATAATTTATGTTTGACAAATATCAAATTAAGGGTGCCCTTTAACCATTTGAACTGTTGGATTTTGTGTCATAAGAAAATCCTGAAATGAAGAGTAAATTATTTATTTCCATAATGGTGAAAAGGGGACATTACCTTAGGTAAGAGGTATATAGTTTTTTAGCTGCGAATACAACCCCAGACGTGTCCAGTATTGTTGCCATATACCTTAAGGAGTTTACTGATTGTTTTTAGAGCTCCTATATATATTATTTTCTATTTTGGTCCTTTTTATTTTGGTCCTTTTAATTTAAATGTCAACTGAAAGCTAAAATACAGAAACATTTTACATGAAGCATACATTTCAAGTTAAATTTTAAGTTAGGCTTAAAGTTAAAATTTCGTAAAGAAGGAAAAGGCTTAAAATAAAGTATACAAAATTTTTATTTTAGACCAAATTTTTTATTACTTCGATTATCAGCGTTACATGTTTTTTTAAACACATTTAAGATATAAAAATATAGTTTAACCAAATTTTGCTTTGAAAGCCATAGATTTGAAAGTCCAAAACAAAATTGATTAAATGATAATTATCAAACCCAACCCAAATATTTTCTGAACCAAAAAAAACCATAGTAATAAAATTAATTTTATTTTATATTTCTAGTTTAAGACTTAGAATTATTGTTACGAAGATAATTTAAGTTTTAAAAGAAATTATTAGCAAAAAAAAAAAAAACAAATAAACAACGCGTACAGTGGATTGTAAACCTGCACAGTCTTTTAGGAAATCTTATACATATAAGACAACAACATGCTTATTAAAAATTCTTTGAAATAAGATAAAGAATCAAAAACAAAAATAACTAACACAGAACAAAAAAAAACACACAGCCCAGCAGGTGCATAAACTGGTGATGTTAAAGTAGAATATTCTTGTATTCGTATACGAGAACTGCTGGGCAAATGAATTGAGTTTAAGTTGAAACGTTGTTGAGACAAAAGAACAAAGTTTATTTTGTGTTTATTAATCTTATTAAAAGTTCTAAAGTACGGTGTTATTATTTTGCAATAAAAGAACTCAATATAATAAAACAATATTTTGGATAAAAAAAACCAATGGGCTAAGTAAGCGGTAATAATTGTAGTACTGATATACTGTGTATTTTCCGACTAAGCTTTACAAGTCTATTTCTTTTTCAAAATACCACAAATGAGCTTACTTATCTTGCCATGTAATGTATTATTGCAATCGTGTTTATTATCAGGAAACTGCAAGATTTAAAACCATTTTTCAAATTTTCCCACTGTGCGCCGTTCTTTAGGAAAAAGATATTTTGAATTTTATAGCAAACTATGTATTTTCTATACTATAACTAATAAAGTACCATGGCAGTTGTAAATAATTATAGCATTTAGCAACCGCTTTTAATACATATTTTATACCAAAAGTTTTATAGACTCTAGTCACCATTTCACTCTTTGTTTATTAAAACATTGGAACAAGAAATCAAAGAATTTACAATTAAACAGACTAACTGAATACTTGAACAATCGCTAGGAATTTTTAGGACTCTAAGGGCTGTTATGAGTTGTGTTTTTAAAATACGGGCATTACTTCACTCAATATTATTCACAGTCTTGAAATGTTACTAAATATGTATGTAATAGAAGTTACATATTTTTTGTGCATTCACACAATCATTTTGATATCGTGGATTAGTAACATAGAAATTAATATTCACGTGAAGATAAGCCGAAAAGAAAATTGTTGGATGTGGAAGATTTTTAAAAATTTTACATTTAAATTAATTTAATTTTTTTTATCATTAAGAAAAATCAAAAATTAATAATAATTGTACAAATATTAATAATAATAAAAATAATATAAAATATATAACACAGATCTTTGTAATATATATATAACAAACCCAAAAAAATGGATACACCAACTATAACCATTATGTGGAGTTAAAAAGGTTAAATTTTGACAAAACAATATAGTCTGACAATTTTAAGTTGAATAAAAAGTAAATTGAAAATATTAAAAACTATAAACATTCTTTAAAATTACTTTCAGAAAAATAAAGTAAATCCTTAGAGAAAACGAATTTAGCTTGTCGCTTTTATTTACTTAACAGAATTTATTCAACATTATTGCCCTCTTCAGTGGCATTACCAACAAAACATATTTCAATGACTTTGTTTATTCTGGCTATGTTGTATCATCTGGTGTAGTTTTGTTGTAAACAAGTCAGTGAATGGTGTGGATTAAATGATACCCCATGGTTTTATCGATGATGATTTCGATGATCTTTTGCTGCACAACATAAAATTTTAAACATAAAAAACTTTTATATTTCTTTTTCACCATCATCTGCAATGACATAAAAGACACCAAAGAGAAAGATCCTGTTCGCTTACAATATGGAAAATAAAGACTGTTTTTTTTATAAAGAAACTGTAGTGAAACTAGTTATAGATAAAATGCGTATCTTTTTAATTTCAATATTTGTTCCAGTATTATGTGCATTAGCGAGGAATTCTTTTGTAAGATTTTATATATTTTCTTCTAAACTTAGCATTTTTACTTTTTCTTGACTGCAATGGGAATTAGTTTCGTTTTAACTTTTGTATTAAAAAAAATCTCATGGATGAATGACTTAAAAAAGTATTTCATACTGATGACAACAACAGTTTAATGAGAAGTTATTGTATATAATAAAACTACTTAAAATAAAATGAGTCATTGTGATACTTAACAAAATAGTAAAATTTTTGAGACCATGACAAAAACAGGCATATTATGCTTGATTATAATTTATAATAAAAATTATATTAGACAATATGGCAAATTAAAAACCATTTTTAAGGAATGATAAATAAAATAATTTTTGATGTTTTTAGGAAGAATTAAACTTAGCATCAAATGATTTTAAATTATCCTAAATACAGACAGAACAGACCCATTCATTACAAAAAGTCTAATCAAAGTTATTATTTGAAAGTTATACCTTCTAATGGGATTATAAAATGGTAGCATTGGAATAATTTATGGGCCACTGGACTCACTTTAAAAATAAAAAAGTTGAAAAGTGTCAAAACAGCAAAAAATGTTTAAAACTACAACAATATTATTATTTAATATTAGGTCTACTTGTAGGAAACTCAAAATAGAACGCCAATATCAAGTTGTAAATTTTGTTTGGACTAAAAAAAATATTCATAACGCTGATTTCTTTATGCCGCCAAAATAAGGCTCAGTATTAATAATACCGACAGCTTTTTAGAAACCTTAAACCGCATTTAGAATATCATCATACCAACAACAACAAAATTTGCAATAGGGACAAACAAACTGCAAATCGACTACTAAGGACGCACGTTAACACGCCAGTGAATCATACTACGCAGGGAAAACGCGTTTTTTTTTTGGCAGAGCAGTTCGTATGTGGAATAAACTACCTCTAAAGGTATTTCCTGTCACTTTTTATGTAGGAAAATCTCCACATTCACTTCTCTTTCCTTGTCCCCATAACCTAATTTTCTAGTTCTGGCACAACGCATTGCATGAGAAGGGGTCATCCTCTGAGTGCAGGTCCGAAAAAAAGAGCACCTCTGTTGGGGTCTTGTTGTTGCTAATGTATACCTCTGTGTTATATCTAAAATTTAAAAGATGTTTACGTTAGTAATTGGTTAAAATGTTAAAGCATTGTGGTGGTACTTGCTTTAAAAGCTTTTGTCAAAACAAAGGACTCTGAATAAAAATATTAAATATAAATATATATTAAATATAATTAAAACCTCAAGTTATTCAACACTCGCCTTTGCAGTCATTAAAAGTGACGGTCTGTTGTGCAATTTGTTCAGGAGGAATCATCGGATCTTACTTCTTTGCAAATGAAAACGGCGTAAGGGTAAGTGTGAATGGGAAACTATATCATGATATGATTGAAAACTTTATAACGCCACAACTACATGATTTAGGCTTGATTAAAATGCTGTATCAACAAGACGTTGCCACATTGCATACAGCCAGGGTTGCAATGGAATTACTGCAAGACATCTTTCCACAACAAGTTATTTCAAGAAATGGTGATGCTGATTGGACTTCTTTTTGTGGGGATATCTGTAAACCAAACAAACTAAAAACGATTGAGCAACTCAAACAAAATATTCGCGTGCAATGTAATGAAAAATCTGCTTAAAAGGGCTCGCATTTGTGAGACCAGCGGAGGTGGACATGTATCTAATATTGCATTCCATACATAATTGCCGATATTAAATAAAATATTTACCAATACAAAATCCATTCTCTTTCATTTAATCATAAATTATAAAACAACAATGTAGTATATCTTTCCGGCGGACACCCTGTAGAAGATATATATATATATATATATATATATATATATATATAACAAATATATTATAAATATTCCGCTTACATTTTCTTTGTTTCTATTAAATAAATTGTAGAATAATCAAGCATGCATCTGTTAATTTAATTGCAACTGTTTGGTGTGTCCAGGGTAGTTTAAAGCACTAATTAAATAAAAGATTAAATGATTTCAGATGCAGTTCGAAAATGATGTATGATGCATTAAAGCGCTTACTCTTTTAGTTTTTCTGTGTAGTATTTTCATCTGGAATTGCAATGAGTATTAATTCTAAACCATAAATAACATTTAAAAAACTTTAAGCAGATATCATTGAACAGGTTTCCTTTTGAATAGAAAAACGGCTTTTTTTAGAATTAATGTTACAGCGCGGAGGCTAAAATAACTAGATCTCCTATTTAACGAACATACTTATTTACCCGTGCAATCATCCACATCATACAATGCTACGACCCAAACAGAGACTTGAGCTCTCAAACTTTTTTCCTGCTTATCAACGATGCACCTACCACCAACTTAGCCACGACTACCTCAAACTGGTGTTATATTCCATTTTTACCATTGCCTACTGTATCTGTATTTACTGTGTGAGACATACAGTCGCCTTAAAACACCGTGACTGTAAGGGACTTCAGTAGTTAGTTGTAAACTTGTTAACAATATCCTAGCTACAGGAATCTATTAACGACAATATTTTTATAACAAATAAAATAAAACAGTTTTTTTGCTGCTCTCTTTAATGATAACAAATAAGAAGTTTATTTTAGATTTCTTAAAGACGTTTGCGAATCTAACACAATACTTTGTGCAGCTTTAAATGTAACCATCACCTTAAAATTTCGCTGGATAAAATGCAAAAACAAAAAAAGGAAAAATATAAATTCGCTGCTAATATTTTTTATTTTGCTTATTTAGTTCTGACAATAAAATTTAATTGATTATAATTTGTAGGCTTTTCATATCAATATATAAAAGCTCGTTTAAAAGAAGCGCTTAAACTTATTTAAAATAATATATTTAAGATAATTAATAATTTTACAGTCACAAGAAAACATAAAACCCTTATCTCTTTAATTTTGTTCATAAATCTATGTTAACTGATCCATTAAGTAAGTCAAAGCTTCGATGGTGTAAGTAAGAACTAAAACTATAGAAAAATTGCATTAATTATGTTACTTTTATATAGTTTACAAGGTTTTTATTATTTTGACAGGTTTTAATTTAATAGGTCGTTTTCGAATTTAACATGCAGTCACCTGCCAACCATCAACGATATAAATAATAATCGATCGTAAAACGTAAATACTTAAATATTGGGCAATAAAATCTTATAAGCATTAAGTCACTTAATGATCTCACATATATATTTTGTTAATGAGAACCAACTTTTAAAAGAAATTTCGTATAAAATAACATTAATTAAGTTTAATTAATTTGATAATAAAACAAGCGTTGTAAAAATTTAATTTAATGTAAAAGCTCGTAAATGTGTCAAACGTTTAAGTGAAATTTGCTTAAGTATGCAACAGAACACACGTTATTTTTTTAAAGAATGTTTCTTACCAACCTTACATTTGAATACAATTAATTTATTTTAAAGATATGCATTATTATTACAAAATTCATCGTTATTTGGAGTTACTGTTTAAATTTTTCATCAAAATTGTGCTGCTTAATTTCTTAAAACTTAAAAATTTGAAACCTTTTTTTTTGTGGCGAAGTATAACTAGGATAAGGTATGTAAGCAATAGCAATATAAAAAATTATTTAAAAAATATTGTTTGCAATTTCATTAAAATTAAGGGTACTTTTAAGAGTACGCAACAAAATCAAAAAAATAATTTTCGATCGACAAGAACCGCAAGCGAAGAAATGGGCATTTCACTTATTTACTAGCTCTGGTATAACAATATAATTCTAATACTGGGATGTATACTTTGCTAAAAAAAAATAAGTATCATCTCTTAAATTATTGATGCCTTTTATGAAAAACCTTTCAACTTTCTTATCATGTTTTTTTTTTCTCTTCCGGCTTTTTTAATTCAATTTTATTGTCATTTTGTGTCCGTAATTAAGTAGAATGCAAAAGTTATGACACAATCGTCATAAATGTTGTTCTGCTTTCTCTCCAAAAAGAGCAGAACTAAACGAAGAATTTTTCGCGTTGCCAATTTGTTTGCTTTCGGACCAGCACTCAGGGGATGATCCCTACTCGTGCAATGTATGGTGTCAGAACTAGGAAATTAGGTAATGAGGAGGAGGAAATTATATGTGCTGTTTGTTTGAACTTTCCTACATTTAAAGTAACACTACGTGATAAGATTTATATTTGCGCCTGGCCGTAAGCTCTAATCAGATGGTGGTCACACCACTGTGAATGAAAAGTAACGTCATTCTTGCCCTAAGAAGCCGTGGACTGATTCCAGCAAAAGGTCATTCCTAGTTTCAATTTCAACGGTTCCATAGCAGGGTTGCAAACCACTACTCCTTGCTGAAGAGCTGGAGACTATCCAACTCCTGGTCCAGAACGCATGAAGCTTATTATAATTAAGGACACGACGGCATTCACTCCCACTGGACCTGAACCATTCATTATGTTCATTGTTAATGATCCGACCCACAAACTCAAACGAGAACTACAAAACACACAGCCACCATGATACTCCCGAAGGGCCAACCTCAATAATCAGCCAGAGAACAGCTAAAAGGCTAAAAAGACAATTAGCCTGGAACCCTGGGGCTTTACTGATTGCCGTGGAAATATAGTGGATTTTCCAGTTGGCTCCTTGCTAGTCTTGAAGGGGACTGGGCTCTCTTTTACCCCTAAAGATACAAGCCTAGATGGTTGTGTGATCCAAGACTTATAAATGTGTCCCCGGGGGGGAATATTTAAAATAACAGGAAAGACTTTTGGATGGAGTTTATTCCACATGCGAAGTGTTTTGCTAAACAACGAATTTTCCCTGTCATGCGTAGAGCAATTCGCCGGCTAATCAACCGCAAATGGCCCTCAACGAAGGTCATTTAGTAAAATAGGGTAGAAAAGAATGTAGCCTTGCAGTATCCGTGTATTAACCTTGAACTCATTTTATGAAATTCCATTTATAAAAACTCGCAAAGTGCGAATCCTGAAAAATCTCGATATAAATCTGTAGAAATTATCACTAACACCAAAAGTAAAAAAATTTAATATACTACCTACTTTCTCCGAAACAATGTATGGAATTGCATTATTGCTAACTTTTGTACTCTGGTTTGAAAAACCGATAAAATTGGAATCAATGAATATTTAATTCACAATTTTAAAAACAACATTTGACTAAATTACAACAGTTTTTCTTTTATTTAAACACTTTATTTCACTTTTGCACAATAAAAATTCCTAATAAATTATTTTAAAAAAATCAGTTAATGTGCTGTCATCATTCTGTTTTGAACAAATAACAATATTATCCCCTATGGGCTATATGTATAGGGAAACAAAAAAAAAAAAAAAAACTCGGATAAACCAAAATATTACAGCTATAAATATGTATTAATAATACTCCACTAATTGTGTTAAATGCCACAACTCTCACCCACTTAATCAGGGAAAATTAACTCGTTATTTGACACGTTGCTTTTAGTAGAAAACGATTATAATTTTAAGGCTGCAGCTGGTTGTTTTCGTTTTATATGGGGAGGTAGTTGACGACTATTTTTGTAACCCCATTTCAATAAGTATAACTAAATATACTTTTGTCATCTGCAGTAAAATCTTTTAATGTCAAAGCAATTTTTTAAAAAATTCATTAAAATTTCTTTATAAGGAGCAAAGGCTGTCGAACCTTCTGCTGTTCTATATAGATATACTCGTATAAAGACTTATTTGGTGTAATATTATTATTAATCTAAACGTTCATCAAGATAATACTACAAAATTATTTATTTATTTATTTCATTATTTGTTCTTTTACAACAACTGTAGACAAATTTAATGAGTATTGTTAAGGTGTTCTTAATTTGCTAAACAAATAATGCTGTGATATCGGGAAATTGCACATACTGTACGACAATATATATATAAGTTGGAAGAATGTGCACGTTTCCAGCTGCTTTTTTAAGTTATGTTTTTTACCATTTTCATTATAAAATTATAATCAATTTTTTTAAGTGACAAAGTTTTTCTATACTATTCTATACTATATTTCGGTCGCAATTCATCAACGATGATAATAAATCAAATATAAAAAAAAAAATTAATATACGTTATACTGAACTGTAAGTTGGTGAAAACAAAACGAAACAACTTTTTCTTAAAATTCTATGTCATTTTGAGACAACAGTTCCACCCTTCCAATATTACCTTCCTTCACAAAGAAATTTACTTAATTTAAAAACTATAAATGCATTAAATTTTATATAAAAAATCTTATTCCATAACAAATATGTTATTAGTCTTTCTACGCTAAATGTCAAAATTATAAAGAAAATGTGCAAATTTTGTGAGCAAGAAATATAATAAGAGCTGCACATACCCACGGTCAACTTTTAAGGAAAAAGGTAAATAAATCCTCTCGAGCAAAAAAAAAAAAAATAAATTGACACCTACTCCAATGGAACATCAGAAACTAAAAACTAATTTAACACTACGGTGATTTTAACGGCGTAACATAAAAAATGTCATCAAAGTAGCGATTAAGAAAAATGCAAAAGGCAGGAGATTTGAATATAAAAGGTTCATAAGATAATATGTATGCTTGTCAGATATACAGTGTTATGTTATTAACTGGGAGTGTTATGTGAAGGTAGATTAAAAATATTTTTTTATAAAATTATTTATAATAATACGTTAACATTATAAAAACTATTTTAGACATAATAATAATTTTTATATAAACTCTATATCTCTATATGTTATCTGAAAATAAAATATGTGATGACGATTTTCAATATTATTTTGCTAGCAGAAGCATTAACAACAGAGGAGTATAATTAAGAAATCAAAGCTTTTTCTAAGTTGAAGTTATTTCAGTAAGAAAGAAGATTTTCCGCTAAATGAATACGCTGATATGTTCAAGTGAGTATATTCTTATATGGTAATCGATAAACAACTAATGTATAAAATAGTTTTTGGTGCGGACTTGATGTTGGCTTATCCATAGCTCTACGAAAAATATGTTGGAGTTTAATATCACGACATGAAAATTTATTTTTTACGCTTTATGAAAGATAGCTTATAAAGACCGCAATATAATTGTTTCATCGATTCTATACATCTTTTTTTCTTTTTATAAAGTTATTTGAGGTCAAGGGTCTGTATAAACCAGTCCACAGTCTTCGTAAAACCCTGAAAAAAAAATTTTTTTGAGGTAGCAGTTTCTCAATTTTGGGTTTCAAATTAACCCTTTCCGTGTTAATTGTACAATAAGGAGTGTTATATTGGGCTATGCAGCTACTTGAGGTTGATTCTTTAATCAAATTGACCGATTGCAGTAAGCCTTGATATTGCCGACTACTAATTTCCTCTGGCCTGTCCTGATTACAATGGATACTTTGTAACTCTGGAGTTCATTGGCTTCTCTAATGTTGCACTGGGCGATCCGTAAATTTTGAAATTTTTTATAATTTTTTCCTTTGAATAAAGCACTTTAAAACATTTAATCACTCACACAGATCGATACATTAAGGGTGTAGTATTTTCATTTATTTAAATAGCTAACAAAATCTGTTTAAAAATGTGCATTTAGCCGTGAGCTTGAAAGTAAGATTATAGAAATTAAACAATGGGGGCCTTTTAATATTGAGATATTTTTCAATAATAATACTGAAATATTTTGCTTACGTTTTTCAGTTTATCTAGAATACGCCGCAAAAAAGATATGAAGACATAACCGATTTAATATTGCCTTAAAGTTATTAAAACTCATGACGGCCATTAAGCCTCCACAAAAAGCTCATAATAGTTTTTAATGAAAATTAACGTTAAATAATTTTCAAATAAATTGTTTTGACGTTCACACTTTTTAGAAAGAAGGTAATGGCATTAAACAACATTTTATTAAAGTAACACCCAATTTACATTGTACGATTTTTGTCGCTACAATTCTTAGTTTGTTGGTAAATAATGTGTACTTTTTTTGTTCCTCTATTCTCCTATTCTCTTTACACCCCTTATTTACAACAACAAACTAAGAGTTGCAGCGACAAAAATCGTCCAATGTAAATTGGGACTAAACGTATTTGTTGGTAATCAAGAGCAACATGTAGCTAGCAAATTTCAAATTGCAATGTGTGTATAAACATGTTAAAAATTGAATTTAAACTATAGCAACAATTCCTTAAGAGAGAGAGAGAGAGAGAGAGAGAGATAATATTAAAACCTTTACTCTACAATTTTTTAACTGTTTGTAATTACATTATAATGAATTTCTTAATAGGAATCGTAAATCTTGGAAAGATATATTCAAAATTAATACCATATACATATGTAGTACACATACATATTATAGAAACATATGTATTAAACATACATATGTTTCTACGTATTATACATGCATATGTTTCCATGCATACCTCGGGTACATCATATAATATAAAAAATATTTTACAACTACATAAAACAAAATTAATTCAATTTTACGTTGTACAAAATAAAATCATCTGTTTAACACAACAAAAACAAGAAAACATAGGATCCACCATATGACTGAAGTGACATAAAACTATAAATAAAAGACATGCAACAGCATGTGAAATAAACGAAAAAAAGGAAGTCAAATAAAATCCATATAACTCACACATGCATTTTCAGTTAAACTAAAGGATACAAAATGGAATTGAAACATATTACACAAGGTTCGTTAATAATTTTTGTTATGTGTGAGAATCACTGTGCTTAGTGGCCATGTCTACCGAACTACTTAGATTTAGTTAAAAAACGATTGCCATACTACTTGGTTGGGTTAACGTAAGTAAAACCCGGGATAAGAAAGACATTAGATAAAAATAACTCAGGAGTTACGAAATTTTAAGTAGGGAAAAATACAAATATATTTTAAATTACAAAGGAACGTATTTCTTAAAAAATTACAGTCAACGCAAGAAAAATTGTTTATATGAACAAATAATTAACGCCCTTCCAAAACTATAGCCCAAAAAATGAAATTAGATATTAACTTTTTGTAAGGCAAACTGCGAATTGTATTGGACAAAAAGTATATGAGACAACAATGTGAAAAACAAAAAGTTAGATAAGCAAAAGACATTTTATTAATTTTTGCAATCTTTCGAAATAGCATGCTAAATTTCGAAAAGCTTATGCTAAAACAAAAAAGTATTGTGTAACTATTTCAAAGCAATCCTAAAAATAACAAGAGTTTAGTGTTTTTACAGCAAAAATATAAATAATGACATTTTTAACGTTAAAACAACAACTCGAACCTGCACAACAGCACAAAATATCCGCAACAAAAATAATAGCTCGAACATCAAACTTATCTAGCTTTATAATTCCCAAAAAGTTTGTCCGGTTTTCAGTGAAGTTGCCAGCACTTAATTTTGTTGTTTATATTTTATTGGCTTAAATGGATAAAAGTTATTGCAGCCTTATATGTCGTTTTTATTTTATTTTAATTTACATTAAAACTTAGATATGTTTAGCTTATGTTAACTTAATGATATTTGTGCTTTTTAATCCGTCGTGGTTATAAAAAGATAAGATTATTTAATTTTAGAATGCACAATAATGAAGATTATAGGCCCTTGCCTCTTATAGTTTTTTTTAATTACCATTAAACAGATATCTACAGGCAGCAGGAAAAATCAGCTTGTAGTAATTTGAAATGCTATTAGTGTTTCCCTTCAGACTTCTAGTCTATGAAGGAGGAGAAATGAAATACAAGAAATCTTCACGATAGTAGAAAACTTTTAATTCCTTTCGTTCAAATCCGTCGTTACTGTCTGTTTGTTGGGTACGATAGACGAGCGCTTTTGCTGTGATGACATCATTATCAAGCCGCGCTTTAGATAGTATAGTGCAAAGTATTGGATTTGGGTCGTTTTTTCATTGGGATCGTATATATTTATATAGGTAAATTGTCCTGCCCCTTGGCATTCTATGCAAGCCTAATTTAATATTTCCGTCTTTTATTATTTGCTAGGTAAATGTATTGGTCTGAGGGTGGTGCTTTTCGTTTGTTAGAGTGTCAAAATTATGTTATTTTCATTAGAAAATCTTTTAAGGCTGCACAGAGGTGAGTTATCACCTGAAGAAATGGAGTGTAAACTTTGTTTGAGGAACATAGCTGGGAAGCTTTGTTCAAGTACAATTAACATGAATTAATTACATAAAAAGATGCTTGGATGCTTTTTTGCCTTATAACTGTACAACTGCTTATATATATTTGTATAAATGTTATATTTATTTTTATATCGGCCACAACACTACAAACTCTTTTAAAATAAAACTATATGATAAGCTCAACTGCGTACTTCTATTGGACAAATTTGGCCTTATGGGATTCACGAATAATTTGCTTGTGTGGATTAGTTCATATCTTTCGAACGAGATTCAAAGAGTTTGTTTTAACACGCTTACTTGCAAGGGAATAAAAATAATAATAAAAATTTTATCTGGTGTACCACAGGGTAGCCATCCAGGTCCTTTATTATTTTCCTTGTTTATTAAAGATCTACCTAATGCCATTAAATATTCAAACGTCCTCTTATATGCAGCCGACGTGAAGATATTTTGATTTTTTAAGAATTTATGCTGAGTTAATAAATTTTAAAAGCATATTGATTTTTCATTAAATGTTAATTATTACTATTTACTGTTTTAATATCTGTAGGGATCTTGAATCTATAGACTAAATATAGAAAATAAAATAAAAAATAAAATACACGTGAAAATAACGTCTCTATGGGTACATCTTTTAATTTATAATAATAGCAGAATACCATAATTTTTGTCAATATTTCCATTTACTCTTAGAGGATAGAAGGTCAGAAACGGAACAGTTGTAACGAAAACAATAGTCACACTGAAACATTCTTAGCAGATATATTCTGAAATAATAAAAGCATTTCACATGGCACACTCATGACAAAAAAGAAAAGAAAACATCAAAAGAGTTCAAATGCATCAATTCTAAGAAACACGGATATTAATTGGATAACTTTTTTGGAACAGTTCTTTGAAACTGTCTTTTTGGACATTTTTACTTAAAAATCCCTTTTGAAAATAAATTCCATTTTGTATGGAGTTGAAGTAATATTTAACCACACCTATTTACAGTGAGGTTTTCCCCGCGGTGTATGTATATATAATAGTATAATATAATAGATTTCATTACATGATAATAAAGATATTCTGCCACAGGAAGAATGCATTTAACACTGACTATAGTGGATACCGTCATATGATAGTCAATCCGTAAGTATTAAGATGCAATTGCATTGCATTTTTGAACTTTTCACACATAAATATCTGCTGAGTTTTTGAACGAAGTATCATCTATTTTCTCTTCATGGTATGTATATTGCTGGTATCTCTTCACCTTATTTTATCAAAAATAAAAAAGGAGCTCGCATTACCGTCTTTTACTGCATTATAATCACAAGTTTTTTATTTGAGAATGTGGATGCCATTGATTCTGATTTCTATATGCAATAAGGGGGTTTATAAGGAAATTGATATCATCAACTGGACCCCACCCCACTACTACGATGTGGGCCAACTGAAGTCAGTGGTATAAGCTGATAAACTAAAAAATTTACTGAAACATTAACACCTTGAAGTCCAGGATTGTTCATAATATTCGTGACTCAAAATTGAATGTGCACTGAGCTTTTTATGTCTTGAATACACAAAATTTTTTATTAAAATTTAATTTTTTATATGTTTATAGTTCTATGAGAGCTTAAAAAACACCTAGTATTATTTTTCCAGCAGCTTTAATTCCTATTTTAAATATGACACTTACTGGTAACCACAGTTTTATAAACATTTTTCCCAAATTCTTAATACAATTTTTTTATTGAGGATTTGGAAGCTAAAAACAAATGTCATTTATTTATTTCATTTAATAACAAAATAACACCAAAGATATGTGACAATAAAACAAAATTATGTTGAAAAATAAACAGGATTAAAATACATAGAGAAAGAATCTTTTTTGTCTAGGACTAGTAAAAATATGCTTAAAAGTTGATTTTTAGAAGTAGATCTCAATGGCATACAAGGCTTTAAAACTCAGTTTCTTTCATTAATTTTTTTGTTAGGAGTGTTTAAATTGTTTTCCGTTCTCTTTGAACCACAAATTATAAATAAAGCTGACTATAAAATAAATGAAAGAATCAACAATGATAACATTTGTGTTTAGGTTTTTGTCAACTCATGCTGATGTTTAAATACAGAATGAAGGCGAAGCAAGCTCTACTTGGCACAGACTTGATGATCTAAGATTTAATATTCAATAATAAATAAATGTTGTCTTATGAATTTCTTGTATGCATGTGTAATATTCGCTTTTTTGATGACGTATACAGACATTTATTGGATAAAGAAATACTTAAGACTGACTTGATTTGATTCCTAATTGTTAAAAATGACTTGCTTTAAACTTTTTTGGTGGCTAAGTTATAAAAATATAATAGAAAACAATATGACAAATAATTTTTATAATAAATTTTTAATAAATGCTTTGAATATTCAGTACATATCATTAACATTTAAAATTTTTCTAAGAAATAGCTGTTGTTAACGAAGCTGGACATCTAATTTACACTACTCTTTCGAGCATTGCTAACATATTGAAGAAATTACACGAACAGTTTTGGCCTCCAAACATATTGTTCTGCTTATTTCTGTTAATATACATTTTGTTATATTAAGTTCTTTTATTGCAACTAAAAAAATAATAACATAGCACTTTGGAGTTTTAAATTAAATTAAGCGATTTTCACTTTCACACAAAAAAAAAACGCGATGTCAACTTCACCACTCTAACCCCCAAAAAATGCTTTATTATTTTGTTATTTTTACTCAACTACGTTTTAACTTTAAATCAATTCTCTTTATTCTCTCTATATAATTCAATTCATTTTTCTACTAATTGGTTCACGGCGTATTGTTGTTGTCATTATTATTCAGTGTAGACGCCTGCTTGGCTTTGTGTTTTGTTATTCTATGCTAGTTGTTTCTATTTTCTGTTGTTGAAGTTATTTCGCAGAATTTATAATAAGCATGTTCTCGTTGTCTTATATAAGATATTTTGGTCAACTACGCAGTTTGTAAAATACACAATAGGTCATTTCGTTTACCTTTTCACTGCTAATAACATTCTTTTAAAACTCAAACATAAAGTGTTCATAACAATAACTTAACTTATCTCTAAATGTTAATTTTAATAACTCGATAGTTTTAATGCATCCTGAAAAAACTACATCGCACAAAACATGGTGGGAAGTTTATTTATAGTAGCGTGAGCTCTAGTTTAATGTTTCTTCAGCAATACCATCATTATGTAAACCGTAATAAAAGTAGCATTTTTATTTATAAATAGGGAAAGTTGTGGAAGTGGTATTAATGAGTAACAAATTTAAGAAAGTTTGATTTGATTGATAGCCCTGTTTAAGAGTCTGCTTAAATATCGCATAAAACAAAAATGGTTAAAAAAAGCTTTTTTGTTATAGATAAAGTTGTTAATTTTAGAGATCTCTTTAAAAATGGATTAGTATTGTATAATTTTTGAATATTTTTTTAAGTACAGGGGTTTCCAACAAGAAGTTTGTTTTTTAAAATAAAATAAAACAAAAAATTTAGATTGAGATGCCTCAAATTTTTATTGTATTACGAAGAGAAAAGTTTGGCAATTATGAATGCCAATCCTTGATTGAAGTATTTAATCAGTTTTTGACAAAATGGCGATCCTATTTCGTTAATCACATCACGATTTTTGTGTTTTAAATCTGAAATCGATTCTATTGGCTTACTACAAATTTTGTCCTTAACATAGTCCCCAAAAAATAACGCAGTGTTGTTAAATCACATGATCTGGCTGGCCACTTAACTGTTGATTGGCGTGAAGTTATGCGATTGCTAAATTTGGTTTGCAATAAATTAATCGTTTCGTTGGCTGTGTGACATGTAGCACCGTCTTGTTGAAACCACATATCAGCGATATAAACGTTGTCAATAATAAGCCAAAATTTATTTGTTAGCACCTCGCGATAACGTGATACGTAGACCGTTATTGCATTTCCAGCCTCATTCTCCAAAGAAAACGCCTCCAGACCACATAGCGCACCATACAGTGGCACGCTTAACACGCAAAAGCTTCTCAATAATTGCTTTAGGATTTTCAGAAACCCAATTTTGCTTGTTGACGTACCTCGGCAAGCGAAAATGGGCTGAGTCTAAAAAAAAGCTTTTTTTCGGAAAAAACAGACGGTTGTTCTTAAATGAATTGAGTGATGTTTTGAGTTGAACGACCCGGTCGAGCACGCGTTTTTATTCCCACATTTTGTATCGAGCCTATCGACTCAAATTTAGCAACCAAATTCTTAATAGCGTCTTAAAAAGAAAATGTTGTTGTCCGAAAATATCATGAATTTTCCGAAATGTAACTTTAACAGAATCACCATTTTCGTAGTGGATTTTAATTATTTTAATGCGATTTGTGTAACAACTACCACTGCATCTATTACGAACACAATAAAAAACTAAATGACAAAACTATCATGTTGTAGATATTGCCACAATTGAAAAACAAACTTCTTGTTTAAAAATCCGATATACGCTTAATATAACAAAATTTCTTAGACTTTCGAGTCTTCCTATTACCATAATTTAAACGAATTACACTATGGTATGTGGAAGTTGAGTACTTTTTTTAATCCATATAAGAAGCGGATGTTTCAGTACTTTACCTAGACATTTGTTGCCTAAATTTCTTAGTATGAAATAAATAATCAAATAATCAAATAAAATTAACTTAATACCAATAATGAGCTTAATTTATTTTAATATGTAAGTAAAGGTTTTATTTTATAATCTGTTCACGAAAACGTTTAATTTTATAAAAAAGGTAACATAATTTTAAAGTTATATTTCTTTAAATTCCTATTCTTTACTTTAAAATCGACTTAGGAATTAATTGCAAAGTACTAGCTGCTTTATAGCCATTTTATCTCGCAACACTTTTTAAGGGCATTGAATTTAATGCAAAAACCACATCATAATTTATTTTTTTTTCACTTGTACTCTTGGGAGTTGGGTAGTAAAAAGTCTGTTTACCATTTAAATGAAGTGTCGATTTTATAAGTTTGCAGAATTAATCTGTAATTTAATTTTTATTTTTTTTTTCTGATAAAAAAAACGGAAAAGTACCTTTTAAATCTCTTTTGTTTGGGTACGGTTTTCCGTCGACCCTCGTCAAATTTGTTTCGTGAACAAACCGGTTTCGGCTATTTGCCATCTTCAGTGTTCTTTTCGTACGAAAAACAAAAGAAATTTTTACCCCGTCGGAGAATCTAAGCACATACCTTTTAAATATTTACAAGAAGTAATCACAATGTCCCTTAAGAAATATGAATTTGAAATTAAAAAGGGTTAAGCCAGCCAGCCAGTTTTTGAACTTAAATGACAAAAAGAAGGAATTTAAAAATAATTTTCAAACAATAAAGATTTTTCATAATATTTTTTTGCACACAGAGAAAATATTTGTTTTGACAAAGTAAACACAAATAAAAAATGAAAAAATTGTCAACATCATTCCCAGGCTATGTTATTGGGCCAACATCCATTTTTATTAGGATGATAACGAAAAGTAGAAAATTATTGTTGATACTGATTTTTTTTTTGTTTTTATTATGGTTTTTATTATTTTGTTCTGGTTTAGAACTAGGTGAAACGCCTTACCTGAGTTTTATGTGCCTTTTCGACTTTTTATAAATATTTGTCAATTTCAGTTTAAACTAATTTCTCTGTCTTTTTTGTGGTTACAAATTTTACTACTTGACATTTATGTTTATTTATGTGTGTTTTTATAATGCAAACAGTATAAACAATGTTTTAAGGAATTTCTTTTATATTTCGCTGCCGTTAAATATTCTTTATGCTTATTTTTATTTTTGGCTAGTTAGCTTAATTATATAAGAATAATTTATATTTGAAAATATTTGAACAATTTTTGATTGTTAAATAATATTTTCGAAAAAAATTTGCATGTAAAAAATTATTATTAGATTTTTATTAGTAGATTTTCTTCACGAAAAATTTTGGCGAAAAAAAACTTCGCGTTTAACGCTGGTAAGGCGATCGAAAGACATAAAAAATAAAAGCAAGTGGTAATTAAGAATAAAAGTAAAGTATGAGAGCTTCGTTCTTGGCTCAGAGCTTTCTCATGGTGAAGATTTTTAAAAAAAGTAGCGCTTATCAAACATTTGAGTTACGGTTATATTAAGCTACAGTCATACTGAGCTATAGTTTTTAATATATTTCCAATGAGACCCTGTGAAGTCAGTTACTAAACGATAAAATTGTAGACAAGATACGTCATTTGTTCTTCTGATTTCTTATAATTCTTTCAATATTCCGGGTGTTTTGCTTATCCAGCAAGTCAAAGAATCTGTTATTATCGTAATGTATTGTGATATTTTATTTGTATAATTTTAATCATGTTTTACGTTCTTAAAGGGGCGAAAAACATCAGCCGTAAAATGTTTTATTTATAGCTTGATTTTCGCCTTTACTCTTTGTTTTTATTATATTAGTTTAGACAATAAAAGTTCTTTGTTTGTCATAATAAATGTCGGTCTTTTCAAACAGAAGTTTGTTTTTCAATTGTGGCAACACCAACAACATGATAGTTTGACATTTAGTAGATGCATTTGCCATTGTTACAATGAATTTAATTTCGCACGAAAATCGCATTAAAATAATTAAGGTCCACTATGAAAATGGTGGTTCTGTTAAAGTTACATTTCGTAAAATTCTTGAAATTCCCTTCTGAGATCGCTACTTAATTAAATTTGAGTCGACAGGCTCGATAGAAAACGTGCGAACACTAACGCGTGTCTAAACTGAGGCACTAATCTTAAAACATCACAGCCGTGTTCCATAGTGTTAAAGCAGATTCAAGTTCGTCCGCTCCTCGACGTTATACACATTTGCATAAGGATTTGACTATTAAGCCTTACAAGAATCAGCTGGTTTAGGAATTGAAAACGGCCGATTATTCACATCGCCGTGGATTTGCTCAATTCATTCAGGGAGAACCAGCTGGTTTTCTGAAAAAAATATTTTTTCAGACGAAGCCCATTTCTACTCATGTCATATAAAACTGTAAAAATGTCTCATTTTTTCATCTAAAAATCCTAGAGCTATTATTGAAAAACCTTTGTATGCTCAACGTGTCGCTGTATGGTACGCTATGTGGTCTAGAGTCGTGCTAGGGCCTTTTTTTTAAAGATGAGGCTGGAAATGCGGTAGATGTCCATAGATCACGCTATCGCGAGCTGTTAACAACTTAACTTTTGCCTATTATTGATGACGTGAATATCACTGACGTGATCAATCTGATCTGATTTATTGTAAACCAGATTTCCCGATCGCTTAATTTCACGACAATCAGCTGGAAAGTGGCCAGCCAGATCGTGTGATTTAACACGATGTGGAGGTACGTTAAGAACAGAGTCTATACGGAGCCAATCGAATCCATTTTAGCTTTAAAACTCAAAATCCGTGGTGTGGTTAGCGAAATAGGATCGCCATTTTGCCAAAAAGTGATTAAAAACTTTAGTAAAAGAATCTAAATCTGTTAGCGTGGTTGTGGTGGACGTTTGCCAGATATCATTTTTCGTTTACAACTTTTCGTTTACACTTTTCTCTTCGTAATACAATAAAAATTTTCATCCACAATTTTTTGTTTTATTTTGTTTTACAAAACAAACTTCATGTTGAAAAGCCGTTTATATAAAAAGTTCTTTAAAACAAGCGACCGCTTGGTTTCACGTGGGCACTTAAATGGAAATTTTATTAAAGTATTTGGTTCAATATTCCCGTAATTTAATTTAAATACTCTTTAAGAAAAGGTACAACACGAACATTTGACAATGCCGTAGAGGCTTACCAACATATCAAAAGTTTTGAAAATTATATTTTATAGGCAAATTCAGTGTTAAATAAAAATCATTCAAGTGCTGCTCTGCACTGCCACTGCAAATAAAAGTCAATTTAATATGTAGTTATTGTATTGTAAAACAGAATACAAAAGTATGTGTGTGATCATGGGCATTTACATATAAGTTGAAAGTTCTCAATATTTTTTTCTTCTTTAGGTAGCACTTTAAAACAATTTTGTACTACTCTACGTCACTGCATTTTTAAAAAGAACATTTTATTTGTTTTTCATGCAAATATTTGTCTCGAACAAATTTTTGCCTTTGAGGCGTTAATAAATTTGACAGAATATTTGTGTTTTTATTTCAGTGAGTTCTTTTCTGTTAAGCAATATTAAATATTCATAGCACCAACTTCCTTTCAAAAACAATTTTATCGTACATACAATAGATCTTGAAATAAACCTTTAAACGTTTTCTCTTGTTAAGGTGATTTTGGGTTATTTGATAATGTAAGAAAACATCTCAAAAATTTAACATTCTCATTGCATCATCCAAAATCCCGCAATAGAAGTCACATAAACTGTTGAATGCTGTGCAATAATAACTTCTTTTAAAAACACAAGGCTATACCTTCTCTATATGGCTTTATTTACTTAAATCAAAAGAGAACAAGGTCTTCAGCATGACTGGAATTGTGGCTCCTGATCACGTTCATTTCTAAATCGGTTTTAATTTTTTTTAATGGTGATGCCTATAGATAGGCCTCATTTTGAAAAATTCATAATATTAAAAATTACAGGGTGACCTCACACAACATTTGTACATGTCTATAGAGCCTCAACGGCCACCATTATACAATTTTACTAAGATTGTTGTAACAAATAGCAGAAAGCAATTACAAAACTTGTTGCTTTTGGTTTCGGTGATAATTTTTCCGGATTTATATCGATTATTTTCAGGAATGTCACTATACAAGTTATTATAAATGGGATTTCATGCTCTTCGCAAATGACAGCACTATTTGTCATTCGTATTCATTCAGTAGTAGGCCGAACCAGATGGGTTACAAAAAACAAAATATAAATTACACGCTCAATCACGATCTCGCAACAATGTCCAAATTGGATCGTATGAATAGAGTTGACTTTTATGCCTGTAAGGCTCAATGTGGCATGAATATGCATAGATATGTACTCGAAAATGATACTTCATCGGTTATTATGGGTGCTATAAGTATTAACGAATCGGAAGCTCTTGATGTTCTCGCCACGAAAATGCAGTGTGATGTTTGATGGACTAAGCACATTGCCCAGGTTTTTAAAATGATATAAATATAGTTCACTGCATCCGAACTTTGTAGTATTTAATTCTACCACCTATATCCGTCCAAAAATGTACGGGCCGGTGCCCCAAAGTCTATTTTAGAGTTACTCAACTGCGTGCAAGAGAGGGCCATTGAAAACAGTAGAGTGTTCGACTAGAGTATCGGCACAATGTGGGTTGCACTGTTTTATCGTTATTAAAACGGTAAGTGCTTTAATAAAATTAGGGAACTCTTTGCCCTAACTCGCACGTTTTTGCACTTAAAACGCGCAACAAACGAGAGCCCATCCATTTTCGTTTTTTAGCAGAATAGTTTATATGTGAAATAAACTCCCTGCAGAAATGTTTCCTGCCACTGTCAATGTAGAAGATTTCAAACCGAATGTCCACAAATACTACTGCCTCTTTCCTCTTTCCCATAACCTTATTTCCTAGTTCTGACACAATGCATTGCTTTAGTAGGAGTCAAGCCCCGAGTCCTGACCCAAAAAAAAAGATGCAGAATGAGTTCACGTAGAAATTAGGTGTTTCCGTTTATCGAATCACAAGTCATGTATAAATATTACTGCTAACACCACAGCTTAAATATTCCCTAAAAATAACATAAAAAAGTCAAGCGATAGAGCGACTTGTCGCTTTGTAACAATGTTAAGTTCATACGCTCATGCACGGATAAACGAAGGTGGTCTAAGGATTTGAAACTACTAAAAAAAACGCATGTAAAAGTATCTCATCTTATACTCAAGCGGAGTAAGGAAGTTGAAGAGAGTGTTTTGCCATACCTTTAAGAGGAAATATTAACAGTTTCTGAAATCATACAGCAAACTACTATCGGCGATTACAATTATTGCCAACACTATTATTATTTGAATAATATATACACATTTGAATTTGAATATATTTCCGTATAATGCAAGGTTTTTAATATCAACAAACTAAATTTTCGTTTTTCATCATTAAATTATGCACATATCTTGTACCACACATCTGTTAAACAGCATAATTATAAGACAAACAAGTTTAGCAAAAAAAAAAGAATAAAAACATTTTCTCCTGCTTGCTATAAGGCGATATTATGTAAAATATCTCATTAGTGTAACAATTTATCTCATTTTTGGAAATCGCAAAAAAAAAACGGATATCAACAATGACGAAATTTTGTACAAAAAGCACATAATATTATGGAGTGATAATATAAACGTTTAGTTGCTATTGCACAATCACATTGTCTTTTCATATAAGTTTAAATGTATTCTAAAATGCAATCGTGTATGTCACAGAGTGTGCTTATTTATTTACATATAAATAAGGATTTTTCTGATAGAACGATGCCTGTAAAAAGAAGAAAGAAGATTTTGAATATAGATCTTCCAGGCCGTTTGTTAAATATATTTTTGCCATTGTCTACCTATGCAATTTCTTTGATGAATTATGTGTCCAAGATAATCTATATATTTATAAATGGATGTCTGTTGGCTGGTTGGTAAGTGATAAACTTGTTCTATAACGCTGCATACGCCTAAGTTCTTTGATTCTAATTCTGTCAAAACATTGGGACAGCAACATGGAGTTTTCGTTGGCCTTACAATAAAACTAATTTCGAGGGCAGCAGAAAGTAATTAGTGATTTTTACTGTCCTCAATAATAACAAATTGTGATTTTGACTTTGACAGTGATTAGTTTTTGGTGAGTCAATTCGAAATAAAAAAGCACTTTCATTCGAATTGTTTTCAGTGCTGGACGTCATAGTGCATATTCTTCGTTTGTTTATAGGCGCTGCATCATACAAAATTAAACAATTGAATTTTATGCGATAGCTACAGCGTGGCAGTGGTATTGGTGAGTAATTTTAATATTAAATCCTCCTTTCCTCACTAATTGTCCGGTGCAGTGATTGTCTCATTCAATTCTGCGTGCGTGCACACGACTGCCTGGCGAGTGTTGACTATAAAAACTCACGGCGCTCAACTACGATTAAATGACAGAATTTAGTTTCCTAGGACTGAAATCGCCACCTAATATGAACTTATGACTGTTCTTAAGTCTTTATTAAAATTTTGGTTTAAAAAATTGGAATTGTTTTTAATTTTAATATATAAAATAATCGATTTGTTGAACTCCGGTTTCTTTACTGGTTCTAAAATAAATACAGTTATTTGATCTTAGTTATTATCAATTTTATGAGTTTTTTTTTTTCTTTTAGTGCCTTTTTTCTTTTAAAGTCCTCATGTTTATATTCCGGTTAAGTATATTTTTCTTTTGTAAATGTTAACGCAGCTCTTGATTCCGCATGAGGTGAAGGATTAATGAACAAAATGATACGTATGAGCATTCCGATAGAACTTATTAAAAATATACAGTGTTTCCAGTGCATATTGTTCACATTCTTTCAGAATGTCCGAAGTACCAGCTGGCTGTTCGCGAGGATCATGTTTATTCCCTATTTTATATAACATACACACTGCAGAATCTTCCCAATTTAGATTATTGCACAGTGTCAGTATTACCGCAATAATTTGTTCCAAGGACAAGAAGAAGTTTTTAATAAAGTGCAAAGAGCTCTAGATGAAGTAACCCTCTATTTAAATAAAAAATCATAAAAAACGGCACTGTCAATAGCAATATATTTAACTAGGAAAGGCAAGAAACGCTATATTTCTCAAAACAATATTAATACTACAAGAAATGTCGTTTTAATGGGACAATAATGTAAAGCATTTAGGGGTAATAAGTACTAAGATACAATTTAAAATCCACATGGCGTACGGTATTAATACAATAAATGTTTTTACTCGCATATTGTACCCATTCCTAAATCGAAACTCTAAGCTTAATATTGCTACCAAAAAGCTAGTATTAAAATCAATCCATGCAGTAATGTTTTATGCCGCTACAGCATGGGATAGAATCGCATAAATGCTGACTTTTTGAATTATATTTAAACTTTTCTGAGTCACACCTTTATACACTGGCTGGTATTGAATTAGTGGGATGTAAACTAGAAAGACTATTACGAAATTTTAAACGCCGTTTTACATATTCGGACATTAGTTTTAAGTAAGTTAAGTTTTAGTATATGGACAAAAAAAATTCAAATAAGTTTTCTTTATTCCAAATTATCTAATTATATCTACGTGCTTATTTAGTGTTATACATTCTAAGTTGCTAAAAATTTGTATGTTGAATAATATATATTCTTATCATAAGTGAATATTTTAAATTTTAGCCTGTTACTATTACTGTTGAAATAAAATAAATAAATAAATAAGTTTTAATAAAAAAACATCAATTTGCCCAAGTTGGCAGCGGCGCTTAAATATTGGACAGCCAAAAGTTTATCGATTACCTTCTGTAGTAAGCAAATTTTGAAACAACGCTGTAACTGTTAGCAAAGTGCAATATTTGAATTTTTGGTGTGGCAAAATAACATACAACACAAAAACAAAAACTTTGGTTGGAAATAGCTGCTGAATATAATGATACTTACGTCCAAACACAAAATGTAATGCCTACATTTCATCCACAAATCTACAAATAATTATTTATATTGATAAGTAAAAAAAAAATTATTATAAATTGCTATGCAAAGCTTCATGTGAAGCCTTAAGTAACGCCATAATTATTAAGATTTTTCTTTATTTTGCAAGAACCTCCACAAAGTAAAAATTTCTTTGGGTCAGAACTAAAAATTGCAAAGAAATCAGCAACAAAAGTATAAGCAGAAAAGATAAATAACCAACATAACATTTATATTTTGTGCCAGCGAAAAAATACTGAGCTGTAGTTATATTTTTAATTTATATGTTCTTTGTTATCCACCAACATATAGAATAATTGTTCTTTGTTCAATATAGCTGCTCTTAATGGTTTAAATTATTATGTATTTTTTTTTTGTTATTATATCTGTAGTATTAATGACTGTATCATTTATATTTTTAATGTCTATATAAACTATAAATGCGGGCTATATTCTTTTGAAATATTAATATAAAATATTCTACAGTGTTTTCACTAATTTGAAAAAAAAAACAAATATATTTTAGCTTTTGTAGTTGCTATGTATAAAGTGTGTGAAATTTGTTGCAAATATAAAATGTGCAATAAGTAGGTGCAAATAAATTATGGCTGACAACATCCGCAGAAGGGTATTAATAACTGGAGATAAACATAAATACAAATTATATCATGTTTTAATTATTTTGCACAATTCTGTGATTGTCTTTTTGCAAATAATTAATTTTTTGGAAAGAGAGATAGGACGGTGCAGAATGTTAAAATTTAATTACCAGAGATATGCCAAGTAAGAACAGGAATTAATAAAATTAATTGTTTATTATATTTTCACTAATAAAAAATTTATAATATTTTTTAAGTAGCAAACTAAAAACAAAAATTTAATTAATCAAAAGTGGGATATTATTATTTTATTGCTGTAACACTTTTTTAATTCTTAATTTTTGCGCAATTTCTGTTTATATTTTATATAAATAAATATAAAAATAAATTTTAAGTCTTGCTTTAATTCACTTAATTTGAAACTTATAATTTCATGCACGTGGCGAAACAAGGTGTATATTATTTACATAAAAATTACCCACTGGAATTTATATTTGTTAATTTTCTTTGAAAGTATGCAACTTTAGTAAGGAAGGTATACTTTGTTTGTTGATACTTTTTAATTTTGAATGGATCTTAATAAACGTTTTATTTAATTTCGGAAATTATGTATGGAATACAATATCAGATAAATAAACGACTTCGTAAGCCTTACAAAAGCGAGCCCTCTTAAGCACATTTTTCATTACATTCTCGCACATTTTACGCGTTATTTCATTAGTTTCATCACGAATATCTTGTTTGAGTTGCTAAAGCGTTTGTGGTTTATTTACATAAAGTTTGCTTTTCAGATATGCCCACAAAAAGTCCGATGCAGTCGAATCAGGCGACCGTGGAGGCCAATCAACATCACGATTTCTTGAAATAACTTGTTGTGGAAAGAGATCTCGCAGTAATTCCATTGTTATCATGGCTATATGAAATGTGGCCCCATCTTGTTGATACCACATGTTAATCAAGCCCAGAACATGCCGTTGTGATGTTAAAAAGTTTTCAATGATGCCCCTGTAGGCTAGAAGGTAGTATACTAGCTTTTCAGTATGTGGGTTGTGGGTTCGATTCCCAACGAAGACCTTGGTTTTTTTCACTACAAAAATAAAAATTGACTGTCGGTGGGGCTGCTAGGCGATGAAGACATAGTCACTGGTCGCTGTGCTGTCTTATATACGGCAGTTAATTTCCGATTATCCTTCTACTTTCATCACCTGTTTCATCTCTTTTCTATTCCCTTCCTTAAGAATGTAGCACGGTACTTGACTAAATAAGCATTGCTGCCTGAAGTGCTACTTCTCTGTAAAACAAAATTATATCACGATATCGCTTCTCATTCACAGTTACCGTTACGCCGTTTATATTTTCAAAGAAGTACGGTGCAATGATAATTCTGACAAAATTGCACAACAGACTTTCATTTTTAATGGATGCAAAGACGACTGTTCAATAATTTGAGGGTTTCTGATACCCCAGAACCGACTATTATGTTTATTTACATATCCATTCAAATGAAAATGTGCCTCGTCTCTCTTTATTATTTTGTCATGTTAATCGGGGTGGTCATGGGCGAGCTGTAACACCCTGCAATTCGTTGTGCAAAATTGTAACCAAAGTTGTTCTTTGAATACAAAACTCCTGAGCACGACGTCAAAGAGAGGTTGATGGATTCTTTTGAACATTTTCTAGAGCAGCAATTATTTTTAGCCGATCTTGCAGTATGTTGTGGTCAATGCTTGGGTCTATCACCTACAGATACCCTTTCTTCGAAATCATTCATTATACTATAAATAGTGCGTTTTGTTGGCAACGTGCCAAAAATTTCACGTAATTTTCTCATCCTCGGACTAATTGATGATTGATTTTGAATATTTGCCACATGTCTACTTCACGATTGCCAAATATGAACTGTCAAGACTAATGTTTACCTAAATGGCGACAAATTAAAGTAGTATACCTTCCCGGCAGCCACCCTGTATTACAAGGTCATGAACGGAACTGAATTGATATTGATACAGTCATCCACAGAAAAATATCTCATTACGCTTATATGCCACATTTAACTACTCAGCTCTCATAAATTATAAGAAGCCCACAAAAATTTGACATAAAAACTTTAGATTCCTTATACATAACTGCATGATATCACTCCAATTTATATATATAAGAGAAAAAACGGAAGGACATTTTAAAATGAAAAGCAAAGAATTCTGATGCTCGTGGGTTGACGTTGATAAGACGCCCTTTATTACATATAAGGTTCCATCCAAACAAAACAAAAAACAAAATTTCACAGAAAATTACCAAAGACTGTAAAATTTTTTGGCAAAAACTAACCATCCATAATTTTTTCCTATTTCTCAAAATAAATATAAGTAAATGCAAATTTTTTAGCCTCGCTGTGGAGTATCCAAATGCACTCATATTGGGTGGAGTAAGTTTATGGACTGGTGAACATCAAACACTTCCACATTTGACAACGGCCTAAAAAATGTTGAGCAGATTAATAGCGTGAAGAAAACTTGAAGTGGTGGAGAGGTTAGAGCATTGTCGCATAGTCTAAGAGAAGCATGGCTTTCAAAAATGTAGTGCTACTATCTATCCATAGAGATTTATTAATGTTCATGTTATAAGATGGCAAAATATATATGTTATAATAGAATATTTCTCAATTTGAATAATATAACCCAACATTTTTTTCAAACAGAGCTTCAAACAGATGGATGGAATCATAGACGGACAGTGTGTGTAGTAAACACTTATTTACTTGGCTCAAATATAATGATAAGTTCAAATTTTTATAAAAGAACACAACACACATTACTGATTGTTGGTTTTCTTTTCTATTTTTTTAATGTAAAAATACTAAAAACCTGATACATGAATTGAAATCAAATAATTGAAAATTACTACCTGTAACGTTAAGAGGAAAATACACATATTACAGAAAAAACTGCAAAATGCAGGCAATTCAATGTCCGAAAGCAAACAAAAAGAAAGAGTCAAAAGTTTTGAAAAGTTGTTGTGTGCTACTGACTATTGCGTACATTAAAATTAGGTTAAAAGCATTTTTCTTTTATATGCAACTGGATATCTGACTAACCACACATATTAATACTGTATGCATACTTCTTGTGGCAACTTGATTTTACTAATTTAGCAATGCAAAAGGCTCAATAAAAGGATTTTTTATATTTTTAATAGTATAAGTATCATTTGCCAGAATAGAGTTGCCGACTGTGTTTATTTTGGAACAGAGTCCTAACATTAACAATCTTTAAAGTTATTTAAGAGAAATTTAAAACTTCACTACGAAGAACATTTTCTAGAAAAAATCACGATTACCTATGTAGATTTTTAATGAAACTACTTTTATTAATTGATAAAAAGTATTTCATATATTTAATTATAATTATTATTATGTATTTGAAAATAATTGGTTTCTTTGATGTTTTAATTAAAAATATTTTATTAACTGTCACTCTCTTTTTTCTTTCATGTCTGTCAGTCGTTGTCTACAGTCAAAATGCAACAGACTTGCTTTTAATAGGTGTTGCCACTTCTAGTCATACAACTGTTTGTTCTAGATCCCATATATATTATCAAGAAAAATTTCTAAATTTTACGAGATAAATCCTATTTCTAAGAACTCAGGGGTAATAAATAAAATCATTCTATCTAAAGTTACATAAGGAGAAATACCAACCTGATATTGGGAAAATACGACACATTGCATTGCAGTATTTAGATGAGAACGCTATAACATTTCAAATTTCATTTAAATCTGTTCGAAGGGTTAACCATAACTAGCCCACAAAAAATTGACGAATATTGCTGTAAAACTTTACGAATGAGTCTAAATTCTAATCACTAAGAGGACGCCATTCTTCTCCTTTAAATCGTAATGCATGAAAAAGTAAAATTTGTAACGTGAATTTTGGGTTTTAGTAAAAGGTAGAATGCTTGAACAACGAAATTTCTTATTTGTTTTTTGTTCAGACCAACCCTCAGAGGATGACCGTAGGGGTCAATGTAATGCATTGTGCAAGATCTAGGAAATTAGATTGTGGGGAGGAGGAAAGAGGAATAAGAGTTTGTAGAGTTTTCCCTGACATACGAACTATTCTGCCAAGAAACGAGTTTGTCCTATAATGGGCCAATTAACCACAAATGGAAGGGCTCTCAACAAAAAGCATGTTAAACCCAAAAACGTGCGAATAACGGAATCAAGTTCTCTAATTTCATTAGACCATTTAACATTGCTGCAATGCCATATTTCATCAATGTTCTAACGAATCAATACAGTTGGATACACTACTTTACTCAATGAGCCTTTCGTACGCGGTCGAAAAACTCTAAAATAGATTTTGGGGTGCCGGTATATGCATGAGAGTTTTATTTCGTTTGTGGACGGATATACGTTGTACAATTAGTACAAAGATCGGGTCTTGCCACATAAGAAAGAATAAGAATCCAACAGAAAATCGAAAACCCAATGCAAATTATACTGAAACTTCATCAGTTTGGTTAGAATAGAATAAAAAGTGAATCAGAACGGCAGAAGTGAATCAGAACGGCATTGAACTAAGTACCACCCTAAATACAAACATCTCATTTTTATTTATGTTAAGACAATTTCCCACAGTATTTATGAATTTATATTAATGAAGGGCATGACCAATTCTGCCTAAAATATATTCGAATAATTGCAAGATTATTAATAGCATTCTCTCAATAAAATTACTTCCATAGTTTTATTTAAAAATGACAAAATATGCAACATAAATTATGATAACCGCAAAAATTGTATCTACTTCTAGCAACAAAACATTTTCAAAATTAAAAAGTCCGTTTCGTGTATTTTTTCTGTGATTTCACATTTTAAAATTCTTCAAAGATAATAAAATTGAACAGATATTTTGATAATAACTTCAAGATGCTCTTCTAACATACTTAATAATAACAAGGGAATTCATTATAACGGCATCGAATTCTTAGTTGTAATTCGTCATTTAATTTAATAAATACGGAAAACAGTTAAAAAAAAGAGCGATTGTGGAAAATATTCTTTCTCGTCGTTTTCATTTTCTATAATGTTGCAGTTGAGGAAATGATAAAAAGAAATCAAACCAAAGGTTTTTTCTATATTTATTGCCTTGTATTGTTTAATTTATTAATTGGTGACATAATATGCTAGATAACTTATTTATTGTTAATTCTATTATTATTATTATTATTATTTGTTACCTCAACAGTTCAACCTGAATAATTCAGGTATCAAAAATAATTTTCTTGATAATTAAAAATTTTTGCTTCAAAGGAATTTAAGAAAGCAAAAGTTTTTTAACTTTTTGTGACAACTTTGTTTTGTTTATCATTTGGTATTTCATATATTCAAATCGGCCCCTAGAGGGCACGCAGTTTTGAGGAATCTCTGCCCCATTTTGACATGTGCTTTTGGGGGTAAAAGGCGGCACTAGTCGCCTGGGCTAGGAAGAGCCCTAAACTGTAAGAGCACAGGACGCTCGAAGTGCGACAAGTGCACTTAATAGACATATATTGGTACTACGGGAACCAGATGTCCCCAGGGCTATGTCCTTGATCTGGTTATTGCTTGAGGAGGAATATGGTGGCTGTTGGTCTAATCGGGTTTTGAAGAAACTTTCGAAGAGATGCTAACGCAGGTTTAATATCCAATGCTTTAAATGATGTTAATCTTATCACCTACATATCCATATCGAATAAAGCGTTAAGTAGTTAACGTGAAATGTATTATAGTTATCTTTTTTATTGTACTATTTCGAAAAGGTAAATGCGTTTTTCTTAAGACACCATATTTTGCGAATTGCTAATTGTTATGTATTTACTGAAATGCTGAGGATGGGCAAATACAATTGTATAAATTATAACTATTAGTTATTTGTATATTACAGGCTAATCCATGTATATCCCACGCAGGCATTTATTCCAGGCGAATTTCTTTCTGAAAATTTTTGATTTGTCACGTTTTATATTTGATATAGTCTACTAATATTTTGTAAAATTCTTGATAATAATAATAATAATAAATTATTTTTTTGTATTATCACGATGAAACACTAAATAACATCTTCTAAAACATTTTTAGCTCCAGTTTAACTTACTTAACCAGTTGAGCCATATATGAAGTAGATTCTTCGCATGTATTTACATATTTATGAGTATGGTACTTGAACATTATTATTGTCCTCAAAAGTTATAGCTAAAGGATAACTTAAATACATTAATTAAAGCAAAAATACTTTTAAGTGCTTTACATCGATTGAACATCAACGCCCTGAATACTTGTTTTTAGCAGCATTTGTTCTTATTTTATATTAGTTAAACTTACTATAATTATGAGAATCCCAAAAACACATGTTTTTATTTTAGCCCTAATCACCAGAATATTATACAGCTTTTGATGTTCCCTACCCCTGCCATTAAGTATCGTTTCACTTGTTTGTTTTTTATTTTACGCTCTTGAGACTCTTTAATAATGTGTAAATGGCTGCAAGCTACAAACATACTCCCAGCTTTATAAAACGAAGAAAATTCCATACCACTAACATTATTTCTTTATTGTGGTTTCTTTATCTTATTTAACTGGAGACAAAATTAATTCATGGCTTTTTGTATTTTACGTCATTGCTTTTTTCGTTTACAGAACCAACCCCGATACACTTAAGTCTTTTTAGAATATGTTCATTGTTGTAAGTAAATTGGCCAATCTCACCCTCAAGGTGTTTACAAAAAAACGCAAAATTAAGTTTATTTTCTATTTAAATATTTCATTGTTTGTAACACAAAATAACCATAAATGGCTGCTAATGAGACAAATAGCCTAAAGTTAAGAAATAACTAATAAAAATTATAACAATACAATAAAAGTTTTCTGAGAAATTAACATTTAATAAAATTGAATAAAATTGTTTGAAAATTTTAAATTATATTATTTAAGATTTTCAAATGTCATCTTTATTAGGGATTGTTAAGCCTTGTTTATTTTTACGTTTATTTTTACGTCGTGGAAATACCAACAACAGGATAGTTTTGACACTTATTTTTTTGACGTATTCGTAGTAGATGCATTGGCAATTGTTACAATGAATTTACTAACGCACGAAAATTTTATTAAAATAATAAAAATCCACTGTCAAAATGGTGGTTCTGTTAAAAATACATTTCGTAAAATTCTTGATATTTTCGGACAACACAATCGTCCTTCTGAGACCGCTGTTAAAAATTTGAGTCGTTAATTGGTCACCCAGATCGTGAGATTTAACACAATTCGATTATTTTTTGTGGGGGTATGTTAAGGTACAAGTATATACAGAGACAATCGTGATTGGTGATGTGATTAATGAAATAGGACCATCATAGGATGTCATTTCTCATCCATATTTGCCGAAATTTTCTCTTCGTAACACAATAAAAATTTAATCATCTTAATATAAATTTGTTGTTTTATTTTGTTTTAGAAAACAAACTTCTTGTTGAAAAACTCTCTCACTACTGGAGAATTTTCTTTTTTCATCCTTAACAGAGTGGCATAGAACATAATTAATTATCACAAATGATTATAATAAATAATAAATATTATATTATCGGTACACGTTCATAACATAACCCTGATTTCACTTTTAATTTATTTTGTTTAATAAAAATCTTTTTGCGAATGGAAATGCTACAAAACCTAAGATATTCTCAACAACTTAGTATTCTCGAATTTCAGGAGGCAGTGTCGAAACACCTAAGTGAAGAGTGGAAGTCAATCTGTATATTGACGATTATTTGACTTTTAATTTATTTTATATAAATTTGTCTCAATAACTAAGAGTGTCACGAGGCAGTGTCGAAATACCTAAAGGAAGGGTGGAACTCACTCTGTATATTAAGCGTCAGTAGGGGCTTTTAAGAAACATGGCTTTAAGTCAGACGTGGTGGACTGATATTGGCTAAGACAGTTCTTTGCTGGTGTAATGTTAGGTTTATGAAGTTGCTGACGAGCTTCGAACACTTGGCTGGGTGGAATACTGTAATAAAAGTGTGGAATCGGTAAGCTTTCCTACTTTTTATTACATGGATGGTTTTCAAGCAAAATTAATCGTCCTTCGATAACTAGCAATATTAAGAAAACATTAAAATACTACTTGATGTGAATAAACAGACTCTGATGCAAAATATAAAGGATCGATAGATAGACAGATGGTACTTAAGATTTCGTCAGAATAAACGAGGAAGAGAACAAAACTATTGAATGATTATATAGCTGATCAAATAGCTAAGAGAAAGCTCGACCAATTGAAAGGTAACTTCACCTGTTTTATGGTTGAGTAGTGTAGGTTATTTTTGGCATAAAAATGAACAAATTATGTAGATCTAATAAAATTTAAATTAAAAATTAAAAAATTCACCAGCAATTTTTAACAAAAATTCAAAATTTCTAAAATATCAATTTATGTTGCAACAGAAAAGTAATTTTAGCGCACAATTGCAATTATTGAAAAATAAAATTAATTGTATGTTTTCCCATCCTTACACTTTTACAACTTTGGAAACTATAGAGCCTTTTACAGTTAGATAACGACTTATGTAAAGTCCTGCTTATTGTAGCGTTTTCCATTCCAAATGTGATTCTTAGTTTCGTTATTGAATTTTTGGTTTTCTCCAAGTTTTTAGATTTTTTAATTTTCTTTATTAATCAATTAGCCAAAAGGAAAAAAATAAATCCATTTATTACGGCATAAAATTGTTTTTAGACCAAAATCTTTGACAATTTTTTATTTGTCTGAAGTCGTCGATTTTTATAATTGAATTTTAAAAGTAAATATTGAGAAGAAAAAATTAAAGAAGTTCTTGTAGTGGAAAAATACACACTTTTCTTTTATTGCTTTCTACCACAACTCTTATTTCCATCTTAAATGAAACAGGGATGGGTTAAAGAGTAAGGAGTCTTTGATATGCAGGGAACTGCGGGTACCTTCAATTGCTATTAATGAGCCCCAGATAATTCCAATGTCACAAATTTTATACTTAAAGACCTATTAGTTAGAAAGCCAAAATATTACTTATAAGCTGAAACACATCAAGAAGGCTCGAACTCACCTATTTCTGAAAAAAATTTGCAAAGTTGGCTACATAATATCTTTTTTACAAGTTTTAAAATCTTTGTATTAAAAAAACCTTGATGAATTATATCCCAAATCTGTGGATCCTTGTGGAAAAAATGTATATTGTGAAATGCAAAAATTGCTAATTGCAGTTTTTCATTAGCGCAGTCTATATGATTTTAGTACATCTATGTGTGATTAATTTTAAAAAGGTAATGAAAAATTTTATCCTGAAAATTTTATGCATTTTCGTTTTTTTCTACGCCTCTGGTAAGAAATAAAAACGTATTTAAATGTCAATTTACGTGGTCTCTTTACTATTGTTTGCAAAAAACTTTTTCCAAGAACTTTTTTCTGACAATCCACGCGTTGAGTCTTCTCATTTAATACTTCAGGTTCTATGCCAAACTATGGAAAAAGTAAATCGAAACAACCACAACTAGAAATTTTAATTTACCATTAACTTTATTCTAAAGGATGGTACACTTAAGTACACATGAAAAAAGTGCATATGAAGGGTTTCCCAAAATGAACGGAGAGTTGTTGAAAATTGTTGTAATAACTTTGAATATAAGAAACTTAACGGAGGAATAATTAAACGTTTTCATGATTATTATCGCAGCTATTTTGTTCATTTAAAAAATAATTATTTCAATGCACTTGTTGTTTTATGCTGCAGAAAGATCTTATAAAAATTCGACATTCACTTAAATCAACCTACTTGTACTTTTTAACGAACCCTTTAAACTATAATGTGTGTTCATTTGGTAAATGTCTCTAAGAAATATTCAAGTGGTACTTGCTAAAATTTGTTTGCTTGTCTGTACCTTTCGATTTTGAGTTTGTGTGAGCATGATGTATTTTTGTTATCCTTGGAGAAGCTCTTAAATGGTTGATTGTTATAGTTCTGCTATATGTGTGCTCCTCAATTGTGAGTTTCCAATTTACTTAACTCACATTCGATTTTAAATTTTTATATATGAACATTAATGTGTATTCATATAGTATATATAAATATATATATATATATATATATATATATATATATATATATATATATGTAGCTGGTATTGTTTTCTGCTTAGATGGTGAATGTTCATGACATGCACGCGTATGCAATCAGGCATTAAATTAGCAAGGATTTGGTTTATTTTTTAACAACTTTTTCAATTGTTTGAATTGTAAAAAGTTTGTCTCTTTTTAGTTTTTTTTGCTGTTTTCTTTAAAAAAGGAACAGCAAATAAAGAATTGTTTTTCTAATTTAGGAACTGATAGTTTAAAAAATGGCAATGTGCAAATAAATTAAAATTCGATAAAAATTTTACATTTAATTGCTAAAAAATAATTTTTCTTAAAAACAAAAATTAATACACAAACACAAATTCGGAATTAGTTTTATATTTTTTGCCCCTAAAACAAATAGCTCTTAAAACAAAAGTAACGTTAAGAATATCATTATAAAAGATATTGTTGATGCAATAAAAATGTTGGCTCTTGTTATTATATCGGGGTTTTCAACAAGAAGTTTGTTCTTCAGTTGCGGCAATACCAACAACATGATAGTTTTATTAATTTAAACTCGTATGATTATGTATATTGACAGATCTGTTTCCTTGAGGGATGACCTGATTCTGAGAAAGCACTTAAAATTTCGTAAATTTAAATTCTTTTTTAGAACCATGAGATATATTTTGAGTTTTTAAAAGTTTATTGCATTTCAAAAAGTTTTCTAAATATAGAATATTCCGGATATGTCATAGGAAATTCATTTCTTATGATAAACCAAATAAAAATCTACAATTTTTATTTTTTTTTTTTGATAATAATAAACTTATAAATCTAAATTATTATTAGATTTTTATAATAGCATTAAAATATATTGTGCTAATAATTAATTTTATTAACTATTTTTTCTGTAGTGAATTCAAAATATGAAGCAGCCATATATCATTTAAATGTATTATTGTGTATTTTTCATTTAAAAATATTTGTTTTATTTTATTAATTTTTTAATTCTAAATTTTAGAATGTGATGTTTTTTATATGTTTCTAACTATATTTTTATCTCACATTTGTATAAATCTTTTTCTGATACATGTGTGATACCACAACAAATTTTTATAATGTATTCGATTTTTTAAAAATTTACGTTGCTTAATTCCATAATATCAATAAAAATTATATCAAAGTTAATAGAAAACTGTTTTATGTATTTACACGTTGTTTAAGTTTTAATTAATGTATTTCTATTTGTATGTTTTCCTATTACAAAACTAAAACTTAATTAAAACAAAATATTTGTTATTTTTAGCTGTCAATTGATAAAAAGTTAGATGCTGTTAAATAGAAAATACTACAATTTAACTAATAAGGATTTGACAATTTGTAATTTAATGTAAATAAGACAAGAACTAAAACCAAATTTAGATTTAGAGAGTTTTATTAATGATGTGATACATTTTAATTAGAATTTAAAAAAAAAAAACTAGAAATAAATAAAAGTGTATTTAATACTGCAGCGTAAAAATTATAAAAATAAAAATAGAAGAAATAAAAATTGTCAATCTTTTAATAATCCTTTGTCATATCGCAATTATGTATACAATTTTATTATAAAATATTTATCTGAATTTTTAACATGCAAAATGAGGAATATTTACACACGCAAAATACAATTATGTCGTTACGAGTTGTTTAATTACAGTCTATTTAAACAACAAACGCAAGGTAATACATAATAATTTAATCATTTTAATGATATCCCAAGGCTATGAAATCTACTTACCTTTTTCTTTCAGTATGTTTTGATGTTTGTAAAATTGCTTTACGTAGTATATATCTTGATTCAAGCTCTTTTTGGTTCCATCTGCTTTAACCAATTAGACCTCGTCGAAAGATAAAAATCCAAATCTGTAAATTTAAATTTTTTACCCTTCTCCACAGCTCGGAAAATACCACGATCCCTCTAACCCAGCTGTTACACCTAAACGTCTATATAATATTCTAAATCGCTACCTTAAAATACATACCATTATGCGTTTTGATTTTAAAAGCGAAAGGCTCGTTAATTTCTTTAATCGATTTGTTCAAACGTTCAAATATACTCCTAATTAAGCCAGCTCAGTGATAAACCTCTCCATTCTTTGGCTCCACGATGCGGTTAACTTCAACAAAACATTTTCATAACAACAATTGTTTTTACCAACAAAATGAAACGAAAATACGAGGAGTATATATGTATGTGGTAACGTTAATGTCAGAACCTAGCCGCGAGGTCTTAGCACTGACTGTAGCCCGATTAAATCAACTGCCACTACATTGCTCCTCTACCAATAACCAGAATAGGGCCATCACATTGCGGGCAACTGGTTCCCATGGTACCAGTAAATGCCTTTTAAGTTTACTGGTCGGACTTCGGGAGTCGTATGTCGTCTCTAGTTTGGAATTCATGCTTGCCCAGGTGACTGGTACCGCTTTTTACCAAAAGTACATGTCAAGATAGGATACACACCCCAAGGGGACCTATGAGGTAGATATCATCGCATTTTACTTCTTCTGAAATACCGCTAGCATTTTCGGTTCTGATAAAATATATCGCCCTAGCTTTTAATATATTTTTTTTGGAGTTTTAAACGTTTTTGCGTTTGTAGTTTAGTCTCCTTAACTTTTTAATTTATAAGTTATTAATCTAATTGTGCTAACCTCATTATAAACAATAAATTAAGATAATTAAATATCTTATGAGATTTCTATAAGGCCACAGTTCAGTTGCTGTTTAAGCGCTGCCCTGTACATACATAGAATTTAGTGTGTGTAAATGTGCTTTTATAGCACAATTTGTACATTTTATAATAGCAACCAACCAGATAGCCATAATTTAAAGCAGAAAACTATTTGCTATGCTGAAAAAGGCAAGCTGAAGTGAGAAATTGGGATTAAGAAATACCTGTTGTGCTACTGCATAAACTAACCAAGTCTATATACACTTTAATTCAATAGAAGCTACTCATTTAAACGTTCCTTCTATTTAATCTAAATCTTGTAATAATTTTTAAGACGACCCTACACACTATATTACAATATATAGACTACAAAACAACAACCAAATTGTCGTTTAATAATTTTACCTAAAGTTGCCTGAAGTTACTCTGCCTATTTAAATAACAATTTTTATATAAATATTCATTTATACTTTTTGAGTATCCTTAATTCAATGTTATTTCTAACAAATCAATGATTCATGAAATCATTGAAATAATAACCTTAATAATTTATCAATGTGTGGTAAATTCGGTTAGTTTATGTTTGTGGCTAAAATTACTTTTTTTGCTGCCGCAAAATACTTTATAGAGAGTAAATGGAATTATTTTGCTGAAATATTTGTATGTGTTTGTAATTTTCTAACCACAACAAATCTGTGAAATTAAACATCTGACAAAATATTTTGAATTGTGCATAACTTCCATATGTGTTGTGTGCGCCTTAAATAATAAACAAATCTTTTTTATTAGTTTTGAACAAACAATAAGTTCAAGTTCAATAAAAATATTTATAAACAAAACAAAACAAAAAATAAATATATTATATGGATAGTGCTTTTTTATAGTTATTTTTATTTATGATTTGGTAATCGTCTACGAGATGAAATTTTTTATCTTTTATTTATCTTATTTGAAAGGAAATTATATCAATTGGAGCGTGCATGGCCATTTTCAGTTTTCTTTGATATAAGAAAATACGCATGTAGCTGGTATATGGTATTTAATCGTATCCCCGTTTCATACGTTTACACAATATTTAATTTCGTTAATTATTTTCTGAATTAGTACAAAGTCGTTAGACATTGGTGAAAAAGATTTTAAAAGTTTAACATTGTGTGACTTGTATATGTAGACATGCATTTGTTATTATCTTACAGGTTGCTAGTCAGTCAGGATTAATGTATACTACAACAAAAAAATCTATGTCTTTCATATCATGGCAGTTAATCAGATTATACTCAATTACAAGTAAATTCTTGTACTGTATTATTAATTTATAGTTAAAAACGAATTGCACGTTTCATTAGAAAAAGAAAAGAATAATTGCTTGGCTTTATTGAAATAAAGCAAAATAAATGCTGCATTTTTTATAAATGTTTGGAAGCTTATTATTTTTTTTTTAACTTGTTCATTTTAAATCAGTAGCCACCTCCAGGGGCAAACAGCCTAGATGGATCTCTTCTCCATCTTGACATGTGCCTTCGGGGGTAAAATGCGGCACAAGTGCTTGGGCTAGCAGGAGCTTCAAACTGGAAGAGACAGAACTTTCAAAGTCCGACCAGTCTCTTTGTTTACCCACACTGGTACTATGTGAACCAGTTGTTCGCTGGGCTTCAGCCCTATTCTCGTTATTGGTGAGGTATCTCGGCGCATTGCTTGGCAGGTGCTGGATTAATCAGTGCTTTGAAGAAAGTATTCCAAGAGATGTTAACGCAGGTTTAACGTCCAATGTCCTAGCTTGCACATGCAATAGGATAAGGTTAAGATAGCCTCCAAGTCATCAGTAATGCGTGTTAGCGTTTTAGGGCTCGGTTGGCCGATTTTCCTGCGCTCAGTGGTAAAACCACCAGCAGATTAGGGCCAATCGGCCAAGCGCTGATGTTAACCTTATCGCATACATTAATTCAGTGGCATCTTTTCGAGCTTTTTCACGTTTATATACGGATGTTTTGTTAATTTTATGTTTCCCTTGTGTAATTGAAAATATCTATTTTAGTTTTTTCGAGCAAAATATGATTTCCAATTTTTAAATTAACACTGTCTTAGATGAAAACAAATCGTTAAAATCATTTAAAATTTGAAAAAACTGCTTAGGTAAAAGGTAAAATACTGTGTTTTATTTATTTTTTTTTTAAAATTGTTATTTAAATTATTTTTTAAATTTTACATTATTTACTCAGTAAATCAATTTTATTTTATAACATACATTTAGAGATACATATAATCAACTTCTATGATTGACGGTTAATAATACCGCCATGCTTCTGTTGCTGTTTCTATTTATAGACGAGTTAAAACATTTAGATTTTGCAAACATATAAAAATCTGGTAGCTTCTTGTGCTGCAACAATAACTACAAACCACTAGTTGCTTTGTTTGTTTAATGACGGTTATGTCCATTGAAAAGTTTTTCATATATCTGCATTCTGCTATGCCCTCAATAAACACAGTTATCTTTAGGATGAAAGATAAGTGTGGGGCTAGTAAAGGGCTAAATTTAAAGAAATCATCTGCTTATTTATTATGTTCAATCGCTATAGAGTCTACAACGTTGCCTGCAAAATCTTAATTACTTCTCATATAATTTTTTCGCAGAAGGACAAAATAAAAGATTAAATTAGTTTTAACAAAAGTTTTTAATAATAAAACTAAAAATTAAATAAAAATAATAATAATAAATTTAAAAAATATACAATTTTTAATATAATCTACGTTATCTTGCACAACTTAGATTAGGTTTAAACATTTTTTGAAATAAAACTTTAATTTGAATCAAAAACTGTAGGGATTAATAGTAGTGATAATTATGGAGTAACTTAAATGAAGAAATGCAAAATCAAATATTTCCCTCACAGGGTTGAATTACACCAAGTAAGAGAGATATATACGTATTATTTTTTAAATAACTCTTAAATCGATTTAACTAAGCAGCAACCTTGAATAGAGGTTTCCAATTATTTTAACAAAGATATCAATTATTTTTTAAAATTTATTTTCGATTGCTTAGCTGGCGAAATTCTTTAATATCATTGATATAAATATTAGAGCAATAAATCTTTTTAATAGTCAAACTTTATTCGAAACTAAATTTTAAGATAGATCAAAATATCTACAACTTCTTGCAAATTTTATAATTTTAATATTCTTATAATATAAATAATAGCATATTTGTATTTGAAGTTGCTTTTAAACAAATTCTTGAAACTTTTAATAATGTTTGTAAAAAGGCAAAGAACAAAAAACAGTTTTTGGCGTTTTTTATATCTTTTAAAATTCGTTTTCGATTTTCTTGATAAAGGAATCTTCAATTAACCAAAACAAAATTTTATATTTTATATTTGGGTTGATTTGGTATTAGCCAAGCCTTTTCCTTTACAATAAATTTCAATAAATTTGTCGCTATGCATAATATTACCGAAATGTTACAATAATAACCGAAATGTGACAATAATAAATACATCAACAAAATTTTTTTTTCATTAAGAAGCTTCAACGCACTAAACTAAAACCCGTTTAAAGCAGTAGTTATGTAATTTTATTTAATAAGCAAAATATGTACTCGTGTTTTAGTTTTACAATACACATCCTCCTAGGAGCATAGCCTACCCTGATATCAATCGCCTGCGTTCCTCATCATCATCTGTATTATTTTTATTGTATTCAGCTTAGTATTGTGAATTTTAATCTTCTTATGCGGCGTTAGAGATAGCAGTTGGATTTCCTATAATTTTACATTTGAATTTCAGTGCTTTTATTAAACACTTTGTTTGTATTTTATAGTATTCAGTGGAAAATTTGTTGCGCTGACATTAATTCCATTGATAAAGTGTGCAGGTTGCTTTAAACAGGTATAATAAATTAATATTTAACAAAATGTTTATTATGGGTGTATGGGTGTTTGTAATTGTAGATAAGAGAATGTGTGTTTATTATTATCTACAATATTCAAAAATTTACTTTGTGTATTTAACTTTAAATGAAAATGTTAAAGGGTTGTTCAACAAATGAATGTTTTAAAATAAGGATTATTTTTGACTTTAATACAATGGTTTGGTTTTCTATTAGAATTATTATTTACTAAATTGATATGATAATCTATTTTCTAAATATCCTATAATATTTATATTTTAATGTACAAATACTTTTGTAAATTAATAAAAAATTTTTCATTTCAGATGATAAGTTATTATAATTTGTGAAATTTTGAGATTCATGATTTACTGGTTAAATATGTTTTAAAAATTTAAATCTCTAAGATGTGGAAAACGTTTACAGTGTACATACACACATACTCCCCAATTAAAAAAAATAACATTTTCCAAAAACTAAACTTTTATATCGGGTACATAACCAGGACGGCTATTATTATAAGCTTTTTTTACTGGCATGTCAAAAATAATATTGACCTATAAGGGCTTTATCTGCTTTAGCCAATCTTCTCGTGGAAATAATAAAAAGTTTAGCCCGGTAACAGGTTTATATTTTTAAACAAAAATCATTGAACATGGTGTCAGTTTTGTAAAAATTCATATCCAGTGAAGCCATCACATTGGTAACCGCAACAAGTAGTGCCTTTTTTCGGTATAGCGGAATCCGTAGAGTCTACGGATGATTAGTTTGACTTCATTTGCATGAATTTTGTTTATTAGAAAATTCAAAAGATAATTGATTTTAAAAATAAGTAAGATTGAATAATTTAGTAAGTTGTTCAAGAGTAAATCTATTTATAATGATTTGCCCAGCTTTGCATCAAAACTATTATTCATTAATAACTACACAAACTGAAGTAATTTTTAAATTAAGCTTAAAATGGTTAAAAAAAATTTTATGTGCCTAAGTAGTTTCAGTGAAATATTTAAAAGAGGTAAATAGGCTCAATGTTATCATAGGGAGAATCGAGAATACTGGAAAGCAAAACGTAAGCAGCGGCCTATTCAAAGAAACTTTTCTATACCGTTTTCAAATAAAGTTAATGGATGTATGTAAAGATTTACAAAATTGTCAGACAAAATATTCGTTTTTGTTTCCAAATTATCTAATTGAGCTTAAATGGCACATGGTACATTTTTAGAAACGATTTTAATATAATTGCATTAAATTCGGAGTAATTTAAATTTTGGTTTTCGGAAGTGTATTTTATTGCAATAAAACTCATATATTAGCACGATTTTTTTAGGAAGCGCAAGTGGCATATTTTACGAGAAGGCGGGAGCACAAAAATTTTTTTTGTTTCTCCGATTTAATCTTTTTTTTTATATAAAAGTAAACATACAAGAACCTTGAAATCCAAAATTATAAGAAAATTAATGAAATTTTAACCTTTGTTGTTCAAATTCCAGATCTGGGCATTACAATAAAGGACTGAAATATACTTTAATCTCGACGTAAAGTGGAACGCAACTTTTTTTTTATTATAATGATTTTACTGTTTGCAAGTCGTATGTTTCAGGAAATTTTGTGTGTGTGTGTTTTATATTTCTTAGAATACATTTTTGTGATTTAGGTATTCGAGATTTGGTGTTAATCAAAAAAGATTGTTTACCGCCCCACAATTCCACAAATGTTACAGAAATTTCGGCAGAGCTAGTATTACAAGATACGTTAAATCATACTATGGAACAATTACTCTAGCGTAAAAGACTTCATCACACTTCAAAATGGAGATGCGATGAATCTTGTGGACAAAACCAATTTAAGCTACTTATGATGTCTTACGTTTCAAACAATTTACATCAATTTGAGGCATCTACTACCATATTAAATTTGCATACCAATTAAATTTGCTTTTAAAAAGCAAACGAAGGATATAAAATTAGAAGAAGTATCTAAAATTAAACAACAAATAGATAAAGTTCAAATGATTACTTTGTTATTTAACAATGATCAAGAGTTTTAAATAAATTATCAAATTCTATTAACAATGATTGATGGAAAAGTTGCGTAGGCCATAACTGAGCTTCTTCGAGCTATGCCATTTGTAAAAAAAAAACAAAAGCTGCAATTAGGTTAACTTCCCACATTAGCACTACTTTTCAAGAAGCCTATGAGTTTAGCTTTGTTCCCACTCCACGCTTAAATTCGATCTATGGGACACATATTAAAGCTGAGCTATGATTTGGATTTTAAAGGAAAAGTACGAAATAAAGCCAAAAGAGAAGAAAAAAACAAAAAAAAGGAAACACGCACAAGAAAAGTATTTAGAATTGGGTTTCCTGATCGACCAGTGAAAGCAAGCAGAATAAAATACAAACGTTGGCAACACAGCAAGATCATTTTGTTTTCTGATCCTGAAACTGCTGCATTTATTACAGGAGGAGATTTTCATTTAATAAAATGCTATAAAATCATATAAGTAGTATAATCATAAGTAGTAATATGCAATAAGACGGTACATGCAAGAAAATTTAGGTGTATGTTAATGAAATAGCAAAACTGTACAATTAAAAATATGATTGGAGGAATATGCCATTGACAGTCCATAAAATACTATATCATGCGGAAAAACATTATTTAACATAATATTGTTACCGATTGGAGATCTTTCTGAAAAAGCACAAGAAAAAAGGAATAAAAATTACTAATACTATTATTATTTTTACTAATTAACTGTGCATTGCTGATTCATATATAAGATGGGGTTCTACCCCCATGAAATTAGTGAAGATGCCAAGCCTTAAAGATGAACAGCAAATATATTCAAATAAAATTTTCAGTGAGATAATTGAACTAAAAATTTTTTCTGTACAAATAAAATGCGAACATGAGCACAATAAATATTAAAAATTTGTAAAAAAAAAATTTGTTTAGAATAAACAGGTTTTCTAAAAATAAATGATAAAACATTTTTTTCGGTATGTATGTCCTACATATCTATTATGGAATCATGTTAAAAAAATATAAAATTGTTCGTATAATAATAATGTCATACGACTAAGTGTAGTCCGATTGCCCTAAAATTTTACAGGAAGGTTATGAATTAAATTAAAATTTATTATGCAAAATATTATATCAATTTGAGGAATTTCTACAATATTTATGAGCTTCAAATCCATATTTTAAGAGGTCCATTGACAAAGTGTACTAATGTTTTACCCGTTACGGCTAGATGGATTAAAAATCATTAAAAAATTCCAATCCAATTAAAAATTATAGAATTTTTGACGGCAAACTCACAAAATGTGCCACTGTGCGGCGTATACCTTGATTGATCATTTTGTGGAACATAACTTAACCATTGTTACATAGATAACCTTTACTGCGACCCAATGCCGGTAAGATAGATGACATCTACCTCTTTGTATTTATAATCGTATAAGATGTAGAGCAATCACTACTACAATATACGGATTGAACTTTCAACACCAATAACAGTTTTTTCTTCGCTGCAAAATAAATATTTAAACGAACAGAAAAATAAATTTAAATGCACTTTAATTTGTCTGATTCGTTCATTGCATATGTAATTATTCTAGTGTTGACACTAAAATTATAGAAAATATATAAAATAATAGAAATGTTAAGTAGAATTCACTTGCAGGAATGTGAACATCTACCTGAGCTGATGACAGATGAAACAAGTAAATAAGTTAGAAAATGCCAAAACGGCTAAAATTATATGTCTTTGCAAGAAATATTACCGGAAATTTTTATTTTCATACACTTTTTGAAACATAAATTGTATTTATGCAAATTTATGAACGCTTAAGGTGTTAACGCTTTAATAAGTTTATTCATATCTAAAATTTAGAATTTTATATTTGAATTTGTTTAGACTTCAGCAATTTTCCTTTTCATAGAAATCCTACTTAATCACAAGATATTGTTTCCTTTCTTTCACTGAAGAAAATGTAAAACATATTTTTCTTATTGCAACTATTGTGAGCATAAAGAAAAATGTGTTTTTTATGATAATCATTATTGGAGGCAACAAAACCTAAGAAGGAACAAAAAACATTTATTGAAGTATGAAACATAGATTTGGGTGCAAACACAAGTGTAGAAAGCTAATAGAAATTTTGGAAGGAGAAATTAACATTTTTAACTTATTATAGAGGCATTCATAGAAATGGTTTAAGAAGTTTTTGATACTTTTTAAACTTTTGAAACTTTTTTCAACATTATAACATTGATGCCTTTAGAAAATTGTAGGGAAGCGATAAAAGTTATAAATAATTTCAAAACAGGTAAAAGTTGATGACATTTTTTACTATTGGTCTTTCCTTGATTTACCTTTTTTTTAACATTCAATCCCTTGGCTTAGTATCAATACTATTTTAAAATTAAAGTTATTTTACTCTTGGGAGGCCAAAAGTGTATTTCATTGATAAAGATTTTTCATGCAGTACATATCACAAAGAAAAAATCTCGCTCACGTCTTTCAGATAAAATTGTATGTCCTTGTATGCTAGTTGATTTAATAAAACGAAAGTTTATCGTTTAAAGTGCTTGCTAATGTGTCAATATTGAAATCAATTTAAGTTTTTTAATAGATTTTATAAACATTATACTTACAGCGATATTTAAACCTGTTAGAGTCAAACAAAATTTTAAATGAATTATTTGACACATGGGAACGCTTTTCTAGGAATTGTATTTTTTTTTTAACAATACATGGAAATATTTCTTATAATGATTGTTAGCAGACAAAAAGTGTAATTTAAAATTTATACATTTTTATTAGAATACGTTAGCATTAGATTCAAATACAATTTCTTAACCTGCGAAATGTTTCTCAAGAGGGCATCAACATCATTAAGCACAATAAGTTCATCAATTTAATTGTGGGTGTACCTTGTATCGTGAAAGTATTATAGTGGGTTTTTCAACAAGAACTTGAGATTTAGTTTTTTACGTATTAGAAATTGTTACAATGAATCCGATTTCGCACGAAAATCGCATTAACATAATTAAAATCGTGGTTCTGTAAAAGTAACTTTTCGTAAAATTTGTGATATTTTCGGACAACATAATCGTTCTTCGAGATTGCTATTAAGAATTTGGTTCTTAAGTTTGAGTCGACAGGCTCGGCACAAAATGTGCGAACACCAACGCCTATCGACCAGATCGTTTCGCTGAAAACAACGCAGCCGTGAGCCATAGTGTTAAAGAAGATCCAAATTTGTCAACTAATTGACGTTCTCAACAATAGGGGATATCTAAAACCATCATATGGCAAATTTTGCGTAACGATTTGACTTTGAAGCCTTACAAGGTTCAACTGGTGCAGGTATTGAAGCCGAGTTAGGCCGCTTTTTTTCGATGATCTCACAACTCATTTTTGGCCTATTTTTGACGACATGGACATCACTAATATGTGGTTTAAACGATAGGTGTCACATGTCACACAGCTAATGAAACCAAATTTCCCATCACACTGTTTCACGACAATCAGCAGTTAAGTGGTCAGCCAGATCGTATGATTTAACACCAAAGTCTATATGGAGTCAATCGAATCGATATCAGCCTTCAAACTTAAAGTCCATAATATGATTAATAAAATAGGACCACTTATCTATTCATCATGAAAAGATGCGACCCTAATGAAAGAGCAACCTAAATTCTCACCTCACTAGTACTTCCTAGAACACGGTTTGATAAAAATATCATTGACATCGAAAGCTCTCACTGATCATACAGAACGAATAACCAGCAATGATGGTTTACACCGAAAGAAAAGAAAACAGCTTTCCATTTATTGGCGGAACCAAAGCAAACAACTTAATACCATAAAATTTGCTTTTAATTCTATTTAAAATGATCGGTGATCGGTTCGTATGCAGCCAAGCCTTCCATGTAGATAAGATTCGAAAATAGCTTATCCTCTTATCGTTAAAAGCGAAATATATAAATATAAAATATATAAAAATTAGTTATTTCTAAACGTGATTGCGATTTAACTAATATAACATAATATATATAATATACATAAAAGCTATAAAAAATCACTATACTATCTGAATATAAAAGTCACGATTTTAAAAACATTCCTGCATATACAAAATTATTTTTGGTTTATGTAACCCCAGAATATTGATAAAATAGTTTCTGATATTCAGATTAAAACAACAACTACAAAATATTAGTGACCAAATAATCTGCGATATTTTGACTTCAATGCAAAAGCTTTTGATTGCTATTGTAATGAGCGCTCATCAATAGTGTCATGGTCATTAAGCATTTAATCATCAAAAATTTATAGAGATTTCGAACATCGAAAGCATAATCAAAAATATTTATTATTTCCTAAGTATATTACGTTACTCGTTAATTTTAAATATACTTGTTGTGTTTATATGAAGTTCTTAAGATGTTAAAGTGTTATTGATACGTTAAGAATATTAAAAAAAAAATTGTTATTTAAGAATAGTAGATAAAAAGTTTTTTGTAAAATATTTTTTTATATTTTATTCTTTTTATATTTTTTTTCTTTTTAACACGCGCTCTAACATATTAAATTTATTTTATTTTTAGAACTTTACTTCTCGTTTTAGTTCTCATTCCAAAGAACTGTTTGGTTATTTTATCAACGTTTTGCAATATATTCACTGGCAGAGAAAAAAAATCAAAACATTAATTTTTACTAGTCACTTATTTAATGAGCTCTTTGTATTAAAAAGTTTGCTTAATGTTGCAAATCACTAATTATCTTAGAAGTTAATAACAACTCACCATGATTTTTCAAAACAAAAATATAAAGAAACGTCGTTAGGTTTAAGTACTTAACACACTCTTTACTTCTCAGTTGATTTTTCTTTCAAGTTGAAATATACAATTTCAAATGGACACTAAAAATTTAGATAAATGAATTTTTAATTTACTAAATGAAACAAAACAAAAAATACTGAAATGCAATCAATCATTTTAAAAAAGAAATTGCTGAGTATTTCTTAGTGTTGCAAAAAATGATTAAATTCCTTTAAACATTTAAATTCATAGAGTAAAAAATATGTACTTGCAAATTAATTTTCCTTCAAATGCTAAAATAACAGTTTCTAAAAAGGCAATTTTAGGTTATAAAAATTTACAATTAATTGTTAAGCACAATTTTATTTTCATATTTATTGTTGTTAAAATATGAAAATGTTCAGTCACTTTTTTCCATTTTCTTTTTATTAACGGACATTAAACACAAACTAAAGGACGTGGTTAACAGGACACTGAGATAATTGGATTACAAATACCACTTGTTTATCCTGTGGTTTGTCTCCGTATTTAAGTTTTCACAATATTTTACATTATTTATTTTTTTATTTGCTGTAATTTTTAAATCACTTTTGTTTTCACCAAATTTTAATTTTTACTAAATTATTTAAAGAATTAATTATTTTATCTGTCGCATCTACATATATTCCACAGCAACACAGCTGCTTCTCTAAGTACGTCTTCTTCTTCTTGCGATTTTATTCTTCGATAATAAAAGTGTAGTACGATCATGGGAATTAATTATTACTCATACGTACACGTGGAAATTTAGACATTGAGATCAAAAATCAAAAATCAAAAATAATTACTTAATTGTATTAAATATTTTACATTAACTACCAGGCAAAATAAAAATGTTTGAGTTATATACATTTGTATGTATGTATTTTACTATATAATTATTATTATTTATATCACGACTTTTTATAAACATTGTGCTTATTACAACCAACACACAAACTTGTAACCAAATTTAGAGTTGTATATGAATGCAGAGAAATGTGTTGTATTATTGTACTTACTTTTTATACTTAGCGGAGATGTGGTACATTTACGTGAATTTTATTTCACTTAATGTATTATTGAAGAGAAACTGAATTAACAATAAGTATACAAAGCTTAATTCTAAAAAACCATTTCATTAGTGCAGCCAATGCTAAACAAACGTTGTTTCCGTGAGTACGGTTTTAATCATTTATCTTGAGGTGAGGTGATAGCAAGGGTATCCCTCCTTTTCAACTGGGTATGACTACGAAAGTAAAGGATATTATGTGCAACGAGTGGAATTTACGTTTGTTGATATATCTTTCTGCGTACTGTGACAATTCAGCTTTTACGAGAGATTTTCGTGCATTCGTAAGTTTTCGACATACCAGTAATTATACGAGGAAGTTTTTTGCCGTCTTTGAATTGTTTAAATATTTGAGACGAGGTGGCGTCTTATAGTTGAATCCCAGAGCACCATATTGACTTCAGAATCGCATTATATAGCGACAGTTGACAATAAAATTTTAATTTGGAGTTTCTTCCGATGAATCAATTTATTTGTGCAGCTTTCAATTTCACCTGAGCCAATTTTTCATCAAATTGAGATTTCCATATTAGCTGACAGTATAGATAAATGCCGAGATACTTGAATTTGCTGTGCTGGGGAGAATTTGGTTATTGATTCTAAAGATCGAACAAGTTTCCTTGCGCAGTGCAAATATAAAATGAGAATATTTTTGTTCATTCACCTGCATTTACCACATCTTTATCCATTTCTCTAAAATGCAGATGTACTCCTGTAAATTTCGGAGGCTTCCCCGCAATTTGGCCTTAATTCGCATGTCCCAAGCATTAATCAAAATTAAGGTAGGACCCCTGTTATAATTGATTGAGCTGAGTTTATGAAGTTACCTTCTTTTATTACGAATATACGACCAATTAAGTACCTCTTCAAAAGCTTGTGAGTATTTTCAGGCAAATTAGCTTCATTTTGTGCATTAAACCGTCATAAAAGGAGCTGAGCAAATTTCTTTTGCATTTGCTAATCTCTACAGTACCATGTTTGGCCCTAAAACTAAATTGATGGTTAGGGATGCATCCCACCATATTCAGCATTGGAGACAGCTTCGTCGTTAGCAATTTTTCGAACAGTTTAGAAATTAAAGGCAGTTGACTTATTGGCCTAGAAGGCTCCACTTTGATATGGTCCTTACCTGGTTTAGGTATCGTTGTCACCACAGCCACTTTCCACTCTGTATGAAAGTTCTCTACGCGCTATGTGGCATTAAAAATAAAGAGAATGATTTTCCTAGTAATACTAGGTAGCTGAGCAAGCATTTTATTGCTGAATTGTTCATTACTTGGGGTTTTTTTGTTTAAATTTCCAATACAAATTTCAAAGTCTGTAATATTAAACCTTAACTGCATAATGGGTTCGTTCAGACGGCTCATTGCCAATGTTATCCATTGCAAAAACATTGCTCAAATGGTTGACAAATAAGAACCTTTTTTTGCCATCGTTATTATCCAATTCACTAGTCGAATTTTGCTCGCCATAAGGAATAATCCAACTGAGGAGTACCGTCGAGACCTTCTAAATATGTAAAATTTCTATTCTTCTTATATAAAAATACAAATTGTTGTACATTTCTGTTATTCTTTTAAGATTATCATAGACACAAGAATATACTATAATAAATCAAAATAATAAACAAACGACAAAAGCCCTGTCGCCCTTAGGCGTTTATCAAAAAAGTTATAAAAATTGTATACGAAGTTTTACGTCTACATTATTAACCTACACATACACACATAAACACACACACACACATTCACATACGTATTTATAGCGTAGCTTCTATATATGTACATAAGTAATGTCTCTTTCTCAAACTTATATCCATCTTTGTTTTATGGATATCTTAACCAGCGACATATTAATGCTTATGTAGAATAAATTATGAGGTTCTTGTTTGTTTTGGCTTCCTGTAGCAAATTTAAAATGACGTAAAAGATAATAACATTAAATCCGGTTTATACTTCACATTCTTATGTATTTCCTCTTGGAGGAACCATATATTGTACTTTAATATGAAATTACATTTTAAGGAATAAAGGCAAGGATGTAGGAAGTATTTAACACTCGACTCGCCTGGAAATATACAAATTAAAGAAACATTGCTGTATTCAGAGATGGTATTGGCACTAGAAACTCATTATACGAAGTTAAAGTTTTTTGTTAAAAACTGTCTAGATATCAAAATAGGCATTTTTATATGTTTTAGATAAGAAAATTATCACAAACATGACAAGTACTATGGAAAAATATGGCAATGATCGTTACATAATCTGCTGTATTCAAATTCATATTAGGACCAAGTAGCAAATGAATATAGAAATAAGAAATGAAGTTTGCTATGGCTCCATTCTCTCACTGTTATTTTTTAATCTCTATATATTAGCTTTGCTCTGTTAAGCATTGGATTCTGTGGAAAGTGGTACAGAATTGAACAGTGAACTTATTAACAATATTCTTTACGATGATAACAAAAAAATGATTTTAAACGGTATTCAGGATGTCCAGGTTCAATAAAATTGGTGGAGGGGAGAGTAGAATATAAAAGCCAACAGCTCAAAATGAAGTTCGTGCAGGAAAAAAAGAATTACAGAGACTAAATTGTAACTGAAGGTCATGTCTTTTAAGGAGTTTTTCACTTTAAATACCTTAGCTATCTGAAAGTTAATACGATAGCTAATGTTTCCACATAAAAAAATATTGGTAAAGGCACCTGAGTATCTTTTCTAAAAAGTAGAATATTGCTTACTTCAAGTAATTCTTCTACATTTTTTAGATTATTCAGTTACTAAAAAACCGTCAGGTGAATTGCTGCTTTTTTTTATATTATAGTAATACTATGAAATTACGCCCATTATTCTTTTAATTGTATTTGATTTAAATGTCGAAAGCCTAGTTGGGTTATGTACAAAATTGACTAAGCACTGGGCGACTGATCAAATGTTTAAAAGAGAATTATTGGTTTAAGTTAAGATAACGTCAGGTATTTCAAGTCATACTATTATTATATTATATATTATATTATATTATATTTTATAAATCCCTTAGCATACTTATTTTGTGTAAAGTCCTTTTCGACTATTTTCTGTTACTACTAATTTCAAATTAAATACGAGTTAGCATAAATTGCGGATGTCATAATTTATTCAAATTTTATAAATTTTACCGCAATAAACGTTAACGTTAATTTAGAATCTGATTAAAAAATAATTGACAATTGCATGTTATTAATAGATGAACATCTGCAAACCGTTTGACCGTAAATCCCCCCAAGTCTAGATGTATTATTATGCAGAGTGACTTTCACGATTCTTAATTAGATTTGAGCATAGATAATTAGAAAATTTAGATAGTTCCATACCCTAAGAATCTGGGTATCTTCTTTAATAAATCTCTTACTTGGTTTGACCATATCAATGACGTATGTGTATGTTCAACATCCATGCTGAGGACAATATGGTCAACATGAAATTACCCCCGATAAGAATTAGAATGCTGATTGCAAAAACGTTTTCGATCCCTGTGATCACGGATGTGAACTTTGTGCCAGCTGCGACGCTGTCAGTAAAAGGATATTAACAGTCACCTTTAACAACGTTGTTAGACGTTCTAGAGTTGCAATGTTTTCGAAACAATTGTATGGCGATGGGCTTAATGCGAGAATAATTGGTTATTTTCATAAAATAATATGCAAACACCAGCCGGATTATCTCTTGCGGAAGTTTGTGGAGGTAGAAGAATAAGGACACTTGGTTACAGAGCTTAGTGTCAAAATGGCATTTCTATATATTTTCAATATCTCTCTGGAATTCGTTTCCCCATAGATTACAAATATTATGTGACTTACAAAAATTTAAAAATGATATTTTGAAATTTTTTTCTGTGTAGTTTTTTTAAAAACCTGTTTCGGTTTTAATAGTATTTATTGTATTATTTATGTATAATTATTAAGAGTATTCGTATTGAATTATTATATTTCTCTTTATACATATAAAACTTATTTCACTTTATACACAAATTATCTTAATTCATTTCATCATTAAACTTAATGTGAATATATTTGGGAGCTTTCGGTTTACATACTTTTCTTTTTAATTAATTAAATTCCTTGTTACAATGACAATTATTAATTATTATTTTATAATATAATAATGTATAATAGTTCTCTATTTTAATGTAATAATATTTCATGTATGTTATCGAATAATTAATATATATGTTTCATTTTAATGTGTAATTCTATAATAATTTCAGTTCCACACTGAAAAATAAGTCTAAAGGTATTGTGTGTGGAATGATACTTATGAATAAATAAAATAAAAAATAAACTAAAATGTTTAAGAATTTCTTGGCAAATATCTTTTTAATCTGTTAAAACGACCTTAATGTTAAGAATTAAAAATTTGTTTATCAAGTCACCTCTACAAAAATGACCTGTTTCAAGGATCGTAATTTACCAATAACTTTTCAATCAAATTAACAGTAATTTACTAAATTACATTAGTCACGTTTATTTTAGCCTCCGCATACAATTTTAAATAATGACATCAAACAGCATGGAGAAAAACTCTTAACAAAGGATGAATTGAATGTCTATTCTTAATGTTGTAAAAAGGGGCAATATTGCTTTTATCATTTGTATTAAGATGTCAACTGCGGGTGTAACACTGTGTACGTTTAGTTGCATATGTGCTTGTGTACGTGTTTGTACAAGAGGATATCCTTCATTATGATTAAAGATAATTAGACACTATTGTATAGCAATAATAAAAATTAAGGCTAATGTTACACTTGATTTTAATATCTTTGTGTGGTTGAATGGTTTTTATTTTCGCTTACGTCTCCTCTATAAAAGGTAAGAATAAGGAGAGAAGTAAATTTTTGCGATTATTGTTAAAAAATATACATTAAAGTAATTTATTTAATTTTTGTAATTTTACTTACTACCGAATTTTCATAAACACCATAAGTTTTATATCCTAAAAAACAACACTTAAAATTTTAAGGTTAATTTTTTTATTATACTAGTGTTATTATCGATAATGGTTGCTAATAACTGATAATTAGTGATTTTTTTAAATACTATAAATTTTTGAGGTAATCAATAAAAGGCTTAAAAATACTACTTTGTTTTACATAGTCCAATTAAACCGTAAAAAATCTAAATAATATTTGAATTATAGTTAAGTTATCTTAAATCATGCATATACATAACCATCATGGTCAATATATAGTAAAAGCACAGTTAGTTATAGTAAAGTCATAGGGAATTCATTAACAGCAGATCACTATAAAACAACTTGTCAAATTAACTTTAACGTTAATATAACCAAGCAAAAGCATTTACGTTGTATATTTAATGTAGGTACATTGAAATCACAATCAACTCATGTTGGTAACAGGGTCGTTATAAATGCAACAGTAATTCTCAATATAAAAAAAGCGATTTAAATTTAACTACAAATCATAACAATATGGCCCGCTCTTGATGCCTTTTATTCGATTTTTTAACTGCTACAAAATGTAAATGTCTAAAGTTTAAAATATAAAAAACAATATTTTTAGTTAACGTTTTTCTTATAAAAAATACAAATATATTGTTACGTAAAAAAGTAAGCAAATTCACAAACTGAATAGCTTTTTAAGAAGTCTTACACACACAAGACAACAAAAACATGCATATAGGAAATCCTATGAAATAAGATTTACAACAGAAAGCAAAAGCCAACTAACAGTAAAATGCATAATAATAACAACAGCAATATGGGGTGATGTTAAACTAGAATTATCTTTCATATGCGGAACCGCTTAAAACAGCTATATACGCTATTTGTTACGCAAATGAATTAATTCAAGTTGAGTCATGAGTGAGTAAAAGACAAAAAAGTTACCATCGTGTTTATTTTGTGGCTATTGAAAGTAAATAAATCGTTTAATTTAATTTAAAACTCAAAACTTAAACTCAATATAACAAAACGTTTATTGAAAGGAATAAGCATAACAATACATTTAAAATCTCTACAGGAATTAAAAAAAAAATAATTTAATATTTAAAGTTTTAATATGAAGTTTTTCAACATTATTTTTTTAAAGTCAAAAAGCTTTAAATGATTTATTCTATATCCTTTTATGTTTTAACTAAAGAATGAGATTTGCTAATCTATAGAGCAGACATATTTTCTTTTGTAGGAAAAAGTATTTATAAACACTCATATTTAACGGACCAGACTTTTATTTTACGAAAGTGTAATAAGTATAAGGTATTAAAACAAAATATACAGTTTTTACTAGGACTTAAGTTCAAATATGTTTTGTATTGTGTGTGAACTTTGTCTAACCAACTTAATAAAAACACTGTATTTTTTTGGATCTTTCAAGAGGTATACAAAAATTTAAAGAAAATAATTTTTCTTTTTTAATAAATTTAAAAATTAAAGGATCATGTTCTGAAGCCTGATAAGGAATTATCTATTTGCTTGGAATGCTAATATAGTTAATAATATAATTAGTTAAATTTATAATTAAGATTATCAATATTACTGGCAAGAGACCGTATATTTATTTTTACTTCATAGCAATCAGTGTAATATTAAAGCAATATTAAATGTAATGTAAAGAATGATAAAAACTATTTGACGCTTGTTGTAAAAATTTATTTATTTATTTATTAATGTTCAAAACCTACATAACAAGAAACAATCTTATAATTAGAGTGTAGCAAAATGATATTGATAAATTAAGTAAAGACAGCAAACACACAGGCTACACATATTCAGTCAACACTAGCTATTAAATAATTATATAATGGTACAATTATTTATAATTTATGATTGAAAACAAAAACTGAAGAAAAACAGACACAAGAGAATGCTGTAAAGGAATCGCGTTTCCCCTAACTGATCTGGCAAACTTGATTTTAAGAATAATATATATTGCAAATTTCTAAAGATTTTGTGACGAAATAAAAAGCGCCATATAGATTCGAAAAAAAATCGGGAAACGTAGTCATATCTTCTCCATCCGTAAACACATCTAATGATATTGTTTTACAAGACGTTTAGCTTTCTTTAACTCTAACTTTAGCTTTCATTCTGTAGAATCACTAAGGTTCACAACCGTAGATTACACCCAAGAACAAGATCAAATTTTGCTAGAAGTCGCCTTATATTAAAAGGTGTACAGTAATGCGACGACCAAAGATACCTCAGCTTAGTGTAAGTCCAACCCATGGTTAATACGTTTAGTTTTAGTAAGACTGATTATTATTCCGATGTTTTTGGTAGCATTTACATTAGTTATTTTTTCGCAATTTTCTATAACGCTCTAGCTTATAGGGATTTAAACAAAATCCATTAGCATCCAGCAATAAATTTTATTCAATTCACTATTCAGTCTTTATTCACTTTCAGGTTGAAATTTTGTATGTTGTTTTACATACAATCAAGCTGGCCTCTCTATACTCTAATGGGAAACAAAAATATGTCACTCACCTGAAACAATGTCTATGTTTATTATAAATGTTGTTTTAAGTTGAAACATTTAAATAAGTTTTTATTGCTGTACATGCATACACAATAAGCGTACAACGTTTGAGGATGTAGTTAAATTGTTGAAAGTTAATATACATAGAAAATGTATGATTTTTGAAGCTTGCCAATGTTTTTTATCTTTTATTCTTTATATCCAAAATGTGTAAAAATTAATATGGTTTAAATATAAAAAGTGTTTTCGTTAATAGATTCAATATTTGACATAATATATTTAAAACTCTATTGCTGGCATGTGAAAAATATAAAATTGCATTATAAAAATGTTTAATTCTTAAATATTTTAATATAAATAAATTTGAAATATTTTCAATGTTTTCTTTCAAGTATTAAAAGACATCCAGACATCACTTGCTATGTGCATTTTTCTTATGCCTATACCAAACTAGCGTTCAATTCTCAAATATAAGGCGTGAAGTAAGATTTTATAATTATATTCTCCTGCCAGTATACAAAATTTTAAAACACAAAGAATGTTATTTAGTTTTCAATTTTTTCATAATATTTTCTGCCTGCAGCTTTGAGTTCACATAATATCACTTGACAATAATATTTCTATTGTTTCTTTTAAGATTATTTTCTTTTGAGAAATGATAAAGTTCTATCAAAAACAGTTGTAATCAAAAGAAGCATATACTAATTCCTTAAGGCTTTTGACTTATGTTATGTTTGTTAAGAAATAAATACCCAATAAGATAAAAATATGTAACTATTGTACTGTGGACAGCAAACTACTGGTTTATACAAATTTAACAGCTTTGGTATTAAATGTAATATAAATATTACAATGTCTGATCCAATGATTACAACTTTAGGCTATTTATCTTATTTGAATGACCATTTTTCAGTTAGTTTAACAATTTATTTGCATTAACGAACATAAAAAATTGCAATCATACAGCAGAAAGAAGTCTGAAAGAAAAAAGTTTTCTTTTTAAGAAAAAATAGTGAAAGAAACTACTTGATATAAGTTCATACATACCTTTGCAAAAATAATCTACTTTTTTCCTTTTTAACTTAAAATATTTACTTTTTTTTAACTTCACATGCCTTATCAAACTAAGAAATTCAGTAAGAAGTAAACTGGGTTCTTTATTATTATTTAAACTGTTTAAAATTGGAATTAAATATGTACCAGAGAAAATTTCGCAGCCTAAACTGCAAGAATGTTTGCTATAAATTATTTTACAACGTAAAATACCCCAATGACAAATTTTTGTAAGGAAAATTAATATGGAGAAACAGATTGTCAAGAGCATGAAAGGAAATTTTTCCTGGACCGAGTCAAAATAACGCTTGCTAAAGAGTCGCCAAAGCGTAATGACTAGATAAAAACATAAGTTCTGGCATGCACAGGACGAGACTAACAGTAAAGTTTTACAATTTTGAAAAATATTAATCAAAGATTGTAGTATTCGCATATTTCGGCTTTTCAGTAAAGATACGAGTTTAGGTGTATCAACCTACAAAACTTCCATCTGGTCTAAGCGTGGAGTAGTAAATGTGTCTATCCGCTATGGTTTTTTACTTTTTTTTTTTTTTTTTTAAAGAGAAGTAGCACTTCAGGCAACAATGCCTATTTAGTCAAGTACCGTGCTACCTTCTTTAGGAAAGGGATAGAGAAGAGACAGGTGGTGAAAGTAGAAGGATAGTCGGAAATTAACTGCCGTATAAAGGCAGCAGAGCGACCAGTGACTATGCCTTCATCGCTGAGCAGTCCCACCGACAGCCAATTTTTAATTTTGTAGTGAAAAAAATCAAGGTCTTCGTTGGGAATCGAACCCACAACCCCCATACTGACAACCTAGTACACTTCCTACTAGCCTACAGGGGCACCTACTTACATTTTAATTGATAAAAAGAGTTGTGAAAACAAAAATCTTTAAGGTACTAACATAAAAAATTATCAAATAAAACTTGTAAATTTATTTAACCGGTATGTCAATAAATAACCGAAAGCGAAAGGCAGAGGTAAAAACATGTTAAATGTGATTGGTAGCAAAGATTTCCACTTGCAAACCAAATGTTAATATAAATAATTGTACATAAAATGATCAATAACTGAATCGGAAAAAATTACATAAAAGAAACTAGAAAGTAATAGTGTCATATATATACTTATGTCGGGTTTTCCAACAAGAAGTTTGCTTTTTAAATTTGGCAACAGCAACAGTTCTTTGATGTTCATAGTAGATGTGTTGGCAATTGTTACAACGAATTAAATTTCGCACGAAAATCACATTAATTAAAATCCACTAAGAAAATGGTGGTTCTGTTAAATTTACATTTCGTAACACTCGTAATATTTTCGGCCAACATAATCGTCCTTCTGAGACCGCTGTTAAGAATTTGGTCTTTAAATTTGAGTCGACAGGCTCGATAAAAAATATTGAACACCTGTTGGTGTTCTCTCTGAAAAGATCGCTGCCGTGAGTCATAATGTTGAACCAAATCCAATTTGTCAATTCCTCGATGTTCTCAGCAATTGGGGTTATCCAAAACCACCACATGGCAAACTTCGCGTAAAGGTTTGACTTGGAACCTTTACAAGGTTCAACTGGTGCAGGAATTGAAGCCTACCGACCATTCACAACGCCGTAGATTCGCTCAGTTCTTTAAGGAACAATCGGCTGGTTTTTCTGAAAAATCATTTTTTCAGACGAAGCTAATTTTTACTTGCTAGGGTTTGTCAACAAGCAAAATAACTGCATTTGGTCTTCTAGAAATCCAAGAGCGATTGTTACAAAACCCTTGCATGCTCAACGTGCCACTATATGATGCGCTACGTGGTCTGGATGGACGATTGGGCCGTTTTTTTTCGAAGATAAGTCAATAGATTACGCTGTCGCGTGACGGTGCCAGGAAACAATCAATTTATTGAAAACCAAATTTCCCGATCGCATAATTTCACGGTTATCAGCCGTTAAGTGGCCAGTCAGATCTTGTGATTTAGCACAACTGAGTTATTTGCTGTGGGGCTATGTTAAGAACAGAGTATGTAGGGAGCCAACCGAATTAATTTCAGTCAAAAAGTGAATAAAAACTTTGACGAAAGATTCGACATCTATCATCATCACCCTGGTCATGGTGAACATATGCCAGATATCGTTTGCCATTCAATTTTTCTCTTCGTAATACAATAAAAATTTTAATCATCTTAATTTACATTTGTTATATTATTTTGTTTTAGAAAACAATAGTTAAACAGATGTAAACGGAGTCAGTATAAATTTGTGCATCGTTCTATTATATTGAGCGCAGCTGTATATCTAAGCTAAGCTAACCTCTGCTATGAGTTAATCCACCATATAATTATTTTCTTCATATAAAACATCTACAATTTGTACAATTTTACTTATCAGAAAAAAGTTCCAGTTACGCTAATAGTAGAAACTTTCCAAATTTGTAGGTTATGAATCGTTCGGATATGTAGATTTTTGCTTTTTTTATAAAAACATCCTGTTATATTAATTTAACTATGACTCATGTACTATCAAACAGATATAATTTTTATTAAATTAAATTTTTAAGATTTGTTATCTAATGCTGTAAACGGGAACATATTTACATTATAAACATCTGCCATATATAAGATTTGATCAATCTAAGTTAATTGAAGTTTAAACATTTCTTTCCATATTTAATAAAATTATCCCATGCCCTTGTTCTTATAGTTTTCCCATTTAAACATATAAACACTCATTTACTCTGCTATTACGGTATGTGTACATCATCTGACCATTACTACCGTTTTAGTGACAAAAGCCTTTTTGATCGACTACGTGTTTAGATTGAGCAAGTCTTTCATTAAAGAAATGTTATTGACGGCAATTTATAAAGAACCTACGATATGAAGGCGGTAAAAAGATTTTGTTAACACTATGCATAAAAAGTTTGTGATTCTGTTAGAAATATTAATGAAATGCTAGTATCAGTTACATCACACAATGTTAGTAGCGATTTATAATATGTGTGTTTGCGTGCTAAATATTGGTAGAAATCACTAAGGACGGAAATTTAACCGTCTACATACTTTATTAACAGATGAAAACAAAATCATAAAAATTATATCTAAAAAGTAAGACGCCTTATGACTACTAATATCAAGTAAACAAATAGATAATGTTAAACAAAAACGGAAGTGAAAACTGTTACGTTGAGATTCGAGTTAGACAAACAGTAAATAATTTTGATTTTTTTTTTAAATAGTTTAAACCAGAAGTTGTGTAGATATTTTGAATCTAAGTTGCTTTATTCTTTATGCATCTCAGAAACAATGCAAACTGACAGTGATAAAATATTATTATTCGCATAAATTGAATTTGATCCTTCTACAGGAAAGATTTATTGTAAAATATTTAAAATTTATATAAAATATTTGAAACACAAAATTACAATTTTCGCAGTCTTCGTATGATGGAGTCAGCTGCAAATTAATAAAAAAAATAAATAAAGAGCAACATTTTTAAATAACCGTCTTCTAAGCGAAATAAACCTTATGAGGTATGGTAAGATCATAGCAAAGGTTACGAATGAAACTAATTAAAAACCAAATGTACACATTTAATGTACTGCATTGAAGCTATGCTTCATTATGTTCCCTAAGTACTACAAGGGACAATTTTAAAATGTGAGCTGTTGTCAATTATTTCGTTGTAAACCGTCATTGCTGCTTTTTTGTTCGGTATGATCGAAAATCGCTTTCGATGCGAGGCCATGATTATCAACTGTACTGTACAGTCTAAAACACGGCTGTACAATACAGTCTGGCTTCGTAATGATGTAATAACATTGACGGTTTACACCGAAAGAAATGATAACGGCATTCATTTGTAAGCGGAAGAAATCCAAAAAACTTAAAATGTATGCTCTAATAGCGCCATTTAATCAATGAAATCGATTTTGATTCTTCACCTTTTGCCCATTTTACTTGTCATATCTGCATATCTAAATTCATATTTTTTCTTTCAGGAAAAAATCGGTTTCCATCAGAAAGTGGAGAATGATGTTAAGTTCGATGGAACAGTAAAAATAGCAAAACATTAAATTTTAATGCAAAAAATGTTTCTATTTGAAAGATCAGAGTAAGGACAGAGAGCTTTTCTTAGCGAATAGCACTCTCGACGTCGTATTTTGAGCGACTCTTTTAGGCTGTGTTGGCTTTATGTCACGAACAACAATAAAAAAATTCGCCTGAAAGGCATTGCTGGTATGTAATATTATATTAGGTTACTATTCTCTTTACTATTAATATTAAGATTACTCCCAGTTTTATGCTCTGAGTATTATTACTACTAAGCCAATATTATAATGAATTAATTATAATAAATTAGTTTAAGACAAAAATCAAGCTGATGGGTTCGATTATGGGGTACATATCAAGTATAAACTTCACTTGTTGCTATTGGAAATAATAGAGAGTTATCGCATAACTTTTAAGGACAATTGGCAAGTCGATATATGCGATTGACATGTGGCATGCAGCGCCATTCTGTTAATACCACATCTCGTACAGATTAATTATATTTGTATTTTCAAATAATAAATGTAGACTCTGTCTTCATTTTTAAATAAATATGGTTCAGCAATACCAACAGCGTGTAAATCGCAAAATCTAGTGAAATTTTTCTTCCAGTCCATTGGTTTCCAAAGTAAAACTGAGTAATTTGTCAGTGTCAGTGTACCTATGACGATTTAAGCATTTATGACAAATAACAGGCAAGGTCAGTATGGCTATTAAAAGGCATGCTTTATTAAGTATCTCATGCCCTGATAATTGTTAAATAAGTTACGCCACTTTGTGCAATGTAAATACATTTTAAAGAATAGAAAGAGAAATTTAATATAACCTCTATTAGAAAAATGTAGTTAATAAAGTTAAGTCACTTTACACATATTTATAGACGTTCAAATTTAACCAAATCTTTAGTGTCCGTCATTTGTGTTGTAGTAGCTTCATGATTTCATTATTTCTTAGAATGTGCTAATTTCAAATAGTATTAAAAAAAAGCCAACAAGTTTTGCGTATTTGTAGTATTTATTATTTACATAATGTCATGTGTAAAATAAATTTATTTTACTTTCATATAAATACCATACCATATATAGTACTATATAAAAAATCAATTTTTCAAACAATTTACTTTTTAGATTTAATAATGCAAAATATGTAACTGAAGGCCTGTGTGTGGTTTTTCTTCTTAAAACCCAGGCTTAAGAATTTGAAAAACACGTATGGGCCACTTGATCTTCTCTTGGCTGTGCATTTATCTAAAGCATGTAATAAATTATTACAATTTGTTAAGAATTGTTGTAGAAAATTTATTATTTGTATTAACAAAAGATTTATTATAAAAATATACTTGCAAAGATGCCAAAATAAATTAATATGAATTTTGAAATTCTTCAGAAAACGGATTAAGCCTTAAATTTATTCTAAGCTATTCTTGGCCTTCTATTTCCGATTTAAAATATATTGAATGCAATACTGTTCAGCGAGATTAATTGCTTATATAATTAAAAGAAAACTTTTGTAATGTCTGACATATGCATATTTGTAGCATACGACTGCTGCTTTTTATTCTGGAAATGTAAATGGAAAATAAATATTTTTAAATACTTTTAACAACAATAATTTTAATAATTAAAAGAAAATTTGTAATCTTACCTTTACACCATTCTTCGTACACTTATATTCTTAAAATTATATTTTTAACATATATGAGCCTATAACTTGCCGACACATTGAGCATACGAAATAGTGATTTTCTCTTAATATTATAAACAATAAATGCAAAATAAAAATATAAATTAGTTAAATGTCAATCGAATTACTATGGCCCGCTCACTCTCTAGCATATAATGTATCTAATAAGTTTCGCGTCAGCGTCTGGTCGTTTGAACCTAATCACGCCTTAGTAGCCAAGTACACGGTAGCACCGCCGTACCTCCACTTCTTGCTAAAAAATTAGAGAATATCCAATTTCTTCTCCTGTTGCATGCCCAAGCTAGTATATTGGCTGTTAGGCCTGCGTTAACATCTTTTCAAAAGCTTTTCAAAATCAACCGATTTAAACCAACAGCCGCCACATGAGGACCCTGAGGATCATCACCAATAATTAGAGCAGGGCCATATCACTGTGGATAACTAGTTCCCGTGGTACCAGTATGGGTCTATAAAGTCACTGATCGATCTCCGAGAGTCATATATCTCCCAATTTGGGGCTCCTACTAGCCCAGGTGACTGGTGCCGCTTTTTACCACCAAAAGCACATATCGAGATGAAGAAGAGATTCATCACGACTGAGCGCCCTTGAAGGAGTATAGCAAATTATATAACGTTTAAATAATGTTACCAAATTATATAGCTATGAGCTCTAGAGCAGTTGGAAACTGATTCGATATTTTATCGCCAAATTTGTTCAGCGATGAGCTTCATTTTCGGCTTTAATAGTTTCCTATTAAAAAAAATTAGTGCATATTTAGTGAAACCAAACAGAATCCTTTACATTTAGAAAAATATGTTTGTTATGGTTAGATCGTTGGGTATTATTTTTAAACAAATTAAGTGGTAGACCACATTAAGATCGCTAGAGGTTGTAATCGAACCATGATAATTTTTATGAATATATGAAGGAATCGTCAGAGCAGTATATGGTTTCAAAGTATACCATCATTTGCAGTATGGCAATCGCCGCCATTGGATTATTCAAATCAAAGTGATTTTAAGAAATGGACCTGTTTATTGGCTCCCAATATGGATAAAAACTATTTATTGTCGTGTTTATGTCATTCATGACAGGCGGCCAGCAGTTCTCTGAAAAGTTTCCAAAACGACACGTCTAGAAGCGCCACGCAGGACATATGGCTAAAATTACATCTATCGCGAAATTTAATTAACTGCGAGCTCCATTGTCCCTGTTTGGCTGCAGCTGTAGTTGTTTTAGATGACTGTTATTGCAGGGATTCTGGCTGGCTGATTACATAAAGCAGTTAATCAAACCTTATTTAGCTAATCGTTCTCTTAACTACATTAATATTGTTATACACTTATTAAGGAATGTATTTATAAACGAAACTTTAAGTAGTTTCAACTGTTGTCATTGGCCTTACTTAACTTTCTGTTGGAACTTCTTTATTTGTTAGAAACTTTTCAGCTGATGTGGGATATAAATTTATGCACATTAAATATTTAAATATGATAACAAATATGGGATGTGAATTGAACAAGTTATCACAATAAAATGTATTAGTTAGAACTTATTAACTAAATTCATTATTAGACAGAGCTACATCGGTCTCCCTAAAATAAGAATAAAATCGTTTACTTTTCTATTTAACAAAAGTTTTTAGTAAACGTGATTATGAGTCTGTGTTTGTGCATTGAATTATTTAAGAAGTAAATGAAGTTTGCAGTTAAGAATGCTCAAAAACAAAAGGTGAAAAATAAGTCAAATTATTGTCTAGCAATTAAGTTAAATAGCATCAAAAAGAACAAATTAATATTATTTTGCTTGTTCTTTAAATCACTTAATTACACTGCATTCGTGGTATAAGTGCAAGACAGCGAAATGTCAGTGATAAAACGTGTCTTAGAAGTTACAAGATAGTTTAGTGTGAAATATTGAAACGTGCTTGAGAGCATTCATACTAATTTTTGGAAAAAGGTGTAATTGCGCTAAAAGGAATAATTATTAAATAAAAAAATTTAAAACAAGATACTAAGGAATGCAGTTTATATTCTTTCAAATATTTCTATCAAGAAAGGTTTACTATTTATTTTAAATTAAATATATGTAAATTCAAATATAGTTTAAATCTTTTTCTTAGTTAAAGCAAAACCGATTTCAATGTAGCTAAAATAAACTTTAGTTAAGTTCTGCTTCTTTTCAATTTCCGTTTTATTTCAAAATTTGTGTTTTCCAATCAGGCTATGTTACATTTTAATTCCAGTTCAGCAACAGTGGAACAATGAATACATTAGAACGTTGGTGACTGCAAAAATTTCTGATACACAAAAGAAGTTTTCATACCGAAAAGCCAACTAGACACAAATGGTAAGCTCGAATTTGTGAAATCCCAAAAAAGACAACCAAAAATTACTAGCGTTATACTAAACTGATACTGAATATACTTTTTAACACGCATGTTTTGGAAACGTTTATATAAATTCTACTGTACTTCTAATAACTGAAATTACTTTTATTATATCCCTTCCAAAGTAGAAAAGAGAGATTCAGAAAGGGTACCTTTTATCCATTCGATAGTAATACCTAGAGGCTTCTTCTAATTCTGCGTCTAGTTGTATATGAAAGTATTGTTGTAACCGCACTTCTTAAGACTGAATCTTATCTATCTTATCTGTTTAGATGCTTTGCATCACTTGATGGTTAGTTTCATCATAAAGCTTCACATGTATAAGGCTCGGCTACACCTATAATTCAGAAATTTCACTATATATTGCAAAGTAGTAAACACATTATGAGACGTGCGGCAATTGCTTTACCTATTATGTCTCCTGGTAGAAACTATACAAATGTCTCCAGCATATTCTGGAGAAAGAAATGTTCACGTGTGTTTCGTCCAAAAAGACTTTAAATTTTCTACAATGTAGATAATATATATATATATATATATATATATATATATTATATATATATATATATATATATATATATATATATATATATATATAATATATATATATATATATATATATATATATATATATATATATATATAATATATATATATATATAAATTATGTTAACAAAGTTGAAGGGTGTATCCATAGAGATGTGTCTTTCACATATGCTATAATAATATTAAAAGGCATGGCATGTAGTTTCACACACTGAGCGTTGCAAGGGTATTTTGCGGTAACGATAAGGTTTTTTAACACCGATGAAATTTATCGATTTATGGGAAGCTGTAGCAGCTAATTGATCTGGAGGAGCTTTACCACCAGTTGATTTATGGGCCATATCCTTAGTATGGGAAATTTCTTTTAATTTTATTATTTTTATTTAGTACTGTCCTGTTTTAGTATTTACGATTAGAAAGAAGATTTTGCCTCGAACTTAACGCTTACTGGCTCTAAGAGTGCAAATGAAACGATTATATATATAAAAAAAGAATTTTGTTGTTGTTGTTGAGGTTGTTGTCCCTTTGCTTTTTGGCGGATCATCTCTGTTCTTAAATTGCCTTAAGGGGTGTTTCTTTAAAATTTGAACACTCTCCTGAGGTCTTAGAAAGGTGCTTTGAATTATGTAGCACTGTTTATATCCAGGCTGGCAGAATCACTATATAATATTATTAAAAAGGCTTGCTTTTCAGTTTCAACTCTTTACCTTATAGCTTCCCTAAGACGGTGATCCTGTCATTTTAATAATATTGCAATGTCAACTTATTTTACTTACCAAAAATTAAGGGAAATATAAAAAAAAAACTTAAGCTATCATTTGATAGATTATTTATTTAAATTTTTACTAGTTTTCTTGTGTGCCGTTATTTTGTTCTTGTTGTTATATTGAATAATTCTTCTATTGAATAATACTTCCTAACAAATTTGTTTAGGAGCACAATAATTTTATAATATTTCAATCGTGTTACATATGAAAATTTTGTTGTTTTGTTATCCTTTCTATTTTATTATTACAATTTGACCTCTACTTTGTTATTTTCAATAAAATCGAATATTTGCAGCATAAAAAAGGTCATATGCAAATAATTTCCTGCATTATTCTTTTACGGTTTGTTTGTTCGTATTGCCAGAAAATAGTTTTTTTAATAGAGACAGTTTTATTTTGTTTAACTCTCCATTAGGCAATTTTAACAGATGATTAGCTTTAGGTTTCTTTTTTTTCCGTTTTCGAATCATTTCCGTTTGAATGAATTTTTCTATGTGAGATTTTTGGCATAAGGCTGAAAATTAGATGTAACTGTAATGATGAAATAGTCCAAAAATATAAATTTAACTTTAAAACAAATATATATGAAAGTGTGTATGTTGAAAGATAATAAGACTAAATACTCTCTTAACGAAAAGACGATAATTTTTATTGACACTTCAGTAACCTGTATAGCAAGATATTAAATCTGAAAGTTTGTGTATATTTCTTAATTTGCCTTTTGCAAATTTACAATTATTTTAAAAATAACTGCATTAATAAACAGTTTTTATAAAAATACAATTTTTATAAAAATTATTAAAAATAAAAAATTAAAGTTAATAAAAATAAATTATCGAAAATAAGGGAAAATAGGATTTATAGACTAGTTTTGTGAATTATTATAGTTATATAATATTAATGAAGGTGTTATTGTAAAACGAAAAACGAATAAACCGAAGTTGCCCCTACAGCATTAAAAGAGTGGGTTGGGATTTTTAAATTTTATTGCATAAAAAATCTAAAATATAATAATCATAAAGCGACAATTTGTGGGTACATTCGTTATAATATATAGAACGTCAATATTCGTTTATTTGGGTTTTAAAAAACCTTTCCAGATTGCCGAAATACAAATATATCCAGAACTTATTTTTAATAAATTAATTTAATAAACCTACTTAAGCAGTAACTTGTCTTTACATTTGCAAAATAACACAGCACTTTATAGTTTTAAATTAAATGATTTTTATACTTTCAATACAAAGAAAATAAACGCGATGGTAACTTAACCATTGTAACGCCTAAATCTGTGTGCACTCAATGACTTTTCAACTTTAATTCATTCGTTTGCCCAGTAAGGGGTGCTTATATAAGTAGTTCTCGCATGTACAAGAACATTCTACTTTAACATCACCCCATATTGTTGTTGTTATTATCATCCAGTGCAGGCGCCTTCTAGGCTGTGTTTTTTGTTTGTTCTGTGTTAGTCATATTAGTTTCCTGTTGTTTAACTTATTTCGTCGAATTTCTTATAAGCATGTTTTTGTTGTCTCTTGTGTATAAGATTTTTTAGAAAACTACGCGGTTTGTAAAACATCAACAGGTCATTTCGTTTACTTTTTTGCTGATAATTATTTTCTTGGAAACAAATCATCTTCGTAACAATATCGTTATGGTGAGACATGTCATAAATTAGTTTCGAAATTTCTTAGATAATCAGAATTGAGTCCCTAGGTCAAATAGATTAGTTTTAAGTTAAATGGCCATGCGGACTGTAAATGCCAATGGGACTTGTCTCTGGGTTTTCAAGATTTTATGAGATTATTGTATTGTTACGTTTATACCTTTTATAAACCTTTTGTTGTGAGTTCTTTATTGCAAATAGTTTTTAAATTAATAACAAGTTTATTTACTTTAACTACATAAAGTTGACACTACAAAACAATTTACTTTACATGTTGATTTCGCCAGATTTAATTTTACACTGACTGTCTATCCACTTGGACGCTGCCCTTTTATATTTGTCTATTAAAAGTCTAGAAAATTTAAGAATCTTCTACTCCCTTTGTATCACATTTTGTTGTTGTATATTGTTTATTCAATGTATAGGCATCTGCATGGTTGTGTTTTTTTTTTGTTTTTGTTTTTATGCTGATAAAGTTTCTTCTTGGAATTTATTTTAAGACAACTGTTGTTGTTTTGTATAGAAAAATTTTGTTAGAAAATTACGCAGATGGTAAACAGCATAGATGTTTGTTGTTGTCTTGCGGGTATAAAATTTCTACACAGTTACTATACATATATATTCGTTGTTGCCACGCAGTTAGTTAATAGCATATCAAATTATTGTTGTTTGCGTGTATAATATTTGTATGCAGTTCATAACTAGGAATTTTGTGTAAGTAAGTTTTCTTAGCAAGCCACGCAGTTAGTAAACAACATACCCAGCAGTTCACTTTATTGCTTAATAATTTCCTTTTAAAACACATCCGTAACAGTATCTATATATTTTTACTTTCCTTTTACAATATTTTTACTTCCTTGGCGTACGGTGTATCTTTTATATTATAAAATACACAAAGAGTTAAGCTTTCTATATTTTTCCTCTCGATACAGAGGGTGCATCCCTGGAAAAAAAATCCTTTTTTAAGGATTTTAGACACAAGTTATGCTACCAGCTCTAATCTAATCAACTACTATAGGCTTTTAAACTAAAATATTCATGACTACTAACATTTTAAGACAAGTTATGAATCAACTTGAGGAAACTTTATATTTTTGTGGTTCAAAGGTACACATCAATTTCTGAGTGTATATAGATATAACTCTTTATATTTAGTTAAATTTTATGAATAACCATGTTTTGTTGGGTAACCTTTTAACATTTTTGTTATACTTGCTTAATTAATCTACATAGTTCTACTTAAAAATTTTCAAAGCCTATAGATATAATACTAACGAAATTTTCCATTAGTCAAATAATTTTAATAATTCTTCCTTAATTTTAGTCCTCTTTATTTTAAAAGAATATCTAAAATTATTCATATGGATTTTTATTGAATTTTAAAGTATTTGCTTAGCAAACAGAAAATAGAAAAAAATAAATTAAAATAAAAACTAAATATTTAGTTTTTGCTATATTTTTTTTTTTTTAATTTTCCTAATGGTAGCCGCACTTTTAGTTGGTTTAACAGCGCTTAATTTTTTTGTGCGATATTTTGTATTTGGCTTTATTATATATTTGCGCCTGTGATTTCTATTTGGTGTTCAATCTAAATGTTTTATTAGTTTGTTTTTACTGCAATACGCAGATAGGAAACTTTGCCAATATCCAACAAAGAATAATGTCTGCCAAAAACTTTTAATATTATTTTGTATAACCAAAACAAAAGAAATGTATAACTCATCCCTTGGTCTTTAAATGTTTTTTCTGTTTAGGAATTTTTATTAGTAAATAAAAAAGGAACTTCAAGAAACTGATTTAATTGTAAATTCTGTGTTAAAGAAATGTCTGCCCAAAATGTAAAAATTTAACTATTAAAAGAATGAAGGTGCACAACCAACTTGTTATATTCCTTGGTAAATTTTAAAAAGGAGGTGTGTTGTACACAAGTATAAATTATTATATGTGCTTAGATTTTCCGACGGGGCTAAAATTACTTTTATTTGGGTACGGTTTTCCGTCGACCCTTGTTAAATTTGGTTTGTGAACAAACCGGTTTCGGCTGTTTGCCATCTTCAGCCGAAACCGGTATAAAAATTAATAAAAGTATAAACTATTACTTTAATTCCTTTTAATAAACTTTTTGTTATATTGAATTCTTATATTGCAATATAATAAAACAGCACTTAAGAGTTTTAAATAAAAGATGTTTTATTATTTTGTTGTCTTTTTGGACACATCGTTAGTCCACCTCAGCTCATTCCATTTGACCAGCAAGTGGTTCTTTTACAGCTGTTTTAAGCGGTTCTCGCATATATAAGAAATTTCTAATATAACATCACCCCATATTGTTACTATTATCAGCCTGCTTGGCTGTGTATTTTGTTTTTGTTCTGTGGTAGTTATTTTTGTTTTTATTTTTTGTTTAGCTTATTTGGTGGAATTTCCTATAAGCATGTTGTTGTTGTCTTGTGTGTATACGATTTCTTATAAAGCTACCTAGTTAGTAAATCACGGAATAGATCATGTCGTTTACTTTTTACTGATAATTATTTTATTTGAAAACTTAAACAAATCAACCGTAATAATAATGAAACGATAAGCAGATCGTCGCGAAAGCTGTTCAAACAGTTCTGAAGAGGAAAGGCAAAATTAAACTGCTAAGTAATTATTAAAAAAAGCAGCAATTACTTTAATTTCCTCTTTTATATACTATTGCTATTTCCTGTCCTAAGTGGCTGGCGTGTAGTCGAAGGCGAGCGATGCATCATTCTCAAGCCGCGTTGTGGTTTGTACTGGTGAGTCAGTGTTGGCGTTCAGGCAGTTTGCATACTTAAAAACACATTTAAATGGATTTCACAATTTATGCTTTATTTTTTCCCAGTGCAACAGTATCATATTCTAGCCAGATGTGAACCGAGATTTATGCCTGTGCAAAATTTAATAATTTCTGAAAACGTTAGCCAGAGATCATAAGGCACTTTTTTCTTATTATAGTTAACCCTAAGGTATAACGGATTTAGTTTTACTATTTACTAATAGTTTGCTGTATCTTCTAAAAGTTGTCGAAATACGAAAATATTTATAAGGAAATAACCAACATGCAGTGTCTTTTCATTGATAATATTTTTTACTTCGTGGCTGTGGCTATATTTACATTCTATGAAATCTTGCTTACGAAAATGAGCTATTCATATGCAGCGTTTGAGGCAGCATCAGTGTATTACTCTGGCGTGACATGGACTACTTAGTGTTTTGTTTTAGTATATATGGGCCTCTAACTACTGCAACCATACAGATAAACTACATTGTAACTCCAAAACTTTTAGGCACAACCTCCTGTCTCTTTTATCATTTTACCCTACTTAAACATGATTGATGGTAATCTAAATTTTCTGTTTTATTTTATTTAGAAAACAAACTTCTTGTTGAAAAACCATGTATTATTAAGCCAAAGATACTTACCCATTCTATATATTAAGCTTTTTAATAAGAAATGATGTATTGAATATACAAAAACCTGGCGATTGCATTTAGTTCCATAATCGATTATAGGATTTTACTGTGACTTAGATCTATTCGTACTGAAAATTTACAAAACTTTTTGTACTTTTTAGTGTAAATTATACTGATAATTCTGCCTTTTCACTACTTTTTCAAACTTTGAAAAATTCAAATATATTTCAATAATGAAAGGAAAAACTTTGGAGAATAATAATATCAAAAATGTTAAAACTTTTTTAGCTAAGGTTGACATTTTTAATTTTATTTTTCTACAGCTTTTGTTTCTCAAATCTGTCATTTTATTCCATAGCATGAAACTAAACAGCTTTTTTCTCTCAAATAAATCACATGAAAATTTAGCGCTAAAGAATATTTTCAAAAAATAAAAATGGAAAGATATCTAATTCAAATGTTTCTACTTTTTAATTTTGTTTTTTTATTTGTGACAACTTCCCTTCCATCATTTATAAACTTTGTTCCCCATATAAATTTCTTTCATTTCAAACACGTTATCATAAGAAAGAACAATTTTAAATAAAACAAAAATTAAATAAAATAACACGAAAATTTCATTTGAAAACGTCCTGTCAATTCTTATATTGTGCTACTGTTGCGGGAACACCGAAGTGGGAGGTGGTCACAAAGGAAATAGAACATATTTCAAGTTTCGTATGTCTGCCAATACAATCACGGTGACAAAATGTTGGTAAGATTAATTTCAGTTATGTCATTTATCAAAATTTAAATATATTCTTGTTTCTTGTTACTCCGGTGTTTTGTAATTAAACTAGAAGAATAAAAATTAAAGTGTCATACCCTTAAATTTTTTCTTTGGTAATTGTTATTATTTATTTATTTAATATCTTGAATTAATTTTAAATAGCGGCAAGGTTCACACAAATAGTTCTCGAGAAGACAAATATCGAGATATTTGTTTCCCTGATAATAAAGGGGTGTATTTGTATGTGTTAAAGATGATAGGATTTTTCGACTTAATAACCAAGAAAGAATTAGAATTAAACATTAATAGAATTTAATTTAAAAAACCCGTTTAACTATTTTGAATTCAATTTTCTGATTAAAAATTGCTACGAAAACAAATTCATTTATATTATACTAAAAAAACTCAGTTTTCTTTATTAACCGCTTTTTCGTTAGTATAAACTAAAAAGATTATTGAGCTCCTCTCTAGAAATAAAAAATACTACCATCTCTTCACTGGAGTAAAAAAAACATTATTGCCAAATTGATTTTAAATTTGGCGCAATAAAGAGAAACTAAATTTTATTTATACACAAAACTAAAATAACTTTTGAAGTCATATGCATCAAATACTAATAGGTATTCAAATTATTAATGTCAATTTTCCTTATTTTAAAAACACGTTTTTTACTATAAATAAATTAGTTCGTACATTATTTAATATATTGTCCCTCGTTTGATCACTAATTTTCCCATCTTCTGTTAGCATATGGATTCAACCACAAAGTAACTGCTCCGGATTTGAGGTAAAGAATGAATCAGTCCAATTTCTAATGTTTTGTTCTGAAGTGAAGCGTATTACAGTAAGGGCGTTCTCCATCGGTCGAAATAGGTGACAGTCAGAAGGGGCAGGATTTGCGCTAAAAGACGGGTGAGTCAAAAATTTACCATCCACTGTTTTACAAATTGTTTTTGTACGAGCATGTAACTTGTAGCCAAGCATTGTCATTATGGTAGGTTATGACGTCATGTTGGGTCGAATATTCTGGTACCTTCTCGTTGGTTGCTCTTCAAACGAAGCAATTGCTTTTGGCGTAGGTCCTCTGCGATCGCCTGAAATAATTTCAACAGGTCATAATACAAAACACGTTTTTGATCCCACCAAATACAGAGATATTCCTCTTTGTCTTTTTCGCTTGGGGTTATAGTAATGTATCCATTTTTAATCACCAGTAGAAATACGATGCAAAAATTAATTCTTTTTGTGGCGATCAAGCATCATTTTCGACGCCCAAGCTCGCCTAACTTAATTTCCTTGCTGTTTAATAAATCCCAATGCTTTTTAAAGTAAGGAAATGACGTGTTGTGTGACTCCCACTGATAATACACGTTCTTCGTGCATTTGACAACAATCTTTGTCGAGGAATGCTTTCAATTCATCATCTTCCAAGTTTTATGGCTAACTAGACCGTTCCTTGTCTTCTATGTCGAAATCACCATCTTTGAATTGCGCAAACCCTTGTTCACTAACTTTTTGAGTTGGTGCATATTCTTCTACCGACAATCTACAACGTTTTTAAAAAGTAAATTATATTTTTTTACACAATATTCGAAATTATATATAGCAATTGAAGAAATCTGTGTTTACACTTGGAAGCGTATCGGATATTGAATTATAGTTTACGCTTCAAAATAACATAGTTTTTAGTATGGAAAAAAACCAAATATGATAGTTATACCTTATGTTGTCCAAATCGACATTACTAACTTGTATACCTAATATAAAGGGAAGTAAGAGTACATAAGTATTGCCATCACTAATGTAAGTAAAAGATCAAGAGTAAGACATAATGGTGTAAATTTTTATAAAGCGGTTATTAAATATTAAAAAAAATAATTAAAATCATTTTGTTAGTAAGCAGGCTGTCTTGAGCTTAAATCTCCACGTATGCATGTCGTATTATCTAAATAGTGACGAGATTTAAATGCTAAACAATATGTCGAGTAGCAAGATTCTCACTAGAATAATACACTTATGTACGTGGGTGTTTACAGAAGTTTGTTAAAGTGCTTCCTTAGTCAACACAAATCAGGATAACACCTCGTTTCACAGCTACAAAGTAAAAAGTAAAAAAACAGTGACTGCTTAAAGTTTTAAAAACATAACTTGGTGCTTAACTTAACTTATCAAAAGGTCGTTTAAAAAGGAGAAAATGTAAAGTTAGTCTAAAATTATTTTTAGGTGTTGTTTTTATAGTCAAGACCAAAAATTTTTCCATAGATTTTGCGAAATTTTTAACATACAAAAACCAACTATTTAACTCATCTGCCCAAAGTTTCCATTCTACAAATAACAATTTTTAAAGAAAAACTACTTTTAACAAAATGTAAAGAAAATTTGTCTAAAATATTGATAACATATTTTTAGCACATTAAAACACGTTATGCGATAATTACACTCCCAAAACCACACGCTTTATATATAAAATAAAACTACCTTTATACTCAAAATTAGAAATTAATTTTGTTTATTCTCACTAAATAATGTTAAATACATGTTGTTTATAATTTTTTGAATAACATACTCACAAAAATTAACCTCGTTCTTACAAAACTGCCCACATTGCTTCACAATTACTAATTATAGGACTTAATTTAAAAACATTAGCAATATATTTTCTTTGCCACTTTTATAAATATATCGAAAATAATGGCACAATCAGCTTTGGTGGCTCGCATTCTCATTTGTAACAAAATTAATTTAACATTTTTTAGCTATTGCCAACATGGATTTTATTTCTTAATTTACTGCAATTTATTTTCAAGGAAAAAACTGAAGTGGTTTATTCAGTTCCTTGCAAATTAATGTTGGCCATTACGTTTAAAAATATGTTTAATTGCGATAGTAATTACCAATTAGTATGGATTAAACAAAAACCGCCAATATCAATCTTAGCAAGGAGTATATTCCAGTATATTTTAGTACTAAGCTTGCCATTGATACTTCACGAAAAGAAATAAACTGCTGCTACATACGAGTATAACTACAAAGTTAGTGCAAAGAGTATTGCTAGTGGAGAGTTATTAATGTAAAATATCTATACCACAACCGGTAGAAAAATTCAAAAGAAAAATATTTGTTTATCTACAAAAAAAAAAACAAAAAACGAGAATAACAATATTTACCTTTAGTTCTCATTACACTTTCAGAATACTTAAGAAGTCAAATTGAAAAATAGAGTTTTTAATTTTAAATCGAAAATATAATAAAAACAAAATTATATGACTAAACATATTTCATTAAAGTTGTTATTATCAGGAAACTTCACAGCTCTTTAATTAATATAAAATATTGTGGCATTGCTAATGTGAATTTATACCATTAAGCACTACGGTGATATTTGTTTAAGTAATTTAGATAATCCTAAATATTAAATAATTCTATGCAAAATAATAGAACATCATTTACTACTTAAATTGATTGAGAGCATAAATTTTTAACCATTAACTTTCGATGAGCCAACATCAATTAAAAAAACTTGGACATAACTGCCTTCACACCACGAAAGGTTTTACTAACTTATGATTGATTCTCCTGTTCAAGTTTATAACGAAATTTTCTTTAATATAACATATAATATCTTCAAAATTATGTATATAAATTAAAAATTTTTATAAAAAGTATAAACAAAAAGAAAGAATTTAAAAAGTTGTGGCAACTTGATTTGGAAATATGATACTAAGTATGCTATTCCAAAGTGAGATAAGGACGTTAACAATTTAAAGAGAGCATAAACACTTAGCTAAGAATTGACACCTTACCTGTTATTGGCTAGTCGTGAAAAGATATTATTTTTTAATCGAAAATTATACTACTCATTGCAAATTAAGTGCTGCTGAATTAACAAAATATTTATTCAGTCTATTTTTTGGATATAATTCGTTTTAACTAATAAATGTCGCAAGGTTCAAATACTAAATAGCTAATTTCAAAAATAAAAATAATAAAATTACTTACTAGGAATATCGCCATTGTTCTTCTTCCGAAACAATTTATATGATACTGGAACACATCTAGTTTAATGTAAGAAAAATTGTATGAAGTATTAAAAATTGCGTTCGTAATTTCTTCAATGACTTCTAAAAAGCAAGAAGAAATGTATGGGCAAATTAAGAAAGATATTAAAGACAAAGCTTTGGGTTGTATGTGAACTTCCTATAACCACCTATAATATTAATTGGTTATAAAAATTTGCTATATTCTCGATTACGACATTAGATGACTTAATAGGTGATGGGTATAATGTACACCAGCCGAAGGTAGATAACTACCTATATGTTGAAATTGTTCAAAAAAAAGCTGCATAACATTATTGTTTAAAAAAGTGAATAATTCAATATTTTTTAAAAGATCCATCAGAATTTGTATTAATTTTAACAATGTGACAAATTGTGAAGTAATACGTCAAAGTTAACTAGTAACTAGCAATTACCAGAGTAATGATGCCTTCAGCTGATTTGAAATTATCTTGCCTTTTATATATCGCAATATTATTAATGTTATTCTATAGTTAAGATAATATATATAAATGTATTTCTAATACAATATTTAATACAAATTTAATTTTTTCAAAAACTGACTTTTAATTCCATTGAAAATATTCAAAAATTATATTAAAGAATCCATTAGAATAAATGAAATTTTTCATCATTTCAGATTACCATATTTGCTTTTGCAAATATTATACAACGGTTTATGACGTTGAGTATATGATATGACTGTGAATCTACACAAATTCATTTGTATGACTTTGTTGATTTGGATAGTAAATACAAACGTAAAAGACAAAAAACACCAGCTTATTAACATGAACGATTTTCTCTTTTTATACGAAAACAAAATAATTATTGGTATTAAATAATATTTATGAATTGGTGAGTAGGCCTTGATATTAAAATTTCTATTTTATTATACTTAAATTAAACATGAGTTATGTGTTTAAATATTTTTTTCTGAAATAATTTTGGTAACGTCTCCTGAGTATGTGTATGTGACGAAATAACTAAGACCTTTAAATTGAATTAAAAAAATAGTTTTTAGAATAAATTTTTAAACGATGTTATCATGATGATCGAGCTAGGACATAAATTATACACATTATTACGAAAATAATATTTGGTGAACCAATATATATCTTTAAACACTTCAGATATTACTTCCATCAATAACAGGTGTGGATTATTTGAACACAATGAAGCTAGATGTTGAACATGCGATATAGCGAGGTAGATGCCAGCGTAATGAAAAATTAGGAATCATGGATTTAACTGCGAGTAATAGCCACAGAGAGTAGGAAATTTAAGAACAAATTTTTATGGAAATTTTTTTACTATTCTTTTGTATAAATTTAGTTTGCTGAGTTTCACTACGAATGCCATTAAATAGATTTCATTATATCTATTTGATCAGAAACAACGTGTCAACACCTCTAGGGATCTCAGTTTTATCTGAATTAATCCAAGGCAGTCATCCTGGGCCAATTGTATTTTCCCTTTTTACTAATGATCTCCCTGAAGCTATACGATTCTCCAACATTTAGATGTTGTCAAAATTTTCTTCAGCTATTGGATCAATTATTGTTTCAGTCTGACTTGAATTGCTTTCAAAGTTGGTGCGATATAAACTTAATGAAATTAAACCCACTGAAATGCAAGAGTATTTGTTTCTCGAGAAAGAAACAAATACTCTCAGGGAAACATCAGTTGCATTTGATGTATAACATTTTGATGAACGCCAAATTATATGTTTTATCTCATATTCACATCACCATTAATAAGGCTAAAAGTCTGCTTGAGTTCCTTAACAGGTGGGTACTGATCCATACATAACAAAACAGTTATAGACATCGCTCGTGAGACCAATTTTGAAATCCGTTTCAATAATATGGGACCCAAAAAATAATGTGCATAATAGCCATGTTGAATCGGTTCAGAAAAAACTTCTAATTTTATGCTTATGAGGTTTAACATGGCAATCTAGGGTTTATTATCCTTGTTATCATTGCAGGTTAAGATTAATCACATTACCAACACTGAAAAGCTGCAGAACAACAATGCATCTTTTGCAATTTGTTTAATTAATGGAAGGTAGCCCCCGAGTTCCTAATTTCTCTTATCGGTTTTAATTTTCCGCTTCGTTCAACTCGATGTTTTCAGCCACTGTTCTTACAGTTCTTTCGAACTGTTCGGATGCAATTCGAAGAATTTATGACGATTTTGATAGTCTATATGAATTTTTGATTATTCTTTATGACTGCATGTTTTAGAGGGTAATATAATTTTTTTATTTGAACGACTAGCTGCAGTTTTAAGTAACAGATGCACGTTATAGTCTATAAGGATTACATCTGTAGATTATATAAATAAATAAAAAAGTAAATAAATATATATTGAGTACTCTATACATTTTGGTAATTATACTTAAATTAATAAAGATCCTTCTCTAGTGCAGAGCTATTATTCCTTGTATTTTAAATCAACTTCAACAACTTAAAATATTACGATCGATGTCTTGTTGAAAATCAGCCAAAGTAGCAGTTATCAAAATTTTGTCTCCTTTGAACTCAAATTCATCTTAGCTCGTTAGGATTACTTTTACCTTCAATTATGAGGGATAATAATTTAGTCTTCTAATTAACTATTCAGCTTTACAAAATGCTTTTGGTAGTAAATTTATAGCGCACAACAATAAAAATGTCACTAAACAACTGTCGCTGAATTATGATCATATATCAAAAATTCATTAAAAATTCTAACTTTGTGTATTTGTACACATTTCTGTAATTAGATTTACACTCAAGAAATCAAATACTAATTTCATATTTCAAACTAGTGGGTATGAGACTCTTGTTTAAAAATGGGTAGTTTCTTTGTTTATTTATAGCCCTCAAAATATAAAAACCACCACTTTAAAATCTTTTCCAAAAATATGCTAATAATAGTTATTTAAAAACAGAAATATTTTTGTGCATGAAGCTTAAAGAATTTTAAACTATTAGTCCTTTTATTCTTTGTTCGATTCGATATGATGACAGTTGTTGAGTTAATCCCAGTAAATGGCTCAGGGCGACAAAATTTTGCATGAGACACATGTTAAAAATCTGAAAATGCAAACAAAGAAAAACAAAATGTTACATTTTATTTTATCCATTTTGCTATTTGGTTATTTTAAATGTATATATCATTGGTTTGACTTAACAAAAACGAATTATGTGAATAACATTTAATGAACTATGCTAAAATAAATTTTAAAATTGTGGAATGATGCTCATTACGGCTGAACTCGTGATGTAAGTATTTCTTTAGTTGTTTTTTGTTATTTAGAGTTATGTGGTCCTTCTTTAATGTAGGTAACGTATTCAACTAATTTACTTAACCCGATTAACTACATTGCCAAAGAGATACCTATTCTTTACCTTTTTAAAAATTTTTACATTTATAAAACTAATAAAATTTAGTGATGGAGTCGTGGCTAAATTTTAAATCCCAACCTATAAGGAGACAAAAAATTTATATCAGCAAATGAAGATTAAATTTTAAAAATATCAATTTACAATTTATGTCATTTACATATTGTTACGTTTATACCTTTTACAAACGTTCTGTTGTGAGTTCTTTATTGCAAAATAAATAACAAGTTTATTTACTTTAACTACACAAAGATGAAACTACAAAACAATTCACTTAGGATGTACGTCTTTACTTCACGAAATCTAATTTTATCCACTCCGACGATGCCCTTTTATATTTGTCCATTAAAAGTCTAGACAATTTAAGAATCTTCTACTCCCTTTATATCACATCTTGTTGTTGTATGTTGTTTATTCAATATATAGGCTTCTATATATCCGTGTGTATTTTTGTTTTTATAATGATAAAATTACTTCTTGGAATTTATTTTAAGATATTTGTTGTTGTTATTGTTGTTTGTTTGTTTCTTAGAAAACTACGCAGATAGTAAACAGAAATTTGTTTTTGTCTTGCATACCACGCAGCTTGTAAACAGCATATCAAATTGTTGTTGTTTGCGTGTATAAAATTTCTACGCAGTTTGTAACTAAAATTTTGTTGTTGTACCATAAGTTTTCTTAGCAAGCGACGCAGTTCATAAACAACATACCCAGCAGTTCGATTTATTGTTAAATTATTTTATTTTAAAACTTAAGCAATTTTAAGATTATAAAAATTTTTTCATCATTAATTAATTTATTTCTTGAATCTTCAGATAGTGAACTAACAATACGAAATCAAATCTTAATACTAAAAAATATATACTTAAGTCCAACAAGTGATAGACTACAAAAAATTTCTCCAAATTATTATACCGTCAAATCATTTTTTGTGCTCGGACGGCTTCAAGAATATCTCTCCTTGTCAACCTATTATGGCATTCAAAGTTAAAGATATTGTGTGCGAAAGGGTTGGAATGTTGTTAAAGTTTGCTGACATACATACCTTCAGGTCTTCATGAATTCTTATATATTTAACGTACCATGAATTTATAGTACTCATTCTAAGATGTTTGCGCCCGAGGCAGTATACCGTAACTGAATCCCGTAGCACCATATTGGCTATAGGAACACAGTGTACAATAATACCTTACAATATAACTTTAGAACTGAATTTCTGCCAATTACATTTAGTTGTACTGCCTTGAATTTCATCTGCGCCAATTTAGCACGTTAATCTACGAATGCTGAAATATTTCACTTCATTGTGGTGTGATATTAGTTTGTTGTTAACCGTTATGATAAAACATTTATCTTTACGTAGAGTGAATTTAACATGAGTGCATTTATGCTCGTTTACCCTTATTTTCCAGAGCCCCAGCCATTTCTCTAATTTGTAAATATGCTCCTATGAATTTCCTGATGTCACTTAATGGTTAACATGGACGCAAAGGAATGTGATGTCATCTGCATAAGTTGAAGCCTGTTTGATATCTGACGAATAAACCAAGTAGAGGAAACGACCTAGTATGCTGTCTTGGGGAACTCGTGCTAAAATAGGTTGAGCGGAACTAATAAAGTTACCTGTTCTGATTTTGAATTCTCGATCAGTTAAGTAATTCTCCAGTAGTGTATGTGTAGTTATAGGCAGGTTTAGCTTTATTTTGTAGATTAAGCAAAGTCATACAACACTTTATCAAACACTTGCGATACATCTATAAATAGAGCTGAACACTATTTTGCGTCCTCGAATGACTTCTTTATGATGTTAATAAGTTTGTAAATTTACTTAATGGTGCTATGCTTTGCCCTGAAGCCAAATTGATGTTTAGGGTTGCAATCCACTCCTTCCTCGGAGTCAACTCCGCCATTAACAAATTTTCAAAAAGTTTTGACATAGTTGGCAGAAACTTATAGGCCTAAATTATTCTACCTTTGTATGATCTTTCCCCGGATGAGATCTCATAATAAACCATCGACTGCGCAGTATTATACTAAAGGCACAAAATTGCTTTGAAAAATTAGTCTTTTGGCTACTAGAGGTAGCTCTACAAGCATTCTCTTACTCATTTTCTATATACCTGGAGCTTTCCTTTGGTTTATATTATTAATTGTGTTTTAGACGTTGAAATTCTATATCTAGGGGTCATAGGCTTGCATAAATTCAATAATTCTGAATAGATGGTTGGATGGTTGGTTTTGTATAATTAACAGTGTAAATTATACAGTCTTGTACTGTATTGAATTGTACTTTGTTGATTTTGGCTGGCATTAGAGAGAGAATGACAAGACCTTGGAGAATTATGAGTTTTATAAGGCTCAAATAAATCCTAACAACTTCTTGGTACTCTGTGCTAAAGACCAAATTCGGCGACTCTGGAGCAGGAATCTGTACAATATATTATTCGGCGCCAAAGATATTCAGAAGATCCTAAAAGGCTATGATTACATTGCATAGAGATAAGCATAATGTTTGTTAGTCAACAAGATATTAATTTCTTATGTTCGCATTCATCTTAAAAGGAGAAGTATTGACACTCGATGACCAAATTAGAAAATCACAAATAAAATAATCCAAAATAACATGAAAAAGCTGGTTATGGGAACAAATAAAGCATTGCATTAGACTTAAATTGTTAATATTTCTTAAATTGTTAATATTTATTATAATGCCAGTTTTATTGAAGATAAATAGGATGAATAACTTGCAAAATAAAACACCAACAACAACAGCAACACATATATGCGAGTAGTAGTTGTGATGTATGAAATGATTTTGCAAATGCTTTTAAAATTTTTTACTATTTTCGAACAAAAACATTTTTTAACAAAAATACAAAAATAAAATACAAGTGCCTTCTTTTTCTTTGTTAATTTAAATGATAATATTTTGTCTTCTTGAAGTAAATACATAAATATTAGTTGGTTGCTATGGTTTTGGTCATATCTCTAACATGATGCCTTGTGCGGACGTTTTTAAAACCCTTTAATATGTTATCCATAAATTCTTGACATCAGTAGTGTAGATCTTAAGATTTAATATTGTGCACATTAGCTTAAGGTATTTTAAAGATTTTTAAGAAAGATAAGTAAATTATCTCTTTAGAGTTTAAATGGAGATGAATATTGGGGACACGATTTTTAACAAAATGTACCATATTTTGTCTTAAATTAGTACTTTATTTATGGTAATTCGTAAGATTATTAATATACATGTATGTTTTTTTAGAATGCTTTGATTAATGTTAAATTTGGCAAAGTACGAAACTAATTAATACTAATACTAATAATGTATTACTCTTTTGTACGCCTAGCTACTTAAATAATTTCAAGTTGTTTTTATAAATTGAGTAATATTACTTAGGTATAATGATATATTTTTATATTGCATAGTACAACAATGTGCCGTAATCACGATAAAATACCTGAACTAAATTTCATAAAGTAGGCTACATATTACAGTGGGAGATAAATGAAAATGGAAAGTGTGTGCCACCGAATTGAGTTAAAAAATATGCTAAACCACTTGTAAAGAAATTCGAAACATAGGTTCTCTTTACAAGGTCCAATGGCATAAGTTTGTAATGCTAGAACCAAGAAGAGAGAAAAAGCTAGACTTTAGTAAAGAATAGGAGGCTAAAATCTGGGAGAAGAAAATTACGCTGGACCCATTTTAATATGATTCAATTTTAAAGATATTTAAAATTTTCGCAGATAGTTACTAAATTATAAGGTTCAATACCTAAAGTTAAATTTATTGGAATAAAGATTATGTTCTTATTAATTATGTGAATATAGATTTTAATTTACAAATTGCGAATAATACATACTGCTAATCTTATTCCTTTTGATAAACGTTTTGTAATGTTGATTTTTTTTATTGCAAAATATAATAACACCATACTTTAGAGTTTTAAATTAAATTAAACATATTAATTACTTTCAATATACACTGAATAAACCCGATAGTAACTTTGTTATTTTTACTCACCGATAACTTAACCTAAGCTCATTCATTTGCCAAGCAGATGGTGCTTATATTTTTGCAAATACAAGTCTATACTACTTTAACATCACCCCATATTGTTGCTATTATTATTAGGCGCCTACTTGGATGGGTTTGTTGTTTTTGCTCTGCGTTTTTGTTTTTGTTATTTATCTTATTTCGTAGAATTTCCTATAAGCATGTTGTTGTTGTCTTGTGTGTATAAGATTTCTTAGAAAGCTATGCAGTCTGTAAAGACACAATCAGAAATAGAAGTAGCTTCTGCCACACCACATAATTTTTTTTTCTCTTTTTGGTTCTTTATTTTGCTTAATTAAATATTTCAAACAAACAAACAACGTCTGTTCGGTTTAAAATTGAAATAAAGGTTTATAGCATAAGTAGAATAAATATTTATAAATAAAGATTTATAGAATAATGCATAAAACTAAATGTAATTAATAAAATAATTACAATGATTAATATTAATATAATTATGTCACATTAATGGATATATTATTTTTATGCATTTATTATAATTTTACTATTACAATTATTATAAATATATTATGTAATATTGAGATCTGCATTTTTATTATGGAAACAGGATTGAAACTGTTAGAGTGATACCACTATAAGGAATAGGATTACAATAATTTTAGATAACCTAGACGACAATTAAAGTGTAAAATATTGAACACTTTGCAAGTAGCCATTATTTGTAAATATGCCGAATGCCTTATTACAAACGGCCGACCCATAGGGTCATTCTAAAATTTATTAAGCTTATGAACGCAGTTTCAATCAATTTCAGACACCAGACATAAAATCCTATCGTCAAATAAAATTTAGGTAGGTGACACAAATAATATTGAGAGAAAACATTAAAGGAAAATCTCTTGAAGAATGAATATGATAGATGATGCGTCTTATAAAATTGCTAATAACTCTGAAATTTTATTTCGAAAGTGTTCCGAATGGAGCTCCGTGGTAAGCAGGCATAGAGAAAACCTTGTAAAAATTTAAAAATAGGTATCAATAATAGCATCTTACTATAGTTAAAAACAAAAAGAGTTTATTATCAGCTTCTTTTGTGGTCCAATTTGTTTTTGAGAATGGTACCAATTTACTAATCGAAAAAATTCACCACATTATTGTTCATGGTGTGGCCATCGTGAGAATTGAAAAAGTGTTGGCGATTCGTAATTCTTTGAATTGCTTTTGCCATTTATAACAATAAAGCACAAGCAAGAGCTCAAACATATATATACACATACATACATTAACGCATTAAATACAGCAACATAGCCACCAAAAACATTCAGACACGTTTCATACTATATGACTTATGTGATGGTAAGTGTTAAAGATATTGTAATTGCCCTTAAGGTATGAAGAATGTCACCTTTTAAGAAATATTGAGTTTAAGCAGCAGGCACGTCATCTAGCTATAAAAAGTATTAAAAAGAATTTCTTTCTTATTAACAGTGAGATCTTTAAGAGTATTAAAACAACAAGAAAATATAGATTATTATAACTTAAAATCGTTTTGGCAAAAACGAAGCAAATATTTTAAATAGTGAAAGAAACTAGTTTTCATTAAAGTTAAGGTGTAAATAACAAATTAACTTAGAATAGTAACGTTTATAATATTAATGAAAAAGATTAGAAGAAACAAGAAATTACATCCAGTGCTATTAAAAAGACTCTTAATTTTTCAGGCTTGCAATCACGACCGGACACCGTTTTTCAGAAGGAAAAACATAAAAATATTTTGTTCTCGTTTTAAAATAATTAATAAATACTAATTAATTCAGTACACTTTTTCCCGGCTACTATCAAAATACATTTATTTTTGTATTCTTTTGGAATCTGAATTCCTTTTAATAAAAAACATATATCATGGCAGCAATCGGTCGTCTTATTTTAAATAACGTTTTATTCTATTTTGTTAATACGCTTCAGACACGTTAGTGTAGAAAACTTATAACTAATTTTGCCATAGTTCAACAATATTTAATGCACTATTGCCACAGCGTTGAATTAATTTTATTATTTCAGATACTAAGGAATAATCTTTAAAGGATATTTTTGTTAAGGGTTTTTCAACAAGAAGATAGTTTTTTAAAACAAAATATTGAGATTAAGATGATTCAAATTTTTATTGTTTTACGAAAAGAAAAGTTAGGCAATTATGAATGAAAAATAATATCTGGCAATTGTCCAACACGAGCACGCTGACAGATACCGATTCTTTTATCAAAGTTTTTGCAAAATGGCAAGTGACAAGTGAAAAAAGGCCTCGCCTAAAAAATTCATTTTTTTAGCCGGTCGTTCCTAAATTAATTGAGCAAATTTACGGCGCAGTGAATGGTCGTTCGGCTTTAATTCCTGCACCGTTTAACCTTGTAAAGCTGCTGCTTCAACACTGTGGCTCACGGCTGCCATGTTTTCATTTGAACGACCCGGTCGAAAACGTGTTGGGGTTCGCACATGTTGTACCGAGGCTGTTGACTCAAACCAACTAATTTTTTATAGCGGTCTCGAAAGGACAATTATGTATATTTTCCGAAAATAGCATAACTTTACGAAATGTAACTTTAATAGAACCACCATTTTCATAGTGGGTTTTAATTATTTTAATGCGATTTTCGTGCGAAATTGGATTCATTGTAACAGTTGCCAATACATTTACTATGAAACACTAAATGTCAAAACTATCATATTGTTGGTATTGCTATAATTTAAAAACAAACTTCTTGTTTAAAAAGCCGATACAATGAGATAACAAAGAGATATTCAATTTTAGAAAAAAATTTTGGGTTTTTGTGACTGGAAAAGCACGTAAAGTCATTGTTTTTTATACACGAAGTGGAGGATTTTATAAAGCTTTTGTTTTTTCGCTAATACGAGCAGTAATTTACTGCTCTGTAAAGAATAATCACAACTGTTTAAAAAAAAACTGAAATTGTATAACTGCTTGCGCAAGTGTCCCATCTCATATACAAAGAGCATTTGGCTGCATCATGAGCATAAAAAATAAAAAAAGAAGACAAAATTAAAAATCTTTAACTCATACCCACAACTAAAAAACAATGTAATAATAAAGCCAAGGACAAAAATGTAAATATTGACACTGACGCAATTAGTGTTAAAGGGATATTTAAAAAACTAACAATGAAAGTAATAAAAAAGGGTAAAGAAACAGATGGAAGCAGGGCTGAAATAACATTGATGTTGGCAACTTTAGCAATTTCAATTAATTTAAGACAATTCAAAGGACATATTATAAATCTAACACAGAAGGGAATTTTAATAAAAATGTATTTATTTATATTAAGTCATACGTATGTACATACGGCGGTGTAAAAAAACTAATTATTTTAAGCCACTTCTTAAAGCGTTTATGCAACACATCAATGAGAAATATTTACATACAGCTGTACATATGTCTTTAGTCTTGTTGTTAATGATTTCTAAGAAATAAAAGGGGTTTAATTTTGAATGTCGCGTATTCTATTCTTAATATTTTATACATTCTATGAAGGACGGAAACATACTTCATGATTGATGATGAGTTGGTTGGTTACGTGCTTTAAACGGTCTATCATTCATTTGATTCATTTGAAACAGTGGATGCCTTCTTCTGTCATGTGTTATAGTGCAACAGCTGTTGCACTTTTCTTAAATATAGAATATAGTTTTTTCCATTAGCATGCAGTTGGTTTTATATTAAACACCAATCTAAAGCCCTTTTTTTCTAGTGGTCCATAATATAATTCGATTCATCATTGGGTTGTTACGTGTTTTACATTTAAATACACGTGCAATTATTATTGCTTATATTTGTTATATTTTTATCATTCAGTATGACATAATAAATCATTGTCATAAATGCTTATGCAATGAATTAGTATCAGAACCATTTGCAGATTATTTAAGTGGTTAACCAGAAAATAAAACGTAAAATCCTCATATTAACACCATGTGTCTAATTATGATTTTAACTTAAGAAAATGCAACATAAAAAATAATCAAAATATTCATCTTCCTTTCTTTGTCTTAATAAGATTCTATTTTACAACAAACATGCTTGAAGTTGAAAACTTGAAAAATAAACTAATTAATAAAATTTTAAGTAAAATATTGAAAACGTGTTTTTTGTTGCCACTCCTTCTCCTTAAAAACTCACCACTTCTGGTCAAATTTTGTCAGATCTAAAGTAAAGGTTTTTACTGTCATCAATTTTCCTACATTGAAAGTGACAGGAAAGACTTTTGGAGGGAGTTTCTTTCACATACAAGCTGTTCTGATAAAAAAAAGCAAGTTTTCCCTGCAAATGGATGGGCTCCTAATGAATATAGGGTTGAAAGTTTGACAAAGAAGATCATTTGGAAAAATATGAAATAGGGTAGAAGAAAGAATGAAGCCTTGCAATACCGCTGAATTAATCTTGTTTTCTGATGAAATTCCATCTTGTAACAATTCATATAGCGATTTCTAAGTAAACTAGACATTAATATGGAGAAATTATTGCCGACACCAAAAGCAAGTTTTGGCAGATGTGCATCATGCCACATTCTATCAAACGCATTGGAAAGTCAATAGTCGCCATCTTACTTTCTCCGAACTGATGTATCGAGTTGCATCATTGTTCCGACAGGAAATCCTATGGAAACCATACTGTCGATCGCTAAGTAAGCTGTTGCATTCCAGGTACCTCACAAGATGAAAATTGATCATACCCTCCATCACTTTAGAAAGTGCAGAACTAACTACAATTGGGCAGTAGTTTTCAGGGTTGTTAGCGTCACCCTTTTTGGGGATCGGCGTTACATTAGCAACCATCCAACCATGTGGGAACAAACAATTAAAAAAAAAAAACGGTTTCTGTTTGAAAGTCAACAATATTGTACCCAAGCTTGAGTTTAATATTTAATTGAGCTGTTGACAAAGTTTAGTTACATGTCTTATACATAATTCAATTACTATTAATTAAGAGCCTGCAAAATGGAAACGGCTAAATCCTTTAACATATAAAACCAACAGTCCGAACTTTTTCAAAACCGTTTTTTTTCAAATATTACTTCATACGCCATGAAAGAAGCAAAGTAAAAGCAGAGCATTTTTGTGGTTTCTAAAATAAATATCTTGTTGTTAAGGAAATAACAAGAAAATTTGCTTTAACAAGAAATTTTTGAAGGGTTAATGAAAGCATAACAAATTAAAACTCGAAAAAATTTCAAAAGTTCCTTAAAATTAAAAGCAACTTAAAATATATTATTAAGATATCCATCGCCAGATCCTATTAAAATTATCATTTTAATTAATTGGAAATATTTTTAACGTTTATTACAAACTTTATATATAATTTATTAATTAAAACTCCTGTTTGTTGCAGAATGAGAGACGTCAAAATACATTTGAATTGCACGTTTTACTTGTTAAACAAAAAACTTTTTTTCTATACTCTGTTGTCCCTTTTCTTGAATAGCGACGCTTAACTAAACGCAAGAGAATCTTTGATGTTTTTTAATGTCAAAATATTTAAGAAAATTCCCTTTACACATGGTATCTTCAGCATGGATATAATATTGAAAATGAAAATGGTATTGAAAGGAGATGCAAAAACCATGAAATTAAAGAAATAAAACAATTAACTTTAATTACACTTGGATCGTTTAATTTTATTATTTAGAAAAAGACACAAAATGCAAAAAAACGCAAGTTAATGACAAAGTCAAGTTAAAAATTAATGTACGCTTTCTATGTAAATATTTTGCGAAAAAAGTAAAATAAAGACAAGGGCGAGTCAATAAGTTCATGAATTGTTTTAATTTTCCTCCAGATAATTCAAATGACCATACTGCTCCTGTCAAAAGGCAACTCTCAGTTGATTCCAGACTAAATAGGAGCACGCTGCATCATTTGGTTTGTAGTTTAAGAAGAAAGTGAAAAAAATTGAATTTCGTGCTATTTGATGCTCTTGTTTGTCATCGAATGTACTGTACTGAATAATTGACTGTCGGTATAAAGAGATCGTCGGAAACCTCCTTGGTCAATGTGACTGCTACAATGCACTTAAGCCAATTGTAATTGATTTTCTTTGCGCACATTATTTTGAGTAGATTTTATTCTTCAGTTTACTACTTAAAGGACCGAACGAAAAATATTGATTCCTACTCTTTGTGACCATAATAGCTTAATATATAAATCTAATCCAAAATTTTTAACAATGCAAAATCGTTCCAACAATATGATCAGTAAAAATTTGAAAATTTAGTATTTTTAAATGAACCTTAAAAATATTGTAATATTAAATTTAAATATTCTTGTTATTGTAATTGGCAACAAATATTTAATACGATGCGGTCTCCTAAAATTAAAAATTATAGTCTCTTCTATCATCTCATCAAGAGTGATAAAAGAGACTATATATATATATATATATATATATATATATATATATATTGACATTATTGTAAATTATAGAATACGGTGGGGCAAAATATTGAATTTTTTATTTCCATTCTACTTTTACATGGGCGATTTTACAAAAAGAAAAAAAATCAATTTGAATGGAAAAATAACTTCAAATTCAGTTTTAATCATGTTATCGAATTTTCTGTTAAAAAGCAATAAATTTCATCAGCGTAATTAAGGTTTAATGTGCAAATCACGGCCTGTTATTTGCCAAAAAAATTTTAAATACTAAATGCCTCGAGTAGTGGATAAAATAAACTGCGTCACAATTTTGCCATTTAAATTTATTTAAATAAGAAGTGACCGTAATTTACTTTACTTAAGAAGACACATAAACACCATACTGTTTACTTTAAGTGCGTTAAGAAAAAAAATTTTAATTGTACTGCTAACGTTTTTAAACGTGCGAGGTTTAAGAACTCTGCCAGCTCCATGCTCCAAGCTTTGTTGAATTACCAAAAAATTAAAATGAAGCTTCAGTTTAAGAAATGCATTTAACTATCTTGAGTATCACAAATTTAAAATATTCAGAATTCAATTTATTTAATTTAATTTTTTAAATAATTAAAATTTTGTCCGACTTTATATATATTCTTAAATTGATTTTTAAGGAGTACTCTTTTGCGAATATTTTCAGTACGATTTTGCAAAAAAACCAAAAATAAATTTATTAAATTTACAATGAGATTTTTATTTTACTATATAATAGATTAAAGTTTTTTGTTTTCTTTTAGTTTATTTAAATTATAAGTATTATATAAATTATAATTAAAATTATAAGTTAAATAAATTATTTTAAAATACAATTAAATCAATAATATAAAATTATCTAAAAAAAGTAAATAAATGTTGACGTCGAGGCATTATAATGTTTCGATTTATAGGCGATTAGGATAAACTTATTTCGTAATGTTATGATATATTGTGTGGTCGATAGCTTTCGTAACTTCACATACACTTGACCAACTAAAGCGTTTACGTGGTCCGGCCATGTCAAGCAGTTGTTAAAAATATGCCGAGTTTCTTTTTTTTTTGTTTGCCTTATTAACAATTTCGATATTATCGTTATTCAAAACAATGTCGCCTGGTTCAAGCAAACTACGGTTGCAAAAGCCCAGATAAACGTTTCTTAATTAAATATTTAAATGAGATAGAGCAGTGTGTATAGCTAGATGTTGCATTTTTAAAGCACTTTTGGCAACTCATTTCCATATATTAAAAGTAATAGTGGTCCTAGAATATACCCTTGTGGGTTACCGATCATACTTTATTCACAAAAACCGACTGTATACGATTCGACATGACTGGAAAAGATTTCCTAAGTACTATGTCATGATTATGTCAAATGCTTTACAGTGGTGTAGAAGCACTAAAAACATGTGTGGTCATTTTCAATTCCTGTCGTATATTTTCAATTACTACTGGAAGAGCAGTAATACAACCAGATTACATACTAGAAAACAATTTATTTTCGTTAATGTATAACAATATTTGCTGATACAAAATTGTTTCAAAAGCTACTAATAGAAAACAAAGAACATAAATATATAATATAAACTTATTTTTTTAAAACTTAATATAATAATATATTAATTAAATCAGCTACAGCAAAACTTTTGCATATACTCGTTTGTTGTTGCTTTTTTTTGTTTTGTATACATGAATAAATATTTTACACGACAGATGTAAACGCAGTTGCAGTTAACAGGAGCAGAAGTGCCATTTGAATTAAGAGGACGACTTATTAGCCTACCCTCGTTTACTGGAATATACTTTAATTTAAACTTACAACATTTTAAAAACATACAAAATTTTTGCAATACAAGAGAAAAAGTTGTTTATAGAAAAAAAAATGCCTTTTCTATGGCTAACTAAACCTAACAAAATTTTTTAAATAAAAACATGATTTAATTATTTTTATTTTCTTGTTGGTTTTGTAAAACATATTTTAAGAAAGTTATGTTATCTACAGACATATGTTTCCAGGGAGTTTTATAGTTTTTAAAAATTATTTGTCTTAGAAATTAAAAGTTAATTCCTGAAAATGCTTTAAGGAAAAAAAAGATCTTTAGTTTAAATAACTAAATCGTAAGTAATAACCAGCAAAATAATCATAAACTCAAAAATTATTTGCTAGACTTTACACAACATTTTAACTTTTTATCAATTTATAACAGCATGATGTATATATATATATTACTAATATTTATTTAAATTAAAGTAAACATTTACTTTTTTTCTAAAATTTTAATTATAAATTTACATTTAAGCCCATTATACCCTATTAGTGGCTTGTGGCCACTTATAGTTGGACAAATGATTGTGTTTTTCACATTAAGGCCTTTTTTATGCACCAGTGTATGGAACAATTTTAATCTGTAAATGCTATATGAATGCTCGCTACAAGTACTGCCAGCAATATTTTTCATATTGGTAGAAAAATAGCCATTAAGATTCTCCATTTCAAATAAGAGTATCGCGTTTTTCAACAAGAAGTTTGTTTTCAGTCGCGGCAACACCAGATGCATTGGCAATTGTTACAATGCACTCAATTTCCCACAAAAATCGCATTAAAATAATTAAAATCCACTATGAGAATGGTGGTTCGGTTAAAATTACATTTCGTGAAGTTCATGATAATTTCGGACAACATTATTGTCCTTCTGAGTCAACATGTTCGATACAAAATATGTGAACACCAACTCGTTCAACTGAAAACATCGCAGACGTGTTGATTTAGATTCAAATTTGTCAAATCCTCGACGTTCTCAAAACCACCACATGGCGAATTATGCGCAAGGATTTGATTTGAAGCCTTACAAGGTACAACTGGTGCAGGAATTGATCCCCACCATTCACATTGCCGTAGATTAACTCAATTCATTCCGGAACTACTGGCTGGTTTTTTTGAAAAAATCATTTTTTCAGACGAAGCGTGTTTTAACCTGTCAGGGTATGTCAACAAGCAAAATTGTCGCAATTGGGCTTCTGAAAATCCTCTAGCGATGCAACGTGTCACTATATGGCGCGCTATTGGTTCTGGTGGCGTGATTAGGGCGTTTTTTTCGATGAGACTGGTAGGGGTAGCGGTAAATGGATCACCCTGTTGACGACGTGGATATCACTGGCATGTGGTTTCAACAGAACGGTACCGCATGTCATACAGCAAATAAAACGATCAATTTGTTGCAAAACAAATATCCTGGTCGCATTATTTCATTATAATTAGGAGTTAAGTGGCCTTACAGATCATCAAAATCTGTGATGTGATTAACGAAATAGGACCACCATTTTGCCAAAAAGTGATTGACAAATTTGATAGAAGAGTTGACATCTATCAGCGTGCTCGTGGTAGATATTTGCCAGATATCATTTTTCATTCATAAATGCCGAACTTATTCTCTTCATAACACAATAAAAATTTTAATCATCTTAATTTTATCAAATTTTTTGACGATAATAATTTTTTTTGGTGAAAAATTTCACTTAACGATCACATTAGAAAAAATCATATCGTCAGAATTAGTTTAAGAGTACTTGAAGCTTTATCCTACAACTTGTTACTATTTTAGTAACTTCCTTCGTCAAACGGAAAAGTCGTAGAATATGTATTTGCAATGACTTTCGCGTTTGTTTAACGCTGGCAATAATTTAGTATTGCGATCTATCTTAAATTGTCTCTGCTAATAATATATCGACCTCGTTTTTTCCCTTGCCTACTAGGACGCTATGACGAGAGGGACTGTAGCAAAATATTCTTTTCACTTTATTTTAAACATCGGAATATGATAGCGCTTCTCCAATTAAATTTGAGTTGACAAACTGCTTCATTATAACAACATAAGATGTAATTATTTAGCAATCTAATGCTCTTCATCTAGTTAATATGATGTGCCGCCGGATTTTAGCTTAAAGTAAGAAATTAATCCCGTCAGTTGTATAAGACAGCAGTAATTCTTTTTAAAATAACATTTGACCTGCATCTGCATTACCTATTGTAACTTCTTGGTGCGATATGGTAATATGGTTCAGTGGCACACTGGGTATGTTTAACTCCAAATGTAGCGTTTAAATAAACATATATGTAAGTACAACTCTATAAAAAAACTATTACCGATCATTTTTATTTTCATGATTATTAATTTAGTTTTATTTAAAGTAAATTTTAAGTCGACTTGCATCATTTCGTTATAAATATGTGCTGAGTTCCGTTTCCTATTTCTGTAGGTCTCACTTGTGTATTAAAATGTTATTGCAGATGTTGTAATTCACAGATTTGTTGTGGTTCATTGATGTTTTGTTAAATATTTAATAATTATTTGAATAGTGTTAACTATGAAGTAAGGATTTACGCTCATATAAGTAAAATATTCACGCAATTGTTTCATGTAAATTTATAATGAAATTGATTTAAATTAAAGTTTAAGATATTTCATTAATGGAAAAGAAAATTTTTATTCATTCTAATAATATCTACATGATATTTATTACTAAGCTTGTGTATTGGCAAATTAATATATCCTCAGTTTTTAAGACACTACGTGAAATTAGCCGTTGAATATATCCCGGATCGTGAAATTCGTAGTAATAAACCATCAATTAGGTAATAAATACCGAATACTGTGCTAAGTGAAGGTATGGAAGAATAAATCCACCAACTAAGAATTAGATTCTGATACGATGGGTACCAGGTAACTTTTAATTTTTTTCATTAGGTAAATTACAGAAAAGTCCTTGAAAAAATAATTAATTATTGAGTTGGTAGCGAACTTTCAGCAAATTTCTTCCGTAAATTTGTTGCCTGTATCTATTACGATTTATATTCATATAGGCAGGTATCACGTTACTATCAGAATAATCTTCGTTTCATTTTGTTTATAAACTTGCATCAATATCTCGGCCTTTTGTTATAAAATTTATTGTTCATACTTAGATAGCTCACACATTTGTAAATACACTATAGAAAACTGAAGCCTTATATATTTAAATTAAATAAATTAATATTAAGATCCATAGCTTTTAGTTAAAACTATCGGGTTTTTCAACAAGAAACTTGTTTTTCAATCGTGGCAACACCAACAATATGATAGTTTCGACATTTAGTTTTTTGACGTATTCGTAGTAAATGCACTGGTAATTGTTACACATTAAATTATTTAAAATCCACCAATCGGACAACATAATCGGCCTTCTGAGACTGCTGTTATGAATTAGATCGTTATGTTTGTGTCATTTGTCAATTCCTCGACGTTCTCAAAAATTGGGGTTAGTCAAATCTACCTTATGGCGAATTTTGAGTAAAGATTTGACTTTGAAGTCTTACAAGATTCAACTGGTACAGAAATTGAAACCGACTGACCATTCATATCGCCATTCATATCAGTTCATTCAGCAAAAACTGGGTGGTTTTTCTGAAAAAAATGTCTTCAGATGAAGCCAGCCGATTTCCACCTGTCAAAGTATGTTAGCAAAACAAACTGCCGCATTTGAGCTTCTGAAAATCCTAGAACGATTATTGAGTAGCCTTTGCATGCTCCCAGACTTTCATCAATTTTTTCATGACATTATCCACTTCCTGATAGGAAATGTGACCGTTAAGAGTATTTAATAAAAAAGCAAAACAAATGGTAACATAATTTCGACGACATTTTTGTTAAGTAATTTTAATTGTAATCGATTAATTTTATTTAAACTTCCTTTTAATTTCTCATCGTATTTTTCATATCATTCAGTTTACATATTTCAAGTTTATCTAGTTTTTGGTGTTATTAGCTTAAGAATACTTAAATTACTTTATATTGAGCACTCCTTCAATTATTTCTGTATAATTAGGAGCTTTTTTAACACACGACAAAACATCTAAGCTATTGTTAAATTCAAAAGATGGAAGGAATAGTATTTCATTAAAGACTCAGTTAGTTTCTTTCAATCTCACTATGGTAGCTATTGATAACGAAAAATAAATCTTTTAAATTAAAACTTTTAATTATAATATTAAAATAGGGTTTACCAAATGTTTTAATAGAGGTTTTTATACAGAAAATATATTTGAAAATACCTTAAAAGAGCTTAGTGTATTAGAACCAATAGGACAGTTTTGCTCGGTTGGCTGAATTTTAAATCAAATTTGAAAAAAAGGACACTTGACATCTTGATCTACTTTGCAGAATGCTTTAATTGGGTAGGCAAATACTTACAGTATAAAATAAATAATATATAATCACGAGCTTAAAAATGAGAAACAGTCAAATGAGTAGACAAGTATGATACATTAAAAAATACAATCATGACAATAACTGCCATAATTGTAAAAATAAGAAAATTGATAATGAATAGGTAGATGAGCCCCTTTTTAAGCGAACCAAGTCATATTTTGAATTTTTTACTTTAGTCATCTTTTAAGCATTAAATTGTGGATATAATTAGTTGCAATTTTAGTGAAGCATGAAAGAAAATTTAATTTTTATTACATACAGGTAACATGGATTTACTCTAATACAGTTCGAGAATTTGGCAAAACCCTAATAAAATATGAAATGTAATAAAAACTCTAACTAATTTGAAATTAGGGAATCCCCGTACAACAACGCAATAAACGTGATAAAGCTTCTAAGTGCGGCAGATATCTAATTTGACATTTTTCATTCGAGCGCGTATGTATGTACAAACTATCAGATTTGCCTGCAGAATTCTTTTGAACTTATATTTCCTAACTGCACTTTTAGGCTTTAATTGCGTAGAAATGATATCAGGAATCCATGATAAGTATATCACAGATGAAGACGAAAAAGTTAAAAAGCATAAAAACGGCCTAGGCTTAGCCGAACACTAAGTCATATTTCTTAAATGAAGATCCTTCAAATGAAAAGAGTACAAATTTTAAAAAAAGAACTATTGTTATTTTTTTCTGTGCTGTGTGGCTGTTGTTCGTTCAGTATGAACGGCGAGCAGTTTCGAAGAACAACAACCACAAAGGACAGAGAAAAATAACAATAGTATTAATTTACTGGCGGAAAAAATCTAAGCAATTTAAAAAAATAACTTCATATAAGAATATTTATAAAGATCTTTTAACTAAAAGCAAGCATTCAAAAATAACAGATTGTATGCAATAGGTAGAGCATAAATCTAAAGATAATACAGAAATATACTTAGAGGATGAGGATATCTTGCCAGAAAGGAAAACACCAATGGTTAATAGTGTTTAGTGATTGCTTAATTCATATTAATATGTATTACTTCTTAAGAAAACTTTATGAATATATAATAGCATATATATTATATATCTTTATTGTGAATATATAATAGCAGGTTTTTTATTTCTTGGAAACGAACATTTCCTTTCACTATAGCTTTGTTTCGTTTAGCACGGATTCGCATAACACGGCAATTTTGTTGAACTTAACTCCTACGGGTTACGGGGGTTACCTGTACTTATCTCAATTAGTACTTTAAAGCGCCATTAACTTAGCCTTATTCCGTTTGCAAGCACCCCTCTCAATGACTCTTTAATAAGAAAAGAACATTCTACACAATAGCAAAATTAAATATCAAAATTAAGTAACAAATATTTAAAAATATAATAAATAAGTTCTCCGAAGTTAATTTGCATTAAGTAATTTAAAATAGAATGTGTGAATGCCTCTATTTCTTGTGAATGAAAAATAATTATATATCTTCGAAATTACTTAATCACCCTAGTTGTGGTTATAAATATTAATTAAGTGACGCATTATACTGAAGTTGTTTTTAGTTACTTATTATTATTATTTTCAAAAATTTTTCTTTCGATTTTTCATTCCTATAACTGGAATTGGTACTCACTTGTAGGGTCCAGTATTTCTTTATTAGAGTCAGCGATTAAAATTTGCCTAGTATACGATATGATTTTACAAAATACGATTTCTTTTATAGGATTATTTTCAATATGACATCTATCCTACAAACCCAAAAATGATCAATGCTTTGATATAACTATTTCTAATTTAACGTTACATCAATAAACGTAAGCTAATGTGGTCAAAGAGCAAAAAGACCAATATATACCATTTATTCGCTAAGCTTTTTCATACAGTCTTATTTGTACTTCAATATTAACTTTAAAAATACGTTTTTGAAGTTTTGTAAGTATTTCGAATCTTGTGCGAATATTTTTATTCGCTTTGCTATCTAAAATACAAACATGATTTTAAAGTTTTCGTAGTCAAATTGTTGCAGTTATCGTAGTTATTTTTTATGTTAATACACACTATGCAACACAAGTAAGAAATTTGCGGTTTTGTTTCAGTGTTTCGCAAAATCTACTTTATTTGTTCATTCCCAAACTAATGAAAAAACTTTTTGCAACTTTTCACAATGCAAGACTTCAAAAGAAAAAATAAATATATATACATTTTATTTAAATAGTCAACGATAAAAACTTTCAAGATTGTTGACTGTTTTTATTAGTTAGCATTTTATAATAAAAAAACGTCCCTACTTGTCAGGAAGCATAGCAAAGATAGCTAATGCAATTTGAAAGACAATTGTGCTTTTATATCGTACTACTTGTTATTTTAAAATGTAACTTGCGGTGAACGCAAAATGAATTTACTAAAATTCACCAATTCAAGCATATAAGTTAATGGTAACCGAAATAAAATTTATTTGACTTTTTTTTCCAGCAGCCAAGGTCGAAATAATATGGGAGACAATGGAATTTTATGCACCGAATATCATACAGTTAATTTCGTATGCTTACTTGGGAAATAGAAAGATTCTATTTAAAAAATTTGCTTTTGATTGGTACAAAATTATAACAAACTAAATTTACTTTCATCACATTCCAATAACAAGAGCGGTAAAATGATATAAATGCACTCAAATGGGTTTTTTTGAATACAATAACGTATGGAGCAATAATATTAAGCAGTGTTCAAAAACAAAATATTACACTGTCATAACGTACCGGTTTTGAAATACATAACGCGTGTTTAGCTTGCTTTTAGAGTTTGCGTATGTGTACGTAAACAAAATACCATACACTTTTGATCTTGACTAGTTTTGACACTAAAACAAGGTAAAGTTTTTATGTATGTAAGTTCACTAAAAATGTGCGCTAAAAATTATTAAAAAAATACCGTAAAGAGAATAACGCACACACTAACAACTACGCTAAAGGAAACTAGGCAAACACTAAAAATATTTTAAAGAACTCTACGCAACCACTAAAAGTTCACTACATAAACTGTTAAAGATCAGTAAACATGCATAAAAAGTACACTAAAATACGCTAAACAGTACGTAAGATCAGTACGTTATTTCAGTGTTTGTGTTCATTAACCAGCTGTGGTTATGTACAGTATTTTGTTCGCGTACATATACATAAACGCTAAAAAAATTTTGTGCATTCTCCATTTCTTCGCAAAAATGATGTTTGTCTTCTGATCTCAAAAACTACAGTACAAAGCATTAATGTAAAATTAAAGTTAGAAACAAGGGTTTCTTTGGCGAATGATGGAATCTTCTGAACTGTCTGACAATTATAATCACTACCGTCTTGCAAGTCATCATAAATATCGTTTTCAAACTATTCACATTTATTTTAAAAATGAAAAATAAATTCATCAAACTTATAGAGGTAAAATTGTGCGATGGATGGAGTAAAACTAATTCATAACAAATCCGAAAGACTCCTACATCTAGACAAGTGTAACGTTTGGTAGCGTCTCCATCCCAATGGATCTCTTCCCCATCACGATATTTGCAGGAAATTGAAAGGAGAATTAGCCTCTGGAGGTCTGAGAGCTGACCTGGTATCACGGGAATCATTTGCCCGCAGGACTACGGCCCTGTACTGGTTATTTGTGAGGGTCTTTGGCCAGTGACATGGTGGCTGTGGATGAAAACATAAAGTGGCAAGATCGGTCGGCTTTTTGAACTAAGGAGCTGTTAGAGATGCGACAGCCTGTTGCTTACAAGGGTGATAAGGAGCTTAAATAGTATTCGGCTGTGGAGCAAGCAGCGAGAGCACGACTCCATTTGCTTGCTTTTGAAATTGCTAACTAAGGTGTATTTGCACCTTACAGTGTGTGCCTTAAGGGCACTTGCAGATGCATTGCTTTCACCCAGTGTAAAGACCACCGTCAGATTAGGACGGCCAGCCGTTAATCTGTGTACTATATCATTGGACGTTATTTCTACTAAAATCACGGAAACACGGATAACATTGATTCGGGCAGAATATGGTTTTAATAGCGTATGACAATCGCAAGCAACGACTTATTGAAATATAAGTTTGGCGCTAAATTTAATTTTAAAAAATGGGACCATCAATTTTCACCCAAGGTCTTGCAATTTGACTTATCTTGTTTATGTATATATAGTATACATTTTATGCTTATAATTTTGAATATATTTCCAGTTACTAAAGCGATGCATTATTAACAATTAATTCATTTACATTTACCAGACAATATTAAATTGATATTACTGCAAAATTATTTTCTACTGCGAATGCCCAAAAGCATTTCAAATATATAAATCAACATCAACGACTACTGCTAAAATTTAAAAAATTGCTCTTAATATTAAGTATTATCTTCTTTGTACATCAATTTAATTTGCACAGCCTCAAGGTTATATTTTTCTGTGAACATTTAATTTATTAAGAATATATCTTTTGTTCAGTTCAATATTATGTTAAAATATTAATTAAAACTATCTGATTACATTTCAACAAATGACTATAAATATTTTCGTACATTTACATCCAGCTCAATTTAAATCTGTTTATTTGTTAGCTACAGAGTGAAAAGTAATTATGAAAACGGACATAATTCAGGTTTTTATTTTATGCAATTAAAATGCATGCAGAAGGCTAATTTAATTAAAACAATGTGGACTCAAAAACTGGTACTAAGACGTGTGGGTGGGTGCTTCTGCTAACATCCAGTGGTACGACCACCATCAGATTAAGGCCGCAGCTGACGTTAATCTTATAACGTTCTGTATCCATGTATCAGTTAGCGTAGGAGTATTCTTTAATTTTTGCAACTGCAAATTTTCGCAGCTTTCGATTCTATTTTTAATATCAAAACAGTTGTGTGCAACGCAGTTCCGCGAAGTTTTGTGCAAACATTTTGTTGTTTTTCATGTATCAAGGTGGAGCTTTGTGGTTTCTTTCAATTTCAAAATCAAAGGCACGTCAGGAATAATTGAACGAAAAACACGCATCAATGTCAGAATACGGTGTGGTTCATAACGTCTGCCTGAAGAGAAAGTAAATATAAATGCACATACATTGTGCGCCTTGTTTTAAGTTTTAGAATTTGTGTTTTTGTTGTGTTTATTTTTGTACAGCGTGCCCAATGGGTCCATTGGATTCTGCTGACATGTGTTAGCCATAAAGAACTTACCGGAAACTGTAACTGTCGCAATGCTGTGTAGCCAATTGTACAACTTCTGTTTACTTTAAAAAATAAGAAGCAGCCTACAGTTGCTACCACAGCCCTTTGTACGCTATACTGCTAAGGCCGTCAAACGTTCGAACATTTAAGGACTCTGCTACTTTTAATTCTCAAGCTCTAAGTTCTGTTGAACTACGCAACAAATTAAAAAGTGACTTCGTTAAGAAACTCATTTAACTAATTTGAATATTACGTATTTAAAGTAATTAAATAACTAACTTACGCAACCCTGTATTTTTAATTTCAGGTTTTTTAAACCTGGTTTCTTAATTCCAAAATTTTTTTTTCTACTTTATATATACTCTTAAATTGATTCTTAAGAAGTACTCCTTTTGCAAATATTTTAAGTACGATTTCGCAAAAAAAAATCATTAAATTCACAATAAGATTTTTCTTTTACTATATTTGTAATACATTAACATAATTTTGATTTTTTCACGGCTTCCATTAATTACTTATAAAAAGCGTGTCCGAAAATTTTTATGGTCCTCTGTTTCCTTAAACGATATTAATTACGCCAGCTACAGCAAAACTTCTGTATATACATGCTTCTATATAAAATCTGGTGGTTGTTGCTTTTTTTGTTTTGTATAAATAAATATTTTACACGAAAGATGTAAATGCAGTTTCAGTTAACTTAAAAAGGTTTCATATTTTGTTCAAAAAGTTTGCACAAAATAAAAAAGAATAAATTAATGGCTTGCGGCAATATTAAATGATTACTTAAACAATTAATTCATGTATTTCAAGTTTAATATTCGTTTAAAAGTTTTCAATTTGTAGTTGAAATTGTTTATTTCTTTTAAAACTACAAAGAGGAGTTTACTTTTAAATGACCATTTATTGTGCTCTGTTATTTCCTACTGTATAATAAAACATTCATTTCGATACTGACAACTCAATAATATTACAACATTATTGAAGACGTAGGATAATTTATTGTTATACAAGTTACTATTTTTTAATTAATACGAAGTATTTAAAAGCAAATTGAAATGTTGGAAATATTGACATTTCTCAATTGTATATTGTTATTTATTGCATCTAGACAAATGTAACGTTTGGTGTGGTTTAAACGCTCATGTCAGTGGCACCATTGGGCTTTATTTCTACCCTAATAATTAGGTCATGGTTTTTCGAAAATATGGATGAGATTGATTCGGTCGGGTTATGGTTTCTATATATGCCTATGACGATCGTAAGCATCGGCTTAGTAAAATAAAATTTGCCGCTAAGTTGAATTTGAATAATGGACCTATTAATTTGCTTCCAAAGTCGTGTGACTTGACTCCTGTTTTACATGAATACAATAGATATTTTATGATAATTTCATCGTTTTTAATTAGAAAATATTGACGTTTTTCAATTGCATATATTTATTACATATGTAAACACGTAATTGTATGTTATTAAAATTGTAAATTTCTATTCTATTATTACTTAAATAGTGAAATTTTTGGTATCGGAAATTTTTTTATATTCTAAAATGTCACGAGATGCGTATCAGAAGAGATATGTGATAAGGTTAGCATCAGGACGCGGACGCGAGGCTTTAATCTGACGGTAATCTTACCATTCTGTGCAAACAAAGATGGATACACACTTAGGTGCATACATGCCTTAGTCACAATTTTCGAGTACACAATTGCAGGGTCATGCCCCCACTCCTTGCTGAAGAGTTGGAGACTGTCCTACTTCTAGTCCTGTTGCATGTCCAATCTAGAACTTTCTTTAAAGCCCAAATAAACAACAGCCATCATCTTGCACCTCAGGTTACCTCACCAATAGCCAGAGCAAGGCCGTAGCCCTGGTTCCCGTGATAGCAGTGTGAAAGACCAGACTTCAGGGCTCCTGCTGCTTTTTGCAAACTTTCAATAACGTGGTATTTGTTAAATAAAATAATTACTTTCTGCAATAATCAACGCAATCAATTATCAGTAATTGTTTATAAAATCACATGCTTTGTTTAAATCATTAGGTCAGTAATCCCGTTGGGAAGTCCTTCCGCCAGATATGTTTAATTCCCACTTGATTACCATTTCTAACATTTTTTGAGTTTTTAGTTGCTGCAGAACTATTTCTGCTATTTCTATCAAGAACTTAAGAAATTTCCATAAATTAACACAACTTTTAACGAGAAGACATATGTGTCTTGTTTTTCTCGTAATAATGTTAACCAGGTAATACAAAAGCATGTATATGAGCTAAGATATCAGTCAGTAATTTTCAACAGAATAGAATCTAAAATGATTTTGGATTTTGAAGATAAAGGAGAACTAAGATTTTGTTTGCCATTTTTATGTTTCTCTTTGTGACACCTACTGCTTAATGCCCCAAGCATATGCGCCATAGCAGACTATAAATTGCAATTGGTTTGCTAAAAGCATATAAACGACACACATTTTTTATTTGCATTTTTTTTTTACAAATAATATTCACATATGAAATCAACTATAAATGATTTCAATTATAAAGTTTAAACAAAACTTATGTATTTGTTCATATGTATATATGAAATCTTAGGATAATAAGCAACTTTTCAATTAAGAATGATTGATGTTCACAAGTAGGATGAATCTAAATTCTTAATAAAAACTTAAACAAGTAAATATTTAGATAACATAAAAAAATTGCTTTCATCTGGAAATAGACAAATAAACAAATTAGAAACAAACAAATAAAATTTTTAAAGAAACTAAACTGTATTTTTTTAGTGTTATTTTAATTGCCATATTTTTGCTTCTTTATATTTGTTTTCCTATAAAATTTCAAGCCATAATAAGCCTTTCATGTGTTTTTCATATAAAACTTTGTTAGTTAAACAATTTTGTTTGTTTTAAATATAAAAAAAATAAAAAAAAAGAGACAAGTACACATATTTTTATTTGCTTTATTTTTGTTTAATTATTTGTTTTATATTTACCACAAAATACTCTTGATTTCCCCATTTCACTTTAGTATTTAGAATCAATTTTTTAGTAAATAGTATCAGAGCGTAAAATAGAGAAAAAAGAAAGCTACCCCGGATTAAAAAACTTATTGTCAACACAAACAATAAAATTGTAGAACGTAAAATGGAAATTATTCTAATTAGAAAATATTTATTTATAAAATGTCAGTTATATTTTTATTGAGAAAACAAAAAAAGAGAAAAAAACCATCCCAGGGAAAAATAAAATATAGAAAAATATAAAAAATTTTTCCATTCAGTATGCGCCAAAAATTCAATACTCGAACCGAAGCATACATAATTTTGTACCAATGCATTTTCAATAATTTTATACTGTATTGAGTTTAATATATTTTATAAGCATATTGCTCTTTCGTTAAATGTTAATGCTGTTAAAATTTAAGTTTTATGTACAATTACTATTGACTATTTTAATGTCTGTAGGGATCTTGAAGCCATAGAAAAAAATAAATAAAATTAAAATATTATGTATATTAATTTATTTATATCGTTAAGAAAAACTTATAGTGCTTTTGCCTCTCTTTTTTAAAAATAATCTTTTAATTGAAAAATATCTAAAGATGTCAATAACAAAAAACTTTTCGATTATCACCTTAAATTTTGGTGCAGGGCACATTGACAAAATTCGCTTAAGTTGTGATGTTTTCGGCTGATGTTTTAAAGTAATTGTAAAAATGCACCATAGTCGCCAACAAAACAAAACGACTTTGTAGTTACATTAAAATTCGAAGGCTGTTATTGAAACTTGTTAAAATAAAGTTTTTTAATAAATTCAGAAAAGTAAATTTAAGGTAAAAAGAAATATAACCGCTACTTCGCCAGTATTAATGAACATACGATCTGAACTTTCCTGAAGAGAATTTTACAATATTTTCCAAATTCTACTTTGGGTTTATATTGCAAAATATCCCTCATATTATTATAGTAGGTTCCATTGTAAAAACTGCACATAAACATTTTTCTACTTGATATGTGCGTATATTCTCCGACGGGGTTTAATTTATTTGGGTATGATTTTACGTCAACTCGTGTCAAATTTTGTTTGTGAACAAATCGGTTTCGATCATTTGCTATCTTCAGTGTACAAATGGCCGAAACCGCTTTGTTAACAAACCAAATTTTACGCGGGTTGACAAAGTCATACCCAAATTTTTTTACTTCATTTCGATTAAAGCTAATTATACATTATAAATTGCAACTGCTTCAGTTAATATGATTACATGAACCTAAATTAAAGCTAATGATTTTTTTATTTTCTTATAATTTTTTGTTGAGGAGGCAGATAGCTTTATTTTAACATTTATTCTTATATATGTTACTATTAGTAGAGTTCACACTATCTGCCAGTTGCGTTTCAAAAGATAAGTCTATACGCGTCTCTGTGGAATAACCCAAAGCTACTACGGTTCCACAAACGACCGGATGAATTGAAATTGTAGCGATATCAATAGAATTATGTTTGCAACTTTTATAAACGAAATCTCTAAAATTAAAATTTTCCTTATGTTTGACTTCAATTAGGAAGTTATAATTTTTGGTATAAAACTTTAAGAAAAAATAAACAGGCATCAGAATTTGTTAGCTTCATGCCCTGAGTCGTACAATTAAATTTAATTTTTACAATCCAAATGACGGTTGTATAACAACTTAATTAAAATTGCTATATTCTACATGTGTTTATCTTTATGAAATTCAATATTCTAAACTAATTACAATATCAATCCTTCTACCCAAAATGTGTTTGCTAAATATCTTTGTGGCTGAGTAAATGTATGGACGGATGACTTTGAACATAATTTTGTAAATGAAAACGCATACATTTGCAATTTAAATTAACAGCTACACTATTTGCGAAATAAAATCAACACAAACGCAAACCATAAGATACAGATAAATATTAAATTATGAGCTTGTTATTGTATTTTCTGCCCTACAAATGGGTTATAACGTACGACGCTAGCATACCAAACCTAACTTCTTTTTGCTGGCAGTTTATATAGTTGAAAAGTTATACGAGAGGCCCTCATATATTTTCATAAATTATAAGAGTGTAAAAAATATATATCCTTGCTGTATTACTCGTCCAGGTTTTCTGAATATGAATGATAAATTATTAATTATTTTACTGAGCTTTACGAAACTTTAAGAAAAAACTCTTTAAAAGTGCAGCTATTGGCACAATCTTTTCCATTTTTTAGGGGTTTCCTACACAAGGTGTAAAATCAAGACTCTGTTGCTTTCGTTGTAATATCTATCCGTCTATGGAACTGTAGTAGGTAGTCCATGATATTCTTAAAAATATTGTTCTTTTGCAAATGTGATAGGCACAACAAGTAGAGTATATAAGACAGCATTAGTGTGTATCTCAATAGTGGCGTGAATTTACCGTAAGTGGCTGCGATAGATGGAATCTTTAGGTTAAAGTTTTTAGTTTCTTATAAGAACAAATAGAGATAATTTTAAGCGAAACTATAATATAAAAGCTGTTCCTATAGTGGCGTGTCTTGAAGATATATTGAATTAATTAATTAGCATTTAGACGTAATATGTAAAAATATCTCGGCTAAAAAAAATAAGTGTTAACAATTAATTATTGGTGGTAAAACTTCTTTTTATGGCCATTTATATTGGCGGCATAGCTCCAATTGTCAGGAAACCTTTGAATACATGTTTATTGTATTTATAAATTTTTGGTCAATAGAGATGTAGACGAAAAATCAATGAACAAAAGTATAAAAGCTCCAACGAATTAGGAATAATTAATAGATTTCTACAATATGTCTAAATATATGTATAAATTAAAGGTGCTTTATATTTCTAGAAACATAAGGATGATTAAATAAATTGAAAAAAAGTGAAAGACGATATTCCGATTGGTAACTTAATGTAGGCTGAGAATGTAATTTTAAACATAGTTTGCATTAGTAGTTCAATATAAAAGCAAGTAGAAAAAATTAAATGTATTTAAATTTACTTAAATTTCCAATTAAACTATTTAGCAAATATATATATGCAATTTTTATCAGGCCCAGGTTCGTGTTTTCAATTATTATGATTTGTTTTTATTTTGTAGTAATTTCTCAAAAAAACAAGAAAAGTTAATTTTAAAATAAGTTATACTTTAACTTTATACTTTATTTAGGGTATTGTATAGCTAAACTTAACTTACTGAATCTTTTGTATATTTCGGGTAACTGTAAATGCATTTTGCATACCAAAAACTGATTTTGTATTTCTATTTATTGTTTTTGCAGTTGTTAGCTGTTCTTTACCTCATTTCATGCATAAAGGCGTAAATATGGCATTCTGTTTCTCTCTAGCTATAAATGGATACAAAAGGTGTCAATATAATTAATGCAAGATTTGAATTTGAATACAGTTAACTGAGTGAAACCTTACACTCATAAAGCATTTCAATTTCCTATAGAATTTTCCATTACCTGTAGTTGGTATTTAAGAGAATTTCCTGGTCGTATCCTTTTCCCCATTTCGAAGATCTCTTTTGATATATAGAGTACTTAACATAATGAAGTGATATAACAAATTAATAACATTAATTCGGCTTAAAGCGCGTAATACCTTTGTTCTTGCTTTGCAATCATCACCATCCACTGTTTGGAAGAAAAGCATGATAGAATAAAAGAATAAACTGCATTCTTTTCTGAATATACCTTATAAATTGCAGTGCTACTGGAAAGTTAGTTATAATATAATAAAATCATAAAACAATTAATGATAAATAGGGAAATAATATCTAAAATATTAAGAACTAAGATAAATAACAAAATTGTTAATGCAAAGATATAAAAATACAAATACAAAGATAGCTCGATTTACGATAGATTTGTTGCAAATTGCGTGGTAACAAACATAACTATAATCAATCAAAATGTGTGCAAAGTGATTTTGATGGTTAAATTATAAAAATAATACCTCACGTTTGGTTTTCTTCAAGATACAAATTAAATAAAATTAGTATTCATAATTTACGTAGCTCTTTTTAAAACAAATAAAAGTTGTCATGTTTCTGAATATAATATGTTAAAGACTTCGAAAGATGAAAAAAATATGCGTAAGTATATTAAAATATACAAAATATACCAAAATGTACTAAAATATATTATAATACACTAAAATAAAATAAAATATACTAAAACACATTAAATTATACTAAAATATACTTAAATGCACTATAGTATATTAAATTATACTAAAATATATTAAAATATATTTAAATTTACTAAAATATATTAAAATATACTAAAATACATTAAATTATACTAAAACATACTGAAATGTACTACAATACATTAAATTATACTAAAATATAATAAAATATATTTAAATTTACTAAAATATACTTAAATATACCAACGTATATGAAAATGTACTAAAATATACCAAAATCAAAATGTATTAAAATATATGAAAATCTACTAAAACTTACTAAAATATATTAAAATATACTAAAATATATGTTAAAGTATATTAGAATATTCTAAAATATACTACCATATACTAAAACGTACTACAATATACTAAGATATTTATTTGTATTTCCTCTGGATTAAATTTCTGCCACGTAGGGATTTTTTAAATCACAACACATAAATATGACGGTTGTTGAGAAACTACGAATCTGTGCAAGAAAATTGGGCACCTGCTTTTTAAGAGATATTCGAATGTCATTCAAGGATCTCCTATTTAAAGTATGATAGCGAGCAATATTGTTGTTTACCACTGTTAATTTGCGTCGATCCGTACTGTCACAATAAGTATAAATTTCATAGTCCTAAAGGAGCGAAGAGATCAGGTAAACTTTGGCCAATAGCATGCGTACAGCAAAGGAAGCTTTCTATTAACTCTGCCAGCATTGTATGTATGCATGTTAATCAGTTTAATGTATACGCTAAATTAAATAGTTCATCTAGTTTAAGGAATTAAATTGTGAATTCTTTGTAATTAGAAAAGGATTAAATGTGTTAAAGAAGTTACGATTTTAGTGTTGGTAATTTTGGAAATAAAATGTTTAAGGTTTCAAAATCAACGCAACGCTTTCGGGAACAAAGTATTTGGTGGCAGTGTCTTTCCCTTCCCCTTTATTATCTTTCATATATTCAAGCATTTAAGGAGGAAATGAAAGGAAATCACCCTGAAGGAATGTACTTATTAAAATAAAACCGTGTAATATCTCATTTTTACTTAATTTTTTATTTAAATCTTAATCAATCTTCGCCTTTTAAATAATTAAAACCTTGCGTCAATATAAGCTTACTCTTTATATTAATTTTTCTGCCAATTCGTACACGTGTTATATTGAACTGCCTGTCTGGTTGCCAGCCCGTTTGCTTACTTGTGTAGTAAGCAATTGATATCAAGTTACTATTAAGAAAACGTTCTCACATCTACAACATTTTCATACTAAACGAGCCTATGGAAAGAGTTAACAGCAACCAAACTGAAACATAAAATTATTAACGAAAAATACAAAAAAAAAATTGTAATATAATATTCGTATGCATATTAGATGTGAATGGTTTTTTTATTTGAAATAATTTTAACTTTTTAAATTATTGAGATACTAAAACTGTTATTTAATTTAATGACTATTTAAAATTTCATTTTTATATTATTATACTTGTGTAAATTTTTTCTAACACCTTAAGGCCTAAAGTGATTTCAGGATATAGCGAACAAGCAAGTTTTGCATTAATTAAAGAGTTTTTTTAATAATACAATGATTTCTAACAATTATTTAAGTTAGTAAAAAATTTTCTTTGTCTAAATGGCAGCTAACTGCTAAAAATGTAAGCATAAATTCATATTTCGAATAGAGGAAATTTTTATATAAAATTAAATTTAACATTATGTGTTTTTGCGATTTCTTTGTAAATCATGATAGTGTGTGTGTGTGAAACTGTAAAACTTCATTATGGAACAACTTATTTACCGTATTTTAAGATTATCGAAAACTATAATTTAAATCATATTCAAATACAAATTATATCATTTCATTTGTTGAACTATAAAGGGGTCAGGGAATGATAAATATATTGAAAGGCATAAAATCAATTTCCGTCATCCGTGTGAAGCAAAGTTATTAATAAGATTGGGAAATTAATAAAACTAATAAAACCTGATTGATTAAATTCTACGTTTAACTTGAAATCATGAAGAACTTGAACAACTGTGCTATATTAGATATATTTATAACCACTTTATTTGATATCATTTTAGAACGAAACCAAAGAAGTTTCTCTGTCTGTGGCTTAATATCTAATCTTGATGCAGATCGCAGAAAATACGAATTTCTCAGCTAAACAATGGTGCATTCTATGTTAGCAAGGGAATCTGTGTTTTATGGAATATCCATACAGGAGCTACATGTAATGGAAAAGCTGTGGCAAATACTTGTGAAGTAAGTTTACACTATTGTGAGTATAAATTGGATTAAAAACATAAGGTGACTGATGAGAAATTTAGTTGAGTTTCTTTAGGTTTCAACTGTTGCTTAACTTTAAATTGATGCTTATACCTAAAGTGCTTTCACTGCTACTATGTATCTTTATGTTAACATTCTAACACTTTTCTAACAATATTTTTAAAATGAAGTTGATTATACTTTAGCTATAAGTTTAACATCTAACATCTCTTCAAGGTCTAACTATCAACCACATTAGTTCGATTTTAACATAGTCTTATTAACTTTTTCACTTAAATGTTTAAAAAATCAACAAAATTTATAATTTTAAAAACTGACGAAACAAATTATGTTCATATCTGTGAAACTGTTTAAGACGCTCTGAGTATGAAAACTTTGAACATTAGGCAATTTTCACCTTAACATCTTTATTTTTGTTGATTCTATATTTTAACTTAAGCAAAATACTTAAATTATTTAAAATGTATATGCCACTACAACATATCTCGTTCAAAAACTGGAGCGAAAAGAGAAATTTAAAGTTAAAAGGAAATAAAAATAAAAAGGATGCTTCTGCATTATTGGGTAAAAATATGCAGTTGAAGATTACATAACGAAAAAATTCTGATTAATGTAACAATAAGAAACTTCATTTAAACATAATAAGAAATATTTAAATAGCAGTAGCAGACACTTTAAATATGCAAGCTATTTTATTATTAGTAATTTTGCAATTACAAATCAACTAAAAAGAGGTATAATTTATAAAATACGCTTTTAAAATCAGTCACAATTCGTGTTGAATAATACAAATTTTTCATAGACTTAATTACGATCTAATGTATTGCTGTTATTTTCACACCAAATTAAAATGGTTCTGGTTTTTTATTACTACTAATTTCAATTAATTTTGAAGTTTTAAAGTTGCATACGGTTTATGCTTTCACTCTAAAGCTATAAATTGTTAATTTTTATCTCCTACTTTTAACCCATTAATTTTTTTTTAGCACACCACATGTGGATCAATGTGCAAACTTAATACATTTTAAAACAATTTTTATATACCTGTTTGTAGTTGCTCAATAAAATCTACTATTTTATGTTTATATGGTGTTAGAAAACTCTTTGAATAAACGTCTTTTAATTATTTTCTATAAGCAAAACAAGTTATAACGCAGATTCTGGTGTGAATTAAAAATGATGTTATTAGCAAATTATTATATAAAGAGATGGATTTTTATAAGCACGAAAATCAATGTATTTTGTAATACCAAAAACCAAAAATAAAAGTTGTTGAAGATTTTAATAAGAGATGCCATATAAGAAGTCCGCAATCCTGGGCTGCTTCGGGATTTAAAGCCAATTTAAAATTTTAAATATTGTTTTATTACTATTTAAATAGCATTTATACTAAATCAAGATAACATTGTTTATTCACAAAAAAATTACTTCTTAAAATACGCCCCTAACATATACATCAGGATCTTATATTAACATTTTTATTAGGCAATATATTTTTAAATTTGTATAGATTTTTCTGAAACCACTTTTAATAATTAATAAAAAAATATTTAATTTATTTGATTATAAAAAAGGAGTGAAATCACAGATCATAGATATAAGTTCATGCATACTCACATACTTTCCTAAATTATGGAAAAATTGAAAAAAAAAACTAGGCAAACCTATTGACAGTCCAGAACCCTTTATATCCATAATTTCTTTCACCACTTTAAGCAAAATACGCGAAAAAGTTATTAAAAAGAAAATTATTGAATTTATAGACTCACAAAACATTTTACCCTCCTAACAATTTGGTTTCCATAGAGAGCACAATTCTACTTTCTACCCCTTAACAGAATAAAAAACATCGTAAACTCTAATTTCCTCCATGGAAAATCAACAGGATTGGTGCTGCTGGGTATTAAAATCGCTTTCGACTCCGTTTGGTATAATTGACTAATATATTAAATGATAAGATTAAGTTTTCCTGCTAATTACCGTCTCTATTGGCTTATCTAGTTTTTCGGAACAAGAAATATTAGCTGGCAGGTTGGGTATATATACATATATATTCTTTTCGTTTATCCTGATGATGCTAACCAATGGTTTGGGGAAATATTGAAAAATAATAAAAAATAAAGTTTTAAAAATTATTTTATTTTGTTTTAGAAAGCAAAGTTCTTGTTGAAAAAAATCTTTATATTCAGATGTGTTGTTAGCAGAACCTAATGCGATGCGTTGTTCCTATCTATTCAACCTGAGTTTTTGTACGCTAAACTTTCACTATTTAGTTTAACGACTTTAATAGCGGACTCTGTGGTGAATGAAATTAAAAGTTACTGCAGTAGAAGTTGTAAATAACACTGAATATTGGAAAAGATTTTCTAAAAATTGTAACTTTAAATTCACCTACTGTAGCTTAGAAAATATCATAGCTAGAGCCTTATTCATAGTTTGGTAAATAACTGGTTTTATCGGAAAGAAGTTTTGGTTGGAACTGTAATTATCATGTAAAATCTGCTGGTGATTTAGAAGGATACCGGATATAAGTAGTTACACAACTTAAAAATATGATTTTTAAATATAAACTTTTTGACATATAAAATTCAATTTAATTATTTTCTTCTGTTACAGAAACCATAAATATTTTTTAACTGGACTAATTAATTTTTTCTATTGTTGTTCGGAATACTTTTGTTTAACAATTCGCTATTTCTCTAACAATAGCAGGAAATAATTTAAGACAACAGCCGACACAAAATGAAGAATTATCATTATTGCCACATATTTTTTGTATTCACAGGATGAATAAAGACGTAAATGTGTATTCTTGACTTTGTGTGATAGCTTTTAATATTACATACTGAACATACGAGTGCATACATAACCTGCATGTAGGTTGATTTTTTAATGGAATTGTGAATTTTCCTAAATAAAAGTGAAAAATAAAAATGAAACTGAAATTTTTTCCTCTGTCTAGACAGGTAAAAATATAAAACGAATGAATTGAAACAATATTCAGGTTGCGGAAATTACTTGATTTATGTTACTCCTATATATGTACATACATGTATACGAGCAAGGAAATACTGTACAGGTTAAACAATTTAGCACAGTTTAACAGTTAAAAGGAATTGTTTTGCTGCTATGATAGAAAATCGAATTTATAATGTCATAATTTTTAATTGCTGTGGAGAATAAGGTAATTTTAATACAAAAATAATTTTTTTTTGTAAAATATGCAAAAGCTATAAAATGTGGATACAGTTAATTATTGTGTTGAACAAAAATTGTTTAAAGTTAATTTTGTATTAAAATCAGATTTTTTGCCAAAATTTAATCAAAGTCGAAAGCTTTTGAATTCCTGATACATTTTAAAAATTGAACGAGCCTTCGTAGATAAGACAACTGTCGGATAATTTTAAATGTTTTTATATTTCATTTCTTTAACAAAACAAATTATTCTCATACTAAAAACACACAATATTCGGCTTAAATAATTTTATTTTTATTAGTGTATTGTTATTTTCTTTTTAAGTTACGCTAAATGATTTGATTGTTAACTTTTTCGTTAATATCTCTTTGGAATATTCTTCAATGCCCGATTAAACCACAGTCACCACATTGCTTCCCGAGGGGCCTTACCAATAACCTAAATAGGGCCGTCGAGGGTCCTGTGTCTCTTCCGGTTTCGGGCTCCTACTAGCTCAGGCGGTCGGTACCGCATTTTACCCCCAAAGAAACATATAAAGATGGGAAAGAGATCCTTCAAGACTGTGTGCCCCGTGGGGGATATTAATTTAATAATAGAATATCTAAAAAAAATGTAAGGAAAAATTCCGCCGTTTTTCTCATGTGAATAGCTATTACACTCTATAAAATTAATTATTGTTAACGTTGAATTTATCACCTATTTCATTATTCTAAAATGCACAACCATTCAATAGCATTAGGTGCCCCTATAGGCCAGTAGGTGGTGCACTAGCTTGTAAGTATAGGGGTTGTGGGTTCGATTCCCAACGAAGACCTTTGTTTTTTTTTCACTACAAAAATAAAAATTGACTATCGGTGGGGCTGCTCAGCGATGAAGGCATACTCACTGGTCGCTGTGCTGTCTTATATACGGCAGTTAATTTCTGACTATCCTTCTATTTTTAACACCTGTTTCATCTATTCTCTATCCTTTTCCTAAAGAATGTAGCACGGTATTTGACTAAATAGCCATTGTTGCCTGAAGTGCTACTTCTCTTTATAAAAAAAAATTATACTTATACAAACTGATGAATTTTGATTGGAACACGAAATTTAGAAGGCTAAAATTATGTCACGCCTTATGTATTAATTTAGCTATTCGAAAGAAATAGCATGACCCTTCAAGACACTTCTATGTAGAGTTTTTTGAAGTCATGAGTCTATATAAACATATCGGGATATTAATAAAAAATGCTTCTGACATGGCTTTATTCAAATTAATGAAAACAAAGTTGGCAAGACATAAAATTAGCATAATCCAAAAGCAGATCCAAGGATTTCAATAAAAAAATAAATTTCTTTGCACGTTGGGATTATAAGACAAGAGAAAGCACAATGAGTTTTCATTTTCTTTAATTTAATGTCACATCAAGTTTTATAATTTTTGGCTATGATTCAAGATTTTTATTGTTTTTTAAATATATAACAAATATACTTAAAAAATTTTAAGCTAATTTGCTTTCTGAACACGTCTTTATATAACTGATTTTAATAAACTAATGCTTAGAACAAATCATCTGAAAATTGTTAGATACAAGTGGAATGTTTGTTGTATCATTTTCAAATAGACAGACTTAAAATGTATTCTTTGGCGACACTCCGTGAAAACGATATAATTTTAGTTACCGTTTCTTGTTAGTCATGAAGGCTAACTAATGTCTTCAATAAAACTATTAGTACAAAGATAAAAGCATTTTGCACACGTTACACAAAATTAAATTCGTTTGCGGTTATGTTGTACGGGCTAAGATTATGCAGGGTTTCATTCAAAAGCACACTACGCTAAAATACAAATCAAGTTTATATTTGTCTATCTAGTTACACTTCAGTTGCTTTTAATATACTGTATTTTATGGCTAAAATAATGGCGCTATTCATAATCTAATATTATACACGTGTCCTTATATAGTGCTCTGAATGTCGGCTGCTTTCAAAGATATGCTCATGCTGTGGCCAGCCGGGTGGTTGGCTGATGAAATAAAATGATTTTATGTATTGTTTTTTATATGGCCTTATTTTCCTTGTTTAACTGTGGCTGTAGCCTTGGTATTATAATTTTGTTGTCCTTTTCATAAACAAGTAAAAAATAATATTGCAAAATTTTCTATGGCGTGAAGTTGTAGGCATCTTGTGTTTGCTGTTTAAATATTTGAAAGAGTTTCTTGTTCAATCGAGTAGAAATTGAGAAATAAATCAAATAAAATTTCACATAAATAAAGCAGTAAATGTGACAACTAATTGGAAGCACCCCGTATTTGCTTCTGTTATTTAGCATTTGTTAGTAATGAGTGATATTATATGTAGAAAAGAAACGACAATAAATCTTTCATATCTAAAAGGATTAAAGGCAAGATAGGTAAAAAATCTTTCTTGACTTTTGTCAATGTTGCAACAATGTCCCGTCTGTTCAAATTTTTTTATATATTTAATAGTCTAAAACACATTTTGGCAAATAACACCATAACTCGCACACCACTACGGCTATCAACCAACTAACAGAAGAAAAATTGTAAGCATCGACACAAAGAGGGATCATCGTAACCACGAAATATCAAAAAAATTTATGTTTTAGACAACATAAAAGAGTACTTAAACTTTAACAAGAAATACACGAGAGATCACTAATAGCAACATGCTCCTGTTTTCTTCAATGTATATCAGGCGTATATTTCCTTGTTCCTACATATTTTCCCATTCTGTTAGTATAAAAGAATGATTGAATACACTACAATAAAAAGCATATTAATTGAATTTGCAAAGGCATAAAAATTTTCATGGAGTCAAACATAGCGAAAAGAAAAAATAAAAAATATTGTTACGTTTATTCGTTTAAACATAAGTTGTATAATATTCCGTTCTTTTATTGAAAATAACATCACAACACTGTAGAATTTTTAAATCAAATTACACGATTTATTCACTTTAAATAAACCTAAAATTAACAGGATGGTAACTCCACCACAGTAACGACTAACAGATGCTTTATTATTTTGTTTTATTTACTCCATGACGCATCAACTTGCATTAAACTCATTTATCCACGAGGTGTGATTAGATATATATTTTAAGCGGTTCTCGCATATACAAGAATATTCTACATCATCCCATATTATTGTTGTTATCATCATTCAGTATAGGTGCCTGTCTGGCTATGTGTTTTGTTTTTGTTCGGTTAGTTGTTTTCGTTTTTATGCGTGTTGTTGTTGCCTTATGTGTATAAGATTTCTTACAAATATGCACAGTGTGTAAAAGACGCAATAGGTCATTTCGTTTAATATTTTACTGATAATTATTTTCTTTTAAAATTTAAACAAACATCTTTGTAACAACATGTTTTAGGAAAAGAAAAGAAACAAACACTAAACTATTAAATGCAGGTTGGTGAGTAAGTTCGCTGTATTAAAGTGCGCTGTATAAAAGCTTAATTTATTCTTTATGAAATCAAAAGTTTGAGATCGTTTAATTAATTAAAAGTTAGGAAATTATTACACATGGTAAAGCGACAGTCTCCAACTAGGAATAACAATGCTTATTAAGTCGACTGTATTTGTTATATAAATATGAAAGTTTCAATGCTTATAAGTAGCTATTAAGAAATAAGTAAATATTTATTTTCTTGCCTTCTAATTTATTCTGATTAAACATTTTTATATGATTAATATAATATTTGTCTAAATTAAGCTTTAAATATTGTCTGATAAGCAGATTGTAGACGAAGGAAAATAATATCGATCTAAAACTAAATGCATAACTTTTCTGTGATCATTTTAAATTATCTCACAAAAACTTAAAATTATAAACAAACAATTTTCAAACAAACAATGTGCATTTTATGTGCCTTTAAAAACTTCTGTCAATATATCTTCCTTTTAATGTGGATCTAAAACTGTACACAGCATTCAATAACGGAACATAATTTTCTTATCTTTATCTGTATTGATTTTAGTTTAGCTGTATCCGCAAAGATCAACAAAAACTTTTTCATTTATATTTTTATTGCTGTTTTTATTTTTCACATCCGACGCATCAATTTACTTGTTACAATCATTTTAACAATTGCTTATGACACTTTAGTTAAATCCCTAAAAAAATTTAGCTGAAGCAACAGAATAAAAATATGTTTTCGTTATAAAAATGTCAAAAGTTTGTGGTATTTTATTGTTATTTTTAACACTTTTAATGCAGTCTGTGTTTTAGTTTTACGTTGTAGTTTATTCTTTATTATATTGATAAAAACCTGAAAAGAAATTATTTAAGAATTTGTTTCATATAAATATCAATCTTGCTAACTTTAGAAGTAAATAAATTTATGTAAATCGAAATTTTATTTCTAAGATGATTTAGCAAGCCAAATATTTACTTCCTTTAAGAAATAAGTAAAGTTTTTCAATAAGAAGTTTCTTTTCTAAAACAAAATAAAACAAAAATTTATATTAAGATGATTAAAGAAAGAAAAGTTCATCAATTATGAATCAAAAATAATCAAAAACGATATCTGGCAAATGTCCACCACGACCACGCTGACAGATGTCGACTCTTTCTTTCTTAAATATGTTTAATCACTTTTTGGCATAATGGTGGTCCTACTTCATTAATCACATGACGGATTTTGAGTTTTAAGGCTAAAATCCTTTCGATTGGCTCCGTGTTAACTCTGTCCTTAATATAGCTCCACAAAAAATAATCCAGTGGTGTTAAATTACACGATCTGGCTAGCCACTTAACTGTTAATTGTCGTGAAATTATGCGATGGCGAATTGTTTTTGCAATAAACTGATCGTTTCGTTGGCTGTGTGTCATGTGGCACTGTCCTGTTGAAATTGCATGTCAGTAATATCCATGTCGTCAATAATTAACATAGCGCAATCAATTAGCCGTTACCGCCTCATCTTCGAAAAAAAAACGGCCCTATTACGCCTTTAGACCACATAGCGCACTATATAGTGACACGTTTAGCATACAAAGATTTCTCAATAATTGCTGTAGAATTTGTAGAAGTTTAAATGCAGCAATTTTGCTTGTTGGCACACCCTTACAAGTGAATATGGGCTTCGTCTGACAAAATGATGTTTTCAGAAAACCGAGCCGGTTGTATCCGAATGAATTAAGCGAATCTTCGGCGATGTGAATGGTAGGTCGGCTTCAAATCCTGCTTCAGGTAAATCTTTTAAGACTTAAAGGGCAAATTCTTTCCTAAAATTCACCATGTGGTGGTTTTGGATAACCCCAGTTGTTAAGAACGTTGAGGAATTGACAAAATTGTATCTGCTTCTACACTGTGGCTCATGTCTGCAATGTCTTCAGTGAAGCAACCTGGTTAAACACGTGTTAGTGTTCGTGCATTTTGCATCGTGCCTATCGACACAAATATAACGACCAAATTCTTAATAGCGGCCTCAGAAGATCGATTATGTTATCCAATAATATCAAGAATTTTACGAAATGTAACTTTTAAAAGGACCACTATTTTCGTAGTGGATTTTAATTATTTTAATGCGATTTTGTATTCATTGTCAATGCATCTACTACTACGATAAAAAACTAAAGGTCAAAACTATCATGTTGTTGGTGTCGCCACAATTGAAAAACAAACTTTTTGCTGAAAACCCAATAAATAATAAATATTGATAAATTTAGATTTAAATTAATTTATATAAATCAAACCTACTTTCTAATCTCTAAGATTGATTTAGCAAGTAAACTGATAACTTCCGTTAAGAAATAAATAAATATTTTCTACAAATTTCATATGTGGCCAATATTGCAGGTTGGTCATAGAATTTTATACTTTTCTTTGGGATCCAGTTTACAAAGTTCATGGTAATAGCCAGAAATCGGCGCAAAAGAAATTTTTGTTATTTTGTCTGCGTGAATGGCATGACTTCATTCTACCATTCTACACTTGCTCTAATAAAGCTGCCAACTCTAAATGGCCAAAGAATAATGTTAAAAGTCACCTATATTTCAAATATTTGATTAGCAAAATTATAACGTTCCATTTCGCCCAACGCGCTAGTTTAATCCATTGGTAATTAAAGTATTCAGAACAAATTATTCTAACTCCGACCCGTTTCTTAGTTTAATAAATTTTAAAAGGTTTAAATGTTATTTTTAAATGTTATATGATTTTATACTTGAATAATTTAAATTAAGTTTTATGTGCTATTATTATTTACTATTGCAATGTCTGTAGGAATATTGAATCCATAAACTAAATATCGAAACATAATTAAAAAAATAGATTTTAAATAAATCAGTATACTAAACCTTTTTACGTTGATATCATTCTTCCTCTTTACGCTAGTGATTATTTCAAATATTGGAGAATATTTATTGGGAAAATAAGCATGTATTAGGCATAACTTTTGATAAATTACTTTAGTTTCTAATCTTATTTTCGTCATCGAATTGATGAGCATCTTTAAACAAAACAAGGAATTTCAATAGGAAACCATACAATTAAAGGAAATTAAGAAACACAAGTCGTGGCAAACGTCCAGCTAACATAAAAGCAGGATGATTAAAGATTAGCAACAAAAACATTAAAAAACAACTTTCATAAAAATAATACCGTTCAATAGAAATTTTACGTAAACCCACACCCTCGACTTTCCATCCATTGTGGACAAAATAAAAGGAAACAAATACAACACACCCTCTAAATTTAAACACAAAGGAAAAGCAACTAAAAGTTTACCAAAAAAATAAAATGAAAAAGTATTTACAGTTTAAACCTAATAACGGATATTCTGTAGGTAGATATATAAAAAATGATCCGTTTCCGTCTATATGAACTGTGTTAATATTTCTCTCGTGATTTACATTTAACATAGTGGCAGCTAAATCTTAACTGCAATACGAGTTTTGACACGCTCATCTTTTCAATGAATTTTTCTTTCACTCTATTAAAATAAACATCCACTTCAACTAATTTGGTAGAATGTTCTTCAGTTCAGTTATAAAAATTTGTTCAGTTCAGAAATAAAATGATGCTGAAGCTACATTACATCAGCACGCTTAGAACGCGTGACATGAAAGATGATGCAACTTCAGCTAAATTATACTTATTATAGCAGTACGTGCAACATAAAACAGTTGTACACTATTTTGCCTCTATTTACATTTTTTCTTAATTAGAGTAAACGAAAATTTAAAAATTGACAAACATTTAAGACATGTTTTAAAATTTTTCTTTACATAAGATTATTGGGTTTGAAAAATATTAGCTGAATTTAACGCAGAGCAGTATTCGATGTTAAGAAAAAGTATATTTTGCTTTCTAAATGTCTTAATTTTGAAAAGTTTGTGTAAGGCAACTTTATTGCCCAACTATTTTTCGAATGAAGCCTTTAAGAAAAACCTAATGGGGTTTACGAAGCTAAAAGTATTTGCCTAAAAGCTTTACCAAAAAATAGGAGCCGTTCCTTTTCAATTTAAGGAATCTAAGACTATTTTTGTAAAAAAGCTGACAAACCAGTCAACAGTGTTCTCTAATAAAAATTTTGCTACTCAAAATTATTTCATCCACGAATAATAATAAGGAATCTTCATTTTATTCGTTAGTATAGTCTTGTTAGTATGAAGTGTGTTCAATATAAAATGTGAGTTTTTACATATTGCAAAATAATGTATTTATTCAATAATTTTTCTTTTATCCCCTTCAAGAATTTCCCCTTAAAAATAATACACTAGTTCCGGTGATTTTGTCAGCTTCTGCTGTCTCTAAGCGATTTATTTTTTATATCTGTAATTTTCGCAAAACGCTATCCTTTCGATGGGTCCCTTTACTTTTGGAAGGAAGGTAGGAGGCCAAAAAGTCACGAAAAACCATTGATGAGTGAGCAGGTACATTTTCTCTATGCAAAAGTCATAAAAATTCCGGAGAATTCACAGGCTGAGCATAGCTTCAAGATAATATTAACCGTACTATTATGTGGCTAGAACTTATCCTGCAAGGTAACTGAAGAAAACAGTGAGAGAACCCTAATATTTGATTGAACTTGTCGTAATGTTATTCGACTTTTTTTTAGCTAAATACTAAGGCTCTTTATATCGGAATTTTCAACAAAGAGTTTGTTATAATATTGCCATTTTCCGTCCTAACTGGCTGCGAATGCATCATTCTCAAGCCGCGTTTTAGTTTGTACTGGTGAGTCAGTGTTGGCGTTCAGGCAGTTCTGTTATTAGGTTCGTATATATTCAGGTAAGCAGAATGTTCTTCCATTGTGACAACAATAACAAAATGATAATTAGGCATATAGTTTTTTGACGTATACCTAGTGGATGCATTGGCGATTGGTACAATTTCGCAAGAAAATCGCATTAAAATAATTAAAATCCACTATGGAAATGGTGGTTTTGTTAATGTTACATTTCTTAAAATTCGTGATATTTTCGAAAAACATAATTAGTTAAGTAGCCCGCCACATCGTGTGATTTAACACCACTAGATTATTTTTTGGGGGATATGTTAAAGACAGGATCTAACAGTCTTAAAACTTAAAATCCGTGATGTGATTAACGAATTTTGACCCCCATTAAAAACTTTTATAAAAAATCGACATCTATCAGCGTGATCGTGGTGGACGTTTGCCAGATATAATTTTTCATTCATAACTGCCGAACTTTTCTCTTCGTAATACAATAATAATTTGAATCATCTTCATTTAAATTTTATGTTTTTAATTATTTCCAGAACTATTTCGCTGATGGCATTGATGTGAATTTAATACTATAAAATGTATTTCTTTGACATTATTGATTTTTCCCACTTATTTAAATATAATTAATATGATTATTATTGTTGATATATTGTCAGTATTTCGTGTTGGTATATTAATTATTCATCATAATGAAGAGCTGAAAAATAAATGAAGAAAATACAAATAAATGTCGAATATTAGGCATATTGAATTTTATATTAGAAGCTCACAAAACTCACTACTTGTTCACCAACCCAATATAATAAAAAAAATTTCCGAACTCTGTTACTTTTCCACCCCGACTACTTTTTGCTTTCAATACAATGTAAAATTTTACAATAGCACTAATCCTTATGATTTTTATCACTATTGCAAATAGTGCAACAATGTTGCGTATTAATGACACAATGTGCGTCCCTGTTATTAACTCTTCGAAAGTAAATCCACAGCTTACTCTTGTTACGCGAGTGTGTTTTGTATAATTTTTCATCATGCTTATAGTTTATCCTTGATTAAAAATAACAACATATCTGATGAATCTATTGAATTTGATATTAAATTTTCTCAGATTACTATCTGTCGCATGCTTACTAGAGTTTCATCGAATTGGCAATTTTAAGTCATGTGACAATTTGTTCGATGATCAGTAAATCATTAATAAAACAAAATATGTTAAATAACAGAAAAGAATATAGTTTTAGTTAGGAACAGAGGGTTGCAATATTCAGTGATGCAGTTTTCTTTCTCAGAAGATTTTTATAAATAAATAAATATAATTTAAAAACAAAAAAGACTTTAGTCCATTTTCGCCACAAAGAATAAAAAAATATTTTATAACTAGAAGCTTATTTTAATAGTTAAGCTATGTATCTATGTTACAAACAAATAAACACAATTTTCTCAAGCTGAGTGGCCATGCCGAATAATGCTTATCTTCCACTTCAAATGGCCTTTATGTATGCAACTCCGTTGTTTCTAATAATTTTTTTTATGAGTAATAAAAACATATTTTTGTAGTTTATAATATTTTTTTTATTACACTTCTGGTTTCAAGCGATTGGACATGTTAAAAACTCTTAGTTTCCTTCTTTCACATAAAAGTTGTGCCTATATCAAATTCGCTTTTAGAATTAATTTAAATATTTTATGAAGCGAAACGTAAAAAATTTTAAAATGTTTTTAATTTTTAATATGATTTTTATTTCATAATTAAAAAACTAGAAACCGAAAGCAACTCATAATATCATTAAACACAGCAATAAATATAAGACTTGTAAGAGAGTTCAAACAGGTCAGCTCTTGTTACATCTTTCAGAAAATATTACGTTTAAGACTTATTTACTTTACGAAAATTATGTGCAAAATATTGTTGTTCGTTTTTAATTTCACTCATAAGTGAAAAACAATAAAAGAATTTATAATGAAGAAGGCTTTTTCAACAAGAAGTGTGTTTTGTAAACCAAAATAAAACAATAAATGTACATAAGATGATTCGACACAAGTTCGGCAATTATGAATGAAAACTGATATCTGGCGAATGTCCACCACGACAACGCTGACAGACGTCGATTCGTTCAGCAGAGTTTCTGATCACCTTTTGACAAAATGGCGGTATCACATCACGGATTTTGAGTTTTAAGGCTGAAATCGACTCGATTAGCTTCGCATAACTCTGTTTTTAACATAGCCTAACAAAAAATAATGGCTGACAATTTAAATGCTGATTGTCGTGAAATCATACGATCGAGAAATTTGGTTTGCAATAAATTGATAATTTCACTGGCTATGTGACATGTTCCACCGTCCTGTTGAAACCACGTGTCAGTAATATCCACATCGTCAATAATAGGTGAAAATTGACTTGCAATAGCATGATCCGGCTCAATCACGCCTCTAGACTATATAGAGCACCATACAGTTACACGTTGAGCATGCAAAGGTTTATCAATAATCGCTTTTAGATTTTCAGAAGCCCAAATACGGTAATTTTGCTTGTTGACATAACTTCACATACAAGTTTTAGGCTTTTTCTAAAAAAATATATTTTCACAAAATCCAGCCGGTTGTTCCTGAATAAATTGAGCGAAACTACCGCGACGTGAAGGATCGGTCGGATTAAATTCCTGCAAAATTCTCCATGTGATGGTTTTGGATAGCCCCGATTGTTAATAACGTCGAGGAATTGACAAATTTGGATCTGCTTCCACACTATGGCTCACGGCTGTGATGTTTTCAGTTAAACGACTCGGTCGAACATCCGTTGGTGTGCCCTCATTTTGTATCGAGCCAGTTGACTCAAATTTAACTACAAATATCTTAATCGCATTCTTAGAAGGACGATTATGTATGTAACGAAATATAACTTTAAGAGAACCACCATTTTCATAGTGGATTTAAATTATTTTAATTCAAATTTCGTGCGAAATTGAATTCATTGTAACAATTTCCAATGTATTGATGAATACCTCAAAAAACCACATGTCTTAACTATCATGTTGCCACAATTGAAAAACAAACTTTTTGTTGAAAAGCCCGCTATACGCAAAATGTTGTTATTCGTTTTTTATTTCACTCGTAAATAAAAAATAATTAAAGAATTTATAATGAAATAAGTAATGGTTGGAGTATACTTACGCGGTCTATGATAAAAACACACACAATCAGTTTGTAACCTAAAAATAATATTTATAAGGATCTCCAGAAAATATATTATTAATGAATTAAAATATTGAAATTTAAGTACGAAATGCTTTCCAAATTTTTTTTACCTTAAATTGTGGTAGATTGCTTTAAAAAAATATTTTAAATGTATCACTGTGGGGGAGATCATACCCATATGGATATTTTGCTACTGATTATATAGCTCATCAGTTTATTTTACCCCAAATTTTGTATAGAAAATTCTGTCAAAGGCAAATCAAATAAATGAGAGTTGTTATTGAAGCAATGCAGCGAAAAGACAGCAAAAGTGAAAAACACTTCTTTGCAAAAACAACGCAAATATTTTGTTAACAAACGCGCTTTTTATTTTCAATCTTAAGGAATCTAGCACAAATTAATGTAGATTAAATTAAAATGATTAATCCAAAAAAAATAAATTGCTGGTTTACTTTGCAAAATTTTACAAAAATTTAGTTAAGGATATTTATTAAAACTTCGAAATTACCAAAATAATAACAATAATCAAATAAATGATAACTTGTAATTTAGTTACAAATACACACAACCATAAAATTGGAAATGATACTGATATCAAAATATTATAGAAAATAAACGACTTATAATGATGATGAAAATGACTTCAGCTTATTTTATACGAATTTAAAAAAATATAACACAAGTTAGTAAGTTAAGGAGGCAAGAAATCTTAATTAATGTTCTTAAATCATCACTTCAATATATATCACTTCCATATAAAACATTTTGTATAATGATAAATAACTCGTCGGCTTTGTAGGCATTAACATAAAAAGTAGATTTGTTGATGGCTTTGAGAGAGACAGAGCAATGTGAAGATTTGTCAAAATTTAAGGTGGAGCAAGTTATTTAAAATTTTCATTGCATCATACTCCAATATTAATTGACATTTTTTTAAATGCTATTAATGCCTACAAAATATCAAAATAAGTATAATTTAATGTCCTTTAAAACATGTTTACCCAAAACAAAAAACCAGAAATCTGGAGGGAGAGATAGAGATTATTTTTGGTTAGTTTGAAAGAGTCTCACTCCACTTGCGAAGATTTTTATGATATTGTTTTCTGGTTAAATAAAAAGAAACCATCAGGCAAAAATAAAAAAACACATCATAAGTATCTGTACAATAATAATTAAGGTGAGGATTACATAGCAGAAAACAGATGAATCACGCAACAGCTTAATCTTAACATCATTCATTCATTCACACTGTCTTCCACTCCACTTGATAGTTGGTCAGCCAACCATTCTATCTGTTCATTTGACCATTAGTCTTTTCTCATTTGCTCTACATGCACATATCAGAGAGTACCGCTGCTACAGCAATATTATATACGATGACAGACATGTGAAGAGACCACACGTAAAGATGTATAAACTTCCAAATGTAAATGTAAAATAAATACAAATATAATCATTATTCCTGTGTATTATCTGAAAGCTTCGAATGCGGGCTTATTTTTGTTGTATAAAAAATCGTCATATGGTCAAGTAGAAAGCGTAGTATTTGCAGCGGTAGTGTTGGTGGTATTAAATAATTTCGTATAATTAATCATATGTTATCTGTATATTTATTCCCTTTTTCTGCTGCCGCCTCATCATTTTAAGCGATAGCCATAAAATATATGTATTTTTATCTGATATTATTCCACCGTGGTGTGTAAACACACATATTGTTTTTGATAGGCAATGTATTGAAAAATAATTTATGTTGAAGGTAAAATAAAGAATCTGAGTTAAATAAATTTTACGTTAGAAAAGAAGGAATAAAAATAAGAAATAAACATTAGATACCTGATATATTTAAACTGAAAACAATAAAACAAACTGTTTAAGTTGTTAAAATATATTAAATACTTTTAAAGGATTTAACGCTGACTAATTCCTTTTTGCCTCTTCTTCTTTTAATTTATTTTTTTAATAATTTCATTTTATTTAATTAAATTGAATAAAAAGGGAAATTTTTGGCATATGTTTTTCTAAAAAGGCATGTAAAAGTAATTACCAAATAACCGCCACTGCATGTTGTGGACTTTCACAAAATAAACGGTAATAAAACTGAAATTTCTAAGCTGCTAATCGGTTTTACCTGACACTTGAAATAAAAGGAGGAGACAGGATTTATAAAGTTTAGATATTGTCCCTCCCACATCAGAAATCAAAAACATTTGTTAGGCTTGATTTTGCTTTTTGAACTGCTGCTTTAAATGCATATTCTTTAAATAGCATACCACACAAACTTCACATCTTGAGATAAGCAATAAAATGTTTCAGCAAGTTTTCTTGACTTGGAAAAAAGATTCATATAAAGAGAAAAAGAAGCAATTTCCAAAAATAATATAGGCTGCTATTAGTGCGAAATTATTTTTTTACAAAAGAGTCACATGAAACGTCATACTCCACTTGCTTTTAAAGTGAAAAACCATCACGAAAAATCATGAGGTTGGAACAACACTATCAAATTTTTGAAAATCATGGAAATAATTAACTCAAATGGATTTAGTGCTGAGGTCTATTTTCACCTAATTGGATTTGTCAATAAACAAAATTTCCCCATATAGTCCCTCCAAGCCAAACTCGGACACCATTGTAAACTAAAGTTATTTGTAAATATTAACCGATTTAATAGTAATAAACAGCAAATTTTTAACTTAATTTTAAATGAATATATTTTCAGCTAATGAAAGTATAAAACAAAATTATAATTCATTCAACATCAGTAATTAAAAAATTAAAATTAAAGCAACTCTTCAGGTTTTCTACAACTAATTTTACGTCAATACTTAGAATCATTTGGTCAACATTTCAAAGTTGTGAAAGAAGTTTATATATAAAATCAGAGTGATATCAGACGAAGATGAAAAATTAGCATTGATTTCAGGGGATTAATGAAAACAGGGATTTCTTTTGTTGGAAAAACTAATTGTTCTTCAAATTAAGATCAGTATATTTGGAAACCATTGGATATGCCTACAGTTTGGAGGGAAAAAATTTTAAAGCCAACTGTACAACAACTGTATTTCATTTTCTGCAGCTAGATCGGGATCGCTGCATTTCACTGATAAAATAATGGATCTAAACGTATATTTTGTAGATAAATTTTCCCTCATTGGCAGGTTGTATTTTAATCAGAGCATCGAATTCAAACACAAAGCCCATAAAGTACGATCGCAGCTACTATACAAAGCACCCCATATTATGGAAAGTCCACCACAAAATCCGTAGAAAATATATAGAACTACTTAAAGAAAATAGTTCAGGAACACAAATCTCAACCAAAAATGCTTTGAATGGAAGAATGGGACGAAATACCTCCACGCTAATCGTAAAAATTAATCTAGTCAAGCCCTAAAAGACTTGAATTTGTGTTTAAAATCAAAAGACTAAACACAAGATATTAATTGTTTAAACATAAGAACTTATTTAAATAATTTTTAAAGTTGTCCGAGTTTGGCTTTTGCTAAATTTTTATACCAGTTAAAGTATTTTAAAATTTTTTTTCTTTCGGACCAGCACTCAGGGGATAACCTCTACGTATGCAATGCGTTGTGGCAGAACTAGGAAAGTAGGTTATGGATAGGAGAAGAGAGGGAGTGGTCTTTGCGGACATTAAATTTGAATATAGAAATATTGAAAGTGACAGGAAAGACCTCTATATGGAATTTATTCCACATAAGGATTGTTTTGTTAAAAAACAAATTTTCCCTGTAATGCGTAGTACGATTCACTGGCCAACCAACCACAAATGGATGGGCACTAAACGAAAATAGACTTAAACGCAAACACGTGTTTGTAACGGGAACAAGTTCTCTAATTTCATTAGAGCACCTACCATGCAGTAACGATAAAAATGTGAAATACAACCAGTCAATAGATTTGGATACCCTACTGTTTCCAATTAGCCTCATGGCCCTCTCCTGTATGCGGGCGAATAATTCCAAATATACTTTGGGGCGCCGTCCATCCATTTTTGGATGGATATAAGTGGTATAAATAGTTCGAAAAATGTTTTAGAATACCGAGGCACTTGAAAGCTTTTTTAAAAACCTAAAAAAATTGTTTAGGTCATCGAACATCACACTGAATTTTCATTTCAAGAAAATCAGGAGCTTTCGATTTCGTAATATCTATGTCACCCATAAAAACAGATGCAGCACCATTTCCGGGCACATATCTATGCGTAAGCAGGAAACATTGCATCTTACGAACATTAAAATCAACCCTCCCGAGATCCCATTCCGAGATTGCTTATATAACTTCAAACTCATATCTAACTGTTTCGGTCTATTACCAAATGAATGCAAATAACAAATGGTGTTGCTATCTGCGAAAGAGTATACAAGGTTGATAGTTTAAGAAAGATGGTCATTTAGAAAAATAAGAAATAGGGCAGGAGAAAGCATGGATCCTTGCGGTACGAATGAACTAATCTTAAACTCGTCTGATGAAATCCCATCTATATCAACTCGTATTTATATTTAGTTTAAGTATTTATGTGTAATGAATTACAATTTCATAAATCGTCAATTAGAATTTAGTTAAGTATTTGCTCTTTATTTTTACAATCGATAAATATTTTCAAATAAATTTCGTTAACAAATGTATCCATATTTGGCTTGCAGTGACTGTTTAAAGTTAAGCATATACACAACAAACTCTACAGACTTCATTATATTCAGAAAAATTCATCGTTTGATGTGCGTGAAACGTCGGTAGCTTTTTTAGATGGAGACTGTACCATACAATGGTCAATGGGCTCTTTTTTCAAAATTTAGATGACATTAGTCCTTCCAACGTATTATTTGTTATAAGAAAAATTTGGCGAAAATTGATAACAATAAATTGACCCGTCAATTTTTCTCAAAGATCGTGTGATTTAAAACTCTGTTATTTCCTGTATTGTCACGTGTGTCACTAGATTATTCTTACAAACCAGGTGCCTTAGGGGAAAACATTGTTCTGATTATTCATATCAAAGGCCAGGAATGGTCCAAAAAAATTCCTTAAGTTGAACGCCCAGAAGAAGCTCCGTAAATAACATTCACGAAGTTATATTTACATTTTAAATAAAAAGAATTTCTTAAATATTTAGTGTTATTATTTAAAAGTCAAAATTTTATCGGTCTTAAAAAAATACTTTGTGTGTATTACAATAGATGTTATTACTTTAATATTTTTTTTATAACAAAGCATATCATAAGCTTTATGTTTAAAAATATATTTAAAACTACCTAAATATTTTAACTGTAAGTTCAAATTAGGGACATAATAAAAAAATTCTTGATGATATTACAGGATAAAAAATTGCTGTCTGTAGGCATTTTTAAATATAAATAATAATGTTGGTTATGTTAAAAGCCCATGAAAATGTTTCAAAAATCTATTTCCTACATACACAATAACAAATAAATTGGGAGGTATAAAAACTTTTAATTATTGAAATTCTTTTTATTAAATTGCAATCATTGCCTGAAGCAAAAAACAGTCTGCATCAAAAAACCATCAAAAGTTTCGCAACTTTTCTGGGAATCCATCAAATATCAACCTTAAGATTTTTTGGCAGTCAAGAAAATTATTTAGCTAACGACTAATGGTTCTACGTTAACATTTAATTTTTTGCAATATTTTATATAAAACATTAATTAAGTCAAATGTTAGGATTTTTGCCATTTGAAAAAACTAAATCGACTTTAGAAATGCTGGATAAAGTGGTCGTCAAACTTAATTTTAGCATTGTTTTTTGCAAAAAGCGGATAGTTTTTAAACCAGCCCTATGTATCTTGTGTTCAATAAACGTTTTGTGTATACTAAACCAAGATTTTTAAATTATCAATTTATGGCCGTTTAAATATTAAATGAAGTATATAAAAGCTAAAGACCAGACATTTATAACTACTGGCTCTTATCCCAACAGAAGTCAGTCTTCATCATCATCAGTTTGCCACATACAAACACATACACATACTCCATATAAACCTCAATAAGAAAAAAATGAGAGCAGACCTGTTCGAATGAGTTCAAGTGCTTGGCTGAATGTATTTGCTTACGTAAATATAATTAAATGGCTCTGGAGAGTGTTGACTCAGTAGAAATCAGCAGTAGAAATATTTTGTGAAGAAGTATCAGGTTTATATTGGAATTGAATTTCCGTTTAGTGTTTTGCTTAGTGCATCAATATTGCAGCTCTAAAAAAATCCTATTATTTTTTTTCTTTGTGTCGTAAAAATGCAGAAGTGACAAGGAATTTAAAGTATGCGTGTGATAAGATTAACGTCAGCATATGGCCGTGGGGCCTTAAAGTGACAGTGATCTTATCACTGAGTAAGCCCACTTGCTGAAGAGTTCGAGACAATCCACCTCACTGTCCTGTTGCATAGGTAAGCTGGCTCATTGGATGTTAAACCTGCGTTAACATATTTTCGGAAATATCTGTAAAGCCCGATTAAACCACAGCCAACACGTTGCTCCTTCCTCAACCAATAACTAGAACAGGGCACTAGCTCTGCAAGCAACTGGTTCCCGTGGTACCAATATATGTCTGTTAAGTTCACTGATCGGACTTCGAGAGGTCTGTGTCTCTTCCAGTTTGGGGCTCCTGCTAGCCCAAACAACTGGTGCCACCTTTTTCCTCGGAAGCTTTTGTCAAGATGGGGAAGCGAGTTTTAAAATTTGTGAAAGAAATTTATATATGAAATCAGAGTGGTGTCAGACAAAAAAGCGAAGCCAGCATTCATTTTAGGGAATTAATGAAAATGAAAAAAGAAAAGAATTTTCAATATATTTGGAAACGATGGAATACTAAGTGCTTATAGAGCACAATACCAAGACCTACGACTAACAACTTAAAACCAACTGCATAACATGCAGGTGGTTCAGTGATGATCTGTGGTTCATTTGCTGCAGCTAGACCGAAATCGCTTAAATGATGGAGTGATGGACCTAAACGTATATTAAGAATTGTGGATAAACTTCATCTCAATGGCAGGTGGTATTTTTATCAGGACAGCCATTTCAAACATAAGGTGTATAAATTACGATTGTGCTTACTATAAAATAAAATCCATGTTATGGAAACGTCAGGACTACTTAAACAAAAACAGTTAAATGACTCAAGTTTTCTAGCACATGTCAAGATGATGAATTCATGGTGATTCATCTCTACTGCGTACGCTTCTTAAATATATGAACTTTTTTATCGTGTAAATTCCACTTAATACGCCATTTAAAGCATTGACCATATCTAGCCACTACTTTTTAATGTACTTGTATCGGGTTTTTTAACCAGAAGTTTGTTTTCCAATTTCGGCAACACCGACATCATGATAGTTTTTTCATTTAGTTTGGTGACGTATTAATAGTAAGTACATTGGCAATTATGTCTTTAGAAATTTACTATTTTTACTAACCGTAACCGACGGCATGATATTCAGAATTTTAGTGACGATTGAATTTTGTGTTCGTGTAAAATTTAATAGAGTTTCTTTACACTCTCTTAGGTAAAATAGATGCAACGAAAAGGTTTCTTTGAAAGCTTGTTATTTAAACAGTTGTAATGAGTAAAGGAGTCCACTTTATCTTTGTAGACTACTAAAGCACTTAATACACAACTTTTAAATTTCCACAAAGTTCACAAAATTTGTTTTAGTGTAAATAGCCACAATTTAAGCAGAACCACTTTCGGTCTTTAAAGATTTTGTTCGTTTTACTCACATGAATGACTTGTTTTTATGAGAGTCATGCTCCGGTTTAGTTTGCTTAATTGATTGACTGTCTGGCAGTACACCAAAATAACTTAACGCCACAATCTAAGTTAAACTTTAGAACTCGTCGCTTTATTTTTCTTTTTCTTTTATTTTTATTTTCAGTTTTTTTTTTCTTTTAAAAGACCTTTTAGTTTTTATTAAATTTAAAAATTTAATGATCATTTACAATCATGATGACTCTTTATTTTGTATTTCGAAGTTTTTTTTTCTTAATTTCAGTAGTCTTCACAGCATGACTTCAGTAAGGTTCTTTATGTAAGTATAAATGTCTAGAGTTTTTAATTAAGAATGCGTATTATCCTTCGATTTTTATGAATTTTTCCAAAGTTATAGACACTAATTAATGTCAAATTAATTCATTTTAAATTGCCATCTGCTAAAGAGTATAAAGTTACACGATATAAAATGTAGAAGGGTGCATTAAAAACTCCGGTGTAAAGAACATATAAAATTATTGTAAAAATTATAAAATATGTTTAGGATTAAATAATTTGTATTAATTTACTAAGAAGAAGTTTTGTATTATTCAGAAAATTATTTGTTTAAGGAAATAATATATTTACAGTTCGACCTAATCTATAATAGAAATTAAGGGCAATAACTCTTTACTGTAAATATGTAATTCAATAATTTTGTATTAATTAATTGAAATCTAGTTTGAATATTATTCATTTAAAATATATTTAATATCCTAATGTTTTAATAAATTTTGCATACAAAACTTTTTTAATAATTTATGGGAAGAGTAAAATATGTGGCTTACGTAATTTTTTGTTGCCACCAAAAAGGTAAGTATAAACGAGAACTCTTACTTTCCCAATTAATGCATAAGCTAAGAATAACTGAATAATTATTGGCTACTGTGCTAAAAAAATGTCACTTATTTTAATTGGGTATGATTTTGCGTCATTCCACGTCAAATTTGGATTGTAAACAGACTGGTTTCGGCTATGTGCCATCGTCATTGTTATTTTTTCTGTATATTAGTCGAAATCGGTCTGTTTACAAACCAAATTAGATGCGGGATGACGTAAAATCATACCCAATTAAATCAAACCACACCGTCGAAAAATATACGCACATGTCACTTATTTTACTTAAAGTTTTAAGAACTTCACTATTCTCTTCTTTCCCTTAACTGCTTTAGTATAATTTTATTACACGTATAATATATAATATTTAAATCACTTTTAGAAATATTTTTTATTCAGTGAAGTGCACACCATATTTGAAGCTTTTCCAATAAGAATTTTTTGGAAATCAATAAATTATTTTTCTTAACAACCTAAATTGTATTTTCTATTTTTGAGAAAAAAGTGTGCCCATAATTGTCACAGAATTTTAAAACATTCTAAATTATGATAATTGTTGAACTGAAACGTAGAAAAATGTTAATGGCATTTTAAGATGAAATGAGGAGAATAAAATGATAATTAGGAAACAAAAGTTGAATCTTAAAGCACGCGTGCTATAATAAATTATTTGGTTTAAAAAGCTAATACATTTTTATTTGTAGATACTTTACATAACATTTTTAATAGCAAATGGATAATAGGAAAATATTAAAACATAATGCGAATAATTTGTAACTTCTACGGAGGAGAAATAAGTACATTTTATAAAATTTTGTAGGGAACCAGTTAAAGTTAAAGCATTAAAAAACTAATATTATAACACAAAATTTATCAAGATTGATAATCAACAATCACCTAAATGAATAAGAAAATCATGTATAAAATTTAAATAAAAAGGAATTTTCATTTATAATTATTTGCTTAACTTAACTGCATGATTTAGTATATTTTTTTTGTATATCGCCATGATCTCAATAATTATGACGCTTAAAGCTTCGATAGTGAATAGTTTTATTTAAGAATAGCGAATTTGGGATTACGCTTCTAGCTTTAGGATACAAGGCTAGTTATAATTTCGGAAAAAGTGTGTTAAAACTAAGCACAGTAATATAAAATACGTAAAATCATACCCAAAAAAAACCACTTTGTTATTAACAATATCAAAAAGTTTAGTATAAAAATATGATTATTCTATCGAAGGAATTTCTATAATTTTTAGGAAATTTATTTATTTCTATTAAAGTTCTTTGAATTTATATTTTAAATTTTATTCAAAAGTAGCATAAGCTAAAGCGACAGTTATCTCTAACAACTCTCCAAAAATGTAAATTTATGCAGGATTAAGTACGTAATATTTTTTAGGATCAGTAGAAAGTACATAGAATTTAGGAGGAACTAGGAGGATGTAGTAGTTAGGCTAAGTTGTATGCTTTGAATTATAAAATTTATTATACGTAATTTTTTTTTTTTTTTTAATTACGAGTACTATATTCATAACCGCAAAAATTGAATGTCATTGATTGCCATAAGGGATCTGTTTTCTCAGTGCATTATTGACTTGTGTTTCCTTTATATATCAAGCTAAATTTCTTCGTACAATTTGCGCCAGAATATTGTGGACCGGCTACTTTATAACTACGCAGAGATGTATGCTTATTCAAACTGAAACATATTTTGTGCCTGACAGGATTTAAGCTCACGATTCACAACTGATATTTTTAGTGGTTAATTCGTTTCATTATGCAAACGCTTAGCATATGAATATACACCAATATGTATATATACGCAAACGAAAATAATCAACAAATTCAGTCTACTTTCGCTTAGAATCCTAGTGAACGCATTCGTTTGACATTATAAAATTTATCATAATTTTATATCTGAAATAACAATAAACCATAAAGTAATCTGCATGGTAAAATATCTCAACTTTAAAAAAATAGAATAACGACAATAACTTCAGCAATTAAAAAATAAATTTACTATTTCATTTGGAAATAACCTTGACATTGCACGTGTCATTCAAATCTAAAGAGAGATGAATAAAACTAAAAGTGATTTCCACTGCGAGAAACTTAATGCTAAAAAAAGTAACCTTCATTTAACTCCATCTTAAATGCCTATTTAACGCCTTGTCTACTTTTCGTTAAGTTAAAATAGCTAAGATAAACATGCAATGTTTTTAAAAGACAGTGTTCCTATTAAAGAATTGTCATTTACTATGAAAAGAACACAACAACTCTTTGTTGAAAGTCAAAGTAAATGCTATACATAAAAAATGCAGGCGTTCAAAATATACAATATTAAATAAAGTAAATAATTTTTCGTTATTAAATGTTGGTTGCATGTGCCACTTTGTACAAATAAATAAAACGACGTCAGATACGCACGTGAAATTATTTAACATTCACACTCTGTGTGTGCTAAAGTGTAACACGCAACATGCAGACAAGCAGTCAAGGCATAAGCCTAAGAGACAAGACATGTTGCCGTGGAGAAGACATAAAATATTGGATTTTTTATTATCCATAAAACACTATTTGAAAAAATTGTTGTTTTGCATATGAACAAAACATGCATCCATTAAATTGCTTAGTGAAGGACTGACAAATGGTAAACCACCCCAATAGTGAAGGTTACCTGTTGGTCGAAATGTCATTTTGTTTTCATATTTTTTATGCTTTCCTATAAAAGGCATCAGCATTTAAAATAACTCAAATAATTTACGCTGTCTTTTATTTATAAAAGCTTATCATCGCCACCAGCAATACTTTTATCTCGCTTTCGGCTTAAATATTTGTATACCGTTTTGCATCATCTTCCTCTCTCAACAGTAATAATTTTCAAAGTAAATTAAATGATCAGATTTTAGTAATAAGCTAACGCACAGTTTTGTTGCCGAAATGTTGTGTTGCTTTTGGCATTAATAATTAAAATTTGGTTGCATGTTATTATAAATGTTTATTTTATTTTTATGTATACTTTTATAAACTTAACGCGTTGTTTGTTTTTTGAGTAAAACATATAAGTCTTTTAATGAAAAGTAATATATTTGGTTGGCTAATGAGAGTGACCAGCTCACACATTTCGGTCCTTTTGGTAATTTTTGCTATATTAAACACTTATGCTAACTTATAAGTTAAAGTTAATTTACTGTGTTTGGTACTCTTCGATTTATTTACTTTAATCTAGATAGCCGGAAAAATTTAAAAGCACAAAGCTTACTGATATAGTGCCAGTGGCATTTTAGAAAATTTGCCACTCTACGCTGACTTTACACGAGAAACTCTTAAATTTTGGTGCCATTTGCAAATATTTCTATATCATTTTACATCACTACTTCTACATCACTAATAGTGACTATCTTGCTAATTGTGGCAAACAATTTTACTTAGTAAGACATTAATCACCACGTAATAAAGAGCTCCTCATTGCTAATTATTGTTGTTTTCACCGAGTTTACAAGATTACTATTTTTGGCTTCCTTTTGTAAAAAAAAAATAAATTGTATATTAACGTCGATTATATAAGAACTTATCTGAACAATCTTATTCTTAGACTGAAATTTAGCTTCATGAAAATTTATGGTGAAGAATGTTTTTACGTGATAATGTAGTCAAAACCTCTTACGCCTCCTGCATGCTTTCTAGTATGGATTATTTTAGTAGATGGACTTCTGATTTACCTTCAGTGAGGGTTAGACATCGCTCGAGTCATTTGGTCGTCAGTAGCAATCCTTTTTGTTCTAAAACTGAATGACATCAGTTTTGAAGAACGGTGTGCTATTAGGTTTTGCTTCAGACTTGGGTACAGTGCAACGGAAACTATTGCTAATCTTAACAGTCCTACGGAGATACTGTTCTGTAAATAACCCAGATTTTTCGGTGGCTTAAGTTTTTTTTAGAAGAAAGAGAATTGATTGAAGATGAACGACGAAGCGGAAGAAGGTCATCTTCAAGAACCCATGAAAATGTCGACAGAATCTAGGATTTTGTGCGTATAGATCTTCGGTTGATAGTCAGAATGTTCGAGGAAGAGTTAAATTTGACTCACATTTATAGGGAAAGAGAAAGCAAATTCAATAAACTAAAAAATTATTTCTGTGGCTTCTCAGCCTCCATATTTACCTAATTTACGTCCATGTGATTTTTGTCTCTTCCCGAAATTAAAAAATCATTTCATGGAAAGACATTTTGGGACAATCGAAAACATTTAAATGTCTGTAACCAACTAGCTGAAACCTTTTTCAGTATCGGATTTGTAGCATTGCTATGAGGAGTATAAGAACCGCCTCCAGCGCTGACAGTGTGACTTCAGAAGAAAGTTATTTTGAGGGTGACACTATAAAAGTGTAATTTTATATGAATAAAAATCATTAAAATAATTTACAGACCTCGTATAACAAAACTAAACTTAAATGGTCAAGAGTGCTATTATAATTTATATTACAAAATACTATTGGAAATCTGTTTCGTAAGAGCAAATTCGTACTGGCAAATTTTAAAAGTAATTATATTTTTCATTCGATAAATCACAAAATTGTTTCACCATTAATTATTATCGAAATGCCGAAAATTATTGTATAGAAATATTGAAATTGTTGACATGAGCTGAAATATGTTTATTGCTTAGAACCAGCAATAAAAAAAAAGCGAAAAACAACATTTTAATTTTATACGATCTGCTATAAAAGGATTTTCCTTAAAGTATAAAATACTTTAATATAAAATTTGAAATAATTAACAAGCCTTTCTTTGATTTCGAAAAGATAATGAAATAAATTTTCAATAAATACTATTTATTTTGCTTGGATATTTATTTATTGATTTGCTCAATCAATTTAAGGCATAGTATCTATATGTGTTAAAAAAATGTTGGGTATAACTCAATTATAAGAAGTGAGGAAATGAGTATATAGCCACAGTAATTCATTAAATCTTTTGATAACAGATATTTGGTTAGAATATCAAAGACTTGTGTTTTGTTAAATAATATTTTTTAAAGAATCAACACGACTAACGTTTAATAGTAATAAACAGTTGGTGTGATATTCATATTATCTTAAATTCGAATAATAATATCATAAATTGTTATGTAAAATCGAAATAAAAAATTACGTGTTACAAATTGAAAATACAACTATATAAAGCCCAATTCACTTTATAAGCTCTAAATATGCGATAAATTACTGGTAATTTTAAATTTCTTTATGTTAACTGAATTCAGCCAGAACAAATTTTTAAATTAGAAAACCATGTATGATTTTCAATTAAAGTATAAAGAAATAAAACGATATATTGAGAGTTAGTATATAACAAAAAATAAAAGTTAAATAATAATAAAATTCTCATTTACTTTTGATAACGTAATCATACTAATTTTATATTCAACAAATTATTCTTTTTATTCAAAGTACATATTTTTAAATTTCATTTTAAACATTTCTTTCTTTCTTTCTTTCATTGTTTTCCTTTTAATGCCGCCTTTTAAAATACCGTCAAGAGCCATAAAAGTACAACAATTTGATTCGACATGCTGTTCAACTCATTAGGAGATTTTCATTTCAAACCATTTGAGTGTGTAAACAATGAAGCAGACGGAATTGTGCCATACTAGAGTAAATAAAAGAGATCAATGTTAATAGTTGCCTTGGCTGCCCGGGGCTAAAGTTAATAGTAAGTGAATCACAGCACTTATTAATTTATGCCAATTCATGTTAAATCAATTAGTAATCAAGTCAAGAATAGAGAATTCAATTATATTAGACAATAAATATTTGACATGTTAAAAAGAATAAAGGTTTAAATAAGGAGGCAACAATAATGGTTGAAATAACACAAAGCGGCTTAATACAAAATCTAAGTTTTTTGTATTTTTTATTTTTTGTTTTTATCTTCACTATGTATGAATGTCTCGATTCATGATTATTTACACAAAGCTTGCGCCTGTACGCGAAATATTTTAAAAAATTTTAATGGTGTTGCAGATAGTAATTAACAGAATACCTGACTGCCTGTTTGCCAGCGTCAAACCGAGAAAAAATTACTCGATAATTAAAATTACAGGATAACTAAAATTTATGGGAAAATATTTTAGTATCTGTCAATAATTGTGATGCTTTTTACTCTTCCTTTCTGGGGGTTAATGAGAAAATAATAAAACAAAATAGAGTTTTGTGTTCTTGTAACATTTTCAACTACTTAATGATTAGAACGTGATGGGAAATATGTCAGCACGTGGCCGCAAGGCCTTAATCTGACGGTCGTCTTACCACTGGATATAGAATAAAGCGTCCATACACGCCCTAAAACTAAGGGCGTGGGTGGACGATTTATCCTATGACCTAGTGCATACAAGCCTTAGTAGCAATTTTCCAGTTCACGTATCCAGACCGTATCTCCACTCCTTGCTGAAGAGTTAAAGATTATCTACCTGCTAGTATTCGTGATAAGATTTACATCTGCACTGGCCGTAAGCCGTAATCAGATGATGGTCAAACCACTGGGAATGAAAGGCAACGTCATTCGTCCCCTAGGAAGCCGAGGACTAATCCTAGCAACAGATCTTACCTAGTTGCAATTTCAGCGGCTGCAAAGCAGGGTTGCAAACCACTACTCCTTGCTGAAGAGCTGGAGACTATTCAACTCCTGGTCGAGAACACATGACTAGCAAGCTCACTGGATCATTCTCCCGTTGGTGTTATTAACGGTGAGACGATCGTGGCCCACTAAATCAGTTCAGTCCACAACCACCACGATACTCCCGAAGGACCAGCCTCAATAACTAGTCAGAGAACAACTAAAAGGCTAAAGAGACAGTTAGCAGAACTCTGTGTCTTACTGATTCCCGTGGTAATAACGAGAAACTTCCAGCTGACACCCCGCTTGCCTTCAGCGGATTGGGCTCCCCTATACCCCTAGCAACACAGGCCTAGATGGTTAAGAAATCCATAAAGACTGATAAATGTGCCCCCGGGGGTCATCATCTAGTGTTGTTGCATGGCAAGCTAGGAACTTGGATGTTATATTTTTTTATTAAAATGTCTTCGAAACTTTTTTTAAAGCACAATTAAAACACAGCCACCAGGTTGTTCTCCGAAGAGCCTAACCAATAACTGAAACAGAACCGTAGCCCCGCGAGTAATTGGTTCCCCTGGAGTCACTGTAGGTGCAAAAAGTCAATGGTCGAACTTCGAAAGTTCTTTATCCAGTTTCGCGCTCCTGCTAGCCTAGTCGTCTTTTACCCCCGAAGCCAAGATGGAGAAGACATTTATCAAGACTGCGTTCGACCAGGGGCGCTACTTAAAGGTCAATACAGACAAGGTGTACAAGATTAGTTACTTAATAAATATGATAAATACGTGTATTGATAGTCAAAGCTAATTAAATGGACAGGTTATTTATAGAAAGAAATTAGAACGAAAACAATATAATGCAATATACTTTCTACGTTTTATTTTTTATTGTCTTCAAGATAATTTTCGGATCCTGGTTCAATTATTTCTTTACTGGGCTTAGTCTCCCAGACCTTATCTTTGTTTAAACATTCGTAAAACATATTAGAAAAGAGTATGCAAAACTCTACGTGATTTTATAGAGTATTTACCATCCCACATTGCTATGCATTTTTGTACACATTTAAATAGTTCTGGTTAAAAACGTTAATACATTTGATGGTTCTCTATCTATTAACATTATGTTCTTCAAGAATACGAGTATATGATTTGCTAGTTTCTAAAATAATTTCCAATAAATTTTTATATCTAGTTATTTCTAATGAGTTCTTGGAAGTCTATTCAAATCAAAAGAATTAATAAAGACTACAAAAAGAAAAACAAACACATTTGGAATTTCAATGACACATGTCATGTTTGTTACCAAAAGCCTTTTAGTTTTGTTTTGAATGCATTTCTTTTTCTAGGCTTTTGTTAAATATTGCATCTTAACAACTTTTATGCAAATGACATGTTTATTTTGTTTTTGCTGTAGCAACACGTTTGGAATTTATCATTTAATATTAAACAAATGTATTCAACACCATGCTGTGTATTGACAAAGGCCTACAAAGATTACAATGAAATTATATTACTATTTAAAATAGGTCATACGATTTTCTTTTGTTTTTTTTATTTTTCAATCGCACCCAACAGTGCTATTTGTTTAGTGTTTACAATGAGGTTTTAGGTAATTTTGTCATGCATATTACACTTCTTACTTTTGGAAGAACAAAACAATTTAAATACAAATGTTAGAATTATACATTAAATAATAAATTATTTAAAATGAATCATAATTAATTAAGAACGAAGGTTAAGTTTAATAAATAAATTAATATTTTTTTTTTGTTTTGAGTTAAATTATTTTCTTAAGTTGAGTCTTTAACTTCAATACTTGCTTTTCATTTTTTCATAACGAAAGACAGTTTAATTAATAAATAAACAGAGTATAAACTATTTTCAATTTGTGATCTATACACTATAGCTAGTGCATGCCATCTATATAACTTACCAATTCATTTGAGCAGAACATTGATAATTTCTCATTATCACTATTCTAATTTTATTCATTCTAAATGCATTAATTTTTGGTTTTGTCAACTGCAATAGAAGCAGTGTTGTATCGGTTGTATCTTTGTCTTCTTTATTTCTACTTTTAGTGTTGTATTGTCCAAGTAGTATGTCAGTAGGAGCGGGCTTGTAGCCTTAATTTTTAGCTATGTTGTACATCATGAAAAAGAGAACACATGACACTTACAGACATGCACCACTGAAATAGATTATTGTATATCATCACCACATCCTAGCAAAAAGGACGAGGTCTAGATATTCTTGAAAAAATGGAAATCTACAAAATAAAAACTTTTAACCGTGACATATAAACAAACAGATACACACGACCCCAGAAAAAATTTTCACACCACTTCTCATGCAGTCTAACAAACGAATAACACCCTCTAACGGCCACACTTACTTGGATAATAATAACAGACTGAACTATTAGATTGGCCCCGTATAAAATTACATACGACATGACTACTAACGACGCTAATGAATCCGAAAACTATCTCACCAGTACTCTCTAGAATACGGCTTGCAAATTTTGTTTTCATCATATCGAAAGCGGTCCTCGGTCATACCGAACAAACAGCTTGCACTGACGATTTACACTAAAGGAATTGACACCAGTATATCGTTTAATATAAAGATATTATTTGCTAATAATTGTTTTTTTTTTTTTACAATAAAAAAGAATTACCAGTTAGTAAAATGTCTCATGATAAAACTTTACATATTTAACTTGACTATAAAAATTTGTGTTATAAATCATAAAGTTATAAGATCGCATTTTAATTAATAAAAATAGGCGTAATATTTTTCTAATACATAAAGTCTGCTTAAAAACTAAAAAAACAAGAACAAATGATTATATAAATTAAAAATTCCTTGCAACATAATGTTGGTGCTAAGTGTTATCTTTCACTAGTTGTGAATGTTAACCGGTATGCCCACTGTGTTTTTCATTTTTAGTCTTACATAACTAAATAACGATTATGTAATGTTGCTATCATAATAACAACCTGAAAGTTTTTTATGCAGTTATTTTTGCGTAGGTTGACACATATTTATATCTGCGCTTTTGATTGAGTTACTAAATGCAACTCTATTCTTACACAAATTGAATGTAGAAAACTGGTTGTCACTTTCAATGAATAAGTATTAATTTGAACAAAATATACAAATTTATTTTCTTGTTAAAGTAAAAGAAGCTTAACACTACAGAATAGCAAGATATTTTTATAATTTTCATTATTACTACATAATAATCAAATATTAAAACCGATTGTTATGGCTTCTATAACAACTGCCAACCTAGGCCTTGAATTCTACCCTATTTACATTTATTTAAAATATAATACGTGCTTATCATTAGTGATGAAAAATCACTTTCAAAAAGCAGACGAACATAAAATAAACCATTAACATCAAACTCCGCATCATCTTAATTTTCTCGACAAACTAAACCCACAACGAAAAAGCAACAGAAGTAGCAAGTGCTTACAAGTACTTATGTATATCATCAAAGTTAATACCATAAGCTTCCTTGTGTTGTTCGTGGCAAACAGAACCAACATTGGAATTAAGTATTTACATCAGCATCATCATCTTACTACTCATTGGCTGATACATCAGCAGCATTCAAAGTTATAAATATCGATAGCACACAACAGTTTTTTTATGCTTTGTTAATGATCGTGCCGTTGTGCTGACATTTCTGTGAAGTTGATCATGACAAAAGATGTTGATGGAAGAAATTATTTTACAACAACAACATCAAAAAATATTTGATGCATAAGAAAAATAACAACATTAATAAACCTCTGAAGTCAGTTCATTTTTTGTGAAGGCTTAAAGATCAGTCATACTTCATGACATGCTTCCTATAGTGCTTACCACTGCAACAACATGAAAAATTTACAGATTATAGAAAATGGTAATTTTTTATATGTTTCAAAAAGATAAAACTTTTAGCCGAACTAGAAGTTAGAGTCACCTGAACGTTTTTTCTGTATGTAAAACTTGTATTTCATTACTTTTGTTAAAGATCAATCAGCTGTCATCTTATGTTGCACATGCAGTGCATAAAATTACACATGGAAGTCTTTAGTTAAAGATATATTTCATATTCCATTGTTTAAAATTCTGCAAAGCAAAAGAGTAGGCAAAATAGTATATTAGAGTCAAGTTTGCAACTATTTCTACCCGTGGATCTAAGATTGCTAACAACACCATAACCTTTGTTTTTTTTTTTGTTAATTGATATCAATTCGCGATCGATTTTTATCTCGATTTCAATACAGTAGAATATAGGGGTGATATGTTATGAGAAATGTCATTTTATTTCTAGTCTCAGAAACAGAAAATACAAAACTCAAGAATTCTCCAAGATTAACGTCAAAGGTTGGAAAGATTAGTTGAAACTATAATTTATGTATGCTACCAAGAATGTATATACCTTTAATATAATTTTTATACAGCTATTAGTCTTAATACTGACATTTAGGAGTTCAAATTATATTAATTTTTTAAATGAAAAGTAAACCTTCCTGAAAACGTTTATAGCCTATTTAAAACTTTTCTACTTGATTGTGAGTTTATGATTTACAATTAAATAAAATATTAAAAAATCGTTGTTTCGTAATTGTGGTTATAAAAAAACGGCGATGTGTTTAAAATGCCAACTATTATTTACATTCCTACGAGGTCTGTAAATTAAGTAATGAGACTAGAAACGTTACTTTCGATCTGGCAATACTGGAGATGCTGAGCTTGAAGGAAGGGCAGATGAGCATGTGATTTGCCTTCATTGCGTGGTTGACATCGCTTGAATCATTTAGTCGTCAGTAGCGTTGTTTTTTTTGTGAAACAGTTTTTTTGTTTGTTGTGAGTGACATCAGTTTCGAACAACGGTGTGCTCTCAAGGTTTGCTTCAGGCTTGGAAATAGTGCAATGGAAAATCTTGTTAAACTTCAGCATGCCTACGTAGAGAGTGTTTTGTCAACAGTTCATGTTTTTCAATGTGCAGAGGCATTTTCAGAAGGAAGAGAATTGAATGAAAATGAACCAAGAAGTCATGAAAATGTCGTGAGAATTCGGGAACTTGTGCATTTAGATCGTCGATCTTCTTCTGACAGCCAGAATGAAAGGGGAAGAGTTAAATTTTATTCAAACCACCTTTCATCAAATTTTCACTAATAAATTGGGGATAAGAAAAATCTGCGTGGAAATGCTTCCAAAAACTATTTCGCAAATCCAAAAGGATATCAGGAAGGTAAGGTGCATTGAGGTTTTGCATTCAATTGAAAATGACCTCCATTTTCTGCAACATGACATTACTGGTGACGAGATTTGGGTGTTTAAATATGACCCATAAACTAAGCACCAGAGCATGGAGTGGCTTCAAATCCTCTAAGGTCGCACAAAGCAAGAATGGCAAAGACAAAGATTAAATGCACGCTGATTTTGTTTTCGATATCATGGAATCCTTTACAATGATTGCGAGTATGTATCTCAAGACCTAACCATCTATCAACACTTTTACCGGGAGCTTTTTGAAAAAATTCGAAAAAGGGTATTGGTATGAGATCCAACACCAATAACAACTAGGTGTTGCATTACAATAATGCTTCTTGTCACACAGCAATTTCAATAAACGAGTTTTGGTCAGTAAAAACATTCCTGTGGCTACTTAACTTAAGTCCATATGAAGTTGAAAAATCATCTCAAGGAACTGATTTTGGAAAAAAAACCATTTAAATGCCTGTAACCGACCAGCTAGGCTATTCCAGTGTCAGAGTTCCAGCACTGTTATGAGGAGTGGAAGACCATTTCCAGCCCTGTGTGGCTTCAGAAGAAAGCTACTTTGAGGTTAGCAATAAAAAATTGTAAATTTATTGGAATAAAAAGAATTTAAATTACTTAATTAGTTTGCAAACCTTGTATCTTGACTTTTTCTAATCATGCAGATTTTGTTAATATTAATCTTCTAGTATATAAGTATTTAGCATTAACATGACAGTGTACATAACATTTGGAAAATTGGTTAAAGAATTGCAGAATAATAGTTAATAATAATACTTTATCTTGTATAATTGACTTATATTTAAAAAACAACTATTTGTTGTGTTTTTTAACAACCAATTTTTAAATAATTCACAATATTATAACTTAGCTTGCAGCTTAGAATCACCTATTTATAAATTTCAATAGATTGCACGATTACTTTCTTCTTAGGTTAATATGTGTAGTCGACCGAAACATATAACTCGACTCATTTACCACCTAATATGTTAGTGTTGCTGTTGAGATTAAGCTCTTAAATATGTACAAATCCGGATTAGCAAATCTTTGTTTATCATGTTGTTTGCTTTGTCCGTCTATTTTCAATTTAAATAACATCCAGCTTTGTGGGATTTCCCAATGTGCGAATAGAGTTCAGTTAAATATATAACGTCTTTTTTCACATTCTGGCCCAGAAGTATTTTTTATGGCAAATATTATTAGAAAATTAAAATTAATTGCCAATCGCAATGAGAATTATTCGTATCGGTATAGTCTTTTATTTAATACAGGATATACCCGAAAGTGTGTAATAGATTAACTAAATCAATTTTACTTTCTCTTTATTAATGAATAATTAAATTAAATTTTTCTTTCTATTGTAAATTATTATTAATTTACTTACTTACTGTTACGCCCGTAAAAAGGAAAAGGGTGTCTATAAATGATTTTAGTTAAATTGTTTATGTCTCTTAAAATTTTGGCAACGTTAATTTATATTTAAATTAAATGTAATTTTCAAATTAATTAAGTTTTGGACACAATACACAAATGGCCATATGAATATGATTTTCCACAATTGATTGTGTATATTTAATGAAGGAATTGTTTAGGAACAACGATTACTAATAATAAATTTTATAATAAAAATAATTTCTGGGAGTCGCCTCATAAAATATTGTTACCAAGATGATTTGTACAGTTTTAAAAAAAAATAATTATCGGTAAAAATAAATGAAACGACTCACTACGCATTTTACAAACCCCTAAGAAATCTTATTTAGACAAGACAACAACAGCATGCTTATAAGAAATTCTAGGAAATAAGATAAACAACAGAAAACAAAAACAACAAGTACAGAACAAAACAAAGTGCAGGGCCACATAGGTGCCTCAGCTAAATGATAATAACAAAAGTATGGGGTGATGTTAAGGTAAAATAATCTTGTATATGCGAGAACCGCTTGATCCAGCTATATAAACACTACGTGTTGGGCAAATGAATTAATTTCGGTTAAATCATCGTTGAGAAAAGACAAAAATTTTGTGTGTTTTGAAAGTAAATAACTCATTTATTATAAATCTCTAAAATGCAGTGTTATTACCTTGCAATAAAAGTACACTGTATAACAAAACGTTTATTAAAAGGAATAAACGTAACAATATAAATATTTGTGTAGATTGTCGATGGGAAAATTGATTACACGCAGGCATTTTACCCGTATTCACCCCGGTACAGTTCAGAACATCTTGTTATTGAAAATCGGCAATTGCGCATTTCCTTAATTTCCTGTCTTAACTATTTTCTAGCGTTTTGTTGCTTAAATCGAAGTATATAAGAAGGCGTTCGGCGGATCTGAAGGCTGGTCAAAACTACTTAACGTTTTGTAATTAAATAAAAGAAGGTTACTTAAATAACACCAGATAAATGTAAATATCCTCAACTTTTACGAAATGGGAAGCCAGTGGTGAGATTGTATTTTATAGGTTTTTAGGCTTTCTTTTTTTCTTCAATATAAGGAGCTTATTAGAGAAATAAATAAATGGACGGTATGGGTGCCTAGTAGAACAGCCCTACCTAATGGCACTTAAGAACATTATAAGTATATCCCCGACAGTTCAAAGAAATCCTATGAAATCCCTAGTAGATGTATGCTGGAAAGCCAATATTGGGGTAGTTCTTACAGGTGCCTGCTTTCTTTCTCCGTATAAACCTATAGCCTAACAGAGCACAGGATCTTTATGTATCAGTGGCTTATAATCGTACAAATCGAAGAGATACTACCTATCTCCAGAGGCTAAAAAATAAGACAAGGTAAAAGTCAATTTTGGTTTTAGCACTGGGGAACAGACCGGCTACAAAATCTGCGAAGGGGAAAAATAATAGTACACCAGTTACACGTCATTATACTAATAAAATGTTATGCTAAAACAATCAATATTTATTTATTTACAGACTATAAAAATATTTTTACATTTTTACAACATTAATTAATTAATTAGCAGTAGATACTGTTCTAATAATAAATTATAAATCTACAATATTTATAAAATTCTGAAAAAATCTTTAATAATGGATCGCAGTTAGTATAGTTAGCCCTGTAAACTCGTATAAATAGCGGCTTAAAATTACGTGTAGGGCATGATGGAACATTAACACGAATATCTCTTATTACAGGACACATTGCCTTTAATAAGATTGAAAACGAAGCAAATATTGAACATTGTTCTACGACTTTTAAGCATCAGAAGTTTAATTAATATAAGACAGTAAATTTTGTAAAAATTATTCCTCAAGAGATTTGACAGTACTAATGTGATAATTGTAGGTTGGGTCTATTATAGAGCCACATTCCAGAATAGCTCTAACTAATTGCTTCGTTATATAAGGGTGCGTAAACTATTTAACACAGCCTTTTGTAAATTCCAGATCGATCTGTATTTACTATAAATGAAATTGCGTCAATAATTAATATTCTCCAAAAGAAACACATACTGCTGCACTTTTTACAATTAAGATGACTAATTTTACACCAGGTATTAATCGACTCTAAATTATGCAAGAAGATATGATCCGGATAATAATTATAATTAAAAAAATTTCGGCATACATGAGGATATTCGAAAACTTTATTACTGTCAAACAACAAAAAAGAAAAAATCCATCTTAAAGAGTCAAGTGTGAGTCTCATGCAATTGCTTGTGTAATTAAAGCTTATGTTTTACCTTGTTATAGGCTTTATATATAAAAGATTCTTTTGTGTAGGGTTTAACAGAATCAACATTATCGAATATAATACAACTATTTGTTTTTAAATGCCAGTTAACTCTAAAATTAAAGCCGATAATTTTTTTTTTAAATTTGGCACAAAATATTAAAAACAAAACTCTTGATCACGTTTAATAAATTCTTTTAAAAGTGTCATAAATACTAAAAATAACAAATGCTATTTACTTTGTCGTTTATCCGCTTACGTTTTTAAGGTGAAAGTTCAATTGTTTTATAATCTTTTACTAACTTCTCGTATTTTAACAAAACAATTGTCTATTCATATGAGTAACCTTAAAAAGCAACTTACTCTCAAAGTTTGTGACTTTCGTACTAAACATATATTTAGCATAAAACTTCAACCATAAATTACAATTTATTTGTATTTTTTGGTCTCCTTCACGTTTGCAACACAAGTGCTTTTTGTTCAACAAATCAGGTAAGCACTTTCAATTGTGTTTAGAAAAGAAAAAAACATAAAATCTTAACGATACTCTATTGGCGAATACAATTATTGTGCCCTATATGGTTAAATTTAAGCCATTATTAAGCATTTGTATAGCAGTAGGATGTAGGATGTAAAAATGCAAAGAGTTTTAGCCCCTTGCACATTGTACGAACGAAATCTTTTTTTCCTTAATGTTAGTTTTGGAAGCTTTTTAATGACTTTAACGAAGTTTACCATATTGTGGTTTTTGTGTATTTCATTTAGAAAATTCTGGTTCAAAAATTCAAATATTGGAATTGATTTTTTAATTGGGAGCTTTGTTATTTATGATTTAAATGAAAACTAAAGGATTTTTGAAAGTTAATAAATTAAATATTTAAATAACTGATATTTAAATCAATTAAACAGATTAAATTAAAAGGATGCTTCACAAGACAATTTTACACAGCAGAAATGTATAGGAGCGATATTTGTTTGTTTATTCATTTTTCATTTTGTTCATTTCTAGTATCTGGTTTTTCAACAAGAAGTTTGTTTTTCAAATGTGGCAACACCAACAACATGAAAATTTTTCCATTTGTAGTAGATGCATTGGCAATTATTACAGTGAATTCAATTTCCTACGAAAATCGCATTAAAATTTTTAAAATCCACTATGAAAATGGTGGTTTTTTTTAAAGATACATTTCGTAAAATTCCTGATATTTTCGGACAATATAATCGTCCTTCTGGGACCTTTATTAAGAATTTGGTCAAACGTGCGAATGCCAACGGGTGTTCGACCGCATTGTTCAACTGAAAACATTGAAGCCGTAAGCCACAGTGTTGAAGCAGAGCCAAATTTGTCAATTCCTTGCCGTTTTTAACAATTGGGGTTATACAAAACCCACATATGGCGAATTTTGCGTAAGGATTTGATTTTAAAGCAAGGTTCAACTGGTGCACGAATTGAAGCCAATCGACCATTCACACCGCCGTAGAATCGCTCACTTCATTTAGGAATAACCGGTTGGGTGATTGGGCCGTTTTTTTTAAGAGGAAGCTGGAAATGCGGATCACGCTATCGTGAGATGCTAACAACTCAAGTTTGGCCTATTATTGATGACGTGGATATCAACAGAATGGTGCAACATGATACACAACCAAAGAAACGATCAATTTATAGCAAACCAAATTTCTCGATCTCATAATTTCACGGCAATGAATAGTTAAGTAGCCAGCCAAATCGTGTGATTTAACACAACTGGATTATTTTTTGTGGGGCCATGTTGCGGACAAAATCTATTCGGAGCCAATCGGATCGATTTCAGCCTTAAAATTCAAAATCCGTGATGTGATTAATGAAATAGGACCCCCATTTTGGCAAGAAGTGTCGGCGTAGTCGTGGTAGACGTTTGCCAAATTTCATTTTTCATTCATAACAATTTTAATCATCTTTTGAAAAACCTTTTATAAAAGCAACACTAAAGAGCACTCCACTTAAAAGGCACGTTATGACACTATTACCCACAAGTATATAAATTTACTTTAATACATATCTTAAGCCATTTTTATTTCTTTCTTAATATTTTGTCAAAAAATATTTTATATATTTTTTTAATATTTATTTCTTACCTTCCTACGTTATTTTAATGGGAAAACTATTGCAACAAATTTCAAATATATCCTGTAAATGGTAACGAAAGCACGAGAATGAAAAAAAAAAAATTTTTAACAATAGGAAATACAAGTAGTGTTATTATTTATTCTAGTTAGATTGTTTTCTTTATTTTATGTTGTTATTTTTAATAATATATTACTTTCGAGCCATATTTTTAACAATACAACTAACTGTAGTTTTGTTTCTACTTTTCATTTTTCATTTTTTGTATAAGAACACCTATTTCTTTGTTGCTGCAGCTCAAACTTTCAAGTACACTTTTCATTGTTGCCTTAAACACTTCTGTGCTATCAAAGGTGCAATTGTTGTTTGGCAAAGGATTAGGGAAAAATGTTATATGAAGAGTTTTATAAAACAAATGTTGCTTGTTGGTTTAAACATTTTTGTATTTACATATATACACTTGTATATAGTGCAATTTGATTTTAAATAAGATTTTAGATGAGCTTTGCAATTTGAAAAGACTTTAAAAATGTATAACATTTTTCATTTGGGGGCGTAACAAGTAAATTTATGGTACAGATCTTTGTTAGTTTCAGTTTATATATTTTTCTACTAGATTGTTCTTATTTCGCTCTTGCTATGAGGGCATTTATTCGTTTTAAACATGCAAATGTATAGCTCTGCATATATTTCTCAAGGATTTTTTACATTTTATGTTTATTTTTTATACTTTAGCATTTTATAGTGGTGTTTTGTTACTTGGATCTGATGAGTTTGCAGTAATCTCTTGTTAAATGAATTTGATATTGCAATTTGTTTGAACGGACACAAGATTATTATGCAATTATATGTTTAATACCTAAGTATTATTTTCATTTTAAATAGCGGTTTGAAGCGTTTTTAACTGAAAATATATTTTAAATAAAGTGTAATAAATGGAAAGTGTGAATAAATAGAAAAATAGGTGTTACTTTTATTCCTTTTAGTAAACGTTTTGTTACATTAAGTTCTTTTATTGCAAAATAGAAACACAGCACTTTAGATTTTTTAATTCAATTAAACGATTTATTTACTTTTAATACACATAAAATAAATACAATGCAAATTTGTTGCATTTACTTAATTAATTAATTAATTATTAATTATTATTCAATTTAAGCGCCTACTTGGCTGTATGTTTTTTTTCTATGCTAGTTGTATTTGTTTTCTGTTTTTTTATCATATTTGGTAAAATTTCTTATAAGCATATTGTTGTTGTCTTGTGTGTATAAGATTTCTTAGAAAAGTACAAAATTTGTAACTACAAATTATTTTGATATGTCCGTAATTTGACAAGGCTCGACGGAAAGCCGTACCCTAATAGAGATAATTATTTTCTTTTAAAACTTAATAAATCATATTCGTAAGAATAGGTTATTTAAAAAAGTTACAGTTAAATACAATTTTTTGTACACTAATAATTAGTCGTAAGTACAGTAAGCAAGAATTAAAATTTTACCATATTTTTAAAGGTTGTTTTAATTTTGTTGAAATCGAGTAAACCAAAGATGAATTTTTTATTTTGACATACAGTTTAATTAATTAGTAATATAATTTTCTGGCATCTGACCGCCAAAGCTGGCTCGGACATAATATCATCTACATAGATGTCCAATTTTCCATGACTTTTTCCATATGTAGCAATAACGTAGCAAATATTGTTCTCCAAGTAATCAAACTGTTTATCGGCATTAAACAGCCTAGTCCTAGACGCTAATTCATGTATCCGAAACACCGAACCATGCGTTTACTAAATAAATCAATGGTTGTGCGAGCTGTAGGAAAAATTGCCCCATCTTGTTGGAATAACGGCTCCTGCTCCTGGTATCTTGCTAATCATGGCTCTATACCGGTTACAATCAACTGTAACGTTATGAACAGTACAGTTTTGAAAGAAGTAAGGACCAACGATTCCAACAGCCCATAAAGCACACAAAAAAATCAGTTTTTCTGGATATAACGTTAGTTTTGTTTATTGGTGTATCCATTTAGGAAAAAGTAAGTTACTATAATAGGTGTTTTTTGGAGTATATTACTTCACATTTCAGTGTGCTAATAATCCAAATTTATATAATGTCAAATCACTAAATTGATTTTTGTTGGTAAAGCTAGTTCCTATGACCATTTTATTGATTGCTCAATTTAAATTGTCGGGGAGATTTAGAAAAACTGAATCTGCTTATTATATTTGAAATTTTTTTAACCAATTGAAAAGTCTATAAAATCAAAGTTTATACAATATGCCACCAACAAATAAGTGAGCTTTACCGCCAGGCAAATTCACAATCAAAGGAAATTTTGTTTCGGACCCAATTTACACAATTTGGAAACGTTATTCAAGCGTCAGTATATTCATGTTGACATGCCAATGCAAACATAAGTCGCCAGAAAGCTGAGAAAATGGCTAGCAGTTAAAAAGTGTTGCCAACTTAATGTTCTACATCCTTTATAAGCTCATATACGTAAAAATCACGTTACGATGGCAGCTCCCCTAAATTTGTTAAACCAATTTATTTTAATAGCTGCAAACTTTATATTTAAAAACCACATCACAACCTTTATAATTAGTATTATTTAAACTTTGTACACTTGTTCTTTTAGTAGACCTAAAATACTTACAATATGCTACATATGGAGGTTAATTTCAACGTATGTAAATTTCGGGTCACCTTTAATTAAACACTATTTATGCACTTTTCAGTATAGCAAACATCGTTTTATATACAATGTGCAGCAATTAAAAGTGTTGTCAACATAAAGTTCTACACACATTATAAGGCCGTTAATGTGAAAAGCACATCGCTATGGTGACGCCCCCAAATTCTTTAAATTATTGTTCATACTTATTTTTGTAGGCGACGTATTTGCATATATTTTGCTACAAATTATAAATACCTGCCTTCTGGCTGTAAAATTAAAACTAGAAAATTTAGCAGAACATCTCTATATTTGCCTACTATTTTAAATTTGTATACTTGATCTTTTAGTGGACGTAAAATACCTTAACTTTATAAATACCAGGTGTCCTTACAGACGTTTTATTTTGAGTATTTCTGGGTTCCTTTTTTAAGGAGCTCTAAAAATTTGATATTTAAAAGTTAGTATTCATGATATGTGTGGGTGTGTGACTCCACCTATCATTTTGTTGATTAATAACTTTAAATGCCTTTCTTAAGTATATTTGAATTCAGAAAATTTTATTATTTTATTAACCAAAGCTGTCGGTTAATTAACTCGAGGTTTGTTCCTTTTTCCTAAAAATTAATAAGGTTGCAAGCTAAAATAACTTTTTCTTTCAGTTCAACAAAAGTCAATACATATTCTTGTCATTTATTTCTTATTTTCATACATTTAGATAAGTAATATGTCAAAAATAAATTAAATAAAAATCGCATATAGCATAATAATTGATTTTCTGTTTCCTAAACGCATGAATATTAATATGATTGCACACAAAGAAGATAAAAATACTTTAAAATAAAAAGGAATTTGATAATAAATTTCCAAGAGATATATAACAGTAAAAGACTCATATTTTTTTCTTAATACACGTTAACGGCGAAACTCGTGACACTCTTAAGTAAGTCAGTAAGTAAGCCGTACTATCAAAACAAAACTTTGTTTCAAATTGGCAACTTTTATAAAAAAATCGGATAATGGCTTAAGATATTTTGAGTATCAATTTCAAATTGAATTCTATAACAATTAGTAGTTTGCTTTTGGGTCTTAAGCTTGGTCGCAGTTCCTTTAAAGAGTGTAAATGAACATTGCATTAATTTATTGCGACAAATGCTACCACTGTTTAAATAAGCAATTCAAAAAATTCCATTTGCGTAAACGGGCAACGTATCACAGGAGTTAAAGAAATAGCTTCCTTTGTTATTGTTTGATTTTTAACTTAATCTATGGCTTAACATTTTTTACAAGAAAATTATATATTTGTTGTCTTCTTATTTATTTACACAACATTTTCCTTAGTTTTCTTAAAACTTCAACTTTTTTCCCCTTTCTATACTTTAATCATTATTTCGCATTTATTTTCTTTTTAACTGACCCTTAATAAATGTTAAAAGTTAAACTTTTTTGATATCCTTTAATACCGCTTAATGTTTTATCAGGATTTTTTACATTTTCTATTTTGGAATTAAGATCTTTAGTTTGATGAAGGATGTTTGCTTGTTTGTTTGTTTGTTGTTCTTTAGCTACTTGAATTAATAAATAAATGTCAAAAGATTTGAATCAAATATTTGCTTTTGTAACGAAATAATTTTAAAAGCATATTATGGTCAGTTGCTAAACCATTTACTAAATTAAGAATAAAGGACACATGTACAATCAAGCGATAAACAAAAAAATGGGGCAAATGTTTTATCATGTTAAGACAGTTTCATTTTGTTATGATTTATATACAATAACTTTCAACGAATAAAATGTTATTAATTACATTAATGCTATTAAATAAATGATATGTATTTATTTATTCTTTGTTTTCTTAAAGAATTTATGTCTTAAAGAAGCTCAGCAGTTAAGTATCTGTATAATATTGACATGTATGAAGTTCCAGTGTAGAATCAAGATATTCTAAGGGCCTCGTATTTTATTTTTTTGTTATTTTTAACTCGATTAATTAATTTATTTATTATTTGTTTGAAATTAATTATTTAGGGAATGTAGATACGAAACCTTAAAGTTGTTTTTCTTATTGTTACCCAAATTTAAATTTAATCCCGCTACCACTATCGGGTATATTAGTTTAAAGGAAAACAATATTTGTCGCTTGTCATATTTAAGGTATGAAAAACGGAGGGATGTGAAAAATTACTCGAGATATGATATGTATTGTCATTGTGATGAAGTCATGTATCATTCACAATTTTGCAAATGCAGTAATATTTAGCATCAAAAAAGGTGCGTCGCTCGACCGGTCTTATTTTACAAACAATGGGATTGCATTAATCACCGATTTGAGAATATGTAGCAATGCATTTGTTATATTACTATTTTACTTCTTTCAACTCTAATGGGTATCATACTCAAGAGAGACTGAATACAGAAACAGTGCTTGTGTAATTTTGAATTTAAAGTCTAAATTTAATATAACGTTTCAAAGCAATAATCTTGCATGGCTTTGTAATGCAATCTAAAGGACGAAAGAGTGCTTTTAACTTCTTTGCTTTGGAAGACATGGTTGTAAAATGCATTTTACAAAAACTCGTTATCTTCCTTGACAACACTTTCCACTAATTCTTTAGCACCAGAGCAGTTGATTTCTGTTTAAGAATAGAATTTAAAGTAGTTCATAAGAAAACGCTCGTTACACACAAAGAACAATGAGGTAAACGTTGTATATATAACTGTAGTCGCTATATTGTTATTATAGCTAATAATGTTGTCAATATCGGCCCCATTTTATGTTTCCAATAATAATAATTATGTGTAAATTATGAACATATTAAAATAAAATATAATCATAATATAATAAAGTAATATGATGATAATATTTGTACACTTCTGATAACTCACGGAAACCTAAAAATTTATTGTTCATTTGTAATTCATACGTTGATAGCAAAAGGACACACTCACTGCTATATTTGTTTTAAGTAATTTAACATATATTTTAAGACGAAATGTTTATATAATATTAATTGTGAAATAGACTTGAAACCTAAATAAGTTTCTATTAACGAGAAAGTTGAAGTATTAAGCTTATTAATATTTTGATATGGTTATAATTACTACATTATTTGTGATATAAAATTAAGATTGGGGCTAGAATTTAAGTTGAACAAACTGTATTTGTCTTTTTGTGAATAATTATTTATTGGTCTACAATTAACAAGAAGTTTTTATTGCGACTAAAGTATTGTATAAAACAACCACAAGTTATTTACTGTAACAATATTTTTATACACAATAAAATATGGTTCTTGTTGCTATAACGTAAACATTTCATCTGGTTTTTATGTACAAAAAAGAAAATTAAGATATTAAACATATAAATCCTTTTTTCCGTTAGAGATATTAGGACATTACTTACAAATAAACATTAAAATTAAATGCTACCTTATACAATTATAGTTTTAAAAATGTGACAAATAAAATTATTGTTATTTTATTAAAAGAGTATATACTCCCCGGATCAATTTTTAAAAACAATATTTGATTTGTTTAATATTCAGTTTATAACCTTTTTTACTTATAATAATTACTCTCTTTCATGCGATATCTCCACCCAAAGTGGAAAATCTAAATAGAAAAATATACTGATTACTTATACGGTGTCAATTGCAAATTAAACACTGCTCTATCACTACCACATGATGTTCTTTATATACCTGTCCTTCGATTTAAAAAATTCTTACTTTTCTAATTTTACATAATGTGGAGTTATGATAAGTATTTCGTTTTAATATAACCGCCTAAGTATACTCTTTACTGTTTAATTTCTAATGAATTTTTATTGACGCTTCTTCTATTACTGCCAAACTAGTGGGCGGGTTGTTACATGGATGAACAGTAACTGGTGCTAAACAGATTATAATTTCTAAGTTTAATAAAAATGAGGGTTGCAACCAAATTCGTAGCCTTTGAAGTCTTGTCAAAAACACAGCTGGCAAAAAGTCTCTTTCTTTAAATAAAAAACGCCGCAGAGCAGACACAAAGAAAATTTAACATTGTTTTTGTTACCAAAAGTGACAAAAAAAACCCAAAACAGTAGAAGTCATCATTCATTGATGTTTGTTTTGTTCGTTCATTTATTTTATTATTCTATTAATCTTTTAGTCTGCTATATTAGAGAACACATCTGGTGCTAATATTTTTTTATCGAATAAATCCTGAAAATAATTCATTTTCTAAACATTTGCGTTTAGTTTCAACAGTTTCTTTGCGAAATTAACACATCTTTCAATGCTGATATTTTTGATAATTCTACTTTTTATACTTTTAATGAAAAGAAGAAAAATAAAACTGTAACTTAACTTTTCTTGTGTGACTCTCTCAAATAAATATATGTTATATGTCTGTTAGCAAAAAATTTTGAAACTTAATTTGCAGCACCTTTAAAAAAGAAAAAGGATCCTTGCCGTAATCGCCAATCAAGAACAGTTTAAATGTTATAAAATTGTTTAATATATATGAAGTTAAAAAAATATGTCATTAAATATTCGTTGAGATTTTTCTCGAAAAATGAAATATATAATAGGCTGATTATAAAACTAAATACTGAATATAAATGAAAAAATAAAAATATTAAAACTTTATAAAAGGAAATTGTTAAAAACAATGAGTCAAATTCAAACGGAATATTTTTTTAACACACCAAGGACCACATTCTTCTTAAGATACTTCGCAACCGAGTGCTTAATTTCCGGAAAAGCTTTTATACTAAACCCACCACCTGCACAGTTTAGCCCCTCTACTCACGATCCTGCCGTTACGAAATACTTTGCGGGATGGTTAGCAATATTTATGCTATATTCAGCCTCATGAGTCCTTCTTTGTGCTTCTGCTCTTCGTATATATTTCTGAACAGCTATCACAAATGAGATAATTTTATTCCTTTTTCTGCTCGAAGGTGTCATATCGTAAGGCCCTCTAAGCTTGACATATTTACCGACTGTCTTCTTTCGGAGAAGCGTCCACAGTGAAAAATTGCGTATTCCGCATCTCCGTTCACTTCTGGATATGCCCCGCAAGGGGCGAGCTATCGTGCCAACATAGGTAGTTATTTTTAGGTCAAACAAAATTATAAATAGAAAATGGGGATTCTCAGTAAGAACTGCTGAATTGAAACTGATTGCTAAGGTATGGACTTACTGCCTTTAACAAAAAGCCTCTTTCGATTACTTACTTCATTATTTTTATTATTACTTTCTTTACGAAATCTCTACATCTTTTTATTTTAAATAATTTCATTATTTTACCTTTTCCAGCCAGATATCATTTTACTTTGTTGTAATAGTTTCAATTTACTTGCTTAACTATAAGAAAGTAGAAGTGGATTGTAACATAGTTTGAAGGAAACTTTTTCAAATGAAAAACGCGAGTCTATAAATACGACACATTCACAAAATTTTCTATATACTCTGGAATTTATTTATTAAATAAATTAAACAAATAAACAATTTAATTAGGAAACTTTCATCGAATGCTGTATAAGCTTATCTAATAAAATTATTATTGTCATCGCTTTTTCATTTTATTTTTTTATTTATCGTATCATAGAGTACTGTTATCGTATCGCTATATATTAACTTCTCTAAGTAAGGTAATAAAATTCATATAAAAATGTTATTATATTTTCAATGGCGATAGCCAGACAAATCTATATAGCAACAAGTGGATGTGATAAGGTTTATATCTGCACCGGCAATGAGCCATAATCAGATGGTGGCCATTACCACTGTGAATGAAAAGCAACGCCATTCACGCCCTAGAAGGCCTTCGAATCCGTGGATTCTCCGGTCACTCCTAGTAGCAATTTCCTGGTCCAGAACGCATGAACCTTAATATAATTAAGAACACGACGGCATTCATACTCACTGGACCTGAACCATTCATTGTGTTCATTTTGAATGATCCGACCCACAAACTCTCACGAGGGCCTCGAAACTACAACCACCACGATACTCCGATATAGGGGCCAACCTCAATAATCAGCCAGAGAACAGCTAAATATCTAAAGAGACAAATAGTGAACTCTGGGTCCTACTGATTCCCGTGGAAATATGTGGATTGTCCAGATGGCTCCTACTAGCCTTTAAGGGGCCTGGGCTCCCTTTTACCCCGCAAGACACCAGTCTAGATGGAATAGTAGGCTCCAAAAAGACTATCATGTGTCCCTGGGGGAAAACAACAAGTGGAAAGGATGCAGCAACAGAAAAGTACGTGTCCAAGTTCAGAAATTCTAAATACAAGTATTTTTATGCCCGCTATAAAACAAAAATAAAATATTATAAAGAAAAGTAAAATATATATAAATAAATATATTTCTTTATGGGAATCTAATTCATACTGATTTATTTGTACTTGCTTTTTAAAGTAAGACACACATTCCCTGGCTTAATTTTCAACATAAGACATGTTCTCATAATCTATAGTTTTCACTAAAATGCTATTTAGATTAAAGTACTTAAGAAATAATCTAGCATACTATATATGATGTTATTTTAAATTTATTAAAGCTTGTGCCAGATTTAACGTTAAGAGGCCGTGTTACCCTTAAATCGACAACTAAGAAATTGCTGCAACAACACAATTCTTATGAAATAAGTGACAGAGTTTGAAAACACAGTGTTGTTTGTGTAGCCAGGGTTGTAAACTTAATTTAGTTGTGTAACGGAAATCAATATTTTATTGTTTGTTAATATTAATGTTTCCCTTCTGAAAGAATTTTTAGTATTTTCAAAGAAAGTGGTTATAACAAATGTCATACTTTTTGTTTAACGTCATTTTCTAACTTTGAATGTTCCAGCAGAGTCAATCACGTTTTTTTTTTTGGGAAAAAACTCTTTAAGAAATTATAAAGCATAAAAATTCATTATGTGTAATATTTAATGTAATTTACTGATATAAATGTTGAAGAATTAAGTGATTTTCTTGTTGATGCTATTAAGTGTTTTCACTTGAAGGAACAAAAATCTCTGTTTTTTAAGGGAAACATTACGTTAATCATAAAATAATATAAAAATATACGATTGTCTCAAAATGTTTACTGTGTGGCTGTATAAAAATAATTGTTGAGCATTGTTGTATTTTTGCTGTGTTATTTAAATAAAATATTCATTAAATCAATTTGGTTTGAGATATCAGACTAGATTTTTATGCAAAATTTTGGGTAAAATCCACTGATGAGCTATATGAGCTGTAGTGAAATGGCCATATGGATATGCTTTCTTCCCCACAGTAATACTTTAAATAAAAATTTTAGTAACAAAAATTTATGAAAATATTAGAAAATATTTATTTTTTAAACAAATCTAGCGCAAATTTGCATAGATTAACATAAAGTATATTTCATAACATTTTCTTCATTCTTTACTGTAAATTTTTTTTAAGACTTGAAACAAGTTTCTAAACATGCTCTACATGAGTTATCCTCCCCTTTCTTTTTAACTTGTTCTTGTAGCCATCTTTATGGCCTTTTGCTACTTTATGGTATAAGCAGATGACACGATAGGGTAGCTGTGATGCTTCATCATATAACTCCAGTAATTAGACTGGCATCCCCTATTTGAAATAGATGTAGTCCCATTTGTATTTAACTCGTCTTTGTAAAAATTCTTTAAAACTATAGACGTACAAAGTTTCGGTTACAATAAATTTTTGCTTCGGCTTAAAAAACAGAAAACCATATTGCGAATTCTGAAAACAATGTCCCTAATTATAGCACTGCTCTTACTGAAGTATTAGTCGTAGCATTAATTCCGGTATTTTATGACACATATTACTAGTTTAACTACAGCTTTCCTCATCTTTTCAAATCAATGTTTGTTAAAGTTTTACTGTATGCCTAAATAGAGTAAAACTTGGGTATAGAAACAATTTTATATATTTATTGTTATTAAAGTACCCATGCGAATGAAGTTTTCATAAAAGATGCCTGCTCATATGTACATGCATATATAACACATACATATTTTAATATACTGTTACAGATCCGTCTTGCTTAAGTTAAAAAAAAATAATTAAGCAATAAAATAAACGAAATAACTGGATATGCTGTTTACTAACTGCGTAATTTTTTAAGAAAATTTCCAACTAAATACTCTTATTACTTTTTCCTTAACTCATGAATACCCTTATTATTACTGATACTTATTTTACCCTAATATTCATTTATATACGGCATGAAAACTTCAACACTTGAGTTCAAATTGAATCTTTTACAGAAATAATCGAATAAATAAATTTAAAAGCAGTAAAAAAATGTAATCAACGACTATGAAATCAAAGTCAAAAAGTTAAAATTTGCAACAGGCATAGAAATTTAAAAATGCTTTAAATAAGGGATTGTCTGCATGTGATAAAATTTATTACAAAAAGGGGGATATTTAAATTACGTTTAAAAAATGAACACGTTTTATTAAATAAAAGTGAAAAAATGTGTACGCACATATCACATTTTAAGAATTAATATATTATTTTTTTTTATTTATATTTTATTAAAATCTGTATTCCAGCTTACATTTATTTAAATATGGTTTCTTTTTTTTGTTATATATACTCAGGAAATAAATATATTATAATAAATATTCGTCTTTGGATTTCTATTTCGTTGTTAAAATATAAAAATTTGTGTTTTAATAAAATTAATTTATATTTTAAAGTTGTTTAATACATCTCTTTACTTCACCTCTTCCGTCTTGGTCTTAAAACCTAATTAATAACCATCAATGTTAGTTAACGTTTTAAGGCTAATTCTTAAGTTTCAAGTATTTTTCCAGCCTAGCCAGAATGTCACATGGATGTTTTTTCAAATGGTACTTTTTGTGGCAAAGTTGCAGCTTAGAAATTGTGGGCACCAATGCGTTTTGCAGAAAATATCTTTTATATATGACTTTCCTTATATAACTTCATTGTCAAATTTACCACAATTAAATCATCCTTGCCCTTCCAGGACTACGCAGTCAAGATGGATCTCTTCCCCATCTTGACATGCACTTTCGGGGGTATAATGCAGTATCAGACTCCTGGGCTGACAAGAGGTCTGACCAGTGATCGATTCACACATGGTACCACGGGAACCAGTAATCCTTGTGCTGGCTATTGATGGGGCCTCTAGGAGATTAACATGATGACTGTGCTTTAAAATCAGTTGCTTTTTAAAGCCTGCGAAGAGGTATTAACTATGGTAACATATAATGTCCGATGTTACGCGTGTAGCAGGACAAGAAATTGGTTAGTCTCCAACTATCAAACAAGGAGTGTCGGTGAGGCCTTGCTTGCTGTGCTCTCTAAAACTGGTAGAAAGTCGTATATGTACCTAGCAGTGTATGCTTTAGGGCGAAGGTCAGTGCATTACAAACACGCAGTGGTAAGACCACCGCCAAATTAGAGACAAACGGCCAGGTGCTGATGTTGATCTGTATCACATCTGTCCGTGCTCGCCGTAAGCTTTCTCAAGAAAACATCAATTTTCTGCACGACTTTTTGTCATGAAGACTAAGATGTAAAAAAGATATTATAACATCATCATCAGTTCTTGTCTGCATTCTTACACATTTTGCAGCCCCTACAACACTGGTTGCTATATTGTGATACTCTTACTTATTTTTAAGTAATTTTGAATTCAATAATATGAAAGTCAATGCTGTAGTAATTTAATAACTTTATCCTCTGCATTTGTATTTGAATAACGTTGTGCAAATAAATAGCAATAAACGACTGAATAAATATTTGTTAAGAATCATATATAAATATTGTTAATCTTGCAAGTATATAAATTTTAATTGCCCTGTTTTATATGCTGTTGTTGGTGTGTAATTTAAACGTTTAATAATCGCAACAGCCATAAAAACAAATCATTCATTCATTTATCATTTAATAGCGGTTGATGTGTGTTTCATTCACTTTTTATATTTGTTTGTTTGTTTGTTTTGTTGTTTATTCATTTTTTCTATGTTCACATGACATTTGAGAAAGGGAAACACTTGTGTTAAAGAAACTGGGGGTACGATACGAAACGGATGTGTGTCTCTCATAAACATAAACTCAATTCTCATAGTTCTTACTTAACGCATCATTTGTATTCAATGATATAAAACGGTAGCATTTTTAATCACACACATTTTTTTAGAAAGATTGTTTTATACTTAAACTTAGAATTTTGATATTGTACATAAACATCTCTCGTTTATCATGCTAAAAGTGAAAGCATAGATTCTTGAACTATAGATAGCAGATAGCGCCTTAGTATGGTCTTGCAAACCGAGAAGGATATATGTATAACCAGGGTTCAGAATTTTTCATTTATGAACATTCAAAAATCCACATTCATGATATTTTTCATAAATGCGAAATCTAAAATTTTATATTTATTTTTCACACTCATAAACGAACAACAAAAAATGTTCTGGTTATTTTCATACATAAATGCGAACAACAAGAATTATTAGTCTTATTCATATGTGATAAATGATAAATTAGCTACTTCTCATTAATGTTATTTTTCATAAATGTACATGTTCATTTATGAACGTTGAAATTTTATAAAATTTCTTATAAATGAACGTGAAAAAATTTTCTACCTACGATCGCAGTTTACCATAAAATGTAGTAAAAACACATGGGTACATATTAACACAAAATACAATATTGCAATATATTCTAAAAGAAATAAAAAAAACATTTTTTTTCCTACATACGCCGACAATTGCACATTATCAAATATGTGCGTTTATGTACGCGAATGCTTAACGCATATATTTTTACAACCTTTTCATTTATGAAAAATTATCAAAATTGTAAATATTCAAAAATGAACACTTTTATGTTTCTCATTTTTTCACTTATGAATAGAAAGAAAAAAATAAATCGTCGCATTCACAAATGAGAAAACAAAAAATAATTTGTAGTTTCTCACACATGTATGAGAAGAAGCGGCTAAAAAATGAAATGTACATATTCATACATGTATGAACAGTGAGTGAATACTTCGCTACTCTGTGTATAACATTTCTCTGAACTTTGAATTGTATAGTCGCTAATCGAGATTAGATACACTAAAGGCACGAGTATCCTGAATGAGCTGTCAGTTACTATTTTGAAGAAAAAGAATATATTACAAAAGCCATCAAGTGTTAGGTGGACTTAAAGATAAAGACAGGCGTATCATGTATCGGCAACGCTTTAAGTTTTAAATACATTAATTTTTATATACTTATCACGGTGCACTTAAAAAAAAATATTTTTGGTAAATTAAAAGTAAGGACCTGTGAAAGTGGCTCTATCATTGGTGTACCATCTTTATTATTTTATTTTACAGTTCTGTGTCCATCGTATATATCCTATGTATCTATAGGATATGGCATTCAACATTCAAGGCATTTGCCTTTTACGGTTTAAATGATAGTTCATAATTATTTTATATAAACTCTGTGTAATTTCTGAATGTCAGCCGACTATACTCCCTTTATTTATTATTTTCATTTCAGTTTCTTTGTACTTGTTCCTATAAAGGGTATACAAATACCTAACCTCTCTGCTAGTTAAGGTTTAAAAACAAGGTCAGATATGAGAAAATCAAAAAACTTTGCTTCACTTTGTTTCATTTTTCATACTTGTTGCTATAGCGCACATAGTTTTGCTGGCGCTTCGAAAATTTAACATGTTAACCTTTAATTTTTACTTTTTATTGTTATAGCGACTATAACGATTGAGACATACAATATATGTTTTTCCTATGATTTCTTAGTATAATCGATTGTTGTTTAATTATAAGAGTTCAACTATAAGCGATTAGAGGCAGGAACATGATTTTAATTACTGGTAAAAAATCATTTAAGAATTTGACTGCAAGTGAAATTAAAAGAAAACAGTTTTTTTTCGATTTCGTTGAAGCTTGTTATCTAGAAAGTTATGTAAAGTAAAAGTAATTAGCATTAAGGGCTAATTTCTTTTGCTGTCAGTGATAATTTCAGATTTATATCGAGTTTTCAGGAATCGCACTATACCAGTTGTTTTAGATAAGATTGTATCACAAGAGCTCAAACATAATGCAGGGGTAACGTAAGGCTCCGTTCTTTCTCCTGCCCTATTTTTATTTGTCTAAATGATCTTCTTTGTCAAACGTTCAACCATACTTTTTCGCAGATGATAGCACCATTTTGCAATTTGTATTCATTCAGTAATAGACCGAACCCGTTGGAGATAGGTTTCAAAAGGCAAAATGTGAATGATACATTATATTACGATTTCGCAACAGTCACCAAATGTGGTGGTATGAATAAAGTCAATTTTAATACCCGTAAGACTCAATGGTGTACGCTTACGCATAAATGTGTGTTCGGAAATGATGCTGCATCTCCTCTTATGGTTGATATAATTATTAAAGAATCGGAAGGTGTTGAATTTTTCAAGTTTCTAAAGACGCTTAGAAGTGCCTCGGTTTTTTAAATCTAAGCAAAAGATGTTTCATTTCATCCGATCTTCATACTATTTATACAACCTGTATCCGTTCAAAAATATATATGTTATATTATATATATGTTATATATGTGTATAATATATATGTTTCATGTATGGGAGGACGCTTCAAAGTTTATTTTGCAGTTGCTCGACCGCATACAAGAGAGGAAAAATAGACTCGTTAAGTACAGTAGGTTATACAATTATAATGATTCTCTAAAGCATCGACACAATGTGGGTTGTATTTCACTAATTTATCGTTATTACAATGATAAGTGTTCTAATGAAATTAGGGAGCTTGTTTCCGTTACTCCCACGTTTTTGCGTTTAAGACGCTTTTCATTTACACCCCATCAATGGTGAATCTCACTACGTATTACAGAGAAAATACGTTTTTAGCAATACAGTTGGTAGGTGGAATAAACTTCATGCAGATGTATTTCCTGTCGCGTTCAATTTAGTAAAATTTTCGAATGTCAACAAACGCTACTCCCTCTTTCCTCCTCCCACTACCAAAATTTGCTAGTTCTAGCACATTTTTTACATTCAGGCTAATATTTTGTCAAGTTTATGTTACAGGCTTTTCTGTAAGAATTTACAAGCTACAGCTTATCTATGTATAGCATTTCTTGTACTGGAAATATTAATTCTCGATAGAAAATTAATCATAATAATTCTAATAATTTCATAGCTTATCTTAACAACATTTTGTTTTACACTATCAATTTAAAGTCGTTCGAATTTATTTAAAGCACAAATATTTTTTGGTTGCAATAGCTAAAAATTTCAATCCAAATATTTAAAAATTCCATTAATATTTTTTAGTTTTTGCCCTTTTCCAAGCGTTTACTTAATTCATATCTGTCCTTAACATTTACGTTTTGATGTTTTTGATTTTAAAGAAATTCTTTAGTAATCCTTTGCTTCCGCTTTAATTCCCTCACGCGCTACTTTCAATGACAATAAAAAAATTATTTTATGGGGTTAAGCAAAATAATATTTTTAATTCAGAGAATTTCATGTGCAAGAGTGCTATGATCACAAATTAAAATTGCTGCCATAAAGTGTATACCAAATTCCTTTATGCCTATACATATCAAGTGCTACGACTTTTATTATTTCAACAAGAATTTGAAAGATATATATATATATATATATATATTTATATATATATATATATATATATATATATATATATATATATATATATATATATATTGCGGGTGTACTGAAACATGGCTACATACACGCAAATCAGATTCTGGAATTACACGAAACGGGAAATGAAATAAATTGCATATACTTGTAACATAATTGTGGTAATTAATAATTTTATTGCCATAATTTATCAGCAATAATTTTAACATGATTATTTTCTTGTTTTTTTGCAATATGGCTTTGCACTTGAATTCCTTTGAAATATAAAAAATATTTTTATTTATAAAAATGTGTAAAACAAAAATTTATGTGAACATTTAGAGAGGGGAGTATGAAAAGTTTGGTTTTTCTTTTCTCTTTATTTTTTGCAAACAAGGGAAATAAATTCTTATCGTATTTTCTTTATATTTAATAATTATTTGTTCAATATTTTACAGTATATTTTGAAGAATAAAAAATCAACAACTAATATAAACCAATAAAAATCATTTCTGTTTTACTTAAATATGTTTTAATCTTTTAATCGATCTTTTTAACTAAATTTTAACGATATATTTTTTCAATATTTCGCTTTCTTCAGGAAAATTAATTTTTAATAACAAAAATTATTAACAAAAATTATTAACAAATTTTTGTTATTCAAAATTAATTTTCCTGAAGAAGATATACATAGAGAAGCGAAATATTGAAAAAAATATATCGTTAAAATTTAATTAAAAAGACCGATCAAAAGATTAAAACATATTTAATTAAAATAAAAAAGGTCGAATAAAAATAATTTCTGTTTTACTTTTTCTGCATGTAATTTTTATTTTATGGAAAGTAAACAAAAATCATTAGACCTAAAATAATTCTTGTAACTATTTCACAAATAATTTTCCGAAATATATAAGTCTAATGAGTAAACTGGGTTTTCGAGTCTTTCTTCATATCTCTAAGTATATTTCCAATATGCTGGCAATATAATGCGTTTGCAGAAAACAAGGTTTAGGATTAAAAAATAATAGCAACTTAACAAATACTTTTTATGGCAATAGCAGTCTATTTATGTTTCACACTAACAAATACCAACAAATTAATTGTGTAGAGGATTGTTCGACTGAAATATTTCCAGGGAGTACTATTTTTGAAAATGGAGTGGCATCATCGTAAACATTATCCTGAAACTAAAAATATGAAACGTTCGACATATAGGGATCTCGTGCCAACATATAAATAAATTCCTGCGAATATGGTTAGAGGTTTAGGATTAGATTTTATGGGTCAACATACAACTACACAGAAAGCTGAATGCTCAGGAAAATGTACCAATCCAGGAAATTTATCACATTCATTTTTTGTGATATCTGCCATTTAATAGATAAGATTGTAATGCAATCAAAGCATTATCCCAAAAAACATTTCACTTTAAAGGGTATATCATAGCAGCAGGAATATTTGAGTTAAATAGAAACTATGCCATAGAACTCAAATGTATCCAGGTTAAATGTCAGCTATGTAAAACAAATCCTGTATAACATATTAGCTTTATGGTATGGGCAAGGGATACTGACACCAGGAGATAAACTCATATCACATTTTTGTCCTATGGAGACCAACAGCATTATTCACATTTTTATTAAGTTGAAAAAATTCTTCTGCTCCCTACGCATGATAATATTTACACTAGTTTTTATTTATTTTATGTACAATCTCATATGTAATGGTGTAAAGGATAAACTGCCATAACCCAGTGGTCAAAATGAATACCACATTTTTGCACGCTCTACATATATATGTACGTGATATTACTTGTTTTAATTTTTGTTGATATTGTTCATGCTTGCTGCTCCTTATTTCCCTAACAAATTTTTAAGGGCATTCAAATACCAAGCCACAGATTGTTTTACGTACACAGAGTACTTCTCTGTTATCCTTTGAGCCAAACAAGTTTTACAATGCTCGCTGTTGTTGACTTACTTCTCAAAATATTGATTTATATTAAACAACAAATACATATGTTCTGAATAGCAAAAGCTCAGTAGCAAGGACAATATTTTTGACAACATTATTATAATACAAACTAATGAACCATGTTGTAAGAAAAACTAAAAATAAATTGCATACATACAAGAATAAAATTTTGCATGTAATTTAATAATTTTGCATGAGAACCCTTGTGCTAGGTCAAGTTAAGCAAAGAGGAAATTACACTACAGCTAATACCTTCTCTGTAAAGTAAAACAAATTACATTTTTACATAAAAAGCTTTTTGCAACTTTATGCATAGAACATCTTAGTGTTGAAGTTAAACATCCTGTACAATATTTTATTTTTTAAGTTCTGCAGAATGCATTTCTTTATATCCCAATTTTATTCATTAAGTAATGTGTTACCAACATAAATATGACAATAAAATCTGAATTTATATACCTGAATGTTAAAACATATGAGAAATATTTTACCATCTGTGAGATGTTGTTTGAAATAGCAGTGCAAATATAGCTCCATACTAAGTTTATATAAAATTAAAAACGAAACCTAATTTAATATCCTGGCTTCCATTGGTTTTGTTTATTTTTACTTACGGCATTAAATAGCTAGCATAAAAAACGTAATTAAATTACATGTTTTAACGTAATTAATAAATCCGAAATCTGTTGTTGCCAACATAAATATTGAAAATGTATTGTATTACAAAACTTGAATTATTACCAAAAAGTTAGCTTGTTTGATCAAAATTAATATATAAGCGTCTATCAAGCATTTCTTTTCTAAAACACATTCAATTATAGAATAATATACACTCTTAGATGTTCTTTCTAATTTTTCTTCTTATAAGCTAATATCTTACAACTAAAAAAGAGCAGTTACTTAAAATTATAAAACTATTATCGGGGTTTTCAACAAAACGGTCGTTTTTCAACTATGACAACATCAAGAACATGTTAGTTTTTGACGTATTGACGTATATATTTGACGTGGTAGATGCATTGGCAATTGTTAAAGAAAATTCAATTTCGCACAAAAATCGTTTTAAAATAATTAAAATCTACTATGAACATAACACATTTCGTAAAATTTCTGATATTTTCGGACAACCTAATCGTCCTTTTGAGGTCGCTATTAAGAATTTGGTCGTTAAATTGGAGTTGTCAGGCTCTATATGCACTGTGCAAACACCAACGAGTGTGCGACCAGGTCGTTCAACTGAAAACATCGCTGCCGTGAATCACAGTGTTGAAGCAGATCCAAATTTGTTAATTTGTCAACGTTCTCAACCCCAATTATCAAAAACTTCCACATGGCGAATTTTGCGTAAGGATTTAACTTTGAAGCCACTCACATCGCCGAAGGTTCACTCAATTCATTCATAAACAACCGCCTGGTTTTTCTGCCACGGTATGCCAACAAGCGAAATTCCCGCTTTTGTATGTATGGTGCGCTATGTGTTTTCTAGAGGCGTGAATCAGCCTTTTTTTTCCAAGGTTAATCTGGAATCGCAGTAACGTTCAATGGATCACGCTATCGCGAGATGCTACTAACTCAATTTTGGCATACTATAAGCGACATGGATATCACTGACATGTGATTTCAATAGGACTGTGTCATATGCCACACAGCTAATGAAACGCGAGAATCTGCAATTAGGTTGCCAGCCAGATCGTGTGATTTAACACCACTGCATTATTTTTTGTGGCGCTATATTAAGGACAGAGGCTATATGAAGCCAATCTAATCGATTTCAGCCTTAAAACTCAAAATTCATTATGGGATTAACAAAATAGGATCGCCATTTTGCCAAAATGTGAATAAAAACAGATAAAGGAAACGACATATGTCAGCGTGATCATGGTGGACATTTGCCAGATATTATTTTTCATTCATAATTGCTGAACTTTTCTCTTCGTAATACAATAAAAATTCGAATAACCTTAATATTGTTTTATTTTGTTTAAGAAAAAAAACTTCTTGTTAAAAAACCCTTTATATTAAAAGCATTATTTATAAATCCGAACAAAAGAAAGCAAGACGCTGAAGTGGGTCTCTTAATAGCTCGATTAGTCGTGTACCACATTTTATTTGTGGTGGGCAAAAATTAAATTTTTCAAAAGTTGAAATTCAAACACTTTTTCATTTGGTTTAGCATCGTTTTTACGCTGGTAAAATAATTCCTTAAAACTACAGATGAAACTAACCTGCAGCGAATACAATGTTGAATTACTATTTTATTTAGTAAATATTTTCTTAAAGAAAACCGCGCGATAAACTAAACGTTTAGTTTTAAAGATTTGCGAAACTCTCAAAATTTATGATTGTTATAATCTTAGTTGATATATTTGATAAATGAACTAATAGAAACTTTAATTTATAGATATTGGTCTTTTCCTAAGACAAATTTGACACACAATACATCGTTGAAAAATACACATCATTTAAAATTAGCCTATAACAAGACATTTTGGCATAATACATTCAATATATCAACAATTTGTTTACACTCCCTATCTTCAATATAAAATCTACGCATGAGACATGTGCATCACTCTAAGCCAAAAAACCAAGGAAACAATCAGACAATAAAATAAAGCACAAAAACACACAAACTGACAACCGTATGGAAAAAGCGGAAATAGAAGCATGATCATCAGCAACCATCATCATAGTACACACGTTATAAAAAAGAATACATGTGTGTGGAAAAAAAGATATTGAAAAATAACAAGTCATTGCAAGTGAAGGCGTGTTTGACTTTTTGCTTCATTTGCATGCCACTCGTAAGTAGCTTCTCTCTATTGTACTACAGAGAAGAACAATGACGACCCTACAGACATCTCTAAATGTCCAAACAAACAAATTGAATCAAAGACTATACAAGGGCAATATTGTAAATATTGGTCTAGAAGAAAATGATCATGATGGTAATGTTGTTTATAACGAATTCTGGATACCTTACGCTATAGTACGTATACCTAAATTTTATGTTATATATACAAGAACTATGAGTCCAAGTTATTACCCTGATCTAGATACGTTATCTAGATACGTTAAAAAATGCTAAAGTAAATCAAATTTGTATTACATAAAGCAAAATAATTCCAATTTCATTACAACCTGTTACAATTACAATAAAAATTTAAATATATTTCAAAAACCATGCCACTGTGACTTATTTTTTCATTGTTTAATTTTTACAAGGAATTGTTTCTGGGTAAATTCAATATTCATGTGGCTTAGTGTCCACACATCATTGTTATGTTAAATACTGATTTATTATATAAATTGTTAAAGTTGTTAAAAAACTACGTTTATAAATTTAAAGGAGTGTTGTATTATCTTCCTTTGAACTTTACAAAATAGAAAACAAATCAAGTGAAACCCATGGGACAGAAATAAAATGAAAAAGTACAAAAATAATGGTCCCACTCATCTTTGCAGTTAATAGTATTATGTACTTAGTTAAACCCTACGCATGCATATGAAATTTTCACGCTATATAATACATATAATACAGGTAATTTTTGTGTTTACCTAAAAAATATTTATCACTGCACAGTGGGAACTTTACAAAAATAGGAGTTTTAAGTTAATTTATTGTATTTATTTTATATGTTTTCGATTTGAAAAAGCATCAGTGTTTGTACGAAAATGTGGAAGTATATAAAAGATTTCCAATAAATGGAATTCGATTTTGAAATTTGATAAAGTCATTTGTATATGGGTCATTTCATATCAAATAAATTGAAAATTGTCTTAACACCATCGCCGAGTAGCGATTTAGTGCTCTTGTAGGCTAGTAGGTAATGTGCTAGCTTATAAGACTGAGGGTTGTAAGTTCGATTCCTAACAAAGACCTTGGTTTCTTTTCACTACAAATAAAAATTGGCTGTCTGTGGGGCTGCTCAGTAATGAAGGTATGGTCATTATTCACTGAGCTGTCTTATACGGCAGTGTTAGGTTCGTATCATTAAAATAATAAAACAATTTTATGTGACCTTCTCTGTTGAAGGTTTAATACAGACTACCTTCTTTTATTTTAAGTTATCAGCTAACTACTGCTAGTGGTGTAGTAACGACTAGCTACTTATAATAGAAAGGTAGGAGTCACTACACCTTCCCCTTTTTTTTCAGAAAAAGGAAAAAATTGAGCAATTGGTACCTTGATTGTTCAGTTTTTTGCTTTTTCTTTACAATTAATGTAAAAAAATAATAATATAATAATAAAACAAGAGATGTTTATTACAACTTATAAGTATATCTAATAATAGTTATGAATAAGTACAGTTGCAATATTTTAAATTAAAATAATAGAGAATTAATTAATAATTTATTTATCTGAATTACAATTGATAATTAACTTACAGAAAAATATTTTTTTTTTTTTTTGAAAACTCAAAATTAGCTTGAGTAGTAAGTTTTTTTTCTTCAATTTAAATTAAATAGTTCAATTTTGAGTTTGTTTTTTTTTCTTTATTTTTTTTTTTTTTTTACAATATGATTTTGTAGTTTGTTTTCTTTTTTTATGTAGTTGAGTTTACTACAATTAGATAATAAATCTGTTTTTATTTCTAGTTTATAATTTTTATTTTCTTATATAATATTTATAAAGATTACTTACAATTATTAAGATATCAAAAAAAAATACAATGAAAATAATATTTTAGATTAATTAATTTATAATACTAGAGAAAATAAACAAATTCAGTTATTTTGGTTTTAATAAATTAAATATTATATGCTTAATTTTAGTAACAATGAATAAATTCAATTATGGTTCAATTTTATCTGTATTGTGTCTTAACGAAGAATGTTTGGGTTTAATTGTTCGAAATTTGTAGAGCTGTTTTGGAGTTGAAGTGCAAAGTCTTGCGATATTTTAGGAAATAAAATAGAATTCACTTCTAAAACTGGGGATTTTATATAGATTTTTTTTTCTTTTCTATGTTTTATGTAAATATATAAATGTTCATCATTAGTATTTTAAATTTAAATACTTAGAAGTAAAAGCCATAAAGTAGTGTTGTGTATTCTGAATTATGTGGTGCAAAAAAAAACATACGAAAGATTAATTAGAAATTACAAGAAAATTTAGGGCTTTTTATAAATCCCTATACGTCCTATAATAATCTATTAGCTATTATGCTTAAATTTATAATGTGTTATCCTGCCTTGTCCAATATTGATTGGGTTTTTCTCTTTCCATTTAATTTAAATTTTCTATCATTATATATAATTAGTAAGTAAAAATGCAAGTTAAAACAATTTCATCAAGTTGCGTATCAAATTCCATATTAACCTTCAAAATATTGAAACGATTCACCCTCTTTTACTCCTCAAATCAATTTTTAAATCTCCGCAACCGATTCATATGCACTGTCCTCGACTTATCTTTTGAGCCATCGTATATTGTCACATTAGTGCCCTCTATGTTCCTAACGATGAATGGACCCTCATATATATTTCCATGTTTATCGTAGGGTTCTTTCTTCAACAACACCGTATCGTGAACCTGTATGCATATTGGTCTCGCAAATCTGTCATAGTATTTCTTTGCTCTGTCTTTACTCCTATTAATCAACTGCCTAGCAAGAAAATTTGTCTTCTGTAATCTATATTTGACCTCCTTACTGTAATTATCCAAGTTGTAGATTGGGTCCAAATTATTCTTAATGTCATTAGGCATGACTGCACGCTTACCAAACACAAGCTCAAATGGAGAAAATCTATTGTCATAGGCTGTGTTTGTCGTAGTGTTGTGGAAAAATGTAAAGTATTTGAGGCATGTATCCCAATCAGACAAGTTCTCCTTGATATATGCCCTAAAATATTCATTGAAAACTCTGTGGTTTCGTTCCACTGTTCCTATTGTCTGATGGTGATATGCAGTTGAAAATTTGATGTCTGTTGCCAGAAATTTGCAAAGCTCAATAAGAAGTTCATTTTTAAACTCGGTTCCTAAATCAGTCTTTATTGTATTAATCTTACCGTAGATCAAAATAAAACCTTCAAATATCGCTCTAGCCACGGTTTGTGCGGTTTTATCCGGTATAGCTATTGTCACTAAATATTTGGTTAAGTCACACATTAGTGTTAGTGCATACTTATTTCCGTATGCCGATTGTTCCAGGGGACCAATAGTGTCTAAAACCACAATGTCAAATGCTGATGTAGGAGTTGGTGTCAAAATTAGTTCCTCAACGTTACTCGGTCTTACTTTGTTTAGGACACACTTAGGACAGTTTCGGACAAACTTAGCTATATCTTTAGTCATTCCTTTCCAGAAGTATTTGGTACGTATTTTTGCGTAAAGTTTCTTTTGTCCGCAATGGCCACCTAACAAAGGGTCGTTATGATATATTTCCATGAGTTGCTTTTTTCTGTCATCTAAAATTATTGGTTCAATGGGTTCAGTCAAAATAATATCAAATGTTTTTAGGGTCTTATTTCCGATATCTTTCAATTCTCCTATTGAATAATATGTAAAAAAAATGTCATCCTTTGGCCATTCTGCCCTGTAAATTTTATGTTTGTTGGCTATCACTTGAAGCCTCGAAAGCAAATAGTCTAATCTATATGTTTCGTTGTCAAATTCAATATCTACGGACAGGATTTTGTTAAATTTCATATGAAAGTTTATGCGCAATTTATTTGTCTCTGAATCAGTTTTAATTATTTCTGATCTAATTTTGGGAATATTCCTGTTAAAGTTGTTAAAAAATTTATCGTATACTCTAAGGTCAAGGTTATTGAAAGATTGATGTTCTGTAATTTTAGTATTATTCAAAAGTTTAGACTTTGAACGTGTCGTCATGGCAAGTATTTGGCTATTAATGTCCTTTAGTTCTCCTATTGAAATTCTTGAGAGAGCATCTGCTCCTACATTGTCCTTCCCCTTAATATATTCAACAGAGAACTTGTATTCTGCTAGTTCAAGCCGTATTCGTGTTAACTTCGAAGAAGGGTTTTTCATATTGAATAGATAAATCAATGGTTTGTGGTCTGATCTTACTATGAAATCAGTTCCATAAACATAAGGACGAAATTGTGATATGGCATAATGGATTGCTAAAAGTTCCAATTCTATAACCGGCTTTTTCTGTTCTGATCCTGTAAAGGCTCTAGACGCATAATATATCGGTAAGTCACTGCCCTCAAAATTCTGACTCAGTATTGCCCCACAGCCAATTCTAGACGCATCTACTGTAATTAAGAATTTCTTCGTGAAATCGGGATATTGCAAAATTGTAGGTGATATCAAAGCTGATTTTAATTCTTCAAAAGATTTCTGACATTGTTCGTTCTATGTAAAGGTGACTTTCTTTCTCGTCATACTATTCAAAGGGGCTGCAATTGAAGCAAAATTTGGTATAAACCTTCTATAATAGTTGGCAAATGCAACAAAACGCCTAACCGAGTCCTTGTCATTGGGTGTCGTATAGTTTTGTATCGCAGCAATCTTCGAATCGTCCGGTAGTAATCCTTTAGCAGTGCATTTGTGCCCGAGAAATGTAACTTCAGATCGAAAAAAGTTACATTTATATGGATTTACCTTCAAGTTATATTTCCTTAAAATTCCGAATACATCTTTTAAATTTTTCAGATGATGTTGATCGCTACAGCCAACAATGATAATATCATCCACATAAAGGAAAGCCTTGTTTGGCGCTAGTCCCGAGAAGGCTATTGCCATCATCCTTGAAAACGAATTTGGCGCAACGTTCAGTCCAAATGGTAACACTTTCCAACGAAAAGAGCCCTTATCAGTACTAAATGTAGTTATATCACGTGAGTCTTCATGTAACGGAATCTGATGAAATCCAGAAAATAAATCAATAATGGAGAAATACCTCGCGCGACCAAGATTATCCAAAATGTCATCGATGCGCGGCAGGGGAAATCTGTCGGCAATGAGTTTCTTATTAACAGCACGGTAATCCACACACATTCTATAAGACTTTTGATTACTTGAGCTTTTCTTTGGAACGAGTATCAAAGGACTATTAAAGTCTGAGTTGCTGGGTTCTATTAAGTCATTATCCATTAATCTCTGTACCTGCCTGTTGATTTCTTCCCTTTGGGTATAAGGTAACCTATAGTTTTTTATATATACAGGTTTCGAATCGGTCATCCTCAACTTCTGTTCGTAAAAGTTATTGATAGTCATTTGATCATCCTTCAAGGCAAATATGTCAGCGTATTCTTCACAAAGTGGCATTAGAAAAGGTTGTATATTGTCCGGTATTTGTTCCTTTAGGATATTCCGAAGTTTTGTCATACGATCGTGTCCTACTTTAGGTACGTTTACAGAATATATGTTAAAATGATTTAATTTCTCCGTTTTTAACCTATCATTTCGAATACACTTAAAGTCGTCTGTTGTATTCATCACCCTGACAACAGGATTATTCGAATCAATAATACCCTTTCCTACAAAAATGCCATCGTGGATTTCCTGGGAATCAACGAACATAGGCTCTGTAATACCATGCAGATGAAAAATTCTATACACCTCACATCTCGGTGGAATAATGCAAGTGAAGTTACGTGTTCCACAATGTATGGGTATTGTCACTTTTGAACTTTTAATAGATACTGAAATAGTCAAATTTTCGTAATCAATTCTACATTTATTTTGCTTTAGAAAATCCTTACCTAAAATTCCGCTTGCCGGGATATTAAAATTATCGTCTACAATATGGAAAACTTGTCGAATTACGTGATTCGAGAATATCAAATTTGTACAAATAGTTCCCATCGTGTAAATAGTATTTGGTGTTATACCAGTAATACTGATAGTTTCGTTTGTATTCAAAATCATATCGGGCTTCACATTCGATATTTTCAAGACTGATATGTCCGCTTGCGTGTCAACTAGAAACGAACATGTTCCTATGGTGTCAGTACAATCTATCTTTATAAAATCTGCATAACTAAGGCTAAAACTATAAACTGTTGTTTGAAAATTTTGTGTAACATTTGTTAATTTTCCTCTTCCCTCAACATTACTTGTTGAGGGGCTTCCCCGTTTAAAGTCCGTACTGATGCTTTACGATTGTCGTTACGCGAATTATTGTTTCGGTAACTATTCCTATTTCGATAATTGCCGAAATTGCGGTTATTGTAGCCCTCGTAACTTCTGTTTCGATCATTGTTGGGATTGTTGTTGTTATAACCCCTATAGTTTCTATTACGAAAGTTATGAAAATTGTTATTACTATTCCCCCTATACGAGTTACTATGATTATTACCGCGAACGAAATTGCTTGTTCGAAACTGATTAAAATTGTGCTCACGTCTAAAATTGTTGTTTCTATTCCCGTCATGGCTCCGTATGGCAAAAACTTGTTTCTCCTTTATTTCATTTGTCTGCTCTATCACGAGTTTAGCAACTACATCCTTCGGATCAGTAAAGACTGATGAAGCTAAAATCGATTTTACAAGATCCGACTTTGCATTTAACCTACAAACCTTCACAGTTTGTTCCATAGCCATTTCTTGAGCCTTATTCTTAGTCATTCCCTCAATAATAAGTGAACGCTTTAGGGCCTCAGCAAGATCTTCTGTCTGTTTGCTAAATGTTACGTAATCTTCATTTCGAACACTAAGTGCTGCCAATCTACCGGTTATAATCTTTGAATTATCAGGTTTTATGCTATTTCTTAAGGAATTGGTAATGTCAACTATAGTTTCAATGTTTTCAGGTAACACTTCACGTGCCTTGCCTTCTAGTTTTGATTTAATGAAATTTATAAATGTTCCCTGTAAGGTAGGTTCAGTGAGATCTTCTATAAGACTGATTTTATCTAAAAATGATTGTAATTGTAGAGCGTTTCCGTCATAATTTTCTCGAATTATGGAAGCGCACATTGTTATGTAAGACCTTTTTTGCTCGGTAGATGCCATTGTGTATTTTGTATTGTCTGTACTATTCTCAAAAATAAAATCTCTATTAATTTCAGTTGTGGCCAAATTGTAATCTGCTTCCCCCTTTAGCATAACTATATTTCTATACGAATCTATGTCCTCTATGTCATTTGATGAACAACCAATTCTATCAAAACATTGTAGTATCTTACCTCTACATTTGCTGATTGCACTAAAAACATCCTCTTTATCAGCTAGCAATTGACTTTCGGAAGCGGACCTTGCATAAACTATGATCAATTTGTAATGCTTTATCAGTAGTTTCCTATATTCCCTTAGTTTCTCCGTATTTGCTGACAAGGGTCTATTTTGTAAAACTCTTTTTACAATTTTGTTAAAGTCCTTTAGTAACTCTTTCAATTTGTCTCTATTAAAATCTGGCATTTATATATACCGTTTTCTTAATATCAATAATAATTATTTTATTAAATTCAAACATCCTTTATATGGATAAATAACACTTAAATTTTCATGAGGCTTTTGAGGCTGCTAAAACGTTTCTAAATTAGTTATACCTATGTATATTTAAAGAAAGAAAAAGAAATTAGTAGTTAAAAAAAAATTATATAAGTTCAGAAAAAAAAAATATTTGTTCTGATTAATTAAAAATTAAATTAATAGTTAAAAAAAAAAGTAAAACTCCATTTATTACATCTGGCATTTTAACAGAAAATCAATGAATGGTTAAGGACATTAACCACCGTTAAGTAACATATTCAGGAAAGGAAAAGTTTATATTATTTATTATTATTATTATTTATTTTCAAATATTTAAAAAAAAAAATTATTCATACACTTCTCTTTTTCTATAGATGAAAAAATCGAAATTACTTAACTTTGTGCTTCAAAAAAAAATTAAAAGGTGAATTAATTCCAATAATTATTTATGTACATTTTGTTTAGAAAGTCTATAGAGAAATAAGTTTTCAATATTTTAAAAATGTAAGCGTTTTTGCTATAAAATTTCTAAACGATATATACGCCTTGAATACAGAAACGCAAAACATGAAACCGTTTTAACATAGTTAAAATTTTTATGTAATTAAGATATTCGTTTGCTTTAAAGAAAATGAAAGTAATCCAATAAATATTCTATTGCGGCTGATTTTACAGAAGAATATTAAACACATAAAAAAATATATGAAACATATCTCAGTAAAAAAAAATCTGAGTAAAACACTCAACAAAATAGTTTCGGAGTTCAAGCTTTACAATACCAATAATTCTGGAGATTTATTTTTAAAGTATTTAATTTAATTAAAATTTTGAATTGATTTCTTTTATATTAAATTTGCAAAAATTCAGTAAAATATAATAGATTTTAAATTTATAAAACTGAGAACAAAAAAAAAAAATGCTAATCCCAGTGAATTAAAAATTTGTGGAATTGTTATTATTTTTTAAATATTATTTACTACTCCATTTCATTTCGTAAATCTTTTCGAACAATTAAGAAAATTATTATTAGAAAATTATTATTATCAAAATTATTCACATACAGACTACATAAAAATTAAATACAGAAGAGTTTGATCTGTGTGATACGTATATGTGAATATTTTTGTAATATTTTATATATATTTGAAATATGTTAAAAGAAAGTAGAGTGTATGTTATATACTTGTTATTATTTTTGAGCTTTAAACATTTTTCTTAAGATTAATACGTAAAAATTTCATAATTGTGTTAAGAAGTAAAGAATTGCAAAAAATACAATAATATTTCATTTTGAAAACTGTCAAAAGAAAATTTTTCAAATTTTATAAAATAATAAAGTATTTCTAGTATAGAGCATAAAATTATACTTAAAAGTGTGAGTTGTATTTTTGTTCCAATTCCATGTTCCCTGATAGTTAAATGATCTCTGACCTTGACGTACAATTGCTGTTATTTATTTTCAAAATCAATCTCCTGTTCTGTTAAGTTTTTGTTTCTCTTCTTCTCTTTTTTTTTCCGATTTTAAATAATTAAACTGTGATTGATGTTCTAGTTGTTGTTTCTGTTGCTGTTGTTTTTATTGTTGTTCTGTCTTTTATTTATTGTTCTCCTTTTATTTATTTTGCTTTGTACCTGCTGCTGTTTGTAGTTTTTGTATTAATGGTGCTGTTATTGTTATTGTAGGAATGTTCGTAGCATTATTTTAGTATTAATTTAACCGATTTTAATTTTGTTTTTAGCTTTGATTTTTCCTTTTCATAAAAGCGAAATTATTCTTAGTTTTATAAATTTTTACGTCCAAAAATTAGTCATTTTTCCGACAGCATTTTTTTTTTTAACTTATAACTTTGCACTTAAAATTATATTCAATTCTTTTATTTTATATTTTATTTGTCAGGTTCCTTTATTGTAGTTATGTGTTTTTGTTTTCGGGCATCACTAAGTTTTTGACGGAACTGTACCAGTTTGGTTTATAACCGTATTTCAAAATTGTTCAAAAGCATTTTTTTTCTTCTGTTTTATTTTTACCGTTAATAGTCCCGTAAAAAGTTTAAGTGCATGATCTTTTTAGTTTGCTTAAAACATGACACTTTTGCTTTGTTAAATCCAACACAATTTTAGTCACTATATTCTCTTTTTTTTTTCCATTTTCGAAAAATATGATTTGTTTGTTTTTTTGAAATAATAATTTTTTAACTTCCAACCAAATTAAACCTTTTAACTTTTTTTCAAAGTTTAAACAAAATAGTTTTAAAGTTCCAAAAAAAAACATTTAATTATTTATTTTCCCTAAATAATAAAATAAAAATTAGATTTTCTTCATTAATCGTTAATTAAAAAAAAAAGTTTACAGTTTTATTTTAGTTAATTACTTTTGTTGTTGTTTTTGATTTATTCATAGTTTGTTATTTATCATTAGATTTGTTTTATTATTTCTGTTAAATGTTATTCTCACTACTTAACACTTATGTATGTATGTGCGTATATATATATATATATATAGTTGCATTTGTTCATATATTTCATAGTTTCTTTAGTTATTGTAAGTACTAGAATTATGCACTATTTTAATATTATTATTAGTTTTGTAGTTTCATATATCAAAGTAATTTTTTTTTTTGTTGTATTATTAAATATATGTTAGATGTTATATTTAAATGTTATATTTTGAAAATAAGTTCTTGTTTGTAATGTTAAATATATGTTATATGTTATATTTAAATGTTATATTTTGAAAATAAGTAATAGTATATAAATATATATTTTCAATTCTCACTTTTTCTTTGCAGCGTTGTCCATATTATTTTTGCGCGATTTTTATTTACATATGTACACTAACGGGAGTAACTGTTCTTTTTTTTTTTTCTCTCTTTTATTTTTGTACAGTTTCGTAAAATTATTTTTTAAAATTAGCAAAAATATGCAAAATCTTTTTATTTTTGTGTATTTTTTTCCTTTAAAATTATTTCTTAGAAATTGTTTTGAAAAATAGTTATTAATCTTTATTCTGTTTTATTAAGTACTAATTTAGTGATATTATTATTTATATTATTGTATATTATTTATTCATATTATTTAATATTATTTTGATGTTGTTGGCTTTGTTATAATTTTTATTTAATTTTATTAACACAAAATTTATTGTTTTTCCGGTAAGTTCTCTTATTTTTAGTGTTCTTCTCACAATCAGTGCCAAATTTCAACTGCTTAAAAATTTCTCATGTTTCAATAATGGATTTTCTTTATTGTTTGATTTTTAATGGGATTACAATTTTTGTGATTCCTTATTTTATTGTCCACACAACAATTTCAACGTTTTAACAGTTTTTTTTTTTAAAGCATTTTAAAATTAACACGTTTTTTTTTTTTCTTTTTATATATATATATGTATATATCTACATATATATATATTTGTGCACTTGTCACGGTCGCCATGTTAGGTTCGTATCATTAAAATAATAAAACAATTTTATGTGACCTTCTCTGTTGAAGGTTTAATACAGACTACCTTCTTTTATTTTAAGTTATCAGCTAACTACTGCTAGTGGTGTAGTAACGACTAGCTACTTATAATAGAAAGGTAGGAGTCACTACAGCAGTTAATTTCCAACTATCCTTCTACTTTCACCACCTGTCTCATCTCTTCTCCATCCCTTTCCTAAGGAATGTAGCACGGTACTTGACTAAATAGGCATTGTTGCCTGAAGTGCTACTTCTCTTTTCAAAAAAAATTTTCTTCTGTTTCGTTAGACTTTTAAAGTGGGACAAGCATTCAATTTGAAATGAATTTTGGTTTTCTTTGGTTTGTAAATTATATTAAATATTGTCATTCCCCTCGGTGAAAACCGCCATTACTGGCGGTTTATTCGGTGTGACCGTTGAGCGGTCTCGATGCTATGGGATCAAGCCGCGTTTTTTAATAAAACTAGATAGTCAGTTTTATGTTAGTTAGTCCCCCCGGAGGCACATGATAGTCTTTATGGATTCTACTACTTCCATCTGGACTGGTGTCTTGCGGGGTAAAAGAAAGCCCAGGCCCCTTCAAGGCTAGTAGGAGTCATCTGGATAATCCTCTATATTTCCACGGGAATTAGTGGCACCCAGAGTTCCGCTATTTGTCTCTTTAGGCATTTAGCTGTTCTCTGGCTGATTATTGAGGTAGGCCCTTTTGGGAGTATCGTGGTGGCTGTGTGTTTCGAGGCCCTCGTTTGAGTTTGTGGGTCAGATCATTCACAATGAACACAATACAGGTCCAGTGAGTATGAATGCCGTTGTGTTCTTAATTATATTAAGCTTCATGCGTTCTGGACCTTAAGTTGGATAGTCTCCAACTCTTTAGCAAGGAGAGAAGGCTGCGGCCTACTCCGGGCTTTCGAAATTGCAACTAGAAGTGACCGGAGAATATACGTATCTGAAGGCATTGGTTTATGTTGTTCTTCCATCAGGGTCATATATACTCATTAAGGTAAACCGTCCCGCCACTTGGCATCGTATTAATTTCAATACCCCCGTCCTTTAGTTAGCTACAATAGAACCGAATATTTTGTTTCTTAAAGTTGCAAGACTGTCGTAATTTGTAGATCTTAGAAGCTTTTTTGACTTGCCGAATATTTACAACTATTTTGTTATTATTATACTAAATCAAAGTAGGTGATTGATGTGGCGTGAAAAGACACACACACATAAATCTCCACACCTATATTTTATAGCTTTCAATATTAATAATTTAAACGTATAAATGCGCTTGAGTCTTAGCAATAAACATAATAAAATATGGATTGTTCAACTAGATTTTGTAGAAAATATATTTGAAAGAAGAAAGAACCTTAAGATCTGGGTGACACAATCTTTGGAAGAGCTAATTATAATTTTTCCAGAAACTTAAAGAAATACGAATCAGTTCTAGCCTAGTATTGTTGTTGTTGTTTGCTGGTGATGCTTTTTCTTTTTTTTCATAAGCGCCAGTTCTGCGAATTTAAAGACATGTGGATTCGTTCTGTACTATCGAAAATTTTATACCATCTTGTCAAAATTAAACAAATTTCCATAATGAACTAACATAAACTGTAGAGTAGTTTCCAATCATACTTTTTCGTAAAGTACTTGTTGTTAACATATTTGTACGCTGTTGTCTCTATTTATTCAACAAAAATCAATCACAAAACGTGCATCTGCCTTTCATGTTTTAACAACAAATATTCCAAAATTGTTTGTTTGTTTGTGTGTTTCTTAAAAAAGGTTTTTTCATACATTTTTAAGAAAGAGGAAATTTGAGGAATAGTTTGGATGTAGAATTTTTTTCCGTTTTTGTTGATGAAAATGAGTTTATTCACTTCTACTTTGTCAGGCTTTTAAGGTAAACGAATAGACGATATGATGATGAATTAGTGATAGATTTTGGATTCTGCTATTACTTTTGTTAAAAGGAAACGTTGATTTTTTGTTATGGAGAAAAGAGTTGTGCCATGATTGATTATTTAGCATAACAAGCACAAAAGGTATCAATAGATTTAAATCATTTAAAATTTTTCTAAAAAATAAAATTTTGATGACGAAAGGGAATTTGTATGGAAATTTTTTTTATTTCCTGTTTAGATTTTATTTTTTAAAGAAATTGTTCTTTCGATAAGCAAAATAAAGGCTTGTTATATGACACTGATGCGTATAAAAATTTGGTCTTTGTTATTTTTTCGAATAGAACATTAACATCCCACGTCCTAAATCAATAATTTGTTACTTCAGTTTTATGTTTTTTATTATTCAAACTGAACCGTTTTTAATAAGTGCTTGTTATTCACAGGGGTTGTTTGTTCTTTTTTCCCTATTGTTTGCCTATGCTCTATCATCTATTTTAATTAGCAACAGTTTTGGTGGTGTTGTAAGCTGTTGTTATTTATGTTTCTTAAATTTGTTATACTGCACTCCGCCGTTTACAGAGTGTTGTGTTAACGCAGTTTAGAATAAAAGTTCTTAAATAAAGAGCATAAAAATCAAAATAACACTTAACTTTAAAAAACTTTATTTAAAACATAAAAAATTTATTGAGTTGAAAATTTTTTTATTACCATTTGCAAAACAAGACAAGACCCCTGGAAATACACTTGAAAGGGAAAGGTGTTAAAAAATCTATCTTGTAAAGTACCTTAGGACACAACAGAGAATCCAAGCATTCTCAGATATACATGAAGAAGAAAAATTTTTTAAATAATAGACTAACAGTCTTTTTTCTATCTAATAACACTAATTATTTTTACACCCTTTTGGCGTGCATCCATACCAACTTTTTCCTTGTTTGCTTATAGTCTATTGCATTTGTTCAACCGAAGAGTGTGATTTGTGTATATCAAGAGCATTAATTTAAGATGTCAAATATTGCAACAACCGTTTTTGTAATAATAGCGTGTTACTAATTTTCTTATACGAAAAAGTAGACTTTTTTTTAAATAATTGTTGTTGCTGTTGTTGTTTTTGTTATTGTTTTCATATTCTTCAATTGTTTCACGTAGTACTAGCTTGTCGAACTATTTATTTTTGTGGTTCAAAGAAACGATTCATGCCAAAATTGTGGTTACAATGTCTGTCGCTCTGAAACAGTCCTGTATCTCGTTATTGTTGCACAGTGGATGTTTGATAGTTATGAATGCTAAATAAACCTTTTATAAAATGTTGATTTAGCATAATTAACTATAGGTGAAACAAAGCCGTAAATATACGATTTTTACCTATTTCTTAAACCGTACTGATCAGATAGAATTTATACACGATGGTAACTTTGTTTTCTTAACTCGCTGAAGACTCAACTTGAATTAATTCCAATTAGCCCAGCAAATGGTACTTACATAGTTGTTTTAAGCGATTCTTCTACTCTAACATCACCCCTAATGGTGTTGTTATTATCATTAAGTTTAGGCGCCACCTTGGTGGTGTATTTTGTTTTGTCTTCTGTTGTTTACTTATTTGGTAAAATTTCTTATAAGCATGTTGTTGCTATCTTGTGTGCATAAAATTTCTTAGAAAACTATGCAGTATGTAAAGTGCACAGTAAGTGGTTTCCTTTTTTTTTGACTGATAACTATTTTCTTTTAAAACTTGATGATTTATATCTTCGTAATATTTTTCTCAGATGTGTTTTATGAAATTTTTTCAGGTTGCAAGACCTGAACTCTATAAGCGGTTTTTTTAAAGAGTTCTTCACACTTCGCAGTATAGAGTTATGTACGAAATACCATATCTGGGGTTAAGGTCGAAGACTTTAATGAATTTTGTAATATATTTTTAATGGAAATAATTTTTAATAGAAATATTTATAAATAGAAAGATATAGCGTCAAGCTAAACAAGTCTAGTAATACACACGCATCCTTTTTTCTCAAAAATTTTATTTAAGATTCTGTGCACGAGTTGCCTAGTCTTCTTGAATCTGACCTTTAATCTCCAATAATGCTGTTCAAAAAATTGAAATTATACCTATCACGTTTTGAATAGATTCGAGTCATAATACTGAAACAAAAAAGAGAACAAATAATTTTTTGATATTTATTTAATTATTTTTAATATTAATTTTTATTTGCTTTGCATATCGAGATAATATTCATCAGAAAGTTCTATTAAAAAATCTTATATTGGTTACCGAAAACTTCTGGTGAGACGAATAATGAATTTACCAGGTTAAATATGTGCTTATGAATATTTAAACCATTTCGTTTCATTTTTTATAGTTGAAAAGTTATAGTAACACCAAACAATAAAACCTGTTTTTTTCTTACCAAAGTCAACAATATTCAATGCTCTCTAATTTTCCGCACACGGGTGAAATTATTTTTTTTTGTAATTCCAATCATTTTTATTGATTAAATTTTATTAATAATTTTGTAAAAGTGGTAAACAATTCTGTGGAATAATTAGTTCACAGATATAACTTGTTTACACGCGCATATGTAAAATTCATTAAGTTGCATTTTTGCATTCTCAATAATTTTTATTCATTTGTTTTTACCAATAATTTTGTAAAAGTAGTAAACAATTCTGTGGTATTGTTTACTAAAATAATTGATTCACGGGCATAACGAATGTGTTAAGATTGACGTTTTTATTACTATAAAAGATGTTTATTTAGAATATAAAAGGAGAGTAATAAATTACAAATCTATTAAGTAAAGTGTTTTGGATTAGTGAATAAAACTAAGTTGTAATAATAATTAAAGTTTTAATAATAATAAATATAAAAAATAAATAAAACACTTTTTTTTTTAATTAAAAGTAAAATAAGATCCTTAATTTGTAAACTTTAAATTCTCATTCAATTGTGGGTTATAAAGTATCAAATTACTATTATTTTTTATTTACGTAAACACATTTGAAAATTCACATCATATTTCTCTTGTTATTATGAATTTTTGTATTTCGTTACGATTGTAAATCTGAAAATATAATTTTAAGTTTTATGTAATTGAATGTAATTTTTAATACAAGTCTATATTATTTTTTTTCAAATATAATTGAATTTTATTTAATTTTGTATTTGCCTAAGGAAATTGTCAAAATAAAGACTTCATTTCTATTGCGTACAAAAGACTTTCTTTTTATTAGCACAAACTGAGGTTAAAAATTAAATTAAAAGCTAGATGTAGATATAATTAAATATGCGCAATATCCAATGGCTAATAAAAATTGCCAAAGGCTTTCTAAGCAAAAGAAACAAATAAAATTTCACTTTTTTAAAAACGAGTTAACTGATTTTGAAAAAGAGGAGTTTAATTAATGAGTACTACTCTTGAAGTAATACTCTAGATTTATTTTAATCAATTTATATTGCAATTTTATATGTTTTAACACGGCTGATTTTACTGTTCTTATTTAAATATTGTAATTTCCATGTAAATACGTGTTGTACACTTACAATATTTTTAAAAGGCTTAATAAATTTCATGGGAAGACAAAATTCATATTTAAAAATTTTTATTTTTTAAACTAAAATTAATTCGTTTGAATTTAATACAATATAAAATAGATTGTGAATAAAAAAAGATATAATTAAATGTATTTTTAATTTCAAAACATAACTATCTCCGATTTTCTGCTAAAATTTAGAGATTTTGTTGAATTAACGACAAATTTGTCAAATAAAAACGAATTATTATTGAACATCGAAATTTATGTGATGAGATTTAATAGTTCGAATTTGTTAATTACTTTTTAATATATATTCGATTTTGTTATATTATCGAAATTTCATTTAGTTTTTTATTAGAAATGTCTTTTAGCGGCGTTATATTTTACGGTATTACTTGGAATAAACCATAGCTGCATCACTAAGTATTCATTAAGGGCCCAATATATGCATAAGCTGGCTTAAGCTAATGTCAAAAATTGAACGAAGGGTCTGTCCTATGCTAAAGCAAATTTTTGAAGACTTTTAGGTGGCTATAATGTACTTGTATGAATATAGAAATTATTATGCAGTCACACATTTTTTTATTCGTACTTTTGCAAGAAAAATAATTTCTTTCTAAATAAATGAAGTTTATTAACAAAAAGATTTTTAATAATCATATTTTGTACACTTAATACTATCCTTACACATAATTTACATTTATAATTTTTTTAATAATTAAAGAAAAATTACACATATTCCGCTGTTTGTGTTATTTGGGTCAAAAGTACTAAAACAACTGTGTGCATCATTGAATTTATAAACAATAAAAAATTACATTATTTTTGCAAATTGTGTGTTAAAAAAATGGAAAATAAGATTGAGTCTAGTTCTTCAACGTTATCGCGAGTTCTACAAAATAAAGATTCACGTTGTAGAAAAGCAAAAAAAAAAAATTCAATATAAATGCTTATATCGGCGGAGAGCTTTGCTAAAAGATCATAGGCTGTAGTAGTGCCCATTCCTCAATATAGCCAATTCCACTGCCTGATGGGGCTTTCATCCTCCTTATTTCCTTGCAGAAGCGTTCCCGTAGTAACTTTTATTTGTGTTTGCACTACGCGACTTAATATATTTCATACAAGTATGAAAATGAAACGCAAAATTCTTTAAGGTATTATTTACCACATTTACTGGATTTTTCTGCTACTTCTTTCCATGCTCATTCCTATGAATTGCCGTTATAATAAAACACGTACCTTTTGTCTTATAAGCAATTTTTTCTTTGTATATTTTCTACTAAATTCAGATGAAACATTTTTTTCGCTTTCATCCTCCATTGAAATTTTTTTATCAATGTATCTATAACACAATGCAAAATCAACTATTTCTGTACGGAATGTGCGATCAGTTTCGTATATTGCTTAAGCAAATGACATTTGACGAAACTTGAAGAAAAGTTTTGTTAACTACATTATAGTTTACCATATATGATTCTTAGATATTTGCGCAGTTGCTAAAGTTGGCTTAAGCCAGCATATGCATAATATAGTTGGGCCTTAAGAGAAACTACTCAAAACCCTGCGGTATAGTAGATTTAGATGGGAAGTCTAGTAAAAATCCATTATCTTTGACTGAAAATCTTTTAGGTGCTAAAGAAAAATTTAGAAACTACAAAAGAAACAAAAATATATGTAAAAGATAAAACATGAAAATAAAATGACAAAAAAGACCTAAAAACATTATTTTTGAAAACTAAAATTTTTTGTGTTGGAAAAGTAAAAGACAAGCAATATAAAATTAGCTTTTCACCAAAGTCAAAGTCCTGGTCATAGCACATCACTTTATAGTGAATATGTTGGCTCCGTTTTTTTGCGGCAAAAATTACTGTGAAAATATATATAAAATATAAAAGAAAATAATAAATAGAAAACAAAAATTATAATGAATATTTTGAAATTTAATCCTTCTAGCAGTAGTTTTCTTTTATACATTGTTATTCTACTCAATGTTTGCTACACAATTGTTTTTTTTGTATGTTTTATTTGTTGTTGTTGAGATTATAGGGACCACCTATGAATTTTCTATATTTACTCTTATTGATGGTAAAGTATTTTTTTACTTACTGATTGAATTTAATCTTTCATACACACACTAATACTGCTGGTTATTGTTTGTGTGGGACAGAATAGCTAAGAGTACGATAATAGTATAATAGTATATAAATATTTGAGCTTTCTTAAAATTCCATCACAATTAATTACATAAATTAAGTCAAACTAAAAAATAAAATTTCTTTTATAAAAAATTTTTTGTAGAAATAATGTATTTATATAATTTATAATTATAATTAATATCATTAATAAAAAAAACCAACAAAACTGAATCATAATATGGTCTCATGCTTTTAATTCGTACGCAAAATGTAGCACCTGTCAATAAAGAGCTTTCATTATACGCCACGCTAATTGGTGACAATATTATGATCTCGTGAACTCTGCGCCTAATTTAGTTTGTAGTTTGTAATGTAGACTAATGTGGACTGATCATGTCAACACTGTTGTTGGCAGAGTTTACAAGAAGCATCGCACGCAGTGGGTGATAAAGGCTTGCCTCATCTCTTCACTCCTTTTCGCCGGTATGCAACAATAGTGCTCGCGACATACTTCAGAACTGGAATAGCATTCAAAGATTTATTTAATTTTCTTGCACAGGATCATAGTTTTCCAACAACCGACATATTCATATGATAGAATAGATTTTGCAAGATCATAACTTGGCAGAAATTTAATCCAGAGGAAATACAAGAGTCTGCTTTGTATGAATTCTTTGCTATCTGTACTCTTTGTCATACTATATTCAAAAACCTGACAACTCTTGTTTGTTTAAAAAGGAGTTATTTAAATTATTTTACTAAACTGTTTTACTGAACAACCTGGCTTTGCACACGTGTTGTTTCATAGAGTTATATGCGTTTTCTTTAAATTATAAATAGCTTAAAAATATCACTAGCACTATAATTTATAAGGTCTTCAATTTTTTTTTTTGTTTTGTTTTTCTTTTTATAAAGAGAAGTAGCACTTCAGGCAACAATGCCTATTTAGTCAAGTACCGTGCTACATTCTTTAGGAAAGGGATAGAGAAGAGATGAAACAGGTGGTGAAATTAGAAGGATAGTTGGAAATTAACTGCCGTATAAAGATAGCACAGTGACTATGCCTTCATCGCTGAGGTCTTCATCTTGTTGTGCTAGTTCAATAATAAATAAATAAATAATATCAAATATTTTTAAGCTTTATTAAGAATCAATAGGGATATATAATTAAGAAGAGTACAGTGATTCAATATCGTGCTTGTTATTGAATCCCAGCTGTATGATAAAATAATTGTTGTTATTCAACATACACGCAGGTAAGCATTTTTATTTTTTGATTATTTTGAATTATTATTATTTTTTTCTATTTTTTATATTAGATTCCTGTGTAAAGACCTTTCGAGTTTACTTTTTATACACAAACTTCGTACGTAAATTAGTTATAAAATATTAATTATATATTTATGACTTCCTTATTTATTAAAAATGTTTTTAATTAAAAATTAATGTAATATAATTGTTATTAATGTAGTATAATTGCTTTAGCATTAATGCTTAAGTAAGGATAAATATTTATATTTGTAAAAAGTTAATAATGTTTAAAATGGAATAAATAGTTTTTATGTTAACTGAAAAGCATATGGTGGGTGCAGATAAATTAGAATCAAGTTAAGGATTTATGTAAGGAAGGAGTTATACTATTTAAAACAGGTTTATTTAACCTTTTTTATAAAAAAAAATTACTTTCCGTTTAAAATGGTAGACGTCTCTTTAAATACATGTATTAAATCTTAAATACAATAGAAAAAATAAAAATATACTAAAAAATTGTCACATGTAACACATTTAATTCTTAATCTGTAGTATACCTAAGCACATTCATTTATAAAAAATACAATAAAATAAAACTAAATAAATAAAAAGAAAAAATTCATTATTACAATAAACTGTACTTTAAGTACATTTTGCTTTTCTATTTGCCGAAAAGCCCAGCAGGTGCTGTTTTTCTTTCAAAGCATAAAACTGTTAGTAAAAATATTTCACAGTAAAACATAGCTGTCACTTCCCAGGAAACACTATCACGATATCGAGTTAACATCAAAATTTTTTTTAAACTCATAAGTGTGAAAATTTATTCCAAAATTGAGGATAATATTTTGAGAATTTTCAAGGTTTTATTATATTAAGAAAAGTATTATAAACTGCTCTCCAGCTTTGTTGTTCAAAATTTTTGGAATACAGTTAGCATGTAAAATTGAAAATAATTTATAAAATTTTATAAAATTATAATTTTATATACTTTATACTTTTAGTAATTATACTATTCATTTTAAAATTTATATATTTTATATACTTTATACTGTTAATAAAGATACTATTTATTTTAAAATTTGTATAGTATTTGATTTTAAACGTCCACATCTGTTGGTGGTCAGCACTATTTAATTGGAAAGCTGGTTTGACAGCTGACAGTTACTTTGTGGTTATTATAATTTTCTAATGAATAGACTCATGCGAGTGGAATAGTGTCAAATCGATTACTTTTACTAAGGTGTCAATTTAATAAAGAGAAAATTACTGTTTGATGCGTTTAATGGAACAGCATTGCAAAGTTTTTTATTAAGTGGTGACATGACCAGTAAATTTTTAAAATCGAAATTTAATTGGCTATTTAATTCAAGCTTTAGTGTTTATTTTAGAGCTGCTTAAAAAATATTTGATATCGAATTAGAAAAAAAAACATATGTTAAACGTTTATCTCATATTAATATCAACATTAAATTATTTCAGAAGTAGTAAAATTTTAGCAACACAAAACTTATTGTTAACGTTTGAACATATGTTTGCTGGGTTGAAACACTTTAAACTAAAGACCCACTGTGATTACACATGCATTTTAGTTGATCCTCTTTTTGCTAGGACTTATGTGGCATCAAGCTGTGTCAGTCAGTTTGGCTTTTGCAAATGTTGGATTAGAATTCCGAATGTTTATTTACACTTCATTGCATTTTATATAAGAGAATAACAAGAGGACAAAAATAATAATTAAATATTTGTTTGTTGTTACTTAACTTCTTATTGTTGTGTACAATCATTCATGTGTAAGGATGCATGTGTGTTTTAATATGTTTTTGTATTTATGTTCTATTACAATGTTAACAGCAGGATATTAAATAAATGGCGGTTTATTTCATAATATAGATAACAAACAGAGAGCTAAAAAATTCATTTATTTTAACTCCTTCAAAATAGAAGTCAAGTAGAGAAATCTTTTTGCTTCCAGAGCTCATCACAATATGGAATTTTTTTGCATTTTCTAGGAGATAGTAAACCTAGTATCTAATCTTGAAATTATCTAACACATGTCCTACGATGGAAGATAACCTTAACATATTTATATTTTATGCATGTCTGAAGAAAAGCGGAAGAGAATTGTAAGTCTTAATTAAAAATTATTGTAAATAAAATCAAGTAAGTAAGGATTGTAAGCATTGGTTTTGTATAAATACCGCCCTAATAAAATAATATGAATGCTAAAAAATATGAAATAAATTTATACTAGTAATCATCCTACTAATTTGAAATTTGTATATATCCTGACACAAAAATATTCTATGTATTAGGCTTTGATTTCGATTAGTAGTTAATTGTATTAAAATGTTATTGTGTGCGTTTAGACTTTTTTATAAATTATATAAATTATTTCACTTTTCTGTATTTATTTATTATAGCTTGGCTGCAGTTATGTTACTAATTAGGGATTTTTACAACACAAGGAAAGCATTAAATTTTAGAAAACGAATTACTTTGCAGTTGATTTTTAAGCAGTTCCAGATGTATCTCGATTTTTTTCATATTTTCTAAACTGGTTTCCTTTCTTAATTGATCGAATAAGAATAAAAATTAAAATGGAACATATCGAATTACTACACGTAAAAACACCAATGAAAAAACATAAAAGAAATCATTGCCATAGATACGTGGAACAAGATAACGCCGAATAAATTCTAACAGAATTAAACACAATAACATTACGTACATAAAGGAAAACATTTAAAACAGAAACTTGCATTATATTACCATCACAACAACACAAGATCCTAACTGTCTAACCTTTGATATTTATAGAAAACCAACCACTATGGAGACAAACATTACCTGGAACCACCCTAACCAACATAAGCTAGCAGCATTTAGACATATGATACACAGACTTAAGATAATACCACTTAATCCAGATAAGTACAACAAAGAACTCCACACAATTTACACCATAGCTAAAAACTACGGCTACGAACCCACTACTATCGACAAAACAGAAGTAAAGAAAACAAAGGGACAATTTCTACGACATGATGACACATGTTTATTTGAACAGGATCAGAAAGAGACAGAGACATAATCTCAGGATTTCGATAGAAACAACTGACAAATTTAATTCCAACGGAGTATACAGACTTACTTGTACCTGTAAATATACTTATATAGGACAAACCGGACGAACACTAAAAACAAGATTAACAAAGCAGATAGGCTCTTACAAGGGAAAAAGAGAAGACTTCAAGTTTACAACACGCCTTGACAATCCCTGACACGTACCAAGGGAAATCGATGAATGTATTACAATGGTGCAATAAAGGACGAAGTCTAGACATTTTTGAAAACATTGAGTTCTACAAAACAAGAACTTTCAATTCATTATAAACGAACAAGTAAACATGATCTCAGACACAATTTTTACACCACGAAACGAAAAACATACTTAGACGGACAAACGTACCTGGCAAACTAAAAAAACGAAAAATTAATTTTATATGGAAAAAATGTAAGGTGGCGGGACAATTTACCTGCATAAATAGATATGGCCCTAATGAAAGAACGACCTAATACTAACTCTCCGGTACTATCCAAAACGCGGTTTAATAATTATGTCATCATATCGAAGGTGCTGGCCGACCATACCAACAGCCAGCAACGATGGTTTTAACCGAAAGCAATGGCAGCAATATTTCATTTGCTGACGGAGCAAATCCAAACATCTTAATATTATATTTAATTTTATTAAACAATGTATTATTATTTCCGTGGTAAAATGTTTAAAAACTAAATCACACATACTAGGGAAACCTACGTGAATGAGTCTAAGGCGCACTTGACGGATTTATTAATTGTTTGCTTTAAATAAAAATGTATTAAGATGAATTTTATATACAAAATTTAAAGATTTTTATTTGTATAGTTTTTTTAAAAGATCTTTTTTTATTTATCTTTAATAAATATCTTTTTTTCTTTTTAACGATCTTTTTTTATATATTTTTTTCTTTTCGATATTTCGCTTTCCTTTGGAAAGCTTCATCAGGAAAAAATATAAATAAAAATTTTTTCCTGAAGAAGCTTTCCAAACGAAAGCAAAATATCGAAAAGAAAAAAATATATAAAAAAAGATCGTTAAAAAGAAAAAAAGATATTTATTAAAGATATTTATTTGTATTACTCTTTAATATTTAAATACATTACGTATTTTATTTTAAAAAAAAAATGATTAAAACTCAAAAAGAAATAGTTTTCTATACGTTAGAAAATATAAAATGTCACTATAATTTAAAATGCTGCAAATAAACGATATTGAGAACAAAAAATATCGTTAAAGTCATCTGCCTCTAAATTATCATCATCTATCAAAATTTTCTATATTTTAGAGCACATTTCCTTACGTGTCTTTTAGATTTTATTTTAAAATAGCGGGGCGGGTGCTTATGTCAAATTGAATTTATTTTCCAATTCCCCTGACTAATTTGAGAAAATTGGAATATTTCAGTAATGTGTTGCTTAAATCAATGATTTTTCTCTTTTCTTGCAATTTCAAATAAGTAATAGATTGTTAACAAAAAGTATAAATCACATATTGACAACTAACATTGAAATTGCATTCTGTTATTTCAATTAAATTTAAGTGATGTATGTTTACGCCAAAATTCAATTCTTTTGTTTGTCTTATTTATTTGTATGAAATATTTTTATTTTTTTAAAATTAGCAGTCCTTATTATTGTATAGTAGTAGTTATTATCTATAGTAGTTGCGTAGGGTAGGTAGGTCTTGGTAGTTACAAAGCTGAATAAAATTTAAATAAATATAATTAAATAAAAACAATTTTTTAGCAATTTTCCATTTGTATATAAATCTTCCAGCAAAATAGTTACACGCATTTTTAAAAACTTTAATTAAAATCGAACACTCAATAATATTGAAACTCTATCACATTGAATTTGCTGGAAAGTTAATTAGGGCATTGGGGAAATTTGTGAAATATTTAAAACACTTGACTAAGGTCTTAAAAAATCCATGAAATTTTTTTATTGCATTGAAAATAATATACTAGGACTAGATGATAACTTTTCGATTAAAGTAAACAAGTTTTAACACTCTTACAATAATGACAAGAAATCACTAAGTATTAAATCTTAAAACACCATATGAGAATTTTAACCAGCATATTAAAATATTTCGAAGTTTTAAAAATTTTAAAAATGCTTAGACTATTATTAATTTAAAATTAACATTTAAAAATAATTATGATAATTATAATAATGTAGCACTCGTTTTTTGAACATTTTATTTTGAAACGCAAAATATGGTAATACCGGATTTTTCAACAAGAAGTTTGTTTCTTGGCAACACCAAGAACATGATAGTTTTAGCATTCAGTTTTTTGGCGTATTCGTTGTAGATACATTGGCAATTGTTGCAATGAATTGAATTTCGAACGAAAATTGCATTAAAATAATTACAATCCACTATTAAAATAGTGGTTCTGTTAAAGTTACATTTCGTAAAATTCGTGATATTTTTGGACAACATACTCATCCTTCCGAATCCGCTATTAAAATTTGGTCGTTCAATTTGATTTGACAGGCTTGATGCAAAATGTGCGATCACCAACGCGTGTTCGACCGGGTCGTTCAATTCAAAACATTACAGTCATGAGCCACAGTATTGAAGCAGATCCAAATTTGTCAATTCCTCGACGTTATCAATATTTCGGTTATCCAAAATTACCACGTTTGAAGTTTTGCGTAAGGTTCAACTGGTGCAGGACTTGAAATCAATCGACTATTTACATCGCCGTAGATTCGCTCAATTCATTCAGAAAACTGGCTGGTTGTTTTTTTTTTAAATAATTTTTTCAGACGAAGCTCATTTTTACTTGTTAGGGCAAGCAAAACTGTCGTATTTGGGCTTATGAAAATTCTAGCGCGGTTATTAAGATCACGCGAACGCAAAATTCTAATAACTCAATTTTGGCCTATTATTTACGACGTGGATAATTCTGATATGTGGTCTCAACCGAACGGTACTACATGTAACAAAGATAATGATATTTCCCGATCGCATAACTTCACAACAATTATCAGTTAAGTAGCCAGCCAAGTCGTGTGATTTACCAATACTGGATTATTTTTTTGGAGCTATATTAAGGACAGAGCCTATACGGGGCCAATCGAATCGATTTCAGCCTTAAAACTTGAAATCCGTGATGTGATTAACGAAATATTGCCGGCATTTTACTAAAATGTGATTAAAAACTTTGATGAAAGAATCGACATCTGTCAGCGTTGTTGTGGTAGACATTTCGGCATTCATAATTGCCGAAGTTTTCTCTTCGTAATATAATACAAATTTGAATCATCCTAGTCTACATCGTTTTGCTTTTATGTTGTTTTACAAACCAAGTTTCCTATTTAATACCCTATATTATAAAAATATAAAAAAACTACATAAAATTCTTTGTAAATACCATAGGAGATAGAGAACTGGTTGCTAAGTATAAAAACGGACATTTCAATTAAAGTGATACGAATAAACTCCCATTTATAGACTATGACACAAATCAATTTATAATATTTTAACATTTCTGTCACTACCTTTTTTATATAGCATGAGACAATTAAGAAAATTTTATCATATATCCTAGATGGTATATTCTGTTTGCAAAGAAAACCTTCTTTCAACTGCAGCTTTACAAAATTTTTTTTCAGTAATCCCAAAAAAAAATATATTTTATAGGGTATTTATTATTCACCATTACTATTATTTACTTTGTAAACTAATATTTTTGTCAACATATTATCTGTGCCATCTTTGGCTATTATCCAATTCAAATGTTAAATGTATTTTTAGCGTAAATGTCTGCGAATTAATATGGCTTTTAAAACTTCATGTTTTCATATATCTTAAGTTGTATTATTTGCTTTTTCTTTGTAATTTATTATCAAAATTAAAATTTTCTAATTGTTGTAGCAAAAATAACAAATAAATGACATCTTGCAGACAATTTAAGATTTTGCCTTAATAGGCAAATAAAATTGAAATAATTTTATTTATAAACTTGATATTAAAAATGCAACTCTAACGTAAGCAAAACGAATTGTAAAGTATTTTTAAGGGACATTGCATTGAAAGTCACACACATATTGCATTGTTAAGCTAAAGTGATAATATTAAATTAAATTTGTCGTATAGAGTATTTACTAAAATTTTTATAATCAATTGGAAACATGGAATTTCCAGATTTAAATTTTTATACATTTTAAATACAATTTTTAAACTAAATCTTTAATTAATTTTAAAAAATATTTTTAATAAAATCTTGGGGACATTTACCTCTAACTTCATCATCACCTTAAGTAGCGCAATCTATTAAATTTCTTTAAACTTTTCTTGCTTTTTATTTTGAATAATTGAAGGGAAAAGTATATGAAAAATAAACAGCATCACGTAATGGTAATCATTGCATTTATATTATTGACGATTTTTCTTTTAGTACTACCGTGGCACGTTCCTAATTTTTGATGTTAGCTGCTTTTGTTACCTTAATCTTGAAGCACTTAACAAAATGAAAATTGTCTCTGAAAACTTGAAAAGATTTACAGAATTGTTTTCTTATTTCAAGGAAGTTACTTAAAGTTTAAAGAAACTGATAAAATAAATTTATATATTCTAAATGAATATAATTTTACCTTTAAGTAAAAACCAATATTTATAGTACATATTCAAAATATTTGATTTAGTCTGTTTTTAATGTGTCTTGGATTTATTAACCTTATAATTATTATAACTTTTAACTACATTAATTGCATTTTAATGATAGATTACAGACATAATGCATTGTAATCAAATGCACCTTATTGCGTTTGTAAAAACAAAGAAGATTGTATGAATGAATAAAAATGCATTGAAGTTTTAGAAATGTTGGGGTAAAGATAATTTAATTTTATATGAAACTTTATATAAAAGTGTGTATTATTGAACTTAAGCAATGATTAATTATACGTTGCACGCAAAAATGAATTCTTTTCTATTTAAATTATATCAAGATTATTAGGAAAGATGTGTATAATTAAAGTCAAATTATTGTTTTCTTTGTTATCTTGAGTTATTTGTCTTATTTTATGCGATTGTATAGAAATGTATTTTTTTAAATATTCGACCCATAGAGAGAGAAGTTTAGTTTTTAAGTATGTATGACGTTGAAAAAATAAAATAGTTATTTGCACGCAATCCTACTCTACAGATTCATACCAACAAAATCTGCGATTAAGGTATATATTTCTGTTATAAGGAGTTTTTTTAAGCATAATTTATAACAATAGCGATGACAGATTTTGACAGGCTACTGTAATTTCGACAAAATTATAATGCTGTCTCAAACATAGCAACAAATACATTTGCAAGTAAAACAACATCTCTATTATCATTTCATAATAAATTTTGAATTTAAGTAGAGCTAGTAAGGAGGCTACTTCCAGACAAAAACATCTCAGACAAAAATTTCTCAGAAATCAATCATTTTTAACTACAAATGAGTTAATATCAGTAAAACTAGTATAACAGTACAAGTAACATAAACACTATTTTGCCATGTCGGGACAAGAGTAGTATAAACCAGCAAAACGATTTTTCAAGTTATTATCTCGATACATGGTGTTAACCAACGAAAAATTCCTCATTCAAAACCACCACATGGCGAATTTTGCGTAAGGATTTGAATTTGAAGACTTGCATAGTTCAGACAATTTTTCCAGACGAAGCCCATTTTCACTGGTTTGGGTATGTCAACAAACAAAATTGCCGCATTGCATTTCTTAAAATCCGAGAGCAATTGTTCTTTAGCTATGCGGTCTGGAGTGGTGATTGGACTGTTTTTTTCGAAGATGAGGCTGGAAATGCAGCAAAGCTCAACGGTTCACGCTATCACGAGATGTTAACTCGACGTCCATATCACTGACATGTGATTTCAACAGGATGGTGCCACATTGCACACAAGTAATGAAACCATGCATTTACTGCAAACTAAATTTTCCGATCGCATAACTTTTCGACAATCAGCAGTTAAGTGGCCAACCAGATAGTATGATTTAACACCACTGGATTATGTTTTATGGGGGGGGGGGGGATATGTTAAGGACAGAGTCGAATCCGTTTTAGCCTTGAAACTCAAAATCCGTGATGTGATTAACGAAATAGAACCGCCATTTTACCAAAAAATGATTACAAAACTTTATGAAAGAATCGGCAACTGTCAGCGTAGTCATGCCGGATATTTGCCAAATATCATTTTTCAGTCATAATTGCTGAACTTTTCTCTTCGTAATATAATATAAAATTTTTTAAAGAAACTTCTTGCTGAAAAACCTTTTAGCTGTTAAATATATTAATTTATTATTTTTTATATCATTTTTATTAAAATATTTGAAAATTAATTGAACTGTTTCATATTATAACATATGAAGGCTTGCTATCGTTGTTATTTTACGTTATATCATTTTTAATTAAAAGAGAAATAAAATTTCATAATTTTGACGAACATTTTTTAAGCCACAGGAAAAGTTAGACAACATTAGAATGTAATGCAACAATTTTTTGTTCATTTCATACAATCGTTACAGGGGATGTTAATAAATATTTTGGTTAGAATTTAAACATGTTTTTTTTTATTTAACTTTAGCTATATAAAAAATGTGTTATACATACATACTAAATTATAATTATAATAATATTAAAGTAAAATTAAAGCAAATCTGCAAGTTTTCGCCTAATAATCAGATAATGAAAGCAAAATAATAATATCTGTGAGACTAAATTAACACTATGTATAAAAATCATATCGACATTTTACAATCATTATCATCGAAGATTTGTATTGAAAATGGCAAACAAAAAAACGTAACACACAACAACCAATAAAATTACTGAAAGAAATAATTTCTAAACAATGTAGGACGGCCTAATAAAGAACCTTAAATAATTCTCAAACAAACAACTTTTTACATCAATTTGTTTTTTTTTTTTGGTCTTTTCGTTTTTGGTCTTCTATTAGTTAATTTTTATTTCGTTATATATTTCAGTCATAAATAAATACTAATTGAATTTAATCTATGTAATAAAGCGGTACTTAATTCAAAAACCAACCTACAAACAGCTAAAATTACATAAATGCCGCCTTACAAATGATCATCTATTTTAATGAAACAACATTAAAATAAGGAATAATACACCACCATTTCATTATGTATTAGTTAAGTTTTTCAGATCTAAAATATTAATTATAAAAACAAAATATAATAACAACAGACAAAATTATATAGAAGAAAAGTTTTTAATTTATTTTTAGTGAATATCAATGACAATAATAAAAAATTATCTTCGTAATAGACTGAACACTGTTTTTTAGAATTTTACTTTAGGGAATAATCTGTGATGAATTACATTTTATCACGCTGTTTTTTATATGAACACACACACACTTTGATCAAATCCCTTTATTGCGATATTTATCTCAACTATGTAAAAAGCTCACAGCCAGTTTAATTTTAATAGTTTCACGATTATTATTTTCGGGATTGGAGACTTAAAAAAATTTTGCCTTCGAACACGTGAAATGAATAATTTACTTCCTTTTGCTTATGATTTTTTATCTAGGTAATAGTCATAGCGAGCTAAAATTTAGTGGATTAATTTTTTGTGTGGCCGCTACTTAAAAATCTGTTATGAAAGGCCTATTATTTAATCCACAAAAGTTACTTGCAAATCCGTCAGTTTTCGAGTTCCCATACGCTACAAGTTTCATTAAATATAATTTCTTATGTCCTATACTTGCTGCTCTCAAATATTTTAAAATATTAAATTTTTACCACTCATAGGCAGCGTGGGGACTGCTGCAACTGATAGCAAATTTGTTTTTCAGCACATAAAATTTGTTTTCTTAGACTGAAACTCCCGTTTCTCTAGGACTCTGAATACTAGAGAAATATATATAAATGTTATTTGTGTACAAGATTGTTTTTACACAATGCTGTAAACGATCCTATAAATATCGCGACATTTTTCCGTATTCTTCCTAAAACTAAGTCAGCAAGAAGTTTGTAGTTGGCATTCCAGCTGTAAATATAAAGCTATTGTCAGGATAATAACTTGAAACAATCCGATTTCCACTGGTTGGAGTGATGTGATACAGATTATAGCCTTAATCTGACGGTGGTCTTACCGATGGGTGAATACACTACGTCCACCAAGAACCTAAGGTGCATACACCTTAGTTATAATTTTGCTGTATGAGCAGGAGGCTATCAAACATCTCTTCTATTCTTTGGCTTTAATAAGCCAACCGATTAAACTACTGTCACCACGTTCCTCCCCGAGGGGCCTTACTAGTAGCCCTGAACGACCCCCCGGGGGCACATTATATGGTCTTTATAGAACTTCGACTATCTTGTTCAACTGGGGGTACAGGGAGCCCAGTCCCCCGAAGTCAGGAACAGTACAACTGGAAACTCCACATTATTTCCACGGGAATCAGTGACATTTAGCTGTTCTCTGGCTGATTATTGAGGTTGGCCCCTATATGGGAGTATTGTGGTGGTTGTGGTTTCGCGGCCCCCGAACAGGTCAGTTTTTAATGGGGCCAGGTTCATTTCACCTGTAATAACACCTACCTGGTGAAATGTTCCTAGATCCAGCGAGCATGCTAGACATGCGTTCTGAACAGGAGTTGAATAGTCTCCAGCTCCTCAGCAAGGAGTGGTGGTTTGCTAGAATTAGTCTTCGGGTTCCTAGGGCGTGAATGACGTTGCTTTTCATTCCCAGTGCTATGACCACCATCTGATTAGGGCTAACTGCCAGGTGCGGATGTAAATCTTATCACGAAAATAACCAGTTGTGATTAGTAGTAGGGAACTTCAGGGAGTAACGTGGTGGCTGTTTGTTTAATCGATGCTCTGCAGAGATGTCACGGCTCTGCACCGTTTGATTAAGGCCAAACGGCCAGGCGCCAATAACACGTGGAATGATAATAAAAACAAGAAATTATTATTCTTACTAACAGTTAAGGCAGCGCAATAAGCACTTTATGAACAGCGTTCCCTTTTTCAATATTTCGGCTTATAAAATGCTGCACCGAAAGAATGCTGCTTCCACAGGTAACTCATTATAATCCTATGGTAGAACTGCTTTCAGATCTTCTACCTTTTTCTTTTAAATATAAAATTGTATACAGCTTTATGCTCCCTTATATTTTTAAGGCAGTAGTAGTAGTAGTGATGGCATCAAGTGGCCTTGTTAATTATATTATTTAAAAACACAAGTCTTTGAAAATAACCTATAATATAACGAATTCAATGCTGAATCTATAAAGGTAAGTCCCATTAGTGTAAATTGTAGTAAATAACTTCAAACAGTCCATTATTCCAATATGCTCTTCCATGTAGCAACATAACTCGTACACTTAAAGTATATAATTATTTGATAAAAAATTAATTAAAGAAAAAAGCTCTTTTCTATTTATTTAAAAATTTGCTGAATCTTAGAATGAAAATAATGCCATGAGATATTATTTAAATTTTATTTAGTATTATTTTAAGTTCAGATTCCAATTTCTGTTTTTGCTTTAAATTACTTTAAATAAAACACATATTCAACCCATTTACTTAATTGAATTTTACCAGTTGCTTGCCAAACACTAATAAAAAATCTTTATACCATCTACTCTTAGTTTTTCGACACTCAAGTCCATAATTTTTCCAACAAAATGTTTAAGTTTAATTTATTTTATATGTAATGCACACCTTTAAGTAAATGTTAAGCGTAGGTATGTAAATGAATTAATGCTGGTTGAAATTTAATACGAATATTGCTTCTTACATGTGTTACTTAACTGTATTTGTAACGATGTCATTTTGTCTAACTCATATTACACTCAATATGAATAAGTTAAAAGACCATAATTTAGAAAAACAATTAACTACAACTTTATAGCCTCAACGACTCTAGATACAAATAACTTAATAAATGCATAAAATAAAAATGCATACTTCTATTAAGCCAGCATAATACGAAAAGTTCAAATGCCATCACAGATATTGAGTAAATATTAACGAATTTTCAAAGTCATTAAATTTAAGTATAATTTGATGTGTGATATACAAGGCAATTTTAAATTTAGTTATTCCATTTATCTTTGATTTGAAAGTTTAGGAAGACAATATTTTGAATTATTTTTTTTTGCTAAAAGAGAATTATTTTAAACAAATTTAGTAACAAGTATGGGATTACTGTATTATATTTCAACTATATATAAAAGTATTTTAAAAAGTATGTTTTCAAAAGAAGATTAGCAATTAGTAAATTTGTAGTGAGAAGAATATTGAAATAGCATTACTAGTAAAATATTATTGATTGCCACATGGTTATTGTGTCCATGTTCTGTATAAGTTTCAATAGGCTACTTATAACTGTTTAAAAGTTGCATGAATTGCGCGCTTCTGTAGGGGAAACCATTAAATTTTTTTCTAAATTACTTTTATTGTGCACATTAAGTCTGTAAATACTTCAAGTGTTTGTTTGCAGAGTAGCGAAGTGTTCACTCACTGTTCATACATGTGTGAATATGTACATTTCATTTTTTAGCCGCTTCTTCTCACACATGTGTGAGAGACTACAAAATATTTTGTGTTTTCTCATTTGTGAATGCCACGATTTATTTTTTTCTTTCTAATCATAAGTGAAAAAATAAGAAACACACAAGTGTTCATTTTTGAATATTTACAATTTTGATAATTTTTCAGAAATGAAAAGATCGTAAAAACATGTGCGTTAAGCATTCGCGTACATAAACGCAATTATTTAATAATGTGCAATTGTCGGCGTATGTAGAAAAAAAAATGTTTTTTTTTTATTTCTTTTAGAATATATTGGAAAATTGTATTTTGAGTTAATATGTACCCATGTGTTCTTACAACATTTTACGGTAAACTGCGATCGTAGGTAGAACATTTTTTCGTGTTCATTTGTAAGAAATTTCATAAAATTTCAACGTACATAAATGAACAAATATATTTATGAAAAAGAACATTAATGAGAAGAAGCTAATTTATCATTCATCACATATGAATAAGACTAATAATTCTTGTTGTTCGCATTCATGTATGAACATAAGCAGAACATTTTTTGTTGTTCGTTTATGAGCGTGAAAAATAAATATAAAATTTTAGATTTCTCATTTATGAAAAATATCATGATTGTTGATTTTTGAAACTGCATAAATGAAAAATTCTGAACGCTGTTTGTTTGTAGTAGCTTAAAAACTACAAAATAACATTTCTAAAGGTTCACCCTTTAGTTTTTATAATTGATGTTATAGTGGACATAGTGCCACACATATCTCATAAAATGCTACGTGGCGACCTGAAAGAAGACCATAAACCCAACTATAAAACTTGACATGATACAGATGTCATCACATCGAAAGCGTAGAAGATGGCGTCGTTCTGGTACGATTAAGACAATTTTGTAAGATATTTAAACTTTAAACGCACCATCTACTCAAAATTGAGCAAGAATGTTTATTATTATTATTTTCTACATTAAATAGTGTTTATGCAATTAGTTGACCATTTAAAAACTCTTACACTGTTAATTTTTTTGCACATTATTGCGACAACATATTTTACTTGATTTACTTAAAAAGGTGGTGACGCTTATCATATTAAAATTGACAATTACAATTTAAGAATAGGAAATTATGACGGTGATGCTGTAATTTTTTCTTTCTCCTATTATCACGTTTATATGTAGAGTCGAGTGCTTGTTAAGTTAGTTTTTGCTTAACCTAAACTAATTGTAAAACAACTAAACAACATAATATTTTTTGTCTATTTAAGAAAACGTGAAAACACACATATTCGTACATGTATATTTTGTAATTCACTACATTTGTAGCAATCATGAACTTGCACGTTTATGTCTAGAATTGAACGGGTTGGTACTTAGACTTCTTTCTTAAAATCATCCTAAAAGAAGTAATAATAAAGGTATAATAGACGCAACACATTTCCATGAACGACATGCTAAAGTTCATTTCAAACATTAAAACAAGTTTGTTTGTTGTTTGTAGTTGGATGTCTTGTTGGCTAGAGTTCTTTTACTCTATTGGCAAAAACAAATTTAGCGATTTTTATAAAGGAAAGCCTCTTTATACTATTTTTAGATGATTTAGTATTAAATTTACAAGAAAACATATTAAGAAAATAAAACTGAACGTTGGTTTATCTCATCTTAATTCTGAGAATTCTAGATCAATTTATGTTCCTTATGCTAACTGAATTTTTCTAGTGAGAGAATAGAATCTTCATGCAAGTAAAATAATCGCATATTCAATGTTCGTATTATATTTTTTACTTCTTTTAGATTATAGTATTTATATACCCTGTTTGTAGTTTCGGTGTTTTTAAGTTCCAGATGTGTCACACCTTTGGTTTAATATAATAATATGATTGAATTATAATTTTGTGATAAATTATAAAAAGAACAGTATAATTAAGTAACCAGTAGAATGAAATTTATTTTCTGGTTCACTTAAACCTTTGTTATCCGTCTTGATGTTATTTACGGTATTTATACATATATGCCTAAAAGATACAAAAAAATTTAGTTTTTCTTGATATTGTTACGAAGGTGATTTACTAAGTTTTAAAAGAAATAAACTATCAGTAAAAAAGTAAACGAAACGACCCAGTATGCACTTTACAAACTGCGTAGTTTCCTAAGAAATCTTATACACGCAAGACAACAAGAACCAGCTTATAAGAAATTCTGCCAAATAAGATAAACAACTATAAACAAAAACAACTAACACAGAATAAAACAAAACGCACAGACAAGCAGGAGCCTAAACTGAATGATAATAACAACAACAAAATGTTATGTTGTATATGCGACAACCGCTAAAAACAACTATATAAGCACCAGGGCAAAGGAATTAATTCATCACTTGGTAAAGACAACAAAGTTACCATCGTATTTATTTTGTGTTTAACTTAATTCAAAATTTTAATGTATAGTGTTATTATTTTGCAATGAAAGTACTTAAAATAACAAAACGTTTATTAAAAGGAATAAACATAACATTGTATTTTACAGTATTTTACTATTAAAAGTGTTGCTTGACAATGAATTATTTACACAAACTTTATTACAACTTAAGTCAAACATGAGAATTATTAATTGAAAAGTAAATTTCTTATATTCTCGCGATGTTCTTAGCAGTGTGGCAACAACTTCTGAAGTTCACATTAAAACTTTAAGTGATAGGACCTTTTTCACGTTGTATTAAAGTTCACATTAAAAATGTTAAATTAATAAATTTTATACAAAACCTTTGAATCCTATCCATGAATGGTATGCATACGCAAACACCTAGACTGAGTTTGCCATGAATAAAGGATTTTAGCAGGATCTAAGTATGTTTCGTAGTAGTACGGATTTTAGCAGGATCTCAATGTGTTTCGTAGTATGGCCTGACACAAAATCAATTTAGATTGTTCTAGCTTCCCACAACTACATTTTATAACTTAAATGGAGGTTCCTGCAGAGACGCTACTCAGTTTCTCCACTTAGGCCCGCGAAAGCAATTGAAAATTAATTGTGCATAAACAAGCCTATTTTAGGAAACTGCAGAACGACTCTTAAGAGATCTGGAGAGTTTAAATTCAAATATTCCTTTGTTGTGCTCGTAAAACATTTTACAAATTCTTAACAAATATTGTTGGTCCTTGAAGATTCCTTTTTTGTTTGTTACCTTTTGTTGATAAAATCCCAGGATTCAACGTTTTTTTAACATGCTCTTTTAATGAAAGTAACATTTTTGAGTGCCAAAAATAATGAAACGTTTGATCTAGGGGTTACTACATTATATGCAAACATATGTTAATATAACAATATCGGACCAATTGAATCTGAAAGGCAACAAAGTACTACATGAGATTTAACATCAAGCCGATAGTACTATTGTGATGCTGTGAAACCTTTATGTAGAAGTTAAGGCTCTAATTGATTTTAAGCTGTATACTGGCGCTTTTAAAACTCATGTATTGTATTCACTGGTAACTTTGCTTGTACATTGTTCTTTGTTATTATAAAATAAATTTACCTGTTGCCTTGTCTTTCTATATCGTTTATCTGCCTTTAACACAGCATAGATGTATATTAGAAATTAATTTCACATGTGTTAGGATACTGTTGTCAGTTTGCCAAAGCATCCATAACGAATTGTTTGTGTTTAGTTCTTCACAAAGCAACATACCATACACTATATATAGGACTACAATATACACCGTAAGAGGAGAAGCCCATACGTGCAAAATCTTTTAATTCTATATGTGCTGTGTCGTCGTCTGACAACATGATATGCCAAATGTTCACTTTGCTATGTCTTGCGTTAAAATGTTGATCATAAAGTTGTTTTTAATGATCAGCATTCACTATGTTGATTTTAACGAAAAAAGCCCATTATGCAACATAAAAATTATGACAAGTTGTTACATGTTGTTGCACACAACATGTGTATTTCCTTTAATGGTTGCATAAAAACGTAATATTTATATTGTATTTGTTTAAATTTGCATTAATTCAATTTTTGTTTTTATTGGGCAGAAAGCTTAAGGTTTCTCTTGAATAAAGAGTTGAAATAAGATGACTCAAGAAAAGTGTAACTAATTTTTATATTCATTCGAAAATATCCTCATGTGTAATTCTAAAGAAAGCAAAATATTCATAGTGACGTTTTATAAATTTAATTAAGGATTTCAATTATTTATATTTTTTTACTTTCGTTACTGGTAATTGAAAATTTTTCAACTGACTTCCTTGATAATTCTAATTAAAAATAAGAGAAAAGAAAAAATAAACATAATTATTTTCATTTAAAAAATACTCTAATAATATTTTCTTATACTTTATAAACTGCTGTTTGTCAAAGTAATTTTGTAAGTACATGATAACTTTAATGTTATGCACACGTTACAATGTCAACAAGCAGAAACAAACTTTAAACAAGAGTAAAAGCAATGTGCCAACTACTTTCGCTAATGATGATAATGACAGCAGCACATGCAGTAAACAGAAAAAAAAGGAAAGAAAAATCTTACATCTGATAGACAGCGTCATAAATATTAGCGACATTATGAATGAAGAGCACTGTTCTACTTGTATATACGAGTAAAAGCTATTTACTTAAAGTTTTTCTTTCGTATTGAAACTTCTTTGAAGGATTCACTTAAAAAGAGATTTAATCTTACAAAAAGTATTAAGAAAATTAATTTTTGTTGTCTTAAAAGTGAAAATATTTTCAATTATGCAAACAATTTATGATCTTCCGGTACTTATTTTTCTTATTGAGGTGACTCAATAATGTATTTAAGAGAATTCATAAATTTATTGCATAACCTGTAATTGTCGAGGTGATGTCACCGTAACATTGCGCGAATTGAAACACAACCAATAGCTAATATATAGCTGTCTTTTTTAGCAGCTAATTAATTTTACTTCATCTTTCGTTAGTCTCTAGTGAACTTTCAGCACTTTCACAGGTTTTCTCGCAATCAGGCCTCTGGTATCATCGTGACGTGAGATTGGTATTAACGTTATCAATTTATGTCTTTTTTATTTGTTTCAGTTTTTTTCAAATATGCATATTCTGTCATTTCTTTTAGATATTCGATTCGGGCGTAAGAGAGGGCGACAACTGAATTTGAATAGCCCTCGACATGTAGACGAAGATTTCAAGATTTTAGCGACTAGATTGTCGATTCAGATTTTCACCTTCTCAGTGAACATGATACTGGCCTGGAGCAGTCTGAAGAAGAGGATTTATTAAATGCGTCGCAAAATAATCTTTTTCCTAAAAATGAACCACGACAAATATCAAAACCATCATATTATTGTAATAAAAATGGATACAAGTGAGGTTCTGTCGAATATGTATCAAGATCTTGTAGATCATGCATTGCAATATAATCCGAAACATACCCCAGAAGCAAAGAGAATGTATTAGCCCTACTAATTTATGGTCAGAATTTATTAATTCTAAAAGAATAGAAAAAATTGTTCTATATACCAACAGAAAGCTCAGCTTTATGCTGAACGGATAGATATGAGTGTTACAGATTTAGTGGAAATAAAGGGAGTTTTTCGTCTTCTGTTTTACACTTAAATATTCAAATCAAATCGAGAAAATATAAATTTTCAATATACGACTGACGGGACGGGGCATGACATTTCTAGAAGTGTTCTAACCAAAAATTGATTTTTGTATTTTCTCACAACGCTTCGGTTTGATGACATAGAAACCTGATGATTACGAATTCTGGAGAACCCACTAGCAGCTATTTCTGAATGATTTAAAAAGTTCAGAGAAAAATCCAAAGCAGCATATATACCTGGAGCTTATCTTTGTGTTGATGAAATGTTCGTGCGATGCAGAGGTAGATGAAGGTATATCATATATATGTGTATAATAAACCGGTCAAATATGGCATCAAAATCCTACTTACGTTTATTACAGACAGAATTCAGACGGTGTTGGACTTTCTAAGGAAGCACAGAAACTGACTATACCCACACAATCGGTTTTGCCATTGTGCGAGGATTTTTAAAATATACATAGAAATATAACTTCCGATAACTGGTATAGAGCTAGTATTGAACTCACGGAAAAGTTATTGAAACGAGGACTAACATATATTGGCACAAAAAAAATAAAAATAAAATATCTTTTTGTTACCGAAATGTTTGCTGTGTTTTTGTATAGAATCAATTTTGAGTTTCTTGGTCTTTTTGCTGTATTTGTTCAATGAAAACTCTTATTTAATCAATTTGGCTTGAGGTATAAGAATATAATTTTCTGTACAAAATTTGGGGCAAAGAGTAAAATCCACTGATGAGCTGTTTGAGCGGTAGTGAAATGGCCATATAAATATGACTTTCCCCCGCAGTAATACATTTAAAATATTTTTTTTACTACTGAATTATTTTACGAGAATATCATTAAATATTTTTTAAAGCAATCTAGCACAAATTAACGTAGATTAAATTAAAATGATTCCTATAAAAAATTGTTTATTTTAAATTCATATTAATTTTTAAAAATGTAGCAGTAATTCTTTATTAGAATTTTAAGAATTGGCTCAAAAGAAGAATTACAATCTTACTGCGTAAACAAATATATAAAAGGGAAACTATCTAAAGGAATATTAACTCTATATAAACGAATAGATTTTGCAATTCCTTACAAGCGCAGAACGTCTTTATAACTCTCTCTCTCTCTCTGCAATTTAAAAATATACTTCTTAAAATGCTGAACGGTTCTATATATACAACATATAATTATTACCTTATTTTTAACAGTAAATTTAATGTCTTAAATTTTACTATTTTAAATTTTACTGTCTTCAATCGTTTTGTAAGTGACCTACCTATCTTGTATGTCATGTATAAAATTGATGATTTATTTTAATATATAAAAATAAAAATTATTTTTAAAATTATATTAAAATAAATAAATAAATATGATTGGCATCTAGTAAATAAAGTCAATTTTAAAGATCATGCCAGGTGTGTATATGTGCTTTTTATTTCAAATAGGGTTTGCAATACCGGACCGAATTTCTAAAACCGGTATTTCGGTATTTGTTTTTATTGATACCGGGATCCCGGTATTAATACCGGTATAGTTAAAGAAATTTATCGAGGACAAAAAATAAAATAAATTCAATTAAAAAACAAATAAAAATTATTTATTTGTTTTTATTGTTATTATTTCACAAAAACAATTCAATTATAAAAAAAATAACATAAATTTTGGATTGATTAAAAATTAAACATAAATATATTATAAAAGTTAATTAATAATAATTTGTTTATTTTTTTTAAAGAAAATATGCCCGCAAAAATGTTAATTTGTCCAGAGTTGTATCGTTTAGTCAAGAACGATTTTTGGTACATAGCAGCCCTGCTGCT